>CM054379.1:23005147-25405147 GCA_028858755.1 Ara ararauna
CAGGACAGCATGACTGCAGACACATTTAATGTATTACTTCAATTATAGCCCATGATAACAATAAGAAAAAAAAATTCCTTTTAAGATCTAGACTCCAGCATTTTTTTACTCCACTGAACAGAGAACTTTGTTTGGTACATCTGCCCACAGCATCAAGCCATCAAATACACCAACCTTGCATAACATCAGTTCTGCAGGAGGTGTGATATAAACACATCAGCAAGAAATTTTTTCTCTTCCACTAGCTACAGCTGGAGATAATAGTTGGCAAAAGGTAGGCCATGGGTTTAGCAGTGGTACATCAATCTTCTGTGATGGATAAACAGATAGACAGAGCCCTCTATTTTCTCTCTTTATCTTACCAAAAAGTATGATTAAAAAAATTTTAATTCTATGCATCCAGAAGGAGAAAATAAACTGGACCATTAAATAAGAGCAAGTTAGGAACACTTCTCATTGAGAATTTATCTTAAGAGGATACAAAATGAGTCAATATTATACCATATTAAATGATTATTCAGCAACAAAGAAGAGCAACCTCAGCAAAACAAATCACTTCAAGCTTCAGAACCTTGTGCTGGCTCAGAGCTGAGAGAGGTCCAGAACCAAAGCTTCTATTTGAAATATTGAGAAAAAGAAGTAAATATTTGGAGGTCAGCATTCATTTTGCGAAAGTGTTAATGGACTGTTTACTGTAACGTCTGACACAGCAATATGTTATGAAGCTTGAAATGTCTCAAAATGTATTTCTGACTGGACTGCACTTCCTGATAGGAAATCTGCTTTGCCTTCCCTTTGCTTTCCTTAGTCTGTTGAACTGTGATTTTTTATCAAGCAGTTTTACTACAGATGGAAACAGTTCCTAAGTGCTTAAATGCTGCACTTTTTAGGAAAATAGGGTTAAATTTTCCCTTTTGGACACAATCATTCTCTTTCTATTGCTAGTCAATATGTGGGATAAGCTATTATCTAGATCTCACATTTCTAAGCACAAGATTTGGAGATGTTATATTGAAAGTTCTCTCTCCAATTCTGTATCATTTTCAAGGTGTCAGTCTTCCAGCTTTCTTTTAAAACTATATTTTTTAATGTTTCAAAGAACCATATTCCATCTCCACAGTGCTAGTGGCAGGCTGGAGTACTTGGGTAACAGTGGAAAAAAATCTAATGCAGAACACACTGGAAAGAAGTTCAGTGATACTTAGCTGTAGCAATAACTGTCACAGAGACTTTCACATGATGAATCACAGAATTGTTAGGGTTGAAAAGAAGCACTGGAGATCATCTGGTCCAATGGTAGATGCTGTCACAGAGCCTCTCCCCTGACCTTTTCCAGCCCAAGACCACTGTCATTTTGTCTTTTTCCTGCTCCTTCTCTGGCCACTGTCTCCTCTACTGCCAGATCCAACGATGCTGTCCCTGAGTCCAATTTCATACCACTGCTGGACTCTCATTCTTCTGATCCAAACACACCCAGAGGTTTTAGCAGTGTGTTGCACAGTGCTCCTAGTCTTCATTTTTGAATGAAGTTAGTCCTCACACTACCATAAGTGTAGGCATACGGAATAGAACTCCTGCTCTGAGCCAGGACACAGACCAGTGCACTGAAAGCTTAGAGAGACACTTAGGAAATAGGAAAGGGAGAGAGGGGGGAGTGATGAAGCCTGGGAGGTATTATGTTTGCCCAGGGTGTTGTCATATCTGAGGCTGTATTCAATATGCCACAGCTGCACGCTGGGCATGGTCCTTTAGCAATCCAGTCTGGACTTAAGTGCATAATATACTAAAGGGACCTTATACATGCAATTGTATTCGGTTTGTATGGCAGGGTTTTGGTAGCATGGGGCTAGAGGGATGCGTTCTGTGAGAATTTGCTAGAAGCTTCTTCCATGTCCAATGCAAGCTGGCTCCAAGGCAGACTTGCCACTAGCCAAAGCTGAGCCCGTCAGTGACAGTGGTAGCACGTCTGGGACATCATATTTAAGAAGGGGGGAAAAAAATTCAGAAGGACAATTTCAGCCAGAAATGCAAGAAAGCAGCAGCTCTGCAGACACCAGGGTCAGTAAGGAAAGAGGTGAGGAGGTGCTCCAGGCACAAGAGCAGAGATTCCCCTGCAGCCCATGGTGCAATTATGAGGCAGGCTGTGCCCCTGCAGCCCATGGAGGACCTCATGGTGGTGCAGGAGAATGCCTGAAGGAGTCTGTGATCCCGTGGGAAGCCCATGCTGGAGCTCGCTCCTGGCAGAAACTGTGGCCCCGTGGAGAGAGGAGCCCACGCTGGAGCAGGTTTGCTGCAAGGTTGTGACCCTGAGGAGACCCACGCTGGAGCAGTCTGTTCTTGGGGAGCTTCACCCCATGGTGCTGATGAACTGGATGTACGACAGTTTACATGTCTGTGGAGACATGCTTATTGTCTCTGATCAGCGGGATTAAGCTAAACCCTACCTGTGTGCATTTGAGCTGTTAGGTTCAGTATTCTGGCAAATCCCTTCCTTTTTATGAGCTGGCGCCCTAAAGAAAAAGGAGAAGGTCTTTAGTTGAATTTTATCTCCTACATCAGCCTATGAGTGAAAAAGTTCTTGCCAGTTCATACTTACATGCAGGGGGTTCACTTGAATTACCAGTTTTAAAGAGAAACTTCAAATAGGAAAATTCCTAAAAAAGAATTTTGGTTGGTTTCTACTTTTTTTTTTTCTTTTTTTTTTTTTTTTAATTTTGACAATGGCAGCTTTTAAAATTTCAATTATTTGTACTGTTTCACTTTTCTCTAGTCAGTGTACTATACGGATATTTAGTTAAATAATGAAATCAAGTGTTGTGTTTCCTTAATACCGACATAGAATCATAGTATCATAGAATACTTAGGGTTGGAAAGGACCTTAACATCATCTAGTTCCAGCCCCCCTGCCAGGGGCAGGAACACCTCCCACTAAACCATGCCACCCAAGGCTATGTCCAACCCAGCCTTGAACACCGCCAGGGATGGAGCATTCACAACTTCCCTGGGCAACCCATTCCAGTGCCTCACCACCCTTACAGTAAAGAATTTCTTCCTCATATCCAATCTAAACTTTCCCTCTTTAAGTATGAACATTCAGCTATTTAATCTTTTCTGAGAAGTGGAAAAGAGTCTACCATTTTTCATGGTAATTTTAATGTAGGAAGCTTAGCTAAATGCATATTGGTTTCCTTCTTTTTCTTCCTTTTTTTTTTTACTGTGATACTTTATTAAACCATTTCATTAACTGTTTGAAACTACTTGTAGAGTATAGTGAATGTTTTGGTGAACCGTTTATCCACTAAATATGCTGCTTTTCTGTGACTGAAACTATTCACAGCAAATTCAGCAAATGGTTTAAACCTAAAAATTGGGAATATAATCATTCTTACGTTTACATTTAAACTTATTTATTGAAGAAATTCAGAAATACTGGCCTGGAAGAGGTCTTGCACATTCCTGTATCCAACCAGACTTTGCAATTTCTATTAAATGCTAACATTATTCAGGTACCATCTCTCTTACACATCTGCTAAAAACAGAACACAAAATACTGCTTAACAGCTTCTAATATATTTACCCTGTCTGGAAAAGATCAAAAGACACAACTAGAAATTAGAATAGAGATATACAAAGTACACTCTCAATGTCCCACCTCTTTTCAAAAGCAGTGATCTTGCTTCTTATTTCCAGACAGTTTGTGGAAAATGAGATACTTGCCTACTTGGAATGAAATAATGGCTTAGCAGTTGGCCAACACAGCCTAATGGAAAAATTTCCTCTGACTCCAGTTCTAACAATCACATTAACTTCATATACCAGAGTAAGGTGCATCAATTAGACACCCCGTCTTACTTCATTAGGACATTAGGAAATTAGGAGCATCACTGTAGTCCAGCTAACATTTCTGGAGGCCAATCTGAAATTATTCAAAAGGAAATGTACAAAAAACCCCATTACTTCCCACCATCAAAGTATCAAACAGTGAAAATATTTCTTCCTAGCTAGTATTACCCAGTAAGAAGCCACATTGCTTGTGATATATTTCAGTCTAAATAGAGTGCAATTAACTACAAGCTACAGACCCAAAGTTCCTTTTGTTATGAAATTTGGCTGAAATCATATGTTATTAATGATTTCAAAGAAAGTCACATTCTAAAAGATACAATAACAGATCTGAGTGTGTTAAGTCTGTATTTTATGGAGGATGCTTAAAAATTATTTCCAGGTGGGCCAGAAGTATTTTTCAGTTAATCTACTGTTTATTCAACTAATTGAAAAAAATTTGAAAAAGTTCCTCTGTTGCTTTCACTGATCTATAAAAGGTTTAATATTTCCTCAGAATTAGAAAAGTTTCTATTGTGACCTTTTGAGGGAAGACTTTTGAAAGGCTGCCGAGTTTTTTGTCTCTTTTTGAAAACTGGAGATCATCACTCCTACATCTGCTTTCTGAAAATCATCCCCTCCATTCAAAACTTGGAGAAAATTTTGTATCAGTGTTAGAAAACTGCAAAACCATGAGCTCTCTGTAAGCTACATACAGGCTTATATCTAGCTGTCCCTCATTCTGTCCTGTTCAACTTGGACAACTATCAAGGCAAAATTCAGAAATCTGATAGGAGGAATATTTCTTGAGCCAGCTGGGGTTTTTCATATTTTCAAGTAATGGGATCATTAGGTGTGGTATTCAAGGATAAAGTGAGGTAAGGTTTAAGGAAAGGAAGGAGCTTTTATTAACTCAACTTTAAAGTTTCCAAACCAGTCATGCTTCAGGCATACAAACCTTTTTCTTATGCCCTGGGAACTGGCCTCTTTTTATAACTGTATCAGCTAGTTTAAGAAAAGATATTGCTTCTCCCTGCAAATGTTGTCTTTCACATTTCAAGGCACATTAAAGCAAGTGAGTTCTGCCGTGCTATGAGCATTTCACAAAACTTTTATTGCAAAACTATAGTCAGCAAAATGCTCTAAATTCAGCAAGTGATATAAACACACAAAAATGTTGACTTTACACTCCATTATATCTTTAGCCTTTGCATTTCTACTTTATCCTCCTCATGCCTACTTTCATCCTTCTCTTCTATTGCCTTTACAAAGTGGAAGTACTAACTACCTCATCCCAGAATTTTATTGATACAGAGTAAACCCAGCGGTGGTATGTTTAGTGAACTCAGTGGGATCTTTCTTAACAGTTTCTGCAAATTTACTAATACTTATTCTTGTACATTATATCAGTAGTTGCACTTCATTCACATATTCACCTATTTCCACGATTTGTACTTACAAATACTTCAAAAATACATTTTTAAATCTCTCATCAAGTTAAAGTGTCACATAAAAAATGCCTGAAAATTGGAATAAAGGTCACGAGCAAACAAAATTGATTTCTTTCTGAAATAAAAATAATCCCATAATACTTTTTCTCTCGTCTTAGAGTATGTTCTGCTATTCATCTTCAACTTATTGTACTATTCCTGCCCCACTATTCTCACTTGCCCTAATTGTGTATATATATATATTATAGCTGGAGAATAATAATGAGTCAAGTATGTGGGAAAATTTTAATTAATGATAATTTTACACTTACATTATGCCCTTGTACACGTATATAAATAAATACAGTTATGGAGTTGCAGAATTTTTTATTCCAAAAAGTCAAAACACCCACAGTTCCAGTCAGAAAATAAAGTGACAGCATGGACACCTGGAAAGTGAATATTGCACCAAATAAGAAAATGCAACATATCACTGGGAAGAGCAGAGAAGAGGGAATATTCAGTGATCTAATCTCTGTCACAGAAGTTGTGCATTTTGTTTTAAAAAGTGTTTAAATAGAAATTACCAGAGATGCAGCATGAATGTTCTCCTTTTGGGAGCCCTGTTCAGTAGGAGATGATAAGCTGAGGCACTCTTGTTTTCTGTAACTCATTCTCCAAGAATCATCCTGGGTAGTGTCCCTGCCCACCATGTGCTGCCTATTATAGAGTCATTGGCTTTCAAGTGCACTGGGAAAAAAAGAATTATAGAATCATAGACTCAAAGAATAGTTAGGGTTGGAAAGGGCCTTAAGATCACGAAGTTCCAATCCCCTTGCCATGGGCAAGAACACCTCACACTAAACCATGTTACCCGAGACTCTGTCCAGCCTGGCCTTCAACACTACCAGGGATGGAACATTTGCCACTTCTTTGGGCAGCCTGTTCCAGTGTCTCTCCACCCTCACAGTAATGAACTTTTTCCTTATATCTACCCTGAACTTGAAGTTTGAACCTGTTACCCCTTGTCCTATCACTACAAACCCTGATGAAGAGTCCCTTTCCAGGATCCTTGCAGGACCCCTTCAGAAACTGGAAGGCTGCTGTGAGACCTAGCCTTCTCTTCTCCAGGCTGAACAGCCCCAACTTTCTCAGCCTGGCTTCCTACGGGAGGTGCTCCAGCCTCCTGATCATCCTCGTGGCCCTCCTCTGGACTTGCTCCAGCAGTTCCATGTCCTTTTTATGTTGAGGACACCAGAACTGGACACAGTACTCCAAGTGGGGTCTCATGAAAGCAGAGTAGAAACATATTCCTCTACCTCATGGGGTAGCTGCATTGACAATCTACAGTTAATCTTTGTGCTTCTGTGCCTCAGCCTGGTCTTTTCTTCCACAGGACATAATGACCAAAAGTGGGATTCATCTGATCATATGTAAGTGTCTGTTATGGGGTAAGTATTTAGAATCATAGAATCATAGAATAGTTAGGGTTGGAAAGGACCTGAAGATCATCTAGTTCCAACCCCCCTGCCTTTAGCATGGACACCTCCCACTAAACCATGCCACCCGAGGCTATGTCCAATCCAGCCTTGAACACTGCCAGTGATGGAGCATTCACAGCTTCCCTGGGCAACTCATTCCAGTGCCTCACCACCCTTACAGTAAAGAATTTCTTCTTTATATCCAATCTAAACTTCCCCACTTTAAGTTTGAACCCGTTACCCCTTGTTCTATCACTACAGTCCCTCATGAAGAGTCCCTTCCCAGCATCCCTATAGGCCCCCTTCAGATACTGGAAGGCTGCTAGGAGGTCTCCACGCAGCCTTCTCTTCTCCAGGCTCAACAGCCCCAACTTTCTCACCCAACCTTCATATGGGAGGTGCTCCAGTCCCCTAATCATCCTCGTGACCCGCCTCTGGACTTGTTCCAACAGTTCCATGTCCTTTTTATGTAGAGGACACCAGAATTGCACACAATACTCCAAGTGAGGTCTCACAAGAGCAGAGTAGAGGGGCAGGATCACCTCCCTCAACCTGCTGGTCACACTCCTTTTGATGCAGCCCAGGATATGGTTGGCTTTCTGGGCTGCAAGAGCACGCTGCCGGCTCAGGTTCATTTTTCTCATCAACCAAAACCCCCAAGTCCTTCACTGTAGGGCTGCTCTCAATCTCTTCTCTGCCCAACCTGGAGCTGTGCCTGGGATTTCACAGACCCAGGTGGAGGACCTTGCACTTGTCATGGTTAAACTTCATCAGGTTAGCATCAGCCCACCTTACAAGCATGTCAAGGTGCCTCTGGATGACATTCCTTCCCTCCAACGTATCAACTGAACCACACAGCTTGGTGTCATTGGCAAACTTGCTGAGGGTGCACTAAATCCCCCTGTCCATGTCACCAACAACGATGTTGAACAACACTGGTCCCAGCACCGGTCCCTGAGGGACACCACTTGTTATCGGTCTCCAGCTGGGCATCGAGCCATTGAGCACAACTCTTTGCGTGCGGCCATCCAGCCAGTTCTTTATCCACCGAGTGGTCCACCTATCAAATTGATGTCTCTCCAACTTAGAGACGAGGAAGTCGTGTGAGACAGTGTCAAACGCTTTGCACAAGTCCAGCTAGATGACATCAACTGCTCTACCCCTGTCCATCAGTTCCGTAGCCCCGTCACAGAAGGCCACCAGACTGGTCAGGCAGGATTTCCCCTCTAGTGAAGCCATGCTGGCTGTCACCAAGCACCTTGTTGTTTTTCATGTGCCTCAGCGTGCCTTCCAGGAGAATCCGCTCCAAGATTTTGGCAGGCACAGAGGTGAGACTGACTGGTCTGTAGTCCCCTGGGTCATCCATTTTCCCCTTCTTGAAAATGGGGGTTATATTTCCCTTTTTCCAGTTGTCGGGAAGTTCACCTGACTGCCATGATTTTTCAAATACAATGGAGAGTGGCTTAGCAACTTCTTTTGCCAGTTCCTTCAGGACCCGTGGATGGATTTCATCAGGTCCCATGGGATTTAGACTCTTTATGATCAGAGAACAGGACACATTCAGGGCGAAATTTATCTTAATCTAAAGTTGGGAACTGAAAGTGAATCTGATGAATTGCATCTTAAAAGTGCCTATTTCTCACCACTGCCTATAGTGGACACCTGGGTTGACTAGCTTGTAGGTAGCTGTCTTCGATCTAACTACTTACGTAGAAATATAGATGTATGGCACATCTCAAACTTACTAGGTCAGGGGATTTTCATTAAATGTTCTGAAGGTCACACTTCAATTCTGCCTAAGCAACATTTTCAGCTCCTAAGTTTGTTCTGGTTTTAGCTAACAAACCTCCTTGCACACTTTTGAAAACCTTTGTAGCTCTTTGTCCTCACCTTTGAAAATTTGGTTCATAAGACCTTCAGTCCAATTCTCAATTGCTTCTAGATTTCTAAGTTGCTACTGAAAATGTTTCTGTTGCAAGTTGTGTTTATATAACTTTTTTTTGAAGATAAATCACTAAGTGTTCCAACACCTGCTCCACAGAAATTACTTCCTCCACCCCCTAATAAAATAGGGACAATTAAAACCTGGAAGCTGATTAATTTTTACTTCTGCTTAACAAAAGTTTTTCTGCTTCTCTTTCTTAGGAATCATTGTTTGCATAGAGATCTTTCTTTAGAAGGGCTTCAAAACCCTTATTACAACTGGAATTATGTTGATTCAGCTATATTTAAAATAGGGGCAGTCAAAGGGAATAAAACTATTGTGGTAAAATTTTCTGAAGTATTAATGAAATGTACAATTTTGTTGGCATTTTGAGGTTGAAAGATTAGGGTAAATAAAAGGTCACAAGAGTATTCTGCATTTTCATCTTTCTAATTTTAGAATAATGACATTCAAGCTTGGGAAAATTTTAAATAGACTTAATTTTTAATCTTTTTTTTTTTTTTATTCTGATTCACAGGGACAATTACCTGGAGTTGAATAAAAATATTCACTGTTAAAAGTAATTATGCTTATTTTATTATAAAACATACAATAAGCAAAAAAAAAAAAAAAAAAAGAAAAAGAAGAGCATTTAGATCATCTCTCAAAGTTAAAAGAAAAAATCATTCATGACTGCATAATTGATAACAATTTTATTATTTTTGCCTAAATGTTACTACTGATGTAAAACAACTTCTGTGGTCTGCTTTGGCCATCCCAAAGGATGAATTCAAAGGAGGAATTGCAGCTAATGGAAATTGGAAATTTCTTTCTTTTTTTTTTTCTTCCTGCTACTACACTGCAGCAACTTACTCCCAGGGTATGCCACCAGCCTCGTTTCTATTACAACAATACAGAAACTGATGAGGCAGTGTCAAGGGAGGATGACAATCAGCTGCTGTGCTGCTTAGAGATACCAGGATCTGTGATTTTTGGAGGCTTAGGAAAATCATTACAGAGTCACTGGGGGAGAACGGAGTATCAACCACAGATTAGAAACACATGAAGCACCGTGCAAAAGACTGGCTGTGTCTCTGTGTTAGCACTGGGACTGGAACCAAAGGCTCTAGCAACAACTCTGGGTGCTGACAAACCTGCAGAGCTTGCTACTGAAACTGAATCGCAAACTTGTAAATTTTGTTATCTGTCCCTGACTGTAACTCCCATCAGTCAATGTCAGAAATATCATATGAACCTGTGTGTATTTTCTGTTTGCATTTGAAAATAATGTATTTATCGCATTCCATTAGTGTATTTTAATAAGCATTGCTTTGGGACAGTATGTATGACAATTTATGTTTATGAGACTGTCAACAGAGTTTACATGCCTAAGAAAATATGATACAGCATTGCCAAAGCAGGGACTGCCTGTCAAATGAGGCTGTCATGGGGAAATGAGACATAGGAAAGTTCATACATAAAGTGGCACACAGAGAATGCCAGGGATTTTTTATTCTCCCTGCTGAGCTCAATAAATATTTATTTCAGTAAGGGAAGAGGTAAGAAAGTAATGAAATTATGAACCATATTGTACAGTCATTTTTATTTAAGAGAATTTTCCATTGAAAACAGCCCACATGAAACTACAACAAGGTTCTTGCAGTCTGTATTGTGCTTTCAGAACCAGACTTTAACAGTTGAAATTTTGCCTGGCTTATCTTGAAAAAGAGCAAGTCAGGGCCTAAAAGGCATTTCTGGATCATGCCTTTGGGCTGGCTCATTGCTGACCACTGGAGTGTTTCTCAGGAATCTTTGGGAGGTGATATTAATTAAACAGCTCTGAAACACTCTCAGGACTCAGACATGTGTTAAAGTGGTCAAGAATTTGAAGGTATTTAATGACCTTTCTGAACCCCTTCTTATATCAGTACTGAACAATTTGGGATTTCATAGAAATATATGAAGACAAATTCTTATCCAGCCTGACAAAGCAGGCAATGCAGTCTGCACAAGATACTGCCAGTGATATGAACTTGACATATGTCGAGGAGATAGGAGATAGCCAAGTGCTCTGGAGTCATTTCCCTTAACATAATGGTAATTATTCTAGGGAGAAGATTAGATGCTGCTTGTTATTTACAGTTGATTCATAAAATGGTGATTACATAATGAGAAAAACCATGGACTGGAATATCTTTTCAATTTTCAAACTCTCTAGGTGGAACTAATTCTCCCTAAATTCAGCTCACTAAAAATTTATTATCAAAATCTAAGCTAGTCATCTAGGCTTCCTTAACAGAGACATAGAGGCTCCTTGAGACCATGATTTATCAAGTTATAAATTAGATGAAATGGTTTGTCCCTCAAAAGCTCTTCTTTCCTCCAATGGCAATGAATGTATTCTAGAGAGAGGCCTGGCATTTTGAAGACTGAATTTCTGAGGATAAAAGGCCACCTTGAGCAAGGGCTGATACCTACCATGTTGACATGGACTTGCAATCTGAGGTGATGTTTGCTGCTCATGTTTGTGTCTCTGCTTCAGCTCCAAAAGGTTCAAGGAGCAGCCTGCAACTTCTTTATTTTGTATGCAGGACAACTTCAGATAGCTGATGGCCTTCATGGGAAACATTGAACAAACAACCAGCAAAAACAGCTGAATCTACAATAATAGTGTGCTATTGACCTGGATCACACGTAAATAATTAGTATCCATTCTTTGTAGACTTCCAAAGCTATATTTATTTCCCAGGTAATCTCTACACATCTATGGGTATTGCATCCAGCCCAATAACCGGCTATCAACCAATCAATTTGGTAATTGAATAGATTTGCATTTTCCTTCACAGTTGTGCCAAATGAAATTCATGTTTGCAAAGTAGTAAAAACTGCACAAAACTAGTAGGCCAGATAAATTAATATTTGCCTTATTTTGAAGTTGAATACACCCCTGAGTATGAATCTATTTTTCATGATAGTTAGTTGCATTTAATGTCTGACCAACAAGTCATTGTAAACTGTAAGAGATGTAGTGCAGTTTATCCTGTACTGTATAACTTTTGCAAGATGTAATGGTATGCTAGCATATTATAAATCCACTAGAATAATTTATTTATTATATTCCATTAGTGTATTTTAACAAGCATTGCTGTGGGACAGTATGCCTGCCAATTTATGCTTATGAGGCTGTCAAGATAATTTACATGCCTATGAAAATAAACAACATTGCCAATGCAAGGTCTGCTTGTCAAATATTCTTGTCAGGAAGAAATGAAACACTACTGAGCTGAAAAGTAAAGCATATTCATTATTGCTGGCTACACAGATTCTAGGTGACACAATGAAATATATTTATGCCATTTTTCATGTATCATATGAATAAAAAAATGAGGGAGTTGGGTACTTCAGGCTGCCACATATTGTACTCTACAAAACAGATTTAGCACTCAATCACTCTTGTTTCTTCAAAATAATAATAATAATAGGGAAAAAAAGAAAAAAAAGAATACTCAGGGCTCAGTAACGTTAGTGGGTAAAACAAAATGTATTATTCATCTGGAAAACTGGGAATGCTACAGAAAATCATGACTACTTCACAATGGTTAAGCTGAAATAAAATAGTTGCAGAGCTGTCTAAGGCTGAAAAAAATTACTGAGAATAGTCCATTCAGGAGTTCTGACTAGATAATTATTGAGCTGCACTGACAAACTCTACACTTCCCTGCCAATTACGCCTTCCGGGCCATGGCTTTTAGAATAATTTAAAGCAGTGAGTTTAGAATCTTGTTCTCGTAATTCCCTGTAGACAGCCAGTCCTGCATTCCTTTCTTCAGGAGAAAATCCCCAAACTGAAACTTTACTCTTCCAAATGATCACTAAGCATGAAACTGCTCTTGGAAACATCCACAGAAACAAAATGTATTCAGGAGTTAAAAATGACTCCAAACCATCCCAAAGCAAAGAAATAAGACTACCACTAACGTCTTCTGAATGATCACTATTACTGGCAAGCAGCAAGAATGACTTCAGAGAAAAATGGATAAGAGGCATATGAAGAGGAATCAGTGCCAAAAGGCTGTAAAGGTATTTCCATTTAAGTGGAGAGATTGCCTGTACACAGAGCAAGCAGTTCAGATGTGAATAAGGCAGCCAATGATATCAGCAGAAGCAAGGAGACAGACAATAAGCATGTGGATGATGAATGAACAATGGAGATGACACAGCTGAGAATCATAGGAGGGATGATAATTCAGTACCCATGAGATAAATTAGAGGGGCACAAGATGGAACACTAAGCTGGCTCAGGTAGGTATATGCACAGACTGCAATTGAGTCAGCTGTCTGCTGTAAGAAGAGTCCTGCTCAGACGGGGCCACATGGGCTGCAACGATGGAAAGGGAAGGTGAGCTGTCCATGGAACTCACTTCACTTGCCTTTCCCATGAAACGGACTGTAAACTGAAGCACTAAATGTCCTAAAAATCTGTGGCCAAACAGATTTGAAGTTACCACTTTACATTTGCCTGGCCCATCTACTGCAGTCTCCATCTGAGTATCTCTTGCACAGGGACAGAGCTCCTACCAGAACCGAGAAAGGCCAGCTAGCAAGGCCCACAATATAATCTACATATTACACTACCTGTATTTGTTGTAACAGAATATGGGAAAGACAAAAAAGATGTTTTAAGAGTCTTTCCAAGCTGAAGTTTTTCTAGAGATGTACAATCATTTTATGATGATGGTCTGGTAGATCTGTCAGAGCGCAGCTGCACCCTTTTGTTGACAGCTGTATTATACAATTCATGTTTGCCTAGAAACCTTGCCTCCAGAAACAGATGGCAAGACATACACAGAATTTAATGATTCTGGGTTTTCTTCCTTTACAACCTTCTTGAGAGATATGAAGCCTACCAGGCTTATAGGTTTCATTTAGGCAAATTTTTGGACAGTTTTATGAGAGGAGTTAGTCACAGGTTAGAAACAAATGAAAAATTTTGCTTCCTAATTGATTTTTAAATTCTGCTATATCCCAAATACAGAAATCTGGATGGGTGAATTTGCTATAAGGAAAAAAAGAATAAAATTAAAAAAAAAAAAAGCCCAACAACAAAGTATAGTTGTGCTCTCTCACCCATTACTGATTCCTAATGACAAGCTTCAAATTATATTTGAGTGCAAGCTTATTTTGGAAACAGAAATAAGGGTCTCAAAATAGAAACAAACCAAATTTCCAGTGAAACCAGTGGGAAACGAATGGAGCTGAAGTAATGGCAGTGGAGTCAGGTACTGCATAAAGGTGATATACAACACTGAATCATAGAATCACAAAATGGTTTGGGTTAGAAAGGACCTTTAAAGATCATCTAGTCCACCCACCGCTGCCATGCGCAGGGGCACCTTCTGCCAGACCAGGTTGCTCAAAGCCCCATCCAACCTGGACTTGAACACTTTCAGGGATGGAGCAGCCACAACTTCTCTGGGTAACCTGTGCCAGTGTCTCATCTTCTTATCATAAAAAAAAAGAAAAAATCTTTCTTATATCAAATCTAAATCTATCTTCTTTCAGTTTAAAACTATTGGCCCTTGTCCTGTTGCTACGGGCTTTGGAAAAATATCTCTGTCTTTCTTAGAAAGCCCATTTATATATTGAAATTCCACATGCTCTGGACTGTGCAAGTAGAAGCAATACAAATGGCATGTATAGGTAATGCTGTGGTTAATGGACGATTTTTTTTCACAAGAGAACTAGGGACAATTTAAGGCAGGCACAAAGTAAGACTTGTCCAGAATCCTTCTATTACACACCAGTCCTGCCTCATAATAACCCCTACATTCCAGCACTGGACCTTTTGAGCAGGTGCTTCCAATTTTGTGTCAGTTTCTGATTTGAGTTGTTATCTATAAGAAACTACATCTGGCTTTCTTCATAGCACTCCATCACATCACCACATGTCTCCGTGATTGATTTAATTAACACTTCATCTGTCTCCCTTTTTTGTAAGCTTCCATCTCTTTATTTATATTTCCTCCCAGATTGTTGACTCTTGAGTTGTATAAAATATTTTTAGATAAATTACATCTAATTTAAAAGTAACACAAATCAAGATGCCTTTAACTTCTCAGGCACATATATACCCTATTTTAATGTGGCCATTTATGCTGCTGTGTAATACATCTTCATAACGTTGGCTTAATCGCAAATGACAAATGTTGAAAATGTAATAAAGACAGGGACACATTAATCCATTTTGTATGAAAATGTTAAAAGGTAATCAGATTCTGAATGTCTGTATGCTTTAAAAATATACTGTCTAAGATTCCTTTTTCCATTTGGGATTCTCAGTAGAGATTCTGATTAGAAAGTTTTCAGTAAAAAATTGCCTTAAAATATTAAAATTGCACAGAAAATGCACTGAGGAAGTTTTATAAAATGAGAGATGAATCTCAATCAGTAATGTGATGACCCCAAAGCTTCTAAAACACTTTAAATAATCAGGGAATTCTGTATTCCTTTTCTTTTTACAGAATCTTATATACCTTTCCCATGGGTAGAGATGCAGGGTCTATCATTATAACTTCTGTTTCTGAATATCCAAATCTAATTAAATAATTATCGTTAATAATTATTCCAGCCTCCACAGGCAGTCAAGGATACCTTAGTATAAAAATGTGTGTACAGAAACATCATCTCCCCTTTTGTCCCTACAAAACCAAGAAATAAATGGGAAACTAGTATTTGGCTGAAAGGATGCTCTTGCAGCGCATTCCTCCCCATCCATCACTGTGTAACATGTTTTTCCTATGCCCTGGGGATCTATGCAGCCTCTTTTTTTAGGGAAAAAAGAGCAAATTCTTCGCATTTTGTCACTTTTTCTCACCAGATTACATAGAGAATAAGGTAGTAGCTTTGAGATCATTTAATTACACCAACTTGCTCTCTACGTAAGTGTCTAATCTAGGCTACAGTCCAGCCCTCTAGAATATTCTAAGATTCACTTCATCAAGTTTGGTAGCTCTAAGGCTGGCACTTACATCCATTCAGCGGTAGTACTCAAAAAGTATCTTTCCACAGCTAACTATTATGATTCTACAGATACTTCCCATTCTGTTTAAAAGGAACATCTTCCAGACTGAAGTTACATTTCAAAATGAAAGAATTTTTTAATAGTTATCATTCTCCATTCAGGTCCTAAATTAAATTCTTAGATCTACAGAAGTCCTGATGAAACTAAAAATATTTCTCTAGTTATTTAAATTTAAGTAATTATAGATCAATGTCATCTTAACTTTTGAGCAAGAGACTATGATCTGATTGCATCACCAAAAATGTAGTTTCTTATAACACAGTATCACTGGCATAGTTTATGTGGCATATTTATCTCTTTGTGCTTGTTTATCAGTTTGAAGTATTTTTGCTGCAAAACACCAAGGTCAATTTTTCAGATGCTTTACACAGTTTACTATAGGGTCTCAAGCAGAGCTGATGGCTCTAGACATCCTGCCTGTGAATTGTAGCAATTTAATAATTTCAGCAATCTTGCTCTTAGTTTCATTATTATTTCCAAAATAACTGAAAGAGTTCAGCACACATCTTAGATACTTTTGTTCCTGCATGAAATTTAGTAGATATAAAGTCTTTTCAGCATATGAAAGGCGTTTGCAGCATACAAGCAAGATGTATACCTAAATGTGGAGTGTAAAAGAAAATGATTAGAACATTTCCTATAAGCCTGTGCAAATTACGTAAAATCAAGAATTGGCCCTGTCAATCATTTTTCATTTAACACTTTCAATTAACTTGTGATACTGTAGGATGCCACTTTAAATTATCGACTTAATAGAGTAGGAAGGGGAAGGATTGGCTTCCTGCTGGGGCTAAGGCAGTCTGAAACCGAAGTGGATTCAGCTCTACCTGCAGAGCTCCTCTGTAATCTAAAGCTGTTCATCTTGCAGCACAGCCACAAAGGAAGGATGATGGCAGATCATCTCCTACAGGGATGGGTCATGGCCCTGCTTCAGTGGGTATTTCCAGGGAGTTCCTGTTTTATCAGTAGCCTCCTATGCCAAGCATAAGGGAACCCATTTGAGTCTTTGCTGGCAGCATTCTTAGTTATATTTTCTCTAAACCACAATTCTATCTTAACCTTACCTTGTTTCTTGTTAACCAGTGTTTTAATGAATAGCACAGAGCCTATGTCCATATTTGTGAACTAGAGTAACGGCATTTCAGGATTAACAGAATCATAGAATCATAAAATCATAGAATAGTTAGGGTTGGAAGGGTCCTTAAGATCATCTAGTTCCAACCCCCCTGCCAGCGGCAGTGACAACTCCCACTAAACCATGCCACCCAAGGCTATGTCTAACCTGGCCTTGAACACCGCCAGGGATGGAGCATTCACAACTTCCCTGGGCAACACATTCCAGTGCCTCACCACCCTCACAGTGAAGAATTTCTTCCTTATATCCAATCTAAACTTCCCTTATTTAAGTTTAAACCCATTACCACTTATCCTATCACTACAGTCCCTAATGAAGAGTCCATTCCCAGCATCCCTATAACCCGCCTTCAGTTACTGGAAGGCTGCTCTGAGGTTTAAAACAGAGATGAAGAAAACATTCATTTATCTTCCACAAAGATTGTTTATATAAGGTTTTCCAGAGTCACAAAAAAATGTTTATAAATGAGGGAGAACTGGAACACCTCCGGAGCTCTGCTTTGTAAGGAAACTTAAAATAGAAATGAATGTCACATTCACGCACAGTGCATTTCACTGTTTTACCCTTTAATTTCTAAGAAAAACTCAGCTTTATTACAAGGGTTAGCACAGTCTATCATACATTGGTAAAAACCATAGATAAATGAAAAACACAAAGTTCAAGACGTTTAACTCACCAAATCTTTTATGTCCTATGTAATATTTAGTACTCCTTAGGAAGAATGAAATGCAGTAATTGTTGGGGGCAAATTCTCATCTTCTGCCATGGTTCTGCCTCCTGTAGTTCTAAGCTATTTCAAAGCAGACAGAAAATACCGAGTCCAGGTAAATACAGATCCACAGTAATTCATAAAGATGCCCAGGACAATAGGAGTTACCAGTATGTCAGGGTGCTTTGGACACAGTGGCATCATGAGAACATTTAGGTACAGGGTTAGAGGAATAATTTTGAACCTAAATTTAAATTAGGGCTGAACAATTTTCCTGTGAAATCTGTATTTTATGCATATACTTGTCTTTTGGATCAAGACGTTGATCATTTCCACATTAAATGCTTTAGGCTTGCTATGCATATAAGAGCTGTGTATCTGAGTAGATATATATTGGTAGGTAGAGAAATAAGTTGGCTTTAATCATGCTAGACATGTTAGTGAAATAGGCCATTGAAATATTTTTTAATTCCTATGGAGGTCCTTGAAGATAGGTGGCACACAGATTATATAGACATGTTTCCATTTATAATACAGGCTCATTTATATTACAGACTGAGAACTGCAGGAAGTTACTGTCCATTCCCAAGCTGTGACATGATACTTGATTATATAAGTACCCTCCATCCAGTTCCACGGAAAATGGAACAAGGTGACCTTCAATCATATTTTTGGACATTTAAAAATCATTTCTTCTGCTTTGCATCCCAGTAGTTAGAGGCAGTTACAGTGGAACAGATTCATTACTAAATCCAAGTGTCTGCTTCTGAGTTTGGTTTCTGGCTATTCTTCATAAGGGAGACAAGCAGGCACTTCTGCAAAACATATTTGCCTCATATCAAAGCAGACATCTGAAACAGGGCAGATAAAACTTGCCCTAGTGAGGCTGTTTTCTCTCTATTAACACATAAGAAGCATAAGGTGATTGATACTCATGCAAGGATCTACAGAGACCTAAATTTAGGGAGATGAAGCGCATTCTGTGCATAGCTGAGGGAGGGATAGTTAGCAAATAGTATCCCAATAACAGGAAAATGAAAGTAGATGCTTAACATGAGTAATTGAAGTCCCTTTCAGTGTATCCGAGAATACTGGAAACTGGTAGTGATACAAAGCTGCTTATGAAATCTGTTGTCATAAGTATACTGTAATCAGTGTTTAAAAAATTATAGATGTAGATAGACACCTATATGGGCTATAATAGCATCTCCTGCTGCAATGTCATCATATTGCATACGATAAATACATATCATCTGCAGGCAGATTCTGGGGAAGAAAAAGGTAAGACTGCAAGAACAGCCCATCTGCTCTAGTCTCTGCTGTTTCTTCTAATAAACTGTGGTTCCTCCACGGTGCCTACAGACAGAACAGGACTAGGAATAAAACCAGGAAAGAAAACTAAGGTTGTGAAACTGGTTGTTTCAACTGGGATTATCTGACTGGTGGAATTTTATAAAAAAAAATTAGGTTTACTATGACATAACCTCAATTTAGAAATCTCAATATATTTCCAACATTTTCTCTAGATTAATATATCTTCTCTAACTTCAGATGTAAATACCCATTCCAACTGTCAGTCCAGGTGGTGCAATCTTTTTACCATACGGCAAAGGAATTACAGGAGGCTTATAGCCACCTGAACTGGCATCTGAAGACCAGCAGAGACAGCTTAGAGTATCTTCCATGGTACTAAATATATATCTTTAGGTAACCAAATCAAACCCTAGGTAGCATATTTAATGGAGTTTGCAGAATTAGTCAGACAGCCCCAAAATCTGCTCATGGACGGTCAGCTGAAATTCTTCCACCTCAGCTTTGATGCCTGACTTTTGGAGGTGCAAACCTTCAAATAATGTTGCCAGTTTTCATAGAATCATAGAATAGTTAGGGTTGGAAATGACCTTAAGATCATATAGTTCCATCCCCCCTGCCATAGGCAGGGACACCTCCCACTAAACCATGTCACCAAAGGCTCTGTCCAACCTGTCATTGAACACCGCCAGGGATGGAGCATTCACAACTTCCATGGGCAACCCATTCCAGTGCCTCACCACCCTCACAGTAAAGAACTTCTTCACTTTTGTTTTAGAGAGAGGATGACATTGTGTTAAAGATGACCTTGGCTACATACTATGGCTAATGCGTAATATAAGCTTCCATGGGGAACTGTATGTCAGCCACAGCAATGGACTGAACTAGATAACAAATGAATAAATAAGCAACTGCAGTTTGGTTGATCAGGGTTTTCCAGCCTCTGACACTGCTATATATTAGCTGTGTACACTTTGAACACTGCTTCACATTTATAAGGCGGCCAGTCCCCCTAGTCTGTGTATCAAGCTATGGGTATTACTAGCTACTGTTTATTTAAGTTACAGGAAGAACAAGTTAGAGAAAAAGACAGGGCTTAAAACAGAATAAAAATATTAACAGTATTAAATTCAGTCAAGTAGAGAAAGCTGAGTAGACAGAGCATACCAGTTTAAAAAAACATCAAGATTCTTCTGATCTGCCTAGCAGTACTTGTGATGTTCAAGGCTTTTATAAGAAACACCGGAAAAGGACTAATGATTATTTTCAAAACCTTTCACCTGGAAGTAGATATGTCTGTATCAATAATTGCATCTTGTGATTTAATAAATAGCAGCTCTTCTAGATGACTTCTAATTGTGGTATAAAATCTAAATTCTATTTCTGTTTGCTTGAATCACCTAGGACTAAATGGTTTTAGTCTCATATTAGTGCCTTATTCTACAAATCAACTCACTGATTACTTGTAGGTATGTGTTCATTGAGTATGCTCTTCAACACTGCTACTGAATCAGAAAAATAAGATCAGAAAGGACTTAGAGGTCATTCAGTCCATTTTCCTGTCCTATGCCATAGTCAGCTATACTTAGAACAGCCCTGACAGGTGACGGAGATTTTGCTTTCTGCAAAATGTCTCTCAGTATTGTTTATTTTTGTAATTAGAAAATGTTTCATGTTTCCCTCATGTTTAAATTAATTCTCCTTTACTTCAGTTTAAGTCCACTGCTGCTTATTGTACAATGGACCTAGAGAAAGCTCATTTGCCTCTTTTCCTCTACCCATTTGTTGTTTATGTTGTTGAAGACAAGTTATCACCCCTCCTTTAAAGGGATGACCTTAAGATTTTTTTTTTTTTCCCCTAAATAAAGCAATCTGAGTGCTTTCAAAAGGTTAAGGTTTCTGGCTAGACCCTAAGTGAGTGCATTGGTAGGTCTGAGTTGCTGTAAGCAGCATCAGCTGTGGGCCTCAGAGCACCACACACATGTTGAACCCAGTCCTTGCCTGGTATGGTGGCATAGTCTGGGCCCTTCCCTGTCTGCTGCTCATCCTGACTTATTCTTTTTACTTCCTAGATTGACCTCAGACCTCACCAAACAGTCAGTGGTGACTATCACTGCCCAGACCTGTCTCTGCTTTTGTGACGTCTCCTTCCTTGGAGATATCCAAAAGCTGTCTGGACACAACCCTGAGTTTTCTGGGTGACCCTCTTTGAGCAGGGAAGTTGGGCTAGATGATTCCCAGTTGCCCCTTTCAATCTCAGCTATTCTGATTCTGTGATTCTGTGACTGTTCTTGTACATTGAAGGACTACACCAAGGAAAGCCAGGCCACCATCATACCTGTGCCATGGTCACACTCTGTTCCCAGCATGGCTTTCCGTGTTGTACAATCTTGTACATGCTACCCTCTGATAGAAGCATTTTGTTTCCCTCCTATTGGAACTGTTGGGGGGGGGGGGTGTTTTTTTGGACAGTTGGGGTTTTTTTTTTTGCTTTTCTTCATCTTTTTTTGCTGATTTGTATTGATAATTTTGTATTCTAGTCCTTCCCTCAAATCTTAGTGCAGCCCCTCCTAACTTGGTGCTGATTAGTAATTAAATAAGTATACACTTCATGCTTGTGAAATAATTAAGGGAAATATCGAGTGGTGGCAGCCTGAAGATAGACCCTGTGAAATTCCACTTACGGCATCCTTCCAACTTGGCAGTGAACCTTAATAGCTACTCCCCCAGTATGATACTCTTCCCTTCCAGCAGTGCCATATTTTCTTAGCTTGTTTAAGAGAGACCTGCTGAAGGTTAGCCACATGATCTCTGCTTCTCCTCTCTTTTTTCAGGAAAGCTCTTAACTTCTCACAGAAGGAAGCTGAATATATATGACAGAATTTGTTCTCGGCTGTTCTTCATCTCCTTATAAGCATGTACCAGCTGTACACAAGTAGTTCAATTATTTATTCCAGTATTTTCACAGGAACTGAAGGTCAGCTGCTAGGTTATTCCTTTCACCCATTAAAAATAGACAATACATTTTCCTTTTCTGGGCTTCTGAAGCCTTGCAAGTCCTTATGAGTTCACAAAGTTGGTGACCCTGAGACTGAGTCAGTACCATAAAGTGAATTTCATCAGCATCAGACAGCTCAAACTTATCTAGCTGCTCTCTAATTGGCTTTTTTAACTGCTTTTCTGGCCTGAGATTTTATCCCTCATTTCTGATGGTGACGTAATGAGCTGTCTGATGAACCCAGTTATTGTCAATGAAGGCTGAAGCAAAAAATGCAGTAAATACTTTGGCTTTTCTTTGCATCACCTGTAAATAGCTATCTCTCCTTGTTAACCACCAGATCAACTCTTTGCTTGATCTCCCTCTTCGTTGGTAATATATTGCACTTACAGAGGATTCTTGTTTTCTTGTTGTCCTTGCTAGAACACTTGCTACATTTTTTTTTTAATGTAGGTTTCTTAATCTTTTTTTCAGAAATCTAATAGGAGCAGACTGCTTCTTCAAGTGCACTAACTGGGTTATTTGAGAATCTGGAGATTCTGTTCAGGTACTTAAATGCAGATTTACATCTCCAACTTTAAACTTTAAAGTCTGAAAATGTTGGCTTACATAAGGAGGTATTACATTCACTTAACTGCTTTCAGCAACAAAATAGGAGGGGGGGGAAGAAGACAAATACTACATCTGATTTATCAGACCTTCAGCCTTTTTAAATGTTGTTGTTTTCTTAATTTATTTAGAAGGAATAAGCTCTTTCTTTTAATGCTTTTGCTAATTCTTCCAGTAAAACACTAATTTTTTTCTTTTCACACATGTAACAGTGAGAAGCTTATTTCTTGATTTAAAATTAAAGCAATTACTTACTGCATTATTTCCTTAATAGAAAAGCCTTAAATTACCTCCCAATTTAGAGTGCCTCAGTGGTTTCTATAAAATGGTTATCAATAGTGTCTAGCTTCATTTCCACTGCAAAATAGAAAAATCTTTTTAATATTAACTCATCCTCCTCTTTTAGACATTCTGAACAGCTTTAAATGATTTTCCCCCTTTAAAATAGAGAGAGGAAAAATTATCTCATGCTTAGGGCTAAAAACTAGGTTTCTAGCAGAAGTAACTCCACATGGTTCCTGTTTGGCAGTGCTTCATCAGGAAAAAAATAAAGTACTGATGGCTTATCCACACAAATATTTTCTTCTCTGAGCTACCTGAATGCAAGGGTACTCTGTTATAAGAGTTACTTAATAAAATTGATTAAAAGTCCACTGATTCCTTGGACTTCAAACTCTATTGTGCATGCATTAGTTTACCCATCTGTGAAGACATACTGGGTTTCATTACATGCATAGAGATTCTCATTATGTGCCAGAGTAGGACCATACTAAATGATGATGACTTATTTCAGCTGACATTTATACCACTTATACAAGGAAATCTTATAAGGATTTTATATCTGTTATTATTATACATAATTTATTCCAGTGAATCCAGCTTTTCCTATTCATAGATAATGCCAGCTTCTTTTTATATCCTCTGTGCACTGCTGTGCTACATTGTGCTGGGTAGTTTCATGGGGATTATAAAGGTATCTATGACACAAAGTCTGGATACAATCACCAAAAGTTTTGCAATGTTATTATATATATTTTTTTTCCTCTCAATCCATGTTTCATAGGTACAGAGCAATTCTCATTTGTGTTCCAAACATACTGACAGAAACAGACACCCAGCCTGTTTAACTTCAGCCTAAAACACTACGTAAAGTCATAGGCAGTACATGAGAAGACCCTATTATGAATTACACCAGGCTCTGTTCCACATCCATTCTGATTCCTGCACAAGTTAATCATCACGTGCAAATTTGTTCTTTGTATTATTTGGGGGAGGGGGGGGGGAAGATGATGCAAGTAAGAAAAGGCCTAAAAATGTAATAAAATACAGCATCATGTTTAACAGAGATATGCATAGTATAACTGATACATATTGGATCTAAGCAAGGAATTGAAGTTTCTCACATACTTTTTAATACACTAAATATAACAAAGCATTTAATTGCAGGAGCAACGCAGCAATTATTTATCAAAAAGATTTTGGGCGCTTTGAAATGCTATTTCCCAAATAGCAATCATTATGCTAAAAGAACAATTCTTGTTCTATGTATTAGTATCTCATGAATCAAAATTTTCGTATTCTGGATTTTAGGGTTGTTTTTTTCAGTGGAAGGGAGATGCTGCAAAAGTGAATTTTTCTATTTTTTCCTTCAAAAATGTTGCTTGAAGAGTTGTTGATATTGACCATTTCTAGCATTGTTCAGTGGGACTTTTCTGCACCTGCAGACAAAGGTATGGCATTGCTCTTATTTCTGTCATGCCAACTGTCATGGGTTCAGCAGCAACAGTCATTTTTCTCCTTCTTGGTAGCTGGTGCAGCACTGTGTTTTTGACTTTCGGCCTGGAAACAGCGCTGATAACACCAGTGTTTTCAGTTACTTCTTGGTAATGTTTTGGTTTGAGCAAGGGCTTTCTGAGTCTCATGCTCTGCCAGGGAGGAGGCAAAGCCGGGAGGAAGCAGAGAAAGAACATCTGACCCAAACTGACCCAAGAGGTATTCCATGCCACAACACATCATGCCCAGGATGGAAAACAGAGAGCACAGACCCGGAAGGGTGGGGGTGCACTGCTTGGTTGGGCTGGGTGTAGCTGGGGAGCGATTGTATTCTTTTCCTTTGTATTTCTCTTGTCATTATTATTACTGGTGGTAGCAGTAGTGGTTTTGTGTTATACTTTAGTTACTAAACTGTTTTATCTCAACCTGTGGGAGTTGCATTCTTTCTATTCTCCTTCCCATCCCTCCGGGAGTGGGCGGAAGAAAGAGGGGGAAGTGAGTGAGAGAGAAAACTGCATGATTTATAGCTTAAACCATGACACTAACTTTTCATAAAGAGTGACAGTCACAACTCAACGCTTCTCAGCTATCTAAAATGGCCATACTCAGGGACAGCAAGTGGGTGGCTATTAAAACAACCAATGTGTACTGTTTCTTATGTTACTGTGTGAGGATGATCCCACAGACTCGGGCTGAGGATATAGAAAATATTTTTCTATAATCATTCATCAGTATTTACCTTCCACCGGCACTCCCAGTAAAAACATTCAAACACTGAGTCAACATATTGTTTTTTGCTTTACTTGATCTGACATGTACCAGATGTATTTGAAGTTCAGGGGATACTTGATTTTATAGGGAAGGGACTTTTGGGAAGGCCAGAGGGTGAACTTCAGTCAGTGTGAATAAAAGAGTCTGTAATCACTTTAATATCACATTATTGCCATGATTATCATTAAACACAGTAAATGTTTCCAGAAGCTTCAATTTCTGTCTTTTCAATGGCAATGGGACAAAAGAATGGTGAAGAAGTGTTCTTGTGCAGGACATGCATGACAGTTTTTAGAAGCTGCATATCCTTCAGCAGAACTCACTAGATGAAATGTTCTTGACTTCTGACTATTCCAGAGTATGCCTCTAATAGATAGATCCCAGCTTGTCCACCTTTTTGAACAGGAAGCTGGCTCAAAATCAATAAGTTTATGTGTGATGAAAAAATAATCAGTATCAATAACAACTTGGTTCCACCCACAAGTTTCTGTTAGTTTAGTCAGCCTGAGGAGAAGCCAGTCTTCAGGAATTCATGGCATATGTCATTATCTTCCTGCTGACAAGACGCATATTCCCCATATCTGACTGTACTGAAGAAATAGAGCAAGGAAGGAGGGAGAAATCCAAATGTTCTTCACAGTCAGAATATGGCAATTTCTCTCAGGAGTCCTGAAACTTCAGAGTGTGTACCGAGGTCTCGGGTAGCAGAGAGTTATTACTTCCCTCCCTCCGCACCACAGCAAATCATAAAAATAGCTTGTTTCTTTCCAAAATCAGGAAATTGACTGTCTACTTATCTACATATAAACTGCACATCCCACCGTTAGGGCATCCACCATGACATATCTGTGACTTGGGAACTGCACTTACATGCCAAAAGCTGCATCTAGTGCGACATACAGGTACTACGTATCCATGCTTCTCTGCCCAAGCTTCCAATGACATTGTTTAATAATGCTGGGCATACAGGTAAAACTCCCTTTGTAGATCTATGCCACTGTCTGTATGTGCCCACCCAACCACAACGATGGTTGATGTCTGACTCAAGCCAAATTTGAAAGAAACCATCATCTAGTCAGTATCAAATACGACTACGAATCAGCAACTTACTACATAGCAGACAGGCCAGGGCCAGTTTACTTCTCCTGCATAGCATTGGGCTGCGCATGAGGGCCACCCATTAAGTAGGGATGCCTCTCGAAGTTACTTCTTGAGCTAGAGAGAATCCTTATCACCACAGATAAGTGTGCACACCGAAACTTTGAAATCTTAACTAAATTATATGAGGATTGCTTGAGCCCATATAAACCTGTAGTCATAAACCTTGACAGAGTTTGGGACTAAGTCACAGCCACACCTAAACTCCCCTCTGAGAAGGAGTTCAGAAGGAAAAGAGGTCCTTTCTGAATCTCATGACTTCGCGGGAGGGCCTGCCTGTAATTTTGCCTGACCCTACCCTCTATGCAGTAAAGAATCATTGTCACATTTTTTTTATCAAATTTTGTTATATCACTGGTTCATATAAAAAAACATATTGGTGATTCTTTCTTATGAGTGGAATGCATCACTCCATCTGTGATATTTATTTATCAGTTATCCTACCACATGTTGTTAAATGTAACCTTTTCCTCAAAACCTTTGGTCCTAGGCCTGGCTTAAGGGGCTCTCCAGTTGAACTGAATCTGATCTTGCATACTAGCTCTTAGATTTCTCCTTGGGTATGTACCTTAATGCCAAACTTAAGTTTCTAGATCATTATGTCCCAGAACCAGCAGCTATACGTGCTCTACCAATATTTCGTGTTTCCTTACATGCTACAGAACCGGGAGTAAGAAAGCAGGTGATATTATCTGACAATTGAAAGGTAAACAAATCCTTGCAAAAAGGAGGAGATAAGCATTTCCAGTTTCTCCTCTGCCCCATCCAGAGCTACTTTTCAGAGCAGGACCATGTATACTTCTGAAACCCAGAACCATTCTAAAAAGACAAATTTCTTCAGCAGCTGATCTACAGATGAAGAAAGAATTTGTCAGGGATAACAGAGATTTGGAGATGTTCTCCATACATGCAGCTCCAAGGATTCAGTCCTCTGAGTATCTCAACACCTTTTCCATATGCATCTTAGCATCATTGCACATGCTACATCTCATACCATCACTTTGCTTATCTTCCCTGATAACACAAATGTGTGAACTTTTTTCTACTTCTTGTCCTCTATCCTCTTTCACAGAAGAAATTGTGCAAGACAATACATGGATTCAGTAAATTTTGCTGCTGTGTTTCTGAAATTTTGGATGTTGCTAAAGCCAGCCATGAAAGTGACTCAGGAGTCACTGACCAAATCATGCAGCTCCTTAATGGGAGAGTGGCTGCAGCATTTCAAATGTCTTCTGGGTAGATCTGTCTCTCTGCACTGATTGCAGAGTGGATTGTGTCAAATAATACAATCAAATAAGTGTGGTGTGTAAAGGTTCATGATATAAATATTGCATTAGCAACTTACAAAGCACTTTTCTGCAGAGGTGGGAAGAAGTATTGACCGGCTAAAAGCAATTTTTTAGTTTTCTGGCAGAAGTGCACTGCATTGGGGATAGGTGTTTTTTCCCAACTTTAAGTGGAAAGTGCAGGTCCTAAAAATTCATTCATTGTTTGTCTTCTTTGAAATAGATTTTCAAAGTAGTGCCATTGATTTTTTCATTATAATGTAGGATTATGAGAACCTTGTCATGAAAAACTAAAGCTCATTTTAGCATGAATTGGATTTATAATCAATAAAATAATTATTTCATTCAATCATAGATGTTGGGTCAATTAATTGAATTTAAAAAATTATTTTTGGCTTCAAATGATTGTTTTACCTATATTGCATAGCAAAGTAATGATATAATTAGGAAGAAATTAATCACTCTGGCAGGGTAGTTTTCCATTTGCGTTGAACCAATAAAAAGTAGAATGAATGTGTATTTCAGTCAGGATCACTTATATGCATTTTTTCACCCCTAGCTACACTAATATAGACTAATCACCATTATGCTCATGTCGCAGGGAAAAATTCGCTTTGTCTAAATAAGATCAGAATCGAAGCAGTTTATTGAATTACTAATGGAAAGTAATTAATTGGCAATCAGTGAACTATACATTCAGGATCAATATCA
Organism: Ara ararauna; assembly: GCA_028858755.1. NCBI lineage: Eukaryota > Metazoa > Chordata > Aves > Psittaciformes > Psittacidae > Ara > Ara ararauna. Next base: position 23,033,347 of record CM054379.1, read on the forward strand.
GCAATGCAACACATAAACCATAATACTACACACATAAAAAATGCTGCTATATCATAAATTCATAGAATAATAGAATAATAGAATGGTTTGGGTTGGAAGGAATCTTAAAGATCATCTCATTACAATCCCCTTGCCACTGGCAGGGACACCTTTCATTAGATGAGGTTGCCCAAAGCCCCATCCAACCAGGCCTTGAACACTGCCAAGGATGGGGGAGCTACAGCTTCTCTGGACAACCTGTTCCAGTGCCTCATCACCCTCAGTAAAGAACTTTTTCCTAATAGCTAGTGTAAATCTACTCTCTGACAGTTTCAAACTATTCCCCCTTATGCTATCCTTACATGCCCTTTACAAAAAGTCTCTCTTCAGCTTTCTTGTAGACCCCCTTTAGGCACTGCAAGTTGCTCTATGGTCAACCCAGAGCCTTTTTTTTCCAGGCTGAACAAGCCCAGCTCTCTCAGACTGTCTCCATAGAAGAGTGTTGCAGCCCTCTGATCATATTCATAGCCTCCTATAGATTAGCTCCAACAGGTCCACGCCCTGCTTATGTTGGGGGCTCCAGACTATGTGGCAGGGGCTGTATGTGGACTAATTTCTAAGCATCTTTTTTATAACTAATTACAGAATTTATAATCACATATGCACACATTCATTAAATGGTTATTTAAACAGACAGCCCACAAACACCTCACAGGCCATGTGAGTTACCAGCATCCCTTTCTTTGGGGTGCATCCCCCACTGTGGGAGATGCAGATGATCCAACTGTACATGTGCCTGCGCTTCTCTCTGCAAACCCTTATGCGCATGCAGGACAGAAATCACCTGAAATACCACAGGCACACAGTCAGAGGTCCCTGCTTACTGCCCCTGGCTGTCCTTTGCTGGCTTGGTACCATTTTCTCAGTGTCCAAGAGAACGATGCTCAGCACAGCCCAGGTGGGGTGGTGGTGCAACTAAGTGACTCCCAGCAGCAACAAATAAGATTTAAACTACTGCTCTGCTTTGGTGTCTCTGCTTTTCATCCTAATGTCTGTAGCATAATGCGAGATAGACTCTATTTCCATTTTCATATGACTAGATTGGTAGGTTCATTTGTATTTAAATTCATACATTTTTGTGCAGTTGATGGAATGACTGTTCATTCTATACTTTATTTAATTTTACAAGACCAAAATTCCATACACTGTGTTCAAAAAGTCAATCCCTTGTTCTGAAATTCCTCTTAGCTGATTTTTCCATTTCTTAACAGAAGGTCTTTCTGTCTACAAGTGTTTCTTACTAAACTAAGCAACTGCTGCTTCAGCTTTGTTCGGGGTTGGCAAACTGTTTTCTAGTTTCACAACTGATCTGCATGGTGTGGTTTTATCTTTGGAGACTGGCTTTAGGCTCAGATAACAAGCCCCCATAGAATAGCCTGCTACTGGCACTGAATAGTAGAAATAGGAAAATTGTCTGACAAGAAGTGAGGTACCTGGAAAAATTTGCTTTGCCTACCATTTTGAAACACACATTCATCTTACCCTGAAGTTTTCAGGAAAAAAAATATAAATCTAAAAAGTTTGCATGGACGTTAGGATGTCTGTTTCATTAAACTACACTGAGGTAATAAGACAAAGGAAGCTTGTAAAACTAAGAATGCAAGAATTAAGGAAAAAATTCCTGCAGTCATATGCTATTGACTTTGGTGTTTAAGAACATCTGGGCTTTGTATGAAGATTTTCCACAATTGCAGGCACTTCTAGTGGCTGTATTTTGAGAGGATTGCTTACTGTCTAAGACGAAATAAGTGTATCCTGAAGCATTTTCTGAGTGGCAGCAAGTGCGAGATTTCTCTGCTCTACTCAGCCAGTATATTTAATTAAACTTCAAGGAACTTCATAGGTCTAAGATGCTTACTTCACTTGTAGAACTCAATCAACAGGATTAAACTTTATAAAGGAATTGGAAGGACAGACAGGTGGACACTTACAGACACGCAAATTATGTGTTGATTGTTAAGATGCTAGATTAAAAAAAACAAAGGGGAAATACTTTGAGGATTTTGAAAATAGACATATTGTTTTCACCACTGAAGATACAGAAAAAAACAAGTCCACATATGAAATTGGAATTTAAAAATGGGGGGGGGGGGGTTATCCAGTTTACTATTTTTGTCAGAAGCAGATAGATCTACCTCTTAATGATGTAATGAAGCTCAGAATACATATTATTGGAGGATTTAAAACATCCTAACTTTTATTTAAAACTGTCCTGCAGGGATTTCTACACCTGCAAACATTTTCATTACAGGCAATCTCCCGTCATATTAAAAATATCCTCTGTAATTTGAAAGAAATAAAATTAAGATAGTTCTGCAATATGTAAATAGAGGTTTAGATTAATTAACCCAAAACTGCATAAAAACGAAGGAAGAATATGAATATGGGTTTAAAAACATTCTATAGGAAATAATATAGTATTATAACATTACTACAGGCAAAAATAATTGTTAAAACTCTACAAGTTTTATATATGCTAAGAGGTTTTTTTCTGTGGAATCTCATAGTAGCAGAAGAGGACATCCAGAAAACACAGAGCTGTTTTTAATAAAACAGCTACTTTCTCAAAGTCTTTTCTTATTTCCTCCCTTTTCTCCTCCAAATTGGCAACAATATTATTCTTAAGTACCATGATTCTTCAAGGTTGTAACAACTTCTCCACTGAGTCAGTGGATACTAAGCAGCAGGTTATAGGGCCTACCTGTGGTTCAAAAAAGAAGCTCCAATCACCGACCTAACTGAAATAATCAAGCAAAGAGTTCAGTGTTGCACCCTCACATTGTACAGTGGTACTACTTACAGATCACTGGAAAAGTACTTTCTTCTCTTCTGTAGAGACATAAAGGTTGATTGCTTAGCGTAGACATCATTTTTTTACAGACAAGCTGTATTGAGTGCGCTTTAGGAGGCAGAAGCCTTTCAGTGATTTACTTCAAATGACTAGGTTCATTTTTCCACTGCTAAGGCTGTTGTTCTCATCAGCTATAAGTGTATAGTAGTGCATTCTTTCCATTTGTTTCTAGATATTTCAATGTATTCTTCAGCATATCTGGCTAGTACATTTTCTTCCTCAGAAGCTAATTGACCTTCCTTTTGCTGAGACACGAGAAATAATCTTAAACTCTTCACTTTGTGCAAGTGCCACTGAACCCAAACTGAAATAACTCCAGTGAAGAGTCAGAAATCGGTAGCGTCAAACTATCAATCAGATGCTAATTCTGGCAACATTAATTCTAGCTAAACTCAAAGAATCAGTTAGGAAGAACACTACAGCCCTTCAAATTATGAAAGAACTATTTAATTGACATTTGATACTTTGTTTTAATTTTTCAATTAACAATATTATCATTTACATAGAGAGAAATGTCAAAGTAGGACAACCTTATCCATCATGTCCTATGCAACATAAAGTCTGACAGAGATCATCGAATACCCAAGTTCCTAAATAATGTACTGAGCAGACAATCTCTTTAATACCATGGAGAATAAGCTTACTGAAAAAGATATCCAAACCGCACTATCAGCCAGTTAATTCTGAATACTGCTGGCAACCTGATAACAAGACTTTTTCTTATTTTTCTGTAACTTCTCAGTATTAAGAAGAAAGAAAATCAGCTCAGTGATTTCAAAGCTGAAGGCAAAGGTAAAAACTGGTTTTTACTGTGTAAGAAACACCTATGCAGGTCATGGTTACATATGTACAATACAAAGGAATAAAAGACAGAGGATGAGTCCAGGCTGCATTAGTCACTGGTAAGCATCTCTCATGGTCACATTCAAAAATCCTGAGGCCCTAGGTGCCTAATTTGCTAAAAAAGCCATACTCTACTGTTTTACAGTTTCTGCTCAGATCATTCTTCAAGCTCTTCTTCATGTTTCTTTCACTGAGTTCATCTTTCTTGACAATAAGTCATATGCAGTTAGACACAGAAAACGTGTTGTCTGTGCTGTGCTTGAACACTTGCTTATCATCACTAAATACCCCTCGATTGATACATTGTAAGATTGCATTTATACTGTGTGAGCTTACGTCAGATTTGTGCGTGTCAGATTTGTGCATGTCAACCAGACCAGTATCATCTTCACCCAACACTGCTCACACTGGAAATTCATCATATTGTCTTACATTATTAATTGCCTTATGACATACCTTACTTCAGTTCTTTATGTCTTTGCATGCTCTCCATGTTTTATTTCTCATCATCAGCACTGATGGCTTCAAATGATTTTTTGTGTTCATTTTATTAACACATTCTTATGGCAAAGTCATTAAAGCATGTACCAGCTAAGTTTGATCCCAAAACCGTTTTAAAGAAAAACTCCATGTCATCTCTTTCTATCTCTGAGTAACTATCTATCATTTCCCCTTTAATCAGTTCCTAGTTCAGCTTTCAATTTCTACTACTCTGATTCATTTTAACAAGTAGTCTATTATGCAGCAGCAATTTCCTATACTTCACTGAAAACATATTTTCAATATCTTTGTCTAGAAAATAAATTATTTTAACAAGCAAAAGCTATCATGTCACTCTGTCACGTTCTTCTGCATTATATTTTTTTCCCTTTCTATATATCCCAATGTTTCTAACTATTCTTTTCCATGAAATCTGCTGGTTTTGTATATGGCTGAGGGTAGGTTAGCAAGTTAGTGTCTACCTCAATTACTCCCAACTGCCCTTTGCAAATATTTATCATATATGCAGTTCTCAAGCCAAGCTTTTCTATCCTCAGCATGCTGCATATTGATACAAATTCACAATTAATCCAGTGTACCACTTATTTCAGTATTCTTCACTGGCATTCATCTGTTTTATAATTTGCACTTGAAAATTAGTTTACCTTGGATATAGTAATACAGACCATAATTTTCTTCTTAACATATTTGTCTCAATTATACAACCTCTGTGTGTCTTCCTTTGTTCCATATACCCATTTTCAGTGAAAGATGAAGCATTTTTTTAAGGTTTGGAACATACAAATTATTTATCCTTCCTGTTTCTTTTCTAAATCTTTATTAATCATGCTCCTATTCTTTGCAAGGTTGTACTCAGCTTGATTTTTGACAGCCTGCTATTTATCCTTACTTTATCTGAATCACTTTTTGATTTGTAGGATGTTGTTGGTGTTATTTTTCCTTTTTCCCACTCACTGTAGATGTTCACTTTACACGTAACAACTTTGCTGAAGGTTGTACTGTTGCTTTAAAAGGGGGGAAAACAAAGCCCCTTGCCTTATTAGAGGAAGGTCAGGGAATGGCTCCAATATGCAGCTACCAGTCCAGTCGCGTTCGCTGTCTTGAACCTATAGTGGTCCGGATTCACCAATAGTGCACCACACTGCCCAGTCCAATCTGCCACAACTACCATTCCGACCGCGTTCGCTATATCGAACCTCTACTGGTCTGGATTCACTGATAGTGGCGATTGGCTAACGAAACAATGCATTTATTGATTGAGTTTATTGAGGCAACAGATACAGGTTCTTATGGATTGCTGGTCATAAATACTGTCTGCAAAAGCATGTGTGAGCAATAGTTACATGGATACAAGCGGTTGATAAAGTTAACACAGCATAGCTCTAAAATATAAAGGTAACAGTAAAAAGTAACTCTATAGAGATTCTAAGTTTTCCCAGGGAAGCACTGGATACAGTGCAAGTCTTACCCACAGGCGTCCCTATGGGGGGGGAAGAGAGGTTCAGCCTGTCGCCCGGTCCCAGGAGTCTGTTGATGTTACCTCCCTTGACTCGTCCACGATGGTATCTTCCCCGGTATCCCCCTCTCTCTCGGATGATTTTATACTCTTTTCACCTCCAAGGTGGAGCTTGAGTAACTCTAGTCATTCATACCTTTACTATTATTGGTGCAAATCTCTCTCGCTTCTCTTTGAAAGGTATATGACACCAAAAATTCAGAGTGCATGCTCAGAGAGGGGTAGTCTCATTTTGGACGGGGGTTGCATTGGAGATGGGAGTGTATTTTAGCATGTAAATGCATTATAATGACATTATAATGAAGCAAAGTTCACACAGAGGGTGGCATTCTGTCAAAGGATGACAGGCTGCTGGCTCAGGGTAGCCAGTATGCAGCTTATCAGTTTCTTGTACCACCTAGTTGCCATCTTTTGCTGAGGTTAGGACAAAGCGTAGCCGTGAGATATCCACCTCGCTCCACCCTCTGTCTGTGTTGCCACAGGAACCACTATGGAGTGCACATTCCTGGTATACCAAGTGTGGCTGCATCTCGCCCTGAGAGGCCCTGAAAGTCCATTTTTCCTTTATGTGTGGGCAATGCTGCATTTCGAATATAAATTTAATTCCTAATTATCCCACATTTCCTAATTATTCCACATGTACTTATCCAGTTCAGTGTGTATTCTTTCTCTGCTCTGCTCCCCATTCACGGCATGTAATTCGCAGATAATTTTATTAACATTTTTTGTTAAAGATATCTGAAGCTTTTAGTGAATTCAGGACTTTGACCTTGTTTTACTAAATGGTAGTCTTGATATTTTTTTTAAGCTTGTTGTTTCAGAACCAGGGAGAAGACAGAAAATACATACACTGGTTAAGAAAACAGAAATTTAAAACCTAGAAAGAGATGGTTTCAAAAGCGTGAATGTCCATGATGATGCAAAACCAGTAATGCTAAAGACAAATTTAGGGCTCACTTAAATGTTACTTTCCACTTCATGCATGTAAGGGTTTTCATTTGTCTTAGAATATTTTACAAAATGAATTAATTGAGAACCATAACCCTCTTCAAGGCAGACAATTATTACTCTCATTTACACATAGGTAAACAAACATTACAGTTAAGTGACTTGTCTAAAGTTTGTCAGTGGTGGAAGTGCAACTTTGTGCTCCTGAGTGATAGCCCTGTATTTTATATTACCTTCTTAGCCCATTTAATGCTGCCTATACAAACTGCAGATATGAACGCAGGTTTGCATGCAGTTTTGCTACTACTCATCTCTACCTATCTTGGATTTAAGTTTACCTGTTCCAAATGGACTCCAATCAACAATTATTATAACAATAGCATGAATTTTCAGCAGAGACCTTTGCAAAGTCAGCAGAGAGCTCCATGGTGACTGAAAATCAATAGGATAGAGAGAATAATAGAAATTATTTCTGCAATGACTCCTGTTGAAATGAGTATTCGAGATGCATGAGAACTCATGACTCAAATAATGTTACAGGATCTTATGAATAATAATGAAATCAAATTCTAAACAGAGGTATTATATTTTAATTGAGCTATTCTTTAAAAGACTTTTTTCACAGTGTCAAGGTCATGTTCTTACAGGTAAGAAGTTTATTATACAAGAGGAGCAGTGATAATAGGCACTGGAGACATGTTGAGGACGTGTCATGCTACATGAAAAAAGGGAGAAAATATACTAAAAGCAATAATTGAGGTATACACAGAAGACATTCCCATTGATAAGTAGTTTAAATTATTAAAGCATATAAGTAGTGGGTGTATAAATTACTTTTTGGCTGCATATAACTTTGGCTACTCTCCAAAACTTAATCTTCTTTTAAAATGAAGCTTAAATTCGATCCAATTTTTAAATATCTTTTGGAATTTCCTTTAAAATGGATGTGTTATTACAAATGTAATCCTGATATATTTATGATCTGGTTACCTATACAGGACCTTTATTTTCTTTAACTGTGAGTCTGAATATCACTGCTAGGAACAGATCAGACATTTTGGCTCTGAGGACTTCTCAAGGCTTTCCTAGACTCAGCAAATCCTTTAAGCATGAACTCAACTTTAAATATATTAATAATACCATCTTTCCTAAGCAGGGCTTAATTATTTACTACTGAAGCCAATGAGATTTAAACAAGTGCATAAATGCTTTGGTATAACAGCTGCTTTTTTTTTTTTTTTTTTTTCCTATTTGTTTGCAGTATATCATACTGGGATTCATGCTGCGGATTACCTGGCACTTAGTGTCTGCCTTCTCCAAAATTTGTGCCATATATAGATGATATTTTTGTTACTAGGTTTCAAAAGCACAACTTTTTTAGTGTTGTTTATCTTGTTAATCAGGATGGTCCATTCCACAGGGAAAAGAAAAACTCATAAGGGTCAGTGGTAAGCAGCTTCCAATTAAGTTGTGGGCTCTGCAAAAAGTGCACAAAGTTGGGCTCTTCACATTAAACTGGTGGTGTCAAAGGCCAGACATATTTTCCTGGAATGGAGTCCTGTTTTAACTCCTTCTCCAGAACCTTCCACCTGATTGCACACCAAAAGCACCTGTCTCCTGATTTGCAATATTTTACAAATTATGTAGTTTAAAAAATATGTCACAGTCCTTTCTGATTTATTGCATACTTTCCATTGCAGAGAGGATGCCATTGTCTTTTTTTCTCATTTAACCTTCCAATTATCATATTTTATTACAGCTAGAAGCAGTACTAATAATTATAACACAAAGTGCTCATACAAAAAGAAACAGAAAATATTAATGGAACAAAATTAGAAAATATTCATGTGCACATATGACACACAGAAATTACTGTCCCATTCAATGTAAGATTTCTGTTAGCAAAGACTGGAGATATTTTACTCCTGACATGCCATACAAACAACCTAAGTCCTGTAATAGTTTATCCATAATTTTCTAGCCAGGATTCATTTCTGTCACAGCAACAGAGTATTACAAAACCTGTGTCAAGATTTCAGTTCTTGCACTCTCACATCTTCAGTGTTGGCATACACCAGTAATTATAATTGACATCAAAATTTGCAGCAAAACTGGTCTTATCTCATTGTTTGTCCCATTTTCACTACTTACAGAATTTCTTTATGCATCTTCTGCATTTGTTTTAGTTCAGTATTAGGTTTGGAGCCATCTCTACATCAGTTCTTCTTTAGTTATTTATCAACACTGGGGTCACGGTTTAAGTCTCTCAGCCATGCAGTTCGCTCACTCACTCCCCCCTTTTTCTTCCCCCCACTCCCGGAGGGATGGGAAGGAGTATGGAAAGAATGCCACTCCCACAGGTTGAGATAAGAACAGCTTCGTAACTAAGGTATAACACAAATCACTACTGCTACCACCAGTAATAATAATGACAAGAATAATACAAAGAAAGAGAATACAACTGCTCACCACCCAATACCAAGCCCGACCCAGCAGTGCACCCCCACCCTTCCAGGTCTCTGCTCTCCGTTTTTCCATCCTGGGCATGATGTGCTGTGGTATGGAATACCTTTTTGGTCAGTTTGGGTCAGGTGTCCTGTCTCTGCTTCCTCCCGGCTTCCCCTCCTCCCTGGTAGAGCATGAGACTCAGAAAGTCCTTGGTCAGACCAAACATTACCAAAAAGTAACTGAAAACACTGGTGTTATCAGCGCTGTTCCCAGGCTGAAAGTCAAAACCACAGCACTGCACCAGCTACTAAGGAGGAAAAACTGACTGCTACTGCTGAACCCAGGACAACCGGCACTTAAACGAAGCACCCAGATATATTTCTAGCATTCAAGTAAAAACCTCTTTCGCTGAAGTCTGGGATTTTCTCCAGTATTTTTCAGGAAGAATGAGAAAAACATGTCATACATTCAAAACAGTTTTTCCTCTTAGATGTCATATTTAACAGATTGAGATGATTTTTTTTTTTTTATGTGGATCTTGAATTAATTTATTTATACACAGAATGTATTTCCAAAGATATAAATCTGGTGACCTTTTTTTCTCACATACCAGAACAGTAAACTAGTTTGCTTCTGTAAGGAATTCTTATTCTCTTAGTGGAATACTGTAAGAATAACTTTTGTTTATTTTTTCGCCTTTTTCCCTAAATACATAATTCTCTTCTTGACACTCTGAAAAGTTCATTAAATTCTGAAGCAATATAAATATTGTCACAGCATGTTGAAGACCCTATTTAAGTTTGTAAGAAGCTCTTATCTAGTGCTTCTTGGCTAGGTAAGATTTTTCTGAACTATGGGACAGAGGATATATTCCAGAAGTTTTTCCAGATACTGTGGAACTCACCAGAAGGACTCTGGTGGACATGGATCCCATTGCTCTGAAAATATCTGTTATTTATTTCAGAGTAAAATATTTGTCTACTTTTTTCTAGTAAATGCTCAACCTGCAGATGTATTCAAGCTAGCTGTAAGAATTAGATTCTCATTTTTTACCTTTCATAGTCTATTTCAGCAGATTTAACTATCACAGTAATGAGGAAACCTCACAAAAGTTTTACAATTACGTATTCAGTATTTGCTTTAAAATTAACTAGAATTTCTAGCAGTTTTGATGTACTGATATCTGAAATGCCACCATTTCCACTGAGCTTTGAAATGAATTTATGTTCACAATGTCTTATATACTATGCGTAAGGATTAATTTTGAGCAAATGTTAATTATTAAATGTGATTTCTTTTTTCCTTCCTCTTATCCTTGGATACAGTATGACTTCCATATTGATGAACATTGTTGTACATTGATTGCAAAAAAACAAGTTATTTTTCTGCAACGTTATTTATTCATATTTGATTTTCTACATTCTTTTATTCTTATCAGTATTGTATATTTAAGAACATTGCTGTTTACATGGAAAGAATTTATAGGAACCTCACCATAACCAGTTTTTGCAGCATGAAGACTTTAAACCTACAACAGCCTAAGTGGCAAACAAAACAAGACCAAAATTTTTTCTGCTTACACTAAAACAGAGACAAACCTTGATATTAAGTAAGGATCTGCTCATTTGAGCAAAATATTCAGCACTGTTTCTATGCCAGATTGTAAGTCAATAGCATGCATTTCACTGAAAGGTCTAAGAAGTACCAAAATTGCCATCAAATAGAGCTTCTGTCCATACATATTTTCTGCTAAGACAGAGGGGGTAAAAATCAGCATGAAAGCTGTTATACAGCAAGATTTCTAGTCCTTCTTTATTATGACTTTTTTAAAAACACATTAAAGTTACAATAAATGTATAAAAAGCCTTGACTGATTTGGTTTTCAGATTTCATAATTTACATTTGATCTTATGTCATGGTTTAAGACCTGACGGTAACTCAGAACCATGCAACATCTTGCTTCTCCCACTCCCTTTTTCCCCCCAACTCCTGGCAGGATGGGGACAAGAATCGAAAGAATGGAAATCCCATGGGTTGAGAGAAGAACAGTTCAGTAACTAAGGTATTATGCAAAACTACTACCACTACCACCAGTAATGATAAGGGAAATAACAAGGGGAGAGAATATAAAACTAAAAGGGGAAAAGGAAAAGAAAACAATAAACACAAGTGGAACACAATGCAATTGCTCACCACCCACTGACTGATACTCAGCATGACCTGAGCAGCAATCTGGGCCTTCCAAGTAACTCTCTCCAGTTTATATACTGGGCATGACTTACTGTGGTATGGAATACCCCTTTGGCTAGTTCGGGTCAGTTGTTCTGTCTCTGCTTCCTCCCAGCTTCCTGTGCTCGTCCTCACTGGCAGAGTATGAGACTAAAAGTCGTTGCTTGGAGCAAACATTACCTAGGAACAGCTAAAACACTAGTGTGGTATCAGCGTTGTTCTCAGACTACAGTCGAAACACAGCACTGCACCATCTACTAAGAAGGAGAAAAATAACTGTAACAGCTGAACCAAGGTCGTCTTAAAACCCAAGCAAATTATACCATGGAATAGGATTAGATGGGTAGGGATACTCATTAAAAAAAAAAAAAAAAATCTGATATTTCTGCTGAACCCAGTGTTTCTTTCCTATATTCCAAAAAAGTAAGATATTTTCCAAGGTCTATTAAAAGAATTGCTTGGACTTTTGGGGCAGCTATCTCCCTCTTTTCTGCAGTTATTAAAATTAAAGATGTTGCTCTCTGAATTTACTTTCAACCGGTTTCAGGTGTGCTAAAAAAGGAAATATTTCTAAGGACTAATAATGGTGTTTGCATGCATCCAGTTTTTAGAAACTACTATAGCTCATCTCTGGCTTCTAATTGCTCCCTGAAGTATCTGAAGAGTGACAGACTCTTCCAGAGAATATTCTGGTTAGGAACATAAACTATATACTTGTGCAAGATTATAGAGCTGCATCTCAGACCCTGCCTGGAATGCCAGCAACCAAACCCCTAGGAGAAGGTGAAAAGGCTGCAGAACCACTGGTGTATTCAGAGCCCAAACAGCACATCTCTGTAATAGCCAGTGAGTTTGGGAATGCTGCAGCTGGTGTCGAACCCTCATGATTTCACTGCTACAGGAGTGAGATAATAAAGTCTAGTGCCAGCACCTCTGCCACTGTCAGGGATACCTTCCACTAGACCAGGTTGCTCAAAGCCCCATCCAGCCTGGTCTTGAACACTGCCAGGTATGGGACATCTACAGCTTCTCTGGGCAACCTGTGCCAGTGCCTCACCACCCTCACAGTGAAGCATTTCTTCTGAGTATCTAGTCTAAATCTATCCTCTTTCAGTTTAAAGCCGTTCCCCTTTGTCCTGTCACTACATGCCCTTGTAAAAAGTCCTTTTCCAGATGTCTTGTGGGACCCCTTTAGGTACTGGAGGTTGCCCTAAGATCTCCCCGGATCCTTCTCTTCTCCAGGCTGAACAAGCCCAACTCTCTCAGCTTGTCTTCATAGGCAAGTTGCTCCAGCCATTTGATCATCATTGTGGTCCTCCTCTGGATGCAATCTCACCGGTTCACATCCTTCCTGTGCTGGACATCCCGGAACTGAATACAGCATTCCAGGTGGGGTCTCATGAGAGCAGAGTAGAGTAGAGGGACATAATCACCTCTGTCAACCTGCTGGTCATGCTGCTTTTGATGCAGCCTAGGACATAGTTGGTTTCTGGGCTGCGAGTGCACACTGAAGCCAGCTTATGTTGAGCTTCTTGTCAATCAGCACTCCCAAGTGTTTCTCAGGGCTACTGTCAATCCAGTCTCTGCCCAGCCTGTAGCTGTGCTTGGGATTGCCCCAACCCATGCGCAGGACGTTGCTCTTAACCTTGTTGAACTTCATGAGGTTTGCACTGGCCCTCCTCTCAACCTGTCAAGCTCTTTCTGGATGGCATCACTTCCCTCCAGCATGCCGACTGCATCACACAGCTTGGAGATATAATGAGATGCATTGCAAAGATCAAATGAAAGATGCTCTGCTTCCCACGTACTTTTGAGATTAGAGGTAATTTGTGATCAGTTGCATATACAACGGAGCCTTGTGCCATACGATGTGGTGAGGTTTTAGCTACATGTCTTTCAGGTTTCTTGTCATCTGTTGAAGAACTGCAGGCAAATTAAAACTCAATCAACATGACTGACAATATGTAAATTTTACTTTGCTTTCTATGACAGAAAAAATAGGCTACAAATCATTAATTCCCTTCATTTTTAACTTTTTCCTTTCAAGCTATTGTCCAAGCAAATAGTAATCTTCATTTACTTGTTTGTTCATTTACTTGTTTTTCATTTATTTGTTTCCTTGTTGTCAGTAGAACACGTAGAGTTAAAGTTTTGTAAGAGCTGTTCATGAAAACTAGCCAACACATGGTTCATGTGATTGATCAACTACTCTGTTATTTTCAGAATGATCAGGACTTAATGCTCAGCAACCAGAAATATGAATTAATTTTGAAACTAATCAAGATGAGCATAGAAAAAGAATGGCAAATAAAAGGCTTTCTGCGCCCTTTCACCTCTCTGAAAGTAATTCAGGGTTCTTAACATCTGGGCTCATCTAGGGACCAGCTAAAAGCCATTTTTTTCCAAAGTTTTCAGTATGCACTTGCTAATGCTATGATCCAGTTATGAAGATTGCAGTCTCTGCTATGCTCATAGCATACTAAAAACTGAAGGTGCATTTAAACACCTAAAGAGGCCACAAGTATGTTGACACTGTGGCCTTCAAAGTGCTATACAGTGGTGAAAATTTACTGGAAGATCTAGCCAGAGCTCGTTTCATTCTCTCACTCCTTGACTACTAAAATTTCTGTAAGAAAGCAGAGAACTTAACTAAAGCTGTGGGGTCCAAGGAGCATTGGAGAGATGGACACTATAACAACATGATAACCAGGACTATGGAACAGGAAACCACTGCATTTCCCTTTTCCTTTCATTTTCCCTTTGTCTTCCTCTTTATTCCTTTTTTTTTTTATTTTTTTTTAATCTGTTTTGTTAATGATATATAGAAGAGCATTATCAAAACATTTCCTTCCCTGAGTGAATGAGAAAGTGTCCAGATGCTTTCATATACTATATTTTTCTTGATACATTTACTTAAAGTAATTGCATTAGAGTGCACTAATTTATTTTTTTTTTCCTCAGGTCCTCTTTCAGTACTGTACATTTATAATGATTGAATGTATGTAAATATATGCAGCTCTCTGAATAAACATTGGAAATGGACACCTCCCTTCACTGAATGCTCTTTCTTGAGAAAATAAAGCAGCAGTTTCAGGAGAGACACGGGCAGTCCTGCAATTGTCAACTGTAGTCACCAAGTGATAGTGTTTGAACATATTTTTGCTTCTTCACCTGCACTTTACAGACCAGTCGCAAGAAGATATGGTTAAAGGCACAGATATATGTTGCAAATGTGACTTCTCACTCATCTCCTGCCCAGATTTTGGCTAACAGGCAGCTAATGATAAGGCCTGATGTGTGCTGAGAACAGCACCATCAAATCGAAATGGGGGCAGCACAGAGGCAGGACACAGTACCCAGAAAGGGCTAATGGTCATTATGCAGCCATTATCACTGCAGTCTGCTGTCTCCTGCAGCCATAATCCTTGCAGATTGATTGCCTGACTTTTTTTTTTTTTTCCCCAAAATCTGGTAACTACTGGAAATGGTATAGAGCAAACTTCCAAGCTGGAATGTAAAAATACATAAGCTTACCCAAAAAGTTGTTAAAGGTTTTAAAGTGGATCCAACAGCAGCTGGACCGCTGAGGCTTTCAGGCTTCCTGGTGTGGTACAGGAACACCTGCGCAGTGACCAAGAACGAAGGATGAGCCCTTTCACCACCAGCTAGGTAATTACTTTATTCACAGGTGCACGAGCTACAAGTTATGAGTTGCAAGTTGCACATTAAAATTTAGAGAATTTGTGGGAGTTAGAAACCTAATTAAGAGATGATTTACTGAATTCAATTGCTAGACTAGTCTGTACAAAGAGGATTGAGGCCTTGTTTGTTGTGTTTGTTTTCTAATGAGCTTATAAAACAAAGTTTAATTTACAGAGTACACTCTATTGTTTATGTTCCAAACAGACCATGACAAAACATGACTCTTTCATATGCCCAGAAAAATCTTGTTTTTTCCTTTGTCTTGAGTTGCTTTCCTCTCTTCCTGCTTCTTCTTGAATTCCAATTTCTTTATCATGGTGTCCTGAGTTCAGCAGTAGCAATTATTTTTCTCCTTCTTAGTAGCTGGTGCAGCGCTGTGTTTTTGACTTTCAGCCTGGGAACAGTGCCAATAACACCGGTGTTCTTAGTTATGGCTTAGAATGTTTGGTTTGACCAAGGACTTTCTGAGTCTCATGCTCTGCCAGGGAGGAGGGAAAGCTGGAAGGAAGCAGAAACAGGACATCTGACCCAAACTGACCAAAGAAATATTCCATACTACAGCACGTCATGCCCAGGATGTGAAAACTGGGGGCAGGAACCTGGAAGAGTGAGTCCACAGCTCGGTCATGGAGTGGTGAGCAGTTGTATCCTCTTCCCTTGTATTCCCCTTGTCTGCTCTTGTGAGACCTCACTTGGAGTATTGTGTGCTGTTCTGGTGTCCTCAACATAAAAAGGACATGGAACTGTTGGAACAAGTCCAGAGGAGGGCCACGAGGATGATCAGGGGACTGGAGCACCTCCCATATGAAGATAGGCTGAGAAAGTTGGGGCTGTTGAGCCTGGAGAAGAGAAGGCTGCATGGAGACCTCATAGCATCCTTCCAGTATCTGAAGGGGGCCTATAGGGATGCTGGGGAGGGACTTTTCATGAGGGACTGTAGTGACAGAACAAGGGGTAACAGTTTCAAACTTAAAGAGGGGAAGTTTAGATTGGATGTGAGGAAGAAATTCCTTACTGTAAGGGTGGTGAAGCACTGGAATGGGCTGCCCAGAGATGTTGTGAATGCTCCATCACTGGAGTGTTCAAGGCTGGATTGGACATAGGCTTGGGTGGCATGTTTAGTGGGAGGTGTCCCTGTTCCTGGCAGGGGGGGTTGGCACTAGATGATCTTCAGGTCCTTTCCAACCCTAACTATTCTATGATACTATGATTCTATGATTATTGGTGGTAGCAGTAGTGATTTGTGTTATACCTTAGTTACTGGACTGTTCTTATCTCAACCCGTGGGAATTATATTCTTTCAATTCTTCTTCCCATTCCCCCCCGCCTCGGAGTGGGGGGGGAAGAAAGAGGGGGGAGTGAGTGAGCAAACTATGTGATTTATGGCTTAAATCACAACACATGGTTCTAGCACTACAATTTATTTTCAGATAGTCTTACTGCTATCATCAGTGGTATATAAGGCTAATACTTCTCTTCCACTGTACTCTCCCTTCTCCCTTCATCTCTCTTCCCTTTCCAACTGTTTTCTGTGTGTCATAAGATTTTTTTCAAACGATATAATTGACAAATACCTCATCAGTTTTCTGTATGCAGCCAGTACAATCAACATTACTAACTATAGTGATATTCTGATATTGGCACTGATCTGTTTAGATTGGAAAGGACCTTTAAGATCATCAAGTCCAACCATTAATCTAGCACTACCGAGTCCACCACTAAACCATGTCCATAAGTGCCACATGGACGTGTCTTTAAAATACCTCCAGGGACGGAAGTATAGAATACCATCTTTAATGACAGTAGCTAGATTAAAGTCCTTTTGAACTTTGGTCTTTATTTGCTCCCTGCATAACCTCACATTCTTGTTGTTCTCCTGAGTGGCCTGACTCTTCATCCTAAGGTCATAAACTCTCCTTTTTCTCTTGAGTTCCACCCAAAGCTTTCTGTTCAGCAAGGCCAGTCTTCCTCCCCACTGGCCTGCTTCTAGGCTTTAAGATTCCCATATTGAAGAATGACCTTCCTGGACTCCTTTGCCCTTCAGGACTGCCTCACAAGGGAGCCTGCTAACCAAGGTCCTAAAGGGCTGAAGTCTGCCCTTCAGAAGTCCAAAGTGACAGTTCTGCTGACTCTCCTTATATTTCTAAGAATCAAAAATTCTATGATTTTGTGATCTCTATGCCCAAGACAGACACCAACCATCACATCACCCACAAGTGCTGTGCAGGTCCAGCCAGGTGCCTTCCCTCTTTGGTTGACTCACCAGCTGTGTCAGGAAGTTATCTCACACTTTCTCCAGCAACCTCTTAGGCAGTTTCCTCTCCGCGTTATTGCATTTCCAGCAGACATCTGGTAAGTCGAGGTACCCAATGAAAATAAGGGCTAGTGTCTGTGGGATTTCTCTCAGTTACTTATGGAATATTTCCTATGCCTCTTCATCCTGGTTGGGTAATCTATAACAGAATCCCCACCATGGCTGCCTTGTTGGCCTTCCCTCTGATTCTTCATCATAAACACTCAAGCCTGTCGTCTTCATCATTAAGTTCCAGACAATCAAAACTTTCCCTAACATACAGAGTTACCCCACCGCCTCTCCTTCCTTCCCTAATTCTTCTGAGGAGTTTTTTAGCTATCCACTGCAGAGCTATGGATGACCTCTTTTGCCCCTTCATTTGGTGACATAAGAATAGGGAACATAGCTTAAATGCTCTTTCCCTTTCCTGGGGAAAAGGTGCATGGACAAATAAGCAAGTCGTTCCTCAGTTTTAAAGAAGTACCGCATGGTGAACATCCAAGTTCATACTGATGGTTGTTTTGCATATTGTCCTTTACTTCCTCCACAACAGCTGCTCATTTGCCTGTAGGCTTTATGGAGAAAGTCATACTTGCTATTTCTCTGCCAAAACCCTCCTTCCTTCTTTTTCTAATTCTCAGCCCACAGAATGTTTTCATAAAGGTCATGCATGCACATGTGATATCAATGTTTGTGCCAATACATGCTTGTATGCATATTCATGGCACTTTCAACTTTGACAAGTGTTCCAACAAACAGAATTTATCTCATATAAGTGCTTTTAAGCAAATAAATGTCATAATTATTATGGAAATATTTTTTCTGTATTTTGGGGAAAATACTTGCAGGTATTATAGCATTTTGCTGGGCAACAATCAGCATAAATGAATTTGTCATGTGATGAAAACTGAAGGCAATGAGCAACTTAATTTCACAAAGATATGCCAGTATATAGACCGGCCAGGCATTCTTAGATTACTGAGTATATACTGTATTTAGACTAACCTTATAAGGAGCATAATTTGCTTTTACAGGACCTCAGATATTTCAAGCCTCTAGCACTTCAGTTTTGTTTTTTTTACTGAGAACCAAATCTGCAACAATTTTTCATAAATCAAACTCCTTTCAAAAACTGATCCCTCAACCCTTTTCCAATGAAAAAAATGATACTTCTAGCATCAGAAATGTCTGTTTCAAATGCTGTGTCCTACAGGAAATGACCCGGAAAAAATACCGATCAACAGAAGGTAAACAGAAAAGAAAAAAAAAAAGAGGAAGATAAAAAGACCCTCATTTTTTCTCTGCAAGTATGTAAAATCTGGCAGTTTTAGGTGAATTTATCTGTAGGGTTCCATAGCCTTGTATGAACTTCAGAGGCACAGTGTGAATCCCTGCAATTTTTTTTGTTTGCCATATTTTTGCACTTCTAGGAGTCAAGGAACAGATACTATGCAGTATTTCTGTGGGAAGTAGAAGCTACCTAGCATCCTACTTGTGCTAGCATAGTCTGGCATATTCAATCTTCAGAAATATTAATTACAATTTTATTAGAAGAAAATTAACAAGCTAGAGACTGAAAAAATAAAAATTGATGTTAGAGCAATAGTAAAAGTTGCAGAAAATACACAAGCTAAAAGCCAGGAGGTAGTTTTGGCCATTTAGATGTATTGTCAAAGCACAGACCAGTGAATTCTGTTATCTTTTTTCCTTCCCATTCTTTGTCTATAACAACTGCTTAGAAGGAACACTTGTTGAAGTATTGTCTAGCATATTAGGGTCTGAGTCTTGTTATGTGAATATTGTGCAGATTTCTAAAGAACCAGATGAGGCTGCAAGCTAGAGACAAAGAATGCATAGTTAAATGACTGCTTCTGTATTACAGGACCTAACATATAAACATCTCTGTATGATGATTTTAAAACACAGTGTGGAAGCTAAATTCTACAAGCTTTCTTCTCCCAAGTATATGGCTACCAATTAGTATGTGATTAAGAATAAATGTATTTCTTAATTACTAATTTTTTCTAAATATCATTCTCATAATTTAATTTTATTTACTGTCATCTTTAGCTTTTGGCTCTTCCCTCCACTCATAATCTCAGCACAGTCATCAGGTTTTATTATATTTTCTTTTCCAGTATGACTAACATACTCCTTCTGAGAATGTATTTACAACTCATTTGTAACCACATAATACAAGTCAATCTGTTGGATTTCAAAGATTTAAATCAAGGGCAAAAGAGTCTTTACTGTGCCTTCCTATCAAACAGATTAGAAAACTGTTTAACATGTTGTAGGGTAACTACATTAGCTACATTCTCAGAAATATTTTTTGCAGGTAAATTTATTAGAGAAAAAGCTGATCAACGCCTAATTTAAGTCTAAAAGAGAAGCACTGTAAGATTTGTATTTATTAGGTAAGAAAAGGAATCAAAAGCTTCCATTTCAGCTTTTGGAAAGGAAAATGGTCTTCCTAAGTCAGGAAGCACATCCTACACTAAACAGGTAGCATGTTATAACTGGCTACTGTTATTTCATTAAAAAAAATAATATGATGCAAAAGTTAATTCTGATGACATAAGTCTATATTGGTGGCAAATAATGGAGATAGTATCCTTTTACAGTAATTTGTGCTGCAAGAATCAACAAAGTAGCTGTCTTTAAAAAAAAAAAGAGGAAAGTTCCAATTATAGCTTTTCTCCCTCCCTCTCAAAACTAAGTAAAAGTTAAATAACTTGCTGGACTAGATGAAAACCTGTGAAACCTAATCTTTCCTGAGATAAGTCTGCCTTCCTTTTGTCAGTATTCCTATTATCCTTTTTATTGCATGTGATATTTTTATGCTCTTTCCCCATGTGAAGTTGTCATCTTTGTGACAGTATTGGAATCTCATAACAATCAAGGCTGAAGTCACCAACAGAATAGCACTCCTAGTAATTAGTAAGCTGTTTGCAGTGGTTTCAGCAGGGAAGATATATCTGAAGAAACCAACATTTCTACACACACTGTCAGTACTGGTAATAATATTTGCAAGGAAGATAAATTCTTCCAAACTGTACAGAATTAGAGTTAAAAATCAGAACATGATTTTCTATAAAATGACAGAACCAGGTAGCGAAACACTTAAATGAATGCTTAAATGGAGCCCTTTTCTTGAGTGCATCCACTTTGTAAGCATGTTTAATTTACACTTATTTATGTTAGTTTTACTGATTTCTAAGCACCTTACATGAAATGTCAAGCTTTTTTGACTGACACTGAAAGAAATTGCTATTGAGAGTAGCTGTATGGCTGGATGAAGAAATAAAGGGAGCAAATTTTTGTGTTGCTTGTTGTCGTGGTTTAAGCCTCTCTAACCACGCAGCTCGTTCTCTCCCTCACTTCCGGAGGGATGGGAAGGAGAATCGAAAAGAATGCAACTCCCACAGGTTGAGATAAGAACAGTTTAGTAACTAAAGTATAACACAAATCACTACTGCTACCACCAATAATAATAATGACAAGGCAAATACAAGGGAAGAATACAATAGCTCACCCCTTCTAATACAAAGCCCGACTACTCACTTCCCCCTCCTTCTTCCCCCCCACTCCGAGGGGGGGGGGGGGAAATTGGGAGAAGAATCAAAAGAATGCAACTCCCACCGGCCGAGACAAGAACAGTCCAGCAGCCAAGGTACAACACAAACCACCACTGCCACCACCACCCACAACAATGACCAGGGAAATACAAGGAAAGAGGATACAATTGCTCACCACTCGATGACCAAGCTGTGAACTGAACTCTTCCGGGTTCCTGCCCCCAGTTTTACATCCTGGGCATGACGTGCTGTGGCATGGAATAGCTCTTTGGTCAGTTTGGGTCAGGTGTCCTGTCTCTGCCTCCTCCCGGCTCCCCCCCCCTCCCTGGCGGAGCATGAGACTCAGAAAGTCCTTGGTCGAGCCAAAACATTCTAAGCCACAACTGTAAACATCGGCGTTATCAGCGCTGCTCCCAGACCAAAAATCGAAAAACACAGCACTGCACCAGCTACCAAGGAGGAGAAAAATGACTGCTGCTGCTGAACCCATGACACTTGTGCACTCAGATATGCACCTACTGAGCACATTTTAACAGATTGAATGGCCTAAACTTTATGGTTTAAGGTAAACTGTTGTTACTGTGGTAGGAAACAGTCAATGCAATGTGAATTACCATGTGGCTATGAAAAGATTGTTTAAAACTGTTTTTTCATAAAAATCAGTATGTTGTGAATAGTGCATGCAGGACCTGTAGAATCCATACCACCTTCTCCTTGTTATAGTTTCCAAATAAGTGATAAAGTGGGGTATCTGGCAATTTTATTAACCAGATTTGACTGGTCCAATGCTCTGACATGCTGATGTTCACTTACAGTTTAACAAAAAATGAGATAGCAAGCCAGCATATCAGAACAATCAGAAATTCATTTGCAAAAACTGAGGTGTTAGAAGCCCTTTCAAGTTAAAACATTTCCTCAGTGAATATTAGTCATGAGAAAATGACAATTTTAACTTTTTCAAGCATAGTTGTTCCTTTTTAACATGCATCCCACCCACATAGAAGCAGCTTGAATTGAACTGCTAGGCCTTTTCTGCCGGGATCATATTTGTCATGATGCAAGCTGATATTGAATTGAAGGACTTGTCAACTTTTACTTCTGTTCATCATGCACATAGTGTATGTCTACATTATTTATTCGGACCAGGATTCCTGGTTCGCAGGTTTCTTAGATGAAACAGGTCACTGCTGAAAATTGGGTTTTTCTATTCATGTGGAAATGTCCGGTGCTACCCTAAATGAAAGTATGTATATTTTTTTAGTAGTACACTATTTGCTCATGAGGTGCAGAATATGATTCCAGCAAGTATTTAAGGACAGTAAGATAGCTGAATGGACACACAAACTCTAATACTGAATAAGCAAAACTTGTTACTTTTACAATTGCTATGGCCCACTTACTAGAATGCTTTCTAGTAGCAATAAAATAAATGTTTTCTGAAGGGAAGAAATGTTGTGGTTTGTGTTGTCTGAAAATAACTGTGTAGCATATTATTCTAGTTGTCAGTTCTCTGCATCTGTTTTACAGCTTAAGGACCATCACAATAAATGCCTAAAGCTAGAAAGGAAAACAAAGAAAATTTTTTGTTCTCTTATGCTATGTTTTTATTAAAGCACATTTAGCTCAGATAGAGAAAATGCTACTCAACAAATGCAAGTCAGTGATTCTGCTGCTTTGTCATATGATTAATTAACCTAGAAATTAAAACAGAATTTTGAGAATCCTATGGCTTCATCACAAGATCAATCTTTTTTCACATGTACTAGCATATGAATTAATTATGTTCTTGCAGAGATACTATGTACTACATACCAGCTGGCTTGGTATCTACTGATGGGTAGTATCTTCCTTGAGAGTCAGTTACTGTTGCCTTAAAATGTTCACTAAATGTAGACCTTCATCAAGGTGAGGCTGTCTTCCATTTAGATAAAATGATTATAAGTGTTTGCTTTTGAGATTGTAATATCCTCTGTATCAGTTCTCCTGCAAGTACATAATTAACCTCTCAGCCCACCCTGCAGTAATAAGTGTGATAGACAGGAAATATATTAGGAAAGAACCTGTGTGTGATATGCCTGCAAGCCCTGCTTTACCCTTCAACTATTTTTTCCTTTTAATTAGCACTCAGGTAATGGCAGACCTTAATGAATTAGCATATAACTGTTATCAATATACATTATGTTTTTCATTCTGAACTGCTCATCCAGATGAGATTTGGAAGATCTGCTCTGGGTGTTTTGGAAAAGAAAACAGCTTAAAATAAAACTGACATGCACTTTTAAAAGTGCAGGACTTCCAGTATTTGCCAAGCCTTTATTGATAGATAACATGTAGCATGAACTCCTAAGAAAAAAATCCTGAAGAAGAAAGTCTAGTGAAAAATTATCATCTCAAAAATGTTAACATCAGAAAAATAAAGTGCTTATGAGTCATATGAAAAATGTGCACAATATCTAGCTTTGAAATCAGACACTGCCACAGCGACTGCAGGGCAATATGCATACTTGGTGGAATTGACGGTCTGAAGGTATATGAGTGAGGTGAGAGTTTGTTTGTACCTGCTGCTTTTGTACGCACTTCACCATTCAATGTTAAATGAATGTACTCATTTATCTGAGTACCTTTCCACTAGATAAAATTTTAGAGGGATCATTTTGCAGTATCCCTTTTAACAGCCAAGAAATAACAGTAAAAACAAAGGTGTGGGTGGTAGCGACTATATCTTCTAAATCTTAGAGACTAACTCTCCACCCTCACAAGATTAGGGGAAACAATAAAAATAGACAACTGGGGGAAAAAAAAAAAAAAAACAAACAAAAAAAACTTTCCTAAGCTATTCAGAGGCTGGAAAACAAGTCTTATGATGTGAAGCTTGAAGAGCTCAATTTATTGAACAGAGGGGTTGAGGGGTGTCTTGGGCACTGTGAATTGGTACTGAAAAATACTTGATACTAGAGGTTTTTCAGTTTTGGATACAAAGAGCTAACAAGGGCAAATGGCTAGAAGCTAGACAAACTCAACCTTGAAACAGCATAATAAATTTATTTTCCTAGCAGTAAGGGTAATTAAACATTGGAAAACACACCAGAGCTTTGAATCCCTAAAGAATATTAGATGTCTTTCTAAAATGGGATGCTCTCATCTGATTTCTTAGGGAAAAAAATATGGCTGAAAGAAACCCCAGGAAATAAAACTTCTTCAAAATAAGATCACAGTTTGTGAGTAAGAGGTCTGTACGTGCTACAGTCTCCAATGTCTTCTAGTGACAGCAAATCTAGTAGACACAAATTATGTGACACAGGGTCAGTTCATGTGGGTCGAGAGCACACTAGGATGGCTATACTGCCATAGAAGTAGTGCAAATAAATATAGACAGTTCTACACACTGCATTACAACCATATGTATTTCTCTATCAGAAAAACCCTTTGCAAACTTTTCCAGCAAAAGTGAAGAATATGTCTTCTGCTTCGAGTTCTGTTGATGGTATTATCAGCTTTACTTCTAGCAAGTCCACCCAGTATCCACTATCACTTGTAGAACAGTTGTTGAAATTCTGGCCCTTCTACATGAAATGGTGATCAATCTTCTGGGTTTTTCCACATAGTCACATTTTAGCACACCAGATGGAATAACCATTCTTTGTGGAGGCTGTATTAGTACTTTCATGCTAGTCAAGGCTATTCTTTACTGTCTTACCTACATTTCAAAAATGGTAATAATTGTTTAAGATTTTTCTCCAACAAAAGATAAAATTAAATACTCCTTTAAACAGAGATGTTTTAGCTATTTCTGACAATATTTTCCTAATTAAACAAAAATTAATACATTCAAGAGCTTTCTAGAGAATGTATGCTGCATTTTAGGACAGTTACTGAGTCTGTATGGAAGTCATGTTTCTTTGAATGATAGTTCATATTGTATAAATATGTGACACTTCATCCTCTGTAAAATGGTGCTAGATAAAGAAGATATTCCTAAAACGTTGATCTTCATCTGCCATCCCTTTCCTCTTCTCCTTTCTAGACTGTTAAGTTTAGCTGAGCAGCTACACTAAACTGGGAGGAAACTGATTAGTAAGTTCTCCGTTCTGTATAGACTGTCAAAACAGAGTATGTTGCCCATCAGGAAAAACACATTATTCACTCACAAAGAGACTGAAAACCCGAAGAGAGACTGCAATTCATAGCCAGTTGAAGGCACATGGCCAGATGAAGGTTCCCAGATGAAGCTGCACAAAGAAGCTTCAGTTTAGCCTTCCATGAGCATTTTAAAACTGACTTTTCTACATCTCAGCTGTACTATTGTTACAGTATAAGAAAAAGAGAAGTGAGAAAGGCATAGAAAGTGAAAGGATGCTGGACAGGAAATTCTATGAAACCACACTCCCTCAAAGATTTACATTACTTAATATATCTCTGGAACAACAAATCTTGTTACTTTCATGGAGCTGTGAGGGCTATATTTGGTTAACTGCTGTCTCAATCAACTTATCAAAGGGTTTAGCTGAGAGAAGAACGATGAACAAGAGATGTGCAGCTCATGTACATCCATCACAATTAAAAAAAATGTCTGAATTACAGAACACATACATTTGGAGCATTCTAATCACAGCTACAAGGCACAGAAGGAAGAAAATAATGGATTATTTTTAGCTATCCCTATTGTTAAAATTTGCATTTCAAATTGCACGAGGCGCAGTCAAGAGTTTGTCTTTTTAAGACTTTCCCAGACATGACCAGCTACAGCAAATGGATGGATAACTCATGTGCCTTCATGTGGCACCTATTATTTTACACATAATGTTTGTCCTCAAAGGTTATTTTATTATTCATTTCATTAATCCTTATTAACATTAAAGACAGAATACTAACATACTTTTTTCTGGAATGTATAAATGTGTAGCTAATCATTTCCCAACAATTATAATAAAACAGCAGTGACATTTTCAGCTCTTCAAAATTATGCAAATTATTGAGTGGGTAAGTACAGTAGCTCTTTTCTCTATTAGAGCACTGCTGTTTAAAGTGGCATTGCATGTCAAGGAGGGCAAGGTGTGAGTAGTTTGATTAGAATTATCCACCCTCCACCCTCATCTCTCTCTGCTTCATGCAACTACATGGTATAGACACTCACTGTCCTTTATTAAATCACATTTGCATTTGTAAATTCATGGAGATGGGCAAAAAAAGGTGCCAAAAGGAAAGCAGGCAATTCAGGCCTGCAGTGATTTTTATTCCACAACACCACCATTCAGTGTACAAGTAGGGAGTCTCCATACTTCATTTTATAACATGAGTAAAAAAGAAAGGGAAAAAAAAAAAAGGAAATGAAGATTTTCAATATTAAATCTAGACTGGATTACTGGATTTTGAACACAAGTTCATTTTGCTATTCATAAGACAAACTCTTTTTCTTGTCATAAAGTTATATGGTTATAGTTACTCAGCTGAGGGGTGGCAGAGCTGAATGACAAAACCAGAAAGAGTGAACCATTGTCTTTTCCATTTTAGTTCAGTTTTGGAATGGTGAAAATTCATTTCCATTTGCAAAGAGGTCAGTTTCAAAGGTGATGGATACAAGCACATACACCATTTCCCTGCTTAGCTGACTTACTGCAGTAGGTCTTTCCAAATCCCCAAAAGAGGAAACATCTTCCTTTACCGTTTTGCTTTCTGTAGCATTTTCGTTACCTAGCCTATGAGCACTTCCAGCAAAGCTGCTGCTCTAGACTGCCCCACTAGCCACTGCTCATCCTAATCATGCTCATCCCACTTGGGTTTCTCCCATCTGTTTTCTGGAGTGTTTGTTGCTTGTTTGTTTTGAAACCATCTGCTGTCTGGTTCCTTCCTCTTCAGCTCCAGCTCCACTGATGCCCTGGAGAAACAGTCTAACTCTTGAGCTCACAGCACAGCATTAGTCCTTCAGGCAGCTGCTGTGGGACCTGGTGCTCAAACCCTTGCATGTACCAGTGTGCCCAAAGCATACAGTGCAGTTTTCTTCAGAGATACCAGCACGAGGAAATGAAAATAGTACTGACATGAGACTGTGCCTGAGGAAACAAGCCCGGCTCATCAGCAGCACTCTGGTTCAAGTAAATCTTGTTCCTGGCTTTGAAGTTATCTATGCATGGACACATCTGAGGGCATTTCACCAACATTTGTTATGCAGCATAGACATACATTTAAATTGTATACTATCAGAATAACAAATGACATTTATATCTTAATCTGTTTTCAGAATCCATTCTATGGGTCCACTCAAGAGACCTTTTAGTTGCCTGTAAAAGTCTACATACAATTGACAATGTGAAACAAAAGGAAGTCAAACATGTAAGAAACCAGATCTTCATTCTTTAAAAGCTAACTACTAGTTGCTTTTCCTGTCCCTCTAATTCAGTTAAGTGGAAACATCTCTCCTTTAAGCAATTTACAAATGAAGGCTGTTGACACTGCCCAGTGTGCATCCTTACTTGTCTCAATGTCTCATTGAGATATTCAATTCTAATAACTAAAACGTCTAATTTCCTTTCTAGTATTTAGACAGATAGGGTTTTTTAAAGATTTTTTATTAAAAGAAATAAAGCAAACTATAGTCTTATCTTTTATTTTTAATTTAGCTTCATAAATTAAAATTTCTACCATATAATTGAACCAAAAATTATCTACAACTTTTCAGTGCTTTTCATTCTGTATAACCATATTGCAAATACAAACCCAAGGCAATGATCAAGTACAATTCATCTATTAGTTTTCCAAAAGATTTCATGGTAACAATGGACTTATTTAGAGTCTGTTTGAGAAAAATGACATGACTCTCCTTCCAAAGTAATATTGTAGTATTCTTTGACAGTTTTCACAAGCAGAAATCAACCTACAACACAAATGCTATTCCTATATGTGAAAAAGTACTAGTTCATTCAAGAAAAGTAAATAGAACAGAAAATTAATTTGCACATTTTTATAGCAACGTCCATTTTAAGAGTATTGGGATGGGTTTTTTTCTTCGTTTTTCTTATTTTCATGTTGAAAATTAAATTCTGTAATACAAACCTCAGCCCAAACATTAGTCTATCATATTCTTAAGGCAGAACGTGCCTTAATTACATGTACGATCCAGAGGGACCTTGACACACTTGTGAGATAGGCCAATGCCAACCTCATGAAGTTCAACCAAGCAAAGTGCAAGGTCCTACACCTTGGTTGGGGCAATCCCAGGCACAGATACAGGTTGGGCAGAGAAGAGATTCAGAACAGTCCTGCAGAGAAGGACTTGGAGGTGTTGATTGATGAGAAACTTAACATGAGTCAGCTTCAGTGTGCGCCCGCAGCCCAGAAACAGGCCGTATCCTAGGTTGCATCAAAAGAAGCATAACCAACAGGTTGAAGGAGGTGATCCTGCCCCTCTACTCTGCTCTCGTGAGACCTCACTTGGAGTATTGTGTACAGTTCTTGTGTCCTCAACAGAAAAAGGACATGGAACTGTTAGAACAAGTCCAGAGGAGAGCCAGGAGGATGATTAGGAGGCTGGAGCACCTCCTGTATGAAGATAGGCTGATAAAGTTGGGGCTGTTGAGCCTGGAGAAGAGAAAGCTGCATGGAGACCTCACAGCAGCCTTCCAGTATCTGAAGGGGTCTTATAAGGATGCTGGGGAGGGACTCTTCATTAGGGACTGTAGTGATAGGACAAGGGGTAACAGTTTCAAACTTAAATGGGGGAAGTTTAGGTTAAATATAAGCAAGAAGCTCTTTACTGTGAAGGTGGTGAGGCACTGGAATGGGTTGCCCAGGGAAGTTGTGAATGCTTCATTGCTGACGGTGTTCAAGGTCAGGTTGGATGGAGTTTTGAGTGACATGGTTTAGTGTGAGGTGTCCCTGCCCCGGCAGGGGGGTTGGAACTTGATGATCTTAAGGTCCTTTTCAACCCTCATTATTCTATGATTCCATGATTCTATGACTCTTTTGTGTGCTTTGCATTATACCAATAATTTTCTGACCTGGCAGCCATCTCCCGCCTTCCCACCTCCAAATCATTGACTACAGAAATTGAACTGAGCCGCGTGATGCAAAGACAACATACAGTAACACCTGAAATCCACAAAAGAACATCAAAGCAAGTTCGTGCAAGTGTCTGAATTAGTGTCAGTGTTCAGACACCAGACAGTTCAATCATTTGTACTGTTAAGTTGCTAAACAGCTTTTGTCACACTTTTATACAGGGCCAGGTTAACACTCTCCCAGGGAGCTCCCAGGAGTGCTCAGGGGGACAGAACCAAGGAAGGACAATTCCCATTAGACAGCTGAGACAGCTTTCCAGCTTTGGAATATGAGTGTTCAGTAGGATTTATGAGTCTAGATGGTGGCAGTTGTCATCGGGGTCAAAAAGGTACTGCCCCCATTATTCAATTTATGATATAGATGCTGTCTCAGGCTTTTGCCTATTTCGAGAGATAAAAATAAATTCTGTGCAGGCTTGTCTTTTCCCTATCGTAAGGACACAACACTGCTGTTGATGACATTTGTGTTATATGTGATATTGGCAGGATGTAAACAAACAGGAAAACAACAGAAGGTATTGTCCAGGCTCTATCACTTGAACAGCTGGTTCAAAGCAGACTGTGCTGTGAATAAGGAACTTTTGAAACTAGTGATATGGAGGCTTGTCTACCCCTTGTAGACAGTCCTTTCAGCCCCATATAGAGAGAGCTGTCATGTTTTGAACAATAAAACCAAACTGCTTTTATTTCTTCCATCTACTCTCCATCCATAGGGGTATGCAATCCATGTTGCAGTACAGGTATGAGATGCTTGTGCTTTCATTACACCTTGAGGATGCATCTTTCTGTGTCTGTTAGATGCACTGGAAGCAAGGCTATGGCAACCCTCCATGCAGGCACCACAAAAGATAAGACAAGTAATAATGTTACTAATACTAGGCATACTTTAAAAAGAAACAGCTACAAGGCTCTTCAGTGAATGGAGGGAGTAAGAAAGATCTAAAAATGTATCCATCACATACAGTCAAGGAAGAAATATTCAAAAGAAAGTTTTCGTGTAAACCCACACCTTAAGAGTAAGTACTTAAGTTTGGGGCAGGAGGGGATGGGAGCTGCTAGAAATATTCTCCATACATAAGCATCTAACCCAGATTCCCTGCCTTCCAAAAGGCCATCATTGTTCTTTTTTGCTCAATGACAAAATTCCAGAAATATGCTAAAGTCTATCTAAAGTGCAAAGTCTATCTGAAAGCATTAAAATTTTCTTGCTCGATCTATCAATAGGCAGAAATGATTTCACACAGTTAATTTACCTTTTGGGGCTGAGATTTTCTGGAGTTGGAAAACAAATGTGAATGATTCAGGTTTTAATTTCCAAGCTTGTAGGGTAGTTGTGTTCTTTTCAGTAAAACAAAAGAACAAAAAATATTTCACTGAATCAGAACCTCAGTAGCTCTGTCAAAGCTGATTGCTCAGTTCATAAAAGTCCAAAGATGGTGTAGAGATCTAAAGCAACAAGATCATTTTTTTTTTCATTGTTACTTTTGAAATTTAAGGAAGAAAAAGGAAAAAAGGTAAAAAGGAAAAAGGAAGGAGTAAAACTAATGCAAGCTGTTCGTAGGAACCTAGCCCCTTACTAAGTCAATCCTGTCACCTGCTCTCCGATATTGTTTGCTTGTGTAAGCACTGAAATTTAACCACTCATTAGCCATGCTCTGAAATTTGCTTGCATACACACATGTGCAGAGTTACCAGTTTTGGAAATAAACTCAATTCTTACAGGCCTGAGGCTGCACCTGCACTGGACAGCTAAATAGGGTCAAAGAACAGGGATGAGGACTCACACGTGGCCATTCATACTGAGAAATCACAAGAAACTGGTCAGTTTTGATCCAGATCAATAATAAGACTTCAGAGAGCACACTCTGGAGCTTCAATCTGTCTCTTTCAATTGAAAGCCATTTTCCTTCTTTCAGCTCTTACAAGTTGGTCCAAGCACTTTGCCAGACATGGGAGACATGGTTGATTTGAGGACTAGAGACCCACACACTCCTTAGGCAAAAGGTGACAAAGGGGGTGATGAATGTGCAAAGCTGATATTCTTTCCTTTTTTAAGGGAACCTTCCTGTTTGAGGCTGTCAGTAGAAGGCAGCTCACACTTCTTTTTATTTCCCTGCACTGTGAGAAGAAAATTTGCACTTAATTTATGTAGATTGGATCACTCTGTAGATTTTCTTCACTGGCTCCGTTAGGAATGTAAATTCCCACTGACTTGCTGAAGGTGAAGCACCACCTCACCTAGGTGCCTAGGCTACCTACACACCAATACTCACCACTCACTGCAGACTCACTCATTTTGCAGCATGGCAAAATTCAATTTCTTTGGAATTGTGTTCCTTTTAACTAGCTTTCCTCTGATGTGATGATTGAAACTTGCAAGCTCTTTCCTTCTTCTCACAAAAGAACAGGAAAAAAAAAAAAACACCAAAAAAAAAAAAAAAAAACAACTTCAGCAAGTCACCTTTTCACTAAATTCCTTTAGTCTGTTTTAGTTTCTGTCAGAAGCACATAAACTTCATGTACCAAAATGGATAAAAACTAGAATCTCCTTTCAGCATTTCTCTAAAATGTTTACCTGTTAAAAACTTCATACTACCCTGTATGGTCTTGAATTCAATTCAGTTTTGATTGAGATGCTATATTACTATTTTTTAAAAGCAATTTCTCCCCAGGCTCAGTGAGCTAGTTACTAAAATCTGAAAGCTTTGGAGAAAAATCTCTAAAATGGTATTAAAAAAAAAAAAAATTCTATTTACTGCAAGTCCAGTCTGTTTTGGTGACTTTTTCTCCATCCTGAGTACTTTAAGCATCAGGAGACTAAAGTGTCTTAAGAAATATTATTACCTTGATGTATCAGAGGTGTTTTTTTTCTTCCTAATGATGGAACGCAAAGTGATCCTACTTATGCTAGCATTCTGCCATTACAAACTAGTGGGCTTCTATGGAGATCCTCCTCAATTACTTCAGATAGACAAAATTTAAGTCTCTAAACGTTATATTGACTGAATATCACTCATCCAGAAATCTTAAAGCACTTCAGAAACATTAGTTAAGATCCAGAATCTCACTCCCATGTTTTCCCAAGTGGAAAATAGATTACAGTACAACTGATTTATGGGCATTATTAGCATCCAGGAATATTTCCCAGATTTGTGCAAGATCACACAGCAAATCATTAGGAGATTCAGATACAGAACTAAATGGCCCACCTGCTCTCTTGGGCACTTGTACTAGACACTATATTTTCATCTGGAACAATGGATTCAAACTCTTAGAGATTATTACTTTTATCTTAAACTCTATCTTACCTTGACTGGCTGCTGAGCTCTCAGTCGGGCCATTTAACATAAGTGCTTGTTCTAGTTATTCAGTCCATTACAACAGAAATCAGACTACATTACCTAGAACACACTTAAGCCTCTCACAGCCCTGCTCAGTTGGAGAAGTAGCCTGCCAGTATTCTCTCTACAGAATTCCTTTCTAAAATCAGCTGGGAGTTCCATGTTAAAATGTATGAATACACATTTTCATACAAACCCAACATCCAATAAAAGAATTATCAGGTAATGCAGATAAGCAAGCACTTGCTTATGCATGTTGATTTAGATATTTCATTACCCAGGGTTCATACTTGGGATGCTGTTAGCTTAGTGCTCCACTGTAAAAACACAGACTTTCCTTTCTTAAGTTGTAGGACATCCTTGCTATTTAAGCTAAACTGGCCATGGGAAGCACAGGTTGCTTTGTGTGTGTGGTTCTTGGACATATGAAGACAGCTATGTGTTAATAAGGTAGGCAATTCCCTAAACTAATAGATAAGGAGAGGACAGGGTGGGAAAAGACAAATAAAAATTCCCAGGATAGTCCTAGCAGCTGTTTAGTGAAATTCTAAGAAGCTAGTTTATTTTTTATCAAGGCTACCACTGAAGGAAGTTTGGAGCTGTGAAAGGATGTAGGTGCTGCCAGGAATCAATGTGTTTAAAGAAGTCATGTAGACAGCTCCTCAAGGTAAAGCCACAGTCCTCCTTTCCCTGTGAAGACAGTGGAGCCAGCATAACTGAGGCTGAAGTATTCTTCCCCAGCTTTTCCTTCCACCACTTCTGCTTTACCTGCTGCCATGGGATGAACATCAGCCAGCCCCAGCTCTTTGTCCTGAAAGCACCAACATTCATTTTGCTTATACTGCCTTGAACTGACTCTGAGCACACAACTTTTCTTTGTAAATTCAGCGGTCAATCAAGGAACATGCATAGTTAAGGAACATGCATACTTACTATTCTATAGTGCTGCACATATTTAAACGCCCCGAATACTCATGTAAAAAATGCATGCCTTTGGAAGACCTGATCTCTGTAAGAATAAACCTAATGAAATTCAAACAGAATTTGCTTGTCAATTACTGGCAGATTTGCACCATTTATGGTCAGTTCACTATTACACAGCACTACAAATTGAACTTGTTACAGAAAATGTTGGGAAGGGAGGATCTTTGGCTTCAATTTATCCAGAGCACATAGGTAAATGGAAAAAATAAAATCTGAATTTGTAGTTACAAGGCAATTTGGTCTAATGTTAGGCTATACTGTCCTATCTGTAGAGCAAAACATGATCCAAACTATCTCAATGTATTGAGATTATATAATTTTATGATAACATCTAACATTATGGTGACACAAGCAATCTGGTGCTCAGAACATTCCTGAATTTTGGTTAAAAGCCATTTTTTACTTTAGTACAACTATCTTTGCTGTTTTAGGTCACACATTTATGATGTAATAATGAAAAAAATGTCTAAAATGGGAGGAAATATGCCTGTGGTGTAGTTGATCTGCCAATTGCCTAGATTACTGTACAAATGCTCAGCACATTTTTCTCCTCAGTGAGATTTCATCTTGAAAGACTGTGCAAATGGACAGCCAGACACATAAACACACACACACACAAATTAATCTGTATTTTGAAATAGATAGGGAATGAAAACACCGAGTGAAGGATGTGGCATTTGCAGTATACTTATATGCAAGTAATTTAATTAGAGGGAGAGGATGTAGCTTTATCATTGCTCTTCTCTAGACTAAGCAGTCCTAGCTCTTTCAGCACTTCCTCATCTGAGAAATGTGCCATGACCCATTCTTGTTTTCATGGCCCTTCACTGGAGTCTATTTAGTTGTTCTTTATCCCTCTATATTCATTATAGAAGTAGAAAATCACAGCACAAAAATATTTTTTGTAGCTGCGAAGAGGACATATGCCGTTGCAAATCTGACACGGGTACTTCAGGTTGGAATTCATCTCATTCAGCTTCATGGATAGGATCCTGCCTAAATTCAAGTCCATTCTGAACAGTCTGAATGTGTGCTGGGAGCTTACATACAGTTGTCTACAGAGATGATCCAGGAGATACCACCTAGCTCCAGCTGTTACTGCCTCAAGAAGAGAATGTTTCTTTTAATTCCTTTCTCATATCTGCCAGACTGATGTGGATGTCTTGAATTCTTTGGGATTGTTTTGAACGTAGCTGTGTGGCTATTGGAAGCAAGCCCCTGCTCTCCATTTGCTGTAATAACCATAATTGGGTTACAGTGCGCCTGTAGACTGCTAAAGGTCAATGACTGAATGCCTTGTCCAGTGAAATCAACAGTGAAGATGTCTACATTGAAACTGATTACTCAGGTTACCCTCCATTTTTTTTGTAGTCAATGGAGGAAACTAGGCCATTCTAGGATGTAATTTGTCTAGTATTTCTCATTAAGTGACTCCTCCCTCCTTTAAAGAAGATTTCTATGTTTTGACAGAGATTCTGTTCTTTATTTCAAAGCCTGCTGTACTTCAGTGTGTGTGTGAGCATCTGCTTTACAAAACCGTAGGTGACTGACTGCTCTTTCCAGAATTTCCTCATGCTCACATTTCATGAGGGCTTGCAGAAACATAACATCTGCTGCTTGATGCTGCAGCAAGATGAACTTCTCCATGAGTCTTTCTCAGTGAATTGGAGAGACTGTCGCCGCCTTCTGGGCACTCACAGGAAAGTGTTTGAGGGAAGATCATCTCCCAGTTGTTCAGGTAGAGCATGTCGAAGTGTAAAGGAAGGTTATCCAAAGCAATGAAGACAACAATAGTCTGGAAGTCAGCAACAGTATAACCCTGTTCTAATCAGTCTTGTCTCTGAGTTGAAGAGCTTTAATGAGAAAAAAGGATTACTACATTTTGTGTGTTACAATGATAGCTTGGTTTTTCCCAAGGAATGCACAGTATCCACACAGAGCATGGCACAGCATAAAAGAACATTAACTTAGTTAGGTGCTTAGTATAATATTTCCTTACAATTCACTTTGCCCACATCTTGACTGGAGAGTGGGTGAGGACAGGGTGTCGCTAGTTGGAGTGAGCACAGTTTGAAGTCATAGAATCATAGACTCATAGAATAGTTAGGGCTGAAAAGGACCTTAAGATCATCTAGTTCCAAACCCCCTGTCAGGGGCAGGGACACCTCCCACTAAACCATGCCACCCAAGGCTACGTCCAACCAGGCCTTGAACACCACCAGCGATGGAGCATTCACAACTTCCCTGGGCACCCCATTCCAGTACCTCACCACCATTACAGTAAAGAATTTCTTCCTTATATCCAATCTACCTCTTTATGTATATTGCTATGATTTACAGCAATGGACAAGTACAAGAATAAGCAAAATTTCCATTAACAAATTCTAGTCAATATTAAAATTGGATACAATATATTCATCAGAATTCTGAGACTGGTTTCAAAATAATTAATTCTTAAAGGTCCTGAATTTAACCCTAAATGTTTAACTCTCCCCTTTCCATCCCTTCCTCTGATCAAGTATTTTCACACATCACAAACTGTGTACATCAATATACATTTTCCCATAATATCATATATAACATCATAGAAAAATATAAACATAGAATGGTTAGGTTTGGAAAGGACCTTGGGTGGGACACCTCTCCTTAGACAATGTCACCAAAGACTCTGTCCAACCTGGCCTTGAACACTTCCAAGGATGGAATCAAATAAGAGTCAACTAAGAATCTGTTACTTTCTCTTCTCGTACCCAGAACTGACCACACAATGAATCATGTCAGTCTTCACTGGCAAATGCTCTGACCACACTACCCAAGTCTTGAAAGGCAGACGCAGGGACTGTGAGGATAAAGACTTCAGGCCAACTATAGGAGAGGATCTGGTTCTAGACCATAAGAACCTGAACATACACAAGCCCATGGGTCAGGATGAAATTCATCCGCAGGTCCCGAAGGAGCTGGCAAATGAAGTTGCTAAGCCACTGTCCATCATATTTGAAAAATCATGGCAGTCAGGTGAAGCTCCTGATGACTGGAAAAAGGGAAATATAACCCCCACTTTCATGAAGGGGAAAATGTCCAGCTGGAGACCAGGAACGAGTGGTGTCCCTCAGGGATTGGTGTTTGGCCCCGTCTTGTTCAACATCTTTGTCGGTGACATGGACAGTGGGATTGAGTGCGCCCTCAGCAAGTTTGCTGATGACACCAAGCTGTGTGGTTTGGTTGATATGTTGGAGGGAAGGAATGTCATCCAGAGGCACCTTGACACACTTGTCAGGTGGGCTGATGCTAACCTGATGAAGTTTAACCATGCCTAGTGCAAGGTCCTACACCTGGGTCAGAGCAATCCCAGGCACAGCTCCAGGTTGGGCAGAGAAGAGATTCAGAGCAGTCCTGTGGAGAAGGAGTTGGGGGTGTTGGTTGATGAGAAAATGAACATGAGCTGGCAGTGTGTTCTTGCAGCCCGCAAAGCCAGCTGTATCCTGGCTGCATCAAAACGAGAATGACTAGCAGGTCAAGTGAGGTGATCCGGCCCCTCTACTCTGCTCTTGTGGGACCTCACTTGGAGTACTGTGTGCAGTTCTGGTGTCCTCAACATAAAAAGGACATGGAACTGTTGGAACAAGTCCAGAGGAGGGCCACGAGGATGATCAGGGGACTGGAACACCTCCCATATGAAGATAGGCTGAGAAAGTTGGGGCTGTTGAGCCTGGAGCAGAGAAGGCTGAGTGGAGACCTCCAATATCTGAAGGGGGCTTATAAGGATGCTGGGGAGGGACTCTTCATGAGGGACTGTAGTGATAGGACAAAGGGTAAGGGGTTAAAACTTAAACTGCTGTCTTGGTTTAAGCCCAGCCATAAAATAGCCATGCAGTTGTTAGCTCACTCGCCCCCTTCCTCCCCCTGCTCCCATAGGGATGAGGAGGAGAATTGAAAGAATGTAACTCCCATGTGTTGAGATAAGAACAGTCCAGTAACTAAGGTATAACACAAACCACTACTGCTACCACTAATAATATTAATGATAAGGGAAATAACGAGGGAAGAGAATACAACTGCTCACCACCCACTGACTGATACCCAGCCTGACCCAGCAGTGATCTAACCCTTCTGAGTAACTGCCCCTGATTTATATACTGAGCATGACGTGCTGTGGTGTGAAATACCTGTTTGGTCAATTTGGGTCAGGTGTCCTATCTCTGCGTCCTCCCGGCATCCCGTCCTCCCTGGTAGAGCATGAAACTCAGAAAGTTCTTGGTCAGAGTAAACATAACTGAGCAGAAACTGAAAACATTGCTGTTATCAGCGTTGTTCCTAGGCTGAAATGATAGAATAGTTAGGGTTAGAAAGGACCTTAAGATCATATAGTTCCAATCCCCCTGCCATGGGCAGGGACACCTCACACTAAACCATGCCACCCAAGGCTATGTCCATCCTGCACTTGAACACCGCCAGTGATGGAGCATTCACAACTTCCCTGGGCAACCCATTCCAGTGCCTCACCACCCTTACAGAAAAGAACTTCTTCCTTATATCCAATCTAAACTTCCCCTCTTTAAGTTTGAACCCGTTACACCTTGTCCTCTCACTACAGTCCCTCATGAAGAGTCCCTCCCCAGCATCTTCACAAGCCCCCTTCAGATACTGGAAGGCTGCTATGAGGTCTCTACACAGCCTTCTCTTCTCCAGGCTCAACGGCCCCAACTTTCTCAGCCAGTCTTCATAGGGTAGGTGCTCCAGTCCCCTGATCATCTTCGTGACCCACCTCTGGACTTGTTCTAACAGTTCCATGTCCTTTTTATGTTGAGGACACCAGAATTGTACACAATGCTCCAAGTGAGGTCTCACAAGAGCAGAGTTGAGGGGCAGGTTCACCTCCCTCGACCTGCTGGTCACTCTCGTTTTGATGCAGCCAGGATACAGTTGACTTTCTGGGCTGCAAGTGCACACTGCCGGCTCATGTTCATTTTGTCATCAACCAACACCACCAAGTCCTTCTCCGCAGGACTGCTCTGAATCTCCTCTCTGCCCAACCTATAGCTGGGCCTGGGATATCACCAACCCAGGTGTAGGACCTTGCACTAGGCATGGTTAAACTTCATCAGGTTAGCATCAGCCCACCTGACAAGTGTGTCAAGGTGGCTCTGGATGGCATTCCGTCCCTCCAGTGTATCAACCAAACCACACACCTTGGTGTCATCAGCAAACTTACAGAGGGTGCACTCAATCCCACTGTCCATGTCACCGACAAAGATGTTGAAAAAGACGGGGCCAAACACCAATCCCTGACGGACATCACTCATTCCTGGTCTCCAGCTGGGCATTGAGCCATTGACCACAACTCTGCATGTGGCCATCCAGCCCGTTCTTTATCCACCGAGTGGTCCACCTATCAAATTGAGGTCTCTCCAATTAGAGACAAGGATGTCATCTGGGACAGTGTTGAACGCTTTGTACAAGTCCAGGTAGATGACATCAACTGCTCTACCCCTGTCCATCAGTTCCGCAGCCCCATCATAGAAGGTCACCAGGTTGGTCTGGCAGGTTTTCCCCTTAATGAAGCCATGCTGGCTGTCACCAACCACCTTGTTCTTTTTCATGTGCCTTAGTATGCCTTCCAGGAGAATCTACTCCAAGATTTTGCCAGGCACAGAGGTGAGGCTGACTGGTTCGTAGTTCCCCGGCTCATCCATTTTCCCCTTCTTGAAAATGGGGGTTATATTTCCCTTTTTCTAGTCATGAGGAACTTCACCTGACTGCCATGATTTTTCAAATATGATGGAGAGTGGCTTAGCAACTTCATTCTCCAGCCCCTTCAGGACCCACGAATGCACTTCATCCTGTCCCATGGACTTGTGTATGTTCTGGTTCTTAATATGGTCTCAAACCAGATCTTCTCCTATAGTGGGCCTATGGTCTTCATTCTCACAGTCCCTGTGTCTGCCTTCCAAGACTTGGGTGGTGTGGTGTCACGGGTTCAGCAGCAGCAGTCATTTTTCCGCATATTGGTAGCTGGTGCAGCGCTGTGTTTTTTGATTTTGGGCCTGGGAACAGCACTGATAATATCAGTGTTTTCAGCTACTGCTTGGTAATGTTTTGGTCTGACCAAGGACTTTCTGAGTTTCATGCTCTGCCAGGGAGGAGGGGAAGCCAGGAGAAAGCAGAGCCAGGACACCTGACCCAAACTGACCAAAGAGGTATTCCATACCACAGCACGTTATGCCCAGGATGTAAAGAGGAGAGCAGAGACCCGGAAGGGGGGGGGTACACTGCGTGGTCGGGCTGGGTTTTAGGCGGTGAGCAATTGTATTCTTTCCTTGTATTTGCCTTGACATTATTATTATTGGTGGTAGCAGTAGTGGTCTTGTGTTATACTTTAGTTACTAAACTGTTCTTATCTCAACCTGTGGGAGTTGCATTCTTTTGGTTCTCCTCCCAATCCACCCGGGAGCGGGGGGTAAGAATGAGAGGGGAGTGAGTGAGAGAGCGAAACTGCGTGGCTGACTGGACTTAAACCACGACATGTGGTCAGAGCATTTGCCAGCGAAGAGTGAGGCAAAGAAGTCCTTAAGAACCTCAGCCTTCTCCAAATCCAGGGTAGCCAGTTCTCCTGATAGCTTCCGGAGGGGGCCCACATTGTCCCTAGTCTGTCTTTTATTCTCAATGTACCCACAGAATCCCTTCCTGTTATCTTTAACATCCCTAGCCAAGTTTAATTCTAACTGGGCCTCAGATTTCCTAACCTGGTCCTTAGTTTCCCAGACAACATCCTTGTATTCTTCCCAGGCCACCTGTCTTTGCTTCCATCTTTTATAAGCCTCTTTTTTACTTTCAATTTTCCTCTGCAGCTCCTTATCCATCCAAGGAGGTCTCCTGGCCCTCCTGCTGCACTTCTTTCTAGTTGGGATGCAAAGCTCCTGAGCTTGTAGCAGGTGACCCTTGAATATCAACCAACAGCCTTGGGTGCCCCTTCCCTCTTGGGCTATATCCCATGGAACCTTACTAAGCAGACTCCTGAAGAGGCCAAAGTCTGCTCTCTTGAGCTCCAGGGCAGTGAGCTTGCTACACGCTCTTCTCACTGTCCTGAGGATCTCAAATTTGACCATCTCATGATTGCTGCAACTAAGGCTGCCCTGGAGTGTCACATTTCCAACCAGCCCTTCCCTATTGGTGAGGACAAGGTCAAACATGGCACCTCTCCCTGTCGGCTCCTCTATTACTTGCAGAAGGAAATTGTCTTCCACACAATTGAGGAACTTCCTGGATTGCTTGTGCCAGGCTGTACCATCTCTCCAACAGATATCAGGGTGGTTGAAGTCCCCCATGTGAATGAGTGCCTGCGAGCGCAAGGCTGTTCCTATCTGTCTATAGAGCGCTTCATCCACCGAGTCCTCTTGGTCAGTCAGTCTGTAACAGATCCCCACAATAATGTCTCCCATCGCTGTTCTCCCTTTAACCCTGACCCACAAACTGTCTGTTGTCTGCTCACCTGTCCCCAGGCACAGTTCCATACTCTCCAGGCTATCCCTAATATAAATAGCAACTCCCCCTTCCCGCCTTCCGGCCCTGTATTTTCTAAAAAGAAATTAAAGATTAAGATAAAAAAATTAAGATCCTGAAAACTTCTATTCATCTGCTTCCTGACCTCTAAAAGTACCTGCAAGTTCCCTGGGCAAATTCTTCTGCTCATGCCTTGATGCCTCAGTAGAACTGAGTAACTCATCAGCTATCTGGCATGCAAGTCCAGTCAAGTAGATCATCCTCTACTTAAGTATCCCAGTAGTTTCAAATCTAGTATTGGATTAATCTCACACAACCTGACTCTCCAGAAATTGACAATTATCTTACTCACCTTAACTCTGTTTACTATTGATTGTGTCAAACTCCCCTGCTGACTGGTTCATCTTATTCAAAGATATCCCTTATGAATTATCCTGTGACAATATCTGTCCTCCACTGTCTAGCGAGAGAAATTAGAGCAGTGAGTTTAGGAAGCAATTCTATGCAACATTATGTTTGGTGAAAAGCATACTAATCTGCTCAAGCTCCTATCCTGTACCCTCTACTCCCTCCACATGCCGTGAAATGATGT
Organism: Ara ararauna; assembly: GCA_028858755.1. NCBI lineage: Eukaryota > Metazoa > Chordata > Aves > Psittaciformes > Psittacidae > Ara > Ara ararauna. Next base: position 23,074,766 of record CM054379.1, read on the forward strand.
CTTCTTCACAGTCAAGTCCATGCTTTAAATCCATGTTGCTGATAAACCAAATGTCTTACTAAATCATAGCTTTGAACTTTGATAACTAACTTGTAAGCATTTGCATAAGATAATTCTTACTAGGGCACACATTAGCCTGCTGATCAGAACATTTGGCAAGGAGTCTGTAAGTCCTAGGAACCACATTTTTCTCTAGTGGTTTTACTTCACATACCTTTATCTTCCAGTATTGAAAACCCAAATGACAAAGTTTCCTGACTGTCCAGAGTGGGAACATTCTCCCAATGTCTCTTGAAACTCTTGCATTATAAAGATAATTTTATTTTTTTTTTAGATGGCATAATACTTTTGTGAACAGAAAGGGCAAGGTTTCCAATTTTACATGGCTGCTATTTGATCTTCCTGTTTGGGTCACCTGCTTTCCTCAAGGAAAATAAAGGTGCCAAATTCATGCTCTGTTCTCAGAATCAGATACCTGAAAGTTAAAAATATCAAAAGCAATATTTACAGTACTGTGACTGATTTCTTTAGACTTATCCCTGCTTAAAATAGAGTCCATTTTCATTATGCTAATGTGGAGTAAAATTTCTAAACACTGCTCAGATATTGGGGTACCTCAGCTAGAGGGTGAAGAAAGGTATAGACCAGACTCAGTGTAACTCCCTAATTGGCAAAAAAATATTGATTTGAAAGAACACTAGTTATAATTGAATTCAACAGAGGGGAAGAAGGCTAATGCTTCCAAAATGTAGCCTGATTAATGAGCCTGCCATAGAACTTATTTATAGATATGCTGTACAAAGTATCATAATCTCTGGAAAGATTTGCAGCAAATTAGAGCCATCAGAGTTTAGAAATCATAAAACTTATTTGACCTAAAAGGACACTCCATACAGGCCAATCAGAGGATTATAGCTAAAGCAGAGAAGTTGTAAAGAGCAAGTATTCTTAAACTTTTCTAGGGTGTGGGTCACATTTCAGCCCCTCGACTCCTGCTTTTCTCTCCTACTAGTCAACACATAAAATATTTCACAACTAGGTATCAGCCTTGTGGGACAGTAGCAATTGCCTTCTTCAAATAATGGTATTCAGAAATTATTTGATATAATTTTGACTGGTTTTAATGTAAGATAGCAGCTGGAGATGCACAAGAACATGTGCTTTGCAAGTCAGTTCTCTATGGACCTCCAGCGAGTGCTCCACGAATCACTAATGGTGCATGACCTACATCTGGGAACTATTGATATAAAGAAAACCCAAGTAAATAGATAGACCTTGTAGTATATGGTGAAGGTCACTAAACACAAGAAACAAAATTTCCACTACAGCAATATGCATGGAGTATTTAGTATGCTAAAAGATGCTCTATTTAGAGTAAAGCAAGAGCACTGACAGAAAGAGAGATTCAGGCATATAAGAGCAAGACACAGATCATCTGGGAAGTGGCAAAGGAAGGCATCCAAGCTCTTTTATTAAGGATTACAAGTCCCTTTAATATAAGCAGTCCTTAAATCCTGATTCCTAGGAATCTAAAGGGCTACTGAAAATAAAAGAAACGGAGTAAGTCTTCATCAGAGACCATAGTAGACAACATATGTGAACGCATACTTCTAATCTTTTCAAGGGGCAGAGAGAGAAAGAGAGCAGTCTGGCAAGACAGTGCATGAAGCTGAGTGTCTGGATATGCTACCAGATCTGAAAAAGGAGGAAAAACACTAATTATTATAATCATTCAGAATTTAATACACAGTCCAAAGAAGAAAGCACTTAGAAATTATTGATTTCACAGCCTGCCATAATGTCTTTGGTTATCAATATAACATTTGATGATACTAATGTTTGCCTCTTGTTCCTCTCACAGCTCTATAGATGTTAACTTGCAGGCAGCCTTGCTGGCACAAGAACATAATAGAAGATAGGATTTTGGCTGTATTGAGCATGGGATAATTCTGATGACTTCTAAAACCTTGCAGCCTAGAAGTGTTTTATTTTCAGATTCCACTATAATTAGCTACAAAGGTTATTTGAGTGAAACAAGGCTGGAAGGTTATTGTTAAATGAAATCAATTTCACCTACTTTTTCTCTTGCTCTAATATTTTCTTTTAAATCTATAGTGAAGAAATAGACTATTTCAGACAGTCATTTACCAACAATGACTTGTTCAGTAGTTTCAACAACAAGTTCAGAAACAATGAAGGGATTCAACTGATGCCAGTCTTTAGTTGAATGGTTTTCTGTGTCTGTCAGTCTGTGTCTCCACCTATATTACATATTCCAAGCATAGTTAGCTTCTTCAGTTTGAAGGAAGACACTGTTGACCTATATAAACTTCTCACGCTTTAACTGAAGTTTGAGCAAAGGCAGCACAGCCTACCAGCTCTGTTCAGTATCCCAGATCTGAACAGCCTCATACATTACTGATACTCTATAGCTTGCAAGATCAAAAGAAAAAGGATGTATCTCTAGAAAACTAGGTCTAGTTTTATGGTTCATGAATTCTAAAACACAGGTCTTGAGAAACCACAGTGCATCTCATGCTCGTGAGTGGGGTGATGGAAGAAGCATTCCAGCAGAAGCGAAGTAATGGAGTCTTGGTTTAAGAACCATGCTAGAGAACTGAAATTTGCTCAGTGTGTCACAGACATGGTAGTTACTAACAGAAAAAAAGGAGTCCCCATCTGCTTACGGTCCCCCTTTGATACACAGTACATGAATGTCACAATTATTCATAATTCAGGTTCTGAAATGGCGATGGTCTTGTGTTCATTTTCTTAAGTGAAAGTTAACAGATACAGAAAGACCTAACTTGAGATTGATTTGTGTGCATGTGCATGTACTTATGCAATCAATGAGGAAAAACAGGAAAAAATTTAAATCTGAAAAAATATGCCTTTAACAATTGCCTAAGTCTTGAGCAGCAAAGATAACTGCTGAAAGCATATCAGTGATTAGTCTCCTGACCTTTCTTCAACTTGAAGTCATCAGCTATTGTTCACCACTGATAATAATAATAACCTTTATTTTATAAGGTGACTGACAATACTTAGAAACCACAGTCTTTCACAAGAGCAGCATGCTTAAAAAAGAAATCATATTTAGTGGACTCAATACAGTGAAATTAATTTAAATTTTTGACATTAAGCATTAAAAACTTTTAATACTGTCTATGCAAAATTAAAAAAAAAAAAAAAAAAAAAAAAGAGAAGGAACATTCAGAATTACCTTTTAAAGGAAAAAGCCGTATCAGAAGGTTAGGCATCAGAGCAGCAGAGTAATAAAATTTATTTTCCCCTTACCCCTTTTTTTTTTTTATTTTTTTTTGCTGAGAAGGTAAAAAGTTTCTGAGAGTTTTCTTTTCCTTTCCTACTTTTTGAAAGGGGAAAAAAAGGGAAATCAGAGATTATATAAATGTCACAGGGAATATACTATCTTTAACAACAGACAGTCCTGAAACCTTAGAAAGCTATTATACTTCATTTAAGAACAGGGGATTTCTTCCTAATCACAGCCAGCAATCATCTCATGACCTCAAGCTGCAGTGGCTGCCCCCTTCACATTTTCATTCTTCCTAGTGTAATTGCCTATGTTACTCTAGACCAGACTTGAATGGAGGTCCCTTTAAGAGAAACCCCAGGAGGTGGAGCTGATAATAGGGTAGGTGGCTCTCATTCTTCAGAGCCATTATTGAACTGATCAAACAAAATATGGTTAGGGGTCACAACACAACTAGCAGTGCACTTTTCTGAACAAAACATAAAGCCAAAGCCTGAATAACTGTGGCCATGAGACAGATTTTTTTTCAAGAGCTAAGGAGCTTGCCCCAGCAAGACCTAACCTGAGGTACTGTACTTTGCCTTCCTGTTCATTAGTCCCTCAGCCTGTGCTAGTAGTACGTAGGAGGTCTCTGTGTGTTTAAATACCATTCTCCTTCCCCAGTGGAAGGAGCTGCAATTCACCAGTGGGATTTTAAGTTTGACAGAAGAGTTTAATCCAACCTATTAAAACATCATTATTATAATTTTCCTTCAGGGCTGCAGAGTATTTGCTCTTAAACTCAGTGTGCTTCCCATGTTCAGTGCATTTACCCCTATTTCCTCCTTGTAAGCTGTGGAACAGAAGAGCCAGAATTAATACGAGGAAGATCAGGAATTGTTTAGAGACTTATCTGAAGGAATGTCTCCTTTGAGTAGCAAGAACTGTATCCCAGGCTAAAGGCTTCGAAATGCGTAAAAACATTAAGCAGCTAAAATGAAGTTATAAGCTCTCATGGGATTCTTAGGTATTAGTGAACTATAGTGAAACTTTCATTGATCAAAGCTGGGATCTTAGAGGGCTTGAAGAATCTTATAAGCAAATCCCATTGAAATTAAAAAAAAAATTAAAATCTTAGCCTGAACTTTCAATTTGGGTGTGGGGTCAGGAGAAAATACCTACCAGCTGAAAAGGCTCAACATGAGACAGACATGTTTAAGTCATACAAAGTATCTTGACATGTATGAGTGCTGTAAAGATGTCAGCATTGTAATCTTCAATCCACATAGGCAGAGAAGGATGCAAAAGTCGAATGACCCTATCGTGTGGCTTATGTCAGTCTCCATAGACTATGACAGATCAGGTGGCCTTTGGACAGATCATCACCACTTGATCAACTTTGTTACTTGCTTTCTGCAAACCAATTCTTGTTTTCTCTTTTTTCTTATGTGCAAAAATTGAGGTATTTTTTCTTGCAAGATGTTGAGAGAGGTATTAATGAAAGCACTAGACAATATTTTTTTTTAACGTATTTTCTACTTCAGTCTAAACAGAACTACTTTTCATTCATATGTAATTTACTTTGGAGAGTCGACATCTATTTCTAGTTATGGATGATACCAAAATATCAGGCATTCAGCTTGAAGACTTTTTAATGTAGAGAAAAATCTACTTAAAACCATTTTTAATGTTGCTAAAATACACTACTCATATTTTTTTCCACCTTCCAAGTTTTGAATACACATAGGAACTTAAGAGATCAGATCTAAATTGAGTGGATCAGCAAAGTGAACTAGAGTCTATCAAGTTATGTAGGTTTACATTACCTGAGAGTATGGCCCAAAGTGATAAGAGCTGGCAGGAGAAAAACTGCACATACATTCCCCGACCTTGAAATGCACATTTTTCAAACCACTGAGAAATATTATTCTTTCTGCTACATATGTAATATATGAAGGATGCACCAAATTTTCATGTTTGCATAAAGATTATGCAGTTTTAACTGATTTTGCCAGGTAGTCTTAAACTACCCAGACTAAAGACAAGCTGTTACCATTGTATACTTTACAGCACATTTGTGTATTGGTGTGTGTCTCTGTGTCTGTATTTGCATGTATGTGAACAAGAGAGAAATATATTTACAACCATAGAAAGACACTAATTAGGCAAATTAAAGTACACTCCTTTTTTTTTTTCATCAAAACCTCCAATATTTTCTTTTGCTATTTCCTGTTTATTGGAAACAGTCCTTTCTCTAACACTACCCACAATGGATTTTGCAAATTTTGTGGCTTATGTTGACTGCTTTGCAATTTATACTACCGTGTAAAATATTCCCAGCACATACACTTAATCAAAACAAGCCCAATTAAGCTCAGTACTCCAGATTCCACCTCATTAGCTTTCTGTTCCTAAAATATAACAGATGTGATTGCTGCGGGCCATGAGTTAAAGATGAATTTTTCAGCTAAGCACTTACAATACAACCTAAACTTATATGAAGATTTAATTATTACTTTCATTTTCATGACTTCCTGTAAAAGCTCATTTTTCACTTAATAGCAATAATATTCCACTGCTGCACTTTACCCATAGTTACAGAGAAAAGTATCTAAATGAGGAAGAAGGGAGAGGTCATAGATCCTATTTTTACTCTTTGCCTCACATATTGAATGGGTGACTTCATGCATTTGCAGGGTTTTTATCCTTTCAAACCTACTGGAATTCAAAAAGTAGTCAGGATCCCAGCTTGCGGAATACCACTTCTGCCTAAAACCGCTGTGCAGCCGTGTGAATGATTTTGCAGCACGTTTACTTGGCATGCTTCAAACAGATCTGATGGATTAGCTGGCTAGTACTCCCCTCAAGTAATTCTTGGTACTTCTTAGCTGGATTTTAACTGTTGAGTACTACTAGCTTTCATGTAATATCCAATATAAGGAAAAACATTATCCTTTCAGTAGTCAAAAGGCCAAAGCGGATTACTGTACAAGTGACAGCAGTGATATGAAGGGAAGCACTGCCAGTTGTCAGTAGCTGTATTTCTTTCTCAATACCCCAGTTTCAAGCTGCTGGATTTCTCCCACATTTTGCCTGTGTTATGGGAACTCAAGCATTTGATGCATCAAGAATAATCTTGGGCTAAACCTAAGCAATTCCAAGAATAATCCAGATGCAATGGTTGGATTTATTTACAGCACAATTCACCATAGAGATTTCCAAATGAGCTTGCAGCTTGCACTAGATAAAACTTCTTTACCCATTCTTTACTGATACATTACTCACACTATCCTCTCTACTGTTTTCCCATGAGACTGGGGATTCAGCCCCATGTAGTCAGGACCCACTTTCTCAACCTGGTCAGTCAGTGTGGTTTTTTTTGGCTACATTGAGTAAGCCAAGAAGATAACATTCCCAAGGTCTATGCAGTACAAGATCTGTCCCGGTGCCTTAGCATTCTGGTTCAGTGAAGCAAACTGTGCATATAATTTTGCACATAATAGACATTTAATCTTGCAAAAATAGGAATAAAACAGTCCCTTTAATATCACTAGAAATTCCTATAAAGGTCTTTAGGTACCTTCTTTGCATAAATTATTCCATAAGGTGAAGGCAGGACTAACAATTAAAATTACAAGAATGACCTGATTCACCACTCTTGCCACATTTCTGTGTTGGATGACTTTTTAAAAGTCTGTGGTTGCTCTCTCAGCAGGGTGGGTATCTGAGATAGCTTAATTGAAGTCAATGGAGCTACACATTGACATAAAAGTAGTGTACTTTGCAGGAGGTTAATGCTCAGAAGAAAAAAGAAGCCAAGCTTTTTCTTAAAAGATTTCCTCATGGTTGAGTTCTTCTCTTGTTTGTACTTTCCCACGGCATTGTTTTTAACTTTCTCTTCCACAAAAGATGCATCAAAAAAAATGAGCATGTCTCTTTTGTTGTTTACACAAAGAAGTCATAGCTTTTCTATATGTTACAATGTGAAAGGAAATAAATAATGAAAATACCTAGTGATTAGTCCCTAAAGTCTTTATTGATGGATCCTTGGCACAGGCGTACTTCAGATAACAGTCCAATTTAATATTTATGATGTACTAAGTTTCCCTAAATATACAAATTTGGCAATTATCATGGGAGTTATCCCCTTATTTATCTACTTTTGACTTTTAATTATTAGGATTGCCATTTAATCATTAGCAATATCCCCTTCCAAAGAAACATCCTACCTGCTACTTCTTTGATGAATGTGCTCCCATTGTGTCACTACCCTCATTAGAAGATCTGTTTTAGTTATTCCAATGACAAGCTTTCATATAAAAATACTAGATCTACAGAAACAGTCTCTTGAAGTGATATCTCACACTTACTGTGCACCCTGCAACTACTGCAACTACTATGCTATTAGGTATACATCAGCAGACCAGGCATTAGGGACTTACTGAGGTGACCGATGACCCCTCAAATCTTACTATCTTTTTTTTTTTTTTCCCAAAAAATAATTACTACACATATATGAGTGGATAAGGTAGGAGGAAGCCTGGCACAGCCTGTTTAATTAAACATAGTAATATTCAGTGTAAGATTATCCCTCTTTCTTTGACAATATAAAATAGTGTCACAGAAATTATACCTTCGTTAAAAAGTTCTCTCTAACATTAATCAAGTCACTTCCATAGAGAGATGAAACTACAAGCTCTAACATGTTAACATTCAGCAATGTGTTACTAATAGCATCATTAACACATACCATATATAGCTGCATGGAGTGTCTTACACTGAGCTAGCGCCAAGTCCCACTTTGTCAAGCTGGGACAAGGGAATGGCAAAATTATTTCATTCACTCTACCAGCTAATTAAGATGGAGCTTAAAACATGGAAGCTGAGAACCTTAGCAAGTCTGCTGTGCCATTCCTCCAGGGTGACTTTGTAAGGAAGAGTAAAATAATATAGTCACTGTTGCATGTTAAATGATTGTCAGGAAAGTGCAAGTGGTACAGGTTGAATCAGTAAAGGGTGAATATTGCCATCATTGTGCAATATTCACTCCTCGCTCTCCACTCATCTCCGGTCTCATGTTTGCCCATACTACTATAAAAGGATAGATGTTTTTTCATACAGGGGTTCTTGACATTTACTTTAAAACCAAACTCTTCTTACAATGTGCTGTTACCTGCAGTGTATTATACAACTTTGCCCTGAGAATATGATGGGGAATTAGGACCCATTCCTCTGTTTAGGTTTCCTAAGCAATTTCCATTATGAAGGAATCTTTTGGTCCTCACATCTGAGGAATTCTCTAAACTCATCTTTGCAGATCTTAGCAAATGAATGAATGCCATATCTAACTTCTTGTACACGTGGCTCACTGGGTTATTTTTTTAACCTTACACTGATATAGTTATTCTATCCCAAATCTGCCCTATAGAATCAGATTATAATATACTTTAGCCAACTGCGTGTTTCTCTAATGCTAGCAGCAAGCTTATCATAACCTCACAGTCTAACTAGGTGCCAGCTCTGCATGCAAGACCTCAGTGCTGATGTGAGGGACCATCTGCAAAATATCATGCATCCAATCATGAAGAGAGAGAAGTAGGTCTGCAAAGTGCTACTGCAGTTCCCCCAGTATCCACTGTTCTGTCTTATTCAATACCTTGGTAAGCCCACATGTGGTTGCTGCTCAGAACTCTGCCTCTCAGTTAAGAAAGTATTTGAGGCATTCGGTTCTCACCCTTAGTGGAGGCTTGCTTGAGATTAATTTGGTTTCACAAAACTGAAGAATATATGCTAAGTTAATCACCAAAAAAAAAAAAAAAAAAACAACTAAAGAGCAATACTTCTTTTCTTTGCCGTTTAGGCTGGGTATTTCCTTTTGTTATGTTCCAATTTTTTTGTCCCTTTCCTTGGTGCAAAATTTTGGAGATTGCTATTACACCTTCATGTGGCTGCTTGGTTTTCATGAAGGTATTAATTTTTCTTTCTTTTCTTCATGTAAAAGTTGATAAATAATGGCAAGACCAAAAATTTTTAGTGGTACCTAATTTTGCTGATGTGGTTCTTTTATGGCCATTCCTGCAATACCACACAACTGCAGGCGACCTGGCTCTTTACATTTGGTGACAGTTTTCTCATTTTTCCATTTGATCAGTACTGTTGCTCCTCCAACATCCATTCAGTTTTTTCCCTCATTCCTAGTTATGCCTTATTCTGGTCTGAATCCAACAAAATCAGAACAAAAAAATCTTAACATATAATATTTTATAAGCTAAACTTATGAGGACAGGATACATACTCAGTAAGTATTTTGATACTTTAGATCCCACAGTATTTTCTGGTTAGTTTTGATTTTATAATTTCTCAGTGTAATGGTTGATTAAGAGTCACTTGCAGTATAATTTCCTGTAGTTAGAAAACTGGAAAGTTTACAACACAGTTATGTGTATTTTGAAAAAACAGCCATTACTGCCAAAGAGCTGCTAATGTTTGAAAATGTTTGCTCACCTATCCATCCTTAGGGACGTATAATAGAAAAAGAGATTTTCTGAAAATCCAGTTCTAATTTGTGATGCTTATCATCAAAAAACATATGGCCAGATCAAAAGGACAGATCCTAAGCTGGTGTAAATTGGCCAAGCAGCACTGTCAGCAGGGATACTGGATTTATAACAGCTAAATATTCAGCCTATTTGTAGTTCAGTATAAGACTTATCTGGCTGAGTGTATGCAAGTTACAACCAGAGGTCCCAAGAAACAGTCCTTCAGAAAGTCATCACACATTTTTTAAAACCTGAAAATACACAATTCTTTCAGTATTTTTGGACCAGTTCCCACTTCAGCTCAGATTTAACATTACCCATATTTTAATTCTTTATGAAAATGAAATGTGCTTCATCTCAGACTATACACTCGGTAAAATAAATTTAAAACCCAGAATTGTCCTGAAGTCAAAGAAGTTTTTTTTGCTATAAAGCAGTAATCTGTCCCTTACTTTTTGGATTCAAGTAGAATGAAAAGAAGCTACATTAAAAAATGAGCCAGACAATGTTAAGACTATATTGTTGAGAACAATCTGAAAATGGGAAAGGAGTGAATAGCTTCCCTTCTGTCTCCAGCTGTTACGGCTCTCCAAGTGCTGAAAAAACATGATTTAGTAGCTTCAGAGACAAAACTGGTTACTTTGTTTTTTGGCACACCTGTAATGCAGCAAATAAAACATATATATTTGTTTGAGATTTACATCAGAGACAGACAAAAGCTACTGGAGGGTGGATTCTCACTATCAATTAGAGATACTCTTTGTACAGAAGGCAACCTGTTGAATGTGCATTGATGTGAAATAAAAGATTGTGTGAAGAAAATGCATGTGATACGATTATGCTTTAATCAGATGATATGATTATGGTTTAACAGAAAAAAAGAAAAGACTCAAAATTAAATGCTAGGAATTATAGAGTTGCCTTTGGTACTGCAAAGGACAGGCAGGTGTTTAGATTAAGAAAGTGTCATTATCACGACATTGTTGAAGCTGAATAGGAAAAGTGACTCATACGACTGACTTCTGAATCTCTTGATCAAGAGGAAGCCATAATTATTGCTGGAAAAGTACTGATTAAATAAGGATTTGATAACAATTTTCTGTAAGATGGACAGAGCAAACAAAGTATAATGTCACAAATTAGACTATCTTCAGCAGAAACTGAAGCAGAAAGAAAGAAGAAAGTCAGACAGTGAAAGATGTTATAGACTGGGTCTGATCTAATGCTTAAATGCCTAAAAACTTCAGTACTGCAACACCCAGTGTTTAATGACCTGGCTCTGTGACATCCAGAACTTTTGCTGGGCATGAAGACATCCACTGCAGTGAACAGGGACATTCAACAACCTCGGAATAATGTCCTGTACAATCTTTACAGAGGCAACACAAAGATACTCATTCACTAGCCAATTGGAAAATAGCAGTTTTCTCTCCCAGGGCCATTCCTATGGTCAAATCAAACAATGATGAGATATCAAAAAGCTCCTTGCAGTCAGTCCCCAGTCTCTGAGGTAACAGTACTGAGCACTAAGGTTCACCACTACATGCTTTCTCTTTTCAGTCCAGGGAAACTTGAAATCTTTTATACACACTGATACAGCTTCAAAAAGGAAAATAGAGCAAGAATTCATCCATTTTTTAATGAACGTAACATATTCCACAGGTAGTAACTTTCTTCAGGCAGAAAAAGGAATTGAACCTGGGTCATCTACTTAATGATTGAATAATTTAAAAATACTAGTCTACTATGTAGCAGCAGATGAAGCACACATCTGATTACAGGGGCTGGCAAGCAGCAGGGACACCTCTATTGCTTAAATAGAAACATGAACACCTGGATGAAAATCTGGAAATACCAAGCAAAAATACAAAACCATCTGATTCGAAGACACCTTGTTGAAGGAAACCCAAATCTCTGAAAATGTACATCAACTCTTACTATAATGTTTAAGAAAAAAAAAAAAAAAAAAAAAGAATTGTTAAAACATGCAATTCCATTTTGTGCAGACTCCAAACTTTCAGTAAGTGCTCAGACTTGCTCTGCAAATGGCTCTTGAATACACATACTCAGAAGAGATAGGCAGAGAAATATTCTGGCACACACCAGGTTGCCTAGATGCACTTAACAGGAGGTACTTCTGTATAACAGGAATATGGAGGGAATAAACTGAAGTGTCTGGGGTTTAGGAACGTATGCAGAGGGGAAGAAGACAAGAGTAAGGAGCAGAAATGCTCAGTATCCTCTCTCCTGGCGTCACATTTGACACACTGCTGAGCTTCTCAAATGCAATGAAGTTGAGAGAAGATGAGAACCAATAGGAAACTTCAGTTAAAGCTTTTTACATCTCATAGAATCATAGAATCATAGAATAGTTAGGGTTTGAAAGGACCATAAGATCATTTAGTTCCAACACTCCTGCCAGGGGCAGGGACACCTCACACTAAACCATGCCACCCAAGGTTCTATCCATCCTGCACTTGAACACCACCAGGGATGGAGCATTCACAACTTCTCTGTGCAACCTATTCCAATGTCTCACCACCCTTACAATAAAGAATTTCTTCCTTATATCCAATCTAAACTTCCCCTGTTTAAGTTTGAACCCATTACCCCTTGTCATAGAATCATAGAACAGTTTGGGTTGGAAAGGACCTTAAGATCATCTAGTTCCAACCCTATCACTACAGTCCCTCATGAAGAGTCCCTCCCCAGCATCCTTATAAGCCCCCCTTCAGACACTGGAAGGCTGCTAGGAGGTCTCCACGCAGCCTTCTCTTCTCCAGGCTCAACAGCCCCAACTTTCTCAGCCTACCTTCATACAGGAGGTACTCCAGTCCCCTGATTATCCTCATGGCCCTCCTTTGGACTTGTTCCAACAGTTCCATGTCCTTTTTATGTTGAGGACACCAGAACTGCATGCAGTACTCCAAGTGTGGTCTCACGAGAACAGAGTAGAGGGACAGGATCACCTCCTTCGACCTACTGGTCATGCTCCTTTTAATACAGCCAGGATACAGTTGGCTTTCTGGGCTGCGAGCGCACACTGCCGGCTTATGTCCATTTTCTCATCGACCAAAACCACCAAGTCCTTCTCCACAGGACTGCTCTGAATCTCCTCTCTGCCCAGCCTGGAGCTGTGCCTGGGATTGCTCCAACCCAGGTGTAGGACATTGCACTTGGCATGGTCAAACTTCATCAGGTTAGCATCAGCCCACCTCACAAGTGTGTCAAGGTGGCTCTGGATGGCATTCCATCCCCCCAGTGTATCAACCAAACCACACACCTTGGTGTCATCAGCAAACTTACAGAGGGCACACTCAATCCCACTGTCCATGTCACTGGCAAAGATGTTGAATAAGACCGGTCCCAACACCAGTCCCTGAGCTACGCCACTCGTTACTGGTCTCCAGCTGGACACTGAGCCATTGAGCACAACTCTTTGCGTGTGGCCATCCAGCCCGTTCTTTATCCGCCGAGTGGTCCACCTATCATATTGAGGTCTCTCCAAATTAGAGACAAGGAAGTCGTGTGGGACAATGTCAAATGCTTTGCACAAGTCCAGGTAGATGACATCAACTGCTCTACCCCTGCCCGTCAGTTCCATAGCCCCATCACAGAAGGCCACCAGATTGGTCAGGCAGGATTTCCCCTTAATGAAGCCATGCTGGCTGTTCACCAAGCACCTTGTCCTGTTTCATGTGCCTTAGCATGCCTTCCAGGAGAATCTGCTCCAAGATTTTGCCAGGCACAGATGTGAGGCTGATTGGTTTGTAGTTCCCTGGCTCATTCATTTTCCCCTTCATGAAAATGGGGGTTATATTTCCCTTTTTCCAGTCATTGGGAACTTCACCTTACTGCCATGATTTTTCAAATATGATGGAGAGTGGCTTAGCAACTTCATTCTCCAGTTCCTCCAGGACCCACGTATGGATTTCATCCTGTCCCATGGACTTGTACATGTTCAGGTTCTTAAGATGGTCTCGAACCAGATCCTCTCCTACAGTGGGCCTAAGGTCTTAATTCTCCCTGTCCCTGTGTCTGCCTTCCAAGACTTGGGTGGTGTGGTCAGAGCATTTGCCAGCGAAGAGTGAGGCAAAGAAGTCCTTAAGAACCTCAGCCTTCTCCAAATCCAGGGTAGCCAGTTCTCCTGATAGCTTCCGGAGGGGGCCCACGTTGTCCCTAGTCTGTCTTTTATTCTCAATGTACCCACAGAATCCCTTCCTGTTATCTTTCACATCCCTAGCCAAGTTTAATTCTAACTGGGCTTCAGATTTCCTAACCTGGTCCTTAGTTTCCCAGACAACATCCTTGTATTCTTCCCAGGCCACCTGTCTTTGCTTCCATCTTTTATAAGCCTCTTTTTTACTTTCAATTTTCCTCTGCAGCTCCTTATCCATCCAAGGAGGTCTCCTGGCCCTCCTGCTGCACTTCTTTCTAGTTGGGATGCAAAGCTCCTGAGCTTGTAGCAGGTGACCCTTGAATATCAACCAACAGCCTTGGGTGCCCCTTCCCTCTTGGGCTATATCCCATGGAACCTTACTAAGCAGACTCCTGAAGAGGCCAAAGTCTGCTCTCTTGAAGTCCAGGGCAGTGAGCTTGCTGCACGCTCTTCTCACTGTCCTGAGGATCTCAAATTTGACCATCTCATGATTGCTGCAACTAAGGCTGCCCTGGAGTGTCACATTTCCAACCAGCCCTTCCCTATTGGTGAGGACAAGGTCAAACATGGCACCTCTCCCTGTCGGCTCCTCTATTACTTGCAGAAGGAAATTGTCTTCCACACAATTGAGGAACTTCCTGGATTGCTTGTGCCAGGCTGTACCATCCCTCCAACAGATATCAGTGTAAAGTCCCCCATGTGAATGAGTGCCTGCGAGCGTGAGGCTGTTCCTATCTGTCTATAGAGCGCTTTATCCACAGTGTCCTCTTGGTCAGTTAGTCTGTAACAGATCCCCACAATAATGTCTCCCATTGCTGTTCTCCCTTTAACCCTGACCCACAAACTGTCTGTTGTCTGCTCACCTGTCCCCAGGCACAGTTCCATACTCTCCAGCCTATCTCTAACATAAATAGCAACTCCCCCTCCCCATCTGCCAGGCCTGTCTTTTCTAAAGAGCCTGTAACCATCCATTCCAGCACTCCAGTCATAGGAGCCATCCCACGATGTTCGCGTGATGCCTATTATAACATGCCCCCAAAGATGTGCACACATCTCTAATTCCTCTTGTTTGTTCCCCATGGTGCAGGCATTTGTATAGAGGCATCTGAGCCAAGCTCCAGTTGAAGCTGGCTCATTGGCTGGAGCAGCTGGAATATCTCTACATTGCTTTGAAAATTTATTATAGGTGCTGGCAACTGACTGGGTGTGTTGAGATGGAATGATGCCCCCCTCCCCCAACACATCTCGTTTAAAGCTTTCTTAGCCAGCCTGGCAAGCCTCCTAGCAACACCACTCTTCCCCTTCGTTGTCAGACCAGCTTCACCAGCCCCCAGTAGACCTGGCCTACTAAAGTGAGTCCCATGTTCTGAATACCCAAACCGCTGACTATGGCACCACTCTTCTAACCATTTATTCTAACCTGGCCAATCCACCTAGTTTTTTAAGGTCCTCCCCTTTATCCTGGAGAATTGACGGAAAGACTATTTGAGCTCCAGAGCCCCTAATCACCTCTCCCAGGGCTCTGTAGTCCTTCTTTATGTTCTCTGAGCTATTGCTATCTCTATCACTAGTATCCACATGGATCACTAGAAGTGGTTAATAGTCAGTGGGACTGACTAGACCAGGCAGCCCGTCTGGAACATCCCTGATCCCTGCCCTCTGGAGGCAACACACCTCCCTTGAGACTGGGTCAGGCCAACAGATGGGTGCTTCTGTTCCTTTCAAAGTAAAGTCCCCTATTATTATGACCCACTGCTTTTTCCTGGCAGCACCAGTAGTGATCTTATTTGCCAGTGCATCAGCCAGTTGCTCATGGTGGGAGTGTTTCCTCATTAGCCCCCTGCAGGACAGCAAAGTGGTTCTGGGTGGGAACAACAGATTTAGGAGGAAGCCCCTTGCTTTTAATTGTCCCCTTCCTCCTTTTTTTGTTGTGTTTTTTTTTTTTTTGTTACTGTTTCCCAGCTTCCTGTGTTAGCGGCCTCCTTCTTCCCTCCATGATCTACAGTGAACACTTGGGACCCCTGCACAGTTTGGGCCTGGAGCAAGCAGTCCTGCTCACCTTCCCTTACATCATTCAGCCTATTGACAGCATTTCACAGCTCAACCACCTGCTGCAGGAGGACCTTCACCAGGGAGCACCAAGTGCAGCCCTGCCTATTGTGCACCCTCACCTCAGGGGACAAGTGCAGGTGCTCTCTACACTCTGAGCTCTATGCTGCAGCCTCAACTCTCATTGGCTCTATCTGGGTGCCTACACTGGCCACGGCCAGGATAGCCAGAGCAGAGCTCCCAGACTGGGCCCTGGTCATAAAACGAGCGCTCACCATCCTGTTCGCCTTCCCTCATGAGCTCTCTCATCACAGTCTTGGTCGCTCGCGTTCCCTGGGGCAGGTTTTTACCCAGTCAGGGCTGGTGTGGCCCCTCCTGGCTCCACCCCCTGTGAGTCAGCTGCTTGCATCCTGCCAAGGACTTGAGGCTCCCTCCGTGGCTCTTGCCACTCTGGGTTGACACTGATCTTTCCCCCGCTCAGGTGTTGAAGGCGTCTTCTCTCAAGCTACTTACCTCAGCAATTACTTCCATTCTTCAAATTTCTTTCCATTCTTCCCTTTCTTATCATCCTGTTGCAGCAACAGACAGGCTTTAGTGTTGAAGGAGAAACAGAAAGTTGCTCAGGCTGCATTTGTTCCTCAAATTGTCGTGCCCTGGGGAACAGTTAAGAGAACAGGTAAAAAGATCCTTGAGGCAGGAGTTCCTATGGAGGGGGTCGGTTTGATTGACCATGCTGACCTGCAGGCTAATAGCTACTGCACAGTGCCCGCTGGCTAAAGGAATAAAGATAGTGGGTAAATGCAATTTAGTTTTGATTTAGAAATAGATGAAGACAAAAGATAAATCGGTGCTTAACTGAATTAATATAGATACTGAGGATTTGATTTCACAACAAAGTATCTTCATCAGTCACTTTAGCTAAAGGTTAATTAAGATCATATTTGTCAATATACAAATATGGGTATGCACATTCATGGGAATTTTCACCAACTGTAAGATTACATATGCTATTAAGTGTTCCTGAAATAATGCTTTGGTATGATTGGGTACATATTACTTTTATTGCCATATTATACCAGACAGTGTGATCCCAACTACGAATCAAGACAGTCTCATATGTAATCAGAAAATATGCCAAAAGAATGCCAGTCCAGCATTCATGAAGATAAGTGCAGTTGCCTCTTATTAATTCTATGAAACAGGTTTTACTGGATTTCAGATCCTTCGAGATATATAGCTTGATATAAAAATAGGAATCTCTTGAAGAAGTTACTTGTATGGCAGGATAAACAGAATGTTTCATTCTGCCTCCAAAAATGTAGCATTTCCCATTCTTATTTCCATGCGAAATTCTGGAACAGAGCTCACACTTGGGGATGATCTCAATTAAAAATTAATTGATAGGTGGGGATTATTCCCATGTTAACATTTCAGGTGTTACTGAAATTTCTTCAGGAATTAATCAAAAGTATACACAGGAGAACAATATGTGGAGAAAATACTTCATCCAGAATGCATCTAGAGGAAACACTAAATTATTTTATTTTTTATAATGGAATATTTTGGCATTGTTACCTTTCCTGTTTGCAGGTACAGAAAAATAGAGACACTGAACTCTTCCTTATACACACATAAAGAAAACACCTTGAATTTTATTCCACGCAGTAAAATGGAATGGTCTGTTCCTTCTATTTATTTTTATGAACTGCAGAATGATAAGACCCTACTTTTAACCCTCTGCCATAATGAATCAATAAATGATGTGCAATGAAGTAAATGGAAGGCAATAATACAGCAAAAATTGTGAAAGTGAATACTTTTCACAGCATGCTGTCATCCCTTGGAATTAACTCCAGCAGGAGATTATTAAGTCAAATATTGTTGAAAGATTTTTAAAGGGCTGAATAATTTTATGAGTAATAACAGCAATATGAATGTTAAAGTAATCTATTACTATGCTTCAGAGGGTAAATTGATAGCTGCAGGGGTCAGGAAGATATCTTTTTCTCTACCTTCCTTTCCACACAATTGACTAAGTGCATTAAAGGTTTTTCTTCAACTTCCCCTCAAGCATCAGACATTGGTCACTTCTGAAGGCAGCAAAAATGCAAGACTCAGCAAATGAGAAAGAACATAAGATTGTCTTATCTAGTACAACAAATGCTATGCTCCTTGTCATAGATGGAGTGACACACTTGTAAGAGAGAAGCAGCAATATGTTTGATATAAACCAGCAATTTAACGATTGATAAGAAATGCAACAGTGGCTTAATAAAATTCAGTGGCAAGATACACTTAATTATCTACTGCGTAGAGGACAGAGGGAGACAGTGATGTACTGTGCATCTGAAATGCACCCCACTTTCTGTGGGGTAGGGCTGACAGGAGGCTGCATCTTTAAGTTCATATTTTCCTGAAAAAAAAGCCAACAAATAAAACCCCACAAATCCATCTGGTAGGTTTCAACCTTTCAAAAGCATCAACGGAAATGGGGAAGAGAGTAGTAAAGCTACCAAGTTTTATATAACCATTTATTAGCCATATAGTAAATGCAAGAGGCATTTTTACTATCAGGTTTATTGGTATCAGTGTTTGTCAAGGAGGGAATAGACTAGGTTCCAGACCTTGCTCTCAGAAATCTCTAGTACTTTCAGCTTTGACTCAAATAAGTCTTCAAGACTGGACTCTGACTCTTCTACTAATGAGCCAAGTGGCACTTAACAATCATGCTTACTCAATTAGAAGTAGCAATATGTGAACCTCAAAAGATTATTTTCTATATACCATATGCTGCTCTGTTTGGCAATCTTAGATGCTTTCAGTGCATATCTTCAGTAGCATCAAGCTTTATATCTCACAAATCAGAATATTTACAACAAAGAAATAACTAATTCAGAAAAGTATGAAGGACCTTGAAGAGATGCACTGCAAACAGTAGGTCAAATTGCTACAGTTATTACTACCACTACTATTGTTATTATATAAAACATTAAAAGAGAAGAAAATATACAGATACTGTTAGTTTGGTTTTGGCTTTGCTTTGCTTGTTTGTTTAATTTGTTAAAATGTACTTCAGGTATAATATAGGGGCTTTCTGTTAATAATTATTTCTGAATGATGGCTTTGTCCACCCACAAAGAGGAAAAAAAGTGTTAACATGGAACATATTTTTAAATAAATGAGACATCAATTTCAAGACAGTTGCACTTCTTGCTCTGTGACTGTTTGGGACTGAATAGGACTCACTGGCTTGTCAGAACCCCACTGGAAGGATGATAATAGTCAGGGAGATCAGTCCCACCAATCTTAAGAGTATTCTGTTTTATTGTCTCTATTGCCATTGTCAAACAGTAAATGATGGACTACCAGGAAAGATGAGATAAAAATCAGAAAATCATATAAATAAAATTTAGGTGCTATAAAAAAAAGAGAAAAAAAATTACAGTAAGAACCTAAAAATCTCTAGGTCTATCCGAATGCTTGAAAGTATTCAGAAGGAGAAGTGAGGCATTTAACAAGGAAGTATGCACTTTCCTTTGAAGAGTTCCTGGCTAAATGTTATCATTTCATATTCCCAAATACGAGGAATAGAACTGTTAATTTCACTACCTTTTTTATTTCAGTATAAATGTAAGGGGAATGCAACTGAAACAAACTACTTTTGCCTGGAATCATTTATTAAAGAAAAGATTTATCACATACTTCCCCCAATGTATGATGTTAGAGACTAATTTTTGAACTAATCTAATTAAAGTCAATTTGGGGATAGTGGTACTTCTGTAATTGTTTCTGAGACATACACATTAGCAACAGAGAGTATAATGTTGTCATAGCAACAGGCCTATGGTAATGACTTCAGAAAAAGAACTGAATTATGTCATCATGATGCTTTAGGAACAGCTGTTTCTGTGCAAGTTTGGTTAGGAGGGAAAGAAATGTGTAAGTCTGTGTGTTGGTTGTGATGAAACCACATGGTGGTTTGTGGATCCCAACTTTACGTGTATATAAAGGCCTCATTCCCCTCTGTAGGTGTTTTGATGCTTGATTAAGGTAAGAAAATTTTTATTATTGATATTTTATTATTATTATTTTTCAGTTTGTGTAAAACACTTTTATGAGCATTGAGTTTGGTGGTTTACTCAGCATTGTAACTGTATGCAGTGACAGATCAGATGTAAGGGTGAGGACCTCTGTATGTTCTCTTTTTCCTACGCATGATCAACAAGTGAAGGTAGATGAAGGAGATCACTGTGATCCTTCTGTTGTCCTCAAGCACTGAAGCATAAACAAGAAACTTCAACATACACCTGTCACATTAAAATTCAGGACAGCAATATGCTTCATCAAATGGGCTGGCCTGTTGAGTAGAGTGTCTCAGGATGTTGTGTATGAAGATGTACTCCATCTGCTTTCAGGTTAGCACTTGCATGGGGCAAGATACCTGACCATATCTTTCTTTGTTTCCTTTCCTTTCCTTTTTTCCGAGTTTTGCTGGCTCCCAATTATGAATTCATGGTCTGGAGAATGTGAACTCAGTGCAAGATAAAAGGATTTCCTGTTCATTAATTATGTGCTATTAACTTGACAACTTTCGTTGTGACTTAGAAGGCAAATATCTGTCCAGATTGCAACACTTAAGCTCACAGTACGGCACAGCTCTTGTAAAGGTCTTTCAGGGTAGTTTATAGGAAGCAAGACATGGGATGGTAAAGTTAATCTCCAAAACAGCTCCCTCAGTACTAATGTAGGAAAGGCAAATAAACATTAGAGTTCAGAGACTATAGAAAACAGAAAATGTAAAAGAAACATCATTCTGACTCATACAGCTCTATATCCAGGTGTTGAATATGAACTGAGTATTTCAAGGTTTCTTAGGGAAAGGAAAAAGAAAACAGAGTGAGAATGTAAAAAGAGAAAAATAGGGTTACATATTTATAAATAATACTAATAGTGGAATGTACATCTAAAAAGTGTTTTAAACAGAAAAACTTTTTAAAAACAATAAACAATAGCTTTGCGAACAGAGAAAATAATAATGCTTTATTTTCTATGGAGTTGTCTCTGGTGTTATTTACATATGACTTCCACCTAGAATTTATATGATAGTTGAAATTTTTGTAATGAAGTTCTTCCATGTCTATTCCCTAATGCTTAATAAGCGCTGAGGTCATACTGCACATAGATGTACATTCTCTTTCAAGTACTTAGCTGTCTGCTTTCACAATATGTCTAAGAAGAGAGTATCTTTGAAATGTCTGTGTCTATGTCAAAGTTAATTGAGCTTGGTAGACAGGTTAAAAAATATGGACAAGAAAAGGGCAAGGATAGGTAGACACAAAATATGATAACTTTTTTTATTTCTCTAAGAAAACTCACTTGGAAAAAACAAAACAAAGCAAAAAAAAAAAAAAGCCAGAAAACTAATAGCTTGCTGGAGACATCTGAAAAACAGTGAGAACATTTCCAAACAAAGTATATCACAGGATTACCACTTTCAGGTTAATTTTAGGCAAAGGGCCTAAATTCAAGGTCATTTTCATAAGAGAAAGCAACAGGTTGTTACAGTAACATACTGCATTTGATGACTTCAGAGCACAGATGTCAGGGCTCTAGCTTGAGAGCACCTACTATTACTAAGAGTTTGTTTTAAAAGGATGAGACTGTAAGTTTTCCTGGGTTGCTAGAATTCTGTTTTCGAGTCTGTTTTCTGACATTCTTTGAGATACTTCACTGTTTATCTGCCCATCCTGATGACTCTGGTGTGAGTGAGAAGTTGTAGTCAGAGGAATCTCCTATTCATAACTTGACCTGATGTACAGCAACTTTCTGAACAAACCACTGGCTTTTGTGTGGAGGCAGCAGTTCTGTTATGGGCATTAGAACACCTAGTAAATGATGATACAGTAGGTTTTTGGAAGGCTTTTGCATACCCATAATACAGCTATTCCCTGACTGTGACACAAGGCCAACAAGTTGTGGATGAATCAGAGCAAGCTAGAGGAAATTTGTAAGCAAAAGTAATTTAAATTATTTCTTTTCTTTCTTTTTTCTATTTTTTTTTAATTTTTTCATTGGAAAAAAAATCTGTATCATTAAAACACCTCTCTGAAATATAATTTTATAGGAATACTTATGGACATGATCCATAATCTGGGTTTAAACCTATTTAACTTTGCTTGAGTTGCAGCCTCAAATTTGTATTTCCCATGATAATGAGATGTTGCTGGCTTTGTGAAATTGAAAACAGTTTAATGCATAATTCTTTTTTTTTTTCATTAGCAGTATCCAAAACACCACAATACAGTTTATTTTTATCTCTGATCTCAAAAGCTTCACAGCCCAAAACAGAACAGAGATGAAGAAGGAAATGGGGAATGATGATGAATATCTCCAATTACTGCACATAAATTCTGTGAAAGAGTCAGATGCATTTCTGTAGTGTTGAGAGTTTAGTTTGAAACACTTGATAAGCGCATCAAGTATAATCCATTTTTTTCTGCTAGAACAATCACACTGTTTAGACCACTGATAAGGTATTTGTCTGTCAGCAGCTGTCAACACGTACAGCTAATCAAATAAGAACTGACAAAATAAAGTTACACAGAAACGCATAGTTCATTGGGCCTAACTGTCTCATTTCAAGCATTGTGGTTTTAACAAGCTTTTGTTGACTGCAGATCTGAGTTTGCAGGGAACCATTTTAATTCCTGATCGATCTGCCGTGGGGACAGGAATCTCACAAACTGTGAAATACTCAAATAAGATTCATACAGCTGCTCAAGAGACAACTCCTCTGCAATTGCCCAGTGGAAATGACAGTATCATCAGTTTAATGGTAGGTATTATTTGGGAAATTGACAAAAACACCAATTGCCCTACAGCAACAGCAGCTACTCTACCCAGGAGCTACCACTAGATATACAGGGACAGCAAATGCTTTTGATTCAATGCGGACAGGCAACTTTAACATTCACTTAAAATTTCCTATAAATTAAAAGCCCTACTTTTAAAGCAAGTCCTTCTATTAAAATTTAATACCTTCCATTCCCAACCCTCCTTAATATATACTGTTCCTGAGAGAAGACATCCACACAAAGTATTCATGCAGGGATGTCCAACTGAACCAAGTTATCTAAGCTGCCTTCTGTAATAATCAGTGCTTTAAAATAGATTGTATTTCCTTAGAGGTACACTCACCACTTCCTTATCCTTCCTCACTTTGTTACACATGCCAAGGATCACCAGTCCGTCCAAACAACCATTTACAAAATGTGGTCTGTAGAGAATTCAGAAGAACTACATTTGTGAATTCAATCATCGATCTGAACAAAACATTAGCTATTAGGCTGGCTTGGAAAAGTATTGAACTGCAGCAGTGTTCCTGATGGCTCAGCTACATGATCTTAAGAAGTATGAACACAAATTCAAAATTCATCAGGTGTCAGAACTATCTGTTCTCAAAGTCCAATGAGAAAATCCAGCCTCTAACTGTATTGGGTCCCAGAGCTGAAGTCTATAAAACATATGCAGAACTTGAAGTAGTGTTCTACAAGTAAGAAATATATGCTATCCTTTCAAATTCAGATAATATTAAGACAAAACAGGTTTAAGGGCTTTCCAACTAATATAATACTGTGAAATACAATAAGATTAAAAAGATAGTAGGCTTACCAATGTGTCGGTTATCCCAAACAAGCCCAACTATAGACCAAAATTTGGTTTATTCCTGTCTCTATAATGGAATTGTATTGATCAGAAAGTCATTAGTTGGAGACACACAAGCAAAATATAATCAATGTTGCTGTCCAGACTCTTCAAAAAAATTATTCTTAAGGTTCTTCAGAGTTCATACCTGTAGACTACAAAAAAAAAAAAAAAAGTAAAAGCAAGAGCTACATAGAAGAACTACACAGGTTGGTTTTTTATATATATGTATATATATAATGTAGTTTAAAAAGATGCTTATTTCTCAGACATGAGTCGGTTCAAGTGAAAATACACATTCAGAAAAAGAAATACTGGTGGAGACAGGACATACTCATAAAACAGTGAAAATAAGTATTCGTGCCTGTTTTCTCTCCCATCTGTCTGTACCCATATGTTGTTTCTCATCTTCAGAGAATCACGGAATGGTTTGGGTTGGAAGGGACCTTAAAGCTCATCTAGTTCCAATCCCCTGTCACAGGCAGGGGCACCTTCCACTAGGCCAGGTTGCTCAAAGCCCTGTCCAGCCTGGCCTTGAACACTGAGAGGGATGGGGCATCCACAACTTCTCTGGACAACCTGTTCCAGTGTCTCATCACCCTCACAGCAAAGAATTTCACCCTTACAGCAAAGAATTTCTTCCTTATACCAAACTTAAATTTACCCTTTTTCAGTTTAAAGTCATTCGCCTTTGTCCTATCACTGTTTGCTCTTATAAAGAGTCCCTCCTCATCTTATTCCTACACATTTATAGTAGATGCACGTTTACTTCATGTTTCCAGCACTAGTCAACAATAAAAATTTTGGTGCATTATGGTTAGATGAATACACCTATAATAATACATAAAGAGGTATTATTAATGAAGATGAAATGAACAGTGAGTGCAAAAGATAATTACATAAATGAAAAGCACCTGGGAAGGAAGTTTTACAACTATTGGTTAATAAGCTTAAAAAAATTTGCTCAGATTTTACCCATATAACATGCTAAGTAAAGGGGGAGCAAGAAGTATGGTAGGGGAAAGGACCCTGTTCTTTAACTTTCTTCAGTTGTACTGTGAGGAAGAATTAAAAAAAGATGCTCTATTTTCTCTCAACAATTAAACTGAGGGGATCTTGAATACTATTTCAAAGAGTAAATTCTAGTAAGTGTAAGTCAGACTGAGATAAAAAGTAGATTCAAGGAAGAAAGGTATAGTAAACGAGTTTCAGGACATTAAAAAAAAAAAAGAAAAAATAGAGATAACAAACTATTACTTAGAGAAGTGTGGGTTGTTTGAGTTTTTGGAGGCTTTTTTCTTGTTTTTAGGTGGACCTATTTGCTCATGAAACATTAAATCAGCACAGAGGATAGGCAAGGTGCAAGTCCAAAAGGTAACGTATATGGTCAGGCATATTAAAATGGATGTAGCAAGCCATCTGGAGAAATATCTGTATACAACTCTACACATTTGGCAGTGCTACGTAAGATATAAAGACTGCAGTAAGGAGAAAAATATAACTTTAGACCACACAAGGTTTTTTTAAGAGAGTAAGACAATTAAAAGATTATGGTATTTTTGAATCATTACTTTGCAATATCTAAATAAGGTCATTACAAAAAAGAAGGGAAAAGTGCTTTATCTTAAATCTGATTTTTTTGTTTGATGAGACTATTGAATTTAAAACACAAAGTTAATAAATACAGTCATTTACACCAAGAATTTAAAAAATCATTTGGAGCTGCAAGTGTGCAATCATAATTCCAATTTTTTGAGATGCTTTGGCACTATGCACAAATCATAGTCGCATTAGATCCATGGAAAGGTGGGTCTGTCGTAAACCATGTGTCCTTTCTTCAATCAGCATTGCTGGGCACTTGAAAATACTGGAGATTTAATTCATTTTCCAAAATTACCAACATTTCGTTCTAAGTTAGATTCACTTTAAGATTATTTTTCTTGTAAAAATCTGTGTGGTGACAAAAATTACTTTTACAGTACTCCACCTACTGCTTCTAATCACAGTAGCAATTAATAAAAATCATTTCCATATGAAACAGTAAATTTAAGGACTTAATAAATCCTTGCTACCGACTAAGATTTCTGATAGCACCGATAACAGCAGTACATAGTAGGTGACTGTTTTTAAACAGGAAATACACAACAGTCAATTTTCATATCTGCTAACCATGAGAACATCAGATCATGCTTTCTCTGTCAGCTGTGCTCACATACACTACCCTGCTCTATATACCCAGGGCTACTCAGAAGTGGAATGATTTTGTCCAGTTTGGTAGAAGACTGATTAAGATCAAAGCCCTTATCAAAGCAATAAAATATATCTCCAGATCTTTCCATTCCCTGTGACTGCTGCCTCCCTCTCCTCTCTTCCACTGGAGAACCGTCTTCCTCTAATTGCAGAACTAATAGTTAAAATTTGGAAACACACACCTGAATATCAATTAAGTTCTCAGCTGTTCAAGCCACAGCTTAGCTGCTAAAGTCAGAGTCTGACTTTTTCATAAAAAGTGGAATAGGAAATTGGCATAATAAGAAATAGAAAGTATATTTTCAGACACAATTTAGTTCAAATGAAAGCGAATACAGCAAAAATGTTGCATATAGTAAAAACAAACGAACAAACAAACAAAAAACCCTTAGGTAATTACGAATGAAGCAAGATATTCTGACCCCCAGGGTAGTTTACCCACGCAAAGTCAGAATCAGCAGAATGTTGCCGCGCAGTTATAAAATATTTTTATTCTATTTATCCTCAAAATGTCACTATGCAGATTCTTTGGAAGGATGGAGCATGAAGAATATAAGTAATATGTAAGAAATACAACCTATTTCCCAATCTTTTCCTATATGCTATTTCTGAAAATGTCACTACCATGCTGAGTCTATTAATAGGATCATTAGCTCATCAAATCAGGCTCAGAATCTAAAACTGAGAAATGAGACACGCTCACAAAATATCTGCAAAGAAATAGCTAATTAGGTGGAAGATGGCATGGTCTTGGCTCTGAAAAAGGTCAAACTAAAAGTAAGGCTTACAGGATAGAATCTTAACAACCAAAACAATCTTTTGAAATACTGAGAAACAGGAATGCAATGGCCATTCACAGCCTATAGCCTTTCACATATAAAGTAGTACATGGAGAACTAGATATGAAACACAAAGGGATTTCTCTGCCTTGCCCAGCCTATCATATAGCTCTCCAGGGGTGCTGCTTTCCATGCTGGAGATACATGCCTGGCATACAACAGGAAACAAACATTGTCTCCAAGGCCCTTTCCCAAGCTCTGTGATTTTGTAATAGCTCTAGTTGCTCTCAAGTGGAGCTAAGAATACAAACTCAAATTTCCTCACTGGAAAAGGAAGGATGGAAGGAAGGAAATTTGGAGTAGTTAACATGAAAATGGACATCATATGACTGGCAAAGTTCATGCTATCATCAGTGTTATTAGTCTGGGCTACACTTACACTTTGACTTACACTGTACACCTTGGTAAATCCACACCTGTTTCCAGTCACAAATTAGTTCAGATTTTCACTGAATCTGTGTATCTATCTATTCATATGTATATGCATAATACATTCAAAAGAATAATACAGCCAGTCATAGAAACTTGAAAATATTAGGTAGCGAGGAATGACATAAAATATTCTACACATCAGGAATTATTTCAGTACATATGAGATGGTGTAGAAGATTTAAGTAAGCCTATTTTTACTTTAAAGTGAGTAAGGTAGGTGGGCAGAAGAACACAGCAGAAGGAAGGGATACTTTTTAAAGCAAAGATGTAAAGGGAATACAGGGAGCACAAGTTTTTAACTGACTTCTCAAGGCTGAAATAGGGGAATGGAATAGGAAGATGATAGTTCCTGATTTCCATTGAGGAAGTCAAATGGGGGACGAGACAAAGAGAAAAAAAAATAAAGGATGTGGAGACCTTACAGCAGCCTTCCAGTATTTGAAGGGGGCCATACAGGGATGTTGGGGAGGGACTCTTCATTAGGGACTGGTGTGATAGGACAAGGAATAATAGGTTCAAACTTAAACAGGGGAAGTTTAGGTTAGCTATAACAAAGAAGTTCTTTACTGTGAGGGTGGTAAGGCACTGAAAGAGGTTGCCCGAGGAAGCTGTGAATGCTCCATCCCTGGCAGTGTTCAGGACCAGACTGGACAGTCTTGGGTAACATGGTTTAGAGTGTGATGTCCCTGCCCATGGCAGGGAGGGGCGGAAGTAGATGATATTAAGGTCCTTTCCAACCCTAACTATTCTATGATTCTATGATGTCACTAATGCCAGTTTCCGTGGGACATTCAACCACAGACTAGAGACCTGTGAGAAGCTGAGACAAAAGCATGGACAGAAAGTTTCTCCAAATCACCAAAATTTAAGGAAGACATTTTTAAAATAAGTATTGTACTCATTCATCTCTCAGCTTCATCAGAATTGAGCTTTGTATGGGCTTAGCAGGAATTCTTGAAGCTCCAAGGAAGGTTTACACAGTAGAAAGAATACGAAATGAATTATTGGAATTGTTAACTGAAGACAGAAAAAGAAGTCAAAGTATCACATGTTTGAGATTCACTTCCCCATAAGATAGCAGAAGAAAGCAGGCTTAATTTAAAATAAATAAGACTTGCTGTAGAGAGACTAGTGCAACCAAACACATTTCCTCACTTACTTACATGAAGGAATGAGAAGAGACAGGAACATTGTGTGCATAAAAGGGCCAGAAACTGACAGAAAACATTCAATTCAATCCCATACTGACGTTAGCAAAAAGCGACAAACCCAAGTAGACAATAGCAACCAGTTTATGATTACACCTCTGTTAGAGCAGCTGGCAACATAGCCACTGAAGTTAGTAGAGAAGCTGGAAAATGTCCAAGGATTGAAAGGCGCAAGCACAATACTCACGTGCTGTCACACAAATGGAAAACTGTGGGTAAATATAAAAAAGAAGCTTCAAGGAAGTGGCAAGGCTTGCAAATGATTGACCTTTCATCAGAAGTAGTCATGAGTACCTGTGGTAGGTCAGCTGAATTGTTAAAGAAACTGGGAGATCTACATACATGTAAAACCAGTATCTGGGTACATAAATATGATTTAAGGTGATATGATATTCTGGCCAAAAAAACAGCATAGAAATGTTTATAGCCCTGGAAAGAGAAGTCAGTATATTACAAGGCATTCTTTGATGGGGACTAATAACTTTGACTATCTGCAGTATTGACATCTAGTTCTGGATTACTTGCATAAAGTCTTGTTATATTCACTGAATACTTGTGGAATGCAAGTCATCACATGCTAAAATAGACAACTCAATATCACCTTCATAGTACCCTACAAATATATATTCTTTTCCTGAAATGGAGTATTTTAATATAGACCTTTGTAAACTGACCTAAACTGTATCAAAGCCTGAGTTAAAACTATTTCAGATCCCTAGAACATATTCAGTGGAGTAAACACAGTATCCTGGTGCCATATGAGACTCTGATGACAACACACTTGGAACAGGTTTTCAGCTCACGGTAAAGGTTTTCAGCTCACAGTAAAGAAAACATGTAGATCCCAATTCAGTTGGCCTCACATTAATATCTAGTATCATTTGAGGTAAACTAAGTTATGTGAAACATCCACAGACTGCTCACAGATACAGTACAGAACCTAGGAGAGTTTCATGTCCTTTTAGAGAGAGTACTGAGGGCATCCTTGAGCAAACCTGAACTAAAGGGCAGGTTTCAGCAAACGTGAACTCCAGGGCAGGCTTGGAGATCAACTGGTATGGTGTAATTATGCCCTCATTATTATCTGCTGTGTCCAAAACAGGTTGGCACCATCCAAATTACCTGTTATAGTCTCTGATATATGCTATGTTTCGAAACATGCCTGGGAATTAATCAGGAGAGCACTATTTGGAATAAGCTAAAACTAGGCTGAGGACAATTTAATGATGTGGATGACTAACATCCAATACCTGAGCCCTTGCCTTGTCTCACTTTAATTTGCTTGTATAGATGTAGCTAGTGCCAATCAGTTTTCTAGACTCCAGAGACCACATCAACTATTTATTTCTCTGCTAATTGTAACAGGAGCATAAATGTTAATTCTCAGGAAAATAAACACATATATATACACCTTGTGAACAAATAGGCTTAAGTATCTTAGTGTAAAATTGAATTTTACTGCATAAATCATATTAGCCTCCCTACCACAGTTTCTAGATGAATTCTTACAAAGAGAAAAAGAATTGACAAACAAAATGCTCAATACATTTCCTCAACTTCTATATGAAAATGGAATATTGATAGTGATTATTCCATGCCTTCATCACACAAAAATTCTTCTGAACAAAGAAAATTATTAACAACTATTTATTATTATTAACAAAATTTTATTTATTATTAACAAAATTTTATTTATTATTAACAACATTTTATCTATTTTATTTAGCTGGGGCTGCACCAGCTACCAAGAAGAGAAAAAATGACAGCTACTGCTGAACCCAGGAAAATTATTATTTTTTTTATTTATATATTATTTATATATTATTTATATTTATTGTTATTAACAAATATTATTATTATTAACAAAATTATTAACAACCATTATCAGGTAGAATCTGGCAGAATATGTGGCTTTGGGTGCCTCTCACTACTAGGTATTTCTTTCGTCAGAAAATGAATGTCCATAAGTTGTCCTTATATATGAAATCCTAGAAGTGAGCCTGCTACTTGAGTATAATGGGAAAGAAAGTTTTCACAGTAATGTAGACATGCTAATACATTTCTTTGCCGAACAGTGACTTCAATACATAAATAAAAAGCAGACACTTTTGAAGGAAAAACTGATTACACTTTAAAATTCACAGTACAAAAATTTCAGTTCAGATATACCAATAAAAACATATAACATGAGTCAAAAAGATTCTTACAATAGCAGTTGCCTTTTCTAAATTTTCACTTAAACAATTAACATCAAAGGAATATCCTTTCAAAAAGGAACTTCAACTGCCCATTGATTCTGACAGAGATTACCGCAAAATCTACTTCCCAATCATAACAAGTATTGACAGTTTGAAAAACACATAGCATTGCTTTGTGATGTGGAGACTATAAAATAGTCTTATGATACCAAAGACAAGATGTTCTTGTAGATGATTCCTTATTAGTTAGCACATAACTGTTAAAAATGCTGATGATGCAATATTGTACATTAAGATCACAGGTTTTGTAAAGCTGAAACATGTAGATTCTTCTGTCAGTGCAGTGAGTTCTGTACCAGATCAGAATTAAAACCTATTTTATGACTAGCATATGATTAAAAACCACAAATGTAGCTGAGAGAATTGAGACCATGGCAGACTCATTTGTTCTAGAGGCAGAACATAAACTTACTCCTGACAATTATGTATCTATACAGTCAGCCACAATGAAGACAACAAATCATTCTTACTCAGGAAATCCCACTTTCCTTGATCATTAATTAAGCTGAAAAATATTGAGTACATGATAGCAGTCTCATGCAGTCTGCAGTAGCCTCCAAGTGATCACACATCAGCAGTTCTCGATTGTATATTTGCAATATTTTGAAACCATAAGGAAGAAGGAAATTTAGGGAAAAAAACCCTTAGACATTTTAACCTCTAAAAAGATTTAATTTTTTATCACTCCAGCCTAATAGTACCCTAAAGTACATATTCATGTTATTCATTAAACCCCTGTAAAAGTGAGAATATTCTTGCTTAGCTTTAGGTGTCTGAAGGCTAGTTTCAAATTAGAGTTAATTGTCTAGGCTATATCTTAGAGAGAGAGATAAAATTTTGTAGTAGATCATTTATTCAGTCTATTTTAACCTCCTGTTTTAAGATGGGATGGTCTGAGTTCTGATGACATTTAACTCTCATTGTTCACTACGAAGAGAAGTCTGATGACCTCCTTAGACTAGATGACTCATTCGTAGGTGGCCAGAAATTTAATTTCATCCCCACATGCTTTTATAAAAGCAGATTCAAAACCTGAAACTATACAATGCATTTACTTGTCTTTATTTTGTGGAAAGAGAAAGAGTATTGTTTTTCCTGAAAGCTGCTGCTGTTGGTGGTGTTGCCATATGCTCCCTAAGCATTAGGGAGATGGCTAGAACACTTGTACAGGAACTGGGAAATCTGAGTTTAGCCAACTGTTCACAGAATAGTGTCAAAACCAACAGTTATTATGGATAATTGGACTTTTCCCCTCAGATGTTAAACACAGTCCAAACCTACTGAATTCATGGGCCCAGAATGAGCAATTTCTTTTTTTTTTTTTTAGTTGAAAAAGTTTTCTAAAGTAAAAATGTATAGCTCAGGGTTGGAGATGAGGCCCAGAATCCTTTTTCTTTCTCCACTTGATTTCACTAGTTGATGTGCCACAAATATTAGAATTCTGCATTTCTGTCCTTCTTTTAAAAGGAAACAGCATTTTTTAAAGAGGGATCTAAAAACTCCAGTATAACATATAGATGAACAGTACTAATATCTCAGGGAATGGGCATATGTCCCATATTATCATAATGATAATAACAAACAACTTCTTCAAGTGGTGAATCGTTATTAAGACAAGTAGAGAGCAAAGGTGTTGCACTAAGTTGTTATGAAACTTTCTGTTTGATGGAATGTGCATACATTAATAATGAACAGAAAAGTAACCAAATTACTCTGAAGGTGTGAAATGAAGCTGAATAGCAGTATGTGTATACTGCAGAAAGGAACAGAAGAAACATACAATTTCAAGTGTACAACACATTCAGCTTTACTTCATATATGTGAAGTACACCAGCAAAACGCAAACTATTTGGCAAAGGTTGATAGGTTTCAAATTAACTTTTGCCAGGACAACAAAGCAAAACAAATCATAACAAAACAACAAAAGATTCCTGAAATCAGTCAGACCTATACATTTAACTAGGAAAATACTGCAAGCATCAAAAGAAATGTAGCAACTTGAACTGCATTTACAAAGGGCAAAAAGGACTTCTTTAACAAAAGAAAATCCAGTGAGTCTACTGCTTGCTGTTTTGTTGGTGGAGGACAGTGTAAGTTCCACTGGGCTAAATACAACTAATTTTAACTACTTTAGACACATTCAACATTCATTTGTGGCTCCTTAGTTCTTATAAAACTTCAGTCATAGGTTGGACCCACCTATAAGTCTGGATTCACATTGAAAAAGAACACAAATACAATAGCTTTACTGTAGGCAGGATAACGAAAAACAATGGCATAACTTTTGATACTGTTGTTCCTACTGAAAGTTCACAATAAATTTCAGCAGTCAGAAAGGAAGATATACCCTCAAAAGTTATGAGCATTATTCTTAAAAATAAATAAATAAAAAGGATGCCCTCCATTTTTAAAAAAAGATTGAAAGCAGTATCTTCAAGCTTGAGGAAAAAAAGCTGTTTAAAGAGCATGAAAAGTACAAGTTGCTATATAGCTATAGAATCCACTACAGAAATAGAATTCAAAATTTGGCTGGCCTTTTGTCAATAGAAGTTCCTAGAGGAATGTTTCAATTAAATATGAATAAAAAGATTTGCTTAGTCTTTGGCCCTTTACTTAAAACATATTAGCTATGTCAAAATGCCACGTAAAAAACTGGCCTTTTTTGAAGGTAAAAGAAGAAGTTGAGTTTTACTTTAAATCCATGTTAGAGAATATTCCTAGGTCAGCAAATAATAGCAGTACAAGAGGTAGAGTAACACTGGGGAATTAAATGCGTACTAGAAAAGAGGATAGGACACAACAGGGCTGAACAACTCAAATTATAGGGGGATTATATTCATCTGGGTAACAATTTATAAATTTTTTTTAGTTAATTCTAATTACAACAGTAAGATTTTTACCAATATTTTTGAATTCTTAACAGTAGAAATGCATAATAACTGTAATACAAAAGAAGCACATTATTAATAATTTCATACCCATAAAGTCCTTGTCCTGGCAAAGCAAATGAGCAACAGATACTAAAGATGTATCTTGGCCAAAGTGACAAGGAACCAACGTTCAAAACTGTCCTTCTATAATTCAGTTCAAACTATGCAATTTACATAGTTAAATCTATATATCACCATACATCCACAAAGTGTTGGGATATCTTATTTTATTTAAAGGATCTTAAAGTATCTTGACAAAACCTGTGATGTGAAAACAGCCGACCATGCACAAGTCATTTCAACATAAACACATTCCAAACTAGGAAATCAACATGTAAGAAGAATTTATTAAGTAAACAATTTAACAAAACCCAAGTATCTTCTCCAGTGTCAAAGGCAAATTATTTCTAGTCCCATATCCAGTCAGCTCGCCAAATTTCCATCCATTTCAGTCTCAGAAGATCAAATTAATGTGAAAGGACAGACCCTTATGCTGGACCTTGATCATCTACAATGATAAATGCTGAAATTATTTTAACGCAGGCCAACCACCACTTTCAAACAACAGGTGTATTTGAGAAGGTAGCCTGAGCCACGAATCATTCTCATTAGATGCTTTGCATGTGGCCACCCTGTTTTAGAGACTGAGATTATTCAAACCGATGTGCTGTAATTTTACCATTTAGCTTTAAGGACAGAAAGCAAACCTTGGCACTGTTTGGTAATTAAAATAAAAATAGCCACAAGTTATTTCATTTTCTATTTATACTCCCACTGTTTTCACCATTGCAAAAATATCAGCATTTATGGATACATTTTTTTATCAAAAGACTGTTCACATCATTAGGTCTAGATTATAGAACAGCTCCTTGGTAGAAAAGTTGGGTTTGAAAGTTTTCAAGGGACTCTGATGAGTAAAAGCATACAGCACGTTTCATCTCTTCCTGACATCAACAATCCAATTATTTCTGAAAGGAAATAAAACTGTTATGAAGCTTATATACACATTATAAATATTGGTCTTGAATCTGATCTAAATCAGAGGATTTACTAGCAGCCGCTCTTAAAAGAGATAGTCAAGTGATTCTACAAGTAGCAAGAGGTTGAGTGTGTATATATATATCTTTATATATATATATGTATCTGTGAAAACTCAAAGCCAGTCTTAACAGTGTTACATGGTTCCTCAGACAGTTAACAGCTCCATCTGTTCTGACACCAGAAAATCCAAAGGCATAAGGGATGACAGAAGAGTGTGATTCATTATATGGCCTGAGAAGATATAATAAATTTTCTTGTGTTTCTTGGACTACAATGATAAAATGTGTGGGAAAATTACCTGGAGGGAAATTAGAGAAAACTGGGGTCTAACAGAAGCTGTAGTATTAAGGAAATTTTTTAGGGTGAAATACAGTTGCTACTTCTAGGACAGTTGGCATACATGGAGTCTACTCCACTACAGTTCCCTAGGCAGCACAACCTGCCATCTTAGCACATGCTAAGAGGAGTAACAAAGAGTAGGGTGGAGTGGAGAGGAGTCACCATGGCCAGGCTCTGTTATAATCTCTGCAGGGATGGGAACTCAATGGTACCATGCAGCTGATAAACTGCATAGCAGCTGTTAAATGGAAAATATAAGAGATGTTTGTTGCTGAACCAGGCACTGCGGCAAAATCACTTTCCTCAGATGAACTTTGCTCATTATAATCTCACTGTAATATTAATGCACACTTCCATCCCAAAGTTACCTGCCTTCAAAGTACAATCACCCCTCACTGAGCATGCACTCTATATTTTATTGACTATATCTTTAAGAGAAAAGTGTGAATTTTACACTGATCAGTAACAGACTAGTATGACTAGACTCTAGTATGACTAGAGTCACTCAAGCTCCACCTGAATGCAAAGAAGAAGTATAAAAGTGAATAAAGGAGGAAAGAAGTTAGTGAAGACTCCATAACTTCTGGGGTCAGCCAATGAGCTGAACCTGTCTTCTCCCCCATAGGTATGTCTATCGGGTAAGAACTTTATTCTATGTGCACTAAATGGTCAGCTTACACTAGCTATAATTAGTGATTACAGTTTGGTTGTGTATTGCTTCAAGCTGATTTTGTAGTCAGTGTGCTATCAACAGCAATCTCTGACCCTTATGCTATCACAAACTTGCATTTTGTATAATAAAAAACTTCAGCTGAAGTCTATTTTGTGTGTCTGGAGGTTTGAATAATTGAAATAGTGTATCTGACCCAATGACTCTGTCAGCATGAGTCCCTGAGTAGCTTAGTCGAATCACCCTCTGATATCGTGGTCTGTCCAGCAGGGTCTCTGTAACAGGATGCAGACAGGCTGGTCTGATACAAGGATCTCGACATTCTTGGGACACTGACAAGGTGGTCAAATATAAAGGGTTCAAGGAAACTCCACTTTTAATGTAACAAAATGCCATCAAGTTGCCTTTACTTCCTGAGGCCCAAAAGAACAGTACACAGTATTTATACATCATGGGGAAATATATTTGTGGATATGCAAGCAAATTTTCCTAACAACATTAATTTAAAGTTCACTGTTAAAGCAGTTTGTAAGTTTTAATTAGTCTTTTTTGAGACAAATCCGTGCATGAACTTATGCTTGTAAGAACTCCATTTTTGATAACATACTTTCCCCACTACACAAATTAATGCCAAGAGAATGAAAGACGAGAGGACGTGAAGAAGCAAGTTCATGTGAGTACTGACTCAGAAACAAAACTATAGCTAAAACTAATGATAGTTCACTGCAGACACAATTAATGCAACAAAAAACCTATGTACTAAAGAATTACCTTGCCATAAAAAAAAAAAATAGAGTGCATAAAAGCTGTAGTAACTAAAATAACATGATGAAAGCTTTTAAAACAGCACTGAGGTATAGTTGAAATGTATGATTTGACCAGAAAAATTACTCTTGAGACTTCTTAAGGGACCCTATTAACTAAAGTCACAGAAGCATAGTACCACTCAGAGAGCCCTAATGGAAATCTCTGCTGAAAAAAAGATTTATTCAGGAGCTCTGGAGATGTTACTTATGCTTTTATATCCCCAGTAAGATATTTTATTTCTTTATAACTTTTTAAATAAAATTCACTTTTTCATCCACCATAGCCCCAAATCCATTTTTGTAATGTTATTTCAGTCAGTTCTCTCCCATGCTCTATTCACAGGATACATTATTCTCATTTGATAATGGCATCTTGTACTTGTTCCTACCAAATAGTGTATTTGTCTCTGGAAGTCCTCTCTCTTCTGTATTAAGATAATTTTGAACTTTATTTGCATATCACAACATAGTGATCTTTGACCTCAGTTACTAGCAGATTTAATACGTCTACTTTTTAATGTTTATTCATAAAATTATTGATGAGTACTATTCAAGATATATCCCAGCAGAGACTAGCTTAGTACAAGCTTGTATTCTGAATATGAGCTATAGAAAACTGTTCTTTATATTCAGCTATCAAACATTTTTGCAACTATGCTATGCTAATATTATGTAATGATGTTTCTATAACAAACTTTTAAGAATGCTACATGAGAAAAAAAACAAAAAACACTCAAAAAAGTAAAGATATATGGCAAGCAGATTAGGAACATGACTGTTGCTCCTCTTCCCCTCTTCTCTTTTTTTTCCCCATAAATTCTGCTACCCTGCTATAAGAAAGAAACTAGGCAAGTTTGATACAATCTAATTTCAGACACTGGAACAGGCTGTTCAGAGAAGTTGTGTCTGCCCCATCCCTGGAAGTGTTTAACACCAGGTTGGACAGGGCTTTCAGCAACCTGGTCTAGTGGAACATGTCCCTATCTGTGACAGAGGGTTGAACCTAGATGATCTTTAAGACCCCTTCTAACCCAAACCATTCGATGATACAAATCACAGTGCATAAGTCTACACTGGCTGTTATTCACCATTTTGTTACCTTCTAGGTACCTAAAAAATTCTGATTATCCGTTTACAGTATTTTTCTAGCAAATTAATAAAGCTGATTGATTCATGCCGTTTCTATAGCTCTTCCTTATCTCCTTTGTTAAACACAGGCATTCTATTTACTTTTTTCGAGGCTTACAGGATCTAGTGGAAATCCACAGGCTTCCCAAAATAACTTTGATTGAAATTTCATCACCCTCTTCTTCATCTGACACAGCATTGTTGTCTCAGAAAAATAAAATAATAGTCAACTTATATAAGTGTGAGAGACTGACCTGAAATCAGATTCCACTGTCCATTGTCTCAAAGATTGGCCTGAGGAACTGAATGAAACTCCACCAACCATTGTCTCAGAGATGGGTTGGTGGATTTGAGATAAGACTCTTCCATCCATTGCCAGGGAGAAGTGAGTGAGGATCTGAATTGGGACTCCACTGTCCATTACCTCAAGGATTGGTGTGAGGAATTGGTACCCCTTATCCCGAGAACTGCTGCAGACATGTGTGTGTGCAGACACACATGTGCAATTGGAAGAGCTGGCTGCAAGACCAGGGAAACTGGCCCACCACAAATGCGTAATACATGACATGAAGAACAGAGGTACTCCCCCCCAACTCATTACAAACTGGGAAAAGGTAAACCACCAAGGGACACATCAGCAAGGGGCACATAACCAGGGAGACATTGCCATGAGAGGGACTCCAGAAGGACACCTCCGTGAGAACACTCTCTACCGATGAATACTATGAACCCTGAAGAACACCCTCCATGAGACATCATCATGAGGGCAACTCCACGAGACACACTCCATGGGGTACCTTCAAGGGGACTCCAGAAGGATGCCTCCACGAGGTCACCCACCGTCAATGGACTCTCGAGAGACACTCTGCTCTGTTACCGACTATGAACCCTAAAGAACTCCCACCACAAACGACGATGACAACAGATCCCTGGGACACCACTGGATCCATGGTGGTGACTCTCTCTCTCTCTCTCTCTCTGCACGCCAAGTCCTTGCTTCATTTTCTACCTTTTTTCCAATCTCTCCTATTGCTATCCCCTTTATTACAAAAATTTCCCTCTTTTATAATAACTGTCTTTTTGTAGTAAACAAACTGATTCATTACAGTACTTGACCTCCTTTGTGTTTTAATTTCACTCTTGGGATCATGAACTGAAACAAGGTCCAGCACTGGGGTTTTTCTCCAATCGGACCCTGACAGTAAGTCAAATCATACTATAGACATGCACACTATGAATCCAGAGCATTAAGTCCATCTAGAGGAAATTAAAAATGAATAAGAGCTTTTGGTCAGATTCAGATGTTTGAATGATTGTACACTGAATAACATTTCCAGTGTATCGTTTAGACAAGTTATGCATACTTACCGCAATTTGTAAGTTAAAAGAAAACTCAGAGGACTAATGGTTCTCACTATATTGGCATAATAGAGTATGAAGGTCCAGGAGATGGTAACACTGAATGTTTTATTAAATTGACTGAAGAGACTTTTAAATTAGCTCAACAAAAAAGAAAAGAGAGAAAGCTGGAAAATTTGTCCTAACAATGACCAAAATGTCTGAAAACTGGAATAGGGTTTCAAAAAGTTTAATCTGCATTTAACTGGGGAGCTCCAAGCAAGAAAGTTTCCATTGTAAGTGTTTATAAATATATACGTATATACGGTTACATACACACTTCAATGTCATTTTTCAATCATCCTGCTTACCCTTTAAATAACATAAGAAAATATATTCAAGATCATTAAAAAGAGATTTAAAAAACAGGCAAAGAAGTCATTACTGTAGACTCATTTTTGTTTCGTATTTTGAAAGTAAGTACGTGGAGTCCTGTTATTGTTGCTGTTAATTTTCAATTGTAAAATCTTGAATTCACAAACAAAATCAGACCTTATGATAGGAGATGTCTTCTATCCATTCAGTGATCAAAAATATCTCTTTCAAGCAGTCTACAGTCTAAGCATATGAGGCAGAAGGAGAATGGGAGGGGAAGCTAACACTGAAATGTAATGTGACTTTCATCACATCACCTAGTAGATTGACTGCAATGTTGGAAATTCAGTCCAAATTTCCTGAATCCTAATGCAATTAATTTTTCCATTTCACCACACTGAATATTTTGCAGTAGATAACAAAAATTCAAAGCATATAGACTATGTGAATCTTCTTGCATAATATATTTAATTAGCTTTTATGTCTATTGCTATTTGATATCCAGAGAGGCCTTGCAGCATTAAATTTTATTTGACAATTAAACATAAATATCACAATCACCAGAAGAGGATACTTCAAATTTAAACAAAACAAGAAATGCAACTGAAATATATTTGCTGTCCAATTTGCATTATATATAATTGCCATACTCTTGCTAGAATGCTTCAAGATGGCCACATGCAAGGAGTTGTGGTCAATAGCTCAATGTCCAGCTGGAGACCGATAACAAGTGGTGTCCCTCAGGGATTGGTGCTGGGACCGGTCTTGTTCAACATCTTTGTCATGGACAGTGGGATTGAGTGCGCCCTCAGCAAGTTTGCCGATGACACCAAGCTGTGTGGTTCGGTTGATACGTTGGAGGGAAGGAATGCCATCCAGAGGGACCTTGACAAACTTGTGAGGTGGGCTGATGCCAACCTGATGAAGCTTAACCGAGCCAAGTGCAAGGTCCTACACATGAATCAGAGCAATTGCAGGGCTACAAGTTGGGCAGAGAAGAGATTCAGAGCAGTCCTGCAGAGAAGGACTTGGGGGGGTTGGTCGATGAGAAAATGAACCTGAGCCAGCAGTGGGTGCTTGCAGCCCAGAAAGCCAACCATATCCTGGGCTGCATCAAAAGGAGCCTGACCAGCAGGTCGAAGGAGGTGATCCTGCCCCTCTACTCTGCTCTCGTGAGACCTTGCTTGGAGTACTGCATGCAGTTCTGGTGTCCTCAACATGAAAAGGATATGGAACTGTTGGAACAAGTCCACAGGAGGGCCACGAGGATGATCAGGGGACTGGAGCACCTCCCGTATGAAGATGGGATGAGAAAGTTGGGGCTGTTGAGCCTGGAGAAGAGAAGGCTGCATGGAGACCTCATAGCAGCCTTCCAATATCTGAAGGGGGCCTATAGGAATGCTGGGGAGGGACTCTTCATGAGGGACTGTAGTGATAGGACAAGGGGTAACGGGTTCAAACTTAAACAGGGGAAGTTTAGATTCGATATGAGGAAGAAATTCTTTACTGTAAAGGTGGTGAGGCACTGGAACGGGTTGTCCAGGGAAGTTGTGAATGCTCCATCGCTGGCAGTATTCAAGGCTGGATTAGACATAGCCTTGGGTGGCATGGTTTAGTGTGAGGTATCCCTGTGCATGGCAGGGGGGTTGGCACTAGATGATCTTCAGGTCCTTTCCAACCCTAACTATTCTATGATTCTATGAAGATAACTTAAGACAATTCCTTAAGAATAAAGGTCATAAAAAAAGGTAACACATTTCCAATGGTACTATGTAAGGTGACAGAATAACTCAAATCAACAGACAAAATCAGATAAAGAACCAGAAGAACTTTTATCCTTGAAAATTTCCTTGTTGCACATCATAAGGAAAGTTTCAGGGCATCATTCATTAATATTCAAACTAAGCAAAAAGATCATTAGAAATTCATTGAAGGGCTTAGGCCACACCTGGCTGCAAGTGAATGATTAGGGAATTTATGACCCTTATAATGGAATGAGCAAAGGAGGGAAAACTGGTTACAATTTGGGTTTGTTTTTCAGATTTTGTATGTTACAGCTGTAAACTGAACGAATGTAGTTCCAAATATTTCAAAAATGTCAAAATCTTCACAGCCGTCTGAGTATTCTAAGAGGAAGTAGGCCACAGGAATATTTTCCTATGTAATCAGATATTTCATTTGAAAAGAGCTATAAATATGTTACAGGTTGGTACGGGACTTTGTTGTGCACTTTAGTAGGTGACCCGTCAATAGTACCTGCTTTCTTTTCCATGTGGCATGTTCGAGAGTGGGACAGTGAAGGGTGACCTGTAACACTAGCATAAGTATGTCTATATAAAGAGAAAAACTTATGTCTATTATAATCTCCTTTACTTTCTTCTTTTATCTTGCCCCTCCATATTGCTTTTACTCATATCTCTTCTCCCTCTCATCTCATTTAGAAAATAAGGAGTTACTCAGCTTCTTGAGAGCAAGAACAGTATGCAGAAGGAAACCTATTCGATGAGGTACAGTTTTGAGAGAAGAAAAGAGAATTTTGCATCCTAAAGGAAATTTTTAAAAGATGAATAATCTTGAAAAGGTTAAAGTCTAGGAATAGAGTAAGTAAGTGGGTCAGGTCTGGAGTCGGTAAGATTTTTTTGTCTGTTTTCTACGGGAATGTAGAAAAGTTGGCTGGTTAACAGCACCAGATGCCTTGGGCATAAATACCATTAATGCATCTCTTGCCTTGATATACTTGCTAATGGTCCTTGTATTCTCTTGCTGCACTGCCAACTCCAAAACCTCCAAAATAACAACAGCTTTTTCAGTTTGCTTTGCGTTTGGAGGAAGAGTTTGGATTTGTAATGTACTATGAAGTTTCATCTTCCCCTAATTATGAACTTTGGCCATCCAATGTGTAGGAAACTGAAAGGGTGAATTAAGTCTGGCTAATTATTCCAGAGTGAGAAGACAAGAAGGGATTCATATCAGCTCTATTCACTATGGAATTACCCCTTCACAAATTCTAGTGAATTCACCAACACTTCTCTCTTGGCCCACATTTACCGCAACCATAGGCTTACCAATTACACATTTCCTGTACCCACTTCAGGCATTTCCTCCTCCACATAACATATCCTATCTATCAGCTCCAAATGGTGACTAGTTTTCACCACACTTCCTTTTCTCTTTTCTCAATCCTTGGACAAAATGCCAAGAAGTCAGACAATGATAACACCTTTATGGAAAAAAATAGTATATGCCAAACATCACAATGGGAAAACATTGATCTGAAAGCAGTCAGTTCATAACATCAGAAAATCTGAAAAAAAAAAAAAAAAAAAAAAAAAAAATTGGTAAAATTTAATTGCACTTCTAACAAGGAATCTGGCAAAGCATGAGAACCTTGTCCTAAAGGCACATCACACATCGTCCAAGAAATATTAAAAATTTACTTAAGACATTAGGTAGTTTTAGTTTAATATCTGTCTTTCAGTGTGAAAGGAAAAAACTGAATTACTTTGAAAATGTAGGAGCACTCACATATACACGTGTATACATATGTTTATCTCATGTACGTACCTTCGATGTCCCTTCTCTAAATTATTCCTAGTCTCAGTCATATTACTGAATTAAAATAAAAATTAACTTTTAAGATCCTCAGGTGAATTAGCTATGAAACTGGTCACGCACATTTTTAATGCAAACTATCTCTGCTTCAGAGATATTTAGAGTTAAAAGAATCATAAAATATTTTCAATAATACAAAAATTACAGTAAAAATTTTGAAAGATCTTGAGCAACAAAAATAGCTGAATATCTGATTCAGAAAAAAGGAATTCAGAAAAGGGAGAGCATGCTGAATTCTATTTAAAGTTTTATGTGGGCGGTAGGAGTCTCGTTCAGTTCCTATTTGTTGAAACAACATATTTACATTGCTATATAATTAGTGTTCTCCCTTGGGATATTGTGAGTAGGTTATTTGGATCAACTAACCAAACCCTTTGCAAAATGAAGGGGATTCTTTTGCTACTATAACTACTGAGGAAAACACTCTGTAAGGAAATAGTTTTGATCTTTAACTCTGCTAGCTTTTGTGCCAATCAAGAAGAATTTATTCTAAGTAGCCTTCAGGAAGTACTAACTTTCCCAATGATGTTACTTTTATCTTCTCGTAAGGCAACATATTTCCTGGAAAAAATATATGATCTGAGGAAAAAAAATACCTACAGTAAGTCAGTCTTATAATTTAACAGCAGAGCGAAATTCATAGCAACTAAATTAAGTTTTGAGTTTCAAACTCTTGGCTTTGGTATTATATGACAACAATTTCAAAGTTGAATATCTTTAAGAATCAATGTGCCATTTAAAGTTTTGCTTTATTAAGCCTCAGATGACAAATATACTTATCTGTACGATTACAAAGAAGTATCACAACTTACATATTTTAGAGTATTTATTTGGGCCAAAGCATAGAAGAATTTAAAAAAAGCCCTGCATTTTCAGCCGCAAAAAATACGTTTGTTTGGTTTGGTATTTCTGGATGTGGTAGAGATTGATTTCTAGAGAAAATAAT
Organism: Ara ararauna; assembly: GCA_028858755.1. Lineage (NCBI taxonomy): Eukaryota > Metazoa > Chordata > Aves > Psittaciformes > Psittacidae > Ara > Ara ararauna. Next base: position 23,118,642 of record CM054379.1, read on the forward strand.
TATCTAGTGCTGGAAGTCACGATAAAAGCAAAGAACACAAGGCTCTGGCTTAAAGCGCTCCCCATCTTTAGGTTTCCTTTGGGTTACTGCTTTAGATGGTTCTCAGCCTCCTTTCTATTTCCCTAGAATATCTAAGGGTTGAATACATCCTTAAATAGTGGTTTTTATCCAGCTAGTTAAAATTTTTAAGAATTTTCACTAGCTATAAAAACAGAAATGCCATAGTCTCATCTGGGGCTTCAGAGTGCTCATGAAATAACCCAGATCAGGAAAGTATAGATGCTCTACTGTAAATGTGACACACTTCAGCAACATCTTTTCTCTGACAGCAGCATACATATTGGCTCTGCAGGTCAAGCTGAAACAGTTCCTTTGGCCCTGAAGCATGCAGGCTGCCAGTTCAGTGTCTTTCATGTGCATCTGGAGTGGGCGGAGGGGAAAATCTGTAGCACACCGATGCTGTACTCACTGGGAAAGTCAACTTGCATTTCAGCCTCTTTGGTAACCTTATGTATGTATACATACATGCACACACTATATCTATATTTTTGTCTGTCTGCCTGCCTGTCTATATTAACTGCAATGTAAAAAAGTATTTTTTTTTGTTAACATTTATCATCTGACTGTTCCTAATGCGTGGCCTATAGCTTGATACTACACAAATATATGAGTACTTTTCAGCTCATACTTGCTATTTGAAAATAATTGTACGTATAATTACCTGTTTTTTCTTTTTTCTATATATGTTTGTTTTAAAATCTAATAAAAATTGATGAACAGAAAAGGAAAGAGAAACCAATTTAAGTTAAATTTCAAAGTTAGATATCTAATACTGATAGATTCACTTCCTTTCAAATCTAACACTCAACAAAAGAAACAGTAAAAAGGCAAATATTATTTCTTTTTATAATGAGATTTCATTGCACACTAGTTCTTTGCCTAACTCTCGAACTGCCATAGGTGTTGCAATTGCTTACTTGCTCTCCTTCTTTCCTTTTTGTTATTGCTTTCTTTATTAAGCAATACTAATTTCTTTTGAATACTTAATGTTAAAACAGTTATTTACCTCATTAGATTTCAAAAGACTAAGGCATTTTCTTCATATGGTAATGACTTGTCATTTTATAGGGCTAATGCCCAAAGTTCTCAAAGCACTTTACATCAGCAAATGGTGCATGTTTGCTATATTTGTCTTCATTAAGCACTATTAATTTAATTTATGTTTTTTTAATATAAGGTGAACCAGAACAACAAAGTCAGCTTGAAGCCATATTGGACACAGAAATAGGCTGCTTCAAGGGTGCACTTTAGATAGAGTTACTCTGTTCCCTTGTACCAAACATTCCCACAGGAATTTTCAAATCTGTCTCAATGGTTGGTCATTATTTCTTACCCTCTGATGTCCATTAGGGGACAGCAAACATTAGCCATCCATGTGGAGAGGAATTTCTCATTTAGCGGCTTCCGACAGAAGTCTGCTTCCAACGTACAAAAATCACTTTGCTAACCAAACCAAAGCAGAAGAAATGGAGGTAGTTGAAGTACTTGAAAACTGTTCTACTGCTTCAAAGCATATCTCTAATGTACTTGCAGACGCAGCTGGGAAACATGTCCAAGCCAGAGGAAGTGAAATACACCTGAGGCTCAGACAGAAGCCAGTGATCCCCAGTTTGTGATTGTGGCACAGTAACACAGCAATTGGGAATGGGCTGTGATTACAGGTTAAGATTACCATGAATCAACAAGTAACATTAACTGTTAAAACAACTGAAGTATTTGGAAGTTATCAGTAAGCACCTTTCCACTTCTCCCCATCCTACATTTAAATGTCTGTTAAAAAAAAAAAAAAAAAACAACCCTTCTGCAGCAAAGTGTCTGGCTGATATTTGCATCAATTATCTACTGGTTTTTCACTGGTTTGTCCTAGGTTTGAACTCCTTTAAATAGGATCTTCATCTGTCCTGCTCAGAAGCAAAGTACTTAACACATATGGTGTGCTACCATAAAGAAAATAACAAAATAGATGATATTTTGGATCTAGAGCCAGATATGGATGTTGACATTCATTCCATAGCCTGACTTATCACTGCAATCTTTGTATTGCTCAGTGCCATCAATGGTTTTTCATATACAGAGATGGCTGAGTAGTTTCAGAAAGGACTTACATTAATAATTGAATCAAGATTGGTTTGCTGTATTGAATAAGGTCAGAAGATTGATTAACATGGACAGCAGCTGAGAAGAGGAAACATTCTCAAAACTTCTAAACATTTTTCTCCATAAATAACTTAAACTCCTTTGCTGATCTCCAGTTACGGAAATTTCTGCCACCTTAGTGAGCAGAAGCAATACAATGTTATTTACATGATCCAGCTATACCATAAATGCCAGTCAGTGGAAGCAATCAATTTACAGTTAGTTCAGTGCCTGAAAATAATTTATCCAGCCTTCAGATGAACATGAGTAAGAGCAAAGCAACAAAGGCTTGACAGAGGAAAAAGGAGATGTATCTCAACCAAGTGGGAAAGAAGAATTCAGTCAGCTCTTGACGTATTACTTACTATCTAATTTGTTTTTTGAAGAAGTAATGTTTATTTAACACAGTAGCATTTTACTACATACAGTGCTAATGGAGGTTAAATAAAAGGCACAAGGGCAGCAAAATCACTCACTTTTCACACAAGGATAAAACTGCTAGGTGAGAGAAATTCAGGTTAATTTCTCAATCTTCACAGCACTTTTTGACACCACTGGCTGTGGGTTACCTCTTAAGTATTTGAAGATTTCACTAGGGCTGACTGATTTAGATTTGGATAGGTTTAAATCATGCTTGTCAGTGTGCTATTAATTTTTAACTACAGCAGTTTTTTCCCTAGACCTGTTAATATGCTAGGCAGTCCCAAAAAGCATAAAACTTTGACCCATGCTCTCCAGCATTTGCATACAGCACTTACTGTACATGCTCTTTTCTGTAATCAAAATTCTAACTATCTCCTCAACAGCATACAGATACTGGAATCAACCGACCCAGATAAAAGGGCCTTCAAACTGGCTGCACGATTATCAAACATCCATTCTTTTATGTTAGCTGGTCTTTTCCTATTCAATTCAGATGAAACATAAATAACTTCAGCTGACTACTAAACTCAGAAGACAACATTCTTTCTCTGGAGGTGCAATGTGGTGGAATAAGACATTTCCTTACAATGTACCAATTGTTTCCACATGTTTTCTGGAGACCTCTTCGTAAGCCACATTCATCAGAGAAATACAGTGAGGCTAAGATCACTGTTGATTTGGCACAATACAAAATTTTGTTTGAAGGCTTTCTGACTATCTGTTGTGAATGAATGCAGGCCCATCTTTTCAGAATTTCAAAATGAATTGCTACACAACCCAAACTGTCTCAGGTTTCCAGGCTGAAAACTGTAGAAATAGCAGAATCATTTGATTACCATTGGTCTAACATCAAAATATTTTTTTAAAAGCTTGGTAGAAAATATTTGCAGACTTCACAACTGGTAGATTTTACTTTGAAAACTCATACATCTACACAATCTTCTTGAGAAATACTGACTCATGTTAGCTAATCATTGATACATGATTAGCTAACATCAGAAAACGTATCTTTTGAAGACACCTGAGCTCCGTGAAGGGTTGGTCAGTTTCAGAGCTGAGCTGTAACATCCCTGTTGGAAGGAGAACTATTCACTGCTTGTGGGGACTTCTATGCATATATATTGGGTTGACCTCGGCTGAATCCCAAGTGCCCGACAAGCCATTCTGTCACTCCTCTCCCTTAACTGGACAGGGGGAGAAAAAATGCAGTTAAAGACTTGTGGGTCAAGATAAAGACAAAGAGATTATTCAAAAATTAGTGTCACAGGCAAAACAGATTTGACTCAGAGAAATTAATTTACTGCTAATCAAAGGTAAGAGTAAGGCAATGAGAAATAAAACCAAATCTTAAAACCCCTTTCTCTTACCCCTGCTTTCTTCCCAGGTTCCACATGACTCCTAATTTTCTCTATGTCTTTCCACCAGCAGAGGGAGGGGGAATGAGGAATGGTGGGGTTGCAGCCAGTTAATCATATATTGTCTCTGTCTCTCCTTCTTCCTCCCGTTCTTCCCTTGCAGGGTCATAAATCCTGCAGCAAACATGCTCCAGTGTGAGTTCCTCTTTCCTTGGGGCCAGAGGTCCTCCCAGGAGCCTGCTCCAGCATAGATTTCTCATGGGGTCACAGCATCATTTGAGCATCCCCCTGCTCCAGTGTGGGGTCCTCCGCTGCCTGCTGGTTGGTATCTGCTCCACCATTAACCTCCATGTGCTGCAGGTGGAGATCTGCTCCACCATGGACCTCCACGGGCTGCAGGGGCATAGCCTGACTCATCATCGTCTGCACCACCAGCTGCAGGGGATTCTCTGCTCTTGTGTCTGGAGCACCTCCTCCCCTTCTGCACAAACCTGGATGTCCACAGAGCTAGTACTTTCACATATTCTCGCTCTTCTGACTGCTGTTTTGCAGCAGTTTTTCCCATTCTTAACTATGTTATCCCAGAGATACTACCAACTTCACTGCTGGGCTCAGCTTTGGCCAGCAGCGGGTCCATTTTGGAGTCAGCTGGCATTGGTTCCCATTAGACGTGGGGGAAGTTTCCGGCAGCTTCACACAGAAACCACCCCTGTAGTCCCCCCCGCATCCAAAACCTTGCCATGCACACCCAGCATGACAGTCCCATATCTGTGCTGGTCAGACTTACAGAAGAGTGAAGCAAATGATGGTGAAACAGATTTAACTCTGGACATATCAGGGTACGCATGCAGTTGAAACTGCAATCTCAAGTCCTTTGCCATTAATTTTCATGGTCATTTGGGAAACTGTTATAGAAAAAGCAGGCAAGCAAGTTTCCTGTGTGGAAACTTCATTGCATCTGTAGAACTAAGCATTTGTTCCGGCATACCCCATCAGCATTTTGACTCTGCATTAGCCTTCCTGCTGCCACTGCCCTCAGTTTTATCTTTCTTCCCAAAGTTCCTTTCTCTGGCAAAGAAATACAATCAGAGAATTAGAGAGCTGTGAAGAACTCAAGTCAATAACTTCTTTCAGACAGAGTCAATAATACCCTTACCATGCAGACAGATGCTTGTTTAACTTCTTTCTTTAAAAAAACCTCTAGACATAGATTCTGTATCATTTTCATACGGTCTTATCCAATATTTGTTGTACATTAAACAGATTTTTCTCTTCTCCTTGTATCTTGGAAAAAAAAAAAGCAGTTGCTTTCCTCTTTATAAAGATTTTTTTTTTAAACTAAAAACTGCCAATCCATTAATGTTCTCTTTTCCAGACTAAAAAAAATCTGTATTTTCTAAATAACTTGTGATATTTTCCATAATTTCCAGGCACCTTTTCAATAAGAAACAGAAGGAATTGGATTCAAAAGTTATTTTTTCCCCTTATCTTGTGCAATTTCTTTTCTATTTGCTATCATTACCTCCCTCATTCCTTCTCATTTTTCTGTGACATTTATTATTATTTTCTGCATCCATATCCAAGTCAGACCTGAATCCTTCTCCATAGTTTTTATCTCACATATCTGAAACAAAATATATTTAAGAAGAAATGAAGAAAGTCAAGTTGTCCTCATTGCTTTTCTGAGCACCAAACACATCCAAATAATTATTTAGATAAGCAATAATTACAATTATTAGTATAAATTATTACTTCCACCTTGAAAATGGTGGTTTTGGTACCACAATTCTAAGGCTCCATATCATCTTTGCAATCAAAATTTAACAACCAGATCTGTATTATTAATTATTAAAAATTTTCCCTTTACAAAAATCTCAGTGAACATTTGATTTTTCTTCCGTGAAGTCCCCTGTATTTAAAATTAGAACACCTTGCTTTCATTTCTTTAATTCTTTGCCTTGTTGGGTTTTGTTTGTTTGTTTTGTTTGTTTAGGTTGTGTTTTGTGGGATTCTTTTTGATTGGAAACTGGTGCAAGAACTGTCTCTTACTATGTTTGTAAAGTACATTGCAGAATGAGGCATTAATCCCACTTGGGGATTCTCCTGTTGTTGTGTTGCTGGAAAAATATTTTAGCTCCAAAATCTCCAATAAAAATATTTCTCTTCCTACTGTCAGTAATAGCTATTTCAGAAAAAAAAAAAAAGTAAAAATACAACAAAAAGTAAAAGTAACTTTGTAACACATTAAATCTTTCATCTCAATGGTCAAAAAAATCAAAGGATTTAATCTGATAGAAGACAAATGGTTTGGGGAAATAGAAAATGCATGTGAAATATGTCTTGAAAGCACTTCTCTAGAGAGGACACAAAGCTCTAAGTGTGTGGCGGGAGCACTTTCTGTGCCATTAGTGCTTGATTAGATAGTATAACAGATAATGTAAGAGAAAATTAGACTCTGACAGGAACCAATTGAACCTTGAGTTTTGACAGTCATTTGTTGGACACCTTATCGCTTTTATCCTTAGGGCCTCTTACACGACACATAAGGATGTATCCAGTGGATAATTATCATAAGTGCATAGTGAAATGTTATGTCTTTTTCCAAAGATGCACTGGTTAGCCCCAAGCACTGCCACAGTGGAGTATTTTCGGGGACCTGATGTTGTATGCTGTACAATAAAGCAACTGTGGTCTTTGCTGGGCTATAGAAAAGTACAAAGGTCATAAACCAAGAGTTTAAAAAGCAGAACAACCTTCAATTCTTGACTTGCTTGATTAGTTAGACAGTTTTAAGCTTTCTAGCACAGATATTGGGTTGGTCTTTTCTTCTACATGCAATCATTTTTTAAAGTTCTATCAGTGTCACAAGTCAATCAGTGTCTTACCATGAAGTGCTTAGAAGAAGCAAAGAAATTTCACTTCAGAGTTTAAAAAAAGAAAAAAGATGTTTGAGATGAAACTAAACATGGTGCAGCTCCTGTGAACAGCAGAAATTTACCATACCACTTAAAGTGAAAGCTGTGGGCTTTGGTTGTAATCTCAAATTAACTTTCAACACAGTTGTACACCACAATTATGCATAAAACTGTTAACATTCTGCCTGTGACAATCACGTCCAAATATTTCCGTGAGGTTGCAGGAATCTCTTTCTCTAGCAATATATTCATATACATGGTTTTCTGAAACAAATGGATCAGAGGATGTAAGTGTTAATCAGAATCTTAAATGTGAGTAGTGCTTAGTTCCCATACTTTCAGGTCCAAACAGAGCCCAGGATGTATCTAGAAGTATAGCATTGCATGGGATGTTAGCAGCATCTATCCAAACCAGCTTGCCATAAAAGGTGTTGTTCCAGGTTCATAGGAGTCCTGTGTTCAAAGACTGGACACCAAACAACATAAACAAACAGATCTCTAGTTTATTTATTGCATTACTGATGCAAAGCAAATATATACTAACGTGAAGCAGGTTACACACATACTGACCCCTGGCTTCATGTGATACTGCCAAGCAGGAGAAGGAGATAGAACACGTTGCCCGATCAGAGGGATGGTAGGCAGCACATCATGACGGAGTCCCGCAAATCAAGATGCGCATCTGGCCTTCTCACCCTTCTGTCCCTGTGCAGGTCCTTATACCCCCTCTCAGACTGGAGTAGAAAATTACCAGTTGCAACATCAGCAAACACGTGGTCAGCGTGTGAACAGATATTTACCAGTATAAGATTCCCTTGAGCTAACAGTGGGTTTAGCTGCCCAATTTTCAAGGTTATGTTCCCAGAACCTGCACCAAACAGCATTTTTCCATTCTTGTATGTTTCACCATAGATCATTCTCTATTGTCTTTGACACAGGTGTGCATTTCACAAAATCAACTGACTTTATGATATTACTGTCATTTGGGAGATTTAAATGTCATTAATACCTCTGTATTAAACCTAAATCCTAGGAAAATTTCAGTTTCACTTAGTGAATTTAAGGCTAATTTTAATCTCTATCTACACACAATTGTTGGTTTTCTCTGTCACCATTAAAACCAAAGACAATTATATAAAAATTGATGCAATAATGAATTGTTTCTAATTTACACATGTTCCAAGGACAAGTGTTTACCAGACCATTGTGCTTTTCACTAGCAAGAGCAAAATAGCTCCAAATAATGTAAATTAGGCACCCAGTAGTTTATTATTGTAAAGAGTATTATCTTAAAAGTGATCCAGAAAAATGTTGTGGTGGTTGGGTTTTTTTGGGGGAGGTGGTTTCTGTTTAGGATTATTTTCACCATTTCTATGTAACCATAGAACTTTTGATTCCATAAAAATCTCTCTGTTCCCTGTTACAGGAGGAGGAATGTGCACACAGTTTTGGATGCAACATGCTGATGTTATAATTTACTCTGAAACATGATCCATATGGATTTGCCCACAAATGCAAATTTGGTTGGTTTGCAAAGTTTCAGGAAGAGCTCACAGTGTGAGTTCAAGTACACAGTCTTCCATTTCTTATGTTGATAAACTGAAGCACTCCTGACCAGAATATGAGAGTTAATGGAGGCCATATTAGTGATCTGTGTAGAAATGAGGTAACATATCTGATTTTTATTTTTTTATTCTGGCCAACATGTGTATTTAGTAAGACAATAGGTAAATTCATACAACAACATATAAATCACAATGCAATTTTGCACGGTCAGAGTAACCAGGAAACTATTAGAGGTGAATTCATTGTTATTCATTTCACTTCAAAGTTAAATGTCAGTTCCCATGACCCAGTAAATGGAGTGTAATTACTGAAAGTATATAAATGATATAACCGAGAAAAATCTGACTCCTGTAGATGCTCTTGAAAAACGGGGTTTTTTTTTCATACATCTGGGTGATTAAAAAATTGAACTCCTGGACAGCAAGATCTGTCAAATTACTTCCCCATCTCCTGACAGAAAAAATACACTTTGAGGGGCCTTATTAAGCAATCTATCTCTATTGAGCTCATTAAGTTCTGGACAGCTAATAAGAATATAATAGAATCTTGGATGTCCTCTCTAACATAATCTGACAAGTTGAAGCTCCACTCCAACTTCATTTGGAGGGGCAAACAATGAACCATATGCTAGTTTCAAATTTAGCTTAGCTTCCTTCTTGGTTTAGTGGGACTCATGCATTTGTAAGGACGGCTTAAACAAAAATCAGGGTTGCCAATTCAACTTCATTCTAAGCTCTCTTTTTTCTTTGTGAATGCTAACTGTCACAATTCATCTCACTTCTCTCTACAAACAACAAGTATAGCCACTTCTTAAAAGATGCTTGTAAACATGTATGCACAAAAATTCATTGGTGCATAACAAGAAGCTGGTTTTGGTCTGACAAAACATAACGCATAATTATGTATTCATGAACAACAACTACTGGCATCTGACATACTACGTATTTCTATACTTTAATATCTTTCATTTACAAAGCTTCATTGAAGGTTGTATATGGATTTAATCTGTTCTTCTGCCCATTTTATTCTCCTTTTTTAAGTGTGTGATGCTTTGACCTCTTGTTCCTTAGACCAGAGATCAGTCTCACTACATTTAGTCCACATTCTATTACCAATTTACATGGTAATAATCTTGTCAGAAGCACAACAAGTGAAGTCACCACCCTGTCCACCTAAGTGGCTAGCACAGTCAGTTTTTCAAGCACAGCAGCCTTAATAGCCAATGGCACTCAAGGGAGAGAAGCAAACAGTGTTAGCACCCATTCACCCATAACTCCTTAGCTGAAATGATGGTATGCTAATTCACAGTGGTTAAAGCTTCTCAGTCTTCATGCCAATTTGAAGAAGGTTTGGATTTTCACCACCAAAGTGAGATTTTCCTGATCTAAGCAAAATACTCCTGGTTTTCCTTAAGAGGTCTTCTTGTTCCAAATGTCCCACTGTGATGCACATCTGACCTTTACTGTCTTAAAACTGTGCTTCTCCTCCCCTTTTCTTAACACCTAGTGCAAAGGCTGAGGCATAGAAATCTTTCCCAATGACTGGAACTGGACATTGCATTTTCTTAAAGCTCATCCTCCTTCCCATCCAAACAGCTCTTAAGTGAGTGTAGTGCCACAGTGAGCTCAAACGTGACACTAACACAAAAAGCAGTGCAAGCAGGGGAACACCCTTGTGTCACTGTAAGACCTCCACTTCAGCCACTCTGCTGATCCGACACCCTGTATTGCTCATCAGATCATCTGAATGTACTTTTCTGAGCTTTTTGCACTGGTGATAAAGCCTTATGGTACCTAAAGGCATCAAAGTCTAGATTCGCCTACAGGATGTGTGGAGAGAAACTATAAAAGCAGTCCAAATAAAATGGTCATTCAGAAGAAGAAAACTGTCATCAGAAATCATCCAAGTCTCTGGTAATATCAAGGGTTGGTACAGTAATGAACTGAAAGAGTTTATATTCCAGAATTTTCCTTGAGCCACATATTTCTATTCACCTATCCCTTTAGCCAGTATTTGTTTTCTTATAATCAAACGCAACTTTTCCTGTGCTCTTAACCTGTGACCAAAGTAGAAGGAGGTACCTGTCTGTGCCGCCTAGCAGCCCAGCAAGTGTGTCAGACCTTGGTGTGCACGATCTGCTTCTCCCACAGCAAAGTCAGAAGCAAAAATCCAAACCTACTTTTTGTATCTTTACTGTTCTTTCTGTCCTTGTTTATATTCATTCATTTTGCTTTATCTAATAGACGATAGGCTCAGACTTCAACTGCAAGATCTCAAGGTGCCCTAAACTCTCTTGCTTTTCTCCCTTCAAGGAGAAAAAAATAACAGACAATGAATGTGACCTTTGAGTACTTTTAACCATATGTGCTCATTCCAGAGGAAATGAGTTGCTGGTTTTCACACTTTAACAGACAAATTACTCTCTCTGCTGTGTGAGCGTTTATACTGCAAGACTGTACTCAAATACCCTCACTAGTGTTGCCTATTCTTGTTCAATCCTTTGGTATTCTGGTGACATACTGTGCCTTAATTGCATAATACTTTGTGAATGAATTTATATTTCATTGCTGGAGCTTGCTGAGTGGCAGTCCCTTCAGCCTAGTCCCAGCTGGACTTTTGTTAGGAAACCTTGATTCATGTCTAGAGCAGAGATTTGGGTTTCCTTTTGTTTGGAAAACAGATTACATAGAAGTCTCTCATGTAGAAGACCAGTGTTAGTCCAGTTAGAATGTAAGCATGGACACCTGTTGACTTGAAGTACCTTAAGTCCACCAATACAGATGTCATCTACCATTCTTTCCTAATTCATCATAAAAGATTCCACATGTCCTGCTGGGACCTATTAGGCCTGTGTGCTGCCTTCATGGTGGGCTATCAGCTCAAGAGACAGCAGAACTGAGCCTAGCCAGTAAACCCAAGTATCAAGAAGCATCAAGAAGCTCATGTGAGAGATATTTGTGTACAGACAGAAAGAAATAAGCAGCAAATTTAACAAGAGCTATGCAATGATGTGAATATAATCCTTAGCTATGTCAGGCAGGGACTTCTCTGAGCTTGAAAGAAGAACAACAGGAAATGTTAACAGTAAAGAGGAAGGAAATTTTTAAATCCTTTTGCTGTCATTTTTTTTTCTTTTGTAAGCAAATGATAGATAACAGTAATTTGACCTGAAACCCTAGACAACCAACTACTGTTACAGCAGTAAGAGTTTTTCAATGCCCTAGACTTCAAGGTCCTGAGATCCTTCTTATTACACTGGTCATTCGTACTTGTGCAATTAGCCATAAAACACTACCGGCTCCAAACTGCAAATGTATTAGACCCAATTTACACGATGAGACATTTACTATGCAACAAAGGCTCCAAGGTTTTGAGTCCTGTCTTAGCATGCTCTTGACTTTTAATAAATAACTCATCAGGAGTAATAAAGATAGCCTTCTCACTAAAAAACCCAACCAAACAAAAACAAACAAACAAAAAAAAGGCCAGACACAAATAGAGTGAAAACCTGAGATACACTACACAGTTGTTGTTTTCTGTATGTGGTGGTCTGTTTCACTGATACCTGTATAACAACTCTATCACAAAATTACACTCCACAGCTGAATGCTCATGAGGAGAATCACTGACTTAAAGAGGAGTACCTTTTCTTTCTAGCCTATTTTATATCCATTCCACATGGTCCTTCAGAAGGTGAAAAACGTAGCACACTCCCATCTCTTGGTTAACTCTCCAGCTCAAAAATAGTATGAATTGCTTCTTCTTTTGTTTGTTTTGTTGTTGTTTTTTTCCTCGCAGTGATCAATTTGCTCTCATTAGAGGAGAAAAAAATTGTTTCTCCAAACAGCTGCTCGTATGAAAAGCATCACATAAATCCCACAGTTCTACCTGTTCATGCATGCATATAGAGAAACTGGTATATAATTTGTCATACAGTAGTTTCTCCTACTAACAAAGTGTGCTGTACCCAGTGAGGTGTGACTGGACATCACAGCTGACTCCATATGATTTTACATGATGTACCACCAGAGCTCTGCTGCCTGCAGTACAAACCACACAAGATTTAGGTGGCAAAAAAACAAATCACAAAAACAAAACTTGACAGAAACAAAGCAAAGAGTTTTTATTATTTTGTTACTACCTAAACTTAAGGGCATGGTTTTCTGAGAAATCAGAATGCACCTTTTCCTCTGCTTGAAATGAAACAAGGAAATGAATCATGCAGTGGTTTGTTTTACATGAAATAGTCTCCTGTGGTCTCCTGGGAATGTCAGTGAGCCATAATAGGCACAGGGATTTTTCACTGGATACTTGCACTTCTGAGGAAACAGAGCCTTACAACTGTGTACCCAGGGTAGCCCCCAACACTTACTTGATCCTTGGTGCTGTGGATGTACAGAATAGTTAGGAGCATTCCTCTAACTCACAGCTCAGAAAAAAAAAAATTAAAAAAAAAAGAAAAAGAAATAATAAAATATCTCTTTTATTCTCTTTCTTTTCTTACACAACTCCAGAGGATAACAACTTTCAAAACCTGTATCTTAGGATAGGAAACACAATAAATGTCTACTTTTGAAATAAGAGCTTCTGTAGCTTATGCAGGTTTGAGGAATATCTGCAGATTTGCAGATTTATGCAGTATAAAGCAGAGGCAGCTTTTCAATATCACTACTGTGTAAGCAAGAAAAAATAATGGTCAAGAATTTCAAAAGAGGTTAAGCTCATCACCATTATACTATTGGTATACATTATGCTGAACTATGACCACTGATTTGCACCCTGAATTTCTACTGCAACATGTTAATAAGTTTAAAAATTAAAATGCAATTATAAAATTAATCCAGAGGAAACATGCTGACTGGCTGAAACTTTATGGTTTATTAATTGCTTTATATGAAAGCAATAGCCTGCATGTTGCTAACATTTCAAAATTTTAGTGTTGCTGCCCAGATCTGTATCAAGTGAATTATAATCCATGTGCATTATAAAATTAATATAGTATTTTCAAAGAAGGTACCTGACCTAGTGTCGTGGTTGAAGCCCAGCTGGTAACTCAGTACCATGCAACCGTTCACTCACTCCCCTCTCTTCCTTTCCCCCGCTCCCGGAGGGATGGGGAGAAGAATCGAAAGAATGTAACTCCCATGGGTTGAGATAAGAACAGTCCGGTAACTAAGGTATAACAAAAACCACTACTGCTACCACCAATAATAATAATGATAAGGGAAATAACAAGGGAAGAGAATACAACTGCTCACCACCCACAGACCAATACCCAGACCAACCAAGCAGTGGTCTAGCCCCTATGGGTAACTGCCCCCAGTTTATATACTGGGCATGATGTGCTGTGGTATGGAATACCTCTTTGGTTAGTTTGGGTCAGGTGTCCTGTCTCTGCTTCCTCCTGGCTTCCCCTCCTCCCTGGCAGAGCATGAGATTCAGAAAGTCCTTGGTCAGAGCAAACATTACTGAGCAGAAACTGAAAACATCGGCGTTATCAGCGCTGTTCCCAGGCTGAAAGTCAAAACCACAGCACTGCAGCAGCTACTAAGGAGAAAAAATGACTGCTACTGCTGAACTCAGAACAGTATCCACTCCTTATTCCATACCATTCATGTCATGCTCAAATCCCACATTTTCAATATACCATCACTCTTATCTCATACATATACACATATATATATCTGCACGCACACACGCACACACACATAGATATCATTCCTTAGTGTATGGACCAATCCCTACAAAGCTGCTGAGTCCATCCGGTACATGATGTCAGGCTCCATCTCTTGTAACAGTCTTTCAGACCAAGAGACACTGTGTGCAGTGTTGGATCGTTGCCTGCTGATGCTGTTTGTTCCTTTACTGCAGAATTTGTCTGGTTTCATCAAAGTTCATTCTTTGTTGGGATGATGGTTGGAGGGAAGTCAGGGCCAGTCACCGGTGACCTGAAGATATCTAGCTGGTGGACTATAAAAGTGCTACATAGGCAGGCAACAGCATACAATTGAGTTCATTGGCTATTTTCCCCTAAAATCAAATCCCCTTGAGGTATACATCGGACTTCCCCATCTTCTCTCATTACCCACCAAGTATACTCAGGTCCCTGAGCAAAAGCAATCCCATGAGTGGGTTTGTCTTTACCTGAAGCAAGAATAACCCAGACTGTCTTCCCTCGCAAATTCTTTATGTGCACCACAGGAACTTTGTCCCCTTCTACAGCATGTAAAAGTTCTGACTGGGCTGGACTAGCCCTGTTGGTGTTGACCAACCAGGTGGCTTTTGGTAAATGTGTATGCCAATGTTTGAAAGTCCCACCACCCATTGCTCTCAGCGTAGTTTTTAACAGCCCATTGTACCATTTGATTTTCCCAGAGGCTGGTGCGTGGTAGGAGATGTGATATACCCACTCAATGCCATGCTCTTTGGCCCAAATGTCTATAAGGCTGTTCCAGAAATGAGTCCCATTGTCTGACTCAATTCTCTCTGTGGTGCCGTGTCGCCACAAAATCTGTTTCTCAAGGCCCAGGATAGTGTTGCGGGCAGTGGCGTGGGGCACAGCGTATGCTTCCAGCCATCCGGTGGTTGCTTCCACCACAGTAAGCACATGGCGCTTGCCTTGGTGGGGTGGTGGGAGTGTGATACAATCAATCTGCCAGGCCTCCCCATATTTGTACTTCAGCCATCGTCTTCCATACCAAAGAGGCTTTAACCATTTAGATTGCTTAACTGCAGCACATGTTTCACAGTGATGAATAACCTGGGCAATAGTGTCCATTGTTAAGTCCACCCCTTGATCACAAGCCCATCTGCATGTTGCATCTCTGCCCTGATGGCCTGAAGTATCATGGGCCCACCGGCCCAAAAATAATTCACCCTTATGTTGCCAATCTAAGTCCATCTGAGCCACTTCAATTTTAGCAGCTTTATCCACTTGTTGGTTGTTCTGGTGTTCCTCAGTGGCCCAACTCTTGGGTACATGAGCACCTACATGGCGCACCTGCACGGCGCACCTGCACCACTAGCTTCTGCGCCCGGGCAGCGATATCTTGCCACAGTGCAGCAGCCCAGATGGGTTTACCTCTGCATTGCCAGTTGCTCTGCTTCCATTGCTGCAACCACCCGAACAGGGCATTTGCCACCACCCATGAGTCAGCATAAAGTACTGGCCACTTTTCTTGTTCAGCAATGTCCAAGGCCAGCTGGATGGCTTTCACCTCGGCAAATTGACTCAATTCATCCTCTCCTTCAGTTTCTGCAACTTGTTGTGGAGGACTCCATACAGCTGCCTTCCATCTCTGATGCTTTCCCACAATATGACAGGACCCATCAGTAAACAAGGCATACTGCTTTTCACTTTCTGACAGTTTATTATATGGTGGGGCCTATTCAGCATACATCACCTCCTCCTCTGGTGACATTCCAAAATCTTTGCCCGCTGGCCAGTCCAGGATGACTTCTAGAATTCCTGGACAACTGGGATTTCCTATTCGAGCTTGTTGTGTAATTACTGCAGCCCACTTACTCCATGTAGCATCAGTTGCATGATGTGTAAAGATCCCGCCTTTGAACATCCAGCCCAGCACGGGCAACCAGCGTGCTAGAAGGAGCTGTGCTTCAGTGAAGGAGCTGTGCTTCAGTGCCAATCACTTCCGAAGCAGCTCAAACCCCTTCATAGGCTTCCAGTATCTCTTTTCCAGGTGGGGTATAGCTGGCCTCAGATCCTCTGTCTCCAAAGCAGCAATACCAAAAGCCCATCGGTACCCTTTTGGGTCTTTGAAATACCCTCTCCTGAGGTAGTTTATGCCAAGGATGCATGGAGCCACTGGACCAGTCACAATGGGGTGCTTTTGCCATTTCCCCCCAGTCAGGCTGATTTCAGCATCCAGTACGGTCAACTCTTGGAATCCTCCTGTCACTCCAGAAATAGAAATGGGTTACACCTCTGTCGTGGTTTAAGCCCCTCACACAGTTCGTTCACTCACTCCCCCCTCTTTCTTCCCCCCAGTCCCAGGGGGATGGGGAGGAGAATCGAAAGAATGCAACTCCCACAGGTTGAGATAAGAACAGTTTAGTAACTAAGGTATAACACAAATCACTACTGCTACCACCAATAATAATAATGACAAGAGAAATACACAGGAAAAGAATACAATCGCTCACCACCCGATACCAAGCCCCACCACACACTGCACCCCCACCCTTCTGGGTCTCTGCCCTCTGTGTTACATCCTGGGCATGGCATGCTGTAGCATGGAATACCTCTTTGGTCAGTTTGGGTCAGGTGTCCTGTCTCTGCTTCCTCCTGGCTTCCCCTCCTCTCTGGCAGAGCATGAGACTCAGAAAGTCCTTGGTCAAACCAAAACATTACCAAGCAGTAACTGAAAAAAACTGGTGTTATCAGAAACACTGGTGTTATTAGCGCTGTTCCCAGGCCCAAATTCAAAAACACAGTGCTGCACCACCTACCAAGAAGGAGAAAAATGACTGCTATTTCTGAACCCATGACAACCCCTTGACAGCTTGATGGCATCAGGGTACAGTGTGCACCGGTATCTACTAGAGCCTTACACTTCTGTGGGACTGATGTGCCAGGCCATTTGATCCACACAGTCCAGTAAATCCAATTGTCCCCTACCTCCACCTGGCTGCAGGCAGGGCCCCTCTAATAGTCATCAGAACATTGGATACTTACATCTTGTAGAAAGGGATTATTCTTCTTTATCACAGGAGCTGGAGTAAAATCAGCTCTTCCACTCCATCTGGGAACCTGCTCACCAGAGACTGAAGCTGCAGCGTTCATGGGATGATCATCCTTGACCTTTGTTCTCCTCTTCAATTCACGCACCCGTTACTCCGGAGCTGAGGTAGGTTTTCAATCCCACTTCCTCATGTCTTCTGCTTGATCCCACAGGTAAAACCATAGGGTGGCCTGTGGCATACACCTTCTATATCTTCTCTCTTGAGCAGTAGGATGCATTCTGTTAATAGCTGAAAGGTGTGTTGGTACACATGAGGAGCTGGATAGATCAGATAGATCGTCTCTCAATTGTTTGAGCTCCTGGGACAGTTTTTCCACAGCTGAGATGATGGAAGGGGTGAGATTGACTTCGAACTCTCAGAGTTTATGAATCATATAATCCACTGTTAGTGGCACTATGTCATTCCAGGTTACTGCTGCCGATGAATGGGAATATGATGATGGTGCATTCCATGTAAATTTCTGCCACATGGGTCGTGTACATTCAACTTCATCTGGATCTATGGGGGCATCCCCGTTATTCGGCTTGATGTGATAGATCATGTCTACAATGGCTGATTCCCTCAGAGACTGGGTGACTTTCTCTAGAGTAGTCCACTTGACCGAACAACCCATAACATCAACCTTGTATGGAAACCTTTCTTTCACAGCTGCCAAGAGACGCTTCCAAAGGCTGAGGGACTTTTTCTCTCTTGCAATTGCTTTGTCAATTCCCCCTTCCCTAGCAAATAATCCCAGCAGCTTGGCTTCCCTACCTTCTAGTTCGTGACCATTGGCCCCATTGTCCCAGCAACCAGGTGATGATGTGCTCCCCTGGCTGATGGGTAAAATCTTTTCGCATGTTCCGTAGCTCAGTTGAGGCCTGGGGTCGAGACTTCACCTCTTCTTTCTCTGATTCACATACTAATAACTCCTGGTGGGATGCTGTCCCGAGTGGTGAGTACATTGTTTCTTCATCTTGCCTCATCTTTCTTGCCTCTTTTTTTGCTTTTCCCCTTGCGTACAGGGGCAACCAATATTGGCGCAAATTGGTCCTCTGGTGTAGCTGCTGCACTTATAGTTGGATTAGCTGCGCTGTCTGTTGCAGTCGAAGTTTCAGTAGCTACTGTACTTGTCACTGTGGCTGGTGTAGCCGCTGTGCTTGGAGCTGGAGTAGCTGCCCCACGCCGAGCGCCAAAAAGAACTGTTGTGGTTTAAGCCCAGCTGGTAACTCGGAACCACGCAGCTGTTCGCTCACTCCCCCCCTTCATCTCCCCCTCTCAAGGAGGGATAGGGACAAGAATCAAAAGAATGCAACTCCCACAGGCTGAGATAAGAACAGTCCGGTAACTAAAGTATAACAAAAACCACTACTGCTACCACCAATAATAATAATGATAAGGGAAATAACAAGGGAAGAGAATACAACTGCTCACCACCCACAGACCAATACCCAGACCAACCAAGCAGTGGTCTAGCCCTTATGGGTAACTGCCCCCAGTTTATATACTGGGCATGATGTGCTGTGGTATGGAATACCTCTTTGGTTAGTTTGGGTCAGGTGTCCTGTCTCTGCTTCCTCCCGGCTTCCCCTCCTCCCTGGCAGAGCATGAGACTCAGAAAGTCCTTGGTCAGAGCAAACATTACTGAACAGCAACTGAAAACATTGGCATTATCAGCGCTGTTCCCAGGCTGAAAGTCAAAACCACAGCACTGCAGCAGCTACTAAGAAGGAGAAAAAATGACTGCTACTGCTGAATCCAGGACACCTAGGTAGCTACTACTCATAGAATATTCTGACAATTCCAAATTAAATGCCTGCTTGTTACTGTGTTTCAAGCCACATTGTGATTTTGGTACTTATAGCTAATCGTCACTGCCCCCAGTTATCATATGGGACTCCCTCTTTTTTTGAATCTTGAAGTCTCATAGACTTATTATTTATTTATGAATATTTATATTTTAATTCCAGATTACAGGATAGGTAACTTCTAGGTATCTTAATCAATAACTAAATTCCACCCAATAAGTCTAATGAAACCTCACCATCTGCTATCAGGAGCTGTTCAACAGTTCATATGATTCAGAAATAACACATTACAAGATCAAAAGGTGAAAACCATGTAAGAACTGCCTTTCAAATGGAACTTCTTTGCGTACAAAATTCAGACTTTAAATGTATCTTCATTTCTAAAGGGGAACAAAAGTCAAAATCTAAGGTTTTCTGCAAGGCACAAAGTTCTAAAAGAAACTTTGTTTCAACTCCTGTGAAACATTATATTTTGATAAGGTATAAATCTGCTGTTCTGATAAAGTTAGAAAAATTATTTTATCTTTTTTACTTTTACTGTATATTAAATGGTAGTATAAAATGAATGTCAAAATGTTTCATTTTGACCTTATCAAAATGTTTCATTTTGGTAATTTTCCCATTAGGGTTTTAAATCAAATTGGTACATTCTTGAAAAACATTTATGTGTTGTTAAACTGGCATTTTCTTCTGGCAACCTGTTACACCTGGAAAAATCTTGACCTGCTCTTGTCAACAGACACTACCAAATATGGCAGTTTTCCCCTGTAAATATAATTTGTTCTGTTTCAAGCTCTTTGTGAGGTTGGCTTGCCTTCACTGAATTACCTGAACTAAAATGACTTTTTCTAAACCATGAGTCTGAAGAGGTGAACTGTAACTTGTGCTGCATGTAGTTTCCTTGTAACTCCCAATCTGGTGCAATTTTGGATGATCAGTGATGTGACAGTCATGCTGGGTGATTCTGGATTCCTTAGTTTTGGATAAAAAGAATCTGGGAGGAGCTATAGCTCATAGCCAGCTGCCTATCTAGCCCAACCTCTCTGTGATGGGCTAGATAGTCATTGCAATCTCCGCTCTCTCATAGTTATCGTTCCCTTGAACTTTCTGAGCATGTGTATATGCAGCTATTAGCTTTAATGGGTCTTGACCATGCGGGGACTCTGGTGTGCATCTCGTGGGGCAACCATTGCTGGCCTATAGGTGCTTCAAGTTGTTTTACTGTTCTACTTCCTTGAAGGACAGCAGAGGCATAAATACTGAGATGATAAAATGAGGCATTTAGATGTACTTAATGGACTCTTAAAAGATATATTTATTGGTTAGAGAAAAGGTATACTCAAAGTTCCCAGAACTGAAATTCCCCTATATGAATCTGTGCCCTTGGCAATTAGAATTTCTTCTTAACAGTGTGTTAATTTGATTTCATGCTCTCCTGTGGGGCCCAGAAATAAAAGCCAAAAAGTTGCATAATGGGAAAAGCACGCAAATCATGGCCAAGTACAAAAACCAGATAAAATCATTTGCAATAACTGATGCATCTCTCAGTGTTGGTAGGAAGCTAAAAATCTGTCACCAGCTAATATTTACTACATGAGACACTTTTACTGCACTCCTGTTAATTTCTAACTTCTTCACTCCATTTCCTATCTTGATTAAAATGCTAACTCCTATCTTCACAAATGTTTCAGTTGGAAAGTGTCCTGGATTCAGCAGTAGCAGTCATTTTTTCTCCTTCTTGGTGGCTGGTGCAGTGCTGTGGTTTTGACTTTGGGCCTGGGAACAGTGCTGATAACACCGATGTTTTTAGTTGCTGCTAAGTAATGTTTACTCCAACCAAGGACTTTCTGAGTCTCATGCTCTGGCAGGGAGGTGGGGAAGCCGGAAGGAAGCAGAGACAGGACACCTGACCCAAACTAGCCAAAGAGATATTCCATACCACAGCACATCCTGCCCAGTATATAGACTGGGGGCAGTTACCCAGAAGGGTTAGATCACTGCTTCGTCAGTCTGGGTATCGGTCTGCGGGTGCTGAGCGGTTGTATTCTCTTACTTATTTCCCTTATCATTATTATTATTGGTGGTAGCAGTAGTGGTTTTGTGTTACACCTTAATTACTGGATTGTTCTTATCTCAACCCGTGGGAGTTGCATTCTTTCAGATCTCCTCTTCATCCACCCAGGAGCAGGGGAGGAACAAAGAGGGGGAGTGAGCAAGCCGCTGCATGGTTCTGAGTTACCGGTTGGGCTTCAACCACAACAGAAAGTTAAAACTTATGTTCCTGGAAGGGCAAGATTTACAGTTATATTAACTTGTCTTCAAATATGTGCAGCAGTGAAAAAGGGAAAGAAAGGGATAATAGAAAAAGACCTGAAGAAAACTTTTAAATAACTTACATAGTGTTCTGTATCATGTAGAACATTCAGAAGGCATATATTTTGAGCAATTTTTTTTTCATTGTGTGCAGAAGGCATTCCAAGCATATTCACTTATTCTACCTGAACCTCTTACAGAAAATAGTATATTAAAGGATAGAATTAATTCCAGTTCAAATGAAATACTAAATACTAAAGACAATTCCTTATTCCCTCAAAATCTCTTGTTTGACTGTAACATGACAAAAATGTATTTGGGTTTCAGCACCGTCAGAGGGGATAGGGGTGTATAATTATTTTATTCATAAACATACATTAGAGACAAATGAAGCATAATTTAATTCTCTCCTGGCTTGCTGAATCTGCAGGCAGCCACGCTTTCTGTTGCATTAACATTTTGATTGAATGAGCAGGGTGAAAACCATCACTTTTCTCATCTAAGGGGGAACAAATATTCTGAAGCCAATCATCAATCAGTGTATGTAATCACCCTTTTAAAGTATCTTGGGCTTTACACATTACTGGCTCTCTGTCGTAATAAAATCTAAATATCTTTTTCATTCAATAGTCCTACTACATATACAATAAAGTGGTATAAGGCCAATAAGGACTTAAAATGTGTTTTGCTATTTACAAGATTATTGCAACATATTTATTCCAAAGGTTGCACCATTTCAGCTCCATGACCTTTCATATGTTAATTAATTTGTATAAAATTGCTTATACTCTATTGTGAGGCATAATACAGCCTTCCTAGTTCATTCATTTTCTTGAAGTTAATGGCTTTTAAAATAAATCCAATAAAATCAAATAAAACGTCACTAATATCAACCAAGCATGCCTGTCAATATAATTTAATAGTCAGTGACACTCTATAAGCCATAAAACTATGCAACTATGTAAGGTACTATGTTTCAACAATGTACTGAAGCCATACAAAATTATGTTGGTGGCAACATCAGAACTGTAAAGGTGGTTAGTAATTACATGGCGGCTTTAATTTGTAGTGCTTTACCAAGGATATCCAATTTGACACATGGGAAACGAAGACACTAAAGGTTAAACAACTTGCTCAGGTTTATATAATGAATCAATGGCAAAGCAATTTCCAGAGGGAGAAGCTCAGTTGCTTATCTCTGCATTCTTTTCCCTTCAGTTTTACCACCCTCTGAGTGTGATACTTCTAGGATACCTGTTCTACAGGCTGGAGGTTGACTGGGAAAGGATCTGGTTGGTGGGCAGGATTAATTCTGACACATAGATCAGGACCAACCTTGTAATAAGCAAGTTACCTTACTTTCTGGACAGTAATAGTGAGGTTTATACACCTTAGACAATCAAATTATCATTATCACATTGTATCCGTTGTTAATATAGATATCAATCTAACACAATTTTACCTCAACACAAATGTGTGCCAAAGCTTTTCAGTGAAAGAAAAATCAATTTCAGTACACCTAGGTAGCACTGTATGCCTAATTTCAGATTGAAGTTTTTTGACTATTAGGATATCTCCACTGGACCAAATCACTGCTTCTGTTAACTACATATCGAATAACATCTCACAGTTATAGACACCAGTGGAAAATTAATTTATGAACTCTTAAGACACATACAAAACATATGGCCAAAGCTAGTGTATTCACTTTCATAGACTAGAATACATTCTAACTATCATGCAGCAGTAAATTTGTGGAGTGCATAACAGCTCAAGCCAAAAATTTTAAGGTCTTTGAAGCTCATATGGCATCACCTCTTCTCTTTGAACTTGTTGCAGAAAATGGTTCTAAAAAAACTCAAGTAATGTGCTGGGTTTTGCCACAAACAACCTGATTGCTGAATGGTATGTCACTAGATGCCTCTCTCACTCTCTCACTGTAAACGCAAATCAGATAATCTGCCTGTGACAGTTCATGAATCTCTCGGTCTTGCTCTAGGTCCAAGGTCAGAAAGCAGACACCTCATTGTTACCCTGCAGATCTTGGACCCACATCTAAACACCTACCATTCATAGCCCAGAGAAGTATTATGAACATCCTAATTTAAAAAAAACTTTAAACATGTAATAGTCAACACTAAATGTAAGATCCTATCCTATCTTCCTTGTCAGGAGAATATCTATATCCTTGGAAAGCTGACAGAGCCATTACTTGGCTATTCAAGACAGTAATCAGATTTTCTGAGCATCAATCAGTAATCATGAAGTCAGGAACATTTTATCATAAAGCCAGGAATACAGAGGGTTTTCATAAGCTAATCAGCAGGCATCAAATAGACAATCAATCTAATTAGTGGCTCACATTTGTGTGGCAATCACAGCTGCCAAACCTAGAAGACAAATTTCATTAGTAATGAAATCTGAGAACTATGATTTGTGAAACCAATCATCAGACTGGAATTGTCATTATTTTAAAAGGAGAGTTGTTATGGTAGCTTTGGACATTTGAGGAATTTCATTTGCATGGTGAGGTTCACTTTCTGGTGTCCCTTTTATTTTCAGGGTAAATTGACATTCAGCGTCACAATATTCAAAGATTTTATTTTCAGGGTAAATTGACATTCAGCGTCACAATATTCAAAGAGCTCATCTCTCAGTGTGGGCCATTGCTTCAAAGCTAGTGTTCAACATTTACACACTTCTAAAAAAAATGTAAGCTAATCTAATACAGCTCCAGATTTCCTGAAGCATTCTTTGAAAACTACTAGGCCAGAGCAAGTTACACCCAGAGTACTTCTAGTACAGTAAATATTTCTGGAGCGGAAAACTGAAGACACACATATATATGCATATGCATGCATAAATTAACTATTTACAAAGGAAAAAATAGCCAACAAAATCAACAGGAGAAAATGTTCCTGACATGCAATATGGCACTTATTGAGAAGAGTAAATCCATCAGTGAAATGCATTCTTTTCTTGAGGAATCAGAGTCTCTTGTCCATTAATCACAGGTATGCGCTGGTTTACTTTCCTTGTCTATATACCATGTCTCAGTCTTCGACATATTGTTAAACTAAAGCTGGTGTTGCTTTTGCCTTGGAGTGAAGGAATTAACACAAGGTCTTCTTCAACTCTATTTTACGAAGAGACTCTATAATGTTCCTGTATGCTGCCATTGTCGGCTCTCACTCTCAACAGCTACTATATACTAATTCCTTTAATCAAGCAGTTGAAAAATATCATCTCTTATGTCCCTGTAGTCTGAGAAGTATAAACACCTGGAATTTCAGATCATTAATTCTCTAGATAATGCAGCTGTGGAATCTAAAAAGTGATAGCGACCTTGAAGAGGATGCTATTATGATGCTATTTAGAGTCTACCAGCCCTGTATGATGTACTGTCATCTTACAGTCATATTCACACGTAATTATAAAGCCTGTTTTAACAGTGGTACATCTTTTGGTATTATGCTCACAGAATAATGGAAGTACTTGATAAACACAGGAAAGAGAGATACATATTTACGCAACTCTGTAAAATGCAGTTGAAGCACCCTTATGAATCAGCTTTCAATACTGGATCACTACTTTATTTGAAATGCTCACTGATTTTGACTGGAACAGCTCTGGAATTCATGGCACAGCTAACCCAGCTGCTGCTGACTACCATCAGAATTACCACTACAGGAAGAACAATGTTCTCAATAATCTTAAAATAAAGATAAATCTTTATATACTTTAGTTTAATCACATATCTATTGTTAAAGTTTTAAGTGCAGTGTCAAAAAGTCAGATATCTATGTTAGCAATATCAGGCCTATGTTTAAATAAAATTTAAATGGATGGGTACTGCCAGGAGGCTCCAAAGATTTGAGCTTATCCAAGCTTTCTTAGGAAAATTCAATCATTAACTTCCATGTTTTCTCATCTTGCAGTTAAATCTTTTGTGGCATGAGGTTACAATCCTGATTTTAACACCCTTTACTTACAAATGCACAATGTTAAAAAAATCGCAAGAATACAAAATATTAAGTAAAAGTTGCTGTTGAAAGGAATATATAAGCAGCTTGTATTTTTTTTTTCAAACTAAGAATCACAGTGTGAATTGGACTAAATGCCAAGAATAAAGTAACAGCTTAAAAAGAACAGTTGAAATTAACAGGTGTTATAGCATATGCTAGATTTAACTGCCAAGTATTTCACACCTTCATTAAAACCTTTCATATCAAATTTAAGGCAATGTTAAAGAGGAAAAGCATAGCTTAAAAATGAATGATTAATTGTTAAGTTTTTGAATCAGGATATATGGTGGCAGAGAAATTTTCACTTCATTTTGTGCAGGAATGTATAGAATATATTAGACCCAATTTTAATTCACAAAACTTTCTGTTTAACCTTTAGTAAGTAATGCAACCTACAAAGCTTTTCAGTAGGGGGGAATAATGGAACAACAATGCATTCCTGTTTCATGGGGGTATGATAAAGGCAAAACAAACCAAGAGCAGTGAGGTGCACCGACTGAATGCTGAGACTTGGAAACCTGCAGCCCAGAAATCTAGTATTGCTTTTCTAATAGCAGCCACGGGCTCTCTACTGGATTTGCAGGGTCTCAGGACTTTTTAGGATAATGTGTTAACTTACCACTGTAACAGCATTTTTTTCTTCTATCCAAGAGGGTATAGTTAATTTGTTTTGGTTTTCTGATTATTGTATGATACAATAATATTTTCACACAAATATGAATACCAAGTAGTTATTCTGTGTAGAACAAAGTATTTCGGACTCTAATCATGCACTATAGATGAATACAGACCTGATATGATAGCAGAGGCTTTGAGTAGTGCAAAGACAGGATATGGTATTCAAGAGTATCAGCATGGGGCTTTGTACAGCTTTTGCACTAAAAGTCCCTCGCTATAAACAACTCACCAATGATCAGTTAAAGAAATGAAGACCTGGAGCTAGACCACATTGGTTTTAAGAGTAAAAAAGCAAAATAAAATATAGCATACATAGCAGCTTCCATGTATGATAAATTCAGTTTTAACATGGAGTTGCAGTTCAGTGAAGAAAAAGTGTAAGAGAGCTTTAGCAAACATAAAAATAACCCCAAGTGGATCCTAGTTACAGAGGTAAGGAATGGAAGAGTGAGCTTTAAAGGAATATTTGAATGTAGCACAAAACTAAAGAAAACCTGACTTTCTTGTACTACTTACTTTCTGGCTTCCGCAGCTCTGCCAAAGGATGGATCAAGAATACAATATCAAGCATCTTCCAAAAAATAATTAATTCCGGGAGGTTTCATTCCCACTTTGGAAGTTGTTCTAGAACTCAATTTCTCTGGTAGCCTTATGAATGTATTATGATAATGCAATTCTAAAATATTTATTTTAGCTAATAGCTATTTCCTTTAGGTGAACACAAACTGTGCTGAAGATGAGACAGGAATGGAATCAAAAAAAGTATGTTAGTAATTTTGGATTTTGAAAGAAAACAAAGTAAATTTTTATTGCAGATGGATGTTTCTAAAATACATTGTCCTTAGCCAATGTCAAAATGTGAGGTGAATGTTTAGATATGTAATCAAGAATGAATACACATTTCCACTGCTAACAGAGCTTATTATTTTTCAACTTTTGACAAAATCATAACATTGTAAGTTTTAAAAGGCAATTGAACAAATTTTTCCACTTTCCCCAGTTTTCTCTTTCACTGGTCTTTAAATAATTTTCTTTTTCTCTTTGACTGGTCTTTTAAAATAAGTATATATTATGATGCACTTCTGCTCTGGGGTGGGATTTGACCTCATTTTCCCTTTCCATTCCCTGGTTTCCTATAGCTGTAGAACTTCATAGCTGTTTCAGCTGGTGAAGCATGGCAACATCTGCATAAAAACCAATAAAAATACAGATAAAGATCTAGAGGTATTTATTGTGTTAGTGGATTCTTGGAACATTCTTTTTGTTGAAAAACCACTATTTTCTGAGGTTGAAAGTGCTTTCCATTTTATTTTTCCTTATTTTCAATAGAAGTGGTAAGCAAAAAGTAGTGATTTTCCAGGTCCTCGGCTCTACTGATTTTCTTCTCTTTTTCATACAACTTTTTCAACTTTTAACTAGATAAAAAAATGGAAAAGGGCAAAAGTGGAAGTACAAAACACTGGGTAACAGTTATTAAAAATAAAATGTGCATACTTTAAAACATATATAATATTTTATATATTTTCCATTCCCATTTTTGCCTCAGATGCTTTCAGAAAGTACGTTTTAAATAGTCTACTTATCTATGAAGCTAAAAAAAAAAGAACTGGCTGAAAGCATAACCAGTAGTACAGACTTTTTAACTTTTCATTCAATGTCCTGAATCCTTAACCACTGACTGAAAGTCTTTGTTACATTATGGTTGCATAGTGACCCAAATAAATCAAATTTTTTGTCTTTGCTTACATGGTAGCAGATAAGGCATACATCACATCAACCACCTTAATAGCACTATACTTGTACAAGAACTCTGCCACAGTGCTGGAGATGTCCATCCACACAGAAGACTCTTGATGGCCAGGTTTATAAGCCTTTACACCTTTGCAGATTTGAATTATCATTGCCCATCTATCGCATGTGACTAAGCAATAAACTTAATTCCACCAATATACCTAGATCTTGCTTAATGTCAGCAGTAAATTTATAATGAAGTTATTAATGAAGGGAAGATTATAATCTTCGTGTTCTCTTGCTGACTTGTTTCAAGAGAAAACATCGGAGCCATGGAGACAGACAAACTTGACAAGTTAGATAGACATCAAAATGGGAGTCTGCATTGATGAAGATTTGTGTATGTATAAATATACAGACTGAAGCCTTCTGCTAGAATCTGAAGAAACTTTTTTTACTCTTTTAAACAGAAGTTGGGCAGACAAGCTGACCGCTAAAAATCTGAACTTCAGTGTTTTACTGTGATTCCAAATTCATCATATGGAACAAATAATGCATATTTCTAAGAGCAATTAAAGAAGAACACAAAGAATCCATTTTCTAACAAATAAAGTGAGTGCAATTCTGCATTTTAATTATATAACATTTTAAATGTCTTTATATGTGACTTCTGAAAAAAAAAAAAAAAACCAAACAAGTTCATGTGACCTAGGACCATACTTTGAACTGTAATAATACTGGTGAGTCACAAAATACATTTCCTTCTGAATGGAAAACACACCACACAAGCATCCTCTGTGTTACAAAAATGAGTCACAGGTTACTCGCAGCTGGGTAGCTTGATGTTTCCTATTTTTTTAAGATAATTAGATTCTAGTTAGACATGGAAACATCATGGGTTTTTAACCCACCTTTTTTGAATAAATTGTATATTTTCCAAAATAGCAGCATTTTCTATTTTGAGTTTGGATGAGTAACCTCTGTTTAGCACAGCAGGCAGACCTTGTGCTGTCAAGAGCCACATTCTTTTTCTTCACCATAAGGCCTCCAAGGAGAACTGATGTTTCTGAAAGAACCAGCATATTACAGCCCAATGATTTAAGATTGCTGCTTTTGTAATACCTGAAATGCTTTGGGTTTTATTTTCAGTGATTCTTAAATCAGGTTAGTGAGCTCTCTGAGTGGTCCCTGAGCTCCCCCATGTTGGGGGTCCATGAAAGGAGGATCTTCACTGAAGATCTCAGACAGGAATTTCCTGTTGTACTGGTTTTGACTGGGATAGAGTTACTCTTCTTCATATTTTCTAGTATGTGACTGTTTTGGATTTACGATGTAAACAGAGTTGATAACACAGAGGTATTTTAGTTACTGCAGAGCAGTGCTTACACGGAGTCAAAGCTTTTCTGCTTTTCACACCACCTCACCAGTGAGTAGGCTGGGGGTGCACAAGAAGCTGGGAGGGGACACAGCTGGGACAGCTGACCCCAACTGACCCAAGGGATATCCCATACCATATGACATCATGCTCAGCATATAAGCTGGGGAAGAAGAAGGAAGGGGAGACAATTGGAGTGATGGTGTTTGTCTTCTCAAGCAACTGCTATGCATGATGTAGCCCTGCTTTCCTGGAGATGACTGAACACCCACCTGCCAATGGGAAGTGGCAAATGAATTCCTTGTTTTGGTTTGCTTGTGCACCTGGCTTTTGCTTTACCTATTAAACTGTCTTTATCTCAGCCCATGAGTTTTCTCACTTTCACCATTCTGTTTGTTTCCCTCATCCCACTGCGTGGGAGCAAGTGAGTGGCTGTGTGGGGCTCAGTTGCCAGCTGGGGTTAAACCATGTCAGCTGTTAAGTGACAGGTGGGGACCCAAAAAACCACAGAATTAATATATATTTGGTTGGCTCCTTTTTAATGTATGGTAGATGAAAACAGTCAACTCTCCATGGAAAGCAGATATATCTCAGTATTCAAACAACCACCTGGGGAGATTTGCATCATGCAAGGACCATTCATGCCATTTGTAGAAATCTAAAGAGAGAAATTAATTATTTGTTCTGCCTGTTTTTATCTTCCATAAAAGAACACAGCCTCTGTTCCATTACTTTAGGCTTGCTATGCTAAATCCTTACCCATCATCTATAAGGAGGCTGAGCAATTTGCTGCTCCCATAACACACAGACAGCCCAGTCCCAGCTGCTCTCCAGTATGGGTTTAGAGCTCACACTTAGCCATGTGCAGTGCATGTTGCCATCAGGAATGGCCCTGGTCTGGCAGAGATAAAGAGATCACCTCAAATAGTCCATGACTCCCTCTAAGCAACTTATGGAGACTATTCACCAGGAACATTGAGGTCTCACAATCATAATATACATATATGCTTGGGGGTGGATGGGAGAGAAAAGAAAAAAAAGAAAAAAAAAATCCTGTGCAAAGACAAGTAAGGGGCTGACACAGCTTAAAAGCAAACATTAAGACCCCACTTAAAGCATATTTTCCATTCTCTGACTCCAGGAAGTAACTTTTTCAATTCAAATGGAAAGGTCACATATTGGCTACCACTAAGTTAAAATCAGTCAAATTTCTTGTGTAAACACAAGTGTTCCTCTTGCTAATTTGCCTTGTCAGGAACTGAGATGACAACAAAGGAAGCAATCCTGGAAAGACTAGCATCCTTGGACACAGGTACCTGTTCTGCAATTTGCAAAAGTGCTGCTATAAGCAACTGAGATGGCAGTTCATGAGCCTTAAATCCTTTTCGGCTCCTGCCTACAGAAGTGCAGCTTGACTCAGAAATAGCCCTGTGAGTATGGAAAGAAATGAGTTAATCTTCACATGTTGTGCTTTAAGCTTTGTCTTGGGGCTCATAGCGATTTCTTTGCTGCAGATTACATGGTTGGGTACCTCTGGGATTCCTTCCCAATTTAAAAAGGCCAAGGGAGCAGCATACAAAAAATGAACTCCTCCTGGCATCTGATTCAAGACATCGCTTAGTCACATGTTCCTCTATCTTTCTCTCCAGCACAAGAGTACAAGAAATATACAGTTCAGTAGAGTCTGTGAACATTTTATCTATCAGCTGGAATTTTCCTATTTCCTACAGTGAAGAATTGATGGATGCTTTTACCTGCCCACCAGCTTCATGAGAAAGTGCCCTAGAAATGCACTTACTTTTATAAGTGTACTCTGATTCTATTATAATTATTTTTCATTCTCTTTCTGATTTTCATGTACAATACATCAGCACTGCTTCTTGTCTCTACTGATCACATCATTAATGCCCAGTAATTGGTATTTTCACAGTAAAATACATTGGTGAAAGATAATACTCTGGATGTGGAGGCTTTGAGTTGTAGATCATCACCCATTTCAGATGCCAGATGTGGGAATTTTCACACATGTTGCATATATAGATATGTGTGTGAGTCTATGTGTCAGTCATATCCTAAGATTATATTCAGTTTGGGCCATTGAAGGCAACAGGACACTGGGCTATAAAAGCATATGCTGGAAAGGTTTGACAAAGTAAAACAATTTTTATCTATTTGTAGACAAAAAAAATGTCAAAATATCATATCACTGGTTCTTGGTTTTTACTTATCTACTACTGATCTGTGCTGTTGGCCCTTGTGAATAAGACAAACTAGTGCCTTCTATGACAAAGGCATCCTGGTTTGAAATGGCTTCAGCATGGAAAAATTCTTCAAAGATGAGTCACAGCTGTGTCGATTTCTACTGCCCATCCGAAAAATGGAAAATGAATGTCATTATAGGCTACATCTCTTAGACAAAAGAAAAGCAGAACTGGATTTTTTTTTTTCCTGATTCCCCAGCAGCTTCTATGTATAAATTATACATTTTCTTAAATATCTGCATTTTCTATTTCAGGTTTGAGCTGATAACCTGTGGTTTTGCACAGTAGGCAAACCTCATGCTATCACAAGTGGAGGTGATACAGCCTCACGTTTCACTTCCCTTCATCTCAAGGAGTCCTTTGCTATTAAGCCATTAGAGATAATGCAAAGCTTTGAAATGAAACGCCACAGACACCTGTGATGCATGACAACCTTCCTAGGCAATGAACTGCCACTGCACAAGGGAGCCTGCTCAGCCACACCAGCCCTTGTTGAGAGCAGATAATAATTTCTATAGAGAATGTCAAGCTGTAACACCTTCCCCAGCTAAGGAGCTGCAGGAGCACTGTGCTTCTCCCTGAGAAGATGGAAACACACAAGTCAAGATTGCAAAAATTATGCATATGCACTAAATACTCTTTGAAACAGCTGTTGCTGCAGTGCAATCCCCAAAGCACCTTGGACGGGGGGTGTGGGGTGGATTGCATGTGACCTGTGAATTGCTTGCATTTTGAAGCACAGGAACATGAGGGCAAAGGTGCTATCTTGACGTTCACATTATAAAGCTCAGAATTGTTGTACACTCTATGGGACTGGGTATGCAGATACGTGGCCAACTAAGTCTTACAGCAAATGATTGCTATTAAAATCTTGTAAATCTTTTATGAAAGATACAGAAGGCAAGCAAAGTGTTTGGTATGTAAAGCATTCAAGGAGACTTTCATTTTAACAGCATCCCTTTCTCTTAGCTGCAGAGCATTTTAATGAGGAAAATTCCCTGGTTGATAGTGTCTTTTTATACAGTATTAAGAAGATATTAACTCCCCCTTTGGGAGAGAAAAAGAAAATAAAAAGTAGCTGAGATGGCTGGAGCTGTATTTGTTGTCTCTTTTGTTGGAATCTGGCCTTGCTCCCTCAAAAATAAAACAGGACAAGCACATACACAAAGGCAGTGGGGAAAATAGCCAAGAAATGAAAGAAAAGCTTCCGTTTGCACTGTTGACGCTGATTTGTAACCTTGCTGCTGGAGAAAGACAAGCACAGCACATAGTCTTATCAACCACTCCAAGACCTGGCAAGCTTGAATCAATGTCAAGCTGTTTAAGACATTGCTATTAGCTACATTTCTGGTCATAGGGTTAACTACAACAACAAAGCAAAACAAAACATTTAAAAAAATAAATAAACAAATAGAGCCGTTTGGCCAAGCTAAACCAGATTCTATTTAAAGAGAAAATGGGAGGGGGCAAACACAAGGCTGAAAGTTACACCAAGGGTACAAGAACTCAGCCAAAGCTAGTGGTGGAAATGCTATTGTACTCTTCCTTTGTGTCTCTCTTGACCGCTTAGCCCATTTCTGCTTCTCTGATTTCTTAGGATCAGAAGCACAGAAATACAAAAGTGCTAGTGCACATTCTGAGCTCTGAAAATATGGTAAGCCTGGCAACTGAAATGAAAAATGTTATTCCTTTCTGTTTTGTTGTCCTCTCAGCAGTACTGTCAAAATATCACTGCCAAGTATGGCAACTGGCATAATACCCCCATCTTCTCATGTTTTTATTCATCCATTAAAGTTAATTTTTGACATGCCACTGTTACTCCATTGCTCTACTGCATGCTTATCTTTGGTCTTCTAATCTACCAGAAAATCAGATCATCATCCAAGGTATCATGAGGCCTCTTTGTTTTGACTGATTTCATTATTTGCATATAACTTTAATTTACTTTCAGAAACAGTGTTTAAAATGTATGGCATTGGTGTTTTGCTATCTTGAATGATGGAGACCATAGATTTCTTTCCTGCAGCCTGAGTGAAATAACAATTCCAGTTTGTTGTCCATGCAGTTGTGGTACAGTGCACCTAAGATCAACTTCACAGCTGAGGCAAACTGTGGATTGCTTTGTGTAACCTCTGAAACACTCTTGAAGTGCTATGGGGAGAGTCTTGAGAAGCCCTCAAACAAAACAAGATACCTGTATTTGATTTATGCCTGTATGAATTGTGCAAGGTCTGCCAGGACCTCACTATTAGCCATTTGGTTTGACCTCTACTTGCTCTTGCACATCCTGAGCACATGGAGCATGCTGGTCCCAGCAAGAATGGAGGGGGTAGAACATCCTTGGATGGCAATTGAATATGTCCTGGAGGTCTTTGTGAATCTCAGTCCATCTCTGAGAGACGAATTTTTTACATTAACATGTTTATATGTTTTTCAAACATTTACATGTTTAAATCTGAGAACAGGAAGTTACTTTACGCTCAACACCAGCAAGTATTTCATATGTTACAGTAAATCTCTTTTCTTTACTTACTGCCCATCCTTATTATTAGCATCTCCTATTCTTCTGCTCCCACCACAATCAATCAGTGTCCAATCCCTAAAGGAGAAAGATCATTTCCTGCTAATTCTGGACTAATGTGAGGGTTTTGCTGAGGAAGGCAGCCGTAAACAATGTGAGTACAAGTCAGTAAGTTATACAAGTACATGGCAGTAAGGTCTGGCTCCAGGTGCAGGTATGCCAGTTAATAATCAAGACATAAAGAAAAGCATTCACAATGCCAGTGCTTTGCATTAGTCTTGAGACTGACCAATTAGGGTAGCTATCTGCTTCCCCTTATGCTGGGTGCCTATCTTCCCTTTGCCTAGCACAAGTAGCATGATTTAACACCGTGATGGGAAGAACAAGAGGTGAGGAGAGTACAACAGTGTCTACAATGAGGGCTTACAAGGGAGTCTATCTCTCGTGATTCATGTCATCCTCCAGCAGAGCTGAGAAGATATAGGAATATAGAGTATTCCTAGAATACTCTAGGTATGTTTATGTGATGACAGTCTCATTTTGGATCATGATTACTTTCTTTTGAAGAAGGAAGAGCAAGAAAGGCAAATATATTAAAAGTCTTACTTTTCTGTAGAATGTATTTCTGAGGAAACAAAAGAATGGAGAACAGCCACAAAACCCCTGGAGTTATAGACGCTGTTCTGTACAGTGCTAATGAACTCTCCAATGTCAGATTTAAAACCAAAACAAACAAACAAACAAAAACACCACCCCTCCCCCTGCCAAAAAAAACCAAACCTCAAACCACCAGTTTTATATTGCATCAAGCATGAAAATACATGTAAATCACAGAGAGGAGGTTAGACGGTCCTGAGCATAGCACCGCTTGACTAGTTCCAGATAAGTTAATATATAGGATTTATACACTTTCCTTGTGAGATGCCACTGTTTACTGACTTCAGAGAAAGACTTAGGCAGCTCAGATGCCTTGTTGGATGCTACTTAGCTGAGTTTTAGAGAAGTTGGTGTTTAATGGACATCAAGTGCCATCAATTACTCTTCACCATTCTCAGGGATCTTATTTTCTTCACATAGTAAATATTTTTGGAGCAGCCCAGAAAGCCAGTTGAATCCTGGGCTTCATCAAAAGGAGCGTGACCAGCAGGACAAAGGATGTGATCCTGCCCCTCTATTCTGTTCTTCTGAGACCTCACTTGGAGTATTGTTGTTGTGGTTTAAGCAGTAAATCACGCAGCCCGTCAACTCACTCCCCCCTCTTTCTTCCCCCCCACTCTGAGGGGGGGGGGGGGGGGAGGGGGAAATGGGGAGAAGAATCGAAAGAATGTAACTCCCACGGGTTGAGATAAGAGCAGTCCAGTAACTAAGGTATAACACAAACCACTGCTGCTACCACCAATAATAATAATGACCAGGGAAATACAAGGGAAGAGGATACAGCTGCTCACCACCTGACGACCGAGCCGTGAACCAAACTCTTCCAGGTTTCTGTCCCCAGTTTTACATCCTGGGCATGACGCACTATGGTATGGAATACCTCTTTAGTCAGTTTGGGTCAGGTATCCTGTTTCTGCTTCCTCCCAGCTTCCCCTCCTCCCTGGCAGAGCATGAGACTCAGAAAGTCCTTGGTCAGACCAAAACATTCCAAGCTGTAACTATAAACATTGGTGTTATCAGCACTGTTCCCAGGCCGAAAGTCGAAAATACTAAGAAGGAGAAAAATGACTGCTGCTGCTGAACCCATGATAATTGTGTGCAGTTCTTGTGTCCTCAACATAAAAAGGACATGGAACTGTTGGAACAAGTCCGAAGGAGGGCCATGAGTATGATCAGGGCACTGGAGAACCTCCCGTATAGGCTGAGAAAGTTGGGGCTGTTCAGCCTGGAGAAGAGAAGGCTGTGTGGAGACCTCATAGCAGCCTTCCAATATCTGAAGGAGGCCTACAAGGACAAGGGGTAATGGGTTAGAACTTAAACAGGTGAAGCTCAGGTTAGATATAAAAAAGAAGTCCTTTACTGTGAGAGTGGTGAGGCACCGGAATGGATTTCCCAAAGAGGTAAATGCTCCATCCCTGGCTGCGTTTAAGGCCAGGTTGGACAGAGCCTTGGGCAATATGGTCTAGGGTGAGGTACCCCTGCCCATGGCAGGGGGATTGGAACTTGATCTTAAGGTCCTTTCCAACCCAAACCATTCTATGTTTTTACAACTTTATAATTTTCTGTGAAAGTGTAATACTACTATACTGAAAAACAAACCTGTCAGATGATTCAGATGCTTGTGTATTTCTTCCTTTACCTCTAATATGAAAAAAGCAAATTCTATTTCAGGTATTATGTTTTAAAAAATACATTTCCACCTGTATGCCAACCAGTGGATAATAATTTAAGTTTTCCAGTCAAATACTTCAGTACTGAGTCTTTAACATAGCTTTTAAACATTTGGATTTAGAGCAATAGTCTTATATTTAATCACTTCGTAGTGTGTAATCTCATTTAGGTATTTCAGATAAGTAAGACTTTTAATATTTTTGCCTTTCCTGCTCTTCCTTGTTCAAAAGAGAGTAATCATAGAATCATAGAATAGTTAGGGTTGGAAAGGACCTTAAGATCATCTAGTTCCAACCCCCCTGCCAGGGGCAGGGACACCTCCTGCTAAAAATGAGACTGTCATAACATGAAAATAGCCTGGTTTTCCTGGACATTTAGCAGTTGGGTTTCTCTTTCATAGATCTAATTGACAGTAAAACAAGAGAAATTAAATGAAAGGTATGTGGGTATGGATCATGTGGTACATTTTGTGTTACCATGAATGACTGATATAAATGAATAAATACCATAAATGACCGATATAAAACGGGGAATTGCATGACTTTACCCCGGGATCTACTTTAGAAGACAGAGAAAGTCAGTAAAAGGGAATGGGTTAAACACATTTATATATTTCTAAGGGTAAAAAGGAGGTAAACAAAAATGGTAATCGTGTAGTAACTGTTTAATAATTTCTGGTTTACCTTACCTGTCAGACTGAATATCAGTTGTAGTTGGTAGATGTAGAAAGAAGAGAGTCAAAATAAACATTAAAGAGTCACATGAGAAAGAATCAGACAGCACAGGGAGAGAAAACCTATGTGAGACCCAGAATATATGAACTATAACTGTTTCTCTCTTATTTCTGTCTAACAGCTGCAGTTTTGGGTTGGCTACCTTCTTTTGCTCCTTTTTATAAAACCACATAGTACTCATCCTTCAGTAGTTGGTTTTGGTTTCTATTGTTTGGGTTTTTTTAACACAGATCTAGAAACTATGTGTTATGTAAAAAAAGCTAAACAAAATAAAACTTAGCAACATGACTTGTTCCACTGCACATCTCAATATTACCTTTTTATTCTTCCTTAGGCATCCCTATTTGAATAAATTTGGGGGGTTTATTTAGGAAAGAATCATACAGTCAGGCTCCTTATTATGTAGAAAGTATGAATATGTATATGTATATTATTCAGAAAGTTTTCTTAACAAATCCTCAGCTGTGGGACTTTAACATGCTAAAAGAACCTTTCTTCAATCTGTGCAGGTTTGCTGAACTGAAATTACTTACTGAGGGCCATGATCCAAGTCCTGTTGAAGTCAGTGGAAGTCACTCCAACTATTTCAATGGAGCTGGATTCAGTCCATAAGGCATTGACCACTTGAAGTTGTTTTGCAAATGTTGAATCTCTCCTGATGTACAAAGCACATTTAGTAATGAGAAACAGGCTGTAATGGGGATGAGGGAGCATATAGTGTATGTATACATCACTTAGTTAAACACATCATTCTATAATGTCATAAAGCATTTCCCACACTGTTATTCACATTACTCATAGGAGATTTAGGTTTTTGAAATCCTACACAAAAATGACCCAGCTGTTCCATATACGATACGTTATAGCACTTGTCACTGTGTGTAGGAAGGGTAATTAACCTAAAGAATATTATACTTCACTGCCAAAAGCTAAATGTCAGTATTACAAATTTCTTAATGTAAACAACACATTTTGAAACAGCAGGAGAGGTAGAGATGGAGTACTCTTTGAAAAGGTATTTCACTAAGGGATTGGATGGTCCAGGCAATTGTTACAAGACACCTTAAAGTTATCTTTTCAAATTCTACAGTGTCTAACAAATCAGTGGTATCTAGCTGTGATGGGAGGTACTCAAGGACTTAATGTGGTAGATCTGACGGCACACGGAAGTAGTCCTGTCTTTTCTTAGTCACACACTATTATTCATAAAAAGCCTAATTCCTTTGTGAATTCTATGTCCTTGAAATTGTTGCCCAGTGAGACATTGTAGGTTTTTTGTATCCCAGTTTCTAATAAAAATAGAATTTTACATATTTTTCAGTAGTTTTGGGGTTTTTGGTGTGCTGGTTGTTTTGGGTTGTTGCTTGATTGATTTTTTGGTATCGGTTTTCTGGTTTTGGTTGTGTTTTTTTTTTTTTTTTTGAGAGGGTTGGTTGTGGGTTTTTTATTTTTTGGGGGTTTTTTTAAACTTAAAAAAGAATCAGGCTTCATTGGTTTTGCTCTCTAAAATCAGTCTTGAGCTCTGCTTTTCAGGTATTCTCAGTCTCTCTCTTGTTCCAAAAACGTCAAATGAATTTTCACAGATTGTGAGAAGCTTTGGCAAGTTAAATAGAGTTGAGTATTTCAGAGTCAGGGAACACTCTGCCTATAAGAAATACACACCTCAAACAGAGGTACTTCATACTCTGGACATTGCTACTGCAGAATTAGGACAGTAACTCAGGAACCCCTGCTCCAGCAAAGATACTTGGGGCTTAAAGATTCCTGCCTCTGCAGGAATCAGCAGAATGCTGATGGGAAGCTCTGGAGTTCGTTGGCATCAAGTTTGGTGAATGTCTCTCACACATGTGGATCCTGAAGTCTAGCATTCAACAGGACCTAAACTGGGTCTTTCAAAGTTTGGCAAATCAATTCTCTGAAAATGGTTAGAAATGCTTTCCAAAGAGAAAACGTCCAGGCAACTCTCATGTGTTTCCCCATTCCTATTATGTGGTCTTTGCTATATTTAGGGATTAAAGAACATAAACTTGATTTTGCATAGCACTACCAGAATCAAATCTAAAGGAATTCTGTGGCCACCAGAAATGGCCTTTCCACTTAGGCAGACCTTGTCTAATTTTCCCATAACAAACCTTATCAGAATTCAATGATGAAAGTGTAGTTGGCTTTTCTGAAGAGATCTTTCATTATGTTTGAGCAATTCTGACTTCTTGTCCAGCATCTCAGAGTGCTTTACCTAGAGGGCAAAGAACGCAGGACAGAAAGAGACAATCAAGAAGTGATGGGAAGAATAAAAAGAGGACAAATGAACACTGAAGATTAAGCAAGATTCTGAAGTAGCTGGATCTGACTGTAACAGTAGAAGCTTTATATACAAGGTATTTCAAACTCATTCTGTAAATCTCTGACTAGCATTCCTTCCAAAGTCTGATACTTTAATTAATTCCTCTGTTTTTGAACTCTTCAAGCCAAAAAAGAACAACAAAAAAAACCCACCCACTATGGTGGGGAACAACTATGCCCCACTGCACTCAATGTACCTCTTACCAGTGGCTCTTACAGGAGTGGCACAGGGCTTATGATTGCTTGCTCTACAAACTCTCATTTCTATTGTTCCATGCAGTTTTTGAGAAGCAGTCTTAAGCCACAAGTCATCACAATTTCCCTTCAACAGCAACACAGCACAAAAAGCAATAAACCGTACTTAGCAGTGATCCCTTTAAAAGGAGGGGACAAAGACAAAATCTTGGGTCTGTATTTTGCATTTCTTTCTTTATCTTACTTCTTTTATTGAAATTCTAACTGCAGTAAGGATTTTGAAAATTAGAATCCTCGTTATTAACAACATATGCAATTTTTACTGCGACTTTTCCATGGAAAAAAATGCAGGTGCATTGTTTGTACTTATTCATCTGGAGAAAAAGCATTTCTCAGCATCATGGCAATTATTTATGAAATGAAAATTACTAAGTAAGTAGTTAATCTCATTTTTCTGACTGTCAGTTTTCTTCACTGTCTTTTTCTCTTTGCAGAAAGTGAAAGTATCCAATATGGCTTCCAGTTCTGTCCTTAGCACCAAGTAAGGAAGTAACCACTAAAAATCTCCCCAAGCTTGAAAAATGTATGAAGTTGCTGACATAATCTTATCATGTAAGTTTCTTGTCACTGCTACGGAATTTTCACATGAAAGATGACCTAAAACACGTTTCATGTTGATACTATTGCAAGCAAATAACTTCCAGCATTATTAACTGATTTACAAACGTTTTTAACAAATATTCCTGAACTAGATGTTTTGATTAGAGATAATAGAGCAGAGTACACCATAATGAAAAGATAGAGCTTTCCATTTTTATTAGTTGTAAAACATTGACAGGTAAAACTGTACATTTAGACTGAATTTTAAACTATAGTACAATAAAAGAAAAGGAAAAACAAAAAAGCAATGAACTCTTTAACTTAAATATTAGTTGAATATCTATGAAAAAGATATTTAATCCTGAGTAAATTTCACTTGTTGAAGGCTAAGCAATTTCTACACAGTGATAAAACCTTCTGAAGCTGCCTACAGTGTTACGTTGCAAAGGTTTCCACTGGCAAACCTTCTTGCCTTATTCACTCACTGATAATAAAGGACCAAACATTTCCAGTAAAGCAAACCCTGATTTTCTTCAAAGCCCATTCTTTGTAAAAGGTATGCTGTTAATAGCATGTACTTTTATCAATGGCATTAAAATGACTGACTGAATCATACATTTCTGATCCCATTAATGATCAGTGGTTAACTCTGGAAATCACTCAGGGGTTTGCTCAAAGAGCATTTACATTTCATTCTCATGGTTTCATGGAAGACTTGGATACCCGTAGTGCATTTCATAGACAACACTGAGAAGCATGCTGATCTAGTATATTGCCCTCTAAGGAAGTAAATAAGTAAGAGTTGCTGTGGGAATAAGTCTATGTATGATCCATAAACATTTGATGAAACTTATAAATGTAGTTCTGTTTTTTTTCTTAAACAACTGTCATGGCTTAAGCCCAGCTGGTAACTCAGAACCATGCAGCTGCTCACTCACTCTCCCTTTTCTTACTCCCACTCCCAAAGGGATGGGAAGGAGAATCAAAAGAATGTAAATCTCATGGGTTGAGATAACAACAGTCCAGTAACTAAAGTATAATAGAAAACTACTATTACTACCACTAATAATAATAATTATAAGGGAAATAATAATGGGAGAAAATATAAAACTAAAAGGGGAAAAGGAAAAGAAAACAATAAACAAGTGATGCACAATAAAGTTGCTCATCACCCACTGACTGATACTCAGCCCGACCCGAGCAGCGATCTGGGCCTTCTGGGTTACTCCCCCAGTTTATATACTGGGCATGATGTGCTGTGGTATGGAATACCCCTTTGGGTAGTTTGGGTCAGGTGTCCTGTCCCTGCTTCCTCCAGGCTTCCCATGCTCCTCCTCACTGGCAGAGCTTGAGACTGAAAAAGCCATTGATGGGAGTAAACATTACTTAGCAATAACTAAAACATCAGTGTGTTATCAGTGTTGTTCTCAGACTAAAACCAAAACCAGCACTGCACCAGCTACTAAGAAGGAGAAAAATAACTGTTACAGCTGAACCCAGGACAATAATCCTTTATAAAATATGAAAACAGGGTCTTGTTTTCTTCAAAAAGTTAGATACTCCTAAGTACCTATGTAACTTCACTCCTGTAAGTGAAACTTCTGGAATTTTTCATAGGCCTAAATTACCATAATAATGAATTAAAAGTAAAGAGAGTATTTATTAATACATTTCCATCCTGAATGTGACCCATTTATCAAAAGGAGTTATCCCAGGTACATAGGTCACTGTGAAATCCCTTCCCATTTTATTTCACCTATATATTAAAATTTCTTTTCATCATAAGTAGACTTAATAGGAACAAAGTTATGCATTTACTTAAATGCTTTGCAAGTCTGAGGACCTCTTCACTCCCTATTTAACCCGAAAGTAATTCAGGCAAATCTGAAACACTTAGAAAAAAAGAAAAACTGAAATCAACAGGGTTCTTTGCTTTCACACTGCATAAATTTATGCTGGAACACGGGCATTGACATTTCATTCTTAGCTGTTGTCACACAATACTGCATAGCAGATCAAATGTAGCAATTAAAAATGTTTTGAAACTGCAACTCCTACTCCATAAATTGCTGCAGTCTTTTGTTACAGAACAAGCAAGTCAACTTCCTGTTTGCTCTTAAACTATTCACAGCTTCAGCCGATGTCCTGCAGTGTCTTTTCCAAAGGTCATACCGCAGTTTTCGATTCACACATTTGATTAAAAATATAAGAATCACAGTGTCCTGGGAAATGATCTGCAGAAAAAATAGATCAAACTACCTGCTGTTTCCAGAATAAACCAGGTTATTGTCTCTGTTCCCCATTCAGTTAGCATTGCAAAAAGAAGAGGTTACATGTATGTCAACAGAAATCATACTGCCGAAATAAGGAATTATATGTGAGGCATGTGTTTAATGAATTTATATGCTTTTTAGAGCACAGGTTTTCTAACTGATAAAAATATGCTCAGTTTACAATATGGTTAAGGAAAACCAAGGGACAAAAAACTATGAGTATTTATATTTTATAAGGACTAAGCTCTCTTCTCATTCTTCAACTGCTGCAACATACTTTTGCACAATTGCCTTCAGACCATATTGTCATAATTTTCCTTACACCAATAAGTGCCCTCCCTGAAGTTCTGTTTTTGCTTAATGAAGTTACTATGGAAGAGACTGTGCAAAGAGTCTATATGCCATCTTTCCTTCAAGATCATATCCCTCAGTATGTGTAGTAGGGTAGTTAAATGTCTTCTCCTATTATAAATAATACTTTGGTGTTCAACACCAGAAATTTTGAAACAGCATTTGCACATATGGTGCAAAATCCTGGCCCAAAGTGAGTGAAGTACAGGAAGAATTGCCACGGTGAAATACATCTCTGACAAATGACAAATTCATTTGAAAATTCCTTTTCTATTTTCAATTTGGGCACTTCATTTTATGTCATGAGCTCAATTCATCTAATCTCATCTAATATAAAGCAAGATTATGACACTGTCCAGAAAAGATATTCACACCAAATCAGGTGACTGTAATGAAAAATTCACCCCTTTGCTGCTTTTGTCCTGCATTGTCCAAGGAGAGACTAATGCTGAATCTTCTAAGGAGAAGATATCCAAATGGAAGAATGAGTATGTGGAGTGCGGGTGCATTTTTATGGCCCTAAGGCTGATACAGGGAAAGAGTCCTTAGAGCCTTGGGACGGACTGAGGACTGGAAAATCGTGACTAGATTTTATCCAGACCCTGT
This sequence comes from Ara ararauna, assembly GCA_028858755.1. NCBI lineage: Eukaryota > Metazoa > Chordata > Aves > Psittaciformes > Psittacidae > Ara > Ara ararauna. The sequence goes on from CM054379.1 coordinate 23,161,981, forward strand.
AGTTACACAGAGAAAAATAGGAATGTGGTGTTGAGACGATTTGTAACAGACTGGTGAGCATTTTGAGTGGGAATGGGCCAAGTTTTATGAGCAGACCTAACACATGTTCTCTCAAATGTAAATTGGATTAAAAAGTGTTCCATTTTACTTAGTCTACTGTGAAATGACATTCTGCTTTATTAGCAATGCAGGTCCTGAATAAAATTTGGTGTGATTTTTATCTTAAGAGTGACTCTGTGCGGAACCTTACGTTTCTTTAGTGATTTGCATTATATCTTTAGCTATATTTAAACTGAATTTTCATGCACATAAAACATCACATTCTTTTAAGCACAAAGTAAAGATGTCAGAAGAAACTGGAATAGTTTGTGAGCCTTTCCTGTGACTATATGCTTGGACCATTGGAAAAGAAAGTAGGCCCACATACAGGTAAACAAATAGTGGCTTTGATATTATTGGCTAATTTCTGCTTCTAATGATAATTCAACCCCCTCAGTTACATGTATCAACCCTGCTATGGGATCTGTTAGTGCAGAGCTCCACAAAATCTCTTTCACCAAGCCTCTGGGTTGGAGCTGAAACCCAAAGTTTCATAATGAATATTATTAAGCTGATAGACTAGGTGTTAACACAATCATTTACATGGGTTTTTGGTGAAGCAAATGTAGTGATTTAGTCTAATGACTCCATTACTGTGCTGAACATTGGCAAAGTGAGCAATGTTCATTTCAGGATCTTTGCCTCAGAAGAAAAATAACTCCAAGTATTGATATTCTAGTCTAAATAACCATTCTTATGAGTTGTTCTCCTAAAAAGTACTTTTTTTTTCATTCCCATTAAATACATTTTCCTTGGTCAACATAAAATCTCAAATTGCAGTATTGGTAAAGGAAGCCTTGCAAGCCACTGCTTTTATATTCTCACAACTTAAAAATAGCCGCAGCAATCTTTTTTGCACTGTATTTTCTGAAACTATACTGTATAACAACACTACATCGTTTTGATAGCTCACAATTGCAAGTATGTTTTCCTGATCCAATTTCAGCTTGATATTTCTGCAATAGATCATATCACAAAAGTGTTGCAGTCAGAGCAAAGATTTAGCATAATTCCTATATTTAGGGTTCTGTCAACAGATGTTGAAAATACAAAGAAACTATTTTGAAAATAGAAGTCATAGTAAAAAGACATTTGTCTATCAAGCCTGAAAGTACGGTTGGTGACTTGGGCTTCCTAGCAATGGCATTCATTATTGTCCTTGAACTGTAGGTGCAAATGCACTAGCATACAGTGAAGCTGCCCAGAGAAATAAATCAGTTTGAAAGTAACCTACTTCTTTCTTTCAAATTACCATTAATAACATTGTGCTTTTGCAAGATTAATGTACCTTAGCAGACAAAGATACAGTGAAACCAATTGTCTTGTCTCTGCACCAGCTTTCAGTCATGCCGCTGTCTTTTTCTGCATTACTTATGTATGTATATATTTCTAAGCAAATTTAGAGCTAAGATGTACAGTACAGAAGATATGCCAGATACAAATGAAGCAGCAGTAGCAACACAGCTTTCCTAGTACTTTCCTTCTAAGATAAAGGGAAACCTTTGCGATTAAGAGAATGTCCCTCCCACCACTGAAAACTAAAGCAAGTAGACTGTTTGTTTGGGTTCTTTTTCCCCTGAGAAAGAACAGAAAAATACCAAATCATATGGAGAATACCATCCCAGTGTTTCATGGATTCAGTGGTTCTTTGATGAATATCAGGTAGGTTTTCTGACAGTTCTGGTTTCTGGTGTCCCAGTGTTGCCACTGTGCAGACTCAGAGCGCACAGGCTTGTTAGAGCACAGTCAGGGCTCTACCACTTGGAAAGTCTCTTAATCAAGTAAAGTTCCATATGTGACAGTACCTTTGCTCCTAAAAGGAATCACAGAAACAGCTGTTTTCTCACCCAGTTTCCTACCTCAATGCCATTGTAACTTTTATGAACATTTTTCCATCTTTTTGACTCTGCCTACTCACCTTCTTGAAGTGCAAAATCCTATTTAAAAGAGCACACCTCTTCCCAAGGTCTAGGTCTATATGTGCAGCAGTGTGGGGCTATCTGTACTTTCACAGAGCCCTGCCTGGATTCAAATCTCACAGACCTAAAGCTAGAATACAAGAAGTCTTATGGGTTTTCAGCTCTACTGGAGCATTTCAAGACTTCCAGACTGCTTTCAGTGAAACCAAGACTTGAGGGCAAAGTTCCTGGGACAAGCTTCCATGATGGGATTCAGCAGAGCAAGCATAGACCAAGGATTCAGTTCAGGGTTAAGGACTCCTAAATGAAGGTGCCTAGAGGAACACCTGGGACCTCACCTGCCTTTGTGTTTAATGGAGAACTACTCAGTAGATTTTAGCCTTGCAGACACTGGGGCACAACTCAGTTACACCAAATCAGACACCCTGCGCTATTTGACATGTCCTGTGACATCTAAGACATCCTTCTGCAGTTGACAGGTACAACACAGGACCTGCATAAGATCATCATCAGGATCAGCCTGCTCCAAGGTGGATCATACCGGACTGAAACAGGCACTGTCATGGGAGCAATTGAATTCATGTCTACTTTAGAATAAGCTGAACTTGCCTCCACGCTTCAGAGGATGTATTGATTAGCCTTCTGCTGACTATAATTGCAGCTTTGGACCCTTACATGTTTGTTTTCACCTACTGATAGACACCTGTGTTTCAGTGTTGACCTATGTGTCTGCACTCAAATTCCTAAATTCACATGCTTAAAGTAGTGAGCTGATACCATTTCTATATTTAAATCACATGAAGCACTCTTTAAAGTCAGGAGAAAGATGAAGTGAAATTCATCCTGTCTTGGTGTGATAATTAAGAGCTCAGATGGGTCATTGACTTCCAGGGACCTTTGGGTACATCCAGGGGTAGACATTTACATTTCCTTCCTTACCTCCAGGTGTTGGCCTGTAAAAGCAACAGCCTTCTGTAAGCTCTATGCCAAATCTGGAAGCAACATGTGAAGGACAAAATGGTTACACTTTTTTGCCCAAAAATACTTTTTTTTTTTTTTTCTTCTGAATAAGAGACTGGTCATCATTTTATTTTTAAAAAATGGTATTTCCCTGGAGTAGGGCACTAAATGGCTTTTTGTTACACTAGTTGCCATCTTTTGCATTTGGTTGGTAAACATCTTGTCTTTCAATGAGATGTAAAAGTCTCCACCCCTCTCTTTGTTGGCCATTCAGCATTTCCCAGCTAGGAATACATCTTTCATTCAAACTTAAATTCAGTAAATTGGTCTATACATTAAAAATTTACATATGAAGATGAAAACAGTCTAGCTGGTCAGTGGAATTGATGTATTTCTGGTTCTTCACTGAGACCAGACACAATAAACCACTCTAGAATGACAATCCATTTGGAGATGTTGCTAACCTTTTCAGAAACCATAGCATATTATGACAACAGAAATGTTTTGACATACTAGACTTTCATACACTGAAGAAAGGGTCACCTTTTGGCTTGCCCTGAATGATAATGCAGGGCCAAGCTCTTTGTCTTCCCTTGCTGTAGAGTTTGCTCATTGTCCAGTCATGATCACAGATTTATCTCCAGAGAGATTTAAAATCAAGGTTAGAATGTGGGCTTGCAAGAACTCTGTGTTTAAAAAAATAGAACATTTTCTCTTATCTTAATACTTCATTAATAAAATGCAAATAAAACTGCATCTTTGTCTGCCTGCCTTCATTTAGATTTATCACTAACTCATACTAACACATTTCTCGAAGCCTGTTATTCACCCCTGCAGTATGCAGTTGCATTTGCAACCATATCACTCACTGGTTATGAATTTGTTAACCTTAAGTATCAGGGAGATACTAGATAGAAAATGCAGAGAGCTAGCACTGAGTGGGAGTACTGTGCCTAAAGCATTCAGGAACAGCTGTGTTGTTCAGCAAATCATCAGAAGTCACCTGGGATGTTCAATGACTCATAAATTTCATTTCCTTCTCTGGGCTATTCAGACTGTTGGCTTCATAACCATTTCAGGATATTTCCTGCACACACAGATTTTTCTCCTGTGAAACCTTTCAGTAAACCAGATTATTCCAAAGTTCTTGCTGTTGTCTGTTCAAACACTGGTCTCCTGCCTGTGTATGTTGTCACTTCTTCCCATCAACATGAACCCCACTGCAGCTGCAGAAGGACAGAAGATAGTAAAAGCTCTAAGGCTAAGTGGGTAAGTGAGAATGAACATAAAAGGACATTTAACTCAACTTGATGTAGGTGACATTTCTAATTTCCAAATGCCTTTCAACCCTTGCAAAATACAGAATGACAAAGTTTCTATGAGAGACTGTCAGACCCATCTGTGTTGCTATAAATGCTAACAAATTACATCTGTGATGAAGGTCAGGGAAAGGCTGGATAATATTTGTCAGAGAGGAAAGAACTGAAATAAAACTGAAAGATTTTCCTCTACTGGGAGCAATCTCTGAGGGTTCATCATCTCACTGGGTTACATAGAATCCGCCTTGTTTATGGTCTCTGACTCCAGAAATCCTGGATTTAATGTGGTGTAAGAGTCTTATATACTGAAGTTGGGACTGCCTCCTGGAAAAAGTAAGCTGTGGATCTGTTTCAGCTCAGACTGAGGTGAGCTTCTAATGTGTGTTCTCTTGCCTTAATAAAGTTAGTCTGGTCTGTATAGACAAGACAAACACTGTGATATTTAGGCTTGGTATGATTTTTCTTGGGTAATTGAGGGGAGCCTCCCTGTCCTCAGCTCCTGGTTACTGATGGCTTTTAAGTGTCAGCTAAATATCTTCCTGTTATTTAGTTTACTTCTGAGTATACACTGGTGACTGTGCTTAGGCTGCTGGGGGAAAATAATGACCTAAAATGGAGGTGTTACTAGGTTTTCAGCTTTTGAGGATAGGCAATTCTAGGTTATACTTATCTGGACGTCTAAATCCATTATAATTGCCACAATAGATAGTTTTCCCAGAAAATAATGGAAGAATTTACAGAATCTGTAATACGTTGGGGTAAGTTACGTGTAGGATATTGTACCTTCTAGATCCGTGTGAAATCAAGTTAAATGTCAAGAGATGTATTCTCCTACTTTTAAATTATGCTCTTCCCCAATACCTTTTCTATCTTGCCCAAATTTGCATCTTTTTATTTTTAAGCATTTCAGGCAAACTACATCCCCTCAATCCAAATACCTATATAAACATGAATTTTCACATCCTTTCAACATGAAAGACTTATCTATAAAATGTGATCCCTTTCACTCAGCAAAGCAGATAGACTCAATGTTTCTTCCACCATCTTGGGATACGACATCTAATTTTACTTGAAAGTATGTGTATTTACTCCACTCACATAAGCTTATATTGATGTCTGTAATAAAATACCCCAAAACTTGAATTGCTACCAGCTTTGCATTTTATTGAGAATGCTTTATATACCTCTGATATATGTTTGCCAGTTCGGATTTTACCCTGACTACTAGACCCAATGCCTCCGACAACTCAAAAAAAAAAACAAAAAACAAAAAAACAAAACAAAAAAAAAAAACCTAAAAATTACTGTTTGTCTTTATTAATAACAGCTGTCCAGGTACCAGGTTTACATTTTATATAAAAGTTTCATGCTTCCAACAGTATCACACACTACAGAACTGTGCTGTGTCACTGATTTAGTGCCTGCTGCCCTCTAACCGCAGCAGCGCTGAGCTGCTTTGCAGATCTGCTATCTACAGGTGGGATTCAAAGATCCCTGCAAATACGATTCTCATTGACTTCACCTTTTATAATAACATTTATAATTTTTATAACACATTAAGGACCCAGCCAAGGCTGACACTAGTTATGTATCTCATCAGGAATTCTTTGCGCACTTCTAGCAACTGTTCTCAGTTGCTTTAAAGCCTGACAATACTCCTAGCAAGAGGCATCTTTTCTCTAAATAATTTATGATGCCAGTTGGATGATACAGACAGTCAGAGGCCCAAACAGTTCCCAGGATTACCAGCTCTGGGTACAAAAGTAAAACAGTCTGTATTTCAAGCCAGTTCCTCAGTGCCTGTCATACATGTTACTCCCATGACTCTTTTACTCTCACTTTCTCTTTGTTCTTCATGATAATGGCATTCTTCTTCCACCCCCACTTCTTTTCCTTTTCCTCTTCCTCTCCCCCACCCCCCCACCCCCCCCCCCCAGTCCTGAGTGAGGTACTGCATAAATATGTGTGGAACTAAAAAGTTTAGGAATTTCTGGTATTTTGGGATCACACTCCAAACTGACAAAGGATGACTTCTGTTTCACTTACTAAACATAAGAAGACTAGCAAACTTTTGCCCTTGCCATGCCAGTAACATCAGTTTCATTGGCAATGTGCTTTGGTAATAATACCAAAGAGGTAGATGCTCTTGTTTGTGAATGTAAAGTTAAAAGCATCGCAATACTGATTCTGCACATGAGTTGATAGGCATGTAGAAGTACATATGTGTACATACCCTCCCAGATTACTTCACACATCTCAGCTCAGGCTATACAGAGCACTTATGGGTGGAGAAGCTTAAGCTGAATTAAGTCAAACTTGGTATTTTGAAAAAAAAAATGGGGAAAAATCATGATTTTAAGTTAATTTTCTAATGTATCAAACTTCTAAGGTTTTTTGGTGGAATATGTAACTTTAAGTTGAGGATAGAAAAGTTTTTTTCACAGTGTCATCAATTTTGGAATTATTACTTTAATGTAGACCTAGAATGCCTTCAGAATCTGTTAATAAGAATAATATCAGATATACAACTCATATTAATGACACTGTTTTTAACTAATGCTGACTTACAATTTAACTGCTCTATGTAAGAAACTTATATCCATATTGTTCAAATGAATGTTACTGCACCCAGAAATAACAGAATTCCTAACAATGGAATAGCAATCGTTGATTGCACGTAAAATTTCAGCTGATAGATACAGATTGAAAAACAGTAAAAGCTTCAGGAAAAATCCATCATTATTTATTTGAAAGATGCATAACCAGATTTATTGAGCTGATTAGAGTGATAGACAATCTAAGGCTTGGCAAGGCACCTCCAAGTTTTCAAAGACTTACATTTGGATTTAGCTCTTTGCAGCTGGTAGTAGTCACACGGACTAAATTACATGCATTGCCCTGAAAATGTAAGGAAATGGCCATTGAAGGGGAAATGGCTCAGAGAACACTGTATAAGGTGATGTGTTGTTTGCATACTATTATATGGAATTGCAGGCTTCTACAGTAACTCCTAATGGGGGAAATTTATCACTGCAGAGAGGACCTGTCAAAGCAAAGATGAGGATTGACAGACTGTTTGACAGGGAGGAAAGAAGTGACCAACCAAAACCTGTTCCACATACGGAGTACAACACGGAAGAACAGCACAGGGATATTTGTGGGGAAATACAGGCATAAAGAAAGATGTCACTGAACAGGAATCAATGTAACGATGTGGGGAGGGTGGGAGCAATGCACCCAGAATACACAAAAGGACTGATCAGAGCAAGAACATAAGGATTTCATTTTATATAATCCAGCAAAAGGATATGAAAGGTACAGACCTCACAAGTCAGAGGTAAATGGAGATATTTGCCCCTCTAAAACTAGAACAATACTTCAATCATTTGTGGTTATGTTCTCACCTGCATGATAATGCCTCCTCCAGCCTACACAGCCCTGATTGCTGTGCTCATCACTTAGCTACAGGTGCTGTATCAGTCTGGTGTGACCAGCCAGCAGCTCAGCTCCGCACAGCTGCTCTCTTACTTCCCACCCCAGTGGACCGGGCAGAGAATAGGGAGAGCAAAAGGAGTAGTACTCGTGGGATGAGGTAAAAATAGGTTAATAAGTGAAGCAAAGACACAGAAAAAAGTGATGCAAAGGCAATCACTCACCATCTCCCACAAGTAGACCAATGCCCTGCCAGACTCTGACTAATGGCTACCTCTCCCAAAATTCCCTTCCCTCTGTTTTTATTGCTGAGCATGACATTATAAGACACAGAATACCCCTTTGGTCAGTTGGAATCAACTGTCCTTCCTATGTCCCCTCCCAGCTTCTTGTGTACCCTCAGCCTACTCGCTGGGGAGACAGAGCAGGAAAAAGAGAAAGCCTCAATGCTGAGCAAGCACTGCTCAGCAGTACCCAAAACACTGATGTGATTTAGTTTCAAATCAAAGCACTATGAAGAAAACTAATTCTGTCCCAGAGAGACCTAGTACAGCAGGGTATATTGCTACAGACAATACCTCTAACTGGCTATTGCTAGATGTATTGTTCCTGCTAAATAAGAAAGTGCAGTTTCAAGCTGTGCCTTAGCACAAGTCTGACATGACTGGCCTTCTGCCATTGCAATGCCATCAAAACTCAACCTGATGTGAGCTTTGGTATAGTATTGGTCCAGAGAGGAACCAGGAACAGCGAGGACTGAGGAAAGAAAGAAAGGAAAAATGTGCAATTTTAACACCCATAAGAAACTTGAGACAAAGAAAGCATGATGGTGTTCTGAGCCGGAGGCAAAAAAGGGAGTAAAAAGAGCATTCCATTTAATTTGGACAATGTTAACTTTTAGGAAATGGGAAGAGAATTAAAAGGAGATGTGAAAGTCATAGACTTGGACAAATATGTAAAATGCATACTGGATTTGAACAGAGAGCAGGACCAAGAGCTGGAAAATAAATTTGTGAGACAGTATCTAAAAGATGGCAACAGAATGGTGCGACCTGGTGAGATTAGAAAAAGCAGAAGTGCAAAGAGTTATATATTCTTTTCCCATTTTACAAATAGGGTTTCAGACTTGATATACTGTCTGCAAGAGTGCCATCTGGTGATCCACAATTACACTACAGAAATGACCTTTCCAAGTAAGCTACCGTTAAGAATTACAATACAGATATTTCAGTAGCTCAACCCTCTGCTGGTTTCATTAGACCAAGGCACTATTATATATGCATTGTACTGAGAAAATAGAAAACATTAGAACTCACAGGGGAAAAGACCGAAACAAACAGACTCGACATTTGAATAAAATACAAGCAAATCTTTAGCAAACTTCACATAGAAGGTATGCCTGTAAAATCCTGTTTATGCTGTAAACATGGAAAGATACTTTATATAAAAAGGAGAGGTTGGGGGAGCACTTATCTAGGTTTTTAAAACCCTAGTTAAATTCTCACTCTAGTGTATATAAAATGTTAGGTAGCAAGCAGTAAAGGCAGATTCAGTAAGGCTAGCACTTTGTCTTTAGAGCTCTCTCTAAATTTACTTTATTGTTGTACAGTTTGTCTCCTAACCATTATAACTAAAATTTGCTTATAACTAAAATTCTCACAGCCAAAGTAGCTTTGTTATTTTCATCTTATACAAAGATTGAGAAGAAAAAATTAATTTGAATTAGTGTTGATTTTTTAAGATTGGATATGAGGAAGAAATTCTTTCCTGTAAGGGTGGTGAGGCACTGGAATGGGTTGCCCAGGGAAGTTGTGAATGCTCCACCGCTGGCGGTGTTCAAGGCCAGGTTGGACAGAGCCTTGGGTGGCATGGTTTAGTGTGAGATGTCCCTGCCCCTGGCAGGGGGGTTGGAACTAGATGATCTTAAGGTCCTTTCCAACCCTAACTATTCTATGATTCTATGATTATCACAAGGGGAGATCCTTGTTTCTATCAATTTGGTGCTTATGTGACCTAGAGGACTTGCTTTGTGAAAAAAAGGAAATGCTTCACGCAGAAAACTGAAACAGAATTAATACATTAAGAATCTCCAGAAATGGTGTTGAGAGGAAAATTCTCATGAGAATTATATCAGTGACAACTCTGTTCACCTAGAAAGCAGTAACTCGATGTTTACACCAACTAGGAAATGCTAGGTTAGGGTTGGACTCAAATCATAAAGCACCACTCTAAATTAGATGCACTGCAGTTTAACCTCTCCCCTGCTGTAGGAACATCAGCTCTAAGCAGGGACAAGCTATGCAGAAGGGAAAATCAGAGGTTTCATGTTAACCTGCTAACCAGGGGGTTTGACAGCTCATTGCTAAATAAAGTGATTATGATGCTACTTGCAAGTAATAGGAGACACTATGACACAAAGGGACTTGCCAAGTATCATACCGGTCCTTAGCACAGCTAGTAATCAAGTCCACCTAAGCCTCCAGGTCCAAGCCTGGCCTTAGTTGTTAGACCACAGTGTCCTTCCACAGAGACCTTTGACATCCCAAAGCAGAACCTGCACCTGAGTTAGGAACCGCAAATACTTGAAAAAATATGTCCATAAACAGCATTAATTGTTAACTTGGTCATATTTATCTTCATTTAGATGTAAGTGAAGATTGAGTCTCTCGGGGGAGTTGGAAATAGCTGAAATAAGCACAAAGCACTGTCTTTTGAGACATTAACCACAAACGGTTGCTCATTAAAATCAACTACATTGCAGAAGACTGGGAAGTACGAAATGATATACCTAGATCAAAAAAGGAGTAGATGCTAGCAATAGCAGTCAGCATAGATTTTCCTCAGTACCTTGTAAAATTGCTGAAATACTAATTAAAGATAGAGTAACTAAACTGCACACGTGAACAGCATTTAACAAGGATTAAGCAACATGGTTTGGAGAAAAGCAAGTCTTGCCCTATATATATGCTAGAATTCTTTTAGTGCATTAACAAAAGAGTCAGCAAAGAAAAGCCAGTTAAAATACTTTATTGGAACCTCCTGGAAACCTTTGATAGAGTCTTTTACAATAGGCTTTTTAAAAAGACAAAAATTGACTCAACTGGGACCAGGATTTCACTCCAAGCAGCTGGAATGTGCAGTATTTTGAGTAAATGGCAAGGCCGCAGAAAACCAGCTCAATAGAGAATGGATCAATTTGACATATGGAAAAAAGTTATCAATGAGACACTCTGAACTTCCAAGTCTGGCCTAACCCATGTGAAAGAACCACTGAAAGTTCTGTCAGTAACAGATGCATTTAGGTGTCTAAAGAAGACTTTGGGTAAAAAACCTGAGGATATCCAATAGTGATACAAAAATAGCCCTAAAAATTATGTAACTTAGCTTGTAAAATGGGTTACGTGAACCTTCCACTGGATTTTAAATTAATTATAACAACAAAATTAACCCCTGGACAACAAGGAGAACTTCAGGTCCCTAAAAGAAATGGGACATCAGGCAAAAATCATATTCTGCTTCTGTTGTCCATTTCTGACTATATTTTTTCACTTCTATTAATGAAAATAATCCCTGGTTTCTACTTATTTATGTTCCAGAATCCATTTTACATTAACAAAAAGGAACTGTAGGCTCACAATTTTGCACACAGTTACTGTGTTGGAGCACGAGTTTGGGTAATTTGTGTGTAGAAGTTCAATACATGCAAATCCTTAAGTGCAGTGATACATGGTTAGGACAGCATTTGTTCTTTTTCTTTTTCAGTAGAATTTACAGCAAGCATAGCTTGAAGACAAGAATGGAAGGGGGATTAAAACCTACAAACTTTAAGTACAAGTGAAGAGATATCAACACTTTATCTGTGGAACAACATGTATGCTATCATAAAAAATCACTTTTTAACACCTCAGAAACACTGTTAGGGTTTCTCATTTTTGCCTCTATAAGACCTCGATTGTCTGCTTCACAAGTTCGTGCTCACACATCAGAGTCATTGGAATGGACTAGTACACTGTCGTATAATTTCAGAGAGAAAATCCAAAGTATAAGCAAGTGATCTCAGTACTGATACGTTTTCTGAGAAATTTTGCTAGGTAAAAGCCTGTGTCATTTAACTTGAGCCTTAATTTTGCAGTAAAGGCCTATTATACAAGAACTGGGTAAATCTGGCAATAAACATTAACTTGGTTTAAAGAACACTTGATCTAATTTGAAATATCAAATTACTATCACAGAAAAAAAGGCCAAAACATGAAGGCTGATGACAAGAGGACAGTTTATCAGGTAGCTTTATACACAAGATGGTGTTTAGCCCTTATTGGAAAGACTGTGATTCATACATAGATGTGAGTGAGTTGGGACACAAATGTTATTGCTAATACAACTGAAAAAGCCTAAAGGTGAGACAGGAGCAAGAACCTTGAATCACCCACACAGGTATTATAAACCTCTACTTACAGTTTTTATAAACATACACTCCACACTTCTTGTTTTATGGATTGCAAGTATGCATGTTCTACATGTATGTGTAGGGCAGCTGGGCAGAGGCTTCTTGTAATTTCAAATGCAGTTAACCATGCTGACAACACAACCACATAGTCATGTCTTTATAAAGGGTTCAAATGGATACCCTTTTCATTCCTGAAATTATGTGCACATCTTTCTAGTGATCAAGCCCTGGATCTCTTTCTCTCTCATGTCAAACCAGTTTTAAAGAACAATCAGAGCAGCTTCAAAATGAATGAAAGGGAATTCCTATGCTGATAGTGGTACTGAATAACAGCGATGGCTAGTCCTATGTATTTTTCTTTTCTCTCTGCTCAAATCCTAAAAATAATGAGAAGCCAAAATCTCCTCTGAGAGTCATTCACAGAGATTTTATTCCTGTATTATGACACTGTCCCACAATCGCAGCAAGCCAAAACTACCATCACTCCAATGGTAATTGGATCTCATTGTGCCTGCTCTCCATCAAGAGTGAGGTTCACGTATTGTTCGTATATTAAGTGTTTAAAGATGGGTTCTCAGAGTGTCTATTTGTATGAACATACATTTTCAGTGCATAAAGGGTTATGTACCAAGGTTTGAACTATGCCATAAGACTCCTCATAGAGTTCTTCATTCACAATAGGTAAATGATTTCGTAGTAGTTGAATATTAACTCCCTACTTAAAATATGCATTCACATTCTGTAAAGACTTTAATTTCCTCGCCATGAAATGGATCATTTTTATCTTGTCAAAGACACGTCACCACTTCTAAAGCCAGAGTGGAGCAGCCATTAACCATTTGAACAAGTGTTAAAAATTGGTATTTTGATTAAGGTATTGAGTTAAAACTTAAGAAATTCTTTGTGGGCAACTGAAATTTGTTTAAACAGGTGGGCCTGTCCTAGGAAAAGGGACATGAAAAGGCTGCCATCTGAAATTGTGTTCCTTTTTGATAGAAAGTACATATGGATAACTTTTTTTCCACAGGGATTAGAGCCTGTATATGAGAACTACCAATTGCAAACCACCCTTACCTTCACTATTTCTAACATGGGATTTCACTGTCAGTCTTTCACATCTGCACCCTCCTTCATGATATACATTCTGCTAAGTTAAATGAAAGCCAGACTGCATACTGCAGCCATTTCATAAAAAAAAATAAATAAATACCCTACTGTTTATTCTTAACTAAATTATTTGGTTTGCTTACTGCTTTTCAGCACACAGGAAAGATTCTCCACTAAGACGTCTTATTCCAAGTTGCCATCTCTTCCACACAGCTAAGAACAGAGATTCACAAACAGGCATTTCCTGAGATATTAAATCACTGAGTCAGGAAAAGGCAATGCGACTGTCATCACTTTATTCTCACAGATCAAAGTTAAAGCACCAAACAGTAACCAGCTTAATGCTTGCATTTGTTTAGTAATCACAGTTAACATGAAAAGCTGTTAGGTTTTGTTTTACCTGAGTTGCATATATAGAATCATAGAATTTTAGGGTTGGAAAGGACCTTAAGATCATCTAGTTCCAACCCCCCTGCCAGGGGCAGGGGCACCTCCCACTAAAACCATGCCACCCAAGGCTATGTCCAGTCCAGCCTTGAACACCGCCAGTGATGGAGCATTCACAACTTCCCTGGGTAACCCATTCCAGTGCCTCACCATCCTTACACACATATATGTATAAATTTTCAGAAAACTATTGCCATGAAAACTGTAATTTAATTTCCCTGTGGAAAACACTCCAATAAGTGCAAAATAAGTATATATGGTCTAGAAAAAGGAGAAATCAGCTGCTCTCTGAGAGGAAGAGTACTGAGATATAAATCTGTCTGGAGAGAGAAATGCAAAGAAATCCTGTTCCTTATGCTTTCTCTGTGTATTCTAGTCTTCCTCCCTGTGTTAGGTAAGAAAAAGAAGATAGGTTTGTCTGCCAGATATGAATGAAGAAAGATTGTATTCCGAACTGATATAGGGGGCTTAGAAAATGGGATGTGCTCTAAGCTTGTAATTGTAAACTTCTTTATAACATAAATAAACTTTAAAAGGAGGTGAGGAATAGAAAGTTTTGTCTCTGTCCTACAAATGCAAAACAGCAATAGAAAGATATTGAATTACTTCTGCATAGGAAATATATGACTGAGCCAGAATAGAAGCCAAGCTGAGCACTGAGGATTTAGTAACTAAAGCACAAGCCCATCCTGAATTTCCGAATTTATTAAAAAAAAATCTGCTCCTTCTGCTCAAACCTTGCTCAGAGTTCAACCACTGAAAGCATAAAATACCAAGAAAATTCTTTGCATTTTTCTAATTCAAGAAGAAACTCTTAATGGATTTCTTATAGATTAAAGCTGTGATTCAATTTCCACCCTCTTTTGTTTAAGGAAATCTCTCAAGATTTCTTTTAGCTTTGCTTTACACCTTCTTTTTTATATGTGCATTAATGTTATGTCTTTCCATCCATGTATTCTTTAAATCAGCTTATGCTCCCATCATTTCTGTAACTCTCAGTATGAAATTCAGAGGGCTAAAACCAATGAAGCAAACAGTAACAGCAAAAGCAAACTTGTCTTCATGTCAGTATAATGAATAGTGTGAGAAGCTGGAATTCTGAGACTATATGAAAAGAATAAGAAATTTAATAAAAAATCCACTAATAAGCTAAATAAAATGCATGTCATTAGACTGTTGCGTGAGAAAAAAAAAAAAGAAATTAAAGGTCGGTGTCAAAACCTAGCTACCTTACCCCTGAGAACAAGCAGGTAATGTATGTATATCCATGCTTGCGTTTATGTGTCTGTACTATTAATGTGTATCATTCAGCCTGACTAGGCCAGGTTGTAGGCTCTAGAGACTAAACCGCATTCATTCTCTCCCTGAAAACAATTATGCATATTATTGTAATACAAAGATGTTTGAACAGGTTTTCAGAATCCTATTGTGTTTTGTATTTTGAGCCAGAATGGCATTTAATATTAGCATCAAAATGTACCAGCCACCTTATTGTGATCTACTTCTAAAAGATTCAGTTTCTAGGTCATCAGAACAGGAACTAATTGCTGATTATAAATTTTTCAGACTCACCTCTATCACAAGCTTCTCACACTCATAATAACCTCAATTCTTATGCAGTCGTTTTTTCAGACTTGCATCCATGACCTGTACACATCAGAACAAAGATTCTCTTCACAAAGGAGGATTTGATACTCATCTAAAGAAACATTAATGCATGGAAACCATAGGAGCAATAGCAGTGGCACCACTGGTCTGGCCTGTATTCATCATCAAACAGCACACAAGGATTGCAGTGCCAGGGGAGTCTAAAGGCAGTACCTTCATATGGTGTAATACAACATCATACTGATACACTGTGACTTCCCCACAGCTTTAGCACAGGGCTGCAATCATGCAGGTGGATAATTCTATACTTGTGTAACCTCATGGATGTTTGTGGTCATACCAGAGTCACCACTGATTTCTTATGCTTAAAGAAAGTTTGGGAATTGGTTAGATTTTGCCAAGTCTTCAGAGTCAATCTTGGGCAGTGTGATAAATCTTGCCTGCAGTGTCTGTGCCTGGATATGAGCTAGTCATCCTAAAACCCCTCTATTTTTTAATTAAGGACAAATGGGCACTGCTAGAGTGTGATTCAGATGGTCTGTTTGAGAAGTACACATTTGGTCAGAAGAATTGGTTCAGTTGAGCAGAATTTAGAACAGGATGAAATCTGTTTCCAAACTCAGCCCACATTATTCCTGGAAAGGACAGCTTTGTTCTGAAGTCATCTGCTCCTGTTTCAACCTGAATTTTTGCAGGCCATAAATGGAAATAAAAATCCCTTCTTAACTGAAAATCTAGAGATTCTTCAGCTCCAAAGCAGCAATGTCCCTCCCTTCATTCTGATGGAAGACACAAAATCTCTTGTACTATATTCATCCTTTTTCCCTTTTCAAGCTATGATGGATCCTTTAGTTATTGCTTACCCATCCCCAAGCAATTCCTTCCACAATCAACCTCAGACCCTCTCTTTCATACATGTCCCAGAACTTTTTTCCTTCTAGGAGTGCTTCAGATGGTCTCCTCTTCAAAACCCCTGCCCTTGACACACTGTAGAAGCACACAAGGAACAGAGTTTGAGCCAGGACTTAGTGCAAATGAAGAAGCGTCCTAGCTTCCAGACTGATGACAGGCACTTCCAGAGCATGTATTTACCTGGCAGAAAGTGCAGAGGTATTTGTGAGACCTATGTGCTACTCCCACTAGTGATCTGCATTTGCAGGAAGCGTCTGGTGCTATGAAAATAAGGATTCGAAATGCCAGATTTGATCCTCTGGGAGGCAGAGGCAGACTATCAGCTTCTCATTTCCAAGAAAAAAGGTGAGTAGAACTCCCTGGTTTCTCTTTCCCTGGAGGACATGCTGGTGGCAGGATCCCCCCAGTCGTGTCACTGCTGGCTTACATGAGGGAGTAATTTTCACTGAACTAATCTTTACTGTGTCAGTGTCTCAGTGTCAAATTTATCTGTGTTTCTTGCTGTCACTGCTATTTTCCTCAGCAGCAGCGCAACTAGCCCTGCTATTAGCCACTGCTGGGCTTTACCTCAGAAAAACCCAGTGTCTTTTTCCTCAAAAAGTTACAGAAAGGGACAGCATTAATAACAGTAAAATTATGTTAAAGGCGCTGCTGCTGAAGGGTAAAAGAGGTTAACTGGGCAAAGCTATGTTGGCCTGACCCAGGCAGGATCCCAATAGCAGGCTTACAGTTCACTAATTTATATTCACATCCTAACCTGAGCTTTGCAACTGGAGCCCATTTCCAAAGACCCGTCTAAATAGGGGCAATCAGGAAAATGAACCTGACTTAACTAAAAACGTGACTTGAATGTGGATTAGCTGACGTGCATTTGTGAACACTTCTAGGAAGAATAAAAGTGGACTTATATCTATTTATTTTATTTCACTTTTGGCCAGGAACTAATTAGAACTAATTTATTTATATTCTCAGAAAGGATATTAGCTGTTGCATTTAATGCAATTTAATGGAATCACTTTAAAAGCTAAGTCATATTAATGTTGGGTTATTCCTTCTAAATGAGATCTATTTTTAAAACTCTTACCAGAAATTCAAACTTTTCAATAACTTCCTTGGGTCCTTCTTCTGCAGCAATCATGGTTGGTACCTTGTATATAGTCCTCTTGAAGGCCATAGCAGTGGGAAACCTTTTTTTTTAACTGCTAACTGTAACAAATGGAGGCTGGAGAAATTAATTAATCAGATGGAATAAAGAATGAGTGGCTGTTGTGGCAGTTTAATTCTGTCCCATAATAATGTTATTCTTTTAACCTCAGGAAATTAGGACACATACCTCTTGCTCAACCTTGCAGTAAACCTTGCTTGACATGGGCACGCCTGTAGATACAAACCACTACCAACATAAAGACCACAAGGAATTGTGGTTACACAGGTGTTTGTGCTATCTGCATTAATCACTTGTAATGATAATCCCAAGGGAAATTAAGTATGAGCACAGGCATCCATTCTTTTAACAAATAGAAATGTCCTTACTTTGAAAGACAAGAGATCTCTATTCTTTCATTTATTCTCCTTCTAGTTTGCTTAAAACACATCATTCCCCTTTTGTACTTGAGTTTCTCCCTATATGCAGAGGTTGACATGATCCTATGTTACTGAGCCATTTATCAGGAGATTACTGAATGGCAGATGCTGCTTAATAAGCTACAGTTGCAGTAGTTATAATGCAGTAATTTTCTATAATAAATATTTGAATACACAGAAATAGCCATATGCATCAAAAATTTCCATATTTTGCAATACAAGTATACTATCGGCATTTTTTCTTTTTTTTTAGAGAAGATATCAAAGGAATTGCCCACTAAAAGATGAAGAATACCAACCTCAGTGTAAGTTAGAATAATCACAATTTGTAAGTCATGTTCATCTTTAATCTCTTTAGGAGCTTCTGCCAGGCTGCAGAAGGCAGACTATTGTTTTCCTCCAGCTCCCCCCCCCTTTTCGATTTTTTTGGTTTTTTTTTTTTTTTTTTTTTTTCCTATTTAAAAATCTTTTGGCTTCATCATAATCAACACAATATATGTGCAATCATGAAAAATAGCCTGCAGCTCTGCTGGATGAAGCATACCAGCTTGTTCTCCAATTTTAGAAAATTCTATTTTATGGCTATCACAACTGCAATGAAGAAGCAGAGCTGCAAAAAGAAGCTGTCTGAGAAACATTCATAACTCTGCCTTGACGAAAAGACTAAATGATGACAAACAAGGTCCTTATCAAATCATTAAAAAAAAAAGTAATAAAAAGCTATGATTCACCAGGGAAGCACTCAGATTATGTGGTTATGTATGTTGTTTGGGAAAGTAAATTGACATGTGGAGAAAGAAACATAATTTCTTGATATATCAGAAAATCTGGAATCCTTTCATGATGTAGAAGTTGATCCTTATCCCTGCAAGACCAAAATGTAAGTAAATATAGCAACAAAGTCCTGACCTTTCATCTGTACTGCAGTCCTCTGACTTGTAAATTTCCTGCTCTAGTGTCATTCTGTGAAAATTTGGATTAATGATGCAAAGAAATATTTGCCTTCATAACAGTGTTTTCAGATTCTCTGCCTCTGTTTTCAATGCCTCATTATCCTTATTTATAGTATGTAAAGTCTGTAACTTGACAAGACTCAGAAACACTTTACATTTTACAAGTCTAGAGACAAAGGATCCTTCTTGTCTTCTACACGTTTATTACTGTCAAATCATTAAAGCTCTCCCAAGGGCATCCCTCCTTGCCAGATTTGAGACCTTAATAAGATTTACAGGAGAAGTTTGAGATTGGTGAGCAGCAGTAGAAGCATATTTCCCAACTGAATTTGCACCAGACAGCTAGCTCCCAGTCTTCAAAGTTAGTCTTATTTTGCTGAAATTGCTGTTTCTTAGGGCTGATAAATAATGATAAATAACAGTGACAAAAATGAGCTGAGAATAACAAGAAAAACTAGAAAGGAATCAAACTGAAAAGTTCACAGGCCTAATTCAAACCTCACTGAATTCAAAAGGATGTATAGGTTGAGTTCAACAAGCTCTGCACCCAGCTATAGGAACAGAACATGTGTGAGAGACTTTGAAGCCCACTGGTTGTGTGGAACTCTCAGATGTTGAAAAACATTCAGTCGTCGCTCTCATTCTTTATCTCTTATTTATCCCCTCTTGCCATGTGGATCTCAAAACCCTCCCCAACCCTCCACAAATGTAGATGTCTGTAATCTCCCCTCTTCCAGAGAATTACTCATACAGAACTCAAGATACAGAAGAAAAGTAATTCAAGTATTAATGACCATAAAAAAAGACGTTGGGGAGGGGGAGAATCAACAGCCACCTCCCCCTGCAACACTTCATCATTCTTCTTCCTTGATATCCTTGGAGAAGCAAAAATTTAAGGTTGCAAGTGACTAAGACTGTTCATGGAAAACAGTGGGAAGTAGTTAGATAGGACAGTAATGGAACTGGCAGACCTGGGAGAAGATGCAGCTCTCCACCATGAAAGATGGGATAGAACAGAGTAATAGTTATAGGTAAGGTCACATATTTAAAAGTTAACGCCTGTGGTAAAAGGGGATGTAACTGTTGAATGTCAGCATGTGAGATCATGGAAACGAGAAACTGGAAGTGAATCATAGCAAATACAGCTGGATTGTGCCTGTGTATGTGTGAGAGATAATCTTGAATTTCGGTTCTGTTCTTCACTGTGCTTATACCTTCTATTACCTTTGTGTCTACATGCATTCATGCAGACAGCAAGACACTGACACCTCCTCTCTGATTACAGTTTTACACACAGATATTCATCAAACGTTTATTAGTTTATTTAGATCATATTTCAACAAATTGTATGCAGAACTGGCATGCTAAAAGAAGTCTAAATGATGTTGAAACAGAAGATGTCTGCTGATTCTCCTGTTTCCCATATACAAAGGACTGAAGCTGTGGGAAAAACATGGAGAGAAATCTGTGGCAGGTACATGTATCCCCAGAAGGAGAAATGCAAGTCTCACTGTGAAACACAAATAAATTGACCTTTCAAGACAGTGCTTGATGATTTTAAGATACACTGGAAATTCATTACACTCTGGTGCAAAATTTTAGTCTGGATTGTTTCACCTTATAATGAACCTGGCTGCAATATATCTTCTTAATATATTTGTTTTAATGGCAAAAGTACCACTCCTTCATTCCCAGGTACCACGCACCTCTAATCCCCTTGCATTTCTATTAAAAAACAAAAGCCCTGAACCTTAGCAGGTGGTAGAGAAAGCCACCAGGGCAGCAGATGATTAAAGTCCATTGGAAAGCATCTGTTCCTCTATCTGCCCCTCTAAGGGCTCAACCTTGGGCTCTGCCACTTAGCCAGCTACTTATTTTTTATGATGTTAAATTCCTGCTTAGAGGCCTTACTATCAGTGCCTCTTTTACCTTCCCCCCTCTCCCCAGAACCATGAGGAAATCTGCCGCCCCTTCACCTTCGCTCTCTTTCTTGCAAGTGTCAGCTTTGTCAATCACAGAGAGATGATCCAGCTCATGAAAATGTGTCACAGCAACCAGAGTTTCTGCTCTGCCCTTCAGCTCTGCCCTCTGCTATGACAAACAAGTTTCATTTGCCACTCAGAGAAATCTGTTTATTTCCAGCAAAATACAACTTCTTGCTTCCTAGGAGAAAAAAAAATAAAATGAAATTATCTCTAGCTGAGGAAGCACAATAATTTCCTGAATTCACTTTACTTTCTGTCCAGGCCTAGTTACAATTTCTTTATGTACCAGAGAAAATCCATATGAATCGTTAAAATTGGTGCAGGAAATTGATCCTTCAATTAGTTTTCATCTCTTCTTTGCTGGGGGTGGGAGTTTTCATACAGGGAATGTACAGTGCAGAGCTGGTTACAGCCAGTTACAAAGAAACGGATTTTCAAATAAAAAAACTAATATCTTTTTTAAGATATACTTCTGCACAATCCCGCTATTTGCTATCCTTGAGCACTCAAATGATATCTGTGTATTTTGTAAATATCCTTACATGTGATTACATGTCCAAAATTCCTGCTGAAAACTGCATGAGTTAGAAGACAATGTATGTGGCTGGCTATTCCACTATTTGACAGTGGGATTGAGTGTGCACTCAGCAAATTTGCCGATGACACCATAATGTGTGGTTCGGTTGATACGTTGGAGGGAAGGAATACCATCCAGAGGGACCTTGACACACTTGTGAGGTGGGCTGATGTCAACCTGATGAAGTTTAACCATGACAAGTGCAAGGTCCTACACCTGGGTTGGAGCAATCCCAGCACAGCTACAGGTTGGGCAGAGAAGAGATTCAGAGCAGTCCTGCAGAGAAGGACTTGGGGGTGTTGGTCAATGAGAAAATGAACATGAGCCGGCAGTGTGCACTTGCAGCCAAGAAAGCCAACCATATCCTGGGCTGCATCAAAAGGAGCACGACCAGCAGGTCGAAGGAGGTAATCCTGCCCCTCTGCTCTGCTCTCGTGAGACCTCAGTTGGAGTACTGTGTGCAACTCTGGTGTCCTCAACATAAAAAGGATATGGAACTGTTGGAACAAGTCCAGAGGCGGGCCACGAGGATGATCAGTGGAGTGGAGCACCTCCTGCATGAAGACAGGCTGAGAAAGTTGGGGCTGTTGAGCCTGGAGAAGAGAAGGCTGCGTGGAGACCTCATAGCAGCCTTCCAATATCTGAAGGGGGGCTATAGGGATGCTGGGGAGGGACTCTTCATGAGGGACTGTAGTGACAGGACAAGGGGTAATGGGTTCAAACTTAAACAGGGGAAGTTTAGATTGGATATGAGGAAGAAGTTCTTTACTGTGAGGGTGGTGAGGCACTGAAATGGGTTACCCAGAGAAGCTGTGAATGCTCCATCACTGGCGGTGTTCAAGGCCTGGTTGGACAGAGCCTTGGGTGACATGGTTTAGTGTGAGGCGTCCCTGCCCCTGGCAGGGGTGTTGGAACTAAATGGTCTTAAGGTCCTTTCCAACCCTAACTATTCTATGATTCTATGATTCTTTGATTCTGTTCTATAGCACTGTAGGATGAAACTTTCAAAGCGTCCAAATGATCCCACAGCTGAAGGGCTAGACCAATTCCTGAAATGGACATGGTTCCCAGACCAGAACTTGAATGGACTAGAGACATTTAAGAATCTGTCTGAAGACTTTAACACTTTGAGACAACAGTGCTTGTCATCTGATTTTAACCTGAAAGTTGCCCTTGAAGCAACCAGTTGCACACTGCATATATCCTATACTGAATATCCCAGAGCTTTTATGCCAACATCAGTTGTTGTAAAATACAGAAAAAAGAGACAACATTCTCTTAATAGGGATGGGGAAATAGATAAGTCAATACTTCCCTTCTGTTTGATTAGTGTCTCTTTCTTACTGAGCTCTCAGACTCCAAAACTGTCCTGTGTTTCTATCTGACAATTTCAGTAACTTTAGAGCAAAATTTTGTATCCTCCCTATGGAACATACATTTACTAGTTACTCTTATATACACGTTCTCTACGGAAGACTTACTGAATTATACAGTAAAAAATTAGTAATTCAGATATAACCACTGCATGTCGTGATTGTAAAATCCATGATCACACCATAAAACTTTTTTTCTGAATAACAGCATATAGGCTTTTTTTTAATTTCCTTGGCTAAAACACATTTTAAAGAAATGTATAAATATCTATCGAGCACCCACAAACTTCTGTTTCATTGCTTCTGAATCCCAGCACCTAATCTTGCTTGTATGTCATGTACTATATTACAAGGAAATGAAATGCAATTCAGTAAATTATCCACTTCAAGTTGTGGCCATTTCAGTAGATAAAAGGAGGGTCCTTTATCTTCTATTTATTTGTTATAAATCCCACTGGGATGCTGGCTTTATATTTAGTCTTAGCATGGGCTTTGCTGTGAATCTTCAAGAAGGCTCCTCAAGTAGAGTTATAATGAGCAGAGCTGACTCTAACAAAAGTAATCTCTGACTCTTAACACAAACACTATTTGTTGCACATCTAGTGGTAGCAGCACTGTATCTAATCCTGGCAACTGAGGCTTTGGTAACTAATAGTAGTGAACCTAACATTTTACTCTCGCTTTTAACGATTACCTAATCAGAACACTCCAGAAAAGGGATTATCCTTAAACCAGGAAACAACAGCCTGCAATGTGTGAACAGCTGGAACCCAACTGAGTAATGCTATAGCACATCACCTTGGAGTTTAGACTACTTATCAGAATATTAACAGAGAGGATTTCTTTTTAATCTGTTTGTATTAAGACTCCAGAATTATTAGTGATTGTTAATACTAATCACTGCAAGAGACACTGGGAGGATAGTGCTCCATATGGCTGTATTATAGCCCCTTGTCTTTGGCCCCTAACTCACAGTGTACATAGACCAGTATTTTTCTGCTGGCAATTGTTTATGCTGGGCACCTAATCCTGTGCTTAGGTAATTGTGCTAGTTCCGGTATAATGTTCAGAAGTGCAGAAATTTCCTTTGAATCCATCACCCCCTCTTGAAACCATCCTACTTTAACCGAAATGGCCAAAAAAAAAAAAAAAAAAAAGATCCAGCATGTAATATATGCACCCAGAAATTGTTGAGTTTGCCAAAAGAAGGGGTACCAATTACATTCTGAATGGATCCCACTCCAGATAAACAATCCTTGGCCAGTGCTTAGCTTCTTGAAATACCTTACCAAGACATTTAACATTAATAAAAATGATTGGTCTTAATAAAAATGATTTGGCTCTGAGAATTGAGTCCTTAATTATTTAAAAAATTATACCCTCATACATAACTGCACATATGTTAAAAAAAAAAAAAAGAACATATTAACTTTAAAAATATTGCTACCTCCTTTCCCCCATCCATTTGACCTTGAAAGTTAAGGCTTTTCTTTTTCCTGGCTTTACTCACCGGATGTATTTCAGAGAAGCAATATTACTGGAGCCAACAGAAGAACTGATATGGGTAAGTGCTACTCAAGATGAGTAAGACTTGCACTATCAAGCTCTAAAATTGTTTGCTTACCAACAGCCTATGGACAAAAAGATAATGTAGTACGTGGAAAGGTGGACTAGGTTTGATATGAGAACTATATATGCTTCCTCTGACAAAAATGTTATTCTAATCTACCTGTAGAATATAAATTGCTGGCAGCAAGAAGTTTTTGGTGGCTAAATTCCTGTTTGCTGCATTTTGAAGAGACCATGGTTTGGAGAAAAGGGAAAATGTTTCTTTAGTAAAGTATGGTATGCTCTCAAAAACAGTAGCTCAAAATTAATTATTCTTGCAAAGTTCATACTTGCAGTCTATTAATAATTAGTACTAAAGCTATTTAACCCCTAGGAGAGAAAAGTAATTTCTGGTTTTAAACATTAGCTGACCCTATCCTAAACCAGACATTTCTGACTAAGCCTAAACAAAAGTATTGTATACATTAAATAAGGAATATTTAAATATATATCTGATTCTTCACTAGGAACACTGTTACAAGTGGACGAGAAAATTAAGCTTTTCATATCTGCTTCCCAGTGCAAGCTATGTAAAACAGAATAATAAATGATTGTCACTTCATTTCAGGACATAAAATTAATCTCAGAAAACAGAAAAGTCATGAACAATATTGCAGCAGTATTTCATGGTTCACTGGTTATTATCACTTGCCAACATTAAGGTCACAAAAGAACATTTCTCATTTGTTGCCTAGAGTATCTGTGACTATATTCCTATTGTCAAACCTAACCTTTTGGAGAACCACAGAGAAGAAAAAAGGAGAGGAAAAGAAAACTATTCAGAAGTGCGCTTTCTTTTGTTGCAGTATGTGTAAAAAATAATATTACAAAAGCCTGAAGCTGCTGGATATAGAGCAGGTTGCAAAATTTAAATATTTAGTCCCTGATGAGAGTTAATTAACAAATAAATTGCCAGCAACACCAGAACGATACCCTAGAGTCCAAAATCACAACTTCCCAGACCATCACTGGTATGCAAGTCTTCACATAATATAAAGTTTTGCTAAAATAGACAATGTAGTGAATAAATAACTTTTGGGGGTAACAGAACTGATTATTCTTGGTCAGTGATTTGAAAGTAACCATGGCTATTGGTGTACACAAACAATAAATACGATCTTTACGGTTCATCCAGTTCATTCAAGAAACTTCTTTAAAAGAAGGGTTGTCTGTGGTTGTCCACCAGTTATGCAGAATTCTTCCTTCTGTGCTTCTTGGCTGAGGGACCAAACCAGATTTTCTCAATCTTATGCCTAATAAAAGTACTCACTTCATTCACTCATTAGTGACATTTATCACTAATCAGTCATTCTAGGGTTTGAGGAGGAGACCCAGCATGGTGAAGAACCTGTAAGAACTACTGCTTTATTTCTACTTGTACATGTTCTGGAAAGAGAATTTCACGCAGTAAAGGGTTCTCAAAGGAAGACATGTGATTAATGGTAACAGGATGCTCCCAGTCTTGCAAAGCTTAGGAACTACACAGGTTATGTAATACAATGGAAAAACAGACAAAGCCTATGCTAGTAAAATTAAACTTCCTCCAGATCATTCACCTGTCAAGAAATAGCCTGAATCAATATTTTTATACTCACCTGTCCTTCATCATAAAGTGTTTGTACCCAGACAACTGTTTGAGAATGGTCCTCAGCTCATGCTAATTGTCAAAATAAGCCCACAAAGTATTTGGTAGAGTGCTAGGTAGCGCAGGCTTCCAGCATGCCTGAAACATTTCCAGCTATTTAACAGCATGCACAACTGAACTGCAGTGGCTGAGAAGACCACAAGCACTCTTTCCTCTACTAATACAGCTGTAGCCAGTGTCCTACAGACCTTCAGTGAACTCCTTTAGAAAATCTTTCAAGAGTTTAGTCAAAAAAAAAAAAACAAACGCAAACCCAAAACAAAACCAACCCACTCTGTCTCTCAATGGAAACTACATCAAACTGAGAATTAGTGAACAAATCATTCATGTTCTGTACATTTAAGAAGTAACTCTTCAAATATTAAAAGGTCAGATTTGAGTTTGTGATACTGGAATATTAAGCATTCGGAAGAATAAAGTATCTATTTCCCCACTGATGTGTGGGTGATTTATAAACATCATTTCCATTAACATCAATGGAAATTGCCCAAGTCAACCCTCCAGAGCACCATATCAAGGGCAAACTCCTATAACATTTGATTTTGCTACTAATTCAAATACCAGCTCTGAATAGACCAGTCCATAGATTATACTACAGCTTGAGGAATGTGGAAAAAAAAACACCAACCACAAAACAAACAAACAAACAAACAAAAAAAACCAAACCAAGAGCCACAAAAAACAATGGGCTTCCTGTTTTGATTTTATTTTATTTTTAATAAGATACAGTATTCTCTAAAGTCACATCCGTACTGAGAATCAGTACTGGAAGGGCAAGGGAAAGTAAACAATTAGGCTTGTTTCTGTTAGCTCTTTTTTATTGTGGGGTCATGAACTCCTTCCTCCTGACTAGCCTCACTCTAAAATAAAGTGACTGGCTTCTATATAAAAGTGTGTGTGTTTTGACAGCTTTCCTGCTCTGCTTTTTCAACCTGAGCATAATGGGCAAACAGCGATGAGTTGGCAAAGTGTTTCAATTAAGTATATAGCGAGCTTCTTTGCCAGTCTCTAGCAAGCAGTCCTGCCTGGAACCCCCAAGTGTTCTACTTGGCCAGAAACTGATTTTGAAAGCTAATTAATTCTTGCATTAAGCCAAATTTTAGAACATCTTGTTTTGGTACATTATTGCTGATGCATAGCAAGTATTCAGGAAGGCCACATTATCAGCAATGAGAGTTTCTTGTATTATTTACATTATGGTTTTTATATTGAAGCATTATATAGCACTTTATAATTATTAACCTAAAGGGGCCACCATCACTGGGAGGAAGCATGATGGCTGGATGAACACTAAAGATGCATATCTCACTGTTTTCCACACTATTCATGTTATGTATTTTAAGCAACATTCGGTTTTGGGAAATGCAAATAAATGAATAAATACATTTATAGTGCATTATGAATAAAAATCCCTCAAGTCCAAGTGAATGAAGCATTACTTCTAGGATGACATCCTCCTGTAGCTACCTGGAAGTCTCTGCAGATGAGGAGAAGAGGAATAAACATTTTCCCATATTCAGCAAAGAAAGCATATAAATTCATACTTGACCTAGAATGGTTAGGAAAGTTTTTCCCAAACACACCGTTAAAAATAATTAGAACAATGATTGATTTTTTTAATAAATAAAACAAAGGTCAGAGTAACTTCTTTCACTGTCATATTTCAGTTGTGCATAAGATTGGCTCTGCTGTGAACCCTAAGCTGAGGACATATTTACTGATAGGTAAATATCCATTAAGGTTCATGAGGATTTCCACAAACTTGGATGACACCTGAGCCATTTCCAGGTGCCAGAGAAGGACACAGACAGCATTTTGAGCAAAACAGGTAAAATACAAGAGGGTTTGTATCATTTCTGCCCAAAAAGATTTTTACCAGGATCACTTAGGTCTTAACTTTGATATTTTGGGTTTCTTTCAACTCAAAAAACAATGTCAGTGTCTTATCTCTCCCAAACTGAAAAGGAAACAAAGTCCTTAAATGCAAAACCATGCAGTTTCACAAAAACTCCATTGAAATTATTTAAAACCATCCACAGTGAGATGATTTACTGGTAAATAATCATCTACAGAGAACTCAGTAAGTACCAAAGAACTTGATGCAAAACATTTAGGGGCAGTAAGAGTTTGCTCTGCATTTGGCTAGTGTTATACCAGCAATAGTAAGGAAAGACTTTTCCTTTCCAATTAGATCTAGCAAGAAAATGGGTCTGTTTCTTTTGTGAACCAATTACAGAATCATTCATATTTTTACAAAGTATTATGTCAGTAATGCACATATTCTGACAAGAAAATACTGAGAAAATAAAAAGGTTTCTATAAAGAATCCAAAGAAGAAAACTGAAAAAATGGAGCAAACACACAAAATGCTGTCTAAAATGTAACTAAGCCATGTAGGTAAGCTCTGGAAGGGTGATAATTATTACTGTCAGATCTCCTTCCTTTCATAGGCCATCCCCTGCAGGATGCTGAAATTCACATGGATGCCAACCCAACGCACTGAATACATTTTATTAAAACATTTATAAAAAGGCTCCCCATGGACCACAAAGGATTAATTAAAGTGTCATGCAGCTAAAAAGTCAAAAAGAGGCTATTCAACTGACCAGGATGTAGGCCTTAAAGAAAGCAAGGGATTTTGCCCCAGAGATAAGATATTCTTTTGTCTCTTCACAAATTAAGAGAGTTACAATTCAAAAAGTTCACATTAAATTATTAATGTTGGCTTGTAGTAGCAATTGATAAAGCAGATGAAAAAAAAAGGGGAGGGGGCAAAAAATTCATTAATGCCTTCAAGCATTGTCTCCCACTGTGAATTGATACCATCTTAATCCACAACCTGCCAATGTGCAGAAGCTGTGCGCTCTCCCACTGAAGACCCATATATTCACCCACCCCTTGGCACTGCCTTTGCTGGGGTGACTGCTGTAGCAGGCTGGGGTGGAGCCCTGGGATCTGCTAAACTGTGAGCAAATAATCTGGAGATTATTTTCTTTTCCAGTGATTTTAAGGGATGCAGTCAGTTCCTGTTTGGGCAGTGGTGGACACTGCTCATCGGCTTGTCTTTACCTGTGGGAGGCAGAGGCTTGGGATAGCCTAAGCTCCCCTGTGGAAATGCCCAGCTGAAGCAAACCTCTGAGAGCACAGGCTCTGAACCGGTAGAAGTAGGACCCTGCTCTCCTCTCAGGAAGATGAGTTATGGTTTTGAGTGGGTAGAATGTTTTGAACAGTAACGTGGTTTTATCATAATGCCATTGAAACTGCCTGGCTGGCAAGACAGAGAGAGACATAATTCTACATCCAGTCAATACTAGTAGCATCCACACTGACTCTGCTATGGTTTTCTATGGAATCTGCGCTTTCCAATCCGACCCAGCAATAACGTGGAGAAAGGCTTTATCATCATTTTTTTTTACTGTTTCATCTCATACTCCTCTTCCCACTCATCCCCCTTCCTGCAACATCAGCACCACTTGAGCAGCAGCAGCAGGGACTTAGTGAATGATGTCTGACTTGGAATCAGTGAATATTTCATGACCTTCATCTGTTGCCTACTGAAAGGACAGGACCATATCAGTGTTCTCCTGTTGAATAAACTCATAGTCCTCAGGACTATCACAAGAAGGGTTGTGTGGCATAAGACTGGCTGTTCTCTCTTCCTTTGCCCTAACTGTACCCAAAGTTGGCTTGCTATAGTCTAGATTTTACATATATTCTTTTTCTTTCCTATTCATGTATACAAAACCAATAAACGTATATATCTATTCCTTTTTTTCATCAGAAATGTTTGACTGATAGAAATGAGACACTGGTTGGGTAGCTCAATTCTCCCATAGGGTAAAATGAACATTTTATTTTTTCTATCGTTGGGTACTACCTCTTGCTCACATGCCCAGGATCAAACATTTCCATTTTTAGTTTCAGTAAGGAATTTCCATTAGGTAAGATTGGTTAGGACCTCTTAGTATAGGGCACATGTGCCCTGTAAGCTCATCTAGATGTATTTTATTCAATTGATTCCCGGCCATTGCAGTGGCCTCTGGCATTGTTGGTATTTCAGTTCCACTTGATCTTTACCTATGGTACATCCATATTTATATCTATTAAGAATTTAGTGTCTTAGCTTGTAAGTGAGGTTGCTGAGTTCAGTATAGGGACATATTTCATGTCCTGCCCCTTACAGCTTTAAATTCCTTGTAAGATATAATGAAATACTTCCATAACCTGAAACACCATGTACTTTCTAAAGCAAAACCTTTCTACAGTTCATGTTTTGCCAGTGAAGATAGGAATTCATCTGATGGGAGTATTTTTCTCAAATGTAGAATTCAGAAGATAACACAGATTGCACTGTTTTCTTTCCACCACTGCTTTCATGCATTTCTCACACTCTTTCTCCATCATTTACTTCACTTGTTCTTTTCTGCTCCATATATGAAACAGAGGGCAAAATCACATTATCAGTCATCTGTTCATAATAGTGGTAACAACATAATGAAAGACACCCTTTTAATAATGCCTTTTCTGTCCATGTCTATTGCTCTGCTAATAATGTGGGAAACTCAACAAAAATCAAAATTCATCCTGACCCTACAGCTATTGTGCTGGCTTCAGACTCTATTATTCTAGAATGAGAAGTGAAGAGGCTGTCTGAAGGCGCTGAATTTCTATTACATAATTTTCCTTTTCCTCCAGTTATTTTCAAAGTTTTTGAAAGTATTGCTCTACAGTTAAATATGCTTTGGACTGCATTTCTGAAGAGCTTGCAGAGACTACCACATAACATAATGAATGTTCTACTTGAAGGATTAGCTCCATTAATTGGCACTGTGATATCCTCGTGATCTCTTCCTTCCTGTTTCCTAAGAGAAGTGTCAACATTTAAAACTCAAGATTTGTCTGCTGATATTTTTAGAGATAAATAATTTAATTCACAAGTCTGTGAAGTACCTACTCAATCATAAATGTGATTACAGCAGAGCTGCTCTCGGTAGAGGGGGTACGGAAAAGCTGAAAACCTACTTATCAGTCTACTTCTCAGTTACAGTGAGCAAAGGGCTAAGGATTGTAATGCAGGACTGTGGAGAAACCTGAGCTACCTTGGGTGTTAACTTCAATATGAACACGGTTGCTTCTTCAGCTTCAACACCAACATTCCAGACTGAATTTCTCACTGACATAGACATAGAATCACAGAATCACAGGATAGTTAGGGTTGGAAACGACCTTAAGATCATCTAGTTCCAACCCCCCTGCCATGGGCAGGGACACCACACACTAAATCATGTCACCCAAGGCTCAGTCCAACCTGGCCTTGAACACCTCCAGGGATGGAGCATTCACAACTTCCCTGGGCAACCCATTCCAGTGCCCCACCACCCTAACAGTAAAGAATTTCTTCCTTATATCCAATCTAAACTTCCCCCATTTAAGTTTGAACCCATGACTCCTTGTCCTATCGCACACCTCTAGTTCTTCCTGAGAAATATGATCTGAAAAAAAAAAAAAAAAGTTTAGCATTTTTAACATTATTCTGGCATAGGCACGTATGAACAAATTCACAGTAAATGAATCCAGTCCACCAGATTTTGTTATTCCATGTATGGATAAAATGACAGTGTGCATTTCTAAGGACAGGTCTAACAGCACAGGAGAAAACCAATTTCTTAGAAACCTGAACAGATACAAGTCCATGGGACCTGATGAAATCCATCTGCAGGTCCTGAAGGAGACAGCCAGTCAGCCTCACCTCTGTGCCTGGCAAAATCTTGGAGCAGATTCTCCTGGAAGGCATGCTAAGGTGCATGAAAAACAACAAGGTGCTTGGTGACAGCCAGCATGGCTTCACTAGAGGGGTAATCCTGCCTGACCAATCTGGTGGCCTTCTATGATGGGGCTACGGAACTGATGGACAGGGGTAGAGCACCTGATGTCATCTACCTGGACTTGTGCAAAGCGTTTGACATTGTCTCACATAACATTCTTATCTCTAAGTTGGAGAGACATCAATTTGATAGGTGGACCACTCGGTGGATAAAGAACTGGCTGGATGGCTGCACGCAAAGAGTTGTGCTCAATGGCTCAATGTCCAGCTGGAGACCAGTAACGAGTGGTGTCCCTCAGGGAGCGGTGTTGGGACCGCTCTTGTTCAACATCTTTGTTGGTGACATGGACAGTGGGATTGAGTGTGCCCTCTGTAAGTTTGCTGATGACACCAAGCTGTGTGGTCCGGTTGATACATTGGAGGGAAAGAATGCCATCCAGAGGGACCTTGACACACTTGTGAGTTGGCGGAGGCCAACCTGATGAAGTTTAACCATGACAAGTGCAAGGTCCTACACCTGGGTTGGAGCAATCCCAGGCACAGCTACAGGTTGGGCAAAGAGATTCAGAGTAGCCCTGCAGAGAAGGACTTGGGGGTGTTTGTTGATGAAAAAATTAACATGAGTCTGCAGTGTGCGCTTGCAGCCCAGAAAGCCAACCGTCTCCTGGGCTGCATCAAAAGGAGCATGACCAGCAGGTTGAGGGAGGTGATCCTGCCCCTCTACTCTGCTCTCGTGAGACCTCAGTTGGAGTACTGTGTGCAGTTCTGGTGTCCTCAACATAAAAATGACATGGAACTGTTGGAACAAGTCCAAAGGAGGGCCATGAGGATGATCAGGGGACTGGAGCACCTCCCGTATGAAGATAGGCTGAGAAAGCAGGGGCTGCTCAGCCTGGAGAAGAGAAGGCTGCATGGAGACCTCATAGCAGCCTTCCAATATCTGAAGGGGGCCTATAGGGATGCTGGGGAGGCACTCTTCATGAGGGACTGTAGAGAGAGG
Organism: Ara ararauna; assembly: GCA_028858755.1. Taxonomy (NCBI): domain Eukaryota; kingdom Metazoa; phylum Chordata; class Aves; order Psittaciformes; family Psittacidae; genus Ara; species Ara ararauna. The sequence continues at coordinate 23,194,780 of CM054379.1, forward strand.
ACAAGGGGTAACGGGTTCAAACTTAAACAGGGGAAGTTTAGATTGGATATAACAAAGAAATTCTTTACTGTGAGGGTGGTGAGGCACTGAAATGGGTTACCCAGAGAAGCTGTGAATGCTCCATCCCTGGCGGTGTTGAAGGCCAGGCTGGACTGAGCCTTGGGTGACATGGTTTAGTGTGTGGTGTCCCTGCCCATGACAGGGGGTTTGGAACTAGATGATCTTGGGGTCCTTTCCAACCCTAACTATTCTATGATTCTACGATTCTAATTTCTGATAATTTCCAGACACAAGCCAGGCCACATGTGAAGCTGTCAGTAGCTCTTAGGCTGGTAATACTCACTGGATTTGTAGGCATTTTCTAGAAAAGTTATGACTTGCTCTTTTATCTAATTTTTAAGGTATTTTTTAAAAAAACACCACTTATTATATTTCTTAAAGCTGCTCCTATTTCAGTCATTTACATAATTTGTTTTTACTTTTCCAAAAGAAGTTCTGTCAAGAAAATACAGCTGTATACAATTCTTCCTCCTCTTCTGCTGCTGCTCATCCTGATTCTTAAATTCTAAGCACATGAGAGCAATAGACCTCTCTCACACCAGGACACTATTTATATAAGGATTACACCCTTAAAAAAAAAAATCAATGCATAAAATATATTACCATACACTATTTATTAAAAAAAAATGAAAGAAAAGGCATTGTAAGTTTTAAATTATTGAAGAAGAAAAAGCTCTGTATAGAACTTAGGTGAAAAAAAAAGAATAAACAATGTCCTTCATAGCACAGTGTCAAAAGTATAAAGAAATAGAAATAGGAATGGCAGGGTGTTAACCCACGAATGAACTGTGCTTGATCAATCTACCATCATATTGCAACTTGTCTTCTTTCTTTATACATTCTTACTACCTAAAGAGATCTCAGAAATATAGATTCTTTTCAACTTCACCACTGCCCCAAAAGAAATCTAATGGTGGAAAGAGATGGTGCATCTTAACAGAGCATTTCAGCCTGAAAATATAAAAGAAAAAGTTCACTAGATTTTGTGGCCAAGGGAAAAAAACAAAACCCACCTTGAAAAAGAGGAAACTTTCTGCTTGCAACCATGTGCTTCAAATATCCCCAAAACAAAAATCAATAGAGCAGACGGCTTCTCATGATATCCCAGGGAAAAAAAGTATTTTTCAGGCAATTGAGGGAACATAAAATCAGATACATTAATGAAACGGAAGAACTATCTGACCAAAAGCACTGATGTTTGAAGGTGTATGAAGCATTTTATTTATCAAAATACCAACAGCATTTTGTCATTATCTACATACACAATCAAATGGGATTAAACTGTGTTTGTCAGACTCATGCATTTACCCCACTGAAATCCAGAAGGAAAGCAGATGCCACATGAACCTCAGCCTCAATGAATTCTACAGTTATTAGTTAGGCTTTAATTCACTTTAACTCTATCCCTAATGTAATTGCAACTAATTATTCTATCAGTTATTCAAAAAATATATCAGATTACTGTGCTGTAGGAAATAAATTTCAATTTACAATATCCTAGCCCATGAATGACATTGAATATGGTTATGTCATTTTGCCCACTTAATACACAACATAAGGTGCAATATACACTTTTACCAGATGTCTGTAATAATTCAGTCTCCCCACCTTTGACATAGTCCTGAATAACAGGATTTAACTGTAAATGTAAATATTTTTTAATGGATTGAACAGTCTGAAGACCTGTCTACATCTTCCACGAGTGCATCCCACAGGTGACTGATATGTAATCTTGCACACCACAGCCTGGTCCCATCAATCTTAAGCAACAGTCTCAACCAATAATAAAAATAATGAAATAACTATGTTAGAAACTTGCAAAATATATTATTCAGAGAACTTTAAAAATCTCACTTTGAAATCATTATATACATAAACACCACCCCCCAAAAAAAAAACCAAAAAAAAAAGAAAAGCAACCATATTTTCATAAGATGCATACTATGTAAAGTTAAAAACAACAGGAATCAAGGTCTCAGTTAATATTTCCCTTTTTCTTGGATTGTTTTTCCATTCACTTGTTCCTTCCATATATAGAAAGACAGAAGTGTACTCTCTACTTGTTGTTTTCATATCTCTTTTCTCTACAGACAGATCTCCATCTATTGCGGACGCTGAATACCCACTTTTTCCTTAAGCCAGCATCTTTAATATGTAAGCAATCTTTTTCATCCCTAATGTAAGCATGAATGGGAATAAACCCTATCAGCCTGATGAGAATCATAGATAGATTTCCTGGCTGATAGGGCATTCGGTATATCCCAGACTGAAGGCTATCTCAGTACTCAAATGTATATACATTCACTCACATAGACAGTATCCCCTGTTTTTTTACAGTAAGTTTAGATGCTATCATAAGGATAAGCTGTTGCACTCAATGTATATTATTTTTACATACATCATCTTAACCTCCCTAAAGGCTCTAAGTCTTTGAAAGTTAATTACATAGCCAAGTAGTCTGAACACAATCAATGCCTACAATACAAAGAAAGACATGTTCTTCCACATCTGAGTATAAAAAACACTTCCAAAGTATAAAAAATGGAGACAAAGTTCTATGAGATCCTGGAAGATGATATCTATCTAAAGGCATATACTCAGATATAGGTGTCTGGTAGATTATCCAGACAAATACCGCAATGATACAGTTTCAGACATTTCCACAAGTATCTTTCCCTCAGATATGTCCTTAAACTGGAAACTTCTTCTTGTGGATTGTCTGCCTTTCTGACAGCCTCTGGAGCTCAGCATGGAATTTCCCCAAATCACCTGTTGATCACCTCCAGACATCTACCTTTTATGAAAAAACAATAATTCCTTAAGTACCATTTTTTATTCCATTTTATTTTGTTCAAATGTTTTATTTTAGGTTTAACCTTTTCAATTGCCACAGCAGTTGTGTTTCTCTTGGAGAAAACTGAATACTCAAGAATGTTAGTCTTTAAAGAAAATAATAATTCTGAACTCAGTGATGAAAACTGTAAAACTTGTAAGCTGAAAAGTCAGAAGGTAAAAAAAATTCAAACCCCCCCCCCCCAGTTAACTACAAAATAAAAACTGAATTAACAATAGTCTCTGGATTTTTAACTCAGTCTTTTTTATTTTTGTGAGAATTGGATTTTGAACAAATAAGTTTTGCAAATTCATCACGTTTCAGATAATTTTTTCAATAGGCAAAAAGACGTTGTTTCTTTCTGTAAGGGGACTCAGAGCTTGTAACAACCCAACCATTGTTGCCAATTTGGCAGGAGCCTGGAGGCTTGAGTGCTTAATGCACTGGCATTTACATATAAATTGACATATTTTTTTATCATTCTGGGTATTTGTTTGAATGTGTACCCTATGTGAGATGGGAACAGAAATCTGGTTGTCCAAGTTCCATATGAAAGCAGATCTATAACTGATCAGCTGTGCCTTTACCCTCAGGGGGAGATAAAGATCAGTGAAAGGACACATTTTAATACTTGCTTGCCACACACTATGATATTGATAGAAACTGAAACACAGAGAAATCAGCATGCAATATACTAGTGTTCCTCAGCTGCTAAATCTTTTGGGTGTGTGAACGGCTTAAGGGATATTGCATGAAGGACTAGAGGTGTTATGGGACGTTCTTCTGATCTCGCTGTGCTAAAACAAAGTCATCTTGTTAAAACATTGCCCAAGTATGAAAATAAACAGTGGGTGCTCAGAAGACAGTTCATATCATACCTCATCCTGTTCATAAACATTAACTTTTTAGTGCATATCTATTTCCAAGTGTCTTTGAAATTCTGAATGTCCTTTTTTCAAGTGACAGAATGAGAACAGCTAAGAACATCTGCATGTATATGTGCTCTCCCCAAAGCTGAAGGACAAAAAAGATGGGCGGCTGTCATTGCGTTATAATGCAATTGCTGTGCAGCTTTTGCTAGTGTTGTAATGCAGGGGGTCAAATAAAATGGCCAGGAAGGTCCCTTTTAATTGGAAAATCCATTAAATAGACAGGGAGGAACGGGAAATGTATATTATGAAAAATACCAGCATTAACCTAATTTTTGCTTCAAGATCATATGCTGGAAAATATTTACCAGAAATGCACAGAGCTCAAGGCAAGGGTCAAACAGCAGAAAGCTGAAGAGACAGTGTACCATTAATATTAAGGATTATAGTCAGCATATGACTGAGAATAATACTGTGGATTCTCTGGCAAAGACACACATACAAAAGGCTTCTAAACGAAATCAATGAAGCATGAGTTCTGATAGTCTAACAGCACACTCTGGCATGGTGCAGCTGAAAAAGGAGAAAAAAAACCCCAAAACACTAGGGGAAAAAAGTAATAAACTCTTGCTACCCATGGGCAGACTTCACAGCAGTTGAATAAGACAAATAGAAGAAAGCGTTTGCTACTGCCTAGAGGGAAATGTAATGACCCAAGTTATGACCTGCCATAGAGAAAGCCCTATGGAATAAGACAGAAACAGAAATCAGGGAAGTTATGTGAAACTAAAATAGGGTCTGGATTAAGTGCAAGTCAGCAAAGCACAGATAGAATTGAGAGAAAATGTTGATAAAGCACTACTTCCCCCTTCCCCCATTCAAAGATAAATTATTGCCCAGTCTACTCAAATACAAATGTAACACATGTAATGGGAAAAATATTGTGGCTGAATTGTCACATGCTAGAAAAAGGGTAAGTTTAGAAGTCTCAGAATAGAGATTGTGAGTGGCCCAGCTGTTATATCCACATACCATTAACACTGAGCCACCAAGACCATTTCTAAGTCTAAACTACTATTTTTTTGTTTTCTCTGCAGTACAAGCCTTCAAACTTCATAAAGGCTTTGAAACTTTACTGTCCTTGCTAGAATCAAATCATTGCTGTGTGAGAGAAGTCATTGCTTGTGGAAAGTTTGACTTATCTGAAGAATTTCTTAATAATTGCTTTTTTTTTTTCCCTTGTGTATCAATATCAGGAATTGCAGGCAGGGAAGCTTTCAGGAACAGAAAATATTTCCCTGTGTTTAAGATCCATGTACATCTTTGGCTACAGTTCTTCTCAAGTAGCAGGCAAAGAGTGTAGTTCTGAGTTATAGATTGGAAGAATAACGATTCTCATATTTTTAAAGGTTTCCTGGGTTTATTTATTTTCTTAAAAAAATAGAACTCACTTTGCATCATACAAGGTTGTTAAGCTAAGCATCAGTGTGCACTCATCCTCTTCTGCTCTCTGTTTTTCTTTCTGGCAGCCTTTATCTACTTCACAGGAGAGATTAACATTATTCCTTTGAAAGAAAGTATCTGGCCCAAGTTTTACTCCAGTCTCTCACTCTACACCTCCTTTTAAAACCAGACTGAAAAAGTGTACTTTTCATGGAAATGCTAACATGAAACATGTTGACCCATCTTTCCTCTTCTCCTTGAATTCCTGAAATATTTGTTGACTTTGACCTAGATGCGTCAGTTATTTAGAAGCCTTGAAGTTACACTTTTAGTAAGACAAGTTTCTCTGGAAAAAGGCAATATTCTTCCACTCTGTCTGCATTAATATCTGAAGGTTATAATACACCACCTCAGTGCACCTCCTTTGTACCATTCCTTCTATATTTTTTCATCACAGACCTTCTTAAACATCCCCTGTCTACATATAATAAATTCTTAAAAATGGACCTGCTAACTTCAAGATACTTCCCCAAAAGATGGCAACAAGCATAAAAAGGTATTTACTAGCTCCTTTATTTTTACCTGTGATAATGGCAGGAGAGATTTCTTTTCTGAATAAAGAATTATAAACTTGACCTAAAATACATAGGCATTTAAGCAAGGAAGAAAATAGGGTTCGGAAGTGGCTGCTCACTCTTTATTTTTTTCTTTACCCTCAATAATCCTGTAGCTATCTTACTGCATCACCTTCCTTTTCTGACAGTTAGAAAACATAATCTAGCTTCTGCTTTAAGTTTCTTCTTTGGTGATCCATAACTATTTGATCTTGTAGTGACATTATCCTCTACCTTAAATAATTATTTCCCTTCCCTGTTATTTATTCTCCTGAGTTTGCTTGTAAGACTCAATTATTTCCCTTTTCACCCTTTGTTTTGAGAGGCTAACCAAGCTGTGCTCTCTTGAACACGTCTATATTGCCTCCTGATGTGGTAAAACGTAGTCCAGAGGTCTCTGAGCTAGAAGAAACACAAGCTAGTCTGCCTACATGATTCACTGCCACATCCCATGGAATTACCAGTTTAGGTCTGAAATTAAAATAGACTCTCTAGTGCAGTACTACATTCTTGCTAATAATTTACTTCCTTCTGTCTTCTAACCTTCCTCTCTTCCTCCTCTGCCCTGAGAGATCAACTTGCACACACATTTCTTCCTTTGCCTTTGCTTTTTCTCACCCTTCAACAATGTTCATCTCCCAGTGAAAAGAATCCATGAATTAGTGTTTGAATATTATCACTGGTGGAACACAGAATGCAACAGAGAAGAGGAATGCTGTACTCTTAAAATGGATCAATCGACAAATGTGGTGCAGAAAAGGCAAATACAGTTGCGATAGATGATGTGAATCATTTTGGATTTACTGGCTGATAATGAAAGACACTGAATGCACATCACATCTACTTAGCTCAATAAAAGTTGAGAACAGCATTTGTTAAGAACTAGATGGAAGAAGGTGAGGCAGAGGGAGATGAAACAAGTAATTAAGATACTGTGGGAAAGCATGATGAAGTTACAGAAATTAGGAACAGAAGGGATTTTATGAATGGCTGTCTAGTTCTTTAATAGCCGAAAGAAGTATTTTCCCTTGTAGCACATATTCTACAGATTCTAAAATCAAGTTCTGAAGATGAGCCATAAAATGTCCTTGCATCTCTCTTTCAGCCTATGTAACTATTGCCTGACTGGAAGAAAAAAAAAAAATCCTATGACTAAAAATACTATCCTTGTTCTTAATAGCAGACCAGCTATACTGGAACTGGCTTGCACTAAAAAAGAGGTGGTCTGGGAGGAAGAGGGGAGGGGAAAAGAAATTGCATAGTCCTCTTAAAGACAGATGGAAAACTCTGCTGAGCACCACCATGGTGGGCACCTGCTGTGCTTTGAATCATGGGTGATAAATAGCACACACCTGTAAAATGGTGGGTCAGGCACTCTCATCTCCTCATATCACAGGCTTGCATTGTGTCAATTCAATGTCTACAGAGATCATAAATGTGTGTTCCACACTTCTCTGCTGATAGATATTATACAATCTTTTTGAATCCCTTCCTATAGTACTTGGGTTTCAAAAGATCTTTTCATTGAAAAATGGGTTGAATGAGTATTCTGAAAATTTTCCTGAAGACTGCTTAAGTAGGAGTCAAGCTACTTCGGTTTGTGTCATGGAAATAAATGCAATATTTCTTGAAACACAGTGAGGGGAAATATGACTGCTTGGACCTCAGCGTTATCTTTTCAGTCTGAAAAATAGACAGTCATAGGGTTATAGGTGAAATATGCAAGTACCTCAATCTAACTGACATATTCTTATAAATAAATTTAATTTTAATGGGAATTTTCCCTGGCTAACAAATGACTAAGGAGCAGTGCATAAAGCCCAAAGGTAGTAGCCAGTATTTCAAGGACTTTTTTTCTTCCTGAAGGGGATTGCATTATATAACATCTACATGTAGCGCTTATGAAATATACATAACTGGGAACCTAGATATAGAGAATAAAATAGTGAAATTAGTACATTTGCATATCCTGAAATCATGCCATTCCCTCATTTCTGTACATAGCCCCACAAGTGAAAAACTGCGCCAATAGACACACATTAAAGTCACAAATCATGTTTCAGAAGTGGATCTGAAAACTATAAAAAATTCCCATACCAGAAAACATATCCAAATACTCAAGATGCTGTGGGGAGGAGGGGAAAAAAAAAAAGGATAGGAGAAAAAAAAAAGAAGAGAAGAAGAAAAAAGAAATGGGAACAAGAATCTATGTAGCTATGACTGTCCTGATCTCAAATTTTAGATTCCTCTGTCAGAAAGCTTAGAAAAAACTGCTTAAAAAATAAAAAAACCTAAACCCTCAAAACATCAGTAGCAGGTTAGAAACCCAAAGCTGCTGAACAGCAGACTTTTTGAGTCTAAAGGTGAGGAAGGAGGGTTTAAAAGACAAGAAAAAAGAACCAGAACAAGTTTGGATTTGTTTTGTTTTTTTTTTTTTTTTTTCCAGTGAAAGAAAGAAGCCTGAACAACTAATCCTAAATAAAGGAAAACATGTTATTACATGGCATGTCACAGACTTACAAAGCAAAAATGTTTAGATGGAAATTCAGGGGGCAAGCCCAGCTGGAGGACAGTTAATAGTGCCATGTTCAGGGTCAGTACTGGGGTGACATTAATAACTTCGTTAATGACTTGGGCAATGGGGCAGAAGATACCCTCTGAAACTTGGGTGGAGAAGTCTATCTGCTGCTCTTCAGAGGGACTTTGGCAAGTTAGAGAAATGGTATGATTTGAAATGCAAAGTCAGGAATCTGGGACACAGCCACACCATGAAGAAGTTCAGGCAGGGGCTAGAGGTGCACAGAGAGCAGTCATGAAGAAACGTAAATGTTTTAGCACCGTAACAAAACACCGTGGCCAGATTTTTCCCTGCCCTTATAAACACTTTTATTTCTTTCTTTTTGCCAGTTTTAAAGCTAGAATAATACTGAGAAAACAAAAAATAAAAAATGGAAATTGAAGGGTTAATAGACTTGAATATTACAGAAAGCACTGCCATGTGTTTTGAAAGCCATTTGACAACACAGAGCAGGAGGTGTGGTGCCCTGTAGTTCAGAGGGTACATTGTTTACCATGAAATGCCGGATTTGCATATGGTAAGTACTTTCTTTTATTAAAAAGCAATGCAAATAGTCACACAAACTCCTCTGTAAATAGCAAAGGAGAACACTTAGCCACCCATAGTGAGCTTTTACACCAACTGAAATGGCAGCAGAATCTGGCCTAGACATCGAAAATACCCAACATGTTTGAGAAATTTGTCTAAGTAATTTTTCTTTCCTCTGATGGCAGCTTTGCTCCTTTAGCACCTATATAAAATGAAAAAGAGATGAGCTCCTCCTGCACATGAAGAAAACCCTCTTATTTAAATATAAAATTTCAGACTTTTATGGCTTATGAAACCCTACTGGCAAACAAAACTCACAGAAACCCTTATAACCTATAGGATACACAGTTTATCTTTGCTCTGATTAGATCTTTCATACGTTTTAATCTCTTCTCTTTCTTTACACACTTTATAATAAGACCCTTTTCAAGCAAACACTCTTGAATCTTATAATTTTTAAACTAATACCATGTCAGCTGTCTTTTTGGCAAGTGACCTTTGCTGCTTCTTTTGCTACAGGTAAAAAAAAAAAAAAAAACCCACAAAAAACCCGTCATTCTGATTTTTATCCTTGCTCAGCATTCTGGATCTCAAAAACCTTAATCTATTTTTTGTCAACAGTAATACTTCTCAGTCTGACTTTCTTGGTGAACAAACCTTAGAAAATGTTGCTTCGTGAAAGCTATTTGATTAATTTGTCTAAATGCATTTCTTTTGTAAACCAGGTTGATTATTTCAAAATGTCAAGAGTCTGGGAGCAGATTTGAGAGCAGTCCTGGCAAACACTATTGACCAGATTAAAAACAAAGTGTAGAGACATGTCAGCAAGGTGGACCAATGACTGGCCTGCCATCTGTCATGGATGGATTAAAAGTCTTTCTGTACTGACATCTAGGAGACACTAATTCCAGTCCAAATACATGGATTGACTCATGCAGAAGGAGATTTACTTACAGGAAAGTTTTTTTCTGGGTACTTGAAAGTCAGCACCCTCCTACTAAAACAAATTTCTCATCCTGATTACAGGAAAACTTGCATGGCCTATGTACTATATACTAACTACCACATCTAATTAATTGAGTGAACCATTACAAATGGCTTCTGTACATCTTGAGTGGACAAAACATAAAATAGTTAAGAGCTGTAAACCACCAGTTTAATTTTCATAGTGTTGTAACCAGTAAACTGGCCATTGATCATACAAAGCCTGAAGGATTTTCTCACTGAGAAGAACTTATCTAAGGAAGACTTTTCTGTCAGTTAAAGCATATACATTCACTCTAGACTGAAGCAGCGCTACCACTACCTAAACAAAATATCAGTCACTCCACCCCAGAAATTAAGCTGCCTCCACTCTTTGATGGGGCTTTTAGAAGGAGACTTGGGCTGTGGGCACTCCAGAAATAACCTTTCTGGAGTGACAGCTCTCTCCCTTAAACACTGACAAACTCCACACACTTTATGTAGACTAGATGAGACCAATACTGCTTGGTATCTCTGTTTACAGCCTAGATGATATGACAGCAGATGTGCTCAGAAAGTTTATGGATGACATCAAACTGGGGGAATAATTAAGGTAGTGGTGGCTGGCAGGCAGGAGAAATGCCCTCACTTCATGTTATTCTTTCTTCCTGGGTGCCTCATTACACAAAAGATGTTAACATACTGAAACATGTTCAGCGGAGGCCACCAAGCTGGGTAGGGGGCTGGAGCACATGGCATTCCAGAAGAGGCTGGAGAAGTGGGTTCAGCCTGGAGAAAAGAATGCTCACAGGGAAGCTTAGTGCTCACAACTACCTGATTGAAGGACACAGAGAAGAAGAGACAATCTTCTCAGAGGTGGACAGCAATAAGATGAGAGGCAACAGAGACAAGTGAGGACATCGGCAATTCTGATTAGATATATGGAAAAAAAAAATCCCATGAAGTGGTCAAATAATGACAGAAGTTGCCCAGAGAGGTTTGGATACCTCCATCTTTGGTGGTGTTTGAGAGCCAACTGGTTAAAGATTTGTGCAACCTGATGTGATCTCTGTGAAGGACCTTGGACTAGCTGACTTCAAGAGGTCACTTCCAACCTAACTATTGTGTGATGCTATATCTGATATTTGGATTGCAAAAGTTAGCTCACATGAATATTTCCTGCAAATTCTTCACAGAAATAAGATTAAACTTCTCAGCAATGGAATAAAGCCGTTAAACCCCTAGATTTCCAGATAAATCTTGATTTTACAAAATCAGGGTATTAATGACAGTCACATTATCATTTTTAGGTTACTGACATCTAACCTACTCATACTTCTACAGAAGACTGGTCAGAATACCCAGTATTGGTAAACATGATAACACTGGACAACAACAATAACACAGTATTCTTCCAGCATCTGAATGGGGGCCTACAGGGATGCCTGAGAGGGACTCTTCATTAGGGACTGTAGCAATAGGACAAGTGGCAATGAGTTTAAACCTAAACAGGGAAAGTTCAGGTTGGATATGAGGAAGAAGTTCTTTACTGTGAGGGTGGTGAGGCACTGGAATGGGTTACCCAAAGAAGTGGTGAATGCTCCGTCCCTGGCAACGTTCAAGGCCAGGCTGGACACAGCCTTGGGCAACATGGTCTAGGCTGAGGTGTCCCTGCCCATGGCAGGCAGGGTGGAACTAGATGATCTTAAGGTCCTTTCCAACCCTAACCATTCTATGATTCCATGATTATTTCATCTTTCCTTTACTTCAGTTCATTGAAGTTAAGTTTACTAGTAAATACACCTGTCAGAGAAAAGCATTTACAACAGCTACCATTGTTCATGATTCTATCTCCCATTTTTGTACCTTGGCTGTAATTTGAACTTACAGATCTAATATTGGAAATTTCCTGTTCTGATCTCTGTTCTGTGCACCATAAGAAATTATACTTTTCCTCCCAAATTTTCCACTCTTCAAACAATTATAAATGTATCTTTATTCAGATGGACTTTATTAAATCATAGTCAAAGAGGTAGTGTCCAATACCAAGCTGAACAGGGCAGTAAAAGAAGTCAGTATCCAACATAAAAATCCTCTTTATATTGGGCTGAGGACTATGAGAGTAGAGGGGAAAACTCTGATTACATCTGTGTGCTAATGACTTAAAAAAAAATAAGTGAAAAGATCACTCCATCACAGTATGACACTCTTGCCTATTTCTCTTTGCCAGACACCATAGCTAGGGAGATCTGAAGACAAAGCTGAACTCTGAACACAAATAATTCCAAATTTATATTGTCAGCTGCAGTCCATGACATAAATAACCTAATTTGCCCTCTACACAAGCCTACAACTAAATTATTCTAGCAACACTTCAGAAAAGATGAATTTTCAATAGTGGCTACATTATTTGCAGTTCCTGAGCAACACTTACAGGGCCAGGAGCATTTTTGCAGTCTGTTCTCTAATTGTCTAGAAGACCTACTGAATGCCTGGGAAAATGCTTTGGCTGTGATGGTTTCTTCATTTGCTATTATGTGGGGAAGGGAGTAAGACAGCCTGTGCAGAGCAAGGCCAGGGTAAGGGTTTCTGCTAATCCTTCTGCACCAAAATTTGTATACAGCCATCCAGGACACAAAGCCTTTGCAAGTCAATTGTTACACATGCAGGTGACTCAGTGCCTCAGTCAACCAACCACTTTTGCTATCCACCTTCCTTCTCTCTTAACTCCTTGCCTTGTCTTCTCTGGGGTACAGCCATACTAGTTGTCTCAACAACAGAAGGGATGGTTCCTTGTTTTTGAGGCAAGTGGACATAATTTGGCTATGTCTATTTAAGAGTCTTTGGCACCTGGGTGGCTTTGCCACAAGGTCGGTTTGGGAAAGGTCTCTAACTGGCTGACTTGCTAACTGTGCTGGAGAATTATTTGACAAAACTGTACCAGGGACTATTTACACAATTGAACAGTGTAGAATATAAAACTAGAATACCTTAGCCATGGGCTTAACACTGTTGAACTTAGTGAAATAGAACCAGACTTGGCATCTAAAAGCTCAGGAATCTGCCCCTTCATGAGAAAAAAAAAAAAAAAAGTGTCAGAAAAAAATGAGAAAAAAATATTCTTTTAACATTGGATTAAAATTTGATGCTGCATATTGAACAAAAATCCTCTATTTATTTTCTATAAGCCTACTGACAAACACTTCAGATAACATAGTGTGTCTTTACATTAGCAGGCACAGCTGCCAAAAATGAGAGATCTACAGAAGGAAAGAGCTTGTGTTGGTGATGTTTTTATATGGCAAAAAAGCTGCAGAGTTTTGCTTTCACAAGTTTGACGCTGATATAAATGAAGATTATCACCACTGTAATAGCTAATTAGCCCATTTTAAGTGAGACCAAGACGAAACACAAAGTGATTGTGGGTTTTTTTTTCCAGTTCTTTTCAGAAACATCTTTGAAATGAGTGTTTTTTCCACCTGACAACTGGCTAAGTTTTTTTAAGTAGTTATATCTTCTTACTAGTATAAAGACTCAATTAATTTCATAATGTAAACTTAAATTATCAAAAATGCCACTTAAGCTTGAGGCAGTGTAAAATAGCCACATCCTCCCCTGCGAGGGATTCTTGAGATAGTAATCTGCAAGCAGTTGGGAGCTGCGTGCATTTTTACCAAGTCACAGTACTGAGTGATTAAAGATTCAGATAACAGCAAGATTCATTTTTAACATGTATGTGATTTCTACTCCATGAATAGCACTGAAAAAATAGATTAAAAAGATTTAAAATTAAAAAAGTGTCAAAGAATATATGTAGGGAAGCTGTAAAAGTGTTTGTTCCTATACTGTATGCACCTATATATGCAGTAACAAAGTGGAATTTCAGAAGAAAACATTAAAAATTCACATTGTGGTGAGAGGACAATAGGCATAAGCTGAGAAAAAGAGAGGGGCAGCTGAATAGAATTAAAACCAGAACAGTCCAACATTAGAGGGTTGGGAAGTCTCCACCCTTTGAGGGGAGATCCAGTCCTGGTCTGTTCTCACTAGTGCTACCGCTCTGAGCAGTAGATTGCACACTTCCCTGCAACACGAGTGAGGCTATGATATTTAGATGTATCAGAACCACAGCAAGAGGATCTGGCATACTGTCCTTTGATCATTTCTCAGTCATGATGCCAGTGCACATAATGGCTCATACCACCTCATTCTGACCACAGGGTATAGAAATGCATACATATATGCACATATTTTTACACATGTGGAAAGAGGAAATGAATGCATTAACAGAAGAGGGTAGAACACACTCTTACTTCTTGTCAGAAGAGATATTTTCATAACAATTAGGAAGTTTCAGTAAATATTAACTGGAAGAGGTGCTGAGAGCTCTGAGAAGTTAATTATTTCTCATTTGAAGGCTCCTTGATATAATTTATATGCTATATTTAACGGTTGTACTGCAATGATGTATATTTACATAATAGTATTCAATAATATATACTTAGCTGACAAAAAAAGACAAATGGTGGATCATTTTTATGTGTTAAAGCATTTTCTAGCAACTAGGATGATTAAGACATTTGAAAAAAAAAATCTATTTTCTTTGAGAGAGCTTTGATAACTACTTTTTTCCTTCCCTAAGGACCTTTCGGAGATGAAACCAAACAGATGGTCACACTGATCATTTTAGATGATCCACAGCAACAGGATAATAAAAGTATTATGATCAGCGTGACCCGCACTGAAGGAAGAAGTCGTACTCTGCTCAGCTCTGACCCTGTTATTCTGGCCTGTGACAGTGCAGAAGGAGTTATTAGATTTCAGATAGCCTCAAAATCTCTTACTGATTTCAAAGGCAGGTTCCCCTCCTTATTGACCACATTCGCTTTGTGTGTGGCAAACTTCCTTATTTGTGCTTTCTTTGGATGTGAATTTAAATAGGTTGCCTATTTCATTATTCTGAGGAAAAGTGGCTCAGAAAAAAAATAAATCTGTGTTTACAGATATATAGGAGTAATGAGCTAGCAAAGATGTATTTCACTGTACTTTAACCATCTTTCAGCTATAACCTTAAGAACCCTTCACAAGGACATTTTAAGCTCCCTCACCTGTGCTTTTTTTAAACTAAGTTCCCAACTTGCAGGCTTCACTTTGCAGGATTCTTACTTTTTGAGTCTTTTTACACATTTCTGAGATAATTATGTAGAATGGAATTAATCTAAAAGTTACATACCTTATCTAAGTTAGTCATCTAAGGATCTTTTCCTGACACTGGAGACAGACTAGCACCACTAAGGGGCAATTTTCATACCATCCAAAAATAACTGTATAAAAGACTATAAAAGACATGAAATTAATTCTAACAGTAATGTTAAATTTTGAGCTCGGATAAATTTCTACTGAATTCATATCATATCTATACCCTATATGAACTTCATCTATTGCTTCATGTGTTAATTATTCTCATCTGTATTAAATATTCTGTATAACACTTCTGAAAATGATTAGGGCGGGCCAATAACTAACACTAAGAGCTTATCATGGTTTTTAAATATCCTTTTGGGGGATTTTTCATTGGAAAATGTTGATTAATTGAAACTGACTCTTTGGCCCAGGATGGAATTTCTGGTAAAACATACAAAAAGACAGCTACTCTTCTCAGAATAGCAAGTAGTCTAGTTGTAATACTAATTAAGTGTGGAAGCCTTTTTCTTTAGGATAGGAACTTTACCCAGTCTCTGCCATTCTAGGTAACTTACCTATTCCGTTGGGAAATGAGGTGATTTCATGGTCTAATGAATCTTTAATTAAAGATAAGAGATTTGGACAATTCTAGTAAATAGTACTGAGGACAGCCAACAGCTTACTGCTGATGTAGTTCACCTGGGTCTCCTGCATTTCCATGAAGCTTATCAGGTACCAGATCTATTTGCCAATCCCTTCATTGTTTTTGCACTTTTCATTCCAAGAAACAACCAAACAAAAATTCCCAGAAAACAGTCATAGACAATCTTTCACATACAGATTTGTTTTCTTCCACAAAGGAATGGGGATGTATTTCAGATCTTTAAAAATTAGGCTTGAAAATAATTTCTAAACTTCCCAAACTTCTATCTCAAACAGAAAAGATGGGTAAAAGATGATGCAGTTGGTTATAATACATAAGCATAATAAAGAAGCTTAATGCAAAAGCAAGGCATGATTTACATGCATGACATTAATTCTTTCATAGAAAAATGGTGGAAGGAGAGAAGCCGCTGGTTAGTTAAAAGACAGACACATTTCTGCAGGAAAGGGTGGCAGAGGATGAAAAAAAAAGAAAAAAAAGATGCATCATAAACAGCAATGAAGCAAAGTTGCCTGAAAGTGGCTGACAAAACTTAAAGGAGCATCCAGTCAGCAGAAATGTATTCCTACAAACCTTGGGTTATCCTAAACCTGCATGGGAGGCTAGTGATTGAGTTTGTGTGAAGTATCTTATCTTACATATTTACTCTGATTTCTGAACTCGTACAGCAGAGTTCCTTTCAACTTTTTTCATTGACATTGCAGATATCTCCAACTAAGACACCCAAGGCTCCTTTTCTCAAGAAAAATAGCTACTGTTTGGTTACATTTCACTTGATCTATTTTCATTATATTATGAATCACCCACTAGAGGATAACAGTAATGGACTAGCTTGGAAGCTAGTATCATTCTTAATTAGAGTACTGCTTTGGTTTTCCTGCCCTTCCTCCATTAAGTAACATTTGCATCATAGGAAACCACCAATTTGCCCTTCCAGTCAAATCCCTGATGAGTATGCTTTTAAAACCTTTACAGTTTAAACGGTTTCACACAATGTACAAGAGCAACAGCATTATTTGTACATGCAGCTGTCAAGCTGATGAACCCTAATTTATTGTCAGCTTTTGAAAAATAGTATATTTCACCTCCACAAAAACAGGAATGGCAATCAGATATAAGAATAACGTTATTTTTCAGGAGTATCCATGAAAGAAAACCATGCACACCTTCATATCCAAGCCACTCACCTTTCAATATTTCAGACTTCCGAGTTACAAAAACCAAATTCTGTGACCACTAGTCTGACAACCTGACATCTATCCCCAGAAATCTGCTTGAAAGATTCTACCAATTCTAGCACTCAGACAGGTGTATGTTTTAGGATACATCCAACATGTACAACAAAAAAAAAAAAAAACCAAAAAAAACCCAAAAAACTAAAGAACAACTAGAATAATTAGATTCCACAGAAGAGGAGTTGAAAATACACAACTCTTTGCAGAAGAACAAAATATTTGAGAGTGGGAGCTAGAAAGAAAAACACCTGCATTCAAATCTGGCTTATCTGAAAGTAATTTAAATTCTCCTAATGTAAGTTTAAAAATGGGATAAGAAAGTTTAGACAGTTACTTTGCCCAGCTCTTATGAAGGTTATTTAGTAAACAGTCTTGATGACATTACATGGGGAATAGCTCTGCATTCCACGTTATTTAGCTTTGACAAAGAAGGGTGAAGTAGCCACTTGCTAGAGATTCCAACCCACTCAAGAACAGAAGGTATATAATCTGTTGCTGTATTTTTTAGATAGCTCCCATAACTGTGATAAAAAAAATTTGCTTGATACACATTATATACCTAGAAGAACACTGATCTGAAATCTTGAACTGCTCTCTTTTGCTATAACACTTATATTGCATAAAATGTTATAAAAAAGTGAAAGTGGAAATGGAAATAGGTACACTGGGGAAAAAAAGTGCAATATATATGCATTGCTTTAAACACAACAGAAATAAAATATATATTTTAAAACTTTGACAAAATGAAATGTAGAGAAAATAATTTTTCACATATGTCTGAGTCTAGATTAATGCATTTTCATGCACTTTTTCACTTGTCTTTATGGTTAGTTGGCTTTCGGTTACACTTATCAGAAAGTTTATTCATCAAGTACACTCTTAGAAACAATCCAAAAGAAACTGAAGCCTTAAAAAAGAGTGCAAGAATTTCATGCAACTTTTAAAGTCAACCAGGAGAAATATACAAACAGGAGAGGAACGGTCCCATCCAGCACTCCCTTGAATGAAACAGAATTATTTTTATTAACTTCACTTAGAAGAGGATCAAGACCAGAAAGAAAGAAAAAATAGTGGCTAATGCTGCAGCTTAACAAGAAGGATTGAAAATCTATCCTTGAGTCAAATTTGGAACAATCAACCACTAAGACTTCTCAATGTTGAATGTACCCATTGAATTATGTGTTATACACATTGTGTATAAAAAATTGTGTTCATCACAGAGAGACATATTTTTAATTATTTTTAATATAGGTAGTACAGAAAAAAATCCAAGTATGGAATAAATTTTTCTATTTTATACTATGAAGTTTGAGACTTTCGTACAGGATTCTGAGTTTATACAGACACATATTTTCTATATTATAATGTTATGCCTCAATACTCAATGCTGTGAGGAATAAAAGAATTTCCTGTAATGTGCTAGATACAATTTTCCAACTGTCCTGGGTTCAGAAGTAGCAGTCATTTTTCTCCTTCTTGGTAGCTGGGCAGCGCGGTGTTTTTGACTTTCAAACTGGGAACAGCGCTGATAACACCAGTGTTTTCAGTTACTGCTTGGTAATGTTTTGGTCTGACCAAGGTCTTTCTGAGTCTCATGCTCTGCCAGGGAGGAGGGGAAGCCAGGAGGAAGCAGAGACAGGACACCTGACCCAAACTGACCAAAGAGGTATTCCATGCTACAGCATGCCATGCCCAGGATGCAACACAGAGGGCAGAGACCCAGAAGGGTAGGGGTTCGCTGCTGGGTAGGGCTTGGTATCAGGTGGTGAGCAGTTGTATTCTCTCCCTTGCATTTGCCTTGTCATTATTATTATTGGTGGTAGCAGTAGTGATTTGTGTTATACCTTAGTTACTAAACTGTTCTTATCTCAACCTGTGGGAGTTGCATTCTTTTGATTCTCTTCCCCATTCCCCAGGACCTGGGGGGAAGAAAGAGGGGGGAGTGAGCGAGCGAACTGGGTGAGTTATAGTGGCTTAAACCACGACATCAACATTTATGGGCTTGTGAAGTAAGCATTCATAGCAACGCCAACTTCCCTTTAGGGATTATTTATATTTAGTGTGAAAAGTCATAAAAATTTTCAGTCACTGCATTTTCTAATAAAGCCAACACATCCTAATGATTAGTACCACTTCAAATTTCTATTCCTTCTCTTTATCAAAGGTATAAGAAACATAGCATTATAAAATTTGACATACAGATACACAGGAAATATTAATAAAGCGGTTGAATAAACCACTTTCTTTATTGGACCACAAAGATATATTCAAGTCTAAGCACTAAAAATGAGCTTACTCCCAATTACTTATTGCAGAAAATAACTGATTATTAATTAAAGTTGGCTCTGGAGATTTTCTGCACCAATTGCCACCGTAAGTGGCTAAATAACAGAATCATTGCAGCAAGTGTAGAGAGGCAAGGCTGATATTTGCATTAGAAGTGTTTACCCCTTTTTTCCCAGCCTGAATAGATCCAGCAGCGCAAACAGCTGCATTTGATTACACTAAGGATTTCACGAGGGCAACTACCCTGATAGTCCTAAATAAAAAACCTAAGACCTCTCCCCCTTGGGTTCATGACTTCGGTTTTGCCTCCTTGCATCCCCTCTCATACAGAAATATAGTTCAGAAATTAAACAGGTGCATGAAAAATGGCAGGTGTTCTCTCAGATGAGCTCTTTTGCCTTGCTGTGCATCTGCTGTTTGAACTCTCAAAATCCCATGCTGTTTGGCTTCTCAAGCATCTGTCATTTGGCTTCCCAACCTTGCTATTAGATGCCTTTAGTGTTACACTTTTTTCTAGGATTGATGTTTGTCAAATGTTACCTCCGCCCACACCAGAGACTGCAAGGCAGCAAAACTGCAACTAAAGATTTCCTTTTTTTCTTTTTGTGAGTAACACATCCTCTTAATGTTAATGTTACTTAGATCCCAGATATTTTGCCTGCTTGTTGGGGGATCAGACCACATGTGCAAAAGTCTAGGTACGTAAGAGTAATTCTTCGCTGTGAGGCTGATGAGGCACTGGAACATGCTTCCCTGAGAAGTTGTGGATGCCCCATCCCTGACAGTGTTCAAGGGCAGGTTGGATGGGGCTTTGAGCAGCCTGGTCTATTGGAAGGCATCCCTGCCCATGGCAGGGAGTTGGAACTGCATGATCTTTAAGGTCCTTTCCAACCCAAACCATTCTATGATTCTATGATCTAAGTTTGTACTTAGATAGCTACATAAAAAAGTGTCATTATCAGAAACAGTGAAGTCAGAGATTTCTCTGAATTCTGTATAAATTCTAGGTCTCCAGTAATTTTGAAAATATGCCTTTTTTACTTAAGTGGTAAAATATGGAATCTAATCTATATACAGTATAAATGACAGCTAATAGGAGGGCAGATTTCCCACAAATAGCTTACATGCTCTTTGCTATATCTCTTCACCTAGAACTTAGAGACACAGAAATTAGGTACAATAATGTACATAAAGTTGGCCAGGCAAAATCCAAAGGAGTTTCACAGTCTATGTTTGAGGAGGCAGAGAGACATGGTGAATGGTACATTTGCTCAGCCTAGCATTTGACATTCCTTGGAAAAGATTATGTGCCTAGGCTATGACTCCCTGCATAAACCAGGCATGAGTTTCACTGGATCCATTTTTATGAGAGGCTGTGACCACTCAATACTTTTGTCTGTGATTTGAAAGTCAACAAAAAAACCTATTCCTGATAAAGCCTATAGCTGATTAAATGAGGGTAAAAATGTTTAATAGTGGTAAGGACTTAATAAGTGATTTAGATAATTTATTAATGTTTCCTTTTCAAACTAAATAGTGTCTAAATCAATGAAAGTTACATGGTATATCAATGTATATTAAACACACACAAACAAGAACTTCCCCCACAAACATAACTTAAGATTTAAAAACTAATGCCTCAGGATTGAAAAAACAGTTACTTTCTATATAACTATGTTGGGGAAAAAAAAAATTGTGGATGATACTTGTACTCTGGGGAAAGAAGGAAATCCTCAGCTGTGTTTAAACCATCTTGTATCAGTACTAAAAAATCTTCTTGGAAGCTATTCCTAAAATAGCTTCTGACCAGCCACCAAATGGGTATTCATCACCAAGCATTCCTTGCCATCCATTCCTGGCCATCCACCCAGATTTTTACCCAGTGAAGAGTGCACCCATCCAAGCCATGAGCAGCCAGTTTCTCCAGGCTGATGTGAGAAATGGTGTAAAAGGCTTTATTAAAGTCCAGGTAGACAATATCCACAGTTTTTCCCTCATCCACTAAGCAGGTCACCTTGACATAGAAGGAGATCTGATTAGTCAAACAGGACCCACCCTTCATAAACCCATGTTGAGTGGGCCTGATCACCCGGTTACCCTGACCGTGCCACATGACGATACTAAAGTTGATCTGCATTGTGAAAAATAAGTCATTGCTTGGTAGGTATAGCAGTCTGACCACAAGACTTTGCAACGAGATTTGATTGCCATCAGTGTGAAAAAAATATTTAACTTTCTATACTTCGAGGAAGTTAGAAAGATAAAAATGCAACTATGACATTTGAGGAAATGAAAAGTCAACATATAACAATGTAAATCACACATAGCAAATACAGCTATAATAAACATACCTTTATCCATCTTAGATACAATGACAAATACTTCCAAAATTCAAATTATATTTTACAGCCTAAGTAAATATTAAAAGGCCGTCAAATCTGCTAGCACAAATCCCTGTGACCTCGCAAGTTTTCATCGTGTGCGTTAAATAAAATGAGAATGAAACATGAAGGTATTTTTGCTCTGCTGAGGGAACACACGGGTAAAAAGAGATAGTTTTACAAGCTGCTTTCTGAAGTGCTGTATTTCTGGAAGTCCTGTGGAACTGTGAGTTTGTCTACAGGCAGGTTTCATATTATTTACTGCTAAAGTTAAAGAAATGGTTGTAATTTGTTTGCATTGTGATGGCATTTGTTGTGCACAAACACAATCATCAGTTACCAAAGGCAGTACCTCAAAGACCTTACAGTTTTAAAGAAAACTTTCTATTGTGAGAATACTTTATATTGGGACAGGTGTGGTCACTCACATTTACTTTTGGTGCAATGTAATTCCTCAGTGAGAGGTACGTGCAGTACCATCAGGGGTGAGTGTGCACCCAGGTGATTCCACACAACCAGATGAAGATCTTGATAGTTCATATCTTAGTTTCCCCCCATCTTCTTCTACCCATGCCATCAGCCTGCTTCCTTTACTGTTAGTAATGTCAATCTCCTCCTGTTAATAATGTCTGAGCAAGTCTTGCAGAACTGCAGTAGCATTCAGTGTTTCAAGCCGTAACCCTGACTGCACCACATACAGATGCTTAAAATTCCTTTTTCTCTGATAATTTGAAGCTTTATGTTTAATATTTATTGCAATGCATAGTCTCAGGAGATGACAGAGGATGCATGATAAATATGTTATCTCCCCCCCAAACAAACAGACATCCATCTGTCTATCCAAAAGATGATACTTGCCAGCTGTGCATATATAAAAAGTAAATGTAAAACCAGCTGTTCAGTCAGTTCATCCCATATAGTGAGGTTGTCACTGTAATCACTTTGGCTGGGAAAATTTCCAGTCATCACACTGCTGCTACTCATGAATCACACTTGTCAGAAAAAACATCAGCATCTTTTATATGGCATTTGGTTATTTTTAGGATGAATGCTATGAGTGTATTTTGGGCAATTACTTTCAGGACTTGAGAGAAATCAATTGATAGCACTAAAAAACATTTGTTTGGCTCTCTATTGAAGCAGCAGAGTTGATGTTTGAACAAAAGTATAGCATTACCCTTCCAGTGTACTCCATCATAACAAGTCCCAACAATAAAGCATCATACAGTTTCCTGAATTTCTGAAAAGTGGGCAAGTTGTAATAGTCCTGAAAAAAAACAGTGACAGTGACTGGTCAGAGATCTAGAAAATATTGCTAGGAAGAGACATCTGAACAATTGGTGCTAAGGAAAAATGACAAAAAAATGTCTGAAGACAAATTACAAATAGGTTAAGTCTATCACACAATAAAAAAGGCAATAATTTTGGTCTTGTTCAAATTTACTGGACAGACTGTGGCAATAAAGATTCAAACCGGACAGTAACAAAAAATTTCTATGCATTAGGACAAATGGATTACCTAACTCAAATTTAAGCGTATGCTGTGTGTCTAAATACTTGGATAGAATCCCATGACATCTCCTTGTGGAAATTTTTTAATTCTCTTCTGAGATATACAGATATAAGATATATAGATTTAGATATATATTTTACAAATATATATCAGCATGAAAACAGCATTTCAGTTGAAAACTAAAAGGTGCCTAATGAAAGCTCTGTGGTTATCTGTTAGT
The DNA here is from genome assembly GCA_028858755.1 of Ara ararauna. Lineage (NCBI taxonomy): Eukaryota > Metazoa > Chordata > Aves > Psittaciformes > Psittacidae > Ara > Ara ararauna. The sequence continues at coordinate 23,218,151 of CM054379.1, forward strand.
ACTGCCAGTCTACAGAGAATGGGTGGACAACCTGCATTTTTAAGTGAAACCAGGAGTTTGGATTAGGCACAGGTACAGCAATGTCAAGAAAAATAAGTGAGTGGTGCCTTCTTCTGGGACCAGCGATGTCAAATGTGCCTGGTCCAATTTTTCATTGATGTTTTACCTGATAAAGAGAATTTTCTACATCCTACAACAGTACCCCAGCCCATGTATTGCACAGCATCAAAGTGTTTTTCTTCTCACAACTTTTCAGCACTCCAATACTCTTCTAAAGGATCTTTGGTTGAAGCTGAAATATCTTTGATGAAACAGCATATTTTCATGACATTTTTTAAGGGAAAATTGCTTCAGTAAAGACCATTTTTCTGTTCAACCTGAGAGATGGTTGTGAACGTTTCTTTAATTACCTACTGGCTTATTTTATCAAAACCAAAATATTCCTGGCTATAGGTTTCAAGGTCTGCACCTGAAAATACTAAATTTTGGAACATCAGTCTATTTCATTGTGTTTTGACTTTCAGAGTATATTTATATTATTTATTACAGCTTTGTACTTAAAGGAGATGAACAGGTGATCTGTATGCTGTTTGATATTATTCAGACAAATTCCAAAAAACTTGAGTCATTACTGTTATAGCTAGTCAATGTTTTCTAATATAAGTTGTGGTGAATGTCTCTTCTCCAGGAAACACTGAGATTTTGTATCACTTTAGTTTGAAAATATTTTTGAAATATGGAAATGTGTTGGCAAAGGTAAATTCTGTTTTTACCATGATGTAATCAGGGCTTAGCTACAGTATTCAGAGATGTACTGTCTCAAAGCTCAAGGAGACATCCCTTCTCCATAGATAAAATGGAAAAATGCTATACGATATGAAGAAAAGTGGGCTACTGAATAACAGAATAAACTGTGAAAGACTCATTTAAATTAACTACAGCTCTGATTAGCCTCATTATGGGCACAGATATTTTTTGTGTCTCTGATATTCTCTGACCTGTAGAATGCAGTCATAAGACAAAGCTAAACAATGGAAAATTTACTCATGGATTTTTTTCCATTTTTTTGCCAGTTCCTTTGCCTTTTGAATTAACTTTGGTCTTAAAATAGGATTTGCCTGGATTTATCATCATTGACTTCGGTGATATAAACTATTCCTCTGGGGCTCTTTAAATTCTTCTTAGCGTGACATTTCTAGCGTGTACACAATCAGGTGAGCTGCAGTTCATTTGGTTGCATTCATACTTGCACACATCTGGCCACTCAGACACAGTTTCACATTTAAGAGGGTATGACTAGGTAGAAAGAAGTGCATGAAAGAGCAGTCATGAGGAGCAAAGCCAGGGAAGTGTCTAACAGAGTCATAGGCAAAATTTTAGGAGATTATTCCTTTCATAGACTTCACAATGATACTTCACAGTTAGTTACACAGAGACTTTGATTTGGTGAGACCAGCAGCTGATAATTACATTTAGAAAACTGGGCTGTGCAAATCCTGTAGGAATATGTGAGCTGAGTCCTGAAGTTTGCTTAATAGTCATTGGATTTGAGCAAACAGCTTCAGGCTTGCTTGAGGGACAGAGTTTAAAACAAAAGAAACAAAAGCCTCCAATATCTTTAACGGAAATCTTCTACTGCCTTCTAACCATCCTGTCTAACTTACAAAGCTTGGAAACTTCACCTCCTATTCTAACAGCATTCTAAACTACCTGCTAGTTTAGAAATATGTGTGAGATGTATGTGACCCATTTTTTGCCATTATACTGTGCTGCAGAAGGAGAAAAGAAAATTGCAAGGTTTGGTGCAGGTGTCCGGAGGTATCCAGATCAAGTCAAATAAAAGTTGACCAAGATGGTCAGTTTACTGCTCACCCTATGAACTATGCTAGGAGCAAAAAAGGTTAGTAGTGCTTTTCAAATGCATACATAACTAAACAACAGAGTAGTTCTTGTTGTCTTGGAGTGTTCTCACAAAGAGACATTAGCGTATTGATACCCTGACAGTTTCAGCACCAGGTGTAAATGCAGTGTATACCACTAAAAACATGAGACAAAAACAAAGTAAACTGAGTGCTCTTATGAGCTCAGTGATAGCACCCATGTTGCATGTTTCTTGTCAATTCTTTTTTAAATATGTTTTTAGAAAAACAAAAAGAAGTGTCTGGGCCAGCTGGGAGATCTGGCTGTATTTTATGCCCTTAAGAGAACTATGAAGCTTCCATGAAGCCAAAGAGCTTCGAAAGCTCAGGGTGTAGCAAGCAAAGGAAGGCTGAGATTCAGGGAAGAGATGGGAGTCTATAGATTGCCAGAGTGCCTGAAAAACTGTTGAGAGAATCAGAAACATACATTCTGAAAAAAAAAACCAACAACAACAAAACACCCTGAAAGTCATTGGAGATTTTGGGGCAACTAGAAAATCAAGATATTAATAAATTACCTTGGAAGCAAAGAATTGCTTTCGAAGGCCACAACAAATAGGTAGAGATGTTTCCGTGAACTTCTTCTCAGTTTTCTCTTGTGTACTCAATTTTGTAGTCACTTTAAGTGCCACAGAAGGTAGCTATTCTATTCCAGTTCCTGTTCAAACTTGGCTTTTGAGATTATAAAATCCCTCAGTGTATCCTCTTTAATAAGAAAAAGTTTTGGGTAGATTTACCTTAGAGCATTGGATTCCTGTTCCTGTTCCAAGTATGTTTGACCTCCAGAACATCCTGTGGAAAAGATAATCACAGCTTAGCTGTGTACTGCATTCACTTTATCAACACCGTTCTTGATCTTATAGGCTCTACCATTGTTTTCAGTCCTCTCTTTTTTCTCATGCATAGAATTCATGCCTACAATTCTCCTTGTAGACATCCTTTTTCTCTCTTCCCAAATCATTCTATAGCTTGCTGAAATGGGATTTTTAGGACTGCAGGAAGTATTGAAGATATAGAAATATTAAGGATTAATGCACTTACATAAAGATGTGGTCTATTGTGGATAAACTACTGTGATAACTTTATAAAACCAATCTGTCATTTTTGTTCTTGTGATTATAACTTGAGCTCAGGAAGTGCTAATGAAATTATTCCAGTCAACAGTGAATTGGTAGCAAAAATATCAGTGATATAAATAAGTGTGTAAATGAGGATTTTCCTACTTCAGAAGGCAGACTGAATGCTCTCCTGATGAAAGTCAACAATAATGTTAATGATTAGCTTGGGAAGAAAAATTCTGAGTGAGAAGGTGCTTCTATTAGAGAAGTTAAATGAAACATGGTAAGATGTCTTTGGGTATTCTGAGAAAACACAGTGCATTAGAACTCTTTATGCTATCCAACCTGAGGGAAAGCATTTATTTAGTCAAGGAGAGCTCTGCTATATACTATTCAAAATTGCTGCCTGTAGTATACTTAGGTAGATCTGATGACATGTAAATAAAAATTGTAGTCATAATAATAGCCTTAGCATTCCATCGTACAGTTTACTATTCTGTTAAATGGATATAACAAGTCCCACAAAGCTTCTGCTGATCTCAGCCAAAGATTTTTAAGAAACTGAATATTGCTGTGTTGAGAAATCTACCATCTGCTTTAATAAAGAAGCATGAAAGAATATTATTTAAACAGAACAATAAGCACAGACCATGGAAAGAAGCATTAAAAAATGTAAGGAATGGATGGATGCAGTGACATACAGGACTAGAACTTTATTTTAGAAGTTGTTTTTCTGCTGTCAAATGTTGCATATAACCCATCCTTAGACGGAATTATAGTGTGCAGTATCAAATTCCTTACACACCCACAATTGAAAGATCAGGTTGATTGCACTGACACATTGATGTTCATGCTCAGATTCACTGAATCTCTCAGAAGGAGAACTTTTCTGAAACTAGTACTGTTAATCTAACACAAGCAGTCAGTTATCAACACTCATGCTCCATGTTTCATCAGCTCTCTGAGAATCGGGTTTGTTACATCACCTCTGCACTTGTTCACCGTTTTAATTTGACCATGTTTCCTTATTTCCAACATGTACAGAGGAATGCAGAAGGGATGGAAGGACAGAAAGACAGACAGACAGATGAATGGAGTGAAAAAAGGAAAAGAAGGAGAGAGGGTGGGAGGGTAGGAGGTGGGAGGGTAAGAGGTGGGAGGGTAAGAGGGTGGGCTGGGCAGCAAGAGGGAGGGAGGGAGGAAGGAAGATTAGCAGACTAGTTCTGTAATCTCTGTGTATCAGAACAACTCATTTGGGAAGGACTGTAGAAATGAGTGTGGTATTTGGTCTATGAAAGGCCCACCTACAGAGGTCTTTGGTGGCAAAAATCTTCTAAAAAGGCATATAAACGTGTGCAGCAGAGCCAACAAAAAGATGAAGGCTCCTTTAAGAATAATATATTCCCTTCTTGTAAAGGTCAAGTTGTGTCTGCTGTTCTCAGCCAGCTCTGAAGAACTCAAGCTTGGCTCCATGTGCTACCACAGAAGCTGTCCAGAACATTTTCCCCACTTAAAGAAGAAAACAGCAGCAATGCTAATTGAAATAAACTGTCACAAGCAATGAAATGCTCATTAACTCTAATTGCCAGCACACTCACTTTTCATGATAGTTACGAAAAGATAAATCAAAAACTTTAACAAACCTGCTGAAATCCATACATTTTATCATCCCCTGCCCCCTTCAGCCAATGCAAGTAGCAGAAAATGAGATTCTTGCTGTGTTTCTGTAAAAAGAAAAAGACAAGGAACAACCAGCCTGTGCTGACCTCTTCACCTCCATTAAGGTAACTGACTCCATAGGAAATCTGTAAGAAGCTCTGTTCTATATGAGATGGTGGAAATTGCCAGCTTGGAATACAGACTGCAGACTTTGCTTTCTGTTTTTGTATCTGACATGCTCTGGCCTAATGAAATCAGCCAGAAATAAGGTTTTTTAACTTTATTACACTGTGATCTACAATTTCTTCAGTAGGTTATAGTTAGATGCTTAAACTGAGTGGGTGGGATACCATTCCATGATTTTCTGTTTGTTACATGGTCTCTAGATGTGTTCAGCTCTCCAAAGTGCTAAGCTTTATATATTCAAAAGGGAGATAAAATCCCACATCCCAGAAATCTGTAGTCAAAATAGAGGAGACAGAGACATGGGAAGAAGATGGAAATAGGGAAGATGATGTGATTTTTGACTAACAGGATACATGTGGGGCTTAAAAAAGAAATCACATCTACAAACTAGGTATGCAGACCACACTAAAATAACACCATAGTAAGCGCAGTGTCAGCTAGAGACAAAAGGGAAAGAGCACATCAATGGCAGCAAAAGATACAGAATGAGAACTCTACCTTGGCAATCCCAGAAACGGATTCAGTCTAGCAATAAGGAGAAATGTACATCCCTGGCTGACTCCACCATGCAAAAGGGAGAGGAGAGCACCAAATTAGCCTCCTGTTCTAAACACTGAAGTGTTTGGTTTTTAATTTGGTTCCTGCTGTTTTATGGTAAAGCTTCCAATTTTATCATATCAGACAATATACAGTAAGACTTACTTATACCATTAATAACTTCCAAGCCACATCTCTTTTTATTTTTACTGCAGGAAAGCCACTTTCTTTATAAAGTATATATATTTATAAAAAAAAAAAATAATCTGCTGCTCAGGGTTGTTGAGGAGCAATCTGCATCAGTGATTGAATTATGTACTAACAGCATTACTTATCCCCATCTGAAAGGTACCCTACAGGGAAAAGCTCCAAAGAAAGACACTGCATTAAGGGAAGATTTGGAAGTCTGATTGCATTCTGTTTCCGTCTCTCTGCAGGGCTGGCTGTCAATGGCATTCAGAGCCACAGCAGAAAAGGAAAAACAACTCTCTTTAGCCTTGTGAGTCATCAGTGATTGAAAGCATCTCTACCCCAGTTTAAGGTCCGGGCAGGGGATGTGATCCAGAGTTCACTGAGAATTTGCGTTGACTTCATACAGGTTCAACTATGGCCTACATTTTTCACTTTCAGTTGGCTTTGTGATTTAAGCCCTGCCAGCAACCCAGAACCATGCAGTCGCTCTCTCACTTCCCCTCCTTGCTCCTCCCGCTCCCAGAGGGATGGGGAGGAGAATCAAAAGAATGTAACTCCCACGGGTTGAGATAAGAACAGTCCAGTAACTAAGGTATAACACAAACCACTACTGCTACCACCAATAATAATAATGATAAGGAGAATAACAAGGGAAGAGAATACAACCACTTACCACCCGCAGAACGATACCCAGCATGACCCGAGCAGTGATCTAGCCCTTCCAGGTAACTCTCCCCACTTTATATAGTGGACATGACGTGCTGTGGTATGGAATACCTCTTTGGTTATTTGGGTCAGGTGTCTCTGCTTCCTCTCAGCTTCTCCTCCTCCCTGGCAGAGAATGAGACTCAGAAAGTCCTTGGTCAGAGTAAACATTACTGAATAGCAACAAAAAACATCAGTGTTATCAGCATTGTTTCCAGGCTGAAAGTGAAGAACACAGCACTGCACCAGCTACTGAGAAGGAGAAAAATGCCTGCTACTGCTGAACCCAGGACAGTTGGAAACACATTATTTTACAGTATCATGAAAGTGAAGGAATAAAGTGTGTAAATCTTATTGTGAAGATGCAGTTCATAACTATAGACATTCTCTCAAGCAGTGAATTTGGATCCAGATGGTACACAGTATTAAAGCAAAGAATCTGGATCCAGGTGGTTTACAATATTAAACTAGTGATATCTCTCTAAGCACATTTAAAAATAATTAATATTACCATGGATTTCCTCCAGACTTCTTCCCTATCATGAATATAGAGCAGTAGGTTCCCTTAGGAGAAGAAAATTGAAAAGTTTTCTGTGCTAAACTCTGAGTAACCCATTTACTTTTATCATCTAGTGATCCAGTAGGTCATGGCTTGAATTCTAAGAGTTGGAGAGACTAGCAGATCTCAGTTTTCCACTGAACAGCTTCATGGCACACTTTCTTAGCTGTGGAACAGCTTCCCAAAATGTCCCCAGAAAATTTATGTTAAGGTGTCTTAAGTCTCTGGAAGAACCACCTAGAGTCAAAAGCTTAGATAATTAACAGAATTTAAAATAAACACATGCATGTGTAGAAACACACAAAAATACATAGAAATAAGATTGGAAACCTACCCAGTACTGAAATACAAATCTAATTGTCTACTAAAATGTTTTATCTGCATGAAATAGCTGCATTGCTTGCAAAAGGTAAGAGCAATTTAAAATTTTTCACTCTTTTCATATCACATATCACAGAGCAGCAACTAGATGGAAAAACAAGAAGTACAAGATGAAGAATGCAAATAGATCTACAAATTAAAACTAAGAGTTTTTCAGCAGGAATTATTGCTCATGAAACAAGTAGACTGGTGTCTCCTGTCTTAACAGCTGAGGGTCAGAACCGCCAGAATTATCAGATAATTTAACTCCAGTAAAATAAATAAGCAGCAACTGAATATCCGCTCTTGAGATTTCATAATTTGTTTATTATTTTCCTTTATGTGAAATAAAATTAGCATAGAACACCTTTTGCCCTTTGTGTTTAAAAAAAATGTCTAGTGCTTTCCATTGTTGAGCACTGGCACTTGTCCTCAGTTTTTATTCAAGTGTTTTAACGCTTAGAAAGTTCTAACATCCTAAGGGACTACTTAACGGAGGTTTTGCTTTGCTCAATCAGCATCTTCCCATATAGATAGCTTAAGGTCTTACTGGTACCAAGTTACAGTTACCACATCGGCACTGTTTTTTTTTCCTGTTAACATACTTCCAAGTTTTTCTATCTATCGAGATTAGCAAAATATAATCTAGGAATATTCAAATATGATACATTTCTAAATTACTTAGTGCCATTGTTTAGCCTACTACACAGTGTAATAGGTTTTTATTTATTTATATCTTTTTAAGAGAGTTTTAATGCTAACTCTGATACTTACTTGCTTTTTCAAACTGGGCAAGTCACTTTATCTTAATTTTCTCTTATTGCTATGTCTTGAATGAGGATTGCTGTCCCCAACAGCTTCTAGTGTCACTGCCACCAGAGCAGTAATAACAGCAAACAGCACTGCATTATAAAAAATACCTCAGAAAAGCAGAAGGGAGAATTTATATATTGCATTTTGAAATATTTAGACAATTGACCAACATTTCCCTTGTCTCTGCAGCCCTACAGCTTTGCAAACCAGGCTAGAATACGTTTCAAAGGCAAACAAAACAAAACAAAAGCCCTTACATAGATTAAAATGTGACAAGGTAATATTACTAAAATGTTAGATATGCTAGGTTCTACAGGAAAGGAAATTATAGTCTTTCTGATTGAACCAGCATCTTGCAGGGTCATCTAAAGATTTTCAAAAGAATGAAGACAAATGACAGAATATTCTGAATTCATCTTGCCTGTGTTAGCAATGATAGCAGATGATCTCACTTCCAAAGTCAGAAATAAAACCAATCAGCTGCAAAGGCATTTGCTTTTTCATATTTTTTCATATTTTCATATTCTTATTCTTCACCTTGTTGTGTCTCATTGATGAACAATATTAAGCTTGACAAGTAATTCTGCATTCTTTATTTACACACTTTGTTTATTTTAAGATAGAGATTCTTTACAGCCTGAGATGAGGCAATTGCAGACTTCAACTTCTTAGGAACAGATACTATGTTTTGATATTGGTTTATCATGACCTGCTTTTCCTTAACAGCACCTCCAGACTTCACCCTGTGTTACTTCCTTGTGTCCCCATGAGGAAATATGGACCTTGAAAAAGCTTGCAGAAGGAAGACTGCTTTGTGATGGTTGAGCTGGAAGGCTGTGACTGTGTACAGTACTGCTTACATAAACTCACCTCACCTGAGACATCACCTTCTGAGTAATGTGACCTAAGGAGAAAGGGACCAGACAAAGAGCTGCATCCAAGAAAAGATGGAATTTGTCTGGTCACACAAAGAAGAAACGGCCACGATTTGTGCACCTCCCCTGCTAAGGAATCTGCTGAGTGTGGGGTTCCAGAAGCAGGCACAGGTCAGGCTATCCTGATGCGGGTGAAGCATAGCAAAGCCAAGCTGTGGATGAAAGAGAACACAAAATGAGAGCCAAACAGGCACACATGCTGTGAGGGCCTTGGCAGGCTTGTTTGTTGCAGGTCTCTGCCAGCACGTGCCAGTTCAGCTGCCTGTAAGATCCTGTTGTGAATTTTCTAGGCCAAATGGAAGAGGCAGAGGCCCAGGCCATAACCCATAAAAGAGGAAAAGCACTAGGGAGCCCTTAGGGGCTTTCTGTTATTGCAACTGATACGAATATCCTGGTGTTAGTTGCAGCCACTGGCTGGATGCATGCTAACAGAATTGCATGTTTCTTTTTCAAGCTCATGGCAGTAAATGGCAAGAAGGGAGGTTTCAGCGTGCTCTGCTGGATCCTCAGGGAATCATAAGAGATCATCCCAATAGGCAAGAGATCAGCACCATTTGTTACTCCTGTATAATGCCTGCCAATGACATATCCAGCATGTCTAAGCTTCAGTCAGCCTTCAAAATCCTCTATGTCACTCATCCAGCACCAATCATTCAACAGTACCCATTATCCAGCCCATTAGGGAGTGCAATATTTTGGAGTAAATAGGACTCCTAAGTGTTTGGTCCTGCCAGTTAAAATGTCTAGATCTCCTGCCCTTTTTGTAATATTTAGGCACCACTCAAAAATCAGCTGTGACAAGCAAGAAAACTGAGCATTTTATTTCTTTTTTTTATTACTGAAAACCATTATTGGAAGCTTAACACTGGAATTAGAGTAGTTTAATGACTACCTCTCATTATTAACATCACTTGCATTAGATAAAATAGCAACTTTCTGTGTTCCCACTAATGTGCTAATGTAATGCAATGTAATGAATATAGAAAAGTTTACCTTCATGCATTTTTTTTAAGCCCAAAAGTTTTATTGTTATAGTTCAGACTATCAGCTGAATTCACTCAGTGATGATCAGAGCCTGAGCAACATTATGTGCCTGTTAGTGATGTCCTCTGCTTCTCTTATCTGCCCAATCCTTAGATGACATTCATTGATGTAATTATGCCAGAGAGACTGGAACAAAGGTATGTTTCAGCTGAGAATCCACCCTACTGAATACACTTGAAGATGGGAGTTTTCAGCTAAGATGTGATGTCAAAGAATAGAGAACACTTTTTTTTAACTGGCACTGAAAATTCCCTTAAATAATGGGACTCTCAGTGTAACACTCATTTGTATTAGAAAAGGACTCTGATTAAATCAAGCCGCATCTAAATCCCTACCTGAATCTTGCACCTTAATTATGCTTTAGAATAAATTTTTGTATTCCACTTACCCCACCCCCACTTAGGATTCAGGCAGAAAATAATGAGCTTTCACAGTAGGTAGGTGTTTAAACCTCTTCTGGTCTTGAAGAGGCAGAAACAGAACAAATGAGACCCTCTGCATTGAGCTCTGATGTGTGTAGCAGCACAAGCAGGGCTCTGGGAAAGGGATTCTTTCTGTACAGTTGATTTGCAGAGCATGACACATGCAAGAGCACCTACTCTCTCCACATTTGTTTGCCTGGTTTTGAAGAGACACACAATGAAATGGCACATCTAAGGAAAGACATAAAGCTTTGCCTATGGCAGTTTTGCACCTAACCCAGCTGTAGCAAATTATATCCTATCAGAGACATCATGGACAGCAACAAAGGCAGCAGCAAATGCCATGAGCTAAAGATGTCAGCACAGACCATGCAGAGCTTGAATTGAAGCCCACTGCAGACTTTCACATCACAGCAAAAGGCTTCAGATTGCCCTCATGAACACAGAACTTGTAAGGATTTGTCCTTCATCTGGTTCCCTTCTTTTCCCAGCTGACAACACGAGAAGCACATTCTTAGGAAAATGAGATCACGTCCTACAGCCATTTACAGCTACAAAAGAATATATTACAATCAAGCATCTCAGAACCACAACATTTCAACATTTATTATATTCAAATTTTTCCCATTATAGGGGTACTGCCATTTTTAGATTCATTCTGGCCATAACTAATATCCCATACTGGGTTTTAGAAATATAATATTGTGGGCCTTCAAACAGTTTGTTAATGAGTGTTACTTTGGTGCATGCATCTTTGTGTAGTACAAGTCAGTTCTACTAAAATCTATAACAATACAATGCTTGTTTAGAAAAGCTTTAAAAATATTATGTGATCACTATGTATTCTTTGCTAGTGGTGAAAAATCAAGAAGCACATTACTCAGGAAAGATTAAAATTTCAGTAAAGTTTCTTCAGTTCAAAAATGAGATGGTAAAGGCATGAAAACAGTTGGATGCACCTTTAACCTGTGATAAATGTTCGTCAGTTTGACACTATCTATGCCATACTGAAAGACAGTTGAGCTAAATTACATTACCTCGTATTTATCAAGGACTAACATTGAGATCTTTGAGAGCCCTCCATAATCTGCTGAGCTAGAGTAATATATCTGAGCTTGAGTCTTCATTTGCCTTATTCTGAGAATCTTGAGGATGAAGATAGATAGCAAGACTTAGGTATTAAATAACTTTCCTGGAAAGATAAAAACGTGACTCAACATCAGCTGAATAATAAGCAAGAAGGGCTTGTAATGGCAAGGAGTAATCATCTGATCTGATTGGGACAGGGCCAAAAATACAACCATATGGTTAATGCATAAAAAATGACAGGAAAAAAAAAAAAAAAAACCAACCAGCAAAAAGACTGGGAAAATGCTGAGACAAATACAGTTAAAATAGACACCCTGCACTGAATGGGACTAACTTTGACAAAAATACACTTCCACATCTCCTATGGTAACTTCTCTGGATAAAAACATTACCTATTTTATCTTGTAGGAAAGGAAGCTGGAATCCAGCCTTTTGCAGAGTTCATGCCCCTATTTTTAAACCTCCCTTTAGTTCAGATTTCTTCCATTTTAGTAGGTTAGAAGTTCGCATTTCCAACTAACATTCTGAATTTTACCTCTGCAGTGAACACTCTTTTGCAAATGTGATACAAATAACAGCAAAATCTCTCTTGGCAGCACATCCCTTCTTTGTATTCACTGGACCGGGCTACCAGCACTAACACCCTTGGAAAAGAGGCACTTTACCTCTGAACACAGTGAAGCCTGATCTTCCACCCATTTTCAGCAGCCTTAATGCCCTCTGCACTCTGAATTTTTAACAGGTAGGTTTTCCACCTACCCACACTTCACCTTTTCAGTGCTTCCATTCCTTACAGAGCAGCTGCCAGATGTAAACCCATGGGTGGTCTTGTGTTAGTTGTAGACAAAGTGATTCCTTGTGCTGCTGTGCTGAATATCCAAAGCATTTTGACACCTTCCAGGATGTAAAATGATGATCATGACTGTAACATCGATCCCTGCTGAAAGTGTCTGAAGGATCCTTCATTATCTTGTTAGCTGAAGGTTTTTGGTTTTGCTATTTTAATTATCCTCTTAGGGGAGAGGAGTGAAAGGGAGGGGAAGGGAAGGAAAGGGAGAAATAATTGCTGTATCACACATCTGCATGATGTTTTGCCCATTTGTCAGCAGAGCCTGTGGGGGAAATTCAAAGACCTATAAACTCTGTTATCCCTTTCCTCCAAGAAATATAAACAGTGTGCTGACCTCAATGCCCTGCTCTAGTTTTGCCTCTTTGTTTCACTCTGCTTTTGCTTCACCAATCATAACTCTTTCAGGTAAATATATTAAACTTTGTTTGCAAATATTCTGGGTTTAGATTATTGAGCCTTCCAGCAAGGTTCCCAAGGGCAAGGCATTGGGAGTATCTGGTTGTACCTACTCAGTAGCAAGCTTTTCCTTCATTTTAACACATCTTTTTATGTGTAGTGATAAAGAAAGTGGAGAGGAGAGGAAGAAAAAATATTAATTGGAAATTCAACTAAAGCCCATGAAATAAAGTTCTTGGATGTCTACTAAAAATCACAGCTTTGATAATGTCTTCTAACTCAAGATATAACTTATGGTATCATTCATCTTTGACTTTTCATTTCTTTAAATAAGTGCCTAAAAATAATGGGTTTCACTTTCCGAAGGAAGCAAGAAATCCAGCTGAGTACTTACTTTAGCCTTCACTTGCAAAAGGATATCATAAAGGCAATAAAAATGTGCACAGATACTAAATGAGTGTAAAGTCAAATTTCTCACATGAACAGTAAAAAAAAAGAAAGAAAAAAATTTATAGCCTAGACATACCACAAGTGAAATTCATCTGCCCTGGCATTGGTGCCAGAGTTAGTGGCATAATTCTACATTGTCAGTAGAGGAGACAATTGTTTTCATCCAGAGATAGAGACATGCAGCAGGTCACATGGATTGCCCTTAGGAGATACTTATTTCTCTCATTAACTATGGAGGGACTCTATAGTGACAGTTTGAAGTTTGACTATTCCATTATAGATGCCTTAAATCAGGCTAGATTAATCTCACTGAGAATGACCTTCCAATATGAAATCCAGGTGTCTCACTGATCTGTTATAAAGCTCTAGATGCACCAGAAAACTCTATTTAATACCAATCCAAGCTCAGAAAAGAGAAATAAAAAGGCAAAAGACATTAGAACAATTTAAAATAGAAAGTAAGAATCCAAGGGAAAGAAAATGATGACATTAAATAGGAAATATTAGGCTAGAGAGTAGCAAAAAGGTAACCTCAACCAATACAAAGTCACCTTTGAATAGTCACAGACAGTTAATGCTGCAGGGAATGAGTTCCAGAGTCTGAAAATGTCACTTTATGCATTGTTAAAAGCACCTGTCTTCAATACAAAAATAAACAAACAAATGGAAAAACATTATGTGTATTCCAGCAGAAATGAATTGGGTGTTAGATTTTTCTTTTTTTTCAGTCTTGCAAATGCATATTCAAGGCATCTAACTGTTAGGAGAGACTGGATACCTTTTTCATTTCTAGATCTTGAAATTTCACACTAGGCAAAACTGACTGTCACCAATTACAAAATAGCCAATGTTGTCTAAATGCAATATCCATAGTAGCAACCATTAAATTTGTCTTTATCTTAAAAACAATAAAGTAGAGAAAATCCCCAGTCACACTGTAGTGGCTTTGACCTTTAAGGAGGTTTGGAAAATTGCTCTGGAAAACAGTGCCTTTGTCAGGGGAGTCTTTCAGGTGCTAGAATGGAAACTGACATTACCCCAGACTTTTGGCAAGTGTCAAGGAATATAAAACGTGTTAGTAGACCAGAGGTTTTGAATATACACTGGGTCAAAACAGTGATCTTTTCTAATACCCAGCTCAGTAAAACTCAGTGGGAATTTTAGAGTGAGCAAAAAGACTATGGAGAAGATCATGTCCATAGCCAGTGTTATTCTAATATACAATGAGGACATTAAGGAAGACAAAGGAAGCTACAGACCTGTTAGTCTAACCTCAGTTCCTGGAAAAAATATTGAGAAGATTATACTGAATATTACTGAAAGGCATTTAAAGAATAAAGCAATCATCAGGCACAGTCATCAGGGTTCACAAAAGGTAATTGCTAATTTGATATCTTTGCATGATAAGGTCACCTGCCCTGTGGATGAAGGGAAGGCAGTGGATGTAGTTTTTCTGAATTGTAATAAGGCTTTTGACACTGTCCCTCACAGCACCCTTCTGGACAAGTTGCCCAGCTGTGGGATGAGCAGGTTCATGGTGTTCTGGGCAAAGAACTGGCTGAACACCAGAGCTCCAAGGGTTGTAGTGAATGGAGCTACATCCGGCTGATCACCAGACACCAGCAATGTTCCCCAGGGCTCAATTTTAGGGCTGGTTCTGCTCAATACTTTTAGCAATGGTCTGGATATAGGAGTTGAATACACCATTAGCAAACTTGCTGATGATATCAAATGGGGAGGTGCTGTTGACTCTCTTGAGGAACAAGATGCCTCATGGAGGGATCTAGATAGATTGGAGCATTTGGCAATGGGATAAAATGTAACAAGAATGGATGACGGATTCTGCATGTGGGGTGGAGCAAGGCCAGTCACAATATAAACTGGGAGAGGAGTGGCTGGAGAGCAGCCTTGCAGAAAGGGATCTAAGGGTGCTGGATGCAGCAGGCTCAGTACGGGTCAGTGATAGGGGATGGCAGCCAGAAGGGCAAACTGCACCCCGGTTGCAAAAAAAAAAGCATAGGCAGCTGGTCTAAGGAGCTGATTATCCCGCTGTAATCCCGCTGTAACCAGCGTCGGTGCAGCCCCAGGTCAGTATCGCGAGCCGTGATGAGCCGCACCTCACCCCCGAACCGCAGCAGCGCTGGGGACCCTCGCACAGCGGAGCTCTAACACCCCCTGGAGACGGCAGAACTCGCGACAGCGGCTGCCGCGGCGCGGGCGGGGCCGGGCGTAACGGTTCCCCTACCCACGAACTCCCACAAAGAGCAGCCCTGGGGGGCGTGTGGAGCTGCAGGCGGAATGGAAGGCTGTCGTCGGGGAGCAAACACTGCGGCTCCACTGTCTACCCTAGCGGTGGCCGATGCTTCACCCAGACGGATCTGTGCAGGGAGGAGCTGCAGGGCAGACCTCGGGCCGCGGGAGGTACCCAGACCTTTCTCCTGGGGCAGGGACAGGTAGCAGACCTGCCTGAAAGAGCTGTGCCATGGGGAGGACCTCCTGCAGCAGGTGGCTGAGCTGCAGGAGATGGTGAGAGGGCTGCAGACCATCAGGAAGGCTGAGGAGTTAGAGAGCCACATTGCCCAAGTCGCAGAAGGCAAAGGGATTAGGAGAATGACGAACCACCCACTGTGTGAGAATCAGAGTCATAGGATGTTTTTGTTTGGGAATGATATTAAGTACACCTAGTTCCGACCCCCCCACCATGGACAAAGGATGCATTCCACTAGACCAGGTTGCTCAAAGCCCCATCCTACCCGGCCTTGAACACTGCTAAGGATGGAGAGTCATTCAAAGCTGCATCAGGATAGCTTCAGACTTGACAATAGAAAACATTCCTTTAGCGGAAGGGTGGTGGAACATTCAAACAGGCTTCCTTAAAAAGCAGCTAAGAGATATCCCAAGCCTGCTTGTGTTTATAGGCATTTGGACAATGCCTTTAATAACATGGCTTTAGCTTTTGGTCAGCCCTTAAGTGGTCAGGTAGCTGGACTAGATGATTGTTGTAGGACCCTTCCAATTGAAATGCTGTGTTCTGTTCTAAAACTTGCTTGGAGAGCTGGACCTATACTTAGCCAGCAACAACAGTCATGAGACTGAAGGACAGCAAACAAGAGGAAGCCTATCTCTGAAGCTTTCCAGTTCTGCAAGGCATTAGGGAGGGGTAAAAAAAGCAGGCAGCCCCAACATAGTTATTCAATATCAGCATGGTTAGGATGCCCTTGTGGGAAAAGGATGAAGTGGTTTTCAATCCACTTGTTTACCTCCAGACCAAGTATTCTTGTGAACTAGTACAATGAAGAATAATGTAACTGCTTTCTGAAGAATAAAGGCTGGTCATGACCATACTATGTCTGAGCCTCCAGGATAAGTGCCAAGATACCTCTCTTTGATGCCTGTATATTATTAGTGGGAAAACGGGGCTGAGATCCTAACTCACCTTGCCTGAGTCATTCTATGGGGACAGACATTAACATTTTAAGCATCTAAAAGAGATACCTGAATATCAGGTCCTGCCAGTATTCAATGGAACTGCCCTGCCTATGTGCCAAACTCAAAAACAAGTTTTGATGTTTTCCAGAGTTCTTTCCCAGACCTCCTTAAAGGTCAAATTCATTTATTTCCTTGAATGTACTGGGGAGAGACAAGAGTTCAGCTCTAGAAGCTTCTTCCTAAGACTGTCATTTTTAATGAAATTTGGATTCAGATGCAGCTTGTAGCTACATGGTTGTAAAGTCAGAATAACTTTCATGAAGTGTCTTCTTAAGAAGCTGTAATTGCTAGTTGCTATGCAGGTAGACTTTTACTATTGACTTTAACAGGACTTTAGGCTCCAGGTTTTCAACTTGCATGAACTAAATGACAAAATCATCAATCACTTGATTTCTCAGTTTACTTCATTATTGTTCAAAGAGTTTTGTTTCCTGTCTCCATTTAATAATATTTGTAATGTCTTATGAAAATTAGTTTTTGAAAAACACAAAACAAGGAATGAAAACAGGACCTCCTATTGCCTCTTCAAGTAATCAAAATCTGAATCTAAATAGTTCTATGGCAACAGGCTGAGAAAAGTATGTTTTCAATTACTTTATTTCCATGTATAAACTGCACACCCAAATCACACTCCATGAATAAGTAAACAACTTAATTTGGTTGTGGGTTGCTTTTATTTTTTTTCTTTTTTTTCTCAGGGGGGGGTTCTATTTTCTTTTTTGGTAGAAAATAAGCAAGAAGAAACAGGGAATAATCAAACCCACCCACCACCAGCAAACTTTTCTCATGACACTCTGAGCAATAGCAAGATGGGGAAAATAGCAGATCATTATGTCTGATGAGTATAATTACACTTTTTCAAAAAAGGAGGGAAATCTAGGTTTATCACTACACCTGTTTTTTGGTTTGTTTTTTTTTTAATAGATACCTTTAAATTCTGCTGAACATGCAGCAGCAGAAAAATTATTCCTTCTCGCTGTTTGATGGCCTCCAGTAATGCTTAAGAAAAATTGTTTTCCATTCCACTGAACTGTAAAATAAACAAAACAAACCTTTCACTAACTGCTCTAAAGGCCAAAGGGTCTCAATGAATGAACTTCAAATGGCTGCTTTTCTCATCATAGGAAAAATCCATTATGTGATTGTGTCTAGAAATGGTCTAGCATATTTTGGGTGCTATAGCATTTTAAAATAATAAGGTTTGGAAATAAATAATAAACTGGTGAAAAGGCAGAAAGTAAGTTGCTTCCTAAATCTAAATACAAATGTATTTCAATGTCATTTTCTATACATAGAGAAATGCATAGAACTAAATCAGTTCTATCGTTTATACTGAACGTTATGTTTTCCTGTACTTTTCAGCTTGCTTTCATTCCTTTCATGAAAGAGAATCTCATGACCTTTTCAGTATTAGCCTCAAGACATAGCTGAGCTATTCTTTTCATATAGAAACCCAAGACCCCAGCTGGCTACCATGAAAGCTAACTTTGCCAACAAATCTCTAAGAAAACGTGATAATGTTCGTTTGTATTTTTGAGATATTTTTTCTTTTTACAGAAGCTATCAATGCATCTAAATATAACAGCTTTCTGTAAGTTTTTAGGTTAAACCGGGACCCTTTGAGACCAAGCATTAATTAACATGCTGTCCTGAGTGTTATAGGCTAATAAAAGATCGAATATACAGCAGAATTGAAAGACCTTCTGGTAACTGCATCTGTTTTAATGCATCTGTTACAAAATGTACGACTAGTGGTTTAGGATTCCTAATCTCTTATCATCACCGGAAAATAAAACCCCTGTAGTATCTGTTCTATTGTAAGCTCCATTAGGAGACAATTTCCAGCCTCTCAGTAGGATTTCCAAGAGCTTCACTGCAAAGTTTACTTTTTATAAGGGATTTCTTCGTAACAACAAACAATCAGGACAGAACTTTTCCTTAGAAGATTTATCTTCTCTGATTTTGCCAAGTAGGTTTCTTGTATTGATATATTGAAAGTCCTCAGGATTGTCTATTAGCAATGCAAGAAGCTAATGAAATAAAGAAGATATGCTTAAAAATCCAGGGATGAACTTCACATAATACTCCTCAAAAAGGGATTTTGAATGGTATCAGACGTATGCTGGGGCTCTTTAAAACTTACTCTTGCACCCATCTTCATTTGCAGACATTCAAGTCCAGCGTCCCGTAGATTCAATGAACTGGGTATTCTAGATCACACTGGGTTCAGAAACTATGAGAGCCATGCATTCAATTTTTTTCTCAGGAAGTACTAGACAAGCAGTTATGGAGCAGGCAGTGCTTAACTAGATAAAAGATAACACCATGTCACTGCTTTGGCCATTTCATCTAGTTTAAGACTCAGAACTTGTGACACAGCACTGATAAGATGTGGAGGACAACTCAAATACAAGGGGAAGGCAGTGCTGAACAGTTACCAAAGCATGACTTGGGCATAGAAGCACACCTCACACAGACTGGTAGTACTGGAAAAGTGGAACAGAATTTCTTTAGTTGTCTTCTATCTAACTTGTACTTGGCAACTGCTGAGCTGCTGTTCTCAGGATAAGATGGTGACTGCTTCCACCCCTACACTATATGATTGCATTTGGACATGGAGGTATAGGGAAATGAGAAGACTTTTTAAACCACTGTAGTAACATTAAAAATTCAGTATGTATTGATGCTTTGTATGTTTTTCTAAAGTCTTTTAAGACCCCGATTGCTTGGGTTCACTCTCAGCATGAACTGGTCAGTAGAAGGAACAGCTGAAGCAACTGTGATCAAATGAAACATCAATGACATCAAAACTGTGGACACACTACCCTTCCAGCTGTGCCTCTAGCACTAACAAATAGCTATTGAACCTACAATACAAGCATGTAAATAAAGCCACACCTAACAATGCTGTTCTTTCTTGACTTATTAGATCAAATTCTATTCTGTACCAGTAGATAAAAAACTTTTCTATCGTTCCATGTAAATATATGTTAAATCCAGAAAGCTGTTTCTGAAGGAAAAAAAAGAGTAGCTTTCCTTGTCTGGCATGGAAGTAGTTCTACTAATAAATTAAGCTGTATATATAATATTTAGAACTCTCCTGACTCTGAAAACTCTGATAATTCCCACAGAAATCACATGTCTGTCATACATTTCCCTTGGGTTATGGTGTCATTTGCCAACTAGGGGAGACCTTTAAAGAGAGAAGAGCTATTTGAGATTATTCTTTCAGTACTCCCACAGAAGTCCAGACCTGAGCAGCTTCTTAAATGTTGACAGAAGGCAGTAAGTATAGGACCAGTTAACACTTCAGCACATTTTTAATGCACTTTTGACCTACAAGCTTGCTGTGAAACCCAGAATAGGATTCATACACAATACAAAATAAGTGATAGGGAGATTAGATATAAGACCTTGCCAACGCTTCCAGAAGAGACTTTACATCTAAAATAAGCACATTAAATATCCTGATGGACTATGGATTTTTGATTAAAATTAAAGATACAAGTTTTATATGGTCTACAGCTATATCAGTATATTAACTTGCAGGGTATAGGTACTAGATTTGAAACATCCGTATTATTTAGGTTTCAGAAATGGTTAGAGACACTTTTGATTTTGGCGAAGGTAATTTCTGTGTGTCTGCACCATTTCAGATTGTGAGAGAATCAGGACAGTATTCAGCCTTGAGCATGATGTATTTTACAAGTACAGAAGATGGCTTAACAGCCTTAATGACAGTACCTGCCTGTTTATAAAGCCTATGTTGCTATGCATACTATTCCATTCAAGGGGCTAACAGAACAGGTACTTGAGGGCAGTTGTGTGAGGTGACAAGAGGTGATTATTCACTAGGTATTTAGGCGTCTTACACTATCCTCCTTTTTGTTGACTAAAGTGCAACATTAACATTCTTATACATAGCTGTTCTGCAACCAGCTGAGAATTCCTATTCCCTCAAACCTTCCAGTCCTAAAGCCTTTTGGGTCCTGGAGATCCGTAATCTTCCCACCCTAAGCATCCCTGTCTTCATCAACACACATAGAGATACTTCTTTGAATGCTTCTCATTCAGCTTGTCTCAACTTTCCTCTCTCATGAATCCCAAACATCCTCATTACTCCCAATCCAGCACCACAGTCCCTGCTCTGGTCCCATCTTAGCCTTCATTTCCATCCATTCCACCTTCTACATTTGCTCCACCATGTTCACTTTGACAGTCATTTCCCACTGATGTCAAGTACAGGTTAATCTCCACAACTGAGCCTGCCCTCCATCCTCGTTCTAGTGCACCTGTCGCTCAACTTTGGGGTTTGATGTAGAACTGCAAAATTCAGACTAAGTCCCACCTAGACATAAACCTAGAGGGCAAAGAGAGGATGACATGGCTGAGAAAAACAATCTTAGTGATAGTTGAAAATTTCTACTGGAGTCTTGATCTTTGGTTTATAACTGCCTGAGTTGGGCATTTATTGTAGTGAAAGAAGGTTTGTTTTCTTGTGTGGTTTGGGATTTTTCCCTACTAACTGCTTGATAAAGGGAAAGAGAGTGAAAAAAATAGTTTGAGAGTTTATGATTTCTGCTGAGAGTTCATATTCAAATTTGTGAGTTCTATTAGCATTAAACATTAATTCGGACTTGAATTTTAGAGCTCCCTGTACTGGCAACTCATTTGCTTGCATTATTAAGAAAATCTGAAAGTATCTACTGCATACATGCAAGCGTATGATTTTCACACATTCAAATAAATAATGTAAAATAAGGAAATATCTACAAAAGTACTCAGAAGATCAGCTTGCAATCTTACACTTATGCAGTTTTGTGAGTCAAACTACTTAGATCATTCAGAGAAATATTTCTGTAATAAGTAAATAAGGTTTTCTTGCTTTCCATGAGAAAGAAAAGCCTTTGCAATAGGCTTCACAGTGTGGCTAAGGGTAAAGAAACAGCTATTAAAGAAACAGCTATTATCTTCAAAAAGCAAAAAAAAAAAAAAAAAAACCCAGCAGAAAAACAAGACCCCAGAACACCAAAAAACCCCCAAAGAAACAAAAACCAAAAACCAGGTTGAATCAGAATCAGGTCTCTGTGCAGGAAGTTGGAAAAAAAAAATTGTTCTAATACATAATAGGTAGTTTTTGTTGGGCGCATAGCATCCCTGGTCAGTTTTGCGTTTATGGCTCAGCACCTAGTGAAACATTTTATTTTCACATCTTAAAAGATCATTTCAGGGCTGAACAAACACAGCAGATTCAGCAGCAGCTGGAATACAACTACTACTGTTCACCCTTTGGAAAGTTTATGAAAGCACTGGCATGGTTCTGAAATATTAAAAGGTCTTCTGAATCTCAGAGAGAAAACAGCAATGTAAAATCAAGGGTCTAGTCTGGCTGAGTGGATAAAGTGCCATCCTTTTATACTAGGGACTTAAATCTTTCAAGCCAATATGTGGTATAAAACAGCTTTTATGGTCATTGGCTAGTGGCTGTGAATTCATATCAACAAAAGTAACATAATTCAGACGAGGACAGAGGAAGAAATCAAAGTGTAACAAGGCTTGTGTTATAAAAAGGCACAGTGACTCGCTTGGAAATAGTCTTGAACAGTAACACCTGACCCAGAGCTCTTGCTCCTGGGAGAGATTTCAGATCACAACTTGCATTCAAATGTTTCAGCTCAACTTAGCTCTATACATCTAACATATTTTACACTTTACATGGTTCCATATTTTAAGTTACTTCACTGCCATGGCACCAGAAAGCCTCAAATTTTGAAGCACATATTCTTTAACCCTGAGGGGTAAAGAATACTTGGACAGAGACATTACTTACATTTAGACAGACAACTTGCAGCCAGACAACCCAGAGTGTTTAAACGTGCTGGCACTAAAGCAGGAAAATCATTAGCCCATAAAGTTTGAATTTCAGCACAGTAGCTCTGTCAGTCCTTGGGAAGCAGGCCAGCGCTCCAGATCCACCTCAGGGCATGCCAGCTCATCTCATGCATGTGTTCCAGGCTCCTTACTAAGAGAAGGCAATTTGATGCTGCACACAAGATTCAGACTCATGTAAAAATGGCAAGAAAAAATCGCCCTGTCTCCCTCAAGCCCTCACCTCCCTCAACCACATCTTTAAACATCAGTCAAAATTTTCATTGCAAAAACTTGGGCAGTATTGCCATATATGGCATGCCAAGGGGAGCACGGCACTCACCAACATTGCTGCTTCCAAACCTTTCTCATCTGGGCAACCCATGGTGCTGGGGATCTCAGCCTCAGGTCTAAGGTATCTTTCCAATTTGGGCTAAGGTTAGGGTTCAGAGAGCCACAAAGCCTACAGCTCCAGGGACACTGGGGCTGCAAAAAGCATGCCAACAGGAGCATGGCACTCCACCAACATGCTGATTCCAAACCTTTTTCATCCTAGCCACCCATGGTGCTGGGGTGCCTCAGTTCCAAGATGCCTTTCCAGTTAGGATCGGGGGTCAGAGAGCCATAAAGCCACACTTCCAAATGGACTTAATCACAGATAATATGCAGGACTTGGATGTAAATCTGGCATAAGTGATCCCACACTAAGTTTATGTCTTAAAAACCCCTCCCAGAACACACTTCCACTGTCATTTAGTCTAAGGATTTTTTCCTTCTAATGTGTTCATCCTCTGATTGACTTACAAATAATAAGGTCACTTTCTTTCATATTTTAAATGAGCTAGATTAAATGAGCCATTTTTTTATATTTACTTTTCTTTCATGGAAATTCACTTTGAATGTCACAGTGCACCCTCTGTGGAC
This sequence comes from Ara ararauna, assembly GCA_028858755.1. Lineage (NCBI taxonomy): Eukaryota > Metazoa > Chordata > Aves > Psittaciformes > Psittacidae > Ara > Ara ararauna. The sequence goes on from CM054379.1 coordinate 23,241,606, forward strand.
TGGGTTCAGTTCTGTAACATAGGATATTTCACAGTGGGTAAAAATCTGTTTCATCGGATCCAGCAAACCATCCCCTGGTGTATTGTAAAATTGATCAGTTTTTTATAAGAAGCATAAGAAATATCTCTCTTTTATATGAATCAAAACAATCTCAGTATTTTATGGGATAATCACTGATGGTGCTTTATTCTGGCTATTTTCCTATAACCTTTTAAAATCTACTTTATCCTTTGGGCACTACAAAACTCTCCTGATGATTTCCAGCACTGAAATATACTGTGTGCAAAAAGTGCTTCCTTATGTTTACCTTAAACTAGCAGCATGATAGTTTCATCAGCTGTCCCTCAGTTTTTCATACATTTTTAATAATAAACATGGCAGTTCAGCTACTCTGTGCTATTTATTATTTTATATACGCTACACTTTTGTCCCACAGTCATTTTTTTTTCCCCAAAGGATTATGCTTTCTTGCATCTATTACTTTTCATTGCTCAGCACTGAATTTTGTCTCCTGTTTTACCTCCAACTACTCAAAATCACAAGATCTTTTTACACTTTTGTTGTCAATGTTAGCGTCTGTCAGTGAAGAATTCTTTAGTATTAGCAAATTTGGTCACCTCATTAAGAGTCTGCTTTTCTGTCATGTGAAAAGGGGAAGATTTTCTCAACCCCTAGCGTCTGATTTGTCTATCAGCACCCCAGGAAAGCTGATACCCTTGTGGCCAACCAGTCTGTCAGCGTCCTGTTACAGGGACCCTTCACTGAACAGTCCTGCTGGACTGGAGGGTGATTCAACTGACTTGTTCAGGGAAACGCACCAGCAGCATAAGGGGGGGCCCTCAGTGGTCTTCCCACTGTATGTTACCCATTGCCAGTGTCTGCTAGCACCCACAATGGACTAATGCTACCCTTTATTAATATAAAATCGTGACAAATTAAGGTTCAGAGATATCCAGTGATAGGGACTGTCTGCAAAAACAAGCTTGAAGCGATACACAACCAGACTATAATCACTAGTAACAGCTAGCACGAGTTAGTTAGCATGGATAAGATAAAGTTCTTACCAGAAGTTATGATGGAGTCTTCCCTGCTTTCCCTTTCCTAATTTCACATATTTATACAATTAGATTCAGGTTAGTAGCTCCCCATAACCCTCCCACCGATTTACAGAGTGGTCAGTTAATTTGTATAAGGTTATATCATTTTCATCAGAAGAACACCCTAGTCATGTTTTCCTGATGTGTGAAGCCGTATGTTGATGATGTCCATGTGCTATACTAGGCTTCAAGGATGGTCTTTCCTGATTAGAGATTCATTAGCTCTGTTCCTTAATCTGCCTACACAAAGGCAAAGCCTCTTCTCCCACTATCAGTTCTCTTTTAGTCAGTGTTGTTCACCCTGACCTTGTAGGAGGCCCTTGTATTTGTCCAGTCTTCCCCATAGTAACACAGGTTTCTACTTTTTAACTATATGCCCATGAAACCTGAGTGACTCTAGTCAGAGAAAAAAAAAAAAAATGACTGCTGCTGCTGAACCCATGACACTGATGGGTGTAAAATCCTCTCCCTTTGCTTTTTAAAATACAAATATAGTTTCCTTTTTGGCAGCTTCTCTGCAGTTTATCAGTACATGGTGCCTTCAACTTCCTGCTCCTGCAGGGAGTATAACAGAGCCTGGCTCTGGAGCCTTTGCTCTGCTTCACTCTCCATTCAGTTTCTCTTAGCTTATGCCAAGGTTGTAGGGTTGCCTGGGGAACTATTACCAGGTAGATTCCATGCATGTCAACTGCATCCCAACCTGGAAGTAGAAGCTGCATTTAACCCTAAGGTTTCCTTAGCGTTATAACTTTGGGGGATTGTAGGAAAGTGGTCTTTAATTTACCACATTTTCCCAGCAATTTATATCCATGATGAGCAATACAGATCCTACCAAAGTTCTCTCTTTGTACTGACAACTTCTTTACACTGTGAAAACTGCAAATCTAGCCTTACACTTTACTCCCCTTCTTTTCACCTAATATTCTTTTTTTCTTCATAACTTTAGTTAATCTTGGATGTGATTAACAAGGATTTAATACAGAATTCCAGGCCCATTTTTCCCAATTACAAAGGAGTTGAGTGTAGTTGTTTTTATTTCAGAAAACAAGAGATAAAGCCACTTCTCTGACATTTTAGAGCCCAGCAGCAGAGCAGCAAAGTGAACCCGCATCTTCTGTCTAATCTTGACCATTAAGCTGCTAGTGGTGCTTCCCCATAGCCTTCCAGTGTATCAGAAAACCTTTGATTATCTGTCTCCATTGCATATCTTAAATCTTTATTTATATTCAAATTAATTCTTTTTCTAGTCTGATTTACATACACAGCACAGAGATACAGTAAATTAATTCATTTTTTTTAGCTCTATAGGATGTTATTTGTCCTTCTTCTAGTCTAAACTTCCTAATTCATTACTGCTTCTTCTTTATTTTCTACAAGGAAACACTTAGTTTAATATGCCAAATAAATTGTCTTTCAAATTCAGATAAGCCCGTCCAAAATCAGAAAGAATTGTGTGTAACAAACCCCTAATGTTTAGAACATCAGCACTTTTCTTCATCACACAGTATCCATTCCTAATCAAAAGGAGTATTTTAACTAGCTGAATCAAAGCATATCTATGCCTAGTCCTCCTCTTCTTTATGGCTACCCCATTTCAGCAATTCACATTTTCACTATGCATGTTGAGGATATGAAGAGACATTAAAGCTTAGTGGTGTGATGACGTTGGGGAGGTGTATTAACTCAGTCGGCTTTCATGCTGACTCTGCAGTGATAAAAATGAGATGAACCAGTGGGTAAAAAAATACATAGAGTTATAATAACCAATCTGCTCCTTTCCTACTCATCCATGGCTTCACGATGCTGAAAATCTCACTGGTTCAGCCTGGGGAAAGAAATCTTTCCATAATCCTACAAGAGTTTACAATCTACCATCCAAATCAAAGTAATATGGTAATCAGCGGATAAGCACAATAACACATGTGGCGTTAAATGAAGTCTCTTATTCTCTCATGGGGAGGAAGACAGAGACTTATTTGTTCAATATACCATTATAAAATTATCTAATTTTAGGAAAATAAAACAACAGAGAACATATTTTAAATTTTTATCTTTCGCTTTCTTTTGTGAAACTCATTGATGAATAATTTAGAACTTTGTCTTAGCTATTCTTCTCTCTCTATAAAAATGCAATCTTAATTATGTGTCATCACAGGATGAGTAGAGGATATAGTGTTTTATGAAAAGTTCAAAAGACATATTAATTTATACAATGTGGAGTTTAGCACCTGAAATGCTTTTATTCATAAAATTGTTTCCAAGCATTTCACAGGCCTCCTACCAGTAAGGGGAGCTGCACAGCAGATGAATACAAAGGGTGGTGGTAGCCTTGGTTAAAGGCTGACAGGTAGATTATGAGTATTTTGTGCACTCATTCACAAACTTTAGGTTGTTAAGAATCATGGAATCACAGAATCAATCAGGTTGGAAAAGACCTTTAAGATCATCAAGTCCAGCCTTTACTCCAGGACTGCCAAGTCCATCACTAAACCCTGACATTGACGGCCTCATCTACACATTTTTTGAACACTTCCAAGGACAGTGATTCCACCACTTCCCTGGGCAGCCTGTTCCAATGCCTAATCACCATCTCTGTGAAGAAATTTTTCCTACTATCCAGCCTAAACCTCCTCTGGCACAGCCTGAGGCCATCGCGTCTTGTCCTATCACTTGTTACTTTGGAGAAGAGACCAGCCACCTCCTCATTCCATACTCCTTTCAGGTAGTTGTAGGGAGCAATAAGGTCCCCTCTGAGCATTCTCTTCTCCAGACCAAACAACCCCAGTTCCCTCAGCCATTTCTCATAAGACTTGTTCTCCAGACCCTTCACCAGTTTCGTTGCCCTTCTCTGGACCTGCTCCAGCAACTTCGTATCTCTTTTGTAATGAGGGGAGAATATTTTAAGCAGCAGAAACAGAGGAGATTGAAAACTTCTATTAACCCAGTGCAAATCTATTTAGTTGACCCTTATCCATGACATGTCAACAATCCATGATGCACAATTAATTAAAAGTGAAATTAGCAACAGCTTTTGTTGTTGTTTCAGCCAGGTGGAAAAATGTGTAAGGACCATTTCAAATGAGATCACGCGAAGATAGTATTTAAAGCTATCTCCTAAATCCAAATCCAAATACACATTTGCTACAGAAACAAAGTAAATTGCATATATACACAGTGATTCAGGGGTGTAAAGTCATAAAAAGCACAGCTAAGGGAATAAACATTGCATCATCCTGGACAGAAATAACTTTTTTATTTTGTTAAGGTAATGTCATCAGACATTCTCTTGCTAAATGACAATAGCCACAGTAGCTAAAACTAACTAGCATTACTAGACAGAGATGAGCAATTATGGAAAATTAAGCCAGCAGCTTTCTTGCTCTACATGCACACCCTTTCATATGTGAAGACTCCAGAGCTCTTTTCTAAAAAGGCTTATTCAGAACAATTTGCATCATACTTATACTATTTTTATGACCAGATATCACAGCCATCTAGAGAGTTTACTGTATTTCCTGACAGAGAAGGGACTCACAGCCAGGTGACTAAGATATTCATACTTTGGAAAAACAGAAATTTAATAATCAAACAATAACCCAGCTCATTAAATGTAATTGCTTCTGTCCACAGAGCTGACACTAAACAGCCTGGTACTCTAGCATGGAATATCTACTCTACTCTGAGATGCAATCTCCAAGATGCAGAAGGTTAAAATATCAAATATTAGTGCAGGAAAACCTGATTTATACATTACATATACTCATTGCTTAGACTCCTCTAGAAGTACCTAGGAAAGTCAACAAACCATGCTTTGTTTCTAAAATAAAGAGAGATTTAAGAAGAGAAGTTGCTGAAAAAGTTTTCAAATTTAATTTCCCCTTGTTAGTCCTTTCATCCTGTAAGTTTATATCAGACATCATTATCTCAATGGACTGGAAATTTGTTCAGCAACCTAAGTTACTTTAAGAAAGTTCAAATGAACCAAGCTAAAAAGTGAAACTCAGCTTTCAAAAATAAACAATGATTTGGGGCAATCAATTAAAAAATGCCTTGTGTTTAAGGAGGAAAAATGATCCAAACCTCCTGAATGCCAAACCAGCAAGCCACTGCAGTGAGCATGCACCTGTGGACCCAACCTCTCTAATCCCACTGGGACAGATGTTTAGCCAGCCTTCTTTACCTAAGAGCCTTTTGAAGACCTTTAAGTTGTTTGTCTTACACTTGCCAGCCTTGGCTTTCTCTCTTTCTTCCTCTCATTTCAGAGAAAAAATATATTATTGTCATTCTTTTGCCATGGTTAAATAATTAATGTATTGGGCTGTCTATTCATGTTACAATCTCAGGAATGGCCTTTGTATTATTTTTTCTCTAGCAAGATATGCAACTTGGAAGTATTATTGCAATATAGATTAAAACCTGGTTTCATCCAAACCAAAATCCTTTTGCATATAGTCTCTCCCAATCAATAATCCTTCTTGAGGTTTAGAAGCAGATTTCAGTTCAGATTAACGGTTTTAGAGAAGAATTCACAGAGGTTTTAATGATATTGAATTTAGTTCAAGCTACAATGAAAACTTGCTTTCTTTTATGACAAAATTGATTCTCTGCAAACAATATATAATGCATATGTGAAGTCTGTTTAAATACTATTTTGTTAGTGCTATCAGGCTTCCACACATTCTGAGGAAATGGAGGAAATTGTAAAGTGTAAGACTCTTCAAGTTTTGTGTGGTTAACTTCTTTTTTTGTATTCATAAAAAGTGGCTTTATAAAAAGCCATAGGGCAGAATGAGTGTAGCTAAGTATGTTAATTGCATTGCGGGTTTCATTGCATATCACAAGGAAACAAAGCAAAGATAAAAATGGCATAAAATAGTGGGCCCAGGAAAAAGACCAGGAAAAAAATCCCACACAGCCTGAAAGACCTGCTATAGGAGGAAATAATTCACTGAAAAGTTGATGCTGAAAAGAAACAGAAATGAGTGGGTTGATTTGATGGGCATCTTTTCTCTCTTTAGCAAGGCAGAGTTGAGCTGAAGTAAATTGAGTGCAGACTGTAATGTCGGTCATGCACAGAAAAATGTCTCAAACACACAGGTGTCTTATGTGGATCTACGGTCCTGTTTTTTTTCTCTCAACTTTCAGCTTTGATTCCCTACTTATTATTTGATTGGTTTAGTGTTTCAATTGATATGAATGTGGAAGTAAGGCCAATGGGAAGCCAAACTTTGTCTAAAGGGTTTATAAAATATGAAATTTCTGAAAACAATTGGTATTTTCTAGTAGGATTTACTCCTTTTTAACCCCATCCTACTTCTGTAGGTTGGCTGCCAGTAGACTGCCAGCTAAGTAGGGTCTTAGCCACATAATTTAGATACCTAAGCTTAAGCAACAAGAATCATAGAACAGTTAGGGTTGGAAAGGACCTTAAGATCATCTAGTTCCAACACCCCTGCCAGGGGCAGGGACACCTCACACTAAACCATGCCACCCAAGGCTATGTCCAATCCAGCCTTGAACACCGCCAGCGATGGAGCATTCACAACTTCCCTGGGCAACACATTCCAGTGCCTCACAACCCTTACAGTAAAGAATTTCTTCCTTATATCCAATCTAAACTTCCCCTGTTTAAGTTTGAACCCATTACCCCTTGTCCTCTCTCTACAGTCCCACAGGAAGAGTCCCTCCGCAGCATCCCTATAGGCCCCCTTCAGATATTGGAAGGCTGCGAGGAGGTCTCCACACAGCCTTCTCTTCTCCAGGCTGAACAGCCCCAACTTTCTCAGCCTGTCTTCAGGGGGGAGGGGAGGTGCTCCAGTCCCCTGATCATCCTCGTGGCCCTCCTCTGGACTTGTTCCAACAGTTCCATGTCCTTTTTCTGTTGAGGACACCAGAACTGCACACAATACTCCAACTGAGGTCTCACAAGAGCAGAGTTGAGGGGCAGGATCACCTCCCTCAACCTGCTGGTCACACTCCTTTTGATGCAGCCCAGGATACAGTTGGCTTTCTGGGCTGAAAGCGCACACTGAAGCCAGCTCTTGTTCATTTTTTCATCAACCAACACCCCCAAGTCCTTCTCCGCAGGGCTGCTCTGAATCTCTTCTCTGCACAACCTATAGCTGTGCCTGGGACTGCTCTGACCCAGGTGGAGGACCTTGCACTTGGCATGGTTAAACTTCATTAGGTTGGTGTCAGCCCACCTCACACGCGCGTCAAGGTCCCTCTGGATGGCATTCCTTCCCTCCAACATATCAACCAAACCACACAGCTTGGTGTCATTGGCAAACTTGCTGAGGGCACGCTCAATCCCACTGTCCATGTCACTGACAAAGATGTTGAGCAAGACCGGTCCCAGCACCGATCCCTGAGGGACACCACTTGTTACTGGTCTCCAGCTGGACATTGAGCCACTGAGCACAATTCTTTGCCTGCGGCCATCCAGCAAGTTCTTTATCCACCGAGTGGTCCACCTATCAAATTGATGTCTCTCCAACTTAGAGACAAGGATGTCATGTAAGAACTTCTTCGTAAACAATCAAGGGCACCTATTTTTCTCTAGACTGCTGAAATTAAAGACTGAGCTCCTTCACAGCCATGTGAGAAATCACGTGGCAAGGCTAGCAGTATGAGTGTTGGCTGTATGTTGCCTGGTATGTGGTATGTATTATGGGGAGAATCAGTATGCTCTAAAGAAGCAACAGTCATTTCATGTGTTCTAAAACATGCAGCAATCTATATAAACTTTGTATTTGATTACATTAATTTTTCAAGAAGAATCATTCAGCTCAAGAAAGAATCATGAAAAAGCATGATTTTAGCAGCAGACTTTCAGTTTGGTGCCTAAGACAGTATCCAGAGACAGTTTAGCAGAAATTGATGCACTTAGCATTTGCAGTATGTTCCTAAGCCTTTAGGAATTTCAGGGCACAATAAATGTAGGCCACCAAGAGCCCCTAAGGCTAAATGTATGGATCAGACATTCCTAAACCATTTGCTAATGGGTTCGCTATGTCAAAGAAGTTTTAAGGAATTAATGTGGTCACTCAGATTCTCACAAGGAACCTACCAAGGCTCATTACTAGTTGATGGGAGATTAATGTTGTGAAAAGGGAGAGACTTCAAGGAATATATTAGCTTGCATGAGACATCCCTGAGGTAGAATAAGAATACAAAAAGGGTTAAAGACTGCTGCAATGTCTCCTACTGAGATAACTTGCTAGACAAAAGTGTAAGTACTAAAAGGCTTTCACGCACTGCCTCACCTGCCAAGGTTGGGAAAGTATGTATTATCTGAAAAACAGACCATACCTTTGAGAAGTAAGGAGGGTGATTCTTTTTTGACTTGCAAATATCTACCTATCAGACAGGAGGGGATTTAAAAGGGGGTGTTTATTTGTCTGCTGCTGAGACAGTCTTACTGGGAAAAATTTTAACAGCATAAGGATAGTTACAGTAGCATGAATTCATCATTTTTCCATTACAGGTCTCACATGGTTGTATCTTCTCCTCCCAAAACAATAAATTTTTGAAAATTATGAAGATAATTCTTCTTCATCACCATCACTAGGAGCTGCTGGATTCATACTAGTTTTAAAGTCAGTATACTTATTAAACTTGCCTTATTAAAATCATAGAATCAGAGCCTTTAGGTCATTAACTTTAACTTCAGACCAGAAGCCCACAGGAAGAGCTAGCAACAAAGCTGTGGGGCTTAGAGTCCAATGTTTGGAACTTACAATACACAATAACAAGCATTTCTCTGGAATAAAATGACCTGTTTATGAAGTCATACACTATATACATTGAGTTTTCTGGTGTCCTGTTTCAGTGCCAAGCTATGGGAATTTAGTAGTCTTAAAGGCTTGGGCTACCTCTGCAAGGATGAATTAAAATGTATGAAATTTCAGAAGGTAGGGGAGCAGCCACAGCACATGGGACAAATATGAAAGTGACACACTGTGATTTTGGCTGCACAACTTGCCCTGGATGTTCTTATACCTGTATCTTCTCTGCTTAGATAAAATATTGTAGGTGTTGCATCACAGGATGGTTGAGGTTGGCAAGAAAATCTTGAAATTGCCTACTCCACCTGCCACATCAGGCAGAATAAGCTAAAGCAGCATTCTATTCAGCTGGGTTATGACTCCAAGGACAGAGACTCCTCAGACTCTCTGGGTAACATGTTTCTGTGACTGACCATACTTACAATTTAAAATATTTTAAAAAAAGAGAATAAATAAATAAATATTGTATTCAGATGTGATTTAATCTGTTTTAATTTGTGTCCATTTCCTCTTTTCATGTCACTGGGCACTAACTGAAATGAGCCTGGCTGCCTTGTCCTTATTCCTTCCTGTCAGGTATTTATACACATTAGGAAGATGCCCGAGCCTTCTTCCACAGGCTGAACAGTCCCAGCTCTCTCAGCTTTGCCTCATATGAAAAATATTTCAGTCCCATAATAATCTTTGTGGCCCTGTGCTGCACTCGCTGCAGTATGTTGATGCCTCTCTTCTGCTGAGGAGCCCAGAACCAGACACAGAACTCCTGCTGCTGCCTCACCAGTGCTAAGGAGAGGTGAAGGATCACATATCTCGACCTTCTGCAGCAAGGGTGCTTTGCTAGATCATGGTCATCTTGCTGTGCACCAGGACATACAGATTTTGTTCAGCAACCTGTCTTCCAGCCAGTCCACATGTACTGGTGCATGGGGCTAACCCTCTTGAGATGCAGGGCTTTGAACTTCAAGGTTTCCTCTCTGCCCATTTCTCCAGCCTGTCAAGGTCTCTCTGAAGGTGGCACACCCATCTGATATACCACCTGGTCCCCTCAGTTTTGACCATGCACAAACTTGCTGAGGGTACACTCTTATCTGCCTGCCTTTTCCCAGTAAGGGTATGTGAGATGAACTCCATTCTATGTGTGAATATGTCTACATCATCCACCACAGTATGACCCCAAACTTAATGCAGGTATTTAGCTTGTTATAATTTAATAAAATAATAGGAACAACTATGTTCTGTAAGTCTTCCTTACCCTCCAGAAAGTAATGAGCAGAGCAGCGCAGTGACAGTCAAACATCAAGAAAAGGACAGGAAGAAAAAAATAAGGCTGGAATAAAAAGTTTATTCCAATGGAAAAGAAAACCGAGGTCTTATCTACAAGAAACTTAGGAAATTGAAAACATTAATAAAAAGTATGAAGCTAAAATGGATTTGTTATATCTCACAAGCCTTGTGTAGACACATTTGTTCAAAACTGAAGTGGTTAAATTTGACTTAATTCATTTCCAGTATGTATTAAATTAAACAAAATTAAGGTCTTCTTTACTTCTAACAAGGCTGTCAACACAGGGATTTAATGCAGCTGAAGTGTGAACTTTAACATTTAATTTGGATTGACTTTCCTAAATGTCCCTATGCAGAAGAGTCCTATTAGCTTCCACAGTGTCAAAAATTAACAACCAGACAACACATAGTGGATGCTAGCCAGGTAATGGTAAAAAGTAATTAAAAGAAAAAAAGAATCTTTCCAGATGGAATTATGAGAAGCCACAGATTCTGGCCAAGAGGTGATCAAAGCCATTACCAGCATACAGGAAAAGAGCCAGCAACAGATGAAGGGTAATGATAAAACAGATCAAATACTGTCAGACACTGGCATTGCAGAAGATCTGAAGCACATGAAAAGACACAGAATTAATGTTTTTTACTGTTTTTAAATGTCCAGATGGAACTGGCAAAAAAGGAAGAGAAAAAATCTAGACTATTGCAGATAGTAAAAGAAATGGAAGAACTTTTTAAGAAGCAGAAGATTCTCTTAGCTCTGAAAAAAAAATAAAAAAAGAGAGACATGGTTAATGAGCCTTTAGAGATACAGAGCTGCCCAGATTGGAAGCTGGAAGACCAATTATCTTGTAGAAGGGAAAGACACTGGATACAAATATTAATGACTATGGGCTCTTTCACCTTTATTTCAGGGCACACTAAAAAGGCTTGGACAATATGAATTGTACCTGTACAGGTAATACAACTATTTAGTACCTGTAAGAAAAACAGTGACCGATCCACATAGTGCTTGCTATCTATTTCCAAGAAGTAATAGATTGTACAAAAGTGAACACTGAGGAAGATTTCTCATTTAAATAATTTCAAATAAAGGAAATTCTTAGACAAACTAATCATAAAGCACCATAGGCGTACTCTTCGACTTGTAGAATGTTTCTCTGTACCTGTATAGAAAGGCTCATTACAGAAAAAATTAGAGCTTCACCTGTTCTCCAGATAGGTCACAGTGACTGAAAAGTAAAGCTGCAGATCCACTGATGAGCTTTGCTATCAATTCATGCTGTCCCTTGTTGCAAACAGCCTGGGAAAAGATGGACTAGCCAGGTGACACACCAAGTAGCCTCTTTCTATAACACTCACCACATCACTATTCTGTATACTAAAGACTTCTGAAAATGCTATTTTTTCAACTTTAGCAGCCAAATGGGACAACACTTCTCAGGGACTGTCCTTTGTCTTACTCTCCAGAGTGAAATACTTCTTAAAAAGAGTAACATCTGGTACTTTTTTCCGCACATATTTCTGCAGCCGTAACATAGACCCAAATCAAGCAGAGCCAAATCAAGCAGATAAATAGTTCTCTATAAAACATCTGCCTCCTCCTTCTTACCTTACATGCTCAGGACCAAAGCAAGAGATGAACAAGCAGGCTTCAGTCTGGAGACTTGTTGTTGTTTAAGCCAAAAACACAGCACTGCACCAGCTACTAAGAAGAAGAAAAATGACTGCTACTGCTGAACCCAGGACAAGACTCCTCAGTAGCAGAGCACAGCAAGGTGCACTAAAATCTCAGGCTGGAGTTGTATGGCAGTGGACCCTATACTACTAAACTGAATAGTGCAGATCTAATATGAAGAAAATGAACCTAAGTGAAATCTCAGTGTTTGGGTTAGAATTACCCCAAAAGAGTGCAGCATAGACAGAATCTGAGACAAGCTTAATTTGGCCTCTCTGTCCAAGACAGTTAATACATCAGTTTTACCAATATTCTCAGTTTAGCTGAAATTTTGGTTTGCTATTTATGAGGCATAAGTTATATGTAAGTATATTTTCTATATCCACCACTAGAGTGCCAGAAGAAATATAGTTTGTAACCAAATTTTTGCCAATACCTGCTCTTTCAGCCCTCATCTGTTACCTTGCTGAAATTTCATACTTCATAAAGAAGGAAATAAATCTAGCCATATGTGATATATTCTTGCCTAAATTAATTTACAGCAAAAAGACTTATTTATTTCCTGCCCTTGGTATAATCTGATTGGCTTTTGTGACAGCTGTAAAAGGAAAGCTGCTAAGGGAGACAATCACATCTGACAAAGAACATGCTAATGAAATCAGGCTTTCTAAAGGGAAGTGATTTTGACAGATTAGAAATTATAGCTTTGTATGGATACTACCCAAGTTGTCAGCCCCTCTTCCCATAGTAACAGCAGGCTCTGTTAAATTTGAGGAACACTCTGGCTGCTCATCATGTTACATAAAATCAACCTCTAGCCATATCTGGGTGATTTCCTACAGTGAAAGACTCAGAAACAGAAGGTAAAAATTCCCCATTTGGCATCTTAATCTTCTATTAACGATGCAACCTGTACTGTACCATCTGAAAAACATGAATCAACACTGAGCCCACCCTTCCACAAATAGAACTCTTTACCCTGTAATGTGGTGATCTTTCTCTTTCTAATTGCTTCTTTCAGATTTTTAAAAGGCACTTTAGTCCTTAAGTGTAAAATTTGCATTCAAACTACTGTGCAAAGAAATACTAACAATGATTTTGAAGTCATTGCTTCTAACAAAGAGCACAGACTTCTGATCACACACCATCAGAGAAGATGGAAGTGTACATGAAGCTTTTTCCTTATCTCATTAGCAGCCATTAGAAACCCACAGGGGAAACATAATGACCAGTGGAGAAAGGGCAGAGCAGACTTCAGTGAACAAAACAGATGTTTAGTGCATATAGATATTATCAGACACCAGCATCAAACTAGTGAGTTTGGCCATTTAGGGCATCTCCTAGGAAACCATCAGATAACATTAAAAGATATTGACTAACATAAAAAAAGCTGCAAGGGAAACAGTGTATATTTGATAGAAATGGGATGTGATTCTAAATGCAGCAGTTCTAATTTCTGCTGAGATAAAAAAAAGGGATCTATTTTCTACATGCATATTGTAGGTTTGGTTAAAAGGCTTAAAATTTGTGTATAAAGTGCAGTGCAAAATCACATCACAAAGACAAATAATATAAAAAAAAACCTCTTAAATATGTTTCACCTTCTATGACACTGTTTTGTTCTTCTTATTATTATTTTCTTTTCCCTGCCAGTTCTTTCTGGCTGGAATTTTTACACATAGTCTGAGAGTAAAAAAACTGGCAAAGGCATTGGGCACTTCATTTCCTTTATGGTCCTTTGAGGGAACAATATTCTTCACATTATGCCAAAAAACACTTTAATTTATCAAGATCAACTGGTAGTATGTCCATCTCACCATGTAAAGTATTCTTGTTCATAACTACATTTCACCTCTGTTTTGTCCAGCAAGAGAAGCATTTGATTCATTTCCTCTATCCAATTTTGTGTCTGATCAACAATGTTTACTGCCTGATAGTTTCTTTTTAGACTGCTAAGGACACCTTTTCCACTGTGATTGCTGTTTTGCCCTCTGTGCAGTCAGCGAGTAGAAAGGTTAGCTCTGAATTTGGCTAATGAGAACTTTGCTGATCTGTTCAAGTTGGCCGTTACGCATTTTGGGCATGACCAATCACAGCGTAAAGTGTTGGGAGATTTGCTGTCTCTCTCCATCCCTGGCAAATTTCTTCCTGTGGTTACCAGACCATCAATTCTCTGCCCACTTCCCTATATCTATGGCAAGGGACAGTGGCACATACTCACCTTTAGATAAATCACAAACTATTCACACATGTTGTGTTCCTTCTTCAGTTTGGTACATTTGCTTAATGTGTTTGGGTCAAGTTGTATCATCAGTTTAGCTGAATTCATAAAACTGAGGGGAAGCCCATAATTTAAATGCAGGGATAGAGTATGAAGAGAAACAATTTACGAACATTGGTGTTTCATTTTTTATGCATTGAGACTAATCTAATATACACAGAATTCTCTATAGCACAGCTGTACTGGATCAGTAGTGGCAGTTTTAAAGGCAACCAACCCAGCCCTAGTGTGCCGTGGTGTTAACCTTGGTAGAGACCTGGGGAGAACTGAGAAGCAGATAACGGATCCATTGCTGAAAGCACCTACCTCCTAATCCTATAAACCATAGGGCTGCTCCAGCTTTCCTTCGTTCCTGTATAATACTCCTGTATATATCTCATGTTTTCCTGGGAGGCTATGAGCATTAGAGTGCGGAGTAGCAGCACACCAACAACTGCTTAGGTGTCTCTGCTGTCATCTGGTTAACTTTAGGATCAGATATTTATGAAAGGACAAGGGTCTGCCTTCTTCTAATTTGACCCAATAGACTCTGTTATATAACAGACAAGCTATCAAAAAAAAAAAAAAAACACCAAACCCTCTGCAATACAAACCTAGCTGAACTTCCTTTGATGTTTGTATTTTATTTTCCAGATGGAGCATTGCCAAATAACAGCTGCATAGACAGCCAAGCTTGATCATTTACAGAATTGCAAAGGGTTTGATTGATCAGCTTAGATGTCAGCAATTTTGTAGTATGCTTGAGCACCAAAGGAGCAGAGCACGTTGGGAAATGCAAAAGGGAAAAATATTGTGTATTCTGATTGTGTCCTTCACACAAAATCACAAGCATTTTCAACAACAAAATAATTCACTTCATCCAATAGATTGCCTGCAAGTTCAGGACAATAAAAATGAAGAGCATCTTTAACTGACAATTTAAGCTCAAATCACTTTTGACTGGCATGGTGTGGTATCATCCAGAAGAATTGATGCTATAGTAGTGGCTTCAAATTACGGGGTTATGGTGTGTCTACTCAACATGCAGTTCTTATCAGGGGAGATAAGGGGAGGGATAGGAAAGAAATGGATAGCAGTAAATGCTTTTTGCAAGCACTACAGTTAATTAAGGATAAGAATTTGTGTACACATTTATACTTAAGTAGAACTCAGAATAGAAATTAAAATGGAAGATTTTGACTGACACTGGGTACGTATTGTGATTCTCCTTTCAGCACCATTTTCCTATTCAAACCTCTGCATGATTTTTTTTTAGAGGTCTGGGGAAAAAAATGCACCTCCCTGTCAGCAAAGGAAATTTGAAATAATGTCATTTGCTGAAAATGGTGGTTTACTGAAATTACATGTTTGTGTTAAGCCAACCCATTCCACCCCCTACTCAAAAATAATTCAAGACAGGTTGTTGTGTCAGCAGTTGTCAGTCTTTGTTAGTAAGCATCAGGGCTGAGATAACCACTAATGTCCTTCTCTAGCTGATGAGTATACAAGGCATTAAAAGCAGAGATTAAAACTCAGTATTTTCGAATTAAAAAAGCAAAACTCTCTCCCAGGTTTTCTGCGAGCAGAATTGTTAACACATTTTGTAAGTCTTTTTACCCCAAAAGAGTTAAATCACAGTCCAATAACTGTAACCTAGAAATCCACCCAATTTAAGAGTTAATTAAATATTCCAATAAATCAAGCAAAAACAACTACACTGAAAAATCCCAACTAGCTTAAAGAGAAATGGTCCACTAACACTAGAATATACATCTAACAAGCTGGAAACATGTGACCTTAGAAATCTCTGAATCAAGATGGATGGCTAAACGCTAGACCTAAGCAGTAATCAAACCCTGGTTAGTCCACCCAGAAACTACCTTCTAACATTTTCAAGAAAAGGCTTTGTGGACTAAAATGATCAAATATGTGGCTTCTAAAATTATTACTTCATATCACAAAACCTGGATTTAACTGCAAACCTTTACTCACTGGGACATTCATATCAACACAAATGCACTGAATGATCCCTTCTGCTTCAGCAGGAATGGCAGAATGATACAAACAGGAATTCATTTTGTCTTATATCCTGAGAGCATTGCTATTACTATCAGAATGATTGTATTGCTTCTCCAAATGCTGTGTCTTTCTCGTCAGAAAGAAGAGTTTTACATGCATATCTCAAGATTCAACATCGTAACTATGTACTACTTCTCTTTAACTGAGCATCCTTTAAAAATGGACACACATAGACATTAATTATCTCAATGCTTTCATAAGTTTTTTTTGCTTAATTCATCTCTCGTGCACTTTTTAATTATGTGTTTTCTATTTTAGAAAATGTATTTCTTCAGTATTAATTTTCTTGCGTCTGTGCAAGATATGGTGACTGAAGGTATCCTCACTATAAATCCCTAATCAGATTTAATAGTTTAATGCTGCACAGTAACAAGGTTGTGTTAAAGCAATTGACCCTTCAGATCAGCTGATTCCATGGAAATTAGAAACAGCGCTTCTTTTACTCCTTCCCCCTCCCACATGTCACACTTAAGCATAGCCACCTCGAAAGTAGGCATTTATTCTGGAGGGTTGGGCCCCCTATACAGTGAATAGCAAGAAACAGGCACCATTTATCTTACAATACTTATCTCAGGATAGGGTCGATTGCCCTCTGCAATGCCTACATCTTTCCATTGACTTTACAGTAAGCTTAAAAGAATTCACTTAAAGAAGACGTCTAACTTTTAGATGGATAATGTTAATCAAGGTGAATCCTTGCTGGATGTCAATATATGATTGCTACAATGTTGGCTGTCTCATCCAAAATGCCACCTCCATCTCTGTTGTCATAGATGACTGACTATAAAGTGCAGATCAAAAGATACAGCAGATTGGGATGAGTTTCCTTTGTAATGTGGATTTGCCTGAGATACTGTGATTACTGTATCTATACAAGTAGTGTTAAAGATATACTTGTGAGGTATTAACAGGAGTTTTAACTCAGAATATTTCCTAAAAAATACATCTATTCACTGCTCAGCATCATCTTCACAATGTTCCAGAGCTTGCCATTTTTATGCATTAATGTTCATATTTTCTCCATGCTATTTCTTCTCATAAACTACCAGCCAAATGTTTCCTGGCTGATTGCACCAGAGCTTCACTATATCTGGCTTTCAATCACAGTTTCACCACCTCTCTGAAAACATCCTTGGTCTTCTGGGTAATACAAGCCCTGTGGCAGGCTAACCTATTCAGAGAAAAGGTCAACTAACTGTCGAAGCAAAGCACGAAGAAAGCAAAACCCACTGCACACAGCTGAGAGCTGTGAAGTTGCCAGGAGGCTTAGGAGCTCATGCAAAGAAACTCCCTGCCTTCCATGCCACAATGTGCTTAGGTCTCAGGATTTTTAAACCTTCATATTTCCAAAAGCTCTTCTCACTTTAAATAGCAAACGGGAATCAATTTGTCAGCCGGAGAAAGCATTCAATATGTGAGACAAATGGGGGATTTGGTTTGAGGCCCGGGGGTGGGAGGCAGTTGCCTGAGACAACTTCAGATGACAACTGCATAAATAATGTCAAGCTTTTTTTTCTGAGAATATTTAAGTTTCCCAAGGAAGTCATCAAGGCGAGTTTGACAGCAATCACAAGGCTGTGCCTACATACAGTATGCCAGGGTGTGAAAAACTGAGAGACGTAACACTTCAGAATACCTGAAGAGGACAATCCTGATGTGGGTAGGAGGTCTTGATGATCTTTCCCACAGCTGATCCATGCCAAGGGAAAATCCTGCTCTGCTCGTCAGCGACCTGGGCTCCAGGAACCAACCCTAGCAGCTGTAAATCTATTCAGCTCCAGAAAGACCTTTACAACAGCTGAGCCCTGGCAGTACAGCAGGGATAAAGAAACTGTCAGAAAGCCGTTTTGATGGCCAACACTTTATCCTCTGTCACAATACACTTGTAAGTTACACAGGAATTTCACAGTGTGTAATAGTAACATGCACATGGTAAAAACTTTAAGTCATTAGCAGTATAATTTATTAGCTAAGTTGTACCAATGCCTATCAATCAAGACTTTAAGGTTGATTCCAGAGAGGTTTTTGATCTTCCTCATATTGCTTTGCTTTTCTCCTTCCAAGGTAGCATTAGCAGGCGACAGTTACATTATATATCTACTCAGTGCTCTGGTGAGAGACCATTATGTTCACAGATCATTACTGACATCCTGACATTTGTCATCTCCTTTCATAGCACTTAAATCTTGCTTTATCTGTAAATGTCACCACGTCATTTATTCATGAAAAGGGGTCACATTCCCAAAATAGTACACTCAGCTTTTAAAAGGGAAGTTGGTTTTATTCACTGTGGTAATCCTTGGAAAAACTTCACTGCTGGTAAGTACTGATTTTTTTTTTTCCCCATGCAGTTGTTTACATCTCCATGTACAGATTTCAGGGTTGGATTTTTCTACAATAAAACCTTAACAGGAAGGCAAATTATCTGAATAAGAAAAATAGGTGTTTATTTTTTCATCTTCCTACATTTAAGCCACATGGATTTTTCAGCACGGAATTTACTGTTGCAAAGTATAATTTTAATTTGACATTGTACTGGCTGAAAACCCATTAGTTGACTATTCTCACTAAGGCTTTGACATGTAGTTCTCAGCTGGACTGTATTTCAGCCTCACAAAAATGTAGTTTAAATAATCCTTGATAATAATAATTCCTCTTTTTCATCTTCAAAGATCTCTAAAGTTTAATTAATAAAAGTTTAGACACACCCTGTGAGATATACGGGCATTCTTGTCTAAAAAGTAGAGAAAAGAAATAGAAGCTGAGACAAGCAGGACACGTGAAGGACAGTTGGGATCCATATGTATACTTATATATGGTTATACATATAGCTGATCTACTGATCTGCCATCTTGAGGTTTTCTATAGTGATAAAAAGTAGCAGCTCACTTCTCTATGGTAATTTCCAAATCATTTTACAAGCTCTATGAAGTATATGCATCAATTACTTTTCACGCCACTCACAGCAGCTGTTTTATGAGCTCAGCAATGCTACACAATAGCTGAAGGTAGAAAACAATAAAAACCGAGACCTGAGTTTACCAGGGGGCTAAATGAGCTGCAGCTCCTCCATTAACGTTGCCCCCTGAAGTATATAATCAACAGCTGTATAATTTCTGAAACTGTCACTTCTCTTTGAAAACAAAGAAAATAAATTTAAGTAAACTCAATAGTATCATAAAAACACAGAATAATTCAGGTTGTGAGGGACCTCTGGAGGTCATTTTGCTCAAGGCAATGCCACATATAGATGAGGGCTTTGTCCAGTTGAGTTGTGAATATCTTTAGAGAGCATCAACAACCTCTCTTTCAGCCTTTGACAACCCCCATGATGAAAAAAAATCATTCCTCCTATCTAATCTTAATGTCCTATGCTCCAGCTTCTGACCTGTGCTTCCCATCCTATACCATGCACCCCTGAGGACACCCCAGAGCCTCCTCTGCTGCCAGCTGAACACACCTATCTCCCTTTAGACATTCCTCATACATCTTGTGCTCCAGCCTCCAGACCCACGGTGTCCTCCACTGGACTTGCTTCAGTTTGTCCATGTGCTTCTTTTATTGGGGTGTTCCAAAGAGCACATATGTGGATGCTCCCTGAGTTGCCATCTCACACATGCCAAATCAAAGGGGAGAATTGTTTCTCTCACTGCAAGACAGCACTGCTGAGGTGAAACCCTGGTCCTCCAGGTGTCACTGACAGAAAATGCTGCACATTTCATACAAGGAGTGATTCAGGTTGCCATAGTTTCTGCTTCAAGTTTTCAGTGTCTCTTCTCCTGCCAAGTTTCCTGCCACTTTTTTCTTTTTCCTCAGCATGTCTTTACAACTTCCAGTGTGTGATTTTTGAGACCAGCTGGAACATAAATCCTCAGAACTGAAGAATAAATAAAATGGTTGCTTTCAAAAAGTTAACAGAGTAAATTCTCCTCTGTGCCAGCTATCAGTTGAAGTCAGGGTCATTACATCTATTTAAACCAGCTGAGAATTTTCTCAAGTATTTGACCACAGCTTCCAATTGCACCAGGTGCAGGACCAGCTTTCCTGGGGAAATCTGTAGTATTCCAATTACACTGAGTACTCAGTTTAGACACATGCTTACTTTTTAACAGTATTGAACATATTGCATTTTCGAAACAATAACAACCTGTCTCCCCTGCTGAAGATTGGCTCCTGAAATTTGTCTCTATAGTACTTTTTGTGAAACCAACAAAGGAGGTCACAGAACAAACCTTTATTTCTAACTATTATATTTTAAAGACTTCAGTAAGAGAAAATTGTAAAGGGAAAAAAAAAGCAAACATTGTCATTGCACAGATTTTTATAGGATTTATTAAAAATAGAATCTGTCCATAGAAGTTCCTGAAAGTAGCTTTACTGAATGGTCTAAACCAACCTCTACTTAATGCTTGGCTAGGCTTCAGGGAAAACTTTTCTCCTTCAGGACCTCTACTGATCATATTGTGCAAGACAACAAATTTATTCTAAAGAAACATACAAGTTTTCCCTCTTGAGATGAAGGATAACAGATTTTTTAAGGACTTCACTACAGTAAGGCAGAGTAAGTAATGATAATCAAAAGGAGAGGGACTAGGGCTCTGAAAGCTTATTTTGCTGTAGGTATACTTCGCCATGTGAAAAAACATAATCAATATAATTCTGGTTTCAGGCAAGCTAATGGGAGGTCTGTCACAGGCTTGAGTGATGTCAGGAACTGACACCATTTCTCAGTCTGACAGCAATTTTTCCATATACCATGCCGTTTTCTTGAGGTGGACAGAAAGATATGACAATTGACTTAATTTACTCTACAGAAAGCAATTTTTTTTCTCTCTCTTTACTTTCTTCAGCTGAATTCTTTGTACCTTTCCTAAATATACTGTAAAGTCATACATACAGGAAATGTTTTTGTCTGAAACATATTATTAATATCTCTGTGTGTCTGAACACGTATGTACATATACATGTCTGCATATAAAATCTCTTATGAAACAATAAAATGATATTGTGGATTCTGTTTGCTCACCATAAATCCCATTTTCTCCTGATAACTACAGCAAACTCTATTGACATCTGGAGACTTTCACTTATACTGTATATTACCTGTTAAAACAATTGGAAAAATAACTCCCCACTAAAGCAGAAGCTGCAATGGTTAATGTTAGATTTTTTTCCTTAATCCTTAATTTTGAGATCAAATGCTGATAAGCCAAGTGCTGTATTTCTTATTGCCAGATTAAGCTAGTAAAAATGGTAACACACACTCCCAAACTGTCCCTTTTGTTTAAAAAATGCTTCTATTTTCTCTCAGCACCTTTAATCTTTATTGCTTTCAGAAACGTCCTTCTTAACTCATGCAAATCAAAATCACTGGCTTCAAACATGCATCTGCTTTCCCAGTGTTACTCCTAGTAACATGTTTATATCACATTTTTATGTTACTCCTTATAGCATGTTTATATTACTACTTTCATCTACTCACTGATCAATTGTTTGACCAAGCACCTCTCTAGTTTAAGGTCTCAAAATGTTTGTTTAAATGAAATGCTGACCACTGACAAGGCCACTTGTTGAACAGTAGCGTGTATCATGTATGAAAATTGGATTACAATAAGGGATGCTGAAGCAGGGATAATCTACTTTTTCACTAACATCAGACTTATAGCTATGGCTCACATTTCATGCAGAGACATTGCTCACAGTGAAACTGAGTGATGACAAATGGTGGAAAGACTACTTTCTAAACTCAAGGACTGCTGGACATTTTTATGTCCTGGTTCACAAACATGCCTACACAGGCCACTCGTATTCTGGACAACACTGATTACAGATTGGAGTGCTAGAAGTGACTGAATGGAAAAGTAGGGTAATATGTCATAGGACTAATGATGGATGACCTCCCTCCACATGCCGTCATCTAACAGGGGGTCTACATAGTGAGGATTATCACAGTCCCACCTTAAATTCAGGTGCCCAGAGATAGGTAACGAAGCCCTGGTGTTAGCTGAAGCCTCCAGGTATCTCTATGGACACTAAGGAGGAGAGCTAGTCCCCCCAGATGTGGTTCACGACTGGGAGAGTTATCAAGAACAGGGATGTCAGAGCCAACCCACACGGTCTGCCAGCAAGGAAAGTAGCTCAGGGCTGCCACCTGGCTTTTCTGTGAGTCTCAGATGGAGAGCCTGAGCACAGTTCTGAGCACAGACCTGTAGCTCTACCTCTGCCTAGTCAGTCATTAAAGGATTTGGCCTTCAATTACAAAAGCTAGGGATTAGGCTATCTCCAGCCTGTGGGAGAACAAGCAGATAACTCCTGTCTTCCAAGAATATCCAGACAGTTGACAAGGAGTCTACATGTAAGAGCTAAGTTGTGTGGATGAAAACAAAAGAAAAGAAGCCAAGACTTATAGCACACTGTCTAGGATTTAAAAGTCAGTAGGAGGAAAATCCTATCATCTGCCTTCTCTTTAGACTATCCAGTTGTCTGTTATTGTGAAAAACAAATTAGTGTACTTTTACTGTCAAGCCCTTACATCATTACACAAGTTTTAATAAAAATCAAGACAATCAGGTAACAAACTGGGCTCTAGAGATAACCTAGGCGTATGAATAGGTGTTTTCTGAATCACTCAGGAGATTTCCTAAGCAATCACAGCAAATAGGTGATCCTGCTGTAAAATCCCAGTAGCAGAACTTTGTGTGTTTGTGGCAAGGTTTTCTCAAAAAGATTGTAACAGCTGAGACAAATACAATGACCATCAGCCTTGTAGAGGTTTTTCCTAAATTCTACAGAATTTATACTTCATCGTTTTTCTCAAGTGACACATTTGGTTTGTGTTTTGCTGGTTTCCTAACTGTACCATAGACAGGACTCATTTTGGTCCAGTATTGCTGCCAGTGGAAAACAGTGGCAGCACCTACTGGTCTACAAGAGACATGAATTTCTGAAATGCTACAAACCAGTTCAATTTTCTCCAGCAGAAATGTGTTCCAGACAAAACCCAGCACTCACTGAAACTCAATTTCCTTTTCCCCTTCATGCAGAATAGACAGTAGCATCAAAGGGACCCATTCATGCTCATGGAGGGGAAAAAAAAGTATCTGTGTATTAGGGAACCAGGTGGAGAAAAGCCAGCCTTTATATGAATGTAACATCTGTGGCTCACTCTCCCAGCTGCTGAAGGTGTGCATATGCTAAGGACATTTGACCAGACATGTACAGAGCTAAAAGCTTGAACAGCATGCCTGAATAGTATTGTATTAAATGTTTCAGTCTCAGCCCAGTATGTTCAAGTCAAGAGGAGACATTCCAAAATACATTTCAAGTATTAAAAAGAGTTATGTAGGTAGACTCAGGAGGTAGGTTTTATTCCACCTTCTGAGACATGTGCTATGGTCTTTATGCTAAATTTTGAATAGAAAGAATTTGATGTGGGATAAAAGATTTGAATAGTCCTAAGAATAGCAGAAGGGATTATTGGATAATTTGCTTCACCATCTCTTTTACAACCCTATTTCTTAAATGTCCCCCACCTGTGCTCCTACCATGCCATGAAAAGTTGGCTGACATTTTCCACAGTGCTTTACAAATGTGGCAGAATAAGAAAAGAACAGAAAGGATTTGCAATTATAACCTACTCTATTTCAAGACACTTTAACACAGGTAACTGCATGCCATAACTTACTGAATCCTAAATAAATCCCTTTTCTGATCCTCTGAGGATTACTGAAAATCCAAATAAACCATCTGGCTATTACACATTCATTTGCCTAGCAAGTATTTTGGATACCCTCCCATTAATATGTCATCTGAAAGAATATTTAGTTCAGTGGGAGATGAAGCGTCACCACACAGGTCATGCCTAAAACAACAGAACAGCTTGTCTCTCTCACAGCCAATCTACATATAATTGATTTTCAGCATCCATATTCAGTGAAGAAAACTGTTTCTTTGAGAGATTCAAGTGCCGCATTTCACAGCTCTTTACACACAGCTTTGGGTAAGGTCCATCTTCCACTGCTAAGGTGCCAGTGAAAAATTATATATTGCAGCATTTACAGATGATGTTCTACCTACTGCAGCTGGACAAAAAGTCATAAAACAAGTTAGAAACACAATAACTGAATTTATTAAAACGTACTTTAAAGCTCCTCTTTCAAATGACTTACACAGACTGTCACCCACACAGCACCATGTTCACTGGTAGTGAGAGGTGTTAAGCAGACTCTGTTTGCTCTTCTCTGCACATTCTTGGTTTTGGGAACAAAGAAGTTCTCACATAAGCTGAACATATGAGCAGACATTTAGCATTATCACCAGTCTGAGATAATTTCCATAATAGCAAACTGCCATATGATACCAGTCTAGGCCACAGTATTAAATATGAATTACACAACATCATGTGCAATTTGGATTCCAGACTGATTATAATTCTTAGTACATAGCTACTTCATTGCTAACAAGGCGTCACACCACTTTGGTATAAACACCTACAAAACTGCAAAGTATCTGAAATAGACTGGGAAGAGATTTGTAGGTTTTGGATTTTCCAAGTTCACCCAGTGATAATGATGCAGGTACATATACAGATCCTTGGAAACAGCCCTGTTGTGAAACTTCCTCTCCAAGAGAGGAAGGTTGCATAGCCATTATACTGCAACTTCGGAAGAGTGGATACTGTAAACTATGGGGAGGAATCACCAGAGCACTTTTCCCTCACCATTCTGCTAAAATCACATTTGAATCTTCTCCAACTGCTACTGATGTCAGTGGAAATCCTTCCTGTTCTTTCAGCCCCAACAGGATTATGTGAAAAGTGCTTTTCCTCCAAGACCAAATGTTCTTGAACAGTTTTGTTGTTGTTCAATTTGTATTCTAATTGTATTTACTTCAGCATAAGAAGTGCATGGATGAGTGTAGGGGGTAACATAGGAGGCAGTTGCAAATGTCAGAATTCTTGAACCATAAGAGATGAAAATCACAGAGATGCAATACTAGATGCAAATTATCAAGACGTAAACAAACTAAAAATGCTCATTTGAACTTATCCTGTTAGCCAACAGTTAGCAGTGACACACAGTACAGATTATCTTTATTTTAATTGTTGGAAGATAATTATTATTTTACCTGAATAATCCATG
Source organism: Ara ararauna (assembly GCA_028858755.1). NCBI lineage: Eukaryota > Metazoa > Chordata > Aves > Psittaciformes > Psittacidae > Ara > Ara ararauna. The sequence goes on from CM054379.1 coordinate 23,266,928, forward strand.
AATCATTTGAAAGGAGAACTGGCAGAAGGAATCAAGATTTACATTGTAAAATGTACTGCTATCAGTGAATATATTATTTGCGCTTCAAGCCCACAGACAGTAAATATACAAGTAAAACTCCAGAAACATCCCCCAGAAAAAAATAGTTTGTGGCAAATAATGAATTGTCAAGTCAAAGACTATAGAAAATATTAGGGATATACTTTTTCTGTAAATGATGCTCAAGAGGGAAGAGGAAATGGGAGAAAAAAAGAACTGCTATGAAATGTAAGATGGGTCTTCTCATGGGTACCATTAATGGAACAGAAAGACAAACACTGAAATATATTGCTTACTTTAACATCCATCCCTCTTGCTCTCTCTTCTTCCTTTATTCTTCTAGACACATTCATCAATGAGAAACAGGTTCATGTTACAACCATTTACCTAGCCACCAAACTAAATACATTAAATAAAAATAAAATAAAATTATATTCTGGAACTACACTCAAGCTATAATTTATCTTTTGAATAGCATTTGAGCTGAAAAGAAATGTAAAAAATCTATTCTAAAAGCCTTCTTTCCCTCCAGAAAATACATGTAGCTGTGAAGCACTGGCTAAAACATATATCTTGAGGAAACAGTTCTCTAGGGACCATTTCTAAACACATTTAATCTTGGAGGCTAAAGCTACCATCTCACTATTTCCTGGTAATAAGCACTTAAGAGCCTAGTAGATCTCAGCTTCACAGCCATTCTCTTCTAGAATGATCACCAGGTGGACCAGGTGTATAATCAGTGGGGGACGGAGTAGCGGAGTTCACGATGGGGCTTTACAGAGGGCTGACTCACGCAAGTGGGGCATGTACACAACTGCATTGTTAACATCGGGGTCAGCACATCCAGACCTGAGTCCTGGGTTACGTGTACTGGACAGGAACCGAGTATCTGAAAAAACTGGGGATTTGCCACCCTGTTCAGTTCTCTAATACAATTTCTGACGTCATTTAAAAATAGTAAAAAAATCCCAAATCAAAACAAAAGACTGAACATAAGACTCAATAACCAAAATACAACCCTGACATTGAAAAAATCAGGTTATAGAAATCATAGGATTGAATTAATAATAATTTAAAGGTAGATTAAAATGTATTTGTCTCTCTCCCTTGCCCACTGTGTCTCTCTTCCTCTCTTTCCCTACACACTACCCTCCCACATATATAGAAACACTCTAGTTGTTTAGCCTGAAGGTTCATTTTTCTCAAAAAATTTGTTTGGGGTTTTTTCCTTTAGAAAATAATCGTCACCACATACACTGGTACAAGCACCTTAATTTTAAAATAATTTAATATATTTCTTAATAGTAAAGAAAGACTAAGGGTTAGCAACTTTACATGGAAGGAACTTTAAAATTACATTTTTTCTTTCTATCTTCTCAAGTTATTCATGCATTTCCCTCTTCCTGACTCTAGTCCCTTGTACCCTGCTCAGATGTTTCTCTAAGCTGCTGGCCGACCTGGCCATGTCAGGAGCACATGCTGTACTGTGAGCTTTGTTGTTTCTTTCTCTTCCCTGCATCAAGGAAATAGCTGTTCTTCTTTGATCCTTCTCTCAGCTGCATGACTTTTAGTTCCATCTGTCCTGTCTGCCATTTATAAAATAACATTTTTGTCCCCAGTTCCTGCCAAATAACCTTATTTTGATATTTTCCTCTTCATGCTGAATGCCCAGGCATACCTCTCTCATAACTGCAGGGTGTGTTTGGTTCTCTAGGTTGCAATTGAAGGCCTAGCTTAAGACCAAAGGGTGAAAACTCACATTGTTGAGGGCAATTTATCTGCTTGAGTCCCATTAATGTGAATGGAAGGTAGGTGGCTAAATCCCAATACAGCTCACAAAACACATATAACTGACTCTCTGTTCCTCAAAAATAATACACTGGATGTATTATTAATTGTATAGTCCAATTTACAGGGACTGAAATACAGAGTTCTTCAATTTTGGAGGTTGCTTTATGTGAGTTTAAAATTGAAAGGGCAATTTGCTGAAGATTAAATAAAAACACAACATCAAATCAACAGCAGTACATCAAAAAATAAATGTACCTAGATAGCTTTAATATTCCTTTATGCTTAGAAGTAAGAACTTCAATATTTGCACTGTTCAGGTTATTTGTCTGAATATTGACAAATTCTTCATGCTATGGTAGCAACTGGCATGCTGATGATTACCAAGGACAAAAACACCCAGGAACTTAGGAACTTTTTTTATTAATTTAGAGTGCCCAATGTGGGAAACTTCAAAGAAAAAAAAACCAGGCCTTGTGCTTCTGAGGTAGCTGGGTTTTATTATTATTAATTATTGACTTGTCTATTTGCCATTCAAGTACTACCCTACCTTTCACTCTTGCCTTTATTTGTATCTATTTTATGTCCTCAATTTTTCATTAACTCACATTGAGTTTTTCTCCTCTGTTTTGCATTCCGAGAATCACAGCCTTATTCCAGATCATTAAGCTGTATGATCCTTTCTTAATCCAATTGCTACATGGAGACACAGTACCAGAAGGAGTCTAGTGACAACCAGCGGATGCACCAGGTTGCAAAATGACCTTTCAGTCACACGGTGTAGCACAATGAGGCCAAACTTAAATTGGAAAGAAGGAGCAACAGAAAAGAGCAGAACAAATAAGTAATTCATGAGTGCTGATACATATAAGGTTTGCTTAAAAAGGCAAGCTTTCCAGTGCCATGACTAGCTACAGAATATATTTCTGTGTATCCAACTGCTTAATAATTACCTCCTATTAAGTAATGGTAAGGAATATGCTACATAGTCTCTATATTTGACTAAAATAAATAGCTTTTGCCATTCTTCTTGGCATATGGCTTCTGAAGATTGTACTATCACCTGAACTCTTCATAGCATCTTTTCTGTTTCAATTTTTTTGTGATGCTAAGCAAAACCACTGAGTTATTCATCACAAGTGATGACCGACACTCCATCTGCAATGCAAATATATGGGATAGCTACGAAAAAGAGCTTTTTTACAGCTTCATGACCAAGCTAAGAAGCAACTGAACAACTGGAGACATACATTAACAGAAGGCATGGGCAGCAGCCAGGACAGCATCTCCAGGCACTCCATATGTGGACTCTCTGTTGCCTACAGCAAATAAACTTTTGAAGCCAGCAGTGGTAGGAAAGCTGACAGAACGAATTAAAAAGTGGCAGCGGGGAGCCAAATACTGCCGTAACAGAAATAACAGGGAACTCCCTGAACTCTGCATAGAACAGGCAGTGACAGAGAAAAGCAGCAGAGGACAGGGATGGGTATACAAAAGGTACTTTTCAAGGTCAAATAAGGCAGAAGTAGAGGACAACTGTAATTACTATAACTGCCATTTTCAGGAAGCCATGAAGGAACAGCTTCCCTTGAGGGATGATGAAAATACAAATTCCTGTATGAAAGTAGGTCTGGAACAGAGGACAGCCATGAATGTATGGGGATGATTTACTGGAAACACTCGGGAGCTTTCAAAGAACTGCCAGAAAATAGATCAGAAAAGAAAACTCCAGAGAGTGAATGACAAATGGAAATGATGCTCCAACTGGACAAAATGCAAGTGTGCTAAATTTGCCTGGTATTCCTGAAACCTTACAGTTAGGTAACATTACTCATTTTCCAATAAAGGAATACAAATGTTCTGAGCATGCTCCAGATTTGTATTAAAAACTGATGAAAGAGGTGTCAGCGTATGACAGTCATGAACCCTTATAAAAAATTCCAGCAGTATATGATCACCAAAACACCTTGTTCTGCACCAGAAATGGCTTCCTGTGTGTAGTTTTTCTATACGTCATTCTTAACTCTACTGTCTACTTTCTCATGTTTTATTATTTACTCTGTGAAGTGCAAATTTCTTCTTCTTTTCTGAAAGTCTTGTCACATGTATACAGACACTGCAAGATAAAGTGATAGCTTTCTACACAGCTCTATTATAAGGACTTGAACATCAGCCCAAATTACCTGTCATCAGCTCTTCCAGTCTTCTTTCCATTATTGACAAAACAAATGAACAGCTGCTTGCTCCACAAACCTGTGCACTGGAAAAAAAAAAAAAGGGCACACTAATAAAAAAGGCTGCAAACCGCAAGCAGAATATATGTATAAAAGTGCAAGACATAATAACAAGTGGGTTAAGGCCGTCTGCACTCCCAGCTAGCTAAACAGAAGAGTCTCCTCTAAGATGCTTTTATAAAATGTTCTAATTTATTAAATCATTTCAGCAGCAGCTGCTGTATAAAGATTCAGAAAAACAGCTTAATTCTTTGTAGAAACCTATGTTAAATGTTTTTTCTAAGCACTGAACCCAGGACAACTGGAAAAAAGGTAAAAGCACACAGGTATCATGAGAATCATTAAATCATTAAATACTAGGACATTAGTTTCTATTTATTTAGGAGTGTTAAGAAGTTTTTCAAAGTCCATTAAGTTTAGAAAAAATGTCATTGTACTATGTGATTTCTTTTCTGTGTGCAATGTCATGAAGAAAAAGGAAAATGTGGTTTTCAGTTGATTTCCAGCCAAATAATTTTTTTGGTTAAAAAATTAAAATTTCCCTCCCTTTCTCATCAAAGATAAAATGGCAGGTAAATGAAAATATATATTAATAAAAATATATATTAATAAAAATACATTCACAAAAACTTTAAAAATTAAATTGGAAATAAAACAAAATATAAATTTTAGATCCAAAACCAAATTAAAATTATCTTAAATAAATAGATGGCAGTTGGAATGAAGATTCTATGTAATTATTTTTCATTTTCCCTCTTCATCATTTCCTCCACTTTTCAACTTCCTTTTTGCCTTCGTTAGTGATTTCTCCCAGGCCTCTTTGGAAACTCGAAGCAACACTGACAAATGTACAATGCTTCTTCTCTACCCTATGAAAACAGGTTTTAAAATTCATAAGTTTCAAAGACAAAATGAATAATCATGAGTGTTCAGTCTGTTGTTTGGTGCATCCTGGGGCCAAAAAATCTCACCAGGAGTTTAACCAAGCTCATCTCTTCACTTTGCATGGTAGCACATCGTTTAGATATGCACTCAAGGCAATGAGAATTCTCTATATCCTGCGATAAGCTTTTACAGTCACTAGCTGCAACTGTCACACAGCTTCCTCCATTGTGAATAATATGCACTTTAATTTCTGCACTTACTTTGTGATAGCTTAAGTTTTTAGCTGCTGAATGTTATGTTGGGGGGGGGAGTTTTCTTGTTGGAGGGGGGTTGGGTTTGGGATTTTTTAAGATTAAAGAGCCTCCTACTATCAAATACTTCTGCTTCACATGTAATCATAGGTTGCAACCTCTTAACCTTTCTAGACAAACAAAATTGATTGTATTTATTTAGTTACACACCACAAAGCATCTTTTCCAAAAACTGAAATGCTTCAACAGATCATTTCCAAACTCCTTCAAGATTGTCAGTATTCTTTTTGTACTGCATTGGTTTGATATATTCTTATTTCAGATTTACTATCTTCCCCCACAGTTGATGGATGGAAATTCAGCACCTCATAGTGATGTTTCAACTTATCCTCAGAAAGGCATTTCAGCATGGAAAGGTGCCTGTTTTCTCTGTTGACTCTAAGAGGTATAGAGTTCCAACTCAGGCATCTTAATTTTCGGATGCCTTTAGTGAGGCAGATGAATCCCACTCAATGTAGGCACCAGGGGACAATCCAGCTGTCTAGACATAGATGTTCTATGAGATTTCAGACACCTCAGACATCACACCTGGCTGCTAGCTGACACTGTGAGCGCAGATACCATGTCACATCTGCCAGTTGCACACGTTGTCTCTGAAAACATGCAGGTATGTTCCATCAGGACAGTTACTTCATGAAGATATCGTATGATCTCATCAAGACACAGGATCATTTATAAAAAAAAAAACCTCAACATCTTTTCCACAGTGCAGTATTAGTGGCATCAGTTACAATTATATCTAAGTTCAACTCATACAAGAATTTTTTCCCAAGTAAGGTTTGGGTTAACTAGAAAATCGTTCACAAGGCCGATAAATTTCCTATTTCTAATATTTGGCCATGACTACTTCTCTTCAAGCTTCTGAAAGTTCCTCAGAATATTTAGATTCATGACCAAAAAAAAAAGTATTCAATTCAGGAAAATCATCTGCTTGACAGTGAATTATCTAATTCTGTAGATTTAAAAATATTTAGAGTTGCTGCTTAGCACTCTTCCTCAGAAGTGAGAGAAAATAAAATATTTCATTCTTCTTTTAGAAAACAGACATATTTACTTCGTTCTGTATTTTCTCTACCAGGATTAAAAATTTTACCATCAATAGTTCTATAATACTCAAAGCATTTTTGTTCCTGCTTAAAGAACTTGTTGTTATCTTTGCCTTATAATCCACAGATTTTCAACCGATTCCTTTAGTTTTCTTTATCAGTTCTCTCCATTATCTAATACTGATTTTATTCATTGCTATCAGGCTCTATATTTTTTCCATTATTTTTTATCATGGACTTCACCTCCCTCTTAGCCAGGATTGGTTTTTAGCTGAAGAAAATAACTTTTGTGAGTGCAAAACTCAATTTCTTCAGGTATCCAATACAACTTTTTAAAACTTCCCTCACCTATTAGCCATACTTTTTTCTTGAGTAATTTTCCACTCAGTTTTGGTGTCAGTAGTTTTTCCTTCGGAGTGTCCATTTTATAATTAAGGAATAGGACTCTGGAACTAAGGGGTGTGTGTATAAAGTCAATTATAGAATCACAGAATCATAGAATAGTTAGGGTTGGAAAGGCCATTAAGATCTTCTAGTTCCAACCCCCCTGCTATGGGCATGGACACCTCACACTAAACCATGCCACCTAAGGCTATGTCCAACCCGGCCTTGAACGCCGCCAGCGATGGAACATTCGCAACTTCCCTGGGCAACTCATTCCAGTGCCTCACCACCCTTACAGTAAAGAATTTCTTCCTCATATCCAATCTAAACATCCTCTGTTTAAGTTCAAACCCATTACCCCTTGTCCTAACACTACAGTCCCTCATGAAGAGTCCCTCCCCAGCATCCCTATAGGCCCCCTTCAGATACTGGAAGGCTGCTATGAGGTCTCCACGCAGCCTTCTCTTCTCCAGGCTGAACAGCCCCAACTTTCTCAGTCTATCTTTATACGGGAGGTGCTCCAGTCCCCTGATCATCCTCATGGCCCTCCTCTGGACTTGTTCCAACAGTTCCATGTCCTTTTTATGTTGAGGACACCAGGACTGCACACAATACTCCAAGTGAGGTCTCACGAGAGCAGAGTTGAGGGGCAGGATCACCTCCCTCAACCTGCTGGTCACACTCCTTTTGATGCAGCCCAGGATATGGTTGGATTTGTGGGCTGCAAGCACACACTGCCGGCTCATGTTAAGTTTCTTATCGACCACCACCCCCAAGTCCTTCCCTGCAGGGCTGCTCTGAATCTCTTCCCTGCCCAACCTATAGCTGTGCCTGGGATTGCTCTGACCCAGGTGGAGGACCTTGCACTTGGCATGGTTAAACTTCATCAGGTTGGCATCAGCCCACCTCACAAGCGTGTCAAGGTCCCTCTGGATGGCATTCCTTCCCTCCAACGTACCAACCAAACCACATAGCTTGGTGTCATCAGCAAACTTGCTGAGGACGCACTCAATCCCACTGTCCATGTCACCGACAAAGATGTTGAACAAGACTGGTCCCAACACTGATTCCTGAGGGACGCCACTCGTTACTGGTCTCCAGCTGGACATTGAGCCGTTGAGCAAAACTCTGCGTGCGAGTTCTTCATTCACCCAGTGATCCACCTATCAAATTGATGTCTCTCCAATTTAGAGAAAAGGAGGTCTGTTCAGCCTGGAGAAGAGAAGGCTGTGTGGAGACCTCCTAGCAGCCTTCCAGTATCTGAAGGGGGCCTATAGGGATGCTGGGGAGGGACTCTTCATGAGGGACTGTAGTGATAGGACAAGGAGTAACGGGTTCAAACTTAAAGAGGGGAAGTTTAGATTCGATATGATGAAGAAATTCTTTACTGTGAGTGTGGTGAGGCACTGGAATAGGTTGCCCAGGGAAGTTGTGAATGGTCCACCGCTGGCAGTGTTCAAAGCTGGGCTGAACAGAACCTTAGGTGGCATGGTTTAGTCTGAGGTGTCCCTGCCCCTGGCAGGGGGGTTGGAACTAGATGATGTTAAGGTCCTTTCCAGCCCTAACTATTCTATGATTCTGTGTGGGACAGTGTCAAACACTTTGCACAAGTCCAGGTAGAATTACTTTGCTTTGTTCTAAACAGCCTCTGAATCCTGTAATAAACAACAAATCATCAACTTTCAGAGAATGAAAAACACCCTAATCTTTTTAATTCTAAATTTTCTAATTAGAATTTTATTTCTAAATTCAAATGGAAACTTTTTAGCTCCTGAGGGCTTTTCAGGGCTACAGTAACACATAAGATAAAGAAAATTTTGCAGTCATGTATAGCATACATCTTACTTGTCCCAGATTTCTTAGACACCTACGTTTGTCACATCGTAGAGCTATTTATTATCCCTTGCTGATTCCAGGAGTCTAGGTAAATGACTTAAACTGGGCGCCAAAATACAAACAATTGAAGTTACATAAGAAGAATCCATCTTGCATTAGGATGTCTCTAAATTATATCCTTTGCAATGGTTCACAAATACTTCCTCATCCATTTCTTCACTAGACATGAGAACCCAGTCATATGGAATGTACTGTTGATCAGCAGGTGCTTAAAAGACTGACACATTGAACTGATCAGTGAACTAAGCACATAGCACATCATAGGTGGCCATGAGCATCAACTTAGGCATCTAGAGCATTTGTAGAAATCTAAAATAAGGTGTCTGAATTAGAAATGGAATCCCTCCAGATGCCAGATGACACAAACTCTGTTATTAAATTAGGGACAGACTGAAAACAGACCCATGCGAGTGTCTGTTGTTCTTGTCTGAGCCACAGAAACTCAGGTAGAAATGAAGGAGATTCTAATTCAGTAAAAACAGAAGCATGAGGCTAAATCCTTAAACCACGCTAAAATGAAGCAACAGAGAAGCTTGCAAGCATTTGTATTGCGTCACACAGCTACTACTACATCATCAAATTACTAACATAAGGGCATAAAATCACATTACTATGTTTCAAACTATCTCAAATATTAACCCTTCTTCCTTGCCTAAAATTACTCTATCTCTGTCAATAATTTCTTAATTCTAAAATACCCAGAAGTGCTTCAGGAGCCATCAAATACGGCAAAAAGAAAAGACTAAAATACAAATAATTACTTCATATTCATATTTTGAAAATCCCTTTCTTTTTTTTTTTTTTTTTTTTTCTTAATGTTTGTTTCTCCAGTAAAGTATTTTGTCCAGGAGTATAATTTGGAAAGTTTGGAAAAAGACAATCAGGTTCACTTCCTTGATTTTTTGTTTGCATTTTTTTTTAATTTTCAAAATTGGAGCAGGTCTCACTTTAGACTATAGCCTTACCCTTAAAGGGACTCGGTGCAATTTAAGCTTGTTTTGTTAAATCAGTGATAGTGCTGATTAGGAAAACTTGTTAAGTACAGCATATAGAACAGTATTTGAAACTAGATATCAGTTAAAGAACCCATGACAGAACAACTGACCATGTTTCTGAAGCTCATCAATAAAACATTCATGTCCTTGATTCTAATATTCTATAAGGCACTTAAAAAATTAAAAAGTCTTTTGAATATGTTATTTAATAGCACAAATTGGCAAGAAGTAGAAGTTGTTCCTTCTATTTTCATAACTATGGGCAGGCCATTAAGAAAATGCAGAGGAAATTGCGGGGGATTATCACACACACGGGCAGCACTACTGACCAATATGATCAAGGCTGAACCGTTTATTGAATGCAAGCACCTCTTTTTATAGAAGTTACACAACTTTCCACAACAGTTGATTGGTTCTGCTTCCCAGTTGAATCGTCACAAGGCTTGTGATTGGTAGCAGCTCCTGAAGTGGCAGCAAGTGGGTGTCCCCTTCAGGTAACTTTTGGCGGGCTTCTGTAAAGGTGTCCTGTAACAACCCCTCCAGCAGCCTCCATCCCCCTCTGCTCACTATGGGGGTGGGGCTGAGCCAAAGGCTGGATTGCTCACGTAACTCTTTTCAGTGAGAAATGTCTCCACAGAAAATTATACACCTTGCAGAAAAGCAGTTGAAGCAATCATTGGTAGATTTTGGTTCTTTGGATCTTTCCACAATGACAAGACTTCCTCTTGGCTACAGGGAGGGAAAAGCCATTTTAGGTTAGAGAAATATGATTAAATGGCTCAATGGAGTAACTGCTATGGCAGGAATACTAAACATATATAACAAATTTTGCAGTCTAAACCTAAAAGCCTCCCAAATGCCCTGGGTTTGACAGTTCAAGTTAGAAATGGATCTTCAGGACAGAATTTAAAAGTAATATGTATGAACATTCATTTTTTGATTAATTAAGAATTAGCAATATTTTTTGTTTCCTTTGTCTGTTTATATGTACTTCCGTTACCATAGCATTATTAGCAGCTTTCTCATGGATTTCAGCCCCAGTATGCTAATGAAATGACAGAAGACAGTTCCTAGGTATTAAGAAGACCTCAGTCCCACTCCCGTTTGGGGCAGAAAAATAAAAGGAGTCCAGTAAAGTAAACAAAGCCCTGGAAACAATAGCTATTGAGAGCCTGTCCATAAATGTCACAGAGCAGGGATCTTTTCAAAACAGTGTCACAATTGTACACAGTGAACCCTATAGCTAACTTGACTATGTGGTCCCTGTATTGATAATCAATATATTCCATTGTGACAGAGCAGACAGAAATGAATGCTTTCAGTTTAGATTGGATTAAAGGAGGCTGTGGTAGTGATTGGGCTGTGTGGCAAATGCTGCTTCTTTTTTAATTGAGCAACTTGCTTCTGAAAGAGTCAAAGATCTCGCTGGTGGACATAACATGGGGTGTACTAGAAGGATAAGGTTAAAAGAAAGGATGCACTGTTTATTACTTCTGAACATTTCTGAATAAAGGGAGTTTTAGCTTTTCAGTAAGGAGAATACAGCAGCCTCACTCCTGACTGTACTAATTTATAAGAGTCTCTCCCCTTAATCTTATTCTTTTCTTTTTAATCTGTATGTTTTATAAACCTTATCCTTTTTTTTTCTCTGACCCTACCTTTTGAGTTAACCCCTGGTGTCCTGTCTCTACACCCATCCAGGTCCATTCACTTTTAAAAAGACAAATGTCGTTTCCAGTGGCACCATGGGAATCAGGAATGTGCAGCCTCCATCCTAAGGTCTATCTGTTGCCTCTTCAAAAAACCCATGCTCTGTATTCACAATCAGAAGGGTTAGCACTAACATGTGCAGAGTCGCCTATGTTTCCTAAAAATTGAGATGAGAGATAGAGATGGGAGGAGAGGGGAAAAGGAGGAGAAGGTAAAGGAGGGACAGAGAGGGAAGGTGAAGGTCAGAGGGAGAACAGGAAGAAGAAAAAGGGAGGGTGGGAGGAAATAAAATATCTCACTAGTGAAATAAGAAATTCAATTCAAACTAAATTTAATTTGTAAGAACATGCAATATTGAAAAAAATGGATGCAAATGCAATCAGACTCTGGAGGTTAAGGCTTCCTGGGCTTAGGGCATGAGAGGCGCTGCTTACATTTTTAGGCATTTATTAAATAACCAGGGCCTATAACTACATTCGCATTTTGAAAATAAATGTGGGAAGTAGGCAAAAGTTTCATGAAAGTCAGACAGGCTTTAGTTCAAGACAGAAACTGTGGTAGGATTTTGTCCAGTAAATTAGAGAGTAGAATAGGCAAAACAAGTTACTGAACTAGAGTTCTTTTATAAACAAATGAATGAGGTGATGGTTCTTCCCTCTTCATGTCTTTTTTCTTAAGTTTTAAAAAGAATTTGCAAAACAAAATAGCAGAGTTAATTTTCAGGGCAAGGATCTTCTTAAGATGCTCCTTCAAAGTACTAAACGGTGTTGATTATTTCCCTAAAAAGTACACCTATTGAAAGATAAGATGTTCCCAAACATAGACACTTTTTTCTATAGTAGAATCATACAGAAGTTTGGGGAGTTGGGTTCCAAGCATGTAATGCACAACTGTGCATGTATATGCATGTATGTGCATTGTATATGACAGGACTTCTAATGTCTTCGATGAATTGACAGAGATTCTCCTTGTGCAACATCAAGCAATAACTGCAACTGTTCCTTTCCTGGCCAGTGCCCTGTCACATTAAATGTGTGATTTCTGGCATGTGCCATTGCATTAGAAGCTGGTTTTTTTCACTCACAATCAAGTGGTCATAAGTTCTACTGTGCAACTTGAAAAATGGAATAGGTAAAGAGCCTTTTTGCTAACATACTTGTCTTACGGGAGATGACAGCACAATATGGAAGACTGAGATTTGGAAACATGGGTTTGGTAGGAAAAAAAGATTTTTTTCTTGGCTGATTGCAATCTGATTCATATCACACCTTTTCTTATTTTTTTTTTCCTCTTCCTAGCTCACTGTTTTGTCCTGATCTGTTTTATCTCCTTGTCTTTCCATTTATATACTGTTGTACTGAAGACATTTTGGAGAACAAAGACAGAAGTGCAGATCATCAGATTGAACACAATGTGAAAACATCTTTTTCCCAGTCTTTTGAACTTTTTGACTGTCTTTTCTTATGGAAAAATATGAAAAATAAAAAATCCTACCATCTTCCCCCACCCCAGCCCTGTTCCACAAGTCTGTGGAACCATAATAGTGGCAAATGGAATAACCTTGCCTTACATTCTGTGATTAGGACTAGTGAGCTGAAGTGAGCACAGTAGTTTACCATACTAATCAATTTTCAGTAAGTGTGAAGGCAAAGTGGGCATTTCTAAATATGCTGGCAGAACATAACCTTTCCACAAAGACACCCATCAGTGAGACAGAGCACAGATCCAGAACATGTCAAGGACATAAGCTGTGGAGCAAATAATACCATCTGCACTGCTCATGATGTTCTTGGACCAAAGTATCAGAAACATGTAAATGAATGCCACATTCATGTTCCCAGAATACAGCCATGATTGATAATCAGCTACCAAAATCAGTGGGATTTCTTTTAATACAGTGGAAAATAAACAAATTTGGATGAGAAACTTTCATGTGCATTATATGAAAGTTAATGCTAGTCTGCAGAATCACTCAACATACACCTTTCATTACCTTTCATATCTTTCATTATGAAATGTATCATCAAGGGAAAAGAAAATATAACTTCAGTAAATGCCTTCATTTATAAATTTCTTGTATTCACCATTTGCAGATTAAGATTTTTCAGGAAATACTTCATGAGAGGCCAATTTTAATCTCACCTGAAGGAGCTGGGACATGTGATAAGTATCTCCCAGGTATTCTAGTGGCTGAGAGAACCCAATTCCACTTTTTCAGAAGCAAAACCACTAAAATTTAAAGCATGTCCTTTGTACAATTTATTCTGGATTAACAGTATGAGAGATCAATGGGCATGACTGTGAGCACACTTGTTGCACTGATAGGGAAAAGCTAACAAACCCTGTCTGGATCCCCATGACATCTGCTCAAGGCATGAGGTTCACTTTTAATTTCTACAGTGATGAAATTTGAAGCATTATGATAGGCAGCTACTAACTTCAGAAGATGATAACTTTCTTAGAAGCTAGTTAGCAGCTTCACAATACTTCAATGTTTTCATTTCAAAACATGTTGTCCACATTTTTGATCTCCAGAAAGGCATCAAGACAAACTTAATGCAGACCACATTACTCATACATAGTCACAGTCACCTCCTACTTAAAATATTAGGAACCTTTCTGCTGACCTGAAAGAAAGAAAGGTTAGCCCTTTAGTCCAAGCAATTATTATCCTGAACAATTACCAAAATAAATCCTTCAAAATTGCTTCAAAATGAAATTCATCAACTGTTTCTCAGAATCTCAGAATCTGGATTCTTGCTATTTTTTCCATAGATTCAGCAAACCATAAAATAGTCATAAAATGCTTTCCACTGAATTTTATGTCTCTTTTCCTCAAGGCTGATCCAGACTTATTATTGAAAAGAGCTAGAAAAGAAGAATGAAGTCAAAGCTGCAATAAGACAAAGACCAAAAAAATAAAATAGACAGTCCAGGATTTTTCAAAATGAAAATGTGTATACATCTGTAAACATATTTGTCATCACTAGAGATACACTATATGAAGCATATTTAAGTTTCTACACTGATGGGTTTAGTCCATTAATATTGTTTATTTTGCTGTTCATAATGTGTTTCTCAAAATTATCTTTCTCCTTCTATTTCTCTTCTATTTCGCTTTGCTTTGACAGGGACAGCCTACCCAGGTAGGTCTGCCTGGATGTACAAGCCACTGTTATTGACACTGGGATTGCTTATTTCCCATTCCTGACTGCAGCGACAGCTCAAATGAACAGACTATATAGATACCTAACTAGTAAACAACTGAAACCAGAAAAATTAATTCCCAGCTTGTGTCTGCACCTTGCCAGCGCAGCATTCTTCCTTTTGGTATATACACCAAAAATTCAATTCTGTTTTGATAAGCAAAGATTCACATTCTGTTTGCTTTTCTGGATACTGTGAAACAAGTATACATCATCTCAAAGATTATTATTTTTAAGGGTGCTGATTCATTAGCATTTAACTGTGATTCTATGTAATTACAAATGAAGATAATAAAAATACAGAAAAATAGAACAGTGCCAGGAACATCAAGCATGGAAAGAAATTCTTTTTGCACTTAAAAAGATCAACATTTTGTCCTAACAATTCTGATTACAGTCTTTTACCAACAGGCACTAAGCAATTATAGAGTCTTTCAAAGGAATCACCCATTTCAGAGTCAGATGTTTATATGATGAGGCCAAAAGATACTTTTATGGTCAACTGTAAGTTTCTCACAGAATTTATTCCTGTGTGAATTCTTGATTCAGATGAAAAGACGTATCTCAACAAGAAGACAGCTTTTAGAAAACAAACCCCAATTGTGATTTTAGATTTACCATTGAAGAAGAATCCCTTGGTAAGCTGTGCTAAAACCAAACAATTCTCTCAGACATGTTCACACTTCCAGTCTTAACATGTCTAGCTTCAAGTCCTAGGTGAATATTCAAGTTATATTTTGTTGGTTAGATTTAAGAATGCACTATTGCAGCTTGCTTACCAAACAGACATTGACTCCTTAATCTTCTCTTTGATAAACTAAATACATGGAACTAATTTAGTCCTTCAGTACAAGATGTTTTCCAGATGATTAATCATTCTCATACCCCTTCTCTAAATCTTCTCCCATTTTATAACACTCTTCAGTTGATATCAGAAATGATCCTAATACAGAGGTGTCAGTGCAAAACCCAGCAATACAGTAATTTACTCTCTCTATAACTTCTTATATGCTCTTGTGAATTCATGTAGTGGTCTCATTAACCTTTTTGCCACAGTGTTATCTTTAGAAGCTCATTTTCATCAGATTAACTCCCATGACCCATAAATCCTTTTCACACCCTCTGCTCCCAAGAATATATTTCCAGTCCTCTATGTATAACTGACTTTTTTTTCCTGCCTTGTGACTACGTATTGGACAATACTGGGAAATAATTTACAGTGCCTCAGTTCCAAGCAGTCAAGTCATCTACATTTTAGTAACCTATTTTCTTCATTATTTACCTCATCCCCTCTATTTTTCTCAGTCACAAGCTTTATCGGTACAATTCTCTATTTTCCAAGTTGTGACAATGCATGCAAAGAATGGATCCTACTGCAGCTCCCTCAGACAACGTCTGCTTCCTAATAATTCCCATTTACAATTTGTGGTGGGTTGAACTTGGCTGGTGAGAGGTGCTCACCAAGCCACTCTCTCACATCCCCTTCTCAGCAGGACAGAGGGAGAAAATAAAATGAAAACCTAGTGGGTTGAGATACAGGTAGTTTAATGAAAGAAAGCAAATGCTGCTTCTGGGAGCAAAAAAATAAAGGAAGATTTATTTTCTGCTTCCCATCAGGAAGTGATGTTCCAGCCATATCCTGGAAAGCAGGGCTTCGATATGCACAGTGTTGCTTCAGAAGACAAAAGCCGTAATCATGAATGCCCCCTACCTCCTTTCTCATAGCTTTTATTGCTGAGCATGACAACATATAGGGTATAGAATATCCATTTGGTCAGTCTTGGTGAGCCTGTCCCAGCTGTGTCTCCTCCAGTCTCCCATCCATCCCACCCAGCCTATTGGCCTTTGGTGGGGGAAGGTGGAAAAACAGCCTTGCTGCTGAGTAAGCACTGCTCAGCAATAGCTGAAACACTGGTGTATTATCAACAGTTTTCTAGCTACCAATACAAAGCACTATGAAGGCTGCTAAAGGGAGAGTTAAATCCATCCCAGCCAGACTCAATATACAACTGTATTTTGAAGCACATGAATTACTTTTATTCTACACTTATTAATCCATTGAATGATTTTGCACCATTCTTTCTACTTAATTAAATGTATTTCTGTATCAAATCAAATGCCTTGGAGATTAAGAAATCCTATTAGCATATACTGTTGTTGCTTGGCAATAATTGAGGTAACCCTTTTAGCTCTATTAATTTGAACTGCATCAACCATTTCACTACTGTCCCTCAGATCAATGTCAGATAATTATCAATAGCATGCATTTATTTTCTTTCAAACCTCTTTCTGGAGTTTGGTTTTGGTGGTTTTTTTTTTTTTTTTTCCAGGCTAAGTTTTCCAAGACTAATGGAAAACAAGCAAAAGTATTCTAATAGAGGGATGCAGCCAGCTCTTTCAAAGCTTTTCAGGGGGAACATTTAAATCCAGCTGAATAAAAAGCATGTAACATATGTCTTGTATACATCAGCTTTCCTGTTGAAAAACAAAATATGTTGGACCAGAATAATATGTTAATATGGTATGATACAAATGAGCTATTCCAGAGTTTTCCAGAGAGACCTGAAATATTTATGTAACTCATCATAACCAACATCCTGCATTCAGACAGGATTATATGTGACGGGAGAAAAAGAAGCACAATTTGGCTTAATCTTTGTAAGGACCTAGCAATAGGAACTTTTTTCCATCTCTGCCTAACAAGGATGGAAGGACGTGAAAAGTTTTTGACTCTATGTTTGCCTTACATGTACGCATAGCATTACCTTTCCCATTAATGTCAACGTGGATTCCAAAAACATATGTGGAGGTGACTGTGTCAGTAATTAAAGAAATTGTCATTTGGATTTGGCTGTGCATCAAGCTCAGAACATAAGTGATTCAGCTCACATTAGCTACCTAGCCTGCAACCCAGGATACTCGCACTTATTTTCTGAAAGAAACAAAAAATTATTTGGTGGCACAAATCCATTAGGGAGCTAAATGATCTATTCTCACTCACTGCTTCTGAGTCACTATCTGATTCTGTTACTGTGGAAGAATTTTAATGATTGTTTATTTGCTCTTGAGCTATAGACACCACTAGTAGCATTGCTTCTGCAAGTTTTCTAATTGCTGAAAGGTTTGGGTGTTTGTATGCTTGTTAATAGAAATGAATTGGCAACTATATGTTCTGCAATCTACTCCTAATATATGTTCACTCTAGGCTTACCAAAAGGGTAGAGTCAGCCAAATCTGCATTTACCTTCCCAATTCCCACAGTGCTATGCCACTAAGCATGGGGATAAACACTGCCAGATTGCCTGACACCACCATGTATACATTCCACTTAGGCTGGGGTTACAGCTATTCTTGGTGACACCATGAACCTCTCTACAGGTTCCCAGTCTACCAAAGGGATATAAAACTATTACTCTTTTGGTTACTGACATTTTCTTTTCAGCTCAAGCTGCAGATACTTCTGGTTTTAAGTTCAAAATGTTCCTGGACTAAATCTCAAATCACAACTAAAATGGCAGCTGTCACCCTATTACCATGCCAGCAGAGTCTGAGGCTGTGATTCTCACAATAACAATGGAGGAATACAACATGATTAAGCCACATCAAGCTTCCACTTGGGGAAAGAATCAGTTTTAAACATTCTGTTGTACAGAATAAATCCAGACAAAGTAATTGGTTGTATCTGAGAACTAATGCATTAGGTACATGTTAGTATAAACCATGTAGCACATACCAGGGCTTTACCATATACCTATGCTTTGCCTAATAAATCATAGAATCATTGAACGCTTTGGGTTGGAAGGAACCTTAAAGATTCACACCCCCTGCCATGGGCAGAGACACCTTCCACTAGACCTGGTTGCTCCAAGTCCTGTCCAACCTGGCCTTGAAAACTGCCAGGGATGGGGCAGCCACAGCTTCTCTGGGCAACCTGTGCCAGTGCCTCACCAACCTCACGGGGGAAGAATTTCTCCCTTATATCTGATCTAAATATCCCCTCTTTCAGTTTAAAACCATTCCCCTGTCCTTCTTGTTTGTGAAAAAAACATCCAGTACAACACGCTGGCTCCTCTGCCTCTTGAAGAACCACAGGGATTGCTTATGCTCTCCTGGGTTGTTCCTCCAACAGACAGATGTAACAAAACAGATAATATGTAGCAAAATTGTGAACTATTCTACCAGGAAACCCTCTGACCCAATATAACTGAGCTAAAAATCTGCTGAGAAAAGGACCAGTGAATTTATTCAGTTTTGTAAACAGACTCGTCTTTTCAGACCATGTAGGAAACCACCCATCACCGTGCTTGAAACAAGCCTTATAGTAACAGAATGGGGTAGAAAGCAGAGCATTTAATTTTTGGATATGTCCCCATAGTTGGAGCAAAAGTAAACTTAAATCTGTCCTACAAGGTGCTTCTTCCAACTTGCTTTTCAAATCTCCACAGATAAAGATATTGGGCATGTTGCACTAACAATGTCATATACAAATTCACAACTACATCAAATTACAATCTGAACCTTTTTTCCTGTGTTGATAAGGATTCCAGTTAAAATACAATCAGAAAAATAAATATAATTCAATATAGCCTTGAAAGCTGAAAACCAAGTAGTTATTTAGCAAATTGAAATAAATTTTGTGAAAAATAAAAGAGGAAATTCAATAGAAAAAGAAAATTCTCCAAATATATCTTATATTTCAGTCACAGAAATGTAGTCTTGTTTAAGTCATTTGCCAAGGACTAACACTCAGCTATTGTCCCCAATTTAGACATCAGAAAATTGCGGAGGAGCAGTGAAGTTATTTGCACTAAGCTGTAGAGAAAAGAAATTTCAAGTAATATTTTTCTGGCTCCTGTTCCTGTGCTTTGGCAAAGTCTTTCTAATCTACTTTATCTGCACTGCAATTATAAAAATATTACATCATCCTTACATGCAATATCTTATTACTCGCATGTAGAGTAAAAATTATATGCTTATGGTCATTTTATATAAGTAATATAAATGATATTTATATGATGTCACCAGTAATATTAAATGTTAACATTAACTATGATTAAATATAGCTGCTTAATAGAGGTATAGAAGTTCACTACAGGAACATTTTGCATATCTTTAAAATTATGTGAGCCAAAAGAAGGAAATACTGGGCAGTTCCTTTCTGCTTTGTGTTTTTGATTCATCTGTTCAGTCACCCCTGTTCTGTTACCTTCTTTGTAGGGACAGGCTGAAATAGATTGACTTTATTAGGAATCACACAAAAAAAAAAAAAAAAAAACCCCACACAGAAATGAGCTCACCAGCCCAGAAGGAAACCTGTGGCTAAAATCCCTCCTTTACAGACATTCCAGAAACTCATTCAGACAATTCTTACTGTCATGACAGAGGAAGTGTCCTTCTCTGAAACACTGATAAGGAACTATGCAGAATTAAACAGATAACAGCCTTGTTATTATACTATATATCGTGTTCAAAATAAACCCCAAATATTTAAATTCATAAGCCTCCACAATAAGGCTGCAGAAGTTGTATGTGAAACATCAGTTGGTGAGATAAACAGAAACATATAAATAGGCATTGTGCAAACTGAGAGTAAGAAAAGACAGAGTGAGTACAATACAAAAAGACTTCTTCAACACTATCGAGAACCTCACCACAAACCCCTTCTCCATATAACAGTGGCATCAGAGGGGCAGATGACACAGTTGTAATGGAATAAGGAAGCTTATCACAAACCTCAGGAAGCTGGGGCAGGAATCTACATTATAGTCAGGTAATTGTTGCAGTTCATATGAAACACCAAGGTATGTGCCAGACTTTATCAAGTGAGCGGTAAACATTCAAACTGGCATGAAAGGAAAACCTCCTTTGTTTTTATTTTTTTAGGGACCTATCACACATGTATGTGTGTCCGTGCATACACACAGACACATACACACACTGACGCACACACGCACACAGAGTCATAACGTAGCCAAGCTAAAGAGACTTGCATAATGCACAGTGCGTACATCAAGTTCTAGTCAGGAACAGGAAAAGAAAGGAAAGGAAGATGTAAATTCTATAAATAAAAAAAGTTCATGATTTCATATCAAAAACAAGACCTGAAGAAAACTCAAGCCATACTGAACATTTAAAGATGATTGAAATGTTACTCTATACCTTGATCAATATACAATATGCGTTTTTTTGGCATCCACCATGAAGCAAATCTATAACAGTGATTCACAGTTCTGTGTGCATCGTACCTCTAGGGACATGTAGGGAAAGAGATGGTCTTCAGAGGGATGTAGATGCAATGAGCCCCAGAATAAACAAGCCTCCAAAAGTGGGGAAACTGAGGCGATAAGTTGGACTGTTTGACTACATTGGTGATACAAAAATATTTAGCCCTGTAAAACAGACTTGGCTTCACTAGGTCACTAAAATGATTACATGATAGAAAGTCAAGCTGCCTGAAACTGATACCGTGCTATAAGCCAAACTATTTAAAAAATCATCTTTCGGAAGCCATTTTAAACCTGGTTGGAATACATCTTTTCCTAGACTTGAAAGTTATTTTTAAGGCACAAGAAGAAGTGAGCTGTAGCCAACATATGCCTCCTGGCAACTTCTTTTTTTAGAGATTACTTTGAAAGAGATTATTTTGACCAATATACATACATACACTCATGAATAATTCCTGCATAATTCAGATTCCTATCTAAAAAAAAAAAAGTAAAACCAGTGGTGTGTCAAACACAATGCTGTGCACAAAATTAAACATCTTAAGAATCAGAATGTAAATTGTGACTTTTATAAATGATGAGGCTAAGGCAATGCAGCCTTAAGGTTTATGATGTAACTTGGCCATTTACTCACAGTCACTGGCCATCAAACATAACAAAGACTTTCCAAGCACCAAATTGCAGTCCCCGAAGTCTGCTTGTGTTGGTATCATCATCATGTGTTCTTGACAGGTTGGGTTTCATCTAACACAGGTATCTGGAAAGAGAGCAGAAGCCCTGATCCTTGAAGTCACTTTCTGTCTTCAACTGACTACAGAGGGACACTTGAAGAGCATGTTGAAATTAGATATAAAAATTTTTTATTGCTCAAAATGAGTGAGATGAATCTCACACATATGGCTGGCTCAAATTAGACTCTTCACTTCCACTATGAAAAGTAGAGATTATCAAAACATTTCACAGGTTCCCAAGTAAGAGGGGCTCAGTGGTGCACAGATGGCCAAATAGTAGAATGTAGGCTTTTTCTCTCAGTCTTCACTTGATACAGTGGCTGTGATTAGATGTCCAACACAATTAGCATCAATGACAAGAGGTTAAGAACTCAGGATGGAAAAGGTAAAGCAGAGGTTTAATTCTACTTTTAGAAGCTGGATGTTTTTGAACTAGCTGGTCCTGATGACATTCACCTGAGAGTGCTTAGAGAACTGGCTGAAGTGATCTCAGAGCCCTTAGCAATTATTTTGAGAAGAGAGTGAGGACAGGTAAAGTTTCAGAAAACACAAAAGGCAATCATAGTTCTTATCTTTAAAAAACTGAAAAGAAGTGGAGATCAGTCAATCTAAGTTCAATTACCAAAAGAAAAAAATAAAAATACTGGTTCAAATACTCAAACATCTGGATGGTAACAAGGGGATATGAACCAGCCAACGTGGATTTGTCAAGAACAAATCATGTCAAAGTAACCTAGTTTTCTCCTATGACATGGTGACAGGTCTGTGTACTGAAAAGAAAAATATCTTTACTTTAGTAAAGCTTTTGACAGTGTCTTTTATGACATTTTTTATGCAATCTAGAGGCTTCCTGAAACTGCCATAAGGTAGGGACATAACTGATTGGGATACCATGCATAAAAAGAAACTCCTCAGCTGGAAGGATCTAACAATGAGGTCCACTGGGGACTGATTTGAAGTCTAGGTCTATGGAATACTTCCAATAATAAAAACTGCATGATGGAGTAGGGAATATACTTGCTATATTTGCAGATTATGGAAAGCTGGGACAAGCTGAAAAAGCATGTGGACAATGAGGTTAGAATTCAAACTGATCATTATAAATCAGAGAAATGGTCTGAAGTGACTGGGATGCAATTTAATAAGGGCAAAAAATCACAAGTTCCCACTTAGGAAAGAGTAACCGTCTACACAACTATAGAATGAGGGATAACAACAGTTCTTCTGAAAAAAGATGCATGGGCCGTAGTGGATCATAAATTGAGGCTGAGTAAGCACTGCTAGGCTATTTCAAAGACAAAAGGGAAGCTTTACCCTGGAAGGTATAAACAAAAGAATCATATAGAAGATATAGGAAATAAACTTTCTGGTTTTGTCACTCATCTGAAGTCTAGATTTAGGATATCTTCAGGAAAGATGCTGACCAACTAAAAAGCCAAGAAAAATCAAAGGGTTAGAAATCACATTTGAGGACAAACCAAAATGAGTTGCTGGGTTGTTTAGTGTAGGTAAGTTGCATTTGAAGAGCTTTTGAATGGTCTTCAAAAATTTTAAAAGATTACTGCACAGAGGACAGGAGAAATTCACAAAGGAAAGGAACAAATCAGCTAGTCTAAAATACAGCAACAGAGATCTAAGTATCCTGGTTTAACACCAGTTGACAACTAAATACCATGCAGCCACTCACTCACTCCCCACTCCGCCCACAGGTAGGATGGGGAGGATAATCAGAAGAAAATAAAACCCACAGGTTGAGATAGGAACAGTTTAATAATTGAAATAAAGTAAAATATAATAATAATAATGATGATGGTGATGATGATGATAATGTGAGGAATAAAAAACAATAATCACAAGTGATGCACTGTACAGTTGCTCAGCATGTGCTGACCAAAGCCCAGCCTATTTCTGAGCAGCAAAACGGTCCCTTCCAGCCAACTGCCCTCAGTTTACATACCAAGCATGAAGTTCTATGGTATGGAATACCCCCTTTGGCTATTTTGGGTCAGGTATCCTGTCCCTGCTCCCTCCCAGCTTCCTGTGCCCCTCCTCACTGGCAGAGCATGAGAGACTAAAAAGTCTTTGATCTGTGGTAAGCATTACTGAGCAACAACTAAAACATTGGTGTGTTATCAGCATTGTTCTCAGACTAAACCCAAAACACAGCTCTGTACAAGCTACTAGGAAGAAAATGAACTCTACCCCAGCTGAAACCAGGACACTAAGTTATCTAACTTATCTACAGTAAAGAATGGCAAATATTGTTAAACACTTGATTAATGTGCCTAGAGAAAATATGGACTTTTCAACACTGGAGAATTTTAAGAACCCATAAGTGGAACATCTGTTTAGGAAGAGCTGAACATGCCTTGGGGCAAGAGTTTGTACTGGACAATTTCTCAAGATCTCTTCCAGAAATGTCATTTCTCCATGATTTTTTATGTGCACGACCCCTGTGATAACACTGACACATGAAACGTAAGAATGGATTTTTTCTAGTAATACGTATGGCAGATCTAGTTTACTTATATGAATGAGTATCTCTGGAAAATATTTATTGATATGACTGTCTATATCTCTTTGTTACACTTTGCATTTTCAATGTCTCCAAAATAGTCTCCATTTAAGTCAAGAAAAAGTGCACTGGAATTCCTGTAATGAAGTGACAAAACTTGCCACAGGCACATTTAAAAGAGAGAACAGCACCATGGAAGAGTTCTCTGGAAGAGTTCTCTGGATTGCCTTAATGGGTTGAGGTAGACAAGTATCTCAAATCAAACTACAACATGCATGCATTTGCCGGTAGTTGTCAGTATCTCAAAAAAACAGAGAGAGGGAGAAGTAACAGCTCTAGTTGCTCTTGACATGATTTCATTTAACTCACTAGGTTTCTGACCTGTCAGCATTGGTGGAAATAGAAGTGGAAATGTAACACTAAGGGGGGGAAAATTCATGCAAATAATAACCTTTAAAACCACTAAGTGAAGGTTGGTTTGGTTTTCTTTAAAAAGAGAGAAATCTGATGATCCAATTATGCAAGTCATTAGGAAAACAATGCTGAAATTTTGTGGCTAATGGGATTTTAAGTCATATTGGCAATGAAAACCAATTATACTTTCAAAACTTTTTTCTCTATCTGCAATTGCATTATTTTAATGAAATGGCATGCTAAACCTCAAGTAGCCAAATGAATGTTAATTATGGAAACAGTCAACAAGAGAACCCTTCTCTTTCCATGACCTCATAATTTCACAAGTCTGAATAGAAGCATAAAGTCATTCATTTTGCCTCTAAATTGTTTGATGTTGTAAATATAGCAAACTTCAAACTCTTCAGAACTCCTACTTTAAAATAAAATTGAGATTAATCTGCTTAAGAAGTACAGTGGAACCAGAGCTCAACCACAGGATGAAAGTAATTCCAAGACATGGGAATATTTAGATAATGACCCAAATTCTTCCAGGTCAGAATCAATGCTAGCTTAACACATTACAACTTTTCTGCTTTAATTGATTTTTCCACTGTCTATTTATCTTTTTAATTGGATAGTAAGGTACTAGGTAAAAAAAAATCTGCAAGATCCAGCCAGTTTATGTAAGAGAGAGCAATAAGGAAAGGGCTGATGGGAAATTTTGCAGGGTTACTGAGTAATTAATAGAAGTCACAAAATTAAAATAAGTTTTTGTCAGTTGCTAGTGTCATCAAGCTAACAGCAGAATAAACCTGTGATTTCCTAAAAGATATTATTTGCTGCAACAAGCAATTTTAGGGTTTACTGAGTTGAATATGCAGAGAGTAAAATAATCATAGCACAGTACAAGTGTCTGAGTGGGAAGGAATCTTTGATCTGGTCCAACCTTCTATTGAAAGCAGCCCTGGTATATTCAGGTCCCTGTCAAGCCAAGTCTTGAAGGTTTCCAGCAAAAGAGACTCCATGACTCCCATATTAAATTGTCCTCAGGACGAAAGATTTGCTTCTTATCTCCTTACAAAATTTCCACTTGTCCTGGTTTCAGATGGCATAAAATTATTTTTCTTCCTAGTAGCTGGTGCAGTGCTGTGTTTTGGCTTTAGTCTGAGAACAATGCCAGTAACACTGATGTTTTAGTTGTTGCTCAGTAATGCTTACCCTGATCAAGGACTTTTCAGTCTCTCATGCTGTCAGCGCAGAGGGGCACAAGAAGCTGGGAGGGAGCAGGGACAGGACACCTGACCCAAAGTAACCAAAGGGTTATTCCATACCACAGCATGTCATGCCCAGTGTATAAACTGGGGTAGCTGGCCAGAAGGGATCGACTGCTGCTCACAGATGGGCTGAGTATTGATCAGCGAGTGGTGAGCAATTGTATTGTACATCACTTGTGTTTCCTAAATTTTCATTTCACCTTTTTTTCACCTATTTTTAATATCCATATTGCTATTGTTGTTATCATTTCTATCATTATTATATTTTACTTAATTTCAATTACTAAACTGTACTTAAATCGTGGGTTTTACCTTCTTCCAATTCTTGTCCCTATTATACCCAGGGAGGGAGTGGAGAGGAGTGAATGAGCAGCTGCGTGGTACTTAGTTGCCAACAGGGCTTAAAACCATGACACCTATAAAGCAACTTGTGCCTGTTGCTTCTTGTCCTGCCACCATGCATCCTTGTGAAGTGCTTCCATCTTGCACATAACTACATTTCAGTCACTGGGAGACCATTATTAGATTCCCCTGGCAGCTCCTCTTCTGTCTGAACCCTATTCCTTCAGCCTTTCTTCATATGTCAAGTTCACCAGCTCTCTAATCCTCTTGCTGGCCCTTTGTAGAACTGTTTAATTTTTTTGAGTCTCTAAAAGTGGAGAAAGCCCAACTAGACATCATAGCTCCAGTATGGCCTAACAAGTGCCAAATGGTATAATCACATCCCTTCATCTTCAGGATATACTGTTGGTAATGTAGCCCAGGACAGTTTGTCTTCACTGTTGCAAATGAATGTGTTATGGGAGCATTACAACATTGACTTGATCAAGAGCTGCGTGCCTAAGAATAATGAGCTGCAGACAACAAGGCAGTACAAACAAGACCTGAGTGTGATGAGGTTTCATACAGGTATGGATCAGCAAGTGACAGAACAATATCTGAAACCACTGAAAAGGTATAACATGGTATCAATATGGGTTGACTTGATTTGCACCCTGTGCCAACATCTGGCTACCAGTGTGTACACAGACTTCTAGGTAACAGGGATCATGGTGAGAACACCCGACAACACAGGTGGGACCATTACCGATCAGTGCTGAAACGCCTGCCAGCCAGTCTCCTGCATGTGCTGCTGGCTCCTGCCTCAAGTGCTGGACTTCCATTTGTCTATACATAGACCCTGTCAGGAAGGAGATGGGTTTAAGTGGTCTGACTTCTCTCTTCTTAACCTAACAATGTGCAAGAATCTAAAAATCTTGCCAATTTGCCTTCAGCAGTTGTATCACACGAGTGGAAGAAGAAGCATAGCAAATTCAGCGCAATTGCAATTCATTTTTTTTGCTAAACAAAAACTTTCCTCTTAAAATATATCTATGTCTGCAACAGTATCACATAGCTTACAGTCTACTGTTTGGCATACGATTTTGGCTGTAAAATTAGTCATTTGGCTTCAAAAATAATTTTAGGGCTAAATTTATTTGGAGGCAAAAGAGTCAGGAGTGAACACAGATTACAGAGCAGCATCCATGCATTAGAAAAAAATATATTTCCACCTTGGCTATAGACATTTTCTAAAACGTGGGCAAATTATTCAGTTTTGTATGGTTGTTCTCCCCATCACCCCTGAGCCGTTTATTATACTGAAGTGCTTTGCAGCTGGCATTATCTTTTAACAAAAATAAGAGATAGTGCTGCTGCAGTGATCATAAGTTGGTTCTGAAATACAAATGACAAAGTGTGAACCAAAGTGTGGACCCAGACACCTCACAGAGGTCAGAAAATCTTTAATTTTAAACATAGTATATAGAAAAACAAAGATTCTGCCAGCCAAATGATACTGAAAAAAAATATAGACTTACAGTTAATTTATGTTGAAAGTGACTTCTAGACGTCATCTGATCCAATCCTTCCTTCTCTTCTTATTGGACCATTTGTATCGAACTGTTCTCTTGTGTTAATAGACAAGCTCCTCACTGCACCATTTAATTTTTGCTCTTATTCTGAAAATTGTATCACACCAGAGACTTAGAAGAAATTACTAAGAACTTATTAGATCTCTGTGCCCAAGTCTGCTTCCAATGTGCTTCCTCCAGTAGTTATAAGATTCTAAAGGCGGTTTTGCCTTTGGCTTGAGAAGAGGCACTTCTAACAGTGTCTGGAGATAATTCCACTTGCAGAGCCAGATTTTGAGACACTTGGTAGATCACATGCACCTTAGATTTTTCTACTAATTAATCTGCCTCCAAAATTTTGCATCTTGCATGTTAGATACCGCTGTCTGCTTATGCAGATATGACACCTCATTTATGATGTGAGACAGTCAGGAGAACACAAAAAGTGAGGCTTCCTAAAAATGGAGGGATTTGGTTAAATTATAAGGACCTGCAACAACCCAAGGGAAGACCAAGAAGAAAACCAAACCAAACTATACATGACAGCTATTAGTCATGTCTCATTGTGCACAACTGGATTGTTGTCAAAAACTATAGTGATCAGGACAGGATCTGAAGCAGTACTGAGGGTAACAGGAACAAAGCCAAAACACACTCACAGAACCTGGTGAACAGCTCAATTTAAGTAGAATAAAAGCCAGAGGCTGACTTTTAATCTGAATCCTAGATTAAAAGAGCAAACTTCTGGCATCCATGCTTGGGAAGACTTCATTGAACACTAAAATACTAAACCTAGGTGTACTAGAAAAGGAGATGTGCATCTTCAAGAATGTCTGCAATTCAACAGAAAGAAATGCCTTGTTATTGATACGGGGGGTTTTATATAGACTGGATGCAACACATCAGGGATACTCCTTTTTGCCAGACTTTACCTATCTGCCATTTCTTATTAGCAGCCAAATAAAATACATATTAAAACATTTATTTTTTTCTAGGAAACACATATTTAAATTATGTGTAAGACAAAAGATAATAAAGATAGACTTATTTTTTCATTTCAGCATAGAATATTGACCTAGCTTTCATAGCAAGAGCTATTTAAAATTTATACATCTTGATGCAAAAAAATATGTGACAGCTGCTTTTAATATTCTTTTTAAGAGCATATATAACAGCTCAAGGTAATTCTGTAAGCCAAGAGAAGTAGATAATGTTAATTATTTCAGTCTCATCGATCTCATCTTTGATTTTAGTAAGATCTTTTGAAATGGTTGGCTTTCCACCAGAGAGCTTGCAGTAACTCAACTCAAGTCTAGGTGTCCCCAGTGCTTATTGAAATCAAAAGAATACAGACATCTTCTAGAAAGTTTCAGGACTCAAGATTCTGAACAGATATTTTTTGTATCATGGATCTGAGATCCAGACAGTAGACTCCTTACACAAAAGCACAGTCAAGGATAAGAGTAACTTGAACAAAGTATGCAAGATCAGAGATGTAAGCAGTACTGCCCTTTTCCAACAGCAAAGCCAATTTAAATTTCCATTTTATGCTAAAGTAAAATGAATTTAACACTCCCTTAAAAAATCTGTTTGGTTTTTTTCTCCCCAGGACACTTAAAAACCTCATTAAGAAATTTTAAAGGAAACAAACAAACAAAACCAAACAAGCCCAGAATTTCTGTATCTGCTTGCAGTTTTACAACAAGCAGCATGACAGAATTTAAGTTCAGTGCTACCAGCATCAACTCAGTTGTTCCCAATCTGTGTTAATTTAACTGTGCAGTGAATTTAAGCCCCACTGCCCAGTCAATGGCAGAATGAGCCCTTAACAGAATTGCATGTGACTGTGTGGAAGAGAGGACAATATCTCTCCAGAGCAGCAAATAAACACAGATAAAGTTGAATCTGTAAAGGGAGAAAAGATTAGCATGGGGGCAGATTTTCTACCAAATAGTTTCCATGCTTTGTGCCTGACTTTACACATGAAAGGTAGAAGCAGCTTTGCACCCAAAGACAGAATTTAACAAAGAGGGCCGATTTTCGCATCTTTCATCTGTAATAGTATCCTGCCAATAGATAAAAGAGGTCTCTGGCTGGTTTTTTTCAGCACATCCATCAACAGGCAGTAGCTGTGCTTCCACATTCAGCAACACCACTGCTTGTGCAGAACCTGTCTCTGGCAGCTCAATCTAAGCCCTTGGGAGAGCAATTCAAATAAGGTTTTTTAGTAACTTGTGTCAGTTCATCAAAACAGCATTGCGGAGAACACAGTGCAGATGCAGGCATGAGACAGAAAATAAAGGGTTAGGAGTAGCTACCCTGGCATTGACACTGGGGAAATAGAAAATGCCAGGTTTGAGATGGGCGATGGTGCCAGAGCAGCCCCTGCCTGCATCTCACCTTCCAGCTACTCTCCCAGGTTTTCATGTGCTATGGAACACCACCACCAATGTCATCAGGAGCATAAGAAAGGAATGTATATGCAGTGTTGTATAATATGTAAAAACTTACTTCACTACTCTTTTTCTTCTGAAATTTGTTTTAACTCTTTTCTGAAGATCAAGACCTGATCTGTATTTTCATAAAACATTAACCTTAGAACATGTATGTAAAAGCTCTAACAGTTATCAGCAAATCCAGCAAGCTTTCAAAGAAAGTAGCTTATAGTCTCTGAATGACACTCATTTCTATTCCCAGAACAAAGGAGTACATACAGTACTGTTATTCAGAATAACACTATTAGTAAACAATTTTTAAGAAGCTGTTTAAAAAGTAGTCTGTATTTATTACTACTACATAGCTATCCTCAAGTGAAGGACCTGAGCACAATCACTGCAGGTTAGCTCACCTCTTCTGTCACCTCAGCCTAGTCACATTTGGAGAGCACCTCTGGCTGGTGGTGAAATCTCAACAGTTAATTTACAGAAAACATTCTATGGCCATGTAAGGCCACAGGATCACTTCCTTCTTACTCCTGAATTTGAATTTCACTCAAAAGCTGGATCAATAACTGAATCTCACATAGTATCAGCTGCACATTAAGTTACTATGACAGCAGGCAGTGATACACAGCTCAGCTCCAGGACCAGTGGGTTTTCAGGCATGATGGGCTGTGATGGCTTTCCTTCTTCTTAGTAAGTCTTTCTTCCTCTAACCTAATGGATACCCAGTTTGGGCTTGTTAAAGGGAACTATTTCCTGTTCCGGGAGGACATCATTGGACTGTTCAAGTTTCACCAGAAGGTTACAGGAAGATCTGATCTCCTCTTCCTGGAGGAGATGAGAACACTTATCTCCTGGAACAGAGGTGGGCACACGGCTCATCTACAGTCACTTCTTCCCAGTGCTGAAGCACAGATCCTGTGCCATATCCTGAACTCCACATAGAGATGCATAAAGCAGATGGTAGAGAAAGAGGCACAAAGGATTTGCATAACAGAAAGAAGGTCCTGGTTTAGTAGGATGGGATGTAACAGAGTATCATCAGAATGAGTGGTGTTTGACACTAGCCCTGGTAGATCTCGATACTTCCAGATCTTTAAAGTCCTCATCTCCTGTAACAGAAACACAGACTATACCAGGGAATACCACAACTTCTTCCTCTCCGCTTTCTCCTCCAGGCTAAAAATAGCTTAATGTTCACAGAAAACATATGTGGGCTTCATGTACATGTTCAATTTCTGGCACATATACAATACTCCATGCATAAAATACAGCTTTGTCACACTTCTCCACAAGTGAATATATACCAAGTGAAATAGACACTTCTAATAACCTTAAAAATAAACCAATAAAAGTTATCATTTTGCTTGTCGGTATAGAAACAAAGGACTGTGTGCATGTAGGAAAGGCTTGTTTCTTTCCTAAGCAGGAGAGAAGTCTGACTGCAACTCCATGCGGATTAAGCACGACCCTTGCGCGGGGTGGCAGGGATGTAAATTTTATGTACTGCAGCACCATCTAGCCCCCAAAAAATAAAATACCACCTTGGACAATGGGTGCTGAAGGACACTTTGTAGCGCTAAATGTTAAGTTCATAAATAATTTGTGATCCTGGATGAAACGTAGCTTTGGGCTTATTGTATGACATTTTAATCTTTTTTTTTTTCCTACACTATAAATGCAGCTGAGCAGCACATAAGCTCCTCTGAGAGCTACCTGCTACAGGAAATAACTGACATATGCTGTTTTCATTATTTCTCATCCAAACTGAAACTTGCAGTAACCTGAAATAATGAAATAAATTGAAACCCAGGGCATATACATTTTTGTGGGTGTTTTGGTAGAAAACTGAGAAATGCAATAACAGAAGAAAGGAAAATTAAAAACTTCTAATAATGAAAGAAACCTCTTGCCAGTTTTGCCAGCGTGGAATTTTATTATAAGGGGGAAAAATCTATAGCGTATTATTTTTTTATTTCTAGAAATTTCAAATGAATTTTGTAGTTATTCCACACAAAGTGCTGTTCACTCACACCAGTTAGACGTTTATCTAAATTAAATATCGGGATTTGGATACAAGTGAGTTTAAATCCACCAGAGAAAAATTAAAAAAAAAAAAAAAAAAAAAAAAGCTTTCAACAGTCCAGATAGCTTCTTCATTGTGATATTCAGTTAAAGCAATTCAAAAGGTGATCACAGGTCATATAAAATGTAAGTTTTCAGAGACAGCATTGCTGATATTGGTCCACTGGTTTTCCTTCACAGTCCATATTCTGTCATTTTTTGAAGATTTCTAGCTATGTACATAGCAAGAATTAATTTTAATATGAAGTAACGGCATGCCTACCTTTGAAATTTAGCACAGAATGAATCACCCTCTCTATTGATTATGAAGGAGTTTACATATTTAGTTTAGCTTCCACTGTGTACATCTCAGCTTTAGCATGACAGATCTGTTTCTTCAAAAAGTGTACTTGATCCCCAAGATTACCGGAGGTATTTTATTTTTTTTCATTTCTCTGAGAACACAATTTTCAAAATTAATTTATTTTTTTTTTTTTTTTAGCTTCAGGCATGTCTGTCCACGCAAAGGATAACCTTAATCCAAATAGTAGATGCATGCCATAGCAGTGTTTCAAAGTGGTACTCAGTCCTGAGAAAGCCAGCTCAGGAGTCAGAAACCATGGAGATCCACTAAGAAGGATTTTTTAAGAGCCTAATACACCCTGTATCTCAGCTAATTACACAGCTAATTCAGAGCTTGTGCCTCACCACAAAGCACCGAACTGTGACACAAAGACATACTCTAACTCTTAAGTTAATGTATAAAAGCTGCTTCTCCAAGAAAAATATACCTGTTTTGCTGCTGAATGAGAAGCTCACAGTAACCAGACCCACATGAATTTTAAATAGCACATTACTAGTTTTTTCATAATAATACTAAAAACAGGCTGGTGCACAAGTGGCCCAGCACTTCTTAAAAAAGACTGGTCAGAAGGGGAAAAACGTTAGACTTGCATTCACAAAGAAAGCCAAATATGTGTCAACGCAAGGGTTAAGATTTACTTGACATCTACAAACCCATACTTACTGAAGACTGTGCTAACCCACAAGAGCTTTGTAGAAATGGAGCTTTCCTGGGCATGAATTCTGAATCAGGAATCCAGTGTGAAGCAACAGTACCATGGTGTCTCACAACTATCCAAATATGTTTGTAACTTTTTTCTCCACAGTGCACATACTTGAGGACCTTTATCATATAAATCTAGCAATCCACAGGTTACTTCTCCCTCTGCATGATACTATCATTACTAAATAATTTCAGTTAATTAAAAGATAATGATCAAATTTATAAAAAGGCAACCTTTATTTGATGGTCAACTTCTCTGCATTTCAAGCTAGAAGCTGTTAAGATGTGTGTGCATGCATATAAGTGTGCATATTTATGTCTGTATTGACTCGCAGAGAAAACCCATACTCAAATCATAGAATCATAGAATCATAGAATAGTTAGGATTGGAAAGGACCTTAACATCATCTAGTTCCAACACCCCTGCCAGGGGCAGGGACACCTCACACTAAACCATGCCACCCAAGGCTATGTCCAATCCAGCCTTGAACACTGCCAGCGATGGAGCATTCACAACTTCCCTGGACAACCCATTCCAGCGCCTCACCACCATTACAGTAAAGAATTTCTTCCTCATATCCAATCTAAACTTCCCCTGTTTAAGTTTGAGCCTGTTACCCCTTGTCCTATCACTACAGTCCCTCATGAAGAGTCCCTTCCCAGCATCCCTATAGGCCCCCTTCAGATATTGGAAGGCTGCTATGAGGTCTCCACGCAGCCTTCTCTTCTCCAGGCTGAACAGCCCCAACTTTCTCAGCCTGTCTTCATACGGGAGGTGCTCCAGTCCCCTGATCATCCATAAACCTTCTGGTACAATGTGCTATATTGCTATGCCTTTTCTTCCATCTAGCAAAAGAAGGATTTTATTATAAACCATCCTACATGCTCCAGTTAAGAGGTACAAGTTAACCTTACTATTTTTTGTTATTGTTACTTGCAATGATATCAAATAATTACACTGAAACAGGGATGTATTTTTCCATCAAAATTTGTCAATTTTAAATGTAAAGTCTATATACTACCACCCATTAATTAGAAGTGCTGCACTCATACGTAGTACCACTGTACCATAGAAAGTTGAAATGTGTATATAACTTCATGTTGAACAGGAAAGGAAGGAGGAGCTCTATTTTGCATATACTCAATGTCTAATTAGGTTTCATATTTAGGCTTTTGACCCTGCTTTCCACTGGGAGCCTGAATTAGCAATCGAATTTCTGTTGGGCTGGTGACCCTATCTGCATTGTCACAGCCTAAGCTAGGAGAAACAGTTCTTTGGGAACCCTTGGCTCACAGTTACATGTCCTCCTTGTGCTCATGACGAATCCCTGGGAGACTCATTTCGGATAGGATCAAGTTCATCTTTCCTGCACCAAACTTGTTCCTAAATTTCAGAGGCCTAATGAGGCAGACCTTCAAAAATATGCTGCACAATATCAGTGAGGAGAGGTAGGTGATCATAAAGGCTTTCCAGGAGTGAAGTCATCTAATTAATACCTAACATGAGACTGGCAGATTCTCCCTCTGGAGGCATTCAGAAGCATCTGCTCTGTCTACTGACCACACAAGCAATTTAGACATTTACCTTTAGGGAGGCCTACTGGTAAGACACATAAAATATATTAGCAAGACATATACCTATGTGTGGTGGGCTTAAGCCTAGCTTTGTTATCATTAGATTTTAATTCATATCTCCTATAGGCTACAAGCATACCCATTTCACCAATTTTGACATATTTACTCACTGAAAAAACAGGCATAAGTAGGTGGAATAGAGAGGAGAGATAAGATGAGGCCTGAACTTACTGACTGTCATGTATGAAAAATCGAACTTTCATTCCCAATGGCATCACCTCTGAATTTAGAATTTACATTTTATCATCCTCATCAAGATCCAAAAAATGCTTCCCTTCTCTTCCTTTCCAAAACAAGTCTAAACCTTGCAGCATAAAATATAGTATAGCCACCCAGGCACCAAGCATAATAAAATCTAGCAACAATAACTCAAATATGCGTCTCCTTGCCTGAGTCACTTTAGAGACATCCAGAAACATAAATATATGTTTTCCCTGAAAGGTAACAGTTTTCTTCCTTTTAATCTGAAATAAAATTCTGTCCCCATCTCCCAGGGAACTAAAGGTGACAATAAGAGCTTGACAATGTTCAGAAGATGTGCTTTTCACATTAACATTGCCAACAGCTGCACCATAAATAGTGGGTATACAGAAAGTGAATTCAATCATTATAGGACATGCAATTTAAAATCTGAAATTCACTAAATAAATCAGTAGAAAAGAGTTAAGGGATCAAAGTCTCCAAAACTTAAAAAATACTGCTTCTGTGTTCCAGCTTTATTTGCAAGGAATTCCAAGATCTACTGGAACAAAATATTCCCCTTAATGTTCTGTAAAATGCTTATGAAATATCAAGCTTTGTTCCATTCATCTTTCCTTTTCCTGTGCTACCTCTTGCCAGACATCAAGGAGCTCATGCCAAATGTCTGAAGAGCAGGATTGGATGATTGGAGGAAAATCATGCACAAAACACAAATATATTACCCTCCCCCAACATATTCTTCTTTATCACCACCACCACACAGTCAAACACATTTCACACAGAGAACTGGGAGCCAATACGAGCATCTTGTAATTATTTGAGATATAGCACATACTGTCAGACCTCCTGCATTCAGCCCTGGAAGTCCTCCATTCTGTTCCTCAGGATATTTGATATAATGGCATTGACTGCATGCTCTCTGCTAGGTTTGCTCAGTACATTGGAGATCCTAAAGAAGGGACCACAGGATGCTGACAGTAGCCCTTGCCAAAGACACCCTGTCTTTGAAATCATGCTTATGCCCTGCTGGCATACACAGAGTGCCCCAAAATCTGGAGGGGTACCATAAACTGCAGTAATGATCCAGGTTAATATTCTTTTTATCCTTAAAGCCCCAGACACTTGGTGAAAGAGTATAAGGAACAGGGCAAGGATAGGATACAATACCTTTCAAAAAACCAACAGTGAAAACACTGGAGAGCCCTGAGTGTGTGTATCCAGGACACATGGATATGTTTAACAGAGCCAGATGACATTTCTGAGGTAGACCTGATGATTATTTCATGAGCAGATGGGATATGCCATATTCCTAAGCTGACTGTTAAGAAGAAAACTGAGACAACACTAAAATTATTATTCACTCTCTAAATTTCATACAAGGAGTCTGACCTGTACTACAGATATTAAAACTTCTTCTATTGATTTATTATTTCAACATATAAGAGTTTTTGCTTTAGCATCCCCATTCTTGGAATGTCTCATGCAAGATAATAAGAGGTAATTTCCTAATATCTCCTTTTAACAAAATTAGTTCCATTAAAAAGTAAAGATAAAGATGGGGGAACAGAGGAAGATATTGAAACTGCTATAAAACATAACTGATTGATTTATAGTCTCTTTAATAGGCTGATCTAACATGTCTAATATGTCTCTGTCTAATTCCAGCCTCATTTGAAAGAAAAAAAAATACATTGCCAAAAGATAGCCCACTTTTATAGGTCAGAAATTTCAATAATAACAGCAATTGCCTCACACATATCTTATAGGCTGTCCTTATCAATAACCACCATGGGAAATTCAAAAGAAAAGCGCACAAGAACCAGGTGATGTAAAGAAAAAACCACCCAACTTCCAATAGTCCCACAGTTGTCAGGAAAATCTATCTTGTAGTCATTGTTCCACACACATAAGTAAAAAATATCCTTAAATTACATATCTACAAATCTAGAACAAGCCCTATTTCTTCAACAACCAGTCCCAGACTTTAAAAGTCATCCTGAAGACTCTCCTAGATCACTGAAAGGATTAAAGGTAAGGATTAAAACATATTACAGACTGCCTCAGAAAGCAGTCCTTGGGGAAATGCATTTGTAAATAAAAGTAAAGTATGAGTAATTTTTAATTTTTAATTAAATTAAATTTAATAACGGGATATTTTTCAGTTATATATTTCAGTTTTCCCTTGTATTGAAAATGGTGTATCTAAACACACAAACTGCCTCTGCAGCCTGACATTTTCTTTCAGTCTCTCAGTGCTACCAAAAAGGAATGGCCTTTTGAGTTATTTTGCCCTTCAGAGCCTATTATTCTTAACCATCTAAAGTACACATTTTCCTTCTTATCAGCATACAGAAATGGTTTGTTTTCAAAAAATATGGATTTTTTTAATGACACCTTACTTTTCTGTAGGACTGTCATTCTTTAACCCTAGGCAGCAACTGAGCCCCACACAGCCACTCGTTCACTCGGAATGCTGAAAGTGAGAAAACTCACAGGTTCAGACCAAGACAATTAATAGGCAAAGCAAAAGCCATGTGCACAAGCAAAGCAAACAAGGAATTCATTCATGACTCCCTAGCAACACACAGGTGTTTGGCCACCTCCAGGAAAGAAGGCCTTTTCCAACCTAGTTGATTTTATTATTCCATGTGTAATGGTTATTTAGAAAGACAACACGCCATAACTCCAAATGTGTGTCATCCCCCCACTTTCCTTCTTCTTCCCCCATTTTTATATACTAAGCATGACGTCCTGTGGTATGGAATATCCCTTGGATAAGTTGGGGTCAGCTGTCCCAGCTGTGTCCCCTCCCAAGTCTTTGAGCACCCCCAGGCTGCTCACTGGTGGGGTGGCAACAGCTAAAACATCCCTGTGTTATCAACACTGTTTTCATCACAAATCCAAAACATAGTCCCATACTAGCTACTACGAAAAAAATAGACTCTACCCCAAACCCAGCATATTTTCACAATATTTTCTATTTCTTAAGCAATTCTAAATGAATGAAATGAAAAAGAGACATACATAGGAAATTAGGCTGCTTTCAACTTAGCATACAAGCTGCTGTATTGTAAATGGCCATTTTATAAAATGATGCAGTCCTGCTTGATTTCAATCACAGTTAAAAGTAAAATAAAGCCATTTCCTTGTTGATTTCAGTTGGAGTTGGAGATAGTTTTTCAATATGACCCTCATCAGTGCTTAAAAAAAGTAGGAGAAAGAGGCAGATAAGGCACTGAATGAAATAAATGGATCCAATCTGAACTCAGTTACTTCAGAAGTTAGACAGCACATTGGAAAGGTAATGCGCAACCCAGCAACCTCAGCCATAAGAAACTTAATGATGGATGAAAATGAAAAACGTCAGGATGCCTAGTTAGCTATGAGAATTAGAATACTTTAAACAAGTTATGAGTGAAAGAGCTGTAGCTAAACAGGATTTTAAGCCAATTAGAAATGAATGAAAAATCTAATTTAGATGGACATCATCTTTCACTGATATTAGAAAAACAATATTTTCGACATTTTATTGGAGGTGATAAATTCATTGTGACACCTGAACAGGATAGCTATTTCATACTACAAGACAGTTTCTTCTGCTTAACAAATAGCTGAAACTAACACTCATTTTTTGAATTTCACTTCCTGGCAGTGAATCATTCATAATTTGAAATTATTTCTATTACCTATAATGGATGGGCTAGAACAAGCTTTTATGGGCACAATCAACAA
This sequence comes from Ara ararauna, assembly GCA_028858755.1. Taxonomy (NCBI): domain Eukaryota; kingdom Metazoa; phylum Chordata; class Aves; order Psittaciformes; family Psittacidae; genus Ara; species Ara ararauna. The sequence goes on from CM054379.1 coordinate 23,305,593, forward strand.
AAAATAGTTTGGATTTTATGGCATCATTATATCATTATATCTAGGACAATTCTGCCTAGTAATCCAAAAGTTAAACTGTTAATCTGCGTGGTGCACTTCAGTTATAAGGTGCTGGATTCTGGTCTCCTCTATACCTCTGAAAAGTTACGTATCCTTACTTCATAGCAGTGTTACTGAGATCACATCTGGTCTACTACATCTAACTTCCAAACATGTTTTTGACATCATTTGGCAGCAGCAAATCTTATACATTATTCTCTAAAAAGCCACAGGTGAGACAAAATTCAGGTTATGAACATCCTTTTCTCCCTTCCTTTATAAATACATGCAGGGAGAAGCAGAAGAACCTGCTAGTCAAACACTTCATCATCTCCTGGCCTGCCTGCAGGAGGTTGCCCTCTTCAAAGACAGGCAAGAAGATGCATGGTGAGGGAATGTACATGGTTTTAAAAAAGCTGGGGGAAGGAAATCTTTTGGACTCTGTAATGCAGCCACCATGGACAAAAGTGAAGAAACAAGCCCTTAGAGCTTTGCTGATCCAAAGGTTGGATCTCAGTGCAGAACATCAAATAGAGTGGTAAGAGGCAATCTTCCCTCTTACTCTCTCTGTAGATAACAGATGAAGTCCACATGGAAGGTACCTCACAAGAAGCAGGAGCATTATTACAGAGACACACTTTCCTACCTTCTAGTGAAGTTCAAGCCTACTTGATTTCATGGGGGTTTCTGTGACATAAATGAGAGTAGAGAAGTGTCCTTCTGCATCAGAATTAATATACTTTGTTACTATGCTTAGCAAGAAAAATGGTGCCAGATGATAAGAAATGATACTTCCAATCCACAAATAAATATTTAGTATTGCTGTGGTTTATGGTATATCATTACACCAAATTGTTTAAGGTCAAACAGATACTGTAAGATTATTTTTTAAATAGATGCATATGAATCTGACCATAAGCTATTCTTTTCAAAAAAGCTATTATAATAAACATAATCTTTCTTTTTTCCATTGGCTCTGTCCTGACATTATTTTAAGGTACACAGAAAGACTTAGATTATGCTCTCCTTAATATCTGCAATATCACCTAACAGAAAAACAGGTAAATCTGCTTGAGAGTAATTCAGAAAATCATAATTTTTCTTAAATGTGCACTCCATGGCATAGCCATTAAACAGATAAAATTAAAATTTTAGCTGAACAATTTATGCTGTCACCCAAAGCAAAATTTGACATTTCTAACTCTCAGCCATTACTAAATTTTTACCCAGGAAATTAAAAAACTATGTGTTTTCCTTCTGAAAGGAAATAAAAAAGCAAAAGCTTACAAGAATACTGCTATTTGAGTAACTGCACAGAAATTGCTTTTCCCATCTGTAATATAAGTTTCCTTTAGCACTGAATGGAAATCTTCAATTGAAATGCCACAGTGTGTTACTTTAATTCCAGATTTACTCTGCTCTTGGGAGACCTCACTTGGAGTACTGTGTGCAGTTCTGGTGTCCTCAACAGAAAAAGGACATGGAACTGTTGGAACAAGTCCAGGGTAGGGCCATGAGGATGATCAGGGGACTGGAGCACCTCCCGTATGAAGATAGGCTGAGAAAGTTGGGGGTGTTCAGCCTGGAGAAGAGAAGGCTGTGTGGAGACCTCATAGCAGCCTTCCAGTATCTGAAAGGGGACTATAGGGATGCTGGCAATGGACTCTTCATTAGGGACTGTAGTGATAGGACAAGGGGTAACGGATTAAAACTTAAACAGGAGAAGTTTAGACCGGATATAAGGAAGAAGTTCTTTACTGTGAGGGTGGTGAGGCACTGAAATAGGTTGCCCAGGGAAGTTGCGAATGCTCCATCCCTGGCGGCGTTCAAGGCCTGGCTGGACAGAGCCTTGGGTAACATGGTTTAGTGGGAGGTGTCCCTGCCCCTGGCAGGGGGGCTGGAACCAGATGATCTTAAGGTCCTTTCCAGCCCTGACTGTTCTATGATTCTATGATTCAGATACATAGTTCTTCACTCTTGTCACTTTGCTAGCATGGCATTTTCTTGTTTTCTACTGATGACGTTTAACCTAATGCAAGGAGAACACTATAGGAGTAAGCTCTATAGGAACAAAAATGCGAATAAAAAACCCAATAATCTAAATAAACTGAAACTCTCCTTATTCTCTAAAAGTTAGTCATCATTTCCATACTCCCTATTTTTTGAATAACATTGCATGAACACATGTTCCCCTATACAGTCTCTTAATATGCTGAAGATTCATAAATTTTAAAAAAGCCCTTGAAAAGATCACTTCTTTTACAGTACCAGCATCCAAGTCTCACATTTTTCAGTATATTCCTCCCCCCAAGAGGGGATGAGCAAGGCTGCTCTGTGGCACGTGGACAACTGCTAAAGGTCCAGGCTACAGACCACCCTTGGCTTCAGAGGTACAACTGGATGGTAAGATGGTGCAAGACAGGGAAAGAACAGGCCAAAATGTAGCTTTCACTGATGGCCTTAATGGTTGATCTCTCAGATAGTAGGGAAAATGGCATTAACATCTTTGTTCTGTGGCACTCTTTGAAGATAATGGAAGGAAACAGTTCAGCGGCGGAGAGACCAGTACCCATCTAAATAATTCAGGCTCCTATCAGCATTTGAAAACAACAAAATTATCAAGAGACAAACAGAAAAAGCAAAAAGCCTGAGAGATAAGAAGAAGGTCCTCTGACGTGTTTATTCAGATTCATGCTTAGTGCTATATCACATACCACAGACTGGCTATTGCAACTCTTGAAAAAAAATGCTTCTAATTGCTGTTACATGCAGGACCATAATGCAGGTGGTTTTAGATGAGCTTGAGGCATTCAGCTGATGCAAAATTTCCTTATAGAGAATTTCACTATCTACCAGTTGCAAAGTCACAGAAAGGGAGACATAGAAGCTCTTACAATCTCTTGCAAGTGGTAGCTTAAGTCACTGCTGCATGAAATGCTACTTGCTTTCCTTGGCAGTTACAGACCACCACAGTAACATCTCCACTCCTTAACCTCTTTACTAATTTGAAACTGCTCTTGGGTCACAGTTGGGAGATACACTAAACTGCACACCAAGAAAAAAAATAAAAAGACTATAGAAAAATGACTCTCCAGTTTTCCTTCTTGAGCAGCACTGATGTTACTATTGAGCTGTACTTCTAACCCCATCAGGAGTTTTAAACTGTCCTCCTGATCACCAATTCTGTTGCACTGAACACTGCAGAATACACTTAGTATATGCAAGGCTAATTAAAACAAAATTCTAGTTAGTACTTTCCTGGTTTTGAACCCACACAGCATCATATATTGAGAATTAATTAAAAAAAAAAAAGTAATTATGCATTGATATTTGTCTCAGGTTATCAGCAGACAATCTATGTAAAACATTAAATCAGGTTACATATAGGTCACCTATTAATTAAGAACATTATAACCAAACTAATTAATTAAGGTCTTAGTAATTCAAAATAACGGCATTAATGAAAGCCATGACTTGCATTTAAAAGATATTCATGCGTACCATGAAGAAATAATGGTATCAGAGCAGCATCCGTTTACTCTCATCAAGCCCAAGCCTTGTCATAAACAGACATTGCTCTCTTTTGAAGACAACATATTATGAGCTACATTCTCTTCTTGATCCATAGAGATCTACACTCTTAACCTGGCATCTTTTGAGGAGGGACCATGCCCTGTTTTTACTTCTCAAGTTCTATTAATTATTTGTAGAAGATGGACAAAAGTATTTAAAAAGCAGTGAGTGCACTCCTGTTCGCATTCTTCAGCTCTGAGATTGATGTCAATGTAATCAGCATTCTTAATTATGTCCTTGAAATGCGAGAAGTTTGCAAATCACTTAGACATTAAAAACAGAAGAAGAAAAAGGAAAAGAGGCAAGGGGTCATTTGAAATAAGAATACATTTCTTAGAAAGAAACTCTAATTTACGGAAGGTCCCGATTACTGTTGCTTTACCAAGACCTTGCTGAAACAGAGAAATTATTTATTTGTGGCATGACCTTGACAAAGCTACACCCTTCTGCAAGCAGAAAATTGAAAAGTAATAGCTGACAGTGACATATTAGTGCTGAAACTCATATCTGTGTATTCAGATTTCTGTCATTGTTTTTTACTGTTCCTTTTGTCTGCAGCAGGAATAAAATGTCTCTTCAATTTCATTATTTTAGGATTCAAACCACTCAGGTGCAGGGCAGTGCTGGAAGGTGCTGAGCACAATGAATTCTTCCCATCAGCACCACAACCATGCCCTTTGGGAGATGAAGCATTAGCCCAGCTTCCTGCAGGGTCCCATCTTTCCTAATTAGTTACTTGATACACCTCTCTGTGAAGGCAATGGGACTCTCTCTTGATTTCAGTAGAACTGTACTGCACCTACAGTAAATTCAGTGTGAGTTTCCTTTGCATAAAGACTCTGGTGTTTGCCATTAGATTAAATTACTACCTTTTGAGGGGCCAGATTTTGCAAACTGAAGAATTCTTTCAGCACTTGTTGAAATCAGTGGGATTCACAGGAGGTGCTAAGCTGCAAGTTCAACACCCCATCTGTATCCTGCCGTTTGCAGCAGCCATAAAATTATGCTAGGAGACTGGATTATGAGTCTTGTGCAAGCAGATATGCTTAATGACTCTTTTAGCTAATCTGCACAATTGCCTCAGTACATAGGGCATGGTTCTTAAAAATACTTGCCAGTGCACACAGCAAATGCTTTATAAGTTAAAAATCTCTAATTAAATATATCAAACAGGGTTTTGGGGGAAACAAGAAGCCCAGCATACAATTAGCATCTTCTAAAAGTCTGAGGTAGAGCAAGATATTCTGCCCTAAGGTAACTCACATATTTCTACCATTTTACACATCTCATATTAACAGGCCAGCTGAGTGAGAAATAGAGTAACAGTGGCCAAATCACAGATAAAACTCCAGGAGAATTTCTGACAGATTGCAACATAATTCCACCCTTTCTGTTTATTTGTTTGTTTGCATTTTAGTTGCCAGGCACTTACACAGATCCATTTTTAATGCAGAAATTTATTATTTGTTCCTTTAATGGTTTCATAAAATATTTACTATGGTCTGTTTAAATAAAGGAATGACATCATGCATAAAAAATGAAAAATAATATGTCTGTAATAAGCTAGGTTACATTTAATGAAACAAAGCCCATAAATGAAATTTCATTGTGAGTGTTGATGATGTTCATCTCAGTTGAATGCACTTTGTATTTATTAGTTTTATCCATGTTCATCCTCAGCTTCTGTAATCAGAATTACATTATCCACTCAGATGAGAAAAGTAATTAAATCATTAAGACATACTTTCTTAGGGCTGGATGACTCTGTGGACATGCAACAGTTGGCTGGCTCTTGCCCTAAGCCTCTACAGCAATAGATTAATTGTTTTCTCATTATTTTCCAGGGGGTATCTATCCTCATGACAATATGTATGTACAGTCTAAGTAAAGGCTATGTGCCTCATGTGCACTCTAGAAACACGTATTTGTATCTTTGTGCTACTGACACAAAAGGCAGCAGATTCCTCATGTAAACAGCAATGAAGAATTACTTGCTACATCACCCTTGAGGCAAGACTCATGAATGGCAGAGAGATGGCTACTGGACATTGTCAAGGTTTAGTAGACATGGGACTCTGGCTATGTATAACTGACTATAGTCAGTGGAATAGATGCAAAGCTGTACAGATGGAATTCCTTTTACATACACACAGAATTCCCTTTACATACGCAATTTCAGTAGAACCCACTCCACAGAAGAATAAATTATGAAGCCTGCAAGGATAAATTGTGAAGCCTGCATTCATATATTCGATTACTCTGTCCTTACTTGTTGCAAGTTTTCCAGCAAATGCTATGGAAAAGTTCAGGAAATTCACAGTTCTTTGAGACTTGCACAAATATTACGAATTACTCCAAGAACTTCTGCTCAGGGAAGACCATGCCTACTGAAAGTATTATGATGCAGCCCTGTAGTGGTTTAAGCCCAACCAGCAACAAAGTACCATGCAGCCACTGCCTCACTCTCCCCTCTTCCTCCCCAGTGGGACAGGGATGAGAACTGGGAAAAAGGTAAACACCCATGGGTTGAGATAAGAACAGTTTCATAACTGAAATAAAATATAACAGGAAATAAAGAAAGAGAGAAAGGAAAGCAAACAAACAAACAAAAAAAACCCCACAAAACAAAAAACACAATACCAAGGAATGCACAACACAATTGCTCACCATCTACTCATAGATGCCCAGCTCATCCCTGAGGAGCAATCAATGGCTCCCAGCCAATTCCCCCCAGTTTATATACTTCGCATGAAGTTCTATGGTATGGAATATCCCTTTGGCTAGTTTGGATCAGGTGTCCTCTTTCTGCTTCCTCCCATTTTCCGTCCTTACCGGCAGAGCATGGGAACCACTACTTGTTGAAGATGGTCATCTGACTAATAGAGATGAAAAAGTGAAGGCATTCAATGGGCTTTTTGCCTCACTATTTAATAATACATATTGACCTTGGGCTGACTGGTCCCCCAAGTTGGAGAACCACAAGTGTGGGAACAGTGACTTCCCATCTGTGGACAATGAAATTGTAAGGGACCAGCTGCATTAGATGAATGTTCACAACTCTATGGGGCCTAATGGGATTCATCCCACAGTTCTGAAAGAGCTAGCAGACGTTATGGCAGGACATCTGTCATCTACCAAAGATCTTGGGTGTTTGGAGAAGTCCCTGCTGGCTGGAAAATAGCAAATGATATTCCAATTTACAAGAAGGGTATTAAGGAAAACAAAGAAAACTACAGACCTGTTAGTCTAACCTCAGTTCCTAGAAAAATTCCTGATAAGATTATACTGGGTACTACTGAAAGGCATTTAAAGAATAAAGCAATCATCAGGCACAGTCATCAGAGTTCACAAAGGGAAGCTGCAGTCTAACTAATCTGATATCTTTGCATGATAAGGTCACCTGCCCTGTGGATGAAGGGAAGGCGGTGGATGTAGTTTTTCTGAATTGTAATAAGGCTTTTGATACTGTCCCTCATAGCACCCTTCTGGACAAGTTGCCCAGTTGTGACATGAGTGGGTTCATAGCGTTCTGGGCAAAGAACTGGCTTAACACCAGAGCTCCAAGGGTTGTAGTGAATGGAGCTACATCTGGCCGATCACCAGACACCAGCAATGCTCCCCAGGGCTCAATTCTAGGGCTGGTTCTGTTCAATACTTTTAGCAACAGTCTGGATATAGGAGTTGAATGCACCATTAGCAAACTTGCTGATGATATCAAATGGGGAGGTGCTGTTGACTCTCTTGAGGAACAAGATGCCTCATGGAGGGATCTAGATAGATTGGAGCATTGGGCAATGTGATGAAATTTAACAAGAATGAATGACAGATTCTGTATGTGGGGTGGAGCAAGGCCAGTCACAATATAAACTGGGAGAGAAGTGGCTGGAGAGCAGCCTTGAAGAAAGTGATCTAGGGTGCTGGTTGCAACAGGCTCACCACGGGTCAGCACGTGCTAGTAGCCAGGAGGGCAAACTGCATCCTGGGTGCATCAAACACAGCATTGGTAGCTGGTCTAAGGAAGTGATTATCCCACTGTATTTAGTGTTGGCGAGTACCGTGTGCAGTTCTGAGCCCCACAATTTAAGAACAATGTGGAACTCCTTGAGTGCATCCAGAAGAGGGCAAGAAAGCGGCTGACAGGGCTGGAGGCATGTCCTCTGAGGAGAAGCTAAGGACTCTGGGTTTGTCTAGTTTGGGGAAAGGACACCAGTGCTCTCTACAGCTTCCTAAGGAGGGGACATGGAGAAGAAGGTGTTAATCTCTTCCCCCTTGTATCCAGCGATAGGATGAAAAAAAAAAAAAAAAAAGAAAAAAGTGTTAATATGATGTTAAAGGTGCCAAACATAACATTAATGCAGCCACCATGCATATTCTGTGGGTTTTCTTTTAAGTGCTGGGCTGGAAACTGTCTTCCCATCCTACAAAATACTTCCACGTTTTGATTCCAACTCCATATAAGGCAAGGTAAAGTTACGTGAGGAAGAGAGAGGAGAGAAAGGACTGGCAGACACTCACTCAAGCAAGACAGTAAGATCAATGATTAGGCCTTTACCTGAGATGAACATGCTCCCATCCACACCAGTAGCTTGAACCAAGCGCAGCAAAGACTTGAAAGTGTATATTCTTCGGTTGTCCAGGCTATTGGCTATTCTCTTCAGTCAGTCTCTCCTTTTGACAACAGACCTCCTTCTGAGCCTAAGAAACCATTTTCCAATTAAAATTTAATCAAAAATTTATTTGATTCCCAAAACTGACCTACTTGCTACATTTTAAAACTTAAAGCAGTAACAATCTACACACTTCACTACAAAAAAAAAAACCAAACAAACAAACAAAAAAAAGCAGGAGATTACTAAGTATTATGTCCCTCTTGAGATGGGGAAAGAACAAGAAAGACAGAATGAAGGACAGCTCATTGTAAATAGAACAAACATTTTGCTTGTAACTAAGTGATCTGGATCCCAGGTGGACTCTATGACAATGATAAGGAAGAGAACTCTTCAGTTAATGTTTAGGGAAGCTAGTTAGAACCAGCTATGGAGCTGGCAAACAGACAACAAGGCTGGCCAACTCCAAAAGTTCAGCCAAAGGACGAAGTGATGAAGAGGAAGATGATGAAGAAATGACCACCAGGTGTCCCAAAGACCACTACCACATTATTCTGTGTATGCGGGAAGAATTTTCTAGAGATATGTTGTAATGCATAACTTCATGAATAAGCATGTAATGTAATTAATATGTGTGTTTAATGATGATATAATCACAGCTTGTTTGGTGCTCGAGCGGGACAAACCTGGAGGAGTTATCCCCCGTGTCTCCCAGCAGCACAATAAAGAATATCTGCTCGTCAACTTAAACTTTGTTGGTAAGTTCTTAGAGCTTTCTATGAATCACTCTGCTAAGAAAAAGAAAGTAGAGGGGACAGAGCCTTCCCATAACAAGTTGATTTTTAAATGTTCCAGTTAGACTTTGATGTTCTTCATTTACGAAGTTGAATGTTTGTGAGTAAATTTACATATGCTGCAAGCTTTGTGTTAAGCTAGGCAAATAAAAAAATGCTTTTTCACTCATGTGACTATTTTTCCCTCAAACCAAGAAAAACACTGATTCCTTATAAAAGAATCCATGTGTGAAGATCTCAGTTTCAAACTTCAAACATTTTGCTGCAGTTCTGTTCACAAAAAAAATAGTTATATATATTTTTAAACAATAGGAAAAGTGCTCTTTCAACAGAAACCTGTAACTCAAGAATAGCTGAAGGAATTGTTATCTCGATAATTGTATCAACCTCTCACATATACTATTTTCTCTGATACAGAAAAGCATGAAAAACATCAAGCTCCTAAATGAGTGTTTCAGAAAGACATCTAATTATTTCGGCCCTCAAATATTACATATATGACCAGTGGCTGCTATTAAAGAGCAAGAGTGAGCTGCTAGTCAAAATAATTGCATTACAAAATACACCATACTTCTAGTCATCATTTTGACATCTGATAGATGCAAGGCATTGATCTGACAGTGAAACTATAAATTTAGACCATTAGAACTACATTTCTGACATTAACACAAGAAAATCATGTTGTTATGAGGACAGAATAAGTCCTCTGATCAATATGCACTCAAAAGATATTCTTCCAGAGACAAATCACAATTTAAATGCAATTTTGCTAAGATACCTTCTCTATGCTGCTTTGTCTTTATTAACTCACACATTCAAATCTCTTAACATGGAGATTAACTTTAAGCAATTTGTAGCCTGCAACTAGTTTATCTCCAAGTTTGTAGAAACTGCTAACTAAACAATACCACCTTTTGTGAGTCATAAAAATAACTGACTTTTCTGCTAATTTTGAGGTTTGATAGGAACATTTTTAAATTTTGGGAAAAAGTTAATAACATATTGTGTAAGCAAAGAGTTTTAAGATTGGCCACTATTTTAGATGCTGTGAAATTCTTCATGATTCATGACAGTGAAAACTCCTTATGATCTGCAATATTTTTGATCTGCTGTGGTGAAGCTATTACCCTTGTGAGGTAAGAGAAGCTGCAACAAGAACAAAGGAACACACAAGAACTGAAGTATCTAGAAAGGGTGAGCTACAAAACTGTGGTGATCAAAAGCAATAACAAACACAGATGGTTAAAGTGTTAAAAAGCATGAAAACACAAGGAAAATAGCATGTTGTTGAAGGCTTGCACCATAAAGAACTTAATATAGCAAGAAAATCAAATTGCTATTAGTAAAACAAAGCCTCAACCATCCTTTAGCGTGACGAAGGAATTCTGAGAGTGGACAGCTGTGACTGCAAGAATAACAAATACAGCAGGTTTGGAACTGGGCACTGAAAAAAATTTCTAACACTTTCTTTTAGGAAAAATCAAAATGATGGCTCCCCATATGCTGCTCTGGAAAGTCCCTGTCCATTTCCCTTTCTCCCACCTGAAAAAATGCTTCCATGGCCATAGCTGGAAAGCTGAAAAATCACACTATAGTCTTTTCAAACAGAATTTTATATCAGTTTTTAACCGCAAAAAAATTGGGGAACGTGCCTTAGCATCTTGGTTAAGGGTTATTGTCTAAATATTTCTTTTCAATGGAAATAATTTCTATTTTTTCATCAGTCATAATAACAAACATCCTGTCTCTTAAAAAAATGCTTTTCATTTCTCCTTAATCTCTACAACATGAAAGTGAGCATTTTCAGTAATTCTTGCATCTTTCTCCTAATATAAATCCAGACAGAAACAGCGGAAAACTGAAAATACTGAGACCTTATGTGAAGGAGAAACCACTGTGTTGTGTGTGAGAATACCATTTTATGTAATAGTGATAAGTGTTTCTCCAGGGTTTGTGGGAACTGTTTGCTGAGGATCCTTTATAAAGCTATACTTCTACAGCTATGTCAAGATTCCACTTATATGTAACCTGAACTGCATCCAGATATACATGACAGGTAATACAATACTTCTATATTTCTCTTTAAATTTCAAGGACAAGCATACACATTGAAGAAGCAATAACAAATGTTTGCTAAAAAACTTATTCATTCAATAAATTTTCCCTTTATGCCCACTTATGAAATGGTTCAGAAAGATTACAGATTACTTTATTCAGACTTACTCAATACAAATGCTGAATAAGACCAATGCCTAATATTTATTTATAAGTTCATAACATTTTAGTACAGGAAAAATAGAAAACATTGTTCAGAATTTGAGAAGTTATTTATCTGAAAATTCAGAAAATTACTTCCAAAGGTCTGTTTGAGCTGTATCTATTTGCAACTGTTGTCAGCCCAAAAGCTAAGACTTCACTATTGCAGCTTCATGAATACTTATCCAAACCATGCAATAAATAGCATTACTGTTTCCCAACTATGTGACCTAATTGTGCTAAACTATTTTCCATGTTGGCACAAATACAGCATAGAGTAAATAAACCTTTTGTGAAGGTTTACAATTCACCAGCTCCAAAGAAAGTTTCACTTGTACAAGTGTTCACAGACAACAATGGGAGAACATGCTGAACTGAAATCTATTTGGACAATTTTTCAGCAGCAGATTTCCATACTACCCAGTCATCCTTGTTAGTTTGTGGTGCACAGTGTCTGACAACTTAAAAATATGTAAATTGCTCTATACTTGTTATGAACACTCCTCCAGATTTTGTTCAAAAGCTGTAACAGACTGGGCTGCTCAGCATAATTTTTTGAAGCATCTGCAAAGCTGGTACCAGATCCTGTCCTCTCTCCGTATGTATACCCCTCATTTGATTTCGATGGCAGAAACACCCATTTAGCTACATGAAGAAAGTCATTTAACCTCAACTCCATTTCCCTCAACTCTATTTTCCTCCCATTATACACACACACTACACAGAAATTTTCAGTCTTGGTTATTATTTATGGAGAGCTTTCAGGATTACCTTTTACAGCTGATTTATAAAAGTAATCACCTGCCTCAGACCAAAATGTAGCACTTGAACTTAAAATGCTGCTTCTGATTTGAAAGATGTCATCTGCTTGAATAAAATCCTCTCTTTGAAGCACAGAGAATCTTTTTGTGATAGAAAAAAAAAATTAAAATTCAGAATAATCTTTTTACTGAAACCACTTGAATATGTATGCAGCTTGCATTGGATAAATACTCTATTTTTAATTAATTGCATAATGAGATGTGTGCATCGTGAAAACATATATGCACATATTATTTCATTAACAGCCATTTGAACCAGTAATACTCACGGTTCAAAGCAGATTCTGTTCTTCCTGTATATCCTTATGAGAAGACTCCATTCTATTTTAAAAAGAAACATTACACTAAACAAAATTGATTCAAGCAATGTCAAAAACATGCTCAAAATCTGTCTCTCAGAGATACAGGGCAGCTTTCAGATCTTGCACAGAGTTCTGCTCTAACTCTGTTCTCCACATAGGACCCTCTACAGCCCAAGTCTGCAGTATAAACTGACTGCCTGGTAGAAGGCAGAAAGAACCCCTGCTAGAAGAAATAGAACATGTCACCTCTGAAACAGGGAACTTCTGACATTCACTCCCAGCTTTTTAGTTGGTACATTGACCCACCAGGGTACCTGGTATCTGGTATTGTTCCAGTGGCCACACCATAACTTTTACTTCATTGATGTCCAATGCTTCAGAGTCTGAACAACCATCCAAATGGCAGAACAGATGCTTTTGTCTTAAATTAAATAGCCAGTTCAACTTTAAAAATTTTATACATGGTTTATTTTTCTTCTCTATAGACAAGCATGCATTTATTATATAACAGAAGGTGGCATTCCAGATTGTTTGCATGATGTAGACAGGTTTCATTTTTAGCACACTTTGTAAGTATTTTGCATAGACAGTTGAAGATGCACAACACACTACAAGCAAAAGCAACATTTCATGCCTCCATTTCATAATTAGGCTTAGGTCTTAAGTCACATTCTAATCCCCACCAAGCAAGCATGAAGAGGGCATCTGATCTCAAATACCTTATTCATGCAAAGAATAGGTTCAGCTAAAGTGCAATAATGAATAAAATATGGGAAATGCATTTCTGAAAGGTTATTTTACTGTGTCACCAAGTTAATTCTGGCACAAGTTGACTCAAACCATCTGCAGCTTGAACAAGAAGAATTAAACATTTTGACAGCCCTGAAACCTCATACTTTTATTTCGCATTTCTTAAAATCCAAGTTTAATTCCACCTCACTCCTCCCTTTTTCTAATGCACTGCTTGCCATTATCTCTCCATTAAATCCAAGTACTGAAAATCCCCCACTGTTTGACACTCTTAACCATAACTTGCCACGGGTGAAATGAAGTACATGTTGGCTGTTCAAAAACAGTAACCTTTCTCAGAATACAGACTCCAGAACTTTTTGCAAGGCTGCCTTAGAGCAACCTTAACATATTACCCACAGTTTGTGTGGGCTTGAAATGCAAATGTTTACTTTCTACTGTAACATAAACATGATTTGTTATGCAGGGTACTGACACTTCTTATCATACCTCAAAGAAATGGCATAACTGCCACACTTAAAACACATTTCTTAACAAAGGGATGCTTGAAACTTATACTTGGGATAACAACAATGTATAACAGTGAATGCATAAACCAATATACACTGACCCTCATTTGAAAAATTAGGCTCTAACTCAGTAAAAAATCTACAGCATATTTTTCTGTTTAGGGAAGCATTTAAATATAGTTCTCTACAAAGATGGAATTCTTAATGTACTTTTAATGTTAGAGACTGTCACTGCATCTCAACCGTATGTATTTTTTTCTGCCTATGTCCCTTTTCCTTGCCATCTGCCTTCCAGTGTTAATTACATTTATCTGTCCAAAATTTTGCCACATGTTACATTTTTTACTGAACCAAATGATACAGTGCACATGCATTTTACTGGCAAATTTACGGCTGGAGAGCCTTCTTTTTTCTGTCCTTTATGGAGAAGAACAGGTCTAGTTTTAATGCTTTGGCACATAAGCTTTAACAGAATCCATGCACCTGCTCTTGAGCTCCTCACTTAAAACTCCCTGTACATCATCCAAGACAGAAGCTAAAATGCAAAGAGAATATTTCTCATCACTCCATTTTCACACTTGCTTCTCAATACTTTTCATTATTGCTGAGCACTTAGTCCTAAAACCTGAAATGTAGGTGAAGATACACAAAAGAAGGCTTCTCCCTCAACAAAAAGCCCCAAGTTTTCGAACAGTGAGACGAACCTAGGCTCCCAGAGACTGTCCCAACCAAACTTCATGTCTGCTCTAGGAGTCTTAGCCACTCCTATAGCTGGATGTGTGAACCAATTTCTTCTACTCTACTCCCAACCTTTAAATGCCGAAATTATACAAATGAAGGGAAAACAGGAACACCCTTAGCCAAACAACTATGAGCAAATAATCTTGGTTTTCCATTAAAATCTGAATTACATTCTTCTAGGATTTGAACCAAGGCACTGCATTAAAACCAAACACATTCTCAGCAAACTAAACTAAGTATAGAATGTAAAATAAGAGTAAATAAGCATAGTTCATGTATACACTTTAATACAGTGTCAGAATAACTTAGTATAACGTTTGCTTAGAATACTGCCGCCTCACTTGGAGCACATCATGATGATTTTGCAAAAGTGAACAAGTAAAGTATGTAGCAACAAGATAAGAACGCATATAAATGTAACCCGAAATATGAGAAAGTGGGGCACGGTTGTTTGGAGGCTACTCCCCGTGTCACCCAGCGCTGAATAAACATACCTACTTTACAACTGGATAAAGTTGTGGAGTCATTTCCGCGCGTCAGATTTATTTGGGGGTTTATTATTTTTGCAATTGCTGTTTAATTTGCAGCTGATAGACCCACAACGCTTTTCCGAATTGGACACCATTTCCACACTAAATAAAAGGCGGTGCATAGTTTTAAGAACATTTCTTAAAAGTATGGGCCAATCCAATAATAAGTCTTAAGGAATAAAGCCATTAACAATTCATAACATCAACCAATTCTTTCTTTGTAAGCACATGACATACTTCTGTTTGAATTTAATCACTTACTAAATAGCTAAATAATTATTTCAAGCTAATGAGAACTAGTTTTGAAGTTGTTAGTATTAATGAGAAATCACCATATCCATATTAGTGTTCCATAGTACTAAATATTTGATACCTCAGTTCACATTACCACTTGGAGGATACTAGCAGCAAAC
Source organism: Ara ararauna (assembly GCA_028858755.1). NCBI lineage: Eukaryota > Metazoa > Chordata > Aves > Psittaciformes > Psittacidae > Ara > Ara ararauna. The sequence goes on from CM054379.1 coordinate 23,320,928, forward strand.
AAAATTATTTAGTTTCCTTTTGTCAGATAAAGCACCTTTTTTTAAAGCAACTATTTTGAACTGAAAATAAAACCATATTTCATTACGATGGAAAAACAAACACCCAACCAAAAAAAAAACCAAAAAAACCAAACAAACCCAGCCTCCAGATTTAAAAGCACAATGTTGTATACTTGTTTAAAAGATAGAAAGAAAGACAGAATTATAAGAATTCAATGGGAATCTGGAGCACTCTACACATCCTAGATTTTCAGCTCCTTTTGGGAATAAGCCCTAGGGAAACTGCTTCTTTCTTTTGAAATCTGCCCTGTTCTCTTCACTGAAGGAAACGCACGTTTAGCACCTCTGAAGATTGGGCTCATTATTCCCAATTCATTGGAATTTTAAACCAGTTTCTATTTTGTTGTTTCTGTGAAGTATTCTGCTTGGTCAAGCAGCTGTTCCACCAAGCTAACAGGAGTGATAGACGGCAATTACCAAGCTGCCAGCTATTTTGCCATCCATAGTATCTTAGAATTCGGGAAAACATGATTATGAATGTTTCTGGTCCAAACAGCAACACAAGGACAGCATGGGAACACAGACAGACAGCCAAGTTCTCCTCTGCTTATAAATTACCAGAATTCTCAGTGCAAAAGAAATCTGCTAGTTTACACCAGCTGAGAATGTCTGCGTTCCACTCCGCCAGGCCCGGGGCAAGGTGACCTCTTACAATACTCTCAGCTGGAGAAACCCCCAGCCCTCCAGAGGCTAAAAAACGTAACAATTTTACTGTAGACTTCCTTAACATTCTGTCAGGAGGCGGCAGGTTCTTATTCTTATAAAAGATAAGAAGTAGAAGGAGAAAAGAAAGAAGAACACAGGGAAACAGGCTCACCAACCTGTGGATCCAGCAGCGTCTTCCAGATCAGTAGTTCTTTCAGTTGTGGTCCATTCAACTGTAGTCCTTGCAGTCAACCACTCCGCTGGTGTCCAGAATAGGGGGATACATACAACGCAGGGAAGGACGGTTTTACCTTTTTCTAGGGCCAGGCTCCTCCCAAACCCTCCCCCAGGTGAGATTCATCTGCAGGGGATCTGGCGAGCCCCAGACCCAGCTCACTTTGTGCCCTGTCAGGCCCCGCGGTGTCTGTGCCGCTGTCTCCGGGCAGTTCGTTGCCGGGCAGTTGATCTTCAGACCTCGGGGCAGACAACACAGGGAAGCATCCCCCACCTTGGAGGAGCAGGATCCTTCCATGTCCCCCTGCCCTTTGCCCAAGCGATAACAAGCTGTCAGTTCCTTCTTTGAGTTGTTTTGAGACAAACATCTTGACCATCACTATCTGCAGAAGGAATATAATTACCTTCTAATAACATACTATAATTTTTCTTTTAATGTTTATATAACTTAATGATGGATACACTCTCATCTCTCAATCTTTCTATGAAATCTGCAGTAGTTTATCCCTCAATATCAACTCTCTCTATATATACAACCTAATTATAATTCTTTTTTAATTCTTGTGATCCAGACAACACGCTTGGCAGTACTACCACTCTAGGTTTTCTAACTTTCTGAGGTTCAGCTTATTCACCTCTTTCTCACACCTCCCTATAAGCCTATCATATTCATTGTCTTCAGCAGTTCTAGACAAGCTTTTCAGGGCAGAATTTTCCAGGCAGTACAGTTTTTAATCCTTTTTCAGTTCACAGTGTTGTCCCCAGCCAGCAGTTAAGCACCACACAGATGCTTCCTCACTGCCCTGCAGTGGGATAGGAGAGAAGATGAGAAGGCGAAGAGCGAAAAAACTTGTGGGTTCATATAAAGACAATCTAGTGATTCGAAGAAAACTCCAGGAACAAACTTGCCAACAAAGGTTTAAGTTGACAAGCAGGTATTAATTGCGGCGCCGGGAGACACGGAGGATAGTTCCTCCTAACGTGCGTCCCGTATTGCCACACAGGCCATACTTATATAGTCACTTGGGCATACATACATGTTCCAGAGGCTACATATGAAGTACATCATTTTCCAGAAAGTTTCCCGCATACATACAAAATGTGATGGTGGTCTTTGAGAGTCATTTACTTCTTCCAACAATCTTCACCACCCCTGGCAGTCTTTGAAGAACCAGCTTAATTAACATAACAAACATAGCAATCATCCTGTCCCTCTACTTATCAGGTAGTTTAACTTGCTCCCATTCTGGACATCTCCTAGTCCGGATACTCCCTAGTAGATGTTTACACCAACTTAATGGGTTCATTAACATAGCAATCATCCTGTCCCTCCACCCATCAGCCAGTTTAACTGTGCCCATCCCCAGGTCCTGTTTTTCTATTTCATTTTTCTTACACTTTTTGTACTAAGGTAATATGGACCTAAAACTACCATCAAACACCCCCATTACGAAGCCATCAGACTTAACCTTACTTAGAACTGATCACATTTCCTGCTTTTGTGCATCCTCCTTTCACTAGTAAGAAAAGGCAGAGGGTCACAAAGAAGTGAAGAAAAACAAAAATAAGAAAAAACAAGGCCAGGCTGGATGGGGCTTTGAGCAACCTGGTCTAACAGAAGGTGTCCCTGCTCATGGCAGGGGGACTGGAACTAGATGAGCTTTAAGGTCCTTTCAAACTCAAACCATTCTGTGATTCTATAAAAAAGAAAACCAAGAAAAACCAAGAAAAACCCAAATAAAACCAATAAAACTCAAGACAGACCAAGAAAGTGATGCTGACGCTGCAGTCACTCACCACTAGCTGACTGATGCCTGGTCAGTTCCCAAGCACTGGCAGCTCTGACAAAAGCATCATAGAATCATAGAATCAGAGAACAGTTAGGATTGGAAAGGACCTTAACATCATCTAGTTCCAACCCCCCTGCCAGGGGCAGGGACACCTCACACTAAACCATGCCACCCAAGGCTATGTCCAATCCAGCCTTGAACACCGCCAGTGATGGAGCATTCACAACTTCCCTGGGCAACCCATTCCAGTGCCTCACAACCCTTACAGTAAAGAATTTCTTCCTCATATCGAATCTAAACTTCCCCTGTTTAAGTTTGAACCCGTTACCCCTTGTCCTATCACTACAGTCCCTCATGCAGAGTCCCTCCCCAGCATCCTTATAAGCCCCCTTCAGATATTGGAAGGCTGCAATGAGGTCTCCACGCAGCCTTCTCTTCTCCAGGCTGAACAGCCCCAACTTTCTCAGCCTATCTTCATACGGGAGGTGCTCCAGTCCCCTGATCATCCTCGTGGCCCTCCTGTGGACTTGTTCCAACAGTTCCATGTCGTTTTTATGTTGAGGACACCAGGACTGCACACAATACACCAAGTGAGGTCTCACGAGAGCAGAGTAGAGGGGCAGGATCACCTCCCTCAACCTGCTGGTCACAGTCCTTTTGATGCAGCCAAGGATATGGTTGGCTTTCTGGGCTGCAAGCGCACACTGACGCCAGCTCTTGTTCATTTTTTCATCAAACAACACCCCCAAGTCCTTCTCTGCAGGGCTGCACTGAATCTCTTCTCTGCCCAACCTGGAGCTGTGCCTGGGATTGCTCTGACCCAGGTGTAGGACCTTGCACTTGGCATGGTTAAACTTCATCAGGTTGGCATCAGCCCACCTCACAAGCGTGGCAAGGTCCCTCTGGATGGCATTCCTTCCCTCCAGCATATCAACCAAACCACACAGCTTGGTGTCATTGGCAAACTTGCTGAGGGCGCACTCAATCCCATTGTACATGTCACCGACAAAGATGTTGAACAAGACTGGTCCCAACACTGATCCCTGAGGGACACCATTCGTTACTGGTCTCCAGCTGGACACTGAGCCATTGAGCACAACTCTTTGCATGCGGCCATCCAGCCTGTTCTTTATCCACCGAGTGGTCCACCTATCAAATTGATATCTCTCCAACTTAGAGGCAAGGATGTCATGTGAGACAGTGTCAAATGCTTTGCACAAGTCCAGGGAGATGACATCAACTGCTCTACCCCTGTCCATCAGTTCCGTAGCCCCATCATAGAAGGCCACCAGATAGGTCAGGAAGGATTTCCCCTTAGTGAAGCCATGCTGGCTGTCACCAAGCACCTTGCTGTTTTTCATGTGCCTCAGCATGCCTTCCAGGAGAATCTGCTCCAAGATTTTGCCAGGCCCAGAGGTGAGACTGACTGGTCTGCTGTTCCCTGGGTCATCCATTTTCCCCTTCTGGAAAATGGGGGTTATATTTCCCTTTTTCCAGTCATCAGGAACTTCACCTGACTGCCATGATGGACAGTGGCTTAGCAACTTCATTTGCCAGCTCCTTCAGGACCTGCGGATGGATTTCCTCAGGTCCCATGGACTTGTACACGTTCAGGTTCCTAAGATGGTCTCGAACTAGATCCTCTCCTACAGAGGGCCCAAGGTCTTCATTCTCACTGTCCCTGCGTCTGCCTTCCAAGACTTGGGTGGTATGGTAAGAGCATTTGCAGGTGAAGACTGAGACAAAGAAGTCGTTAAGAACCTCAGCCTTCTCCAAATCCAGGGTAGCCAGTTCTCCTGATAGCTTCTGGAGAGGGCCTACATTGTCCCTAGCCTGTCTTTTATTTGCAATGTACCTATCAAATCCCTTCCTGCTATCCTTAACATCCCAAGACAAGTTTAATTATAACTGGGCCTTAGCTTTCCTAACCTGGTCCTTAGCTTCCCAGACAACATCTCTGCATTCTTCTGAGGCCACCTGTCCTTGCTTCCACCTTTTATAAGCCTCTTTTTTCCTTCGAATTTTCCTCTGCAGCTCCTTATCCATCCAAGGAGGTCTCCTGGCCCTCCTACAGCACTTCCTTCTAGTTGGGATGTATCGCTCCTGAGCTTGCAGCAGGTGATCCTTGAATATCAACCAACAGTCTTGGGCCCCCCTGTCCTGTAGGGCTATATCCCATGGAACCTTACTGAGCAGGTTCCTGAAGAGGCTAAAGTCTGCTCTCTTGAAGTCCAGGGCAGTGAGCTTGCTGCATGCTCTTCTCACTGTCCTGAGGATCTCAAATTCGACCATCTCATGATTGCTGCAACTAAGGCTGCCCTGAAGAGTCACATTTCCAACCAGCCCTTCCCTGCCGGTGAGGATGAGGTCAAGCATGGCACCTTTCCTTGTCAGTTCCTCTATTACTTGCAGAAGGAAGTTGTCTTCCACACAATTGAGGAACTTCCTGGATTGCTTGTGCTGGGCCATACCATCCCTCCAACAGATATCAGGGTGGTTGAAGTCCCCCATGAGAAAAAGGGCCTGCGAGCATGAGGCTGTTCCTATCTGTCTATAGAATGGTTCATCCACCGAGTCCTCTTGGTCAGGCGGTCTGTAACAGATCCCCACAATAATATCTCCCATCGCTGTTCTCCCTTTAACCCTGACCCACAAACTGTCTGTTGACTACTCGCCTGTCCCCAGGCACAGCTCCATACTCTCCAGCCTACCCCTAACATAAATAGCAACTCCCCCTCCCCGCCTGCCTGGCCTGTCTTTCCTAAAGAGCCAGTAACCTTCCATTCCAACACACCAGTCATAGGAGCCATCCCACCATGTTTCTGTGACGCCTATGATATCATACCCCTGTAGACGTGCACACATCTCCAATTCCTCGTTTGTTCCCCATGCTATGGGCACTTGTATAGAGTCATCTGAACCGAGCTCCAGTTGAAGCCGGCTCACTGGCTGGAGCAGCTGGAATATCTCTACATTGCTCTGAATGTTTACTGTAGGTGCTGGCAACTGACTGGGTGTGTTGGGATGGAATGATGCCCCCCTCCCCCAACACATCTAGTTTAAAGCATCCTTGACCAGTCTGGCAAGCCGCCTCCCAAATCCATTCTTCCCTTTCTTTGTCAGACCAGCTCCGCCAGCCCCCAGTAGACCTGGCCTACTAAACTGAGTCCGATGTTCAAGGTACCCAAGCCCCTGACTATGGCACCACCCTTCTAACCATTTATTAACCTGGCCAATCCTCCTAGCCTTTTTGAGGTCCTCCCCTCTATCCTGGAGAATTGACGAAAGGACTATCTGAGCTCCACAGCCCCTAACCACCTCTCCCAGAGCTCTGTAATCCTTTTTTATGTTCTCCAGGCTACTGCTATCTATATCAGTAGCACCCACATGGATCACTAGAAGTGGGTAATAGTCAGTGGGACTGACTAGAGCAGGCAGCTTCTCTGCAACATCCCTGATCCGAGCCCCTGGTAGGCAACACGCCTCCCTTGAGACTGGGTCAGGCTGACAGATGAGTGCCTCTGTTCCTTTCAGAGTAGAGTCCCCTACTACTACGGCCTGCCGCTTTCTCCTGGCAGCACAGTAGTGATCTTCTTTACCAGTGCATCACCTGGTTGTTCCTGGTGGGAGTGTGGTTCCTCATCAGCCCCCTGCAGGACAGCAAAGCATTTCTGGTTGGGGACAACAGATTTAGGAGGATGTCCCTTGCTTTTAATTGTCCTCTTCCTCCTTTTTTTGTTGTTTTTTTCTGTTACTGTTTCCCAGCTTCCTGGGTTAGCGTCCTCCTTTCCTGCATGAGCAACAATAGATGCTTGAGGCCCCTGCACAGTCTGGTCCTGGAGTAAGCAGTGCTGCTTCCTCTCAGCTACCTTGACACCTTTCAGCCTATTGACAGCTTCCCGCAGCTCTGCCACCTGCTGCAGGAGGACCTCCACCAGGGAGCACCGAGTGCACCCCTGCCCATTGCGCACCCTCCTCTCCGGAGAGCAGTGCAGGTGCTCTCTACACCCCAAGCTCTGCACTGCAGCCTCCCCTCTCATTGGGTCTGTCTGGGTGCCTACGCTGGCCCCTCTGGTTTTACTGCTTAGCATGACATGTTGTGGTATGGGATATCCTTCTGGTCAGTTGGGGACAGCTGTCCTGGCTTTGTCCCTTCCCAGCTTCTTGTGCACCCCAGACTACTTAACGGGGAGCACACTGAGAAGCAGAAAAGGCCTTGACTCTGTATAAGTGCTGTTCACTAATAACTAAAACACCCCTCTGTTATCAGCACTGTTTTCATCAGAGATTGAAAACATAGCACCATATGAGCTACTATGAGGAAAATTAACTCAATCCCATCCAAAATCAGTACAGCTGTACAATCTGTAGTTGGCACAGCTTTCTCTGTTTTCCCGGAAAAACTATTTCATAGTCTATTCAATCTCATTGTAAGGAAGCTTTTCTTCACTGTATTTTTCCTCCAGTAATTCTATTGCCTTTGGAAAAAAAAGTTTATTCTTTCAAATTCTTGATGTCTTTTCATCCATCAGTCTATCACCCCTACTCCCACGTCACAAAAACTTTACATATTTGGCACTTTTATCTGCAATCACACTTCCTGTAACCCCATAACTATTTTGATCTTTTGACAGACACACCTTCGACTGTGATATTCTTTGCAAATACAAGCTTGTCATTCTACCTAACCTGGTCATGTTTCTACACTACCCTTAGCTACCCAGTCACATTACACCTACTTGTTTCTATTGACAGGCATGCAATTGGTAGACTCCCTGTCTTCTAGCTTTCTAGCACAGGACACTATGGCTCTTTCTATATTAATGAACCAACCTATGACAATCCTCTCCATGCCCACAACAGAAAACTCCCTTGCTCTCCAACACTAGGTCCACATTTAATCTGCCAACAAGGAATGCTCGCTGGCACAAGTTTACTCCTCTAGGAATAGCCTGGAATAGCACTGTTTACCTCAGGTCAGACGCATGCCAAGAATCCCTGTAGCCATACAACAGTACAGTCAATTTACAATGCATGGGCCTTTGACCTTGATTTGTTCAAGTACTTGGTAGACTTAGCATAAATCTCACAGTTCAAAATTTCCTCTTCAGAGTGAAGGAAAGGTGCCTCCTCTATTCTGTTTTTAAGGGTCTCAAAAATTAAGGCTTTCATATAGAAAAGAAATATATTAGGAAATATTTATCCACACAAGATGTACCTGAAAAAGGAATATCAGCCATGGGAACTGGAGTCAACAGGCATTCGTTTTCTTCAAGTAAAATTAGAGAGTGTCACATTCAGAATTATATTGCTAGAATGGTGCCTGGAAACAATGGGGTTTTACACATTTTTTGCAATACAATGTGACAATAAACTCCCAAAATCCTGTCCAAAAGGAAAGAACTTAAACCACCTGTGCTCCTCAGAGCACGGTGAACTTACTATGTCTATACTTAAAAAAGCCTTTCAAAAACACTGTTATGATCATAAAAGTTGCTGAATTAAATGCAGAGAATGGTCTCTGTGGTTCAATAAACAGATGCCAGCACAGATCAGCTTTAAAAGTAAATAAGAAAAACAAAGGAAGACAATTATGTTATACTTTCCCTTTTGAAATACTGTAACCTTCCTGAGCTATGCTTTGAAATGCATCTTCTAGTTGTCTTTAATCACTGATGCACTGAATGATCTCATTACCCATTTAAATGTCCAGTCTGTGTCTGAATCAAACAAAATTTGAGGGTGTTTTTAATACTAAATAAAGATAATTACAGGTTGTCAAAAAAATCCCGGTGAAAAATATGTTTCTTTAGAAACATTTTTCAATACTAGATTTTCAGTTATTTCAAAATATTGCTTTTTAAACAAAAATAAAATGTTTCCTTTTATTTTGAACAGTAATATTTCATTCTGTCCTTTTTATCACTTCTGCTTTTTTATTTCTTATCCAATCTTCTTGAAGTAAAACACGTATTAACAAAATAAATTTTGGGGGAGATTTTGAAGTTATTTATTGCTATTTGATAAAAGGAATGGAAAATTTTTAGTTCCTATTTGTTAATATCTTCCTTTATCATTAGTTCTCTTTACCATTATTTGAGATGTGTCTTGTTGGGAAAAATTATAGGGACTATATAGAGTATTGGCTCGTCATGATGTTTTTTATGGGAATGGATTGATATTTAGGGAAAAGAAATGCTTGAAGGAGCACGGAGCCTTCACAGAAGAAATATTAAAGGGAACTAAAATTTCAGTGGAGTTCTTAGAAAAAAATTTGCCTGATTAAAGACTTCATGTTTCAAACAATTTTTAACAGGAATATAGGACTGGAAGGGGTAGTCTGTGCTACTGAATGCAGCTTCTGCAATGGGGCACTAGGTGAAATATCCTAGTGCTTCCACGTAATGGGTCATGAAATCCTTTCCTACAACCTAACAGAACATTATGACTTGCAATAGATAATGGAAAAGTCCAAATACAGTGTAAGGAATTCCTCTGAAGGGAATTCAAGGAGACAAGAGTGTGTTACCAGTGTCACAGAATCACTGACTGATTTGCTTTGGAAGGGATGTTAAAGCTCGTATAGGTCCAACCCTCCTGCCATGGGCAGGAACACCTTCCTCTAGACCAAGTTGCTCAAAGCCCCATCCCATCTAGCCTTGATGTTCTACAGTGCTACTGTTATTAAGCATTTATTAAATACTTACTGTAACTCAAGCTCAGTGTCTTTTGTCTACCCACTCTAACATTAACTCATTTTGCTTAAGCACAGGTGACCCATATGAATTGAGAAAGCAGACCACATCCTACAATGTGGAAGAGTGGGTCAAAACAAGTACCTGCCAGGCTGAGCTGCAGATTTGCGTGGTAGCGTCTTGAACATGTAATGTCTCCATAAAAACTGGGAGTGGCTATTTCTTCTTTGCACAAAGGTCAGGGGAAGCCAACTCTCTGGTAGTCTTCTATGGATCAATAGGGAAAAATCCACCCTCCGTCCCCCAGGCAATCACAAGCCTAGAAAAATGTCATTAATATACAGTGTGACCAAGTGACTTACGCTTGTTTCAAAGTCAGCAAATGCAAGGACTTGTATCACAAGCCTTATTTCCATTCTCCTTAAATTCCCCTATTTCAATATGCAATTCCTTTCAGTAGCTTACCAAGCATCATCTTAAAAAAATTTTGATCCCTTCCCCACTTGGAGACCATTCCAGTAATTCATCTGTTTCTTTTTCTTTTTCTTTTTCTTTTTCTTTTTCTTTTTCTTTTTCTTTTTCTTTTTCTTTTTCTTTTTCTTTTTTTTTTTTCCTAAACTTGCTGAAGATCAATTTTGATCATTTAATTTCGGACCTTTTTTTTTATTTCCCCTGTTTGATATATTTGTCCTCCAAAAGTATTTGCAGAAAGTTATCCCTTCCGACACTTGGCTGATTGATTGGGTTAAAAAGGCAGAATCTTTTAATATGCCAAAAAGGTCCAAACAATGCATTGCACAATGGAAAACACCTGAAGCAAGCAAAGCCCTCGGCATTTAACAGGCATCTTCTAGGTAAGGAATGATGCTTTTGGACTTCCAATTCAGAAATCCTGTATTTATAACAGAATTTTTTATCAGTAGTTTCTGACTGCCCCATGTTATAATTTGAAACTCTCTGGTTTCCTCTCATACTTTTCATTTCAGTTGCCTGAGCCATCTGATCCCCCCTCCCTTTTTCTAATGGATGATTCCCAATGACTGGAAAAAGGGAAATATAACCCCCATTTTCAAGAAGGAGAAAATGGATGAGTCGGGGAACTACAGACCTCACCTCCGTGCCTGGCAAAATCTTGGAGCAGATTCTCCTGGAAGGCATGCTGAGGCACATGAAAAACAGCAAGGTGCTTGGTGACAGCCAGCATGGCTTCATTAAGGGGAAATCCTTCCTGACCTATCTGGTGGCCTTCTATGATGGGGCTACGGAACTGATGGACGGGGTAGAGCAGTTGATGTCATCTCCCTGGACTTGTGCAAAGCATTTGACACTGTCTCACATGACATCCTTGCCTCTAAGTTGGAGAGACATCAATTTGATAGGTGGACCACTCGGTGGATAAAGAACTGGCTGGATGGCTGCATGCAAAGAGTTGTGCTCAATGGTTCAATGTCCAGCTGGAGACCAGTAATGAGGGGTGTCCCTCAGGGATCAGTGTTGGGACCAGTCTTGTTCAACATCTTTGTCGGTGACATGGACAGTGGGATTGAGTGCGCCCTCAGCAAGTTTGCCAATGACACCAAGCTGTGTGGTTCGGTTGATACGTTGGAGGGAAGGAATGCCATCCAGAGGGACCTTGACACGCTTGTGAGGTGGGCTGATGCCAACCTGATGAAGTTTAACCATGCCAAGTGCAAGGTCCTACACCTGGGTCAGAGCCATCCCAGGCACATCTACAGGTTGGGCAGAGAAGAGATTCAGGGCAATCCTGCAGAGAAGGACTTGGGGGTTTTGGTTGATGAAAAAATGAACATGAGCCGGCTTCAGTGTGCGCTTGCAGCCCAGAAAGCCAACTGTATCCTTGGCTGCATCAAAAGGAGTGCGACCAGCAGGTTGAGGGAGGTGATCCTGCCCCTCTACTCTGCTCTTGTGAGACCTCACTTGGAGTACTGTGTGCAGTTCTGGTGTCTTCAACAGAAAAAGGACATGGAACTGTTGGAACAAGTCCAAAGGAGGGCCACGAGGATGATCAGGGGACTGGAGCATCTCTCGTATGAAGATAGGCTGAAAAAGTTGGGGCTGTTCAGCCTGGAGAAGTGAAGGCTGCATGGAGACCTCATAGCAGCCTTACAATATCTGAAGGGGGGCTATAGGGATGCTGAGGAGGGACTCTTCATGAGGAACTGTAGCGAGAGAATAAGGGGTAACGGGTTCAAACTTAAACAGGGGAAGATTAGATTGGATATGAGGAAGAAATTCTTTACTGTAAGGGTGGTGAGGCACTGGAATGGGTTGCCCAGGGAAGTTCTGAATGCTCCATCGCTGGCGGTGTTCAAGGCCGGGCTGGACATAGCTTTGGGTGGCATGGTTTAGTGTGAGGTGTCCCTGCCCCTGGCAGGGGGATTGGAATTAGATGATAAGGTCCTTTCCAACCCTAACTATTCCATGATTCTATGATTCCCTCCCCACGCCCCTGTTTCAGCATTATGTCCCAGTTCTATCCCTGGTTCTCTAATTTCATAATCACGTATTTAGTTCTCTACATTTGGATCATTAATGAATACATTAAACAAGATCTCTCACAGACTGATCCCTTAACGATACTTGCAGTAGCTTTTCTCAATCCCAGAATCCCCTTCTGCATATCCTCCCCTTTCAATAGCTGTTCAATCCACCCCACATTTTCTGCTAATTGCCATCATCTCCACCTAAAGTATTGAATTCCTACTGTCATGGGTTCAGCAGCAGCGGTCATTTTTCTCCTCCTTGGTAGCTGGTGTAGCGCTGTGTTTTTGATTTTGGGCCTGGGAACAGCGCTGATAACACCAGTGTTTCGGTTACTGCTTAGTGATGTTTTGGTCTGGCCAAGGACTTTCTGAGTTTCATGCTCTGCCAGGGAGGAGGGGAGCCAGGAGGAAGCAGAGACAGGACACCTGACCCAAACTGACCAAAGAGGTTATTCCATAGTACAGCACGTCATGCCCAGGATGGAAAGCGGAGAGCAGAGACCCGGAAGGGTGGGGGTGCACTGCGTGGTCGGGCTTGGTATTAGGTGGTGAGAATTGTATTCTTTCCTTGTATTTGCCTTGTCATTATTATTATTGGTGGTAGCAGTAGTGATTTGTGTTATACTTTAGTTATTAAACTGTTCTTATCTCAACCTGTGGGAGTTACATTCTTTTCAATTCTCCTTCCCATCCCTCTGGGAGCGGGGGAAGAAAGAGGGGGAAGTGAGTGAGAGAGGCTTAAACCACGACACCTACTCAGCGTTGCAGAAAGTGCTTTTCTGAAATCTAAAGAAATAAAGCCACTATATTACCTTATGGAAGTAAACATAAACAAAATAAAGACAGTAAGATAATCTCAAAAACTTTACATGTGTTAAAACTCTCCAGTAATTTATCCAGTTTCCCATTTGCCTTAATTATATTTTCCTTCTAATTGAAGGAAATCAAAATCTCTTCTAATATTTTGCCTCGTACAGGGTTGGGTTTAGACCTAGGAGGCAGCTGCCAGTGGTAGCCACTGTTTTCGTACCTGCTTACCTTGCCCCCGTTTTCTCTGTATCTTGGCTCTGCTTCCCTAACAACACTGGAAGCAGGAGCTGAGAGGGGGGAGAATATGCATCACCCCCAGCCCTTTCCTTCAACGTCTGACTGGTTCCTGCTCTCAGCACCAGCTGAGGGGTGGAGGCAGAGGAAAGAAGACAGGTAAATGGGAAGACTGGGAAGAGGGTGAAATCCGTGAAGGTTAATGTGTGCCTGGTGTGAAGACTAGAGCAGATCCTCCTCCTGCTGTGAGGGGAAGAACAAGAAGGTGATCTCAGAGGAAGAGTAGGGGACTGTGTCCTGTGTTGTTAGGGACTGGAGAATGAGAAGCTGAGCAAGAAGAAAGGCACCCTATGGAAATAAATCTTATTTAGGAGGAAGGTAAAGGAATATATGAAAGAAGGGATACATAAAAGAGTACAGACACTGGAATAAGAGGCTTTGGAGAGCTGAGAAGCCTGGGAGCAACAGTCCCCTACTTCTCACACCCAGCATGCTCGGTTCTCTATGTTCTGCACACATGGTCCATGCTGAGCCTGGGCCAGCATCTTTTCTATATGGAGTGAAGGCTCTCTCTGGAAGAGACCAGAGGTTTGACTGGTAGGGACAGAGGGTAAAACAGTTCAGACCATTCTCCCACAGTTGTCCCCAATTCACCAGAACTTTAAAATTTTCTTCAAACTCCTTACTGCCTACTCTGTCCTCTCAAGATCCTTCTTTGCTCCATCGCAAAACTGTAATGTCTCCACAATGAGGAAAAATAAATATCCCTGATATTCACTCATGCAGTGGTAAAATTTCATTTTGTTCACCCAGATAAGAAGCTCTGAGTTAGTCCTTGTGAGAAGTAGGAGAGCAAAACATTGTGGGGGAGGAGGAGGACTTATTTTTAAAAGATTTTTGATATTCTTTAATTATACAATCCTACTATACCAAAAACATTAATTAAAAATCCTTGCTGCTGGACGTGCTATTTCCTGCACTAGTTCCTTCAGTAATCTAGAATGGAGATTAGCTGGATTTTGTCACACTTGGCAATCTAAGCTTTTCTTCTTAGAGCTATAGCTTGTTTCTTCTACGTTGCTTAGAAGTACTGCATGTAGTGCAGTTACACTGACTGATTTCTAATTGTGTACAATACACAAAACAAAGGGTTAACATACTAATCTTCTGCATTCGAACAGAAATACCCCAGTGGAGCCAGTCACTGAGATAATGAAATTATAGCTCAACAGGAAGATCCTGAAAATGGAGTGTAACGGTTTTAATAAATAAGGATTGCTGATTTTGGGGGGGGAGGCTTTCTAGCAGCTTAATTAATCAAAGCAACTAGGGAACACCTAAGCAACCACCATAAACAGTGGAAGTAATTGTTCTTTATGTGAGTACTTTACCCAGTCAGGATGTAACTTCCTAATTTGGCTGTGGAACGATATAGAGTGCAGACCGTATACAAAGTCCACACATTCATAAAATCATAGATATGTTTTAAATCATTTAAGAAAATCATTACTCTGTTGATTGTCTACAAAAATGTAGTTAGGAAAGCAGAGTCTATCATCTAAAATGAGACATCTGTTGTATCATTTTCCTGTAAAGGACTTTACAGCAAGAAAGTGTCTGAAGGTTGCATCCAAGGCACTTCGCAACAGCTTGGACAGCGTCTTTTGGTGTCTTTTCTGTCAAGTTTAATAGTAAGTGATTGTTATATTCTACAGGAGGAAGGAGTAATTCAGGCAAATACCTGGTTCAGAGCAGTATTTCTTCCATGTACCCATGTACTCTCCCTGAGAAATGCATCACTCTAACAGCACTTTTTATGACATCCCGACGTCAGCAGAACCAGCTGTCGAGGCTAATGGAAGTACACAATCTTTCTGATGATTTCTGGAATAATCCAAAAGAGAAGATGATGACAATTACCTTTGAGACACCTGCCTCTAAAATGGCACATGCTCATTTTAAACAGCCTGTAATCTCACCTTGAGTGACTGCCAGGCTTCATTTGGATCCTTCATGTTTAATATATTATTTAGATTGCATGGTTTTAGGCCTGAAAGGAAGCAATTTAGATTGAAATTAGCAATAGAGTGTGGAATTATACTGACAGGCACTGGAAGTTTAGATAGTTATTTCAAAAATATAACTCTCTGCTCTACATGTGCCTCTTTGGCACTAAAAGTGTTTAGAGAATGTTAAGATATCAAAATTAAATGCTCAGAAATAAAAATCCCTGAGTTAAGGTGTCAGGCTCTGGTTTTGCTCCTTTCTTGTTTCCAGTGCACTGCCAGCACCACAATACCACACACGTCTGGGTGTTGCCCATGATCAAACTGGAAGAAATTCATTGAAGGCCTGCGAAGCTGACCAAGGGAAAGGAGAATGTACTTCATGGGAGTTAAGCAAAGGAAAGACTGTTGTCTTGTTTGGTCTAGTCAAATGAAACTGGAGTGGGAAGGGGAAGCCAGTTAGAAATGTATCAGAGATGACACAAAAAGAAGAAAGGAAGAACTACTTGAATCTGAGGAATAATGTTGGTATAAGAACAAACAGTATAAATCTGACACAAATAATTTGAGCTGGAGACTAGAAGAAACTTCCTTTAATAACAGTCTCATGACGATAGACATAACATCTTAAGCCTTGCTAAATGTTAACTTTCTAACTGCAGTAACACTGTAAAACACTGACTGACTTCTCATTTTAGATCACATGAAATGCAGCCCTATGTCCTTTAAGTCTTGATATGGTAGGAGTTGTGATGATTATCTCCTTTTTATTTTTGTCCTGCAGACAAATGGGTCAGGAAAACTTCAGCCAAAGTGGTGAAAGTTTCTGAAAGTAGAAGGTAATATCAGGAGCACTCTGACATCAGGAAATATATCTGCTAATGGTGTTCACTAGGTGTCATGATATATGGAATTGCCATTCATCTTAAACAGCAGGCAGTTATTCAAGGAAACTACAATTTGCAGACATTGACAAGATATCATGCATGAGTTCCAGCTTCATTTCTTTTACTTGCTAGGGACCACATACCAAAAACAGACCCCTACAAATCAGTGATATTAGTCTAATCTTGAGGTGACACAGGCATGCGCATGCGTGGTGAGACCTGTATAGAAAAGAAGGCGGCAGACTTGGTAGTCAACACCAGGTTTAGTTGCTTGTCTTCCTCTAGCAAATATTATGTTTGTTTTATCAAAATGCATCAAAATGGCATTTATGATTTAACCATCCATCCATGCTTTTGAGAATTGTGCTCATGTTATCATCCATGTGCTAATCTTAGTTACACTTCCCATCTGCAACTTTTCATTGTATATAGTTAAGTTCTACAGCAACTGGTGAAAAAATTCAACTTACCAACATCTCGTAATTTACAATTTTTTTAAACATAGAGCAGCTTCTACATCTTTTTTATTTTCTTTTCAATCCAGCCAGCCTTCAGTGGCAATGTATATTTTTAGGAAGCTGTACAGCCACCTGGAAAGGTTTTATTTTTTTGTTGTATTTATCCTTTGCACTTTTCAGATTTCTGTCAACATCCATGGTAACAGCTGCTATAATACTCTCCATTCTTGTGTGGCTTGAGAGCTGCACAATCCAATGTAGTTTTCAGTCTAGACATCAGGCAACCACCAATTTGTAAGACCAATATTTAGGGGTTTTTGCCCTTGGAGACTGTTATACATAGGTGTCAGAGGTGTCATTTTTGTGTCCTTTTTGCTCACGGCTTATTTCAAGGGTGGCTGATCAGGAAACTATGCATTAGTTTTTCACACACATATATGGATATATATATACACACACACACACATATTTAAAAAAAAAACCCAAAAATGTTGAGTTCTGCATCACAAATTTTGTGTGTGTTTGGGTTTTTTTAACCTGTACCCCAATCATCCACCTTATGAATTGAATTATTTTCCTTGTTCGGGAGAGCAGAAACTCTGAAGTGTTGCAGTTCATGTACAGCTGTATTATATTTTTCATGAACAGTAATGACTTGCATAGGCATAATATAATTCAACCCACAGAACTAAAAAAAAAGGAAGAAGTGGTATCACCTCCAGGTGCAGACATGATAAATGTTTCAGCAGTTAAAAACAGTAAATAAGGAAAGCAAAATTCTAAAAATGTAGCTGAACCTGAGTGACATGTTTGTGAAGGTGAACTGTATGTATCCGAGCTGAAATTCGAGATGTCTTGACTGTTAAAAGTAAAAAGTGGCAAAAACAACCTAATGATTGCAAAATATTTTAAACCAAATGCCATAAACATTTATAGTAATTAGTAGAAGGAAAAGTATTCCAATAGTTTGCTATCTGAGATTTAGGAGTATTATGGTATGTGATCTACACTCACAAGTGAATTTACTTGCCCAACTGTTAGGGGCCCATTATTCCAGATGGCATCAGTAGCTCTGAGCATTCACAGCAACCAGCAAAGAGCTACCTACATAAACAGCAACTACCATGGTGGGATTTGTGCCTGAAAACATGTGTCTTCAGGGCTCAGGTGTTTACACCTCAGTTTATGTCATGCTTCTTTACAGGCATGCAAGGAAACCACCTAGTCTAATCTTGAAGCTGACACTCCCTTTGTACTCACTGGAGAATACAGAGTGATTCATCTCACTGGAAGACCTGAACAAGCATTTAAACAAATATCAGTGGCAAAAATCTGTATACCTGGGGTATTATATAAAGATTTTAGTGAATGTACTTGGAATTCAGTGCTTAATTCCAATCTTCTAAAATTCAACTTTTTCAGAAAGGTCTGTGAACTGGAACATTAGTCACAGAGCCCTACCTGTCCAGCAAGGCAACTAATATGTCCCTTTCTTTCATAATGCAAAGTGAGGAGGAGAAATATATTCGTGAGTTATTCAGATTTTGCAGCAATGGACCATATAGGTACCCAAGAGAGATACTTTACATCAAAGAAAATTGAGATTCTTATTTGGAACCTGCCTCCCAGCTAAACAGCTCTTCAGTTCACCAGTAAGAACTTTACACTTCCTTTACACAAGCTAAACAGAAACGCCAAACTGAAGCTAGCAAACTGTATTACTTTATTCTACCTCTGCATCACACAATCAAGGCAGTGCCTCTGAAAAAATAGCACAGATCTATTAAGCCACATTCTCTTTAAAACTTTTAACTTTCTGCAAAGTTTGACCAAAGTTTGACCACCATTCTTGAGGAATAATGGATGGAGAAAAAAAAGCCCTGTGCATTGCTAACATGTACAGTGTGTTGAACTGTAGGCCCAGCAATGTCAGCATATCATAGAATCACAGAATGGTTTGGGTTGGTAAGGACCTTAAGATCATCTAGTTCCAACTGCCTGCCATGAGCAAGGACAAGGAAAACAGCTCTAGGGAACTCCAAACATCATCCAGAAGACAGAAATTTTGTATACAACGTATATACTGTACTGCTTGTCTTTCCATATTGTTATTGCTAAGCTCTTTACTGTTTCAGCTGTGTGGTAGGGTACTTGTCAGTCTCTGTTGTACCTGAAAATTCGTATAAACAAACAGCATTATGATAAAACCCTACATTTCCCCTGAGGCATTTTTGCTGTTGCTGGAAGCCTGAGGTCACTGTGCAGTCAGTCCTGCAAAGATCCCCCATGACTATCAACTAAGAGGGCACAAGTCTGGATGCTGTGACACTGGAATGTTTTAATAAAAAACTCACAAAACAGAGGTTCGGGAATCAGCATCTTTAGCAAGTTTGAGAAATCTTTTTATTTCTTCTAAGGATAGGGAAAAAAAATCATGTCTGTCAAACTGTCAATGTGCAGAAGAAATTGCCCCTGAGCATACGCTGTTAGTCAGCAGGCAGATCTAGCAGTAAGAGTCCTACTTTATCATGATCCACTGACAATTCATACAAAGGTGCTTGCCTCCTCCAATGCTCAGGCTACAAGGAAACTAATTACCAGTCTGGATTAAATAGATAAATGAATAAAATTGAACATAATTTTTTCACTGAGAGAGGCTGGAGGTCAGACTCAAACAACCTAAGGCATGCTAACACCAAAAAATGAGATGGCTGGATTTAGCATGATGACTTGGATTTCATCTTAGGCTCTTAATGCAAAGCTACTTCTGAAGAGCAGCCTTCATAGCCTGCACTGACTGCGGAGCTTTCTAGAGCTGGACAGTGACTAATGAATTTTCATGTCTAACTCAGGGGTACATACTAGAGATAGGGTACAACTGCCCTAAGTTTAGGTATCTAAAAGTCAGTTCTATATCTCTAGGCTACCCCTGTAGTCCACACAGAAAAGCAGGACAGTTAAATCACCTTCCAGGAGAACTGTTCCATAAGATGAAGTAGTTCCTTAGATGTGCTTATTTGTCTCTACTGGCTTAAGCAGGTAATTTCTGAATGTGCCATATTTTAGAGAGATGAAAGTCCTCATAGTTGGCTTAACCAATTTCCCATCAAATTACATAGAATCATAGAATAGTTAGGGTTGGAAAGGACCTTAAGATCATCTAGTTCCAATCCCCCTGCAGGGGCAGGGACACCTCACACTAAACCATGCCACCCAAAGCTATGTCCAATCCAGCCTTGAACACCACCAGCAATGGAGCATTCACAACTTCCCTGAGCAACCCATTCCAGCGCATCACCGCCCTCACAGTGAAGAACTTCTTCCTCATATCGAATCTAAACTTCCCCTGTTTAAGTTTGAACCCGTTACCCCTTATTCTATCACTACAGTTCCTCATGAAGAGTCCCTCCCCAGCATCCTTATAAGCCCCCTTCAGATACTGGAAGGCTGCAATGAGGTCTCCACACAGCCTTCTCTTCTCCAGGCTGAACAGCCCCAACTTTCTCAGCCAGTCTTCATACGGGAGGTGCTCCAGTCCCCTGATCATCCTCGTGGCCCTCCTTTGGACTTGTTCCAACAGTTCCATATCCTTTTTATGTTGAGGACACCAGAACCGCACACAGTACTCCAACTGAGGTCTCATGAGAGCAGAGTAGAGGGGCAGGTTCACTTCCTTCGACCTGCTGGTCACACTCCTTTTGACGCAGCCCAGGATGCGGTTGGCTTTCTGGGCTGCAAGTGCACACTGCCGGCTCTTGTTCATTTTCTCATCAACCAACACCCCCAAGTCCTTCTCTGCAGGGCTGCTCTGAATCTCTTCTCTGCCCAACCTGTAGTTGTGCCTGGGATTGCTCTGACCCAGGTGTAGGACCTTGCACTTGGCATGGTTAAACTTCATCAGGTTGGCATCAGCCCACCTCACAAGTGTGAGTGCAATTTACATATATAATGCATAGCACTAGGAGAAAGTTATCAATTATGCGCACTGACTGGACCTTTATGGATATTACTAGTGCCCCCTTTCTCTATTTATTTACTTGTGTCTGATTTTTTTTTAAATGTGAACCTAAAGAAACAATCTGTAGTTTGCTTAGTTGTCAGTGAAGTTCTGTATTTCCCCAAGTATATCACCCTGAGAGAAATCCTGAAATTCCTGGGATCAAAACTCATGAGAGATTTCTAACTTGAGAAACCAAAAGATAGGTATTTCCTTATATGAAGCCATGACTTTATCCCAGTGGCAAGTTTAAATCAATGCTCAAATGGCCATGCTGGGGCTTTGTTCCCTTCTTTGCCCCTACCTCACCCAAGTCAAGATCCCTACCGAAAGTCAGAACCCTGTCTTGCAGCTTAGTTTTCTAAACTATCTTATGTCACAGAATCACTCACCTTTCCTATTTTACAATTTATGTGTATGACATGTAATATTATGCCATACATCATTAAATGTATGAAAACATTAATATGTTCTACTTAGAAATCTTAATCATGAGATCAGAAACCACCATTATCCCAGTTTTCAATCCTGAGATAGGCAATAGAGAAATCAACGTGGAGACTCCTTAGATATCTGTGTAAAGAAAGTAATATTGTTTTATTTGCAGAAAACCCCCGAAAAGCTTCCAAGGACCTTAAAAAAAGTCTTGCTTCTAGTCACATTAGAACTTATAGGATCAGAAGAAAGAGAAAGCTGCTTGTGCCATTATGAGGATATCAGTAAGATCAGCGTAAAAATGTTCCCATTTCTTTGGATGACTTAAAGCAGCCTTAAGATAAGTTTGATGATCAAGAAAGAGCCATTCAGTCCATGTTTGCAGGCTAGTCTGGCATAGAATGAAATATGGAATCTGCTCTGAAATTCTGAAACCTCCCAGAGTAAATCTGAGAGGATTTGCAACACTCCATTGCCCATCCATCTCTGTGTCCTGGCCCCCATTAGTAAAGCTTCCTCAGGCAACTACCTGGGAAGCAATGTAGAGACCTATATAAACTGATTATATAGCCAATATTTTTATATTGGCTATATTACTGTCTGCTAACAAAAATTTACACATACCCAAGCCTTTCTTCTATCCTCACATTTTCCATGACTGCTCACTGCAGACCATGTGGGATACACTCGCGCTGAATGCTATTACAAGCTGCATGAAAACTGATGGTCCTCTGAGAACCATCCCAAAACATACATAGTGTCTTTCTAAAAAGAATACATTTGTGGTAGCTCAGGAAGCCCAATCAGGCAGCTGAAGATCTTCTAGGTGCTTGCAAAAACCCCTGGCCATCTTTGAGGCTGCAAGACAGAATAACCAAAAGCTTTGTAACATGCTGTAGCTACTATCCCTGACACAGACACATGCACAATGTGAGCATCTACCACGTCCTCCTCTCTGCAACTCCATTGCCCAAAGGCACTTCTATCAACAACTAATGTAGATGGGCAATTCTCACCATGTAGAAGCATCCTGCTCAACCAAGTATGATGCAGCCAAGCACTCTCTCCAGCCAAGCTCTTTGGGGTTGTCAAGAAGTGTCTTGCATCCACTGAGGAAGAACAAAATGCTACAAAAATCACACACAAAACATCCTTTGCACGCATAGATGCTGTTGTTCACATTTCACACCTAATATCAGGTGCATCGTGCTCTTTATAATCCAAGAAGAAAAAAAATATGCACACAAATGAATCATATATGTGTACCTTTGTAAATATAGATCAGAATGTACTTTATGTGTGAGTCATTTTTGTCATGTAATATAGGAAATAAGAGCCTTCCCAGAAAGTGGCATCATGCAGATTTCTAATATTTATTATCCCAAGTGAGATAATGAAGTTTATTTTCGCTCTCCACACAAAAGTGGGCTCAGTGAAAACTGTGTGCGAGTTGCCAGCGCCTTTGTGTTTTGAAAGGTTATTGATGTGACTAGCAGGTAAACTGTAAAGAAAAG
Source organism: Ara ararauna (assembly GCA_028858755.1). Classification (NCBI taxonomy): domain Eukaryota; kingdom Metazoa; phylum Chordata; class Aves; order Psittaciformes; family Psittacidae; genus Ara; species Ara ararauna. The sequence goes on from CM054379.1 coordinate 23,343,197, forward strand.
GCTCCAGTTGTTTCTTGTTTTGAATTTTTCCTTGGTGCAAGCACCAAGAGTAAATACTGGAATGGGAAAAGTTAAAAGTCACAAGTGTCCCAGTTACACTCAAAGGGAAAAAAATTAAAACCCTTACTTGTTGGTGCGCTATGCAGTTCTGCAACATTGATTTTATTCACACATAGTGCACAGCTGTTTATTGAGTCTGACCCTTGAGGGAACGCTGAAGAAACACTGGAAATGAAACTACTCAGAAAAAGACAGTTTTCCTTTCCTGTTTACTTGATAGATGTTTCAAAAAAAAAAAAAATTAAAAAAGAAGGAAACATTTCTTTTATAACAGTGACTTGCAAATCATTGTTTGAAATATTAGCATAATTATTTCAATACTTCTGATGTTTTCCCCATCTTATCCTCCAAAACAGTTACTTTCACTAAAAATGAAAACAGTGGAGAAGCTACTGCTGTTATTGCTCAGGAGACTGTAAAATAAAACTAAGCAATGCTGTCCTTTATTAAAATGATTTAGTAACCAGACCATCTCACTTTTTTTATACTGCCTTAAATGCTACTATAAACCAGCCTTAAATATGTCATTCCTATTCTGTTTGACTGTTTTGTCAGAATAAAAACATAAAATACATAATGGATTCAAATAAAGAGAGACTGAAATGCAGTGAGCACATTCAAATCCCTGCAGATCTGATTTTGTAGGTAGGGAGGATGTCTGGGAAGTTGTTGCTTGATTACTTTTAGCTAGACTCTCGAAGAATCTCCCTTACTTAATACAGTTCTCCTTGAATTGAGCAATACCATCATAGGAATACAAAAATTTAAATATAAATTTAATAAAGCAGCATCAACTGAAACTTTAATTATACTGAAGACAATAAACGTGCAAAAAATGATACCTTCAACCCCCCTTTCCCCTTAGGTGCTTCTAACCAGCCAGTGGCAAGACCTGCACAGCTGAAAGCGATTTCCACAGCCTCCAATTCCATATTCATTCAGTGCTGGACAATTCGTCAGAACAAGAGAAAGGTAAAACCAACTTGAAACGGCAGATGTCTATACTTCGAGACTTCGAGAAGGATTCAGATTTAAGAATTCTCTTTAGTTTATGTTGCTATAGATTCAGTTCTCTTATACATGGCAAAAATTGAAGTCCTAAGTCTTTGAGTGTGAGTGCTCCAGTGAATGCAGAAAAGAGAAATCTTCTTTTCCTGAAGCACGGTGTGATAAAATCATAAACTACTGTGAAGATGCTACCAGCAAAACTAGTGTTTGAACCTCTGGAAAGTTTAAAGAGCCAGGTCAAGGGGACTTGACAGAACACAGAATCCAAGATATAACCAGAGACAGAGCTGTCAAGAGCTCTGAAGACAGTTCAAACAAGACTGATACATCAGAAAAGCAGTTTCTAGATCTTTGAATTAAGACTGCTGAATAAATGCAAAACGTTACTTTCCAACAAGATAGTTATCACAAGAGTGGTATGAGAAATGCAAATTTTAATTTAAGAAAATAAATAATTGGCATAACCAGCTCAGAGTTAGTGAGAAATTTTTCCCAGCGTGTTAACTTTCAGATTACTGCAGCAAGACAGAAGGGTACAGGTTTTTCTTCCTCTTTTTTTAAGCTATCTGAACTGGAGGTCAAATGTTTGGATAAAAGTAAGTGTATGCAAATTTGCCTTTTGTTGTAGGTAGACTACCTTTTCCCATTATATTATTTCTAAGTTTTATGTTAAAGTTATAATGCTCTTAAATCTTCTCCTCTGTGATATCTACAGGAACAACGACAATGGTGGAAACCTTTAGCCTGAATAGCTCAGCAGCTTAGGCCAGCACATGCATTGATCAAATGGAAATAACGTCCATGACAGTCTACGTTACTCTGATTTATTTCAACAAATCTCAAAAGCTGTATTTAAAAAAAAAAAAAACAACTCAATAAGGGGTTTAATATTTTTCTACAATTAATGCTCTTCTTTGGCTTAAGAATACTGTCCAATCATTAAATATGCTCTATCAACCTCACTGCCTTTTAAAGAATCTGTTGAAAGTCTTTTCCTCTGACACACACAGAAGAAAATTGCGTAAATTTAAAAAGAAAGGAAAAGAGTAAGTTACCAATTTAAACCTGCAGATTATGTAACATTCCTCTTTTATAAATCAGATCTCAGTATTACAGAGTCAAAACCTCACCTTGAAGAACTGTGGACTGCATCATCATAGACATTCTAATGGGGATAAGAGGATTAACCCTACACATGTGAGCACAAGCTTTCTTCCACTTAGGAGTTCGCACTAATGCTGGCACCAAATGAACTGCTTTTCACATACAACAGTATGAGGGACACCAGGCAATTTTCAGCTCTTACTTTGGCTAGATTCTCTTCCTTCTAACAATGCTGAACTATGTTTTACTGGACAAGTGGTCCACTGTAGGAGAACCTGCCCTAAGTGTTAGATATCATTCTACAAACAGCACTAAAGCCCATGGTTTTATCATTAACTAATTACTTCTGGTTTTATTTTAAAAGTCTCTGGTTATTTTTCTAATGATTCATAACTAACTCCTTACACCGCCAAACTGCTAAGCACTGAAGACCGCCAGTGGCTGGAAGTTAAAAAAGGCAAATTCATAACAAAGCTGAAGATGAACATTTCTAATAACAAATGATCAATTAGCCATTCTGTATGAATGATGTCATGTGACAAGTTTAAATTCTGATGTAATACCTTTCCAAAATTCTTTCTGTATCTCAAGCAAAAATCAGCAGATTGATGTGGATAATAGAGAAAAAACGTCCTTAGTCCTGTACTGAAAACTGAAGCCCATCCAGACCTATATGGCCTAAGGCACTCCAGTTCTTTTCAACAGCACACATGAAATGAGTGTGACCTAGCATCATATTTAGATGTAGTAGTAACCCCAGAAGAGCTCAGTGGGTACCTACTCACAGCTTTACAAGTAAATGCAGGTTTCATACAAAATCTAAACCAAATGAAAATCTGCTGCAAACTCTAACTGCCCAGATACCATGCACTAGAAATCTAACTACCTGATCATAAAAGCCCTTTGGGATCTTTAAAACTGATTTTCTAGTATTTGTTTGTTTAACTTTCTTTTTCCTTCTTTTGAAACACTGACAGTTACTATTTTTCTACCAGAGCATCTCCTTTCATTCTACAATTCCCTCTCACTGCTACATATACTGCATTTGTCCCAAGGCCAAAGGCAGATGTCACTCGCCCTGGCTTGAGCCTTAAGTCCACTTTGAAAATAACCAGTTTTTAAATGTGTCTGCTGAGGGGATATGCCAGAAGAAGCAATAGGGTTGGCATCCCTCCTTTTGCCCAAAGCCCTTCAGGATGAAAAACAGGGAACAAACTAGGCACATCAGAGTGCAGAATACTGCTGTAATCTCCCTGAGACCCCTCTGGTCCCCATTCCCACTACAGCCTCATTCCTCACCTGCCTGCAGCTTTCAATGCTCTATCACACAAGACACCCACATGCACCCTTTTAAACTATGTCTATATGGATTTTTTTTATCTATCCAAGATCACCTCATCCACATTTTTTTGTGGGTAAGCTTCTGCACAAACTAATCTGATTCACAGTTCCAGCTTTTCATTCCCTTTATTCACTTACAACTCCGCACCCACATATACTCACTTATCCCTTTACAACTGACTACTCTGTAGCTGAAAAATAATACTACTGCTGATCAGAGAGAAACAGAATGGTTTTATGTTCCTACTGAAATTCTGCAGCCAGATTAGTTACAGGGCAATGGGTCCTCACCTCTTTGTGTGTCCTCTTCATTGCATAAAAATAGAAAGAAAGATGGTGGAGCTCCAATTTAATATTCTTCTTCTCCTCCATATTAATAAATAGCTAGCCTGGAAAACCAATTTCCTCCATAAATTTGCAGATTGTTACATATGGCACTGCCTATTAGTATTTGCATTTAGAGACTTCCACTTGAAAAAAAGCATGCAATTATGTCTTTGCTATTAACTATGCTACACAAAGATAAATGTTATTTAAACCTGCTGCAGATTCTAAAGGCCACAGAGTTTTTATAAGTAGGTCATTTTAAATGACAGTAATTCAAGATTGGTCAATTCCCTGCCACTACAAAGAAGAATCAGGCAGACAGAATATATTTAACTTTAACAAATTCCATCATTTCATGAAACAATTCAGCATTATGCTGCTAAATCTTATACTATATGCTTCTCTTTTTTCAAAGAATTAAGACTTAGCCTCCTCAGATCAGCCTGGGAAACTTTTCATTGCGAGAATTATCTACAAGACCACCTAAAAAATAAATGGGATTATTTTATTTTTGTGCAAATGGCTTCTTATGCTCGTATCTTCTTTTGTCTTTTGCAGCTCCGGTTTAGGAAAAGTTAATGCAACGTCTCCACCTGGTGGCCAATCATATTTGGGTGAAATCGAAACATCTTGTTATCTGGTCAACAAAACATTTTCATCTCTCTCCTACTTAGTCAAGCTATTGCTTAAAATTGGTTGTTACAATTAAATAGGGGGAAAAAAAAGATTTCAGAATCTATCACTAATCTACTGAGTATCCAATGCTATACACAGGTACCTCCTTGGTTTGTAATTTTGCACAGATTAGCGCACTACTGGCCATGCTGAATGATGTGATAACTTCAATTTAAAAGGTGATATGTTTCCAAAATCTGTTCTGTATCTCAAGCAAAAATGAGAAGACTGATGTGGGCAATAGGAAAAAGTGTCAATGTCTTGATATTTAGTTTTGATACACACAATCCCCAAGGAGACCAAGCATGTGGAGAAAAATGCGGGGAAGGGCTTAACAGGGTAGTATGTGATACAAAATTAAAGACTAAGTATTTCCCATCAGAAACCGAAAATTTCATAGTAGAGCTGCAGATAAGGAATGGGACACCTGAGCTAAAGAAAAAAAGAAAGGTAATTAGAGGAAGACAACAGTTCATCAAAGAACAAAGCTCAGTGTGGTGGGTTGAGCCCGGCTGGAGCCAGGTGCCCACCAAAGCAGCTCTATCACTCCCGTCCTCAGCTGGCAGGGGAGAGAAAAGACAGCAAAAGGCTCATGCATCATGATAAGGACAGGGAGAGACCGCTCACCAATTACTGTCATGGGCAAAACAGATTCAACTTGGGAAAAGTTAATTTCATTTCTTAGCAATCTATTTCTTAGAATAGAGTACATAATGAGAAATAAAACTAAATCTGAAAACACCTTCCCTCCACCATGCTCCCCTCTTCTTGGGTTCAACTTCTCTTCCAATTTCTCTGCCTCCTCTCCCCAGCAGTGCAGAGGGATGAGGAATGGGGATTGTGGCCAGCAATTCATCACACGCTGACTCTGTCATTCCTTCCTCCTCAGGGGAGGACTTCTCACACTCTTCCCCTGCTCCAGCATGGAGTCCCTCCCACAGGAGACAGTCCTCCATGAACTTCTTCAATATGAGTCCTTCCCACAGGCTGTGGCTCTTCACCAAATGCTCCAGCATGTGCCCTTCCATTGGCACAGCCCTTCGGGAATGGACTGCTCCAGTGTGGGTCTCTTCCATGGCTGCAGTCCTTCAGGAACAGACTGCTCCAGCGTGGCTCCCCCACAGGGTCACAACTCCTGCAGCAAACTTGCTCCAGCATGGGCTCCTCTCTCCATGGGTCCACAGCTCCTGCCAGGAACCAGCTCCAGCATGGGCTTCCCACAGGATCACAGACTCCTTCAGGCATCCCCACGCTCTGGTGTGGGGTCCTCCATAGGCTGCCCGTGAAGATCTGCTCCACCATGTACCTCCATGGGCTGCGGAGTCACAGCCTGCCTCACCATGGGCTGCACCACAAACTGCAGGTGAGTGAATCTCTGTTCCAAGCACCTGGAGCACCTCCTCCCTTTCTGCTCTGACCTGGGTGTCTGCAGGGCTCTTGCTCTCACCTATTTCTCATGCTTCTCTCCCACTGAAGTTGCACAGAAGTTTTTTCCCCTTCTTAAATTCATTATCCTAGATGTGCTACCACTGTCACTGCTGGGCTCCATCTTGGAGCCAGCTAGCATTGGTTCTTTCAGACATGTGAGAGGCTTCTGGCAGCTTCTCACAGAAGTCACCCCTGTAACTTCTCCCCCTCCCCCCACAAAAAAGGCCCCCAAAACAAAACCCTGCCCGTGAACACCCAACAGATTCAGAAAATTAATCCAGAAGTTACTGTAGAATGGTTTGGGTTGGAAAATCACCTTAAAGATCATCTAGCTCCACCCTGCCCTGCCAAGCACAGAGACACCTCCCACTAGACCAGGTTGCTCAAAGCCCCATCCAACCCAGCCTTCCACTATCACTGGAAGTAACAAAATTTAACCACAGTTTTAAAGAAATCAGTTTGGGTATGTCCTAGTTTCAGCTGCTAACAGTTATCTTTTTCTCCTTCCTAGTGGCTGGTAAAGTGCTGTGTTTCGGCTTTAGTCTGAGAACAATGCTAATGACACACCAATGGTTTAGTTGTTGCTAAGTAGCACTTATCCTGATCAAGGACTTTTCAGTCTCATGCTCTGCCAGTAAGGAGGAACATAGGAAGCCATGAGGGAGCAGAGACAGGACACCTGATCCAAACTAGCCAAAGTGGTATTCCATACCACAGCACATCATGCCCAGTATATAAACTGGGTGAGTTACCCAGAAGGGACCAATCGCTACTCAGGTCAGGCAGGGTATCAGTCAGCAGGTGGTGAGGAACTGTATTGTGCATCACTTGTGTTTACTGTTGTTTTTGCTTTCCCCTTTTAGTTTTATATTCTCTCCTTTTATTATTTCCCTTATCATTATTAGTAGTAGCTTTATATTATACTTTAGTTATTAGATTGTTCTTATCTCAACCTATGGAGTTTACATTCTTTCAATTCCCCACACGATCTCTCCCAGAGGGGAGGGGAAAAAGGGAGTGAGCGAACGGCTGCATAGTGCTGAGTAACTGGCTCGGCTTAAACCACAACAGTGCACTTGCCATGCATGACGGCTGAATGTTAGCAGTGTAGCAGTGGATGGCAATGTACCATTTGGTGAAGAAGATATTTTTCTATTACAGGACTGAACTTGTATAATTATTGTCCAAAGATATACATTCCAAGAAAAAAATGAAATAAATAAATAAATGAATAAATATAGTAATTGTTTAAATGCAGTACATAGGGATCCTTTTATTTTCTTTTTTTTTTTATTAAAACATTGCAACTATACTGTAGGGTTAATGCAAATGCTACATAAATATATTTTAAACAACAACTTTATTTACCCTCTCTCTAAAGCTTCCTTGAATCAATCTTCTGCATGATCCAGTTCATCATTAAGCTTCTGGTTTGAGTATCTCTGGTGAGCTAAGCCCATCACTAGCACACCTGTTCACTGGTTTTGACAGGGACAAAAATAATAGCATGCCATAATCACCAGAACAGCTTTGAATCTAATGATCCAAAATTAAATGAATATCTATATTCTCTTTGGCATGAGTTATCAAATCATAACTTGTTAGAGCAGATACTGTGGATTCATATTATAGAACTGTAAATTTATAGGCCATTGGTCTTTTAGTCATTTTGAGAGTTTGCATCCTGACTGAATACTTGCAGGAAAAAAAACAAACCAAAACAACAAAAACCACAAATAAGAGTACTAGTAAGACTAGCAAAATTTTTTGTTTAATACAAAATATGTTCTATAGTGGCTTTAGAGGAAACTCTGAGTGTGTGTGTGCGTGCGTGTGAGAGTTTCGATTTGAATGGGACAAGATTTCTGTGGAACTGTACAATACTGCTCTTTCCAGAACAGCAGATGAGAAAACCAAACAGCCATCTTAGATACACAATCACTAATGCTGATGTAGCCATTCTCCTACATGCTTTTCTTTTGGCGCTATCCAACCTTGTATGAAATAGCTACACAGTCACTGAGGCAGGGAATAGTAAAATCTCAAAAAACATATCTGGACTTTCACAGAGCAGCTTCAAGATTAACCTCTAGGCTCCCTCCTGTACCCATCCAAACTGTGACTCAGCCTCCGACATGGCCCAAGATACTCCACCAGCACACACAAGTATGTACTCCACAGGTATGCTGACCTCCCCATTGGCAGTGTGCCTGTGGGGACAAAGGAGCATCACAACCACAGCAACAGTCAGGCCATCCACAGATCTGTAGAGTCAAGGTTGTAAAGCCAATCCGCAAATAACTGACAATAACCGCAATTTTTTAACTCCATAACCAAAACCAAAAATGAAGGCATTTGTGGGGTTACTTCTTCCTCTGTCAAGATATTCCTGATGTTGTATTAAAAAAAGCTATCACTGTTACTCACATTCAGTGTGATATGCATCAAAGACCTACAAACTCCTACTAGAGAGAATAAAAAAAGTTCATTTAAAAAATAATACAGAAGTATTGTGGAAAGAGGAACACCTACAAAAGACTCTCACAGAAGAATGAACAAGACTTTCTCAGATGTACCACATCACAGAATAAAGTAATTCTGAAGAAAAAAAAAAAAACCAAACAAAAACAAAAAAACAAAACCTCCAACGTCAGCTCCTTCAGTCTTACAGGAAACAGCACAAGCTGGTTCCTTTCAGGCACTTCATCTAATCTAGTTTTAAATAAGCCACATAATGAGGTTTCTACACGTTCCCCTGGGAACTTATAGTTTAATAGAACTCATTTTTTCAGGAAATTTAAATTATTTTTTATTTCCTCCTATTACTTCTAGTTATATGTATCATATATTTCATACAGTAAAATTTTCTTGAAATACAGTAAATAGTAATATTTCTTTGCAAGAAAATAACCCTTACCAACATTACTAAGCTTACTAATTTCAACAAGGTTTTCTTCTTCAAATCAACTTAATTCAGTTAAAAAGTTAAGTGAAGTTTGTAAAAGGTTACAAAGTAAAATCCGATTAAAAGTTTCTCTGTCAATATATTTAACAGATAATAATGTTGCAAGGTACCCTACAAATGTGTCCCACTTGAAAATTAGGGTTATTATTACTGAGGAGATACATTAGGTAAGTGCCCATTCCCTTAATTTGAAAACCTCCTTAATTAAAAATATATGGAGTGTAAAAATAAGAGGGAAGGGGCAAAAAATTCCACTAAGTTCTTACTGCCTATATGAATGAAATAAGCTCTCTGCTTTACTTTTAGCTTTTTTTCCTCTAGTTTTAGCTCAGCCAAATTTGCAATCCTCATCACATATAACTATATATGTGCTGGGATACCCCTCCTGTGAAGGCAGACTGAGAGAGCTGGGCTTGTTCAGTCTGGAGAAGGCTCCATGGAGATCTTAGCCTTCCAGTACCTAAAGGGGGCTACAAGAAATCTGGAGAGGGACTTTTTACAAGGACATGTAGAGAAAGGACAAGGGGCAATGGCTTTAAACTGAAAGAGGAGAGATTTAGACTAGATATTTGGAGTATGAGGGTGGTGAGACACTGGCACAGGTTGCCCAGAGAAGCTGTGGCTGCCCCATCCCTGGAAGTGTTCAAGGCCAGGCTGGATGAGGCTTTGAGCAACCTGGTGTAGTAGAAGGTTTCTCTGCCTGTGACAGGGGCGAGTTCCTTCCAATCCAAATGATTCTACGATGCTATAAGACACTTGCTGACAAAAAGACGTTACACTAGAAGACTTGTATATTAGAAAGAAACTAGAAAAACAGCTTTCTGTTACTGTAGCATATTGTCTGTCATTAAATCACATAAAGATGGTGCCCTATTACTGATAGTTCTGGTAAAGATTATGTGTTTCTGAAGTATGGCTTGGAGGTAATTAGCTGTATCTATGCTACATTATCTTGATTGTTTGTGTGTTTCTATATAGTAAGTAGCCTAAATATGATATATAGTCTAGTATTGAGCACTAATCCAGTTGCCTAAATGGGGCCAAGCTGTTAGTTACCAGAGAAACCATCTGTTCCCAAACTGAATCATCTATAACTAGGTCAGGTACACCTACAATACAATGTGCATAATCTAAGAAAATAACAATTGTCAAAGAGTAAAACTGGAATAGATGCCTCATGGCCATTTGTTCTGACCCACACTCAAAGTGCAGGACTTTGTCCCTGTGAGGGACAATGTGCTCAAAGCACAGGTAACTTCTAAGCCAGGACAGGTTGCCCAGGGCCTTGTTCAGACACTGCTTTGTATTTCCAAGGAATGGAAAATCCACAGCCTCTCTGGCAGTGCTTAGCTGGTCTCACTGCAAATAACTTTTTCTTTCCCTTGTAACTGACTGAAATTTCCCTTGCTGCAACTTGTGTTCACTGCTCTTCCACCTTCTACTGCACACCCTTGAGAAGCATCTGGCTGTGCTTCCTCTATGCCTCCAGTTTAGGTAGTTGAAAACAGCAACTAAATCCAGCCCAGTATGTGGGTAGACTTCCTCACTACACAAGCACACTGCTCACTCATACTCAACCTGCTGTCCATCAGAACCACAAACACCTGATACTGGGTACACCCTGTTTTTCTGCAGATCTGCCTTCCAGCCACTCAGTTTCCAACTTGTACTGTTGTACAGGGTTGTTCCACTCCAGCTGTCCCTCCCTTGGACTCGTGTGTGTGCAGTTTGCCCAGAAGTGGTCCCTAGCTCCATCTTCCTAATCCATCCTCAAATTTCTGGTGGAAACAAAACACTGAAAATATAATATTTACAAAGAAAGCTAACAGCATGAATTAGGATGAATCAACCAGATTCAATGAAATCTTAACATCAAGCATTAAGCAGAATTGTACTGTCCAGGTTCAAACTGGCTATTTGCACCTTGTTCAGCAGCTGCTGTACCTGCAGGCACCTACAATTACTAGCTGCCTTCCCGTCTGCTTTCCTGATTCCCCAGGCACTAGGAACCGTGCCCCCAAGCATGCCCTGAACTACTTCAGTTTCCGCACCTCAGTGCTTATCTCCCACATAGACCCAATCAGAATCCAAGCGTGGCCTTTTTTCAACCAACATCCTTTAGGGGCCAAGCATTCAAAAAAGCAGGTGTTCCTACTTCCTAGACCATATGGGTCCCCAGTTATGAAAAGGCTACTCTGGTAGACCACCTCACATAAATCATGGGGCAAAGCTCTTAGCCTTTTCTTTGTTTTCTTTTTTCTTTGCCAGAGAAGACAATTGCAAACAATTATTAATCAACACTTAGTAGTTAAACCATTCACCTAGAAAATGAGAGATGTTTTCAACTTGAGAGTGCCCAAAAAAATACCTTCCACCACCAAATTACAACAACATAGGGAATCTGTCATTCCCTCCTCTTCAAACTGTTCTACTGGGGACAAAAATGACCAGGTCACAGAAGCAACATTTTAAAGGACATACCTTAATCCTTCTAGTTAGGCTACAAAATCATACTCTTTTACACAAGGAATCCCATACAGCTTGGTGCACTGCTGCACATCTCTGGAAGAAATGGAAACTGTTCTTTCTTGAAATGCCATAGACTGTAGGCACTTTGGGCTGTGGCTATAGGTTTACTGGGAACTTGTGTTTTATGAATGACTGTTCACTGTGTTGAAGGAGCTGTTCACAGACATGCAGCTCAGGAAAGACTATATGGGCAGAAGTTGCTACTTAGACTCCACATAAAGGGCCTAAGTTCTAGAAGGTGTAGCATTTAGAATAGATTTTCACCCTCAGTTTTCCAGATCCAGTTTGTAGAACATTTAAAATACCACATTGAGAGGTCAAGACTTTTCCCCATACAGTCCACAGGAAGCCCTGCATTCCCCAAAGGTTTCTATGCCTGGGACAGGAAACCCAAAACACAGCTAGATGCTAGATTCAGAGCTGTAAATTTTTTGTAAGGCATTACATCTCATTAAGCACAAAATAAGGCATGTCAGGTTTCAGTCAACTTTTCAGTCTGGCTATCACAGCAGACTCCACAGCCCACACCACAGCACAGGGCAGATGTTTCAGAATATGCTCTAAATGCCTCACAAGTCCCATGGAGAAATGCATAAATCAGCCAACCACAAACACTGAGTACAGGGACCCGAGATGCCACTCTTCTTTAGCCAGCTTATGCCGCAGGTAGGTTCCTCCATCCGCTCATTCACAGTCCCATAGCTCCTAATAAAATTAGAAGTTAAATTTGTCTCATACACTAATGTGCTTTATCCTTTAGAATAGAAAAGGAGAATACACTCTATTATGAAGTAGTCTAGTCCGGTGCATTCAACCCAAGTGAAGAAAATGCAAAGCTAATTCTCTATTTCAGACCAAAGTTGTTGGTTTGTTTTTTCTTATTTTTAACTTCTTTCAGATATGTGGTTTAATCCCAGAAGTATTAGTTATTTGATCTCTCTTGCTGAAGGTGTCTTGCTCTGCAGAAAAGGATCTAAGATTAATTAGGGAACATAAAGGGTGTAAAACACAGGGAACATGACCGGATTATGAAAGTCCAAGTGTTTGTTCCCAGAGTTGTTACATCAATGAGTGTTTCATATAAAAATGAGTCAGAATTCCTTTGACGAGAAATTGGAGCATAGGTTTTCCCCTGCCCAAGAAAGTGTCTAGCTCCTGGACTGAACTCCTGTGGCTAAAGAGAGACATATCACAGCTCTTTAATACTTTTTGTACAGTAAAACAGCTTCATGGGGGTGAGCAGCAAGCTTATAGCTTGAAGGTGGGAAAAGAGAGATGAAGCTTTGAACCCCTGGAGGCAGAAGGGGGAATACTGGCTTGATGCAAAAGTAAGCAAAATTCCACATTATATGGAATGTCAGATTAGAGGAGATCAATGGCTCCATGGCTTAAAAGAAAATGAACATAATTAAAGAGCTTGGTCACATATTATGTGTTAAGTTCAAACTCCTATGAAATCAGGGTGATTAAACACTAAAAAATTAATCAGAACCAAAGTCTGTCAAACAGTGTTTTCTCTCAACACCATGGTATTCCTTTAAAGTAAAAAAAAAAAAACCTAAATCCATTTAAACCCCACTTTTATTCTATTTTTTTATGATTATTATTTTCAGCAAGATAATTTTACAGAACAAGGTCCAGTTATATTTCAGGATCACCTAGTAAGATTCCCGATGCTTGCTGCTCACTAAAATTACATCACAATCATAAGTTTAATTCCTTCATTATTCAGATCTGGATGTGGTAGTCCTAGAAACATTCTTATTAAATTTGTAGGAATCAAGTTAGTTGTCCTTAAAGTCAGTTCAGAGCTGAATACATATTTTCATTATTTTGTTTTCACAATGTTTATTATTATAGGAAAATTGATTCTTGAAAGAAACAAAAAAAGGTATTCTCAAGTATGTCTATGAAATTTCATTATTAAATAGAAATTTACCAGGCACTAATAGCAATATACCTTTTTAAGTGCTTTTGAATAACAGCCTGAAAACTGACTACGTATCTACAGAAATCAGGAACTTGCCACCAAACATTTTCTTACATCAGGGTTTCCCGAAAACAGTATCCCCAACCTTTTTCTCCTACTCTGCTTATTCTAACATTTTGTCCTTTCTCAGAAGAAAAGCAGAGAGATCATGACTTAAAGGAAAATTAAGAAGGGTAAACACCACAGAGACTCCTGCTGGAGCCGTGCCAGCATGCAGGGAGTCACCGGGCGTCACTGCAGCTCACTGGATTCACCAGAAACAAGCAGTAAACCGATAAGAGCTCAGAGCAAGGTGGTTTCAGAGGCACTGCCACCATACAAACACCTCCTAAGGGAATCCAAAGAGGAGCTAAGCTAATACAACTGCTTTCACATCAAGCGTTTCCTCCTGCCCCACACATGCTGAGGGCTATAGAGCATTCCCAGCTCTAACTTGAGCAGCTTTCCCAGTCTCAAGTCAGGCAGTAAAGCTTTTTACAATAGCAGAGCTGCCATTTCTGGGGAATCCCTGCTCCCCCAGGAGTATTCAAAGTGTATCCTGATGCTTTTGCTCTGGCAGATTGCATTGTCTCCCACTTACGAACAACTCCTTGACTTTCTGAGTACAGTCTTTCCTCTCTTCTTCTCATACCTCTACATATTTCTATAGCACATACACTCTGCAATGTCTCCGCTGAAGCTCATATTTTGTATCAACATATAAATTATAAAACATAGCTGACAAAGGCCTTTAATACCTATGGCATGGAGTCTGAGATCAAATAAAACATTGATGGGTCATGCTGGGGAGCATAACACTTAAGATCACTGAGCCACACCAAATTTATTGCCAAGCATTTCTACAAGTCATATAAGCAGGTATCTTAAAAAAAAAAAAAATCACAAATTACCTATGTAACAGATATTTGCATGACTCTAATTGAAGCATTTCTTACAGAAAGACTGCAAATCTGGGACAATGAGTAGGTGAGCATATATATTCTCAAGAATAGTTTATCCCTTCAGATTTACACAATTAGCCAACATGTAAGTACTCCTATACACCGTCACAGACAGCTGGTGAAAGAGACAAGTACACTGGTGAGTCTTCAGCGAAGGAATTACAGAGACATTTTAAACATCTGGGAAAGGAAGGGAAGATCAGATGACAGAAGAGATGAGGGAAAAGAAGAGAGTTAAACTACTGTTCCCAAAGCCACCTCTCAGTTATCTAAAGGGACATGAACCACCTGGCAGGCTGACAGGCTTTCTGTGTACCTCAACCTATTGGGGCACCTCTGTCCTAACAGTGTCTCTCTATAAACACAAGCTGGTTTTGCAAAGGCTCTCCTCAATGGAAGTTTCTAGCCATAGCTGGAAAAAGCCAAGCAGAATACCAATGTAGTCTTCATTCCTTTGCCATTTACACTTAAGCAGGGAATGGAGCCAGCTTGAATGAGACTGGATAGCCATGTGCCAAAATAAGAGTCAGGGACTTTCGTGTGGTTCATTCCAAAACAAAGGATTCGAAACATACTAAAGTATGAAAAGCAGCTGCAGCAGTAACAGGATAATTCAAGTGCAAGGGATCTCGAGTTCACTTAGTCAACCACTTGCTCAGAGAAGGGTCAGCTATGAAGTCAGACAAGGTATGCCAGAACTTTATCCAGTTCTGTGTTGAAAACTACCAAAGATGGAGGCTACAGAATCTCTCTGGGCAACCTCCTGCAAGGCTTGACTGTCCTCATTCTAAAAAAAAAGTTTTGCTTTCCAGTCTAAAGCTCTCATTTCAATTTATGGCTGCTTGTCCTCACTACATTTCATTGCATTTCTGCTGACCCATTCCTCCAGCTTCTCCCCCTGGATTGCAGCCTGGGATCCTCAAGGTGTATCAGCTGGCCCTCCCAACTTGGTATACAATGCAAACTTGATCAGCAAGTACTCCATTTTGCCTCTTCCAGGCCATTAATAAAGATGTTGGATAGGACAGGACACAGGATAGTACTCCACTTCTGAACAACCTCCAGACAGAGCATATCCCTTCAACCACTATGCTCTGGACCTAACTGTCCAAACAGCTTTTTACCATTTCTTTACCCATCCAGAGAGTAACATTCTACTCCAGATGTAAGAATATTATGGTAGAATGTTGAAAGCCTTGCAGAAGTCACAGTAAATTATGTCTTCCATTCTCCCCTCAGGTTGGTCAAGCCTGAGTCGCATTCCCTACCCTCATTTCTCCTGGTTTAAAGTTTTCCACACATCAGCTGGCTTGTCAGCATAGAAGCCCTTTCCTCACTTTGTCAGGTGGATTCCATCTTTGCCCAGCAATCCTCAATTATCAAAGAGGATCCTGCTGCCATAAAACCAAAATTCCTGTCAATAACATCAGCTGCATAACCATGTATTAATCCAGAGGACCGATTTGCTCCTCCCTCAGCCTCTTCTCTCCTCCATAAGGACTAAGAACATCACCTGGACCAGCAGGTATGAGTAAAACGTCCTGCCAGAGCACTAAGTCTCTCAATTAGCCAAGGCTTTTGATGGGAACTGGGAGGCTGGTGAAAACTATTCGGGGTGAAGATACCATGTGAACACAAGATTATTCTCTTCCTCTGGTATTGGAAAATGCACGTAAGAAATTACTTGTGCTCAATTATTCAGGTAGAAAAGTAAAGACCAAGTCAGATAATTTTCTCTAGGAAGCATATGAAGTAATAAGGTAAGCAGCCTTGTGGTGTACAGGGCTGCTGATATCTAGGTTACTGTAGGGCCCAGGCTGCTTACTACTGTCAAAACTACCAAAATATAGGCAGGGATGCGAGACGAATGACCAAAAAGTAATTTGGGACAGGTTGTTCACATGGGAAGAGTGTGAGAAAAGACATGAAGGCACACAGGCAGCAAAAAGGCAGCTCAAGGGGAGGGGGGAAGAATGAGGTGCTTATACCTGGTTCAAACACCTCTCCCACTGTGGAAGTGAAGTAGTCCAGACTTTGGTCTGCAGCTAACAAAGCATACCCAAGCATACTTATACTATCTTCTGCAGACATTAAGGGTAATTAAAAGCATCAGAGGATCTTTTGCATTCTTATGTTTGCTTTTATGGAATAGATTATTTTTTGTTTGCTTCTATGAGCTCTTATTCACGCTCAACACTCATATATACTGTCCTATCTTTTTACTACAAACTTTAAATGTCTTTACACACTAGGTTAGTACTGACACCTAAACTTCTGTCTGAAAGCCCAAACTTCTATGATTCCTGGCGTATAAGAACATTCAGTAACTAGTTAGCCATTTCAGAATTACTGAGCCACTCATCCCATATCTCCAGTGAAGCCTTTTCCTTCTCTGCCTCTCTTTTCATAGGAATCCTTAATGATCCCAAATCTCCTCCTCTCGGGCCCACTATTTCTGCTGGCCAAGGTCTGAATGCATTTCCTTCTGGAGATAGTATATAGTTACTCCTAAATCAGCCAGAAAGGATCAGTGAAATCAGGAAGAGATGCTCTTCCTCTAGGGAGTAACACTGCATGTGGTAAACTACTAAAACTCAGGCATCTTATTGTACAGTTACAGTATCATAAAGCTCCCTCAGGAAAATAAAATAAAAATTACATACACACATCCCCTGTCCCATGTGTCCCCATCATACCACCTCACCAGTATCAGGTGAGCTTTATGAAACATTGTAAAGTGCCGGAACATTAGAAAAACATCTAAGTAATATTTTTAATCTAGTTTAAATCTTCATCAATGCACATCTTTAAAAGTAAATAATGGAAAACGTTTCTCAAATTAACTGCATACAAATCTAGAAACATTTTAAGCAATGGTATTACAACAGCGTGCCTATCTGGCACGTAACACCTGGCTGCCTTCAGACAGCACATCTGACCAGCACCTAGCAGAGAAAGACTATGGTATGCACCTCATCTAGAAAGCTGTATAGGCAGAAACCTAATGTTACTCATACAGCATTCAAAAGCAAACCTTGACGCAGCATAGGACAGATATAATCCACACCACGCTACTACCTAGAGGGCAACGATTGTTGCTTGGCACTATCCCACAAAGAATGTACTGATGTAGCTTGAGATTTTTCCCAAGGTGCTCACCAACCACAAAGGTCACAGAAAGCTTCAAAACATTCAGGGTAACTTAGGCATGGCAAGTTACACACAGACAATAAGCATTTTATTATTCATGACAAAAAGGCAGAATACTGAATACACCAATATAAACAGGAAGATTTTTAATTCCAAACAAATGCAACCAGTTCTCTATCACTATCATGGGTTAAAAAAGTAAAAATAAAGTAATCAATGACACAGTATAAAAAAAAATACAGAAATACATTTAGTAAATACAACCAAATAATAAGCAGTAGTTTCTATTAAAGTTTTACCAAATCATAGTAGTGTTTTTGCTCAGAATTATACTTGCACAGTAACAAATAGACAGCACACCTAAACTTCCAAATCCTAAATAAATTACATTTTCTTTCAACTAGATTACAAGTATAGCCTCTTCCACTTACAAGAAAAATTATGTTATATCTGAGGTTGGGGCAGGGGAAGTACACAACAGAGAAAGGTGACCAGGGAAAAAAATCCATAGCCAGACATCCCAGCAATGTAATCTAAAAACCATCACATTACCTTGCAACGCACTTCTGAAAATCCATGTCAACAGTGGCAACAAAAGACATTCCATATATTTACAGGTGCAGCATAATCCTGAAAATACTTTCAATTATCTAGTTTTTACCTTACACACTTTGGGTATCAGACCTTCAGCAAAGGAAATACTCTGTTATTGCAAGCTAGGCTCATTATGAGTTGAGCACAACACAAACAATCTTGCAAATAAATCTAACATTTGCAACTTGCAGAACATAAAAATAGTACATACAAAGCTATTATTTTCTTAATAATCATCATTTTTAGGCTCTGTTTTGAAACAGTCAAGCAGTGTTCTACAACTATACACAAATTAAAGCACAATATACTTTACATTAGCAAAAAAACCCCAAACCAAACCAAAAAAACCTAACCTAAAATTTGCCAGTCCTGCTTGTGTAATATTAACATACAACTTGCATTTAGGGTATCCAAATGATCTTTAAAAAGAAAAGACACCCAAGCACCTGCTGCTCCAACTGAATACAGTCAGAAGGTACAATCAAAGTTAATGAACACTTAGGTGTCAATGCCTCTACATGACAGTTTTACTTGACACTACAATGAAGGTAGCCCAGTGAAGTACCTAACATGCCAGGTAAGCCTGTAATATTAACTAGGAAAAACTTAGAATTCTGCAATATATAAAGAAAACTGTTAATCACAAATGGTTACAAAACCCCCTCAATTTAATCAATACACTACCGTGACTTCTGATACTTTAGCTAATATTATCTTACGCATTTTCTGATTTATTAATGGGCATCTTTCACTTGTATGCAGAACTAACTTTGTAAAGATCTGCTGTCATTGTCTTATTTCTTACTTATTCAGATTTCCTGGACATGTCTCTCTTCTTTAAAAATAAAAAGGGAATCTGTTTTCCAGATAAAGCTTTCAGGTTTTCACAGAAATTAAATACATCACGATATGCAGGGCTAGGTGTTCTTAGATCTTATTTTTAAATAGAGATGCATTAGATATACTGTCTATCATTAGGGCTGTATTATTCATTTAAATTCAAACAATCACAGGACACATAAAGAAACCCCTTACACTTCAGGCCTCTTCATGCTTATCATCGTCCCAACACTTGAGGAAGGAGGCTGGGTGAAATGTAAAATTAAAAATAATATAAATAATAAAAAAATAATCAGACAAACACCTAACAAATTCTTGCAATTTCAGAATGGGTACTGAAAAACGCTTACTGAGACAGATGCAGCATACCATCACTTTTCAGTTCTGAAATTTCCGCCTACTACAAAGAATTAAACAAAAAAACAACCAAACAGGCTCTAAATATTTACCTTCAAGATACAAACAGACTAAATCATGGAGAAAATTTCCTGTCTTCATCTTGACAGATAGGTGGAGAGGATGGAGGAGAGAACACAGGCACATCCAGCAGAGACAACAACCCCAACTGTGATGCAACTCAGATAGCAACAGAACTCTGAGACAGGTCAATGGCATCTCTACATCAAGAGCTAAATGAAAACCACATAATGGGCATCTCTCTCATAAATGAGGATCCAAGGTTTTGGCTTACTGTTTGGCAAATATTCTCCTAACAAGGGCAAAGATACTCATAGGGAAACTTTGTAATTAGGAACAAAGAGAAGAGTGTGTTTGACAACTTTGTTTCCTGAGCATCCAAAACACAGAGGAAACACAACCACTATAAACCAGATGTTCTGACAAATAAAGTTATATATGTATATACACACACATAAATTGTAAAGAACTCTGACAGATGTTTGCCAAAACCACAACAGTCTAATTAAATAAATATATCAAGAGATCTTGGAGGAAAAAAAGAAAAAAAAAAGGATTTTGAGTAGTACCTTCTTTGTTGTTTTTCTGTTTTTGTTGACTTTTTTTTTTTTTATGAATTGACGTAGTACTTCCCTGACTGCAGTCTACTTATTCAAATCTTTTGATAGTATCTTCCCACATTGCCTTTCTAGACTGTGGAGTATAGAATCACAAGTCTTAACCAGTGCTTCTGGTAGTATTAAGTCATTCTACTTATCACAGTGCTGAAAAAAAACCAAAACAACTTCTTCACAATATTGTCCATCTTTTGCAGCTTTTCTTTCAGTGTTATATATGAACTCAGATCCTTCGTTAATGATATTCCTGCACCCACTTTACCAGATTTCCTTATTCGAAACTTTATCACAGATAACCCTACGGTTTGGAAAACTTTCTTTGTTTCACTCTTGCTTTATTTCTGTCAGCAAAATAGAGGCTTTGTTGTAATTATAATCTGGTTCACAAAGGGAAGCACAGTAACTAGGATTTGGATGCTTAGCCTACAAATCTGTTTTTTCTGATTTAATTCTGTCAACTGGAATAAGACAGCACCTACTTCTAAAGCAGGCTGCATGGCCAGCAGCAATTAAGGCATGAGCTAGATTGTTCTCCTTGTGCAGAACATCCACCTCTAACTTCATCTCAGAGCCATAGTGTTTAAAATGAAATACCAGACCAGGATTACTAAGAAGCTCCTGAAATAGAAGTTTAGCTTCATCACTCCAGTATTCCCCCTTGGCAGGAACTATATTATGTAAAGAGCAAGAGTGTGCCAAGTGTGGTATATATGACAGACTTTTTGTTATGACTTTAAGTTTATGGATATCAGAGTAAGGGATGCTCTTCAGAAAGCCATAATCAATAAATCTAAGAACAACAGACTGACTTGTTACTTCACTAATTTCTGCCCTGTTCCACTGTGCTTCCAATCCAAACTTGATCAAGCAGCTAGCACCAGGAGCCACAAGTTCTTGTGGCAAAGCTGGCAAGTTGTCAGGAAGGTCAGAGAGCAGCAAAGACAAGTTTTGCATGCAACCAAATAAGTTTTCAAACTGGACACAGAAGTTTGAAGGATCAGTAACTGCAGTTACAAACCCAGGATATCTTCTGCCACTCCGCAGCAACCATGTGATGGAATTTTTTTTGAATGATGTATCACACTCCTTGCAATCTGTATTACTGGATTTTTCTGGTCCAACAATAGCCTGACAATGACTTAATAGCGTGTCCAAATACTCCTGAAGCAGAATTTCCCCTATTAAAATATCTACTTCCCAGATATGAGAGCATTCCAAGTATCTCAAAAACAAGATCCTAATTCCATGATCCAGGAGTGCATTTACCATATGGACAAACTGATTTTTCTTTATTTTCTTAAACCAAACCCATTTACAAAACACAGCTTGTTTAGGAATACTTCTAATCTCATCACTGAGCATCTTTGCATTATTTAAGGACACCATCTCATACTTTCCATAATCCATGAAAAAAACTAGCATTAACTTCTCTTGGACAAATTTCTTTATCACTCTTGACCGATACCACTCCAAGTTAATTTCGGATTTTGCCATGCATTCCAATCCTTCTTCAATGTCATTCACTCTAAGCAAATCACTCCTCTGTGCTTCTTTGACAAGCACTACATTTAACTCATGCAATACTTCCACATTTCTAAGTAATTGTACATGAAATTCTCCACTCTCTAAAATACTAACTACTTCTGCTCCTTCTACCTGTCCAGAATTTAGATATTGAGGAAGGACATTTAAGGGTGTTTTGAAAGTGCTTTTCATCGTAACAGCCTTAGTTTTGCTTTGATCAACCAAACCATTCCTACACCTCCTGCCTTGAGGATTATCGCTTGTAACCAGAATCTGGTTTGGCTTATTTTCCTGATTATGCATTGGTGGTTTTTGCCACCTTGTCCTGCCTTTTTTCTGCAGAAGGTCATTAGACACAGATTTTCCATCACAAATTATATCTATTTCCCATTGCTCTCCATGTTGCTGTAAGAACTTGCAAGTGACTGGCTTGTTATTTGTTTTGCTTACTAAACAGGAAGTACTTTTATTAGTCCAGCTTTCACTAGTAACACTTTTTACTCTGCTAAGGAAACAATGAACACTGAGCCTTGGCAAAGTTAAGAACTTTCTCTGAATCCTGCAGATTTTTGAAGGACTTACAACTGCTGCATTACCATAGTCAATGAACTCTATCTCAAAAGAGTTTCTCCATTTCAGAGCTTTAATAACTGCTCTAGAGTAAAAACAACCAGTGTCATGCTCTGCAACAATGAGGTCCCCTACCATGAGCTCATCTAAGCCATTTTCATTACCTATGGTCTCCACAGTTTCATTTAACTCTTTTGCTAGTTGCATTATTAAGTTTTTATCCTCTGCAAACTGAATATAAAAACTTGACGGACTATTCACATGAGAAATATAACCCACTACTTCAGAATTTACCTGAATATCACGTTGAGGAAGACTGATTAATTTAGGTACATTTTCATTACTCCTTTCCTGCTGACCTGCGTAATTCGGTCTTTCATTATGAGATTTGGAGACAGCATTTACAGTTGCTTCCTTTGAATTTAAAGCAGGCTCTCCAACCAGAGATTCCTCTCTGTGCTCTGGAACAGCACTGACAGTATTTCTATAAACTGGTTCTTCCCTGTCCTGTGAAGTTGGAGGTTTTGAAGACCCACTACCCAATTTTTGTGTGATACATACAGCATTCTCTTCATCTCCAAAATTCGGTCCAGTACCTGTCTGAGAGTACTGGCTACACTCCTGGCATTTCACTTCAGTTTTCAATGGAACTCTTTCAGGATTTTTAGCAGTTACTTTGTTACTTTCTTGGTCATCTTCCATGTGACATACCACTCCTCTGCTACTTCCAATAAATTGTTGTGCACAATTTTTCAGTGCCAACTCTTCCAATACTTTTTCTTTAATTCTCTGACTTATTTTGAGCTGTCCATCATACAACTCCACGAGAATGTGTCCATCTGATTCTCTGGATACAATTACAGCCTTCAGCAGTTTATGAAGAAATGTTTCCTCAAACCATCTAGTAATTCTTGCTGGAATTTTTGTCTCCCTAAGATCTGACAGACAACACTTAATAGCTTGCATGGGTGTGAATATTAGGTCAGTGGCAAAGTCTGGAATAGGCATCAACTGGTCTCTCTCTACCATACTCTGATTTCCAAAATCCACAAAGTCAGCACATAAGTAGGATGTCGATTCCACAGGAAAAGCCAAAGCTCTATAAAAGAGACCATCTTCAAAATATCTGGCTACACATAATTGTGTACTGCTGGTATCATATTTTGCATTATTTGTCATTTTACTTATGGCACCCACCTTCTTCATCAATGTCTCTAGAATTTCGGTGTTTCTATTGAGCTGGCAATAGAATTTTGTGGGACTATGTATGTGAGTTATATAAACTTCCTCCTCATCTCCAACTTTTAAATTAAAAGATGAGTAACAAAAACTGCACAGAGAACCCAAAGATGCAAGGTTTCTCAAACCAGTATATTCAGACTGACTGAGTCCACCACTCAGTTCTCTGAAGAATTCCTCTGCACTAATAAATGGAGTCTGTAAGTCAACTATATTGCACAAACAGTTGGGGCTTACAAGAGCAAGAGCATAAATTATACAAGTCAGTGGTCCTCCAGAAGCAGAAATGAAGTCTTCAAAACGTCTACACATTTCTTCAGACCAGTTAAGTGAGTCAATCTGTAGAAGTATATTTTTAAGTGCACATCGAAATGCTTGACTTTCCAGAGTCAGGAAATCAGGAAGAACAGCCTGAAGATCTTTAAGTAAAACTCTTTCTCGATAACCATAGTCTACAAATATCACATCAACTTCATTTGTGGATACTTGCTGCACAACAGTTGCCCTGTACCACTTCCCATCTTTGGGACATTTAACAATACAGGCAAGCTGTCCAGTTTTGTAAGGACTGGTATGCTCTTCATAGTAAGTTTGAATTTGTTCCATTAAGTTATTTAGCTCTGGCAGTTTGCTTTGCAACTGGCATGAAAAATCTACTGGAGAAACAATGCAAGAACACACCACTTCAAAAACAGCTCCTGGTTTAAACACAAACTCTTTATAAAATAATTTCTCCTCATGTACCAATTTACACCTTTCAGCAACAGCATCTTTTCCAAAACAGGACAGCACAACAGATTCTCTGGGCGCTGAAGACACCCTGAATGATTTTTCCTTATGCAATATCTCTCCATTTCCAGATACCTCATTTTTACGAGTGCTACATGCGCTCTGCACATTTACTTTTTGTTTCTTAATTTTGCAAGAATTCAGTGCTTGACTTTTTTTTGCTGAATTTCGAGCAGGATCTGGTGCCCTTTCCCAATATTCAGCATATCCAGCTTGAACCATACATGTGGCAACATTTCCTTGCTCCAAACCATTCCTATAATGCACATTAACAATATACTTGTTGTTTTGCTTTCCAACTACATGAAGCAGCAGTGATGTATTAAACACAATATCTTTGAAGAAATCAATTTCCTTTTTAACCCATACATCATCCACAGGAAATGCGCAAGCAAGTGCACAACACATAGCTAAAGCTGGTAAACTGGAAAACTCAGGAAGTAATGTTTTCACGTCATAACAGGGTACTGTATCTGTATTTCCAAAATCCAAAAAATAAACAGTAATGTTTACATGAAGCACTTCAATGACAATACCCCGATAATAATGCATGTCTTTGCTATACCGGGCACAGCACAGCACTCCAGGCTCTGGGTTTTTAAGGACCATTTCATCAGCTCCATATTGGTTATATGTGGCTGCAATATTTTTCATCAAGGTTTGAAATTCATACTGATATTCACACGCTTGAATCCAAAAGTTAGATGGATTTATGACATATACCACAAAAGCAGTGTGGAAGGAATTAATTTTCATTTCTACTCTTTTGCAGTGGCTTGACAAAGAAATATCCCTTTCAGGTAAGCAGTTTTTTGTACATTTATTTTCAGTACAATTCTTTAATGAATTGTATCTCTCATAACATGGTTTGTATTTTATAGCAATACTTGTGATTTTTGTTTCTGGAAGTGAGACACATGAAGCAACTGCCTCATTCAGGTTTTCTGACTGCTTAGCATGAATTCCAAGGGTTTGCTTTTGCAGCGTAATATAATACAAGCATTTAATGTCATTGAATAAATCAACACGAACACACACAGAAGTTTGTCCTATCAAGGCCTGTGTAAGTTCTTTCAGCTGGGTTTTTATTACTGTTTCATCCTGACTATCAAAACAAGACAGCGCACATGGAAATGAGATCATTGGTAATGCCATGAACTCTACTTTAAGTTTCTGAATGCAACTAGATGGCACAGCTTCAATATTGCCAAAATCCATAAACCAGACTTCCACATGGTCAGAGAGAAACTGTTTTATCACTCCTCTATGCCATTCCCCATTTTGCCTTTTGGCAGCACAGAGTAGCCCTAAACTATCAAAAGATTTCATATTTTCTGTACTGATAGCTTCATAGTACAAACACATAGCTCCTGTCAAATCTTCCAGCTCTTTCTGCCGTTTCTGTATCTGACAGAAAAATTTATTTGGGCTAATTGCAACAGTTATTCTTACATTTTCTTGACTGCCAACAGGTAGACGTGGAAAGAGATCACCTGGAACTGGGCAAAAATCTGTCGGTTTCTCAGAATTACTGAAAGTAAGCAAATCCTTGACTGGGAGCTTCTGTTGTAACCACTGTGGCACTCTATTACAAAGCATTTCTTGGGGAAATGCTCTTAACATTTCTACAATAAGACAAAATGAATCCCCATCAATAAATTTTCCTAACTGCAGTTCAAGAACATCACTAATGATCCTTGGCACTTCTAGAATCAACAATTGGTATGGCATAACAGCTTTCACATGACCTGTAACCTGTAATCCCACCAGAGATGAAAAATAGTTAATGGCTTTTGGACCCCATTTTTCTCCAAGAGGAAGTATGCTTGCAAAAACACCCAAAACCACCTTTGGAGGCAGTTTAAACAATTCATCACAAGCAGAAGCAAGACATGTTTCCTTAACCACTAGAACTTGCCCAGTGTCTATAAGAAAAACCTTAGAGGTATTCTCTCGCTTTTCCAGAACTCTTCCTCTATGCCATTTTCCTTCTGTGTCTTCCACCAAACAAGATCCACCAACGCTGATCTTATCTTTTACTTTGAATACACGCTGAATTTCATTTTGTAGTATGTAATAGTCAAGTTCACATCCTGCCTTGTATTGGCCTTGGAACACTATAACCAAGCATTCAGGATGGCATTCTATGCAAGTTATCTTCAGATTCATATCTACTGTGTTTGGTGAGGGAGTCACAGATTCCATCCTGTCTGAAAAGAAAAGGAGCAAGATCAGCCTGATAGTTTTCCAAATTTTTTCTTTGTCAACTAATTCCTTACATAAGATTTGTTTTCAAAATGCTTCAATAGCATATTATTACATTTCCTGTTAAACTGTATACTAAGCATTTAACAATGTCGTGTTTTATGCAACTAGGATACACTTGACTATTTTCTTTGTAAACACATGTTCAGATAACATCTGAAAAGAAGTACCTCTGGACTTCCTCTTGTGGCTACAGACCAATTTTATCACTTGAGAATAATTTATAATCAAAAAACTGCTCCCAGAATAACACAGAGAACTAAGGATTATATCAGAAAACAGGGGAAGGCACAGACAGGGCAATGGACATGCAGGGATGCGGAACAGGACAGGGCAGATGACTAGGAAGATAACTGTATTTCTTCTCCAATAAAGGTATTTCTAATTGAAAAAACAAAAGAGTGGAAAGCAATTAATGTCATTTATGCAATCTCTGCTCATCTCACAGATGTTATCTACATCCAGTAAACTTAACTGCACATCTCTCTAAAAAAAGATCCAATTCAGTATTTCATTGCACTGGACTTGTTACAAGGAGTTTTGCCGGAGCTTACCTGCAAAAGTACTTTCAGTATGCTTTACTCTCTCTTTATAAAATGTGAATGACCAATCCCTATTTACCCTTTTTCTGTGTAAATCACCTCTTCAAATTAATAATATCTTCTAGCCCTGTGCTTTACTATTTACATAATCAGGCTGCCTATACATTATCAGTTATAGCTGCAGCACACTTTAAGCTTTTGTAATTTCAAGGACATACATTATTTATGTCCAACATTTCTGCACTGCGCATCAAGTAACAACTGTGCCAGGTGTGTTTTGTACCATCTCAACATTCAGGTTGAGTTGTTTATGTACCTTTAAACCCTTCAGTTACTTCTCTGAAATCCATCTATAATCTGCTCTTGAAGATCAGCTTTCAGTTCCATTCAAATTTGTCAGGGGATCTGTGATTTCACATTGTTTAGGCATGCACAGCCCTTCTACAACTTAACCAAGCAATTCCATTAAATAAACCACTGTTCTAACAAAGTAATTGCAGTTAAGACACCTGTCAAATGCCAAGACAGTGAATAAACACATAAAGATAGGCTGGACAAAGCATATGCTTGATACATGAATTTGTATGTGAAGCTGAAAGTCAGCTTCAACTACAAGTTATTATGACAAGATCTCCCTCAGCCTGCAGGATAATCTTCAACAGAAACGTCAAGATAGTTTTTATTGCAAGTATACATGAAGTACGCTAGTGATTATATAATCTGTCTTCAGAATATTGATCCCTATAGTTCTATTTACACACACACAAAAAAAACCCAAAAAAACTAAACCGACAAAAAGCAAACCCAAACCACTCCTACTGTAAGGCTTACCAGAACAAAACATCTCCGGCAGGAGGAAGAAAGACACGTCTTCTCAAAGAAAACCCCAAACCACCAGCCACCCCAAAACACCTCCTAGTAAAAGCAGTATCAAACCGCGGTCTGCCAAATGCCTACACTTAATAAGCGCTCTAATTTTTCACTTTTCCAGTAATAAAACAGAAAACTAAATTTGGAGGGGTGGGAGGACAGTACGCTAATGAAAGGAAACAGCCTCCAAGAAAGGATTGTGCCTGCCTGGAAAAAACACATGATCATTACAGAGGATCAAACTTTCGAAGGTGTGTCACTTATGCTTTGGGCACCTTTGCTCCCCCCCACTACTGAAAAAAAGCCCTGGTTGCAGAAATATGTAACAATGGAATAGAATGTGTGAATTAACACTTGCTTGCTACTGGTCACAGGCCAAACAACAGCACTGCACTGATACAGAATCCTGGTTTCAGCTGGGATAGAGTTTATTTTCTTCCTCTTTTAACCATGATATACAGTCACATTTCTACAATTCACAAAATCATTTTTTGCTTTTTACTCACCTATATACCAGTTCAGCCTTAATTCATTCAGAACACACCTCCAGAAGCCTCAGCCCTCCTATTAACAACCCTGCATCTCTCTACAAGGAAAGATGACAGCAAGAAATTAGAGAAAAAAAAAAAAAAAAAGAAAACCACAACAAAAACCAAACCATTAAACATTCTTTAACTACTTCTCTAAATCCTGCTTCTGCCCAACAAATACATCCTAGAAGAGTTCCTCATACCCAGTTTAACTAGAATGCTAAGCTTTAAAAAAAAGCATAATTACGAAACTGAATGCACCTTCTTAAAACCATGGTAAGACCATTTTTTCTTCATGGCAGCTCAAAAACCATGCCAATCAGAAGCACACTACACAGGTAACCTACCAAATACCGGCTAAGCAACAGCAGACACATACTCACATACTTTTTTTTTGTTTGTTTGCAATACCTCGGGCATCCAAATCTGTACTCCAGCATGTATTGCTAGATACAAACAAACTTACTGCATAATAAAATTACTTTGAAATACAAACAAATAAAAGACGCAAGTGACAGTTTAACGTCTGTGCGCTGCTCCACAAAATGGCTGCTCAGACGGGGGTTATTTGACGCCCAAGGCACCCCTGCCCTGAGAGGAGTCAGGCGCGGAGCTGTGCTCATCTCCACCGCGCGCGGACCGGCGGGGGAGGGCCGCCGCCGCCGCCAGGCGAAACCTGAAAGCGAAGACAGCCACCCTTCAGCAGCAGCTTCCTTACCACCCGCAAGCGCGAAAGCGACGGATGAGAGCCACAACCGCCAGAGCACGATCATTCTACACCACCCCACAGCCGAGCCGAGCCGAACGGAACCCAGCCACCCGCGGCACCCCCACTCACCCCGAGCTAGCAAAATGGCGGCGCGACAACCCGCTCCCACACGCTGGTCGGCAAAGCGCACGCGCCGCAGCGCCGCCGGAGGCTTGTGTGGAAAATGCGGCTCAAGGTTGATTGGTGGGAACGCGACAGCAGCGCTCGGCCAAACAGCACGGCCCAAAGGCAGAGGTGTTAGGTGATCAGACTTCGCATAGAAGTTGTTAAATAGGCAGAGTTCCCTAAGAATGAACTTAAATAGTACCATATTTATAGAGGGGAAAGATAAGACCAAATCTTTTATGTTCTTGCACGATTAAAACCTCAGGCTGAAACCTAGAACCCAAGGTAGGTGTCTTGGCATCCTTTGCAGTGTGAAGGAGGAGTGCTGCCCCAGAATGGTAGCTCAGAAGAAGCAGTCATGAGCTTATGAGTACTAAATATTACAAAACAGTGTGGGGTATGGCTGTGTTTTACCTGTTATGTAGTCTTCACTCCTGAAGGCAGAGTGCTGCCACTGGCTTGCTTTAAAGGCAGCAAGACCTATGTTTTGTCCTACTCAAATTACGGTGGTGATGACAGCTGTAATATAATAATCTTATGGTTAAAGAAGTCAGATTCTTGCAGCATGAGTGAATTTAAAAAAATGTGTACTACTTCCCTGCAGTGTGCCTTAACCATGGGTGGTTATGCGTGGTGTAATGCAGTGTATCCCTCTTGTTTGAAGTTTTGCTGCTATGGGATGGATGCGGGGAAGGGAGAGAAAACAGAAGGCATAACCAGGCAACCTGTCAGGGCTGATTGGATGCTGGAGCTTTCTCACCCTTTTTTGGAAGTGAAGAAGAGCTTTTTTACTGTTGTGCCTTTGTTACAGATTTCTTTGCAGTTTATATCATTTCAGCCAGTACAGGAATATGTCTCTTCTGACACAGTGTGGGGGGTTTCGTACGTCTTTTATTCACTCAAGAGGAGTATGATTTTTAATTATCCCCTGCCCTGATTTCGTATCTACACTAGAAAGTGTTAAGTATACATGAAGTACTGCCAGATCTCAGAAGTAAGCTCCTCCAATAACATTTGAGACATGGGTGTCACAATAGGCCATTGTAAGTGTACATAGCAGACAAAAGCAGAAATAGCAGTATTGCAATATCCCACAACATCTCTATAGCGTACTTCAGCAAGCTTGCAAAATTTATTCAGTGTTTACGTTTGAATTGTGAATGTTTTAAAATATTGGTGAAGCTACACATTCCACATTGATTAGTACTAAATCTCAAGTGGTTTTCCCAGCTTTGTTTACGGTGTGAGTAGTACAACCAAATCTGGGTTTTCATCTTTTCCACTTTATTGTCTTTACAAATTTTGTGTTGCTGTTACTCCCACAAAAAGCTCTGTGTTCCTTCCTTGTCATTATTGTGAGGAAGACATTAAATATTTTTTGCCGTTTCATCCACTATGGAAGGTCAACAAACTCCAGTTTATATTCCACATAAATAGAATACAATTGAAAAATAATTTTGATGTGTAAGGACTTACTCTCTTAATGAATCTCGACTAAGACAAAACTTCTAAAATGAGCCTCAAGTTGTTCTTTGACTATAACAGACTGATGAGGAAGGTGGTACTTCTTCATGTTTTCCAAAATAGGACTCTGAGAAATCATCTCTCATCACTGAGGAATGATTTCTCATCAGGAAAATTTTTTCTATGACTCCAGTATATTCCTTAAAAACAATTAATAAAAACCTGACATTTCACCAAAAAACTCTTCTGTTCTCATGGGGTGAAGTGGCTGTTCATAACCATTTTTATTCTGTAAGAGATTATGGTCTGTTTCTGAGTTTGACTACTTTCAGTAGACTTCCACGTGAAATATCTTGTGGAGGAATGGATACTACTTTTCCTTATAGACTCAAGATTAATAAGTATGAAGACAGTGAAAGTATTACACCACCACTTAAGAGACTATCATAAATGAAGCTTTACTGCCAGCTGTCTGCCAGGAAGTGGAATGTAGCACTGTGTAAGTGAGCTCCTGTGCTGAAATCGGATAACAAACAACTTATCCCACAGTTCTAGCTAACTATTAACACTTACGAAAATTGATTTTGAGGGGAGGGAACATAAGACAAAGCTATCACTTGTAAAAACTGAAGGGGATACTGAATGGATGGCTTTTAATAGCGTTGACATTCATCTCTCAGTCGAAACAGCAACAGTAGTCTGCAGCCTGCTTAAAGTATTACTGGTGGGTGATAAATATGTATTTGTTTTGATTTGAGGAGTGTAAAAAAAAAAAAGGAGAAACATGCAATCTGTAGGATACCATTTAAAGAGAGGAGAGGAATTATCAGCATCTTCTCTTCGGTTTGAGTTATAAAATAAAAATGAGTCTCACTGAATTCCGTGGGGAGAGTGAGGGGAGGATTAGGTAACCACCTCCCTCCAAGGCAGGCAAGAAATACAGATTACAAGAAGATGGGATTCTGTCCCCAGTGGAGGGTTTAAGGCTTAATCTTCTCCTTAGTGTTTCTTTCTTGGGTGGCTAAATATCTGAATGCTCATGATGCTAGTTCTATGCAGTGTGCACTTACTGGAATGAATCCCATTCTGAAGCACCTGAGTTTGATGAAGAATTATGTAGAAATCATAACTGCTTTGATTTCATGGAAGGAGAATTAAACAAAGCATCTCCAACTTTCAATCCCTACGACTGTTCTAGGATCCGTCCTTTATGTTGTTGAGATTGTTTCTGAATATTAATATAATAAAAATGTTATTTAAATAGATAACCATTGCACTTTTTACTTTTTTAGGGAGAACAATCTGTCATACCAAAGTACTTTGAAATTGTCTCCAGTGGGGTTTGATTAGGTCATGACATACTAAACTGTATGGACAAACTTAGACTCCCTGGATTAGTTCTATCCCTCTCCAGTTTGAGTCTTGTGCAAACCTGAAAATACATAAGTGGTTTTTGGTTGCCAGAAACATTTTGTTATTGCATGTAATCAAATTGCTTTTCTAAAAGAGACTGCAACATTTGCTTGTAATATCATTTGTGTTTGTCTCTTAAATACATAGCTTTGAAAGAGAAAATGTATCTAACACAGAGGCAGAAGTGAGTGACAACAGCAGAAATACAGGACATTTCAAAGATCTAAAAATGAACAGTGAAAGCACCTCCACCTAAGATAAATCTCAGAATAAAAGAGATTTTTTCCCGGCTTAGTTATGCCCATATTTATTGTTTAAACAATGATGTTTACATTTTAAATACTGGCTATAAAATAATCACGTCGTTCTTTTAGCTGTCCTAAAAAAAATAAAATAAATAAGTAAAATTGGTGTCTCGTCAGAACTTTTCCCACTACAGGATTTCTATAACTTATTCCTTTTTTTTTTTTTTCTCTGAATACAGTACAAAAGGTTTGCTATTTTTGAGGTAGTCAAACACTTTAAAACCAACGGGACTCAAAGTAGTTATCTCAAAACTTTTTCCTATTTTGCCTTTCAGAGTCTCTTCTTAATGTGTCCTTAGTTTGTGTTTCTGTTAACGTGAAAGACAGCCACTAGGTGTCAGGAGCAGCCACAAGATTAGCTGGATGCTTGAAAAATACGCTTGTGTTACTTTAGTAGAAGGAAGAGGTGCAGAAGCAATTAATTCAGTCTGACCTTCAATGAAATATTGGGCGGTATGTGCTGTAGAGTTTCGCTAGCAGGTCATCACATTTATCACACAATCTGAAACCCCTTTAAGTATTTTCAGGTAACCTGAACTAACTCTTGAAATATTTTCAATTTGCAGTGTCTACTTACTCAATATGCAGACAAAATTTCATTTCAAATGTTTTGCTAGATCACATGTCTATCTTACAACCACTGTCATTTTTTAAATTATGTTAATACTATCGCTTATATGAAATTAGTCACTAAATCAACAATTCACATGTACAAAAGCAGAGGGTTGAAACAGCTTTTACAAAATACTTTCAGCAGAAGGCAATAGATCTGTTGCTTCTTAAAATACACATTGCATGTTTCAGTGGCAATAAGTGTTAGAGCAGAGAGTGAGATGCCCGTTTTGTTGGAAGACATGCTCATTTTACAGATGAAAGAACAAATTGAGGCTTGTTAAACAGGGACACAAAGCAGAAGGTAGAATTTCTGTTAATAGGGGCATTTCCAAAATAGATTCTTATTTGTCATACTCTACACCAAACTGGTACATCTATGCACATACAGGTCCAGAGCTGGTATTGGTGGTGAGGTTGGGTTTCTCTGCTGTGCAATTTGTATGATGCTGTGTGGTATGGTCATGCCAACTATGTCATCTTAAATATCAGTTAGGCACATAATGCAGAGCCATGCATAAGAAGACCCTGCACTGCAGTCTTACCTGAGTACCTGCATCTGATGTGTGGGATGAGAGAATGTTAACGTCCATCTGCATTAGCAATTCCTGTGGCACAATCAGAGTAGATGTGTAAAATTAAATGATTGGTGCTAGTGACCCAATATCCAACAGGTTTTAAGGGACGGAGGATTATTTAAGACTAGCTCTAGTGTAGTCACGCGAACTGGATGTCTACTAGCAGTTCAAACGTGGTTTTGAGTTTCATTCCAAAGAATTTGTTTGTTCACTGTGGAATAGGTCAGCAGTGCTGATCAAAGCAGGGTAAGTGGGAATGGTAAGGAGATTCACCTCCTGTTCTTCACTAAATGTAAACTAATATAAAAGCACACAGAGATAAGCTAGACACAGGCACCCTGGGTAAATTCCCAGTTCTTCAGCTTGGCAGTGGCAGAGTAGGGCTAGTGGAGAGGTTGAATGACCATACAGGAAAAGGAGAATAAAATTTTAATAATTTCAAATCTTTGGATTCAGAGTATTCCATTTTGCACAGCAAATATTTTTAACCATGTATAGATCAAAAAGGGTTTTTGTTTTGTTTCATTGTTGGGGTTTTTTTCTTCATTCTGAGATCAGTTTATTCTGAGGGGGAAAAGGAAGTTGCATATGCAGTAGCAATTCTGTCATTAGAAATAGTGAATAATATTTCTGATGAGTGGTGGAACAAGCTATTGCAGGTGTTGATGGTAGGTGAGCTCATTGAACTGTGAGTCATGAAGTAACAGGAACTAAAAGGTGGAAAAAGACCTGCTAAATCATCTAGTTGTCCCTGAAGAGACAAACTGAATGTTCTAGTAAGTTCTTCACATAAGTAATTTCTATCATCCAAATCGATTAACTAAGTTCTGGCCCCAGCCATACAAACAGTATGTGAAGAAAGACCCACAGCCTCTTGCAAAATTTAATGAATACCATGAGTGTCTGCCGAGGATTGCATTTTGGATTATACATATCTGACAGCGCATTTGTGGTCTTAATTCATAGTTAAAACCTTAGCAAACCTGTTTGTTAATTTTTACACATTCAAGTAAAAGTGAAACTTCTCACAGTCTCAAAAAAGAGGGTAGTTTTGGGGTTTTTTACCCGAAACAATGTCTATGCATGTTTCCACTGGGTGCATAATGTTTCAGGAACATATTCTTACCAGGAATCTCTATGCGCAATTTTCATTTAAATGTAAAAACGTAATCCAGAAAGGAAAAATACAGAAAGGAAAAAGTTTCTTCATCTCATAGTTCAGGTTTATAATCTGTAAAAGGCTTTTTTATTTAGGAATGTTGAACATCTTTATTTCCCACTGTAGCAGTGCTCAGCATCTTTTTGAAGCTGATGTCTATGGTTTAAGTTAGACCCATGTTTGATTTTTCTTAAAAGCCCTACATTGTTAGATTTGACTGTTAATCATTATATCGATCTTGTTAAATATTTTACATCTTGTCTCTGTTTACAAACAGAAGGAGTTCTCTCAAACTCTTCTGGCATTTGTTGTTGGCCATTTGTATTAAATTTGAAATCATAGCACAAACTATATCAGTGTTCATTACAACATATGCTTGCTTCCTTTTCATACTTTCTGCACAACCTGTTCTTTCATACTAGTACTCTCAGATGTTTATACAGATGTGTGTGGCCTTTAGCACTACTGTTTTTAATGGATGACTAATCCTACCATCAGATAGGTAAAATAAGGTTGTTGTGTACTGACATACCTGCCTATATAATTTCATATACTCAGAGATGAGTTTAGAAATAGATTTGAAGTTAAAATATCTTAAAACAACTTTTCTTGTAAATTTTAGCTATTCATACAGCATAAATCAAAAATATTTCTGTGCTGTGTTCCTTCAGACAATATACTAGGAAAGTATGATATACTGCAGCAATTTTAATTGCTGTGGGGTACTGATCCATTCTTGGAATTGAAGTACCGGATTTTGTCATCACATGCATTAAAGGGGCAAAGACAGGCTGAAAATCACACGAGCACTGGAAGAAAATTTTGTTGTTTTGGAAGGCAGTGGCAAAGCTCCCATTGAATTCACTGGAGCAAGAACTTCCCTCCATATATTTAAGCAATAATAAAAGTATTACGTGTTGTTACTAATACTGTGAGGAAAGTAAAAAACAGCTTCTAATTGGCTTTTCATTGTTTGTGCTGCAGATTGGTTTTGATTCTGAAGTCCACTAAAGCAAAAATGATACATGGGTAATTTTCACTTAGAGGTTCTGCTTGGACTATCAGACTTGCACAACTGCATCCATGTGCCTGTAAGCGTTTCTTTGATTTTTTCATCTGTGAATTTGATTGTAGGATCAAGATTCCAAAGATGACAGTACCACAATAAAAAGATAAAGTGTACTCAGTAGCATGATTTTTCATTTGAAATTCACTCCTGCTTGACACATAGCTTGGCCACATTCAGAAAAATATGTAAGTTGCACCTCTTGATCCAGACTTCGTGTGAAGCTCTTTTCCCAGCATCCAGTCTACCCTTAAGTTTTCCCTTCTCTGTCATGTAAAGTGGTATTTCTGGGCAGTTGGAGATTTCTGCTTCATATACTTTAGTTTTACTTGCAGTCTAAGCCATATAAAACACATTCAGGCCTTGTACATTGTAGGTTTTTGGTATCAGCTCAACTGCCTTAGTGCAAAAACTAGTCCCCTTACACTCTACACAGATGTGCTATGAGTTTCAACATACCTCGGTTTCAAAACAGCAACATCTAAACCAGGGGCTAAAAAGGCTAAATAAACATGGTTCCAAATATTACCCTATGGATTTCCATATAAATTCTTATAACAATACTTTTTTTTCTATATAGATTTCTTTACATGATAAGAGGGAATGTTCTAAACTAAGAAGTTATAAGGCATGACTTGATGTTGTTAACAAAGTGTTTCACATGTATGTTAAGAATAGATTCCAAGTGCTGAGACAGCCCATCATCTTCATAATGAGTACATTTCCAAGGGGCAGTTACGCACAGGCAATGTACAATCCATGTTAACTCTCTAATTCCCACATACTGCTGAACATACATAACACCAAAGTGCTGATACTCATGTTTTACGTAATGTATGATCTAACCTTGAAACAATATGGTGAGACCAGCATTTAAGATAACTAGTACACTCTTGAGTAATAAAGGATGATGACCTGCCAAGATTGCTACTGGTGTATCTATCTACAACATAGAGGTAAATATGAGCTCAGTAAAAAAAAACTCAAATACAAATTATGTTTATAGAGATTTTTTTTTCTTCTTGTCTAAAGTAAGTACAGTCCTGATAAGTTTATTTAAGAATACAGATTACAAATGTTTTGTATTTAATGAGAATCTTATTCATATGTAAATACAATAATCCCGGGTCCTTCCTTAATATCTTACTTCCCAAAGAATGCTACTGTGAAACTGAAGTTTATGCTTCAGACAGTTCTTGAAGGCTAAAAGGTGAATAAATGATTTAACTAAGTTAAAATAAAACTATTTTCTAGTTTGAGTTTAATCAAATGCTATCATTTGTGAAGCAGGTTGTTCAGTTTTTAGTAGATCTGTAATATGTAGGTCACAATTCCTCCTAACAATCTTCCTAAAAAGTTATCTGTTAATTCCTGCATCAAGCTCCATAATCTATGGATAAAACTTTGTCAATTAACACCAAGACACAAACAAACAGAAGGAATACTTAGGATCATGGAATCATAGTATAGAAAGGACCTAAAGATCATCTAGTTCCAACCCCCCTGCCAGGGGCAGGGACACCTCACGCTAAACCATGCCAACCAAGGCTCTGTCCAACCTGGCCTTGAACACCGCCGGAGATAGAGCATTCACAGCTTCCCTGGGCAACCCATTCCACTGCCTCACCACCCTCACAGTAAAGAACTTCTTCCTTATATCAAATCTAAACTTCCCTGCTTAAGTTTGAACCCATTACCCCTTGTCCTATCACTACAGTCCCTCATGAAGAGTCCCTCCCCAGCATCCTTATAAGCCCCCTTCAGATATTGGAAGGCTGCTATGAAGTCTCCATGCAGCCTTCTCTTCTCCAGGCTGAACAGCCCCAACTTTCTCAGCCTATCTTCATACGGGAGGTGCTCCAGACCCCTAGTCATCCTTGTGGCCCTCCTGTGGACTTGTTCCAACAGTTCCATGTCCTTTTTATGTTGAGGACACCAGAACTGCACACAGTACTCCAAGTGAGGTCTCACAAGAGCAGAGTAGGGGGGCAGAATCACCTCCCTCGACTTGCTGGTCACACCCCTTTTGATGCAGCCCAGGATACTATTGGCTTTCTGGGCTGCAAGTGCACACTGAAGCCGGCTCATGTTCGTTTTTTCATTGACCAACACCCCCAAGTCCTTCTCTGCAGGGCTGCTCTGAATCTCTGAATCTCTGTATCTCTTCTCTGCCCAACCTATAGCTGTGCCTGGGATTGCTCTGACCCAGGTGTAGGACCTTGCACTTGTCATGGTTAAACTTCATCAGGTTGGCATCAGCCCACCTCACAAGTGTGTCAAGGTCCCTCTGGATGGCATTCCTTCCCTCCAGCATATCAACCATACCACACAGCTTGGTGTCATTGGCAAACTTGCTGAGGGCGCACTCAGTCCCACTGTCCATGTCACCGACCAAGATGTTGAACAAGATCAGTCCCAACACTGCTCCCTGAGGGGCACCATTCATTACTGGTCTCCAGCTGGACATTGAGCACTGCTCTTTGCTTGCGGCCATCCAGCCAGTTCTTTATCCACTGAGTGGTCCACCTATCAAATTGATGTCTCTCCAACTTAGAGGCAAGGATGTCATGTGGGACAGGTAGATGACATCAACTGCTCTACCCCGTCCATCAGTTCCGTAGCCCCATCATAGAAGGCCACCAAATTGGTCAGGAAGGGTTTCCCCTTAGTGAAGCCATGCTGGCTGTCACCAAGCACCTTGTTGTTTTTCATGTGCTTTATCATGGCTTCCAGGAGAATCTGCTCCAAGATTTTGCCAGGTTCAGAGGTGAGACTGACTGGTCTGCTGTTCCCTGGGTCATCCATTTTCCTGTTCTTGAAGATGTGGATTATATTTCCCTTTTTCCAGTAGTCGGGAGCTTCACCTGACTGCCATGATTTTTCAGATATAATGGACAGTGTCTTAGCATCTTCATTCACCAGCTCCTTCATTAGCTCTACCCTGTTTAATATTAAGAACTTATCTCAAGGCTAAATTTAGATGTTTTGTGAAATTTGCACATATGTTATTTTCAAAATAAAGAGGAAAATTTACCCTTATGGATGTCAGTGACAGATTGAATCTGGAAAAGTCTTGATTTTTTTTTTAGTGACAGATTTATGTAAGATTTGAGCAAAAGGGGGACAGTTCTTCTGTACAGAGTGTTCCTTGTCATGGTTTTGTCATGAGTCAACAAAAAAACTTCCTGGGCATACTTACAAGCTCAGCTTGGGTCAGGAACTATTTTACAGTTTGGATGCAGTGACTTTGGAGAGTACGGAATTTTAATGATGAGGGTGCAACTGTATTATGCCAGTTGAGTAAAGGGCGGAGAATAATCCCAGATCCTTTTTGGCACGCCTAGAGCACAGATGTAGCCTCTATGTGCTGATTTCTAAGAAGCTGACTTCATTCGCACTGAAAGGATACACAGTGACTGTTCTAGATATTTCATTGGAAAAACTACATTGTCACTTGCCTAATGTAAAAGAAGGGTTATTAAAAGTAGAAATTACTCATTCTCCGTTTGCAGAGAGCACACACTTACCCATGTTAGAAGGAAGCAAGCATTTTCAATTTTCATAGAATCATAGAATGGTTCCAAACCAAATTGATTTGAAGCTTAACTGACATTTTTACTGCAATTTTCTTTGTTACATGGGATAATGCAAGGGACTGGAAAAGGTAAGAGGGTCACATTCAGTCAGATGGTCATAGTGGTTCATTGAAGTGATTCATTTTCTTTCATGTGTTCTGTGTCAGGGTGATCTTTCAGCTGAGCAGGTCAGTGTGGTCTGAAATTGAGCATTATCTGTCGATCTAAGCCCTAAAAGTGTTTGCTTTGCATAATTCTTATCATTCTCTGCCCCCCACCCCCACAGAGAATTACACAATGTGCAATACCTCTAAAAGGTCTTCTGTAGCAAGAATAAACAAGCAAGTGCAAAATATAAGTAATTGACAAAATATGAAATTATTCAAGAACTACATACACCACCAGTACATATCCAGCAAAATAAAAATCAGAATGTAAATATGTATTGAATATAAGCAAGTTTATAAGCATAGTAGCTTTGAACTGGCTACCATGGGTTAAGAGCAGGAAAGAGGTGATTGCGCGGACTTCGCCATGGATTGTGCAATCATAGTGGGGACCTTAGGCATATACTTTACTTGCTATTTTGCTCTGACATCCACAGTCTTCAGATAATGTGTTTGGTACTTGCTTAAACCATTCTTCACTGCAGTCACACCTTCAGTTGCAGTGTCAGCTTCCATAAGAGAAAAGCTGCTCTGAATTCTCACAAAATAGCTAGACTGACAGCCAAATTAGGTACCAGGTTATTTGAGTCTTGGCATTTTTGGGACTCCTCCCCCAGCTCCCCCCACACTATTTCTACATCTCCCCCCCCCCCCCCCCCCAAAAAAAAAAAGGAAAAAATTAAATACATATTTCAGAGCAATTAAGACATTCGCAAAACTGATAATCAAACACAAGTATGAAAATAACTTCTTTACAATCAGAAACTTGCTAAGAGCTTTAACATATTTGGGTTTTTTTCTGTTAAATAAAAGAAAAACAGCTTTAGTAGGATTTTTGTTCCAGTTATAAATTTTTTCTTGAATACCAGTTAATGCATTTCTGTCACAGTAACTATGAACTTCTGAGACTCATTCAGAACTCTGTCCTGATCTGTCTTTGTCCTTGGATTCGGCACTAACAGACCAGGAAATTTCAGGATCAAAATGTACGTAATGCCCTGATACAGATTTTGAAGTTGCACAGAAGTTCGGAGCTTAATGGGTTTAAGGTTATCTAGACTTTCTAGATTTCTCTCTTAAGCAAGTAAATCTTACCTGTTTTGCTTTTTAAATGCCAAACTGTCTTCATGGTATCTTTTCTCAGTTCTTTTCTCAGATGCAGACTGATGGTTCGTCTCAACCAGTACCACATTAAACTTAACATTTATTTACCACATTATTTTCCTTACATTAAGAATAGTCATGTAAATGCCTTGGAAATCACAGGTGTTGAGACAGAGCAATCCTGATAAATTTCTTTTCATTTAGAGTTTTAATATATATTGAAAAACTCTATTTATACTTGGAATTCAAATGGAAATCTATCTGACTTAAGGTTTAACTGAGGGTTGAGCTGGTCCTGTGGTTACCAGTAGTTCTCTTAGCAGCAGTTCGTCTCACAAGGCTTCCACCTTCATGAGCTGAGTTGAAACCGTGCCTCAGAAGCTTGGTTTTCTCGTAGATAGGAAAAAATCCTATAGAATTAACTACAAGTCATACATAATACCATGTAAAGTGGTGACTGTTGTTTTCTATCAAATTAAAAGCAATCTTGGGATGAGCAGATCCAACTGCAATCTTTGTTTCCAGCTACTTCAGAACTGAGGAGGACTTGATAGTTGGCATCTCTTAAGTATGCCTTCTCTAGGAAAGTCTCAGTGAAATTCATAGCTGCTTCTGAAGTATATATTTCTCTGGGTTTTTTTGTGCCCAGATATACTGAGGCCACATTTCAAGTGTGAGCTAACACCTGGTAAAACAGTGACTTGAGAAAAGGGCCTTTGCAAACAAACCCAAAAGGTAAGAATGTATTGATGATTTTCAAGAACAAAAATCATTTTGCAGATGAGCTTCACAAACAGGTCTACAGAAAGTTGAGTCAAGGGGAATGATGCTCATCTGTGTGACTTCTTACATAAACCTTTCTTGGAATCAGTAAATTAAGTCAGGTTCATGGTAATTTCAGGGAGTAAATCACTGTGGATAAATAGTATATCTGATCTTATGACAAAGCAGAATAAATAAAGATTGCTCAATCTGCAAAACAGTACTTCAAAACTTGAATTTGGTAAACACGCATGCTGTGTAACTATGAGCTAACTCACACTACAAATTGTGTGTATCTAGAAATTGCAAATCCTGAATTTATCTTGAGGACTGCTAAATTTCTATTGCTTGAAGATTATTGCCATGTAATTAGTGATGACATTAACTACATTCATTACCTTCCTTGGCCTTAGCAACCACTAATTTGCATTTTTGTTTTTCTGTGTCAGAGATATTGATGCTGTCTTTTTATCATTCATTTAATTTGATTTTTCTTTTAATCTTTGATTGCCAAGACTACTGGTCTGTCTCAGACTACTAAGTAATTTCTATTAATTGAAATATTTCTATTTTGTCACATCAGGTATCATGGAGCTAAAAACCATCTTGCCCTAAAGAATTTACACATCGATATCATGACCCTGTCCTTATGTATGTGGGTGCTCCTTGTTCATGCAGCTTATCCTACTAATGTGAGATGTCTTGGCCTATATATTTAATTGCCGGTATTAATTCCAGGAGTCAGAATAATGAAAGAAACTTAATTTAATCAGTTTATTATGTTACTGAAAGCTGGAAAGGTTAGAGTTAGTGGGTTATTGCTTTTTGGATAGTGAACATTAGGCAAAACAAGAGGGAGCAACATTTTTTATATGTAGTAATAATAACGACCTGTGCTGCCAACAGCTCTGTAGCAAGTGACAATGAATGCTTGCAGATGGCTGTCCTAATTGTGTGGAGCCTATATGTCAAGATCAGATACTTCTTCCCCCAGCATCTCCAGCTATATTATTTACATATATGTTATTTCTTTCGCACAGAGTTACTGCAAACACAGAAAACCAATGCATGTCCAGTATACTTCTGAGTGCTTCTCTGAAATGCCAGATTTTTGTGATGAATTGCACTGCACTGCAACTGTATAACACAGACATATAATTCATTGCCCAATATCTACTCCTGCCTATGCCAGAAGAGAAATTTAGAAAGATGGTGACTGGGAGAAGAAGGCTTCAATCAACTCATTTGAAAATCTGAGTAAAGATAGGAAGAAGTCTTCATGGACAGGCTCAATGTCCACTCCAGCATCAAGTGGTGTTTCTCAGGGGTTGATATTAGGACCAGCACTGTTGGGATTGGGTGCACCCTCAGCAACTTAAAGACAATTTTAGAAGTTTTAGCTATACCAGGAATAAAAGGATTTCTGATAGTGTTTTTTCTCTATTTGTAGGAATGCAAAGACATGCTGCCAATAATCATGCAGAATAGACAAAAATCTTCTAGAAATATTGAAATTTTCATTTTTTGAAAGGGTATTAGGTGACTCTAAGGTAAGGTCATGCCCAAATATTTTCCACTCCAGTGTTAACTAATGGAGAAATTAGATAGAATCATAGAATCATAGAATAGTTAGGGTTGGAAAGGACCCTGAGATCATCTAGTTCCAATCCCCCTGTCAGGGGCAGGGACACCTCCCACTAAACCATGCCACCCAAGGCTATGTCCAATCCAGCCTTGAGCACCGCCAGCAATGGAGCATTCACAACTTCCCTGGGCAGCCCATTCCAGTGCCTCACCACCCTTACAGTAAAGAATTTCTTCCTCATATCCAATCTAAACTTCCCC
This sequence comes from Ara ararauna, assembly GCA_028858755.1. Classification (NCBI taxonomy): domain Eukaryota; kingdom Metazoa; phylum Chordata; class Aves; order Psittaciformes; family Psittacidae; genus Ara; species Ara ararauna. The sequence continues at coordinate 23,386,436 of CM054379.1, forward strand.
TGTTTAAGTTTGAACCCGTTACCCCTTATTCTCTCGCTACAGTTCCTCATGAAGAGTCCCTCCTCAGCATCCCTATAGCCCCCCTTCAGATATTGTAAGGCTGCTATGAGGTCTCCATGCAGCCTTCACTTCTCCAGGCTGAACAGCCCCAACTTTTTCAGCCTATCTTCATACGAGAGATGCTCCAGTCCCCTGATCATCCTCGTGGCCCTCCTTTGGACTTGTTCCAACAGTTCCATGTCCTTTTTATGTTGAGGACACCAGAACTGCACACAGTACTCCAAGTGAGGTCTCACAAGAGCAGAGTAGAGGGGCAGGATCACCTCCCTCAACCTGCTGGTCACACTCCTTTTGATGCAGCCAAGGATACAGTTGGCTTTCTGGGCTGCAAGCGCACACTGAAGCCGGCTCATGTTCATTTTTTCATCAACCAAAACCCCCAAGTCCTTCTCTGCAGGATTGCCCTGAATCTCTTCTCTGCCCAACCTGTAGATGTGCCTGGGATGGCTCTGACCCAGGTGGAAGACCTTGCACTTGTCATGGTTAAACTTCATCAGGTTGGCATCAGCCCACCTCACAAGCGTGTCAAGGTCCCTCTGGATGGCATTCCTTCCCTCCAACGTATCAACCGAACCGCACAGCTTGGTGTTATTGGCAAACTTGCTGAGGGCGCACTCAATCCCACTGTCCATGTCACCGACAAAGATGTTGAACAAGACCAGTCCCAACATCAATCCCCAAGGGACACCCCTCGTTACTGGTCTCCAGCTGAACTGTCATGGGTTCAGCAGCAGCAGTTATTTTTCTGCTGCTTAGTAGCTGGTGCAGCGCTGTGGTTTTGATTTTGGGCCTGGGAGCAACGCTGATAAAACCAGTTACTGCTTAGTGATGTTTTGGTCTGGCCAGGGACTTTCTGAGTTTCATGCTCTGCCAGGGAGGAGGGGAGCCGGGAGGAAGCAGAGACAGGACACCTGACCCAAACTGACCAAAGAGGTTATTCCATACTGCAGCACGTCATGCCCAGGATGGAGAGCAGAGAGCAGAGACCCGGAAGGGGGGGGGGGGGGGGTGTGTGCACTGCTGGGTTGGGCTTGGTATTGGGCTGGGTGAGCAATTGTATTCTTTTCTTGTATTTGCCTTATCATTATTATTATTGGTGGTAGCAGTAGTGGTCTTGCGTTATACTTTAGTTACTAAACTGTTCTTATCTGAACCTGTGGGAGTTGCATTCCTTTCGATTTTCCTTCCCATCCCTCTGGGAGCAGGGGGAAGAAAGAGGGGGAAGTGAGTGAGAGAAGGGGCTGCGTGAGTTAGTCTTAAACCACGACATGGACATTGAGCCATTGAACACTACTCTCTGTGTGCGGCCATCCAGCCAGTTCTTTATCCACCGCATGGTCCACCTATCAAATTGATGTCTCTCCAACTTAGAGACAAGGATGTCATGTGAGACAGCGTCAAACACTTTGCACAAGTCCAGGGAGATGACATCAGCTGCTCTACCCCGTCCATCAGTTCCGTAGCCCCATCATAGAAGGCCACCAGATAGGTCAGGAAGGATTTCCCCTTAGTGAAGCCATGCTGGCTGTCACCAAGCACCTTGCTGTTTTTCATGTGCCTCAGCATGGCTTCCAGGAGAACACACTCCAAGATTTTGCCAGGCACAGAGGTGAGGCTGACTGGTCTGTAGCTCCCCGGCTCATCCATTTTGCCCTTCTTGAAAATGGGGGTTATATTTCCCTTTTTCCAGTCATCAGGAACTTCACCTGACTGCCATGAGTTTTCAAATCTGATGGACAGTGGCTTAGCAACTTCATTTGCCAGCTCCTTCAGGACCTGCAGATGGATTTCATCAGGTCCTATGGACTTGTATACGTTCTGGTTCCTAAGATGGTCTCGAACCAGATCCTCTCCTACAGAGGGCCCAAGGTCTTCATTCTCACTGTCCCTGCGTCTGCCTTCCAAGACTTGGGTAGTGTGGTCAGATCCTTTTCCAGTGAAGACTGAGGCAAAGAAGTTGTTAAGAACCTCAGCCTTCTCCAAATCCAGGGTAGCCAGTTCTCCTGATAGCTTCTGGAGAGGGCCTATGTTCTCCCTAGTCTGCCTTTTATTTGCAATGTACCTATATAATCCCTTCCTGTTATCCTTAACATACCTAGCCAAGTTTAATTCTAACTGGGCCTTAGCTTTCCTGACCTGGTCGCTATCTTCCCGGACAACATCCCTGTATCCTTCCCAGGCTGCCTGCCCTTGCTTCCACTTTTTAGAAGCCTCTTTTTTCCTTTGAATTTTCCTCTGCAGCTCCTTATCCATCCAAGGAGGTCTCCTGGCCCTCCTACAGCACTTCCTTCTAGTTGGGATGTATCGCTCCTGAGCTTGCAGCAGGTGATCCTTGAATATCAACCAACAGTCTTGGGCCCCCCTGTCCTGTAGGGCTATATCCCATGGAATCTTACTGAGCAGGTTCCTGAAGAGGCCAAAGTCTGCTCTCTTGAAGTCCAGGATGTCAGCCATTGTAACCCCCTTGGCAGGGGTTTGGACTTGGTGATCTCCAGAGGTCCCTTCCAACCCTAACAATTCTGTCATTTTGTGATAATGCAAACTTTAAAATAAGTATATAGGCTTAACTTGCATCCAAATGTGTTCTGTTTGTTGTTTTTTTTTTTTTTTTTTAAGATGCCTGAGGAGGCCTCTGTACTTTTAATACTGATTTTAATAAGTCTTCAGATACTTCTTAAGGACTGGAGGAAAGCTAGCATTGTGTCAGCAAGTTCCTATTTCTTTATGTAGACTGTAGCAAGGTTTTAAAATAGTGTGTAATAGTTTCTTGAAATCAAAATGAGGAGGTGTGTGCTGGGTAAAGGGACTAGAGTTGCCTAGAAGACTTGGTTAGACTTCAGTGCTTCTGAGATTAACAGTCAGTGGTTAGAACAGGGAGTGACTTGATAAAAAAACAGACCTGCAGAAGGGGAACTAGTAAGCAAGCTGAAAGTGTCAGCAGTATCTCTCTCCAGCTATGAAGGCCTACCTTATAAGAAGCTATAGAGAGCAGCAGAGTAGCTAGGAGGTCTAGGGGAGTCATTATTCCTCGATATTGAGCACTCTTAAAACTGCATCTGGGATACTGTGTCCAGTCCTGGGGCTCTAAGGTGTAAGAAAGACACTGGCAAACTGCAGAAAGTCTGGAGGGAAGCTGACAAGATGGTTATAAGTCTGAAGCACCTGACATATGATGTGAGAGAGCTGGGTTGTTCAGACTTTGGAAAAGAGAGTTGTAGGATATCAACTACCTAGGTTGGAGCCACATGCTCCTCAAGTGTGAACAGTTGAAGGCTGAGGGAGATAAAGTTCAGCAAGGGAATTTCCAGTTAGATAACAAAAAAGAACATCTTTCATAGGATGGCTGTGATCAAATGATAGCACAGGTCTCTCCAAGAAGTTGTAGAATCTCCATCCTTGGAGATTATTCAAAAAATCAGCTGGTAACGACCTTAAGCAATCTGATATAACTTTGTAGTCTACTCTCTTTTGAGAAGGGGTTATGGACTAGATGACTTCCTGATTATCCCTGCCAGCCTAATTTCTTGTATGATTCTGTGATATATCCAGTAAAGTGGATCAACCATTCAATGCTAAATTTCCATAATTTATGGAGTTTCTTGTGCACAGTTTGGATAATAGGGTTCTGTTACTGCCACAAAACAAGATACCCATTTACAATTGCTAAAATAATTTACCTTCTCATAGAGAAAAAGGAAAAAATAAAACTCAACTACACAAATAACACAAAATCCCTCAAAAATATGAAGGAATTTTAAAGTTAATGGCACAAATATACATAACATTTCATCTAAGTTCATATCAAATATAAGAAAGAAATATCTTGTATTTGGGTGGTCCAAATTTGAAAGATGCAGCTTCTGAAAACATTCTTCAGCTGGTTCAATTGGATGCTTTTTAACTTCTGTAATGTCACAAAAACGTTTCTGTATTTTGAAACCATTTTAAAAATGTTTCTTTTCAGAATGAAAGGATATAGGTTAGTCTTGAAAATGTCTCTTCATCTTGAGTAGCAATAACTCTAGTATTGCTTACAGCATAGTCATTCATGTTTGTGCTTTTCAACTAAAATAAGCAATGAAATATATTTATATCTTATTTTTACCAAAACTCTTAAGTGCTTCAGGCATTAACTGTTTTTAACTGCCAGTTCCATATAGAAATGGTAAATAACTGCCTGTCATAGGTATGGGTTCTTGATGAGGAGGTAATTTGCTTTTGGCCCTTTCCAGCAGCAGTCTATTGCCTGATCCTTTGTTAGGGTGCAGGCAAGGTTTTGTTACTGTCTTCCATTTATCTCCTTCCTACCTGGGGATGAAAGAAATGTGCTGAACCTGTCTGTGCATAATGGTAGAAAACTGCTAGTGGGACAGAAGCAAAACTGAAATCCAGTTAAGCCCTGTCACAGGCTTTTACATCAGCACATATCTGAGTCATGAAACAGTACTGGGCAGAGCCACCTCTGTATCACCAGCTGTCTTAAGAAATTAAATGGAACCTATTCCATTGGAAGTAGAAAGACCTCAGTACCAATTTCCGGTAGTGTGTGGTGGTCTTGTGGGTAATTAGGAAACATCGCAGTGACAGCTCTGAAAACTGAAAAATAGACACAATAATAATGATATTTTAATAAATTTGTACATCTTCCTGGTAACACTAAGACCATTATCTGGGAGTGGAATATAAGCTAGTTGTTTTCTGTACTATCATAGTCAGGAGTGTGTGTATTTAAGCAGTTGTCAATTAGTGTATAGTTACTCGCTTGATTATCTCCCTTTTATGGCTAATGTTATAATTCCTTCTGTAGATTTTTGTCCTCTTTATAGTTTTATCATCCAGTGGAGAATGAGGTGAGTACTTACAAACTCTAGTTAATAGTAGAACAATGAAACTTTCCTATTTCAGATTCACGGTTCAGATTCAGTTTCATTGAAGAGACTACAACACATTTCTCTTGATACTTCCTGTCTACTCTGTGGACTTGGAGAAGCTCAGATAGGTTAGACTCTGTAGATGCACGTACAGTGTAGTATGTTCTTAGCCAAAAAACAACTTTGACAAGCATTCTTGTGAATTTTTTCAGCTGCAAGACCTGTGCAGTATTTGTACAGGGAACAGGAGTCTTATCAATGGTGCTGACTCTACCACTGTTTATCAGTATGTGGGTTAAAACCTATGTCAGTGAGTGAACGAACAAGCCTGAAACCAGTGTCTTCCTATGCCTCCTGTTTACCGCAGTTCTTATCAGAGAAGTTATAAAGAAGCTGTTCTATCTGAACCCATTTGGATTATAAAGAAGTAACAAGAAATACCATGGTTTAATTACTAAGATCACAGATACCTGGACTTTGCACGTAACAAATCTCTGTTGGCCACAACCTTTGCACAGCACAATAAATTTGTCTGTTGCATGACAATGAGCTCATTGAGTTAGTAACCGAAAAACAAAGAAATGGTTTAAAGACAGTCATGTAAAAGTATTCTTAAATGCAGAAGGAACCACTGCTTTACAGCAAATATATGCTATAAAACATATATTTGAATGAAGAAATTATCTTAAGAGAGGAAAAAAGTCTTTGTCTTTTAGTACTGTTAATGAATCATAGCTTTAAAGCAATATTTGAATTTTACTCAGACACGGAAGTCAGATATAAACAAACAAAAAAAAGTACCTTTTGGCTAGAAAAACAATTTAATATGTGCCAACTGTAATACTAGATGTACTCTGATAAACTTCATGGAAAACTAAACCCAGATAAGTAATTCATATTGTATGTAGTTGTTTACACCTACGCTTTTTTTTTTTCCCCTGGGAAAAGCAGAAAATACACGTGATATTTTCATAAATTTCCCCTTTGCAATTTTCAGTCAGGTAAACAGACCTATAGTTATAGTGTTAATAGTTGGAATTTTTAAGGGAACTGGGCCTACAAGAGAATTATTTAAAGCACCCAGGCAGCAAAGTACAAGTGACATAAATGGGGTTGCTTGGAGAAGTGACAGAAATGAAAAATCTAAACTGGAATTCCCATTAGCTATCTTTATGTAACATAAGATTTTTTAATGCTTTTGGAAAGCTGGCTATAGTCACTATTCTATTTTCAACCGTTTTAAATGTTTTAGATTAGAAAAAGAAATGAAAGCTACTTGCAAATCCTTTTTTTTCTTTCTCTCTCTCTTTTTTTCTGATCCAGGTGTAAATTTCAGAAATGCTCATATTTTGTTAATTCCCAGTGTTCAAACTTATCTTGTTGTTTTTAACATGCATGCTTTACCAGAAGATGGTGTAGAATGCTGCGCATGAAAGTGCATTGGGCTAACACAAAGCCTGAATTTCATCCATTTGCTTTCAAAGGGCAAGGTAAAAAAAGACCTTTGGGTACATGAAATTCAATGCAATTAGGATTGTAGGCAACTCAGTTCATTAGAGTTGTTTATATAAATCTTTTTTTGGCACCTAAGATTTTGTGGATGCTTATTATTTTAGTGAAAACTTAATTTGGTGCCAAAATATTTTATGTTCCCTGAAGCATCACCATCCTTGCTTCTCAGTACTGCTCTATCCCTTAAAGCTGTTTATGATTTACAAACAAGGCATTTCAATGTCAGCTCCTTTGGAAGGTCAGTTGAATCAGTGGTCTCTCAACACCTCTAGCACACATTTACTTCAGCACAAAGTACAGCAGTCACAGACAGTTTCATCCAAAATTGCAGCTGAAGGAAGCATCAGGCTGGTGTATAACAGTCTAGAGAATTAAGCCAGTTGTCCAGGAAATGGAAGTCAGGGTTTCCAGACTCTTCTCAGTACATACATGTTTTATCTGATTTTGCTCAGCTTTCGTGTGACTGCTATATCCCTTAGCTGATAGACAAAAATGCAATATGAACCAGTCACCACTCCTCTTACTAGATAATTTAATAAGTAAATTTGAAGAATATCTTATTTTTACTTTTGCTCAGATATTTTACTTGTGTATTTCATGCTCAAAATTCCTACCTAGATAAGAAGTTCTGAGCAAACAAAGAATACAAAGCTAAGCTTTGTTTCTTACCAAAAGTCACAATAAAAGTCTAACACCATCTTTTTAATTTCTGGGAAGATTATAATGCTAGTTATACTGATTCCTCGAATTAATCTCTGTTTAAAATGTCACTTTCTGAGAAGTAATGTTTAATCTTACATGTTCTTTAGTGGAAGAGACACTGTAACCTTTCTGCTTTCCAAAGCACATAAAATAAAAGCAAAGAAATTAAAAAGAATCAACCTAAAGAAATTAAAAAAAGAAGCAATCAAATCATTGAACAGTCGAAGAAGTAGAGAAATAGCTAAACTTTTCCAGTAACAGCTGACAGTCTTACAGGGGTAAGAAGAGATACAAAACACTCCTTTAGCTTATTCTAGCTGTCTATCTCTATTAAGAGGAAGGGATAGGTTAATGAAAAGTAGGTCATCACCCAGATAGGCGCTCAAAAATGGAGTGAATCAGTTCAGATGACCTAAAGGTATAACTACATTCACTTTTTAATGTGGATCCAGCATGTGCTTCTAAAGCAAACCTCCCTCTTACTCTGCTCTGATCCACATTACAGAGCTGTCTTGGAGTGCACAAACTGCATTCCTTTCAAATAAGATTAAACCAGGTATGCACCGTAAGCTTTCCAGTCCTAACTTGTATTGTCTGTCGAACTAGATCAAAACTAGTCTGAAGTCCATAAAAACTGCATACTATGGCTACTAGGTCTTTGGCACGAAGAGTTTTGCTCTCCATGTCCACTCTTTCTGAACTGCAGTTTTTCCTGGTGAATGTATAGTATGATTAATGCCCAGAAATTATTTAAAAATTAATATGAAGTTGTTTCCTTCCTCAGCGTTTGCTGTGCACTTACTTTCTTTTTTTTTATTTTCCTGGTAGGAATGTGTTAGCCATTCATTACCACATCCATGTTTTCCTCAGAATCTATTCTGCCTGGGTCAGCGGAGAGAGCAATAAGCAATATTGAGCTCTCTCACAGTTTTCATATGAATTCCCAGAGAAAGATTGATCAGAAGACAAGATATGCAGAAGTCAATGCAAAACTGGGCAAAATGTGCCAGCTCAAAATAATAATCTCATATTACAAGATAGGAGACCAGTGTTAGATAACTGCTGACAGTGGACAAAATAGAGAAAAGCAAACTTCCCAAGGCATGGCAATGAACTGACAAGAAAGGCAATTTTCAATGGAAATTTATAATCTATGAGCCAGACATGTTTCTGTAATCAGAACACCCTGTCACTTAGAAAAACGAAGCTAAAATGTACAGACAGGCAGAGCTTTGGACTATACTGGTAATCCGAAAAGGTATGAACTTATGTAGCTTTGAGGAGCAATAGATATGAAGTGCAGACAGATCATAAGTATTGTAACCAAATGCTGGTCCATTTCAGAAATCCATGAACAAAATACTATATTTATTAAAATAAATAAAACCTAAATATTAGCATTCAACTTTTAACTCAGATATATGCTCAATTTATTCTGGCTTCAGAAGTTATTCCGTGTCAGCTGAGCTGATCTAGCTGTTGACATACAGATGCCTAACCCTAAGGAGATGTGAACTTAACCTGACATTGAGAGTTTTATTTGCTGCAAGCTAAGAGTGAGCACATGGAGAATTACTCTGGTAACTTGGCTGTTCGACTAAACCTTTGTTCTTTTCCTAGTGGATAAGCATTTCACCATATTAAAAAAAAAAAAAAAAACAACAACAGCTATTTACCTTTCATATTATTATTTCTATTCTTTGGGGTAATAAGGATGGATAGGTTTTAAAATTCATTATATAGCCATGGGAATGGTTCATGACCTAAATTATACTGAGCTGCAAACCCCAAGATTTTGAACCATGAAAACTAGTTCTGCAACTTTTCCTTAATAAACGATACTTCCTTACACCTCTTTGTAGGTGAATATTATGGCACTTACTGGCATTCAGGGAAACAAATGGTTAATGTTGAAGATAGCAAAATAATCTTTGTAGAAACAGTGGCCACCAAATAAATGTTTAACTAAAATAAATTTGCCCTAGGTTTCTTTGGCAAAATAACCAGGACACTGAAAAGTACACAGTAGGTTTCCCAGCACTTTTCATTCCCGTTTCATGGAAAACAATATTTTAAGATTAAAGAAAAAGAACTCCATTCTCAAACTACTTTGATTTCTATTAGAATTTGTTCCTGAGTTTCTGGCTTTAAAAGGCTTTTAAAAGCTTACAAAATACGTGATCAATCTCAGTTTAAAATATTTGAGATCAGTGATGTTTTGTGGGTTTTGTTTATTTTTTTCTTTTTAAAGATGTATCTTTAACTATAAATATTTATGGTTTTCAAATAGTGTTGGAAGTGCAAAACCACCACGAGGAGGGTCCACAGCAACATGGCACATGTCTGCTTTTAGCAAGAAGGAAGTAGCAGAACTGTGAGTCCAGTGGATCCTGCCTTTAACTTTGGCCCAAAAACCCTTTGCCCGCTGTTACCCATCCTGTGAGCACTTTGAAAGTCTCAGTCTAAGCATGTTCTGTGCTGACCCTTGTTCAAATTGGAGATATATGATTGTGCTGATAATTTAAAGACAGAGCAACCAGGATCTTTTGGCTTAACCTCTTCCTTTAGCAGATTTTTTTAATGGATAAGCAATGAGGGCTTAGAGTACTGAAAAGCCTGCCTAAGGCAAGCTCGGCTCATCCCTGTGAACAAAAACTCAAAGGATGAAATCCTGGCTCACTTGTAGTTGATGGCAAAAGTCCCATTGACTTCAATGGGGATAAATTTTCTGCCAAAGTGCAGAGAGTATTCCCAAGTCAAAATGTAAGCACACAGACTTATTAATAAATGCACAATAACACAGCAAGCCAAAGGCAGTATAAATACTTAGACAGAGTGTGATTCAGTTTAAATGCCAATAGCAGACTTACTTCTGGAATCTGTGAAAAATCCAGATGCCACAGCTACAATCTCTCACATTCAGACATCTGGATTCACTGTTTGCTATTTAAAAGGAAATAATTAATAAAGAAAAAGTGGCAGAGTGGTGCTATATATCTAATGACACAGGACTTTATAGTGATTATGAGCTGTTTTTCAATGTTTAAGTAAGTGAGAGCTGGACTCTTTTTATACAGTCCTATTCCTCTATGATTCTATGATTCCACCTTTTACAAGAGAAAGTAAAAAATAAGAACTGCAGTTAACAGAGTACCTATGAAAGTGTCAGTAAATATTGAATTTGCAATTTAAAAACATGAGAGAAGATAATGATTTTAAATAATTTGCTTTACATTTTATAAATATATCTACAAATTATTTGGCATTTGTGTATATGTTGCAGTTAGAGATGACTATCCCACTATTGGCTGTTTTTTACAAGAAAACAAGTAATTTGTGGTTTTGTAGATTTGATTTAGTATGGGAATATCTTTTCTATATGGAGTATAACTGGTTGGGTGCAGTGGTCTATTCATTTTCTCTGTGCTGCAAAAGAACACTTCTGCTAATTAACTTGATGCAAATGAGAAAATATTCTCATGTAATATTGAACTTGAATGTTACTTTTCAGTGACTCTAACAAAGAGGAATCTTGAAGTCATTATTCCTGCTTGTAAGGGCCACAGAAAAGATGCTTCATCCTTTAAAAGACAGATAGAGGAGAGAGAAAGAGGTCTTTTACATAAATTGTTTTTACTGGGGTTTTTAATCCTGTGTTTGAAGGACTGGTGAACCTAACCAGGGGTTGCAATAATTTTTTAACAGAGGTCTTATAAGCCGGTGAAATAATCACCTTTTGTCTAATCATTTCCACTGGCATATCTTATATAAAAAGTATTTCCAAGTCAGGAAAGGAGTTACTTGGTAAAATTTTTTTTTTTTTTTTACTCATTAGTACATGATTTTTAGTGTAAGAAAACTATTTTTCCCAGTTTGTACAATCATAAGAAGACATATCATACATACTTATAGCAAGACTGCTACTTCAAATTCACACGTCTGTTTGTGAAACTGAGCTTGGGGCAATTCTAATTTCTATACTGTATCTATAAAACATGAGCAAATGCTGGCATCCTCTCTATTCTAGTTTATTGTCAGAGGTTGAATCTTTACACTACCTGAATGGTAGTTTACAATTAGTTCATTGTCCTTGATAAAAGCCATGCAATTTCCCTTACAGTGCTGTCTGAAAAATATGGATAAAGGATCATATTTCAGATTATAAAAGGCAATTTATATTTTATTCAGTCTTCCAAGTAGTAAAAGTTTTATTATTGGTTTAGAAAGAACTGGGAATGGTGACATGAACATAGAATGCATGTACAAAAGCAACTTAAGATATCTATGGAGCAGTAACTTAATTTCATAGCTTTTCTTCTAAGGAGGAGGAATAATAAAAGTTTTGACCATTTAAGAACACCATGAGAGTGAAATTCAGCACAGTTTATGTAGCTGTAAACACACAATCACTAGGTGTCTCTTTTAAGTGTTTCATAAAAGTTAGAGTAGGTTAGATGTGCAAAATGATATTAAATAATTCCTAGGTAATACAGGTATTTATAATCTTGTTTAAGCAAGACTTAAGACTACCGAGGGATGTATTGTAAAAATTCTTAAGGCACCAAAATGAGAAAATAAGAACTTTAAGATTTCATAAAAATCTCTTTAGACTTTGGAATTTAGGAGAGTACATCTTATAAGTATTTAGTGTATAGCATTAAGATCTGAACTAGTTGTGTAATATAGCTTCATATTCAGTGGAAAGAAGTAGGCATGTTTAGCACAAGTCACCTGCTCTATTTTAGATTTAACTTTACAGAAGGAGATGAGGTGTACCTAGAGGTCCCTTTTTCTCTCCTGTTAGGTATGGGAGGAACTTGGGTCCTAGATGAAATACATATATTTGTATTAAAAATGTTTGATCAGCTTAATCTAGATGGTCAATTTATGATTACAGATACACCAAATTAGGTGAAAAAAATCCATTTTAATTCTATACCTGTATGTATATAAATGCCATTAAAATGTTGTCTGAGGATGTAAGTCAAGAGGAAACACAGCCAACAGCAAACTGGAGGTGATTTAACATAAAAAGTCTTTTGAAAATGTCGAGTTTTCTGGTGTTGGGTGTCCCTCTACAAGCCTAGGGAGTTTTAAGTAGGTGAAAGTAAAATATCCACACTTTAGTAGAATACCCTCCGAGATTAAACAAGAGTTGACTTCATAGACAGGGACAAAATTTAGTGTCTAGTGTACACCTACATGTTTATTGGAGTGAGGTGGGTAAATCAGTAATTTCCCACTGAATTTTTTCCATGCTCTCCTTTACTCCTTTTTCTACTTGTAATGATGTAATTAGAGCATCTACTTGGTTTGTTGGAAACAAACATTTAGGTCCCTTCTCTGCATATAAAAGGCTAACAAAAATCATACTCGTACTTATCAGAGGAACCAACAGGCTCATACAGAACATCTATTTTAATAATTTCATTTGTGCCTGTTCTGTTTTGTTTGCTCATCATGAGGAAGAGAGTACTTTGAAAATGGGAATTTTTATTTTGTTACTCCTGTATGAAATCCTGATTATACATCATTTTCTCTGGCCATAAGGTGCATAATGGGACTGATTTGCCAGTAACTGGTAATCTGTGATGAACTCTGTCTGTATTTTGCAGGTTTTGGGGAGATCTATTTTTACTCTAACTAGAAGATCACAAGGATGGATGGCACTGAGGAAACTGTGGAAATACATACTTTAAACATGAGAAAAGTATAAAAAAGAAAGCAAAATGAATAGAAGCTTTGACATAGCACAGCTTTCAAACCTTATCCTAATGGAAAAGTTGTGGTATGGAAATCTTGCATAGGTTTTGCTGAATTGAAAAATTAGGAATAACTTGTCTCCATGTAAGGTTATTTCACCATGAGCCCAGTGCAACCACCTCCCCTTCTAAGAAATTGGCTATAATCTTCTGTGAATTTCTCTGTGCCTGTCCTCATTTTTCAGTATACTGAACATCATTTCCTCACATGACTATTTGCTTTCTTGTCAGCTCAGGAAACATCATCTGCTGTCTCCAGCTGGGCTACAAAGCAAAGAATCAGCATGGAAGCAGTGGTCATATTTGTTAGCTTTGATTTTTCTATGTCCTCAGGTTATGTTTTTGTCAAATGACAATCCTGTAATTTAGCAAGCCAGCAATGTCCAGAGACTTCAGTAATGCTTAGTGCATTTGCCAAAATCCGTATAGAAGAACAATAATGTGGAATTTAGTTATCAATTTTTTTTTTTAGGACACATAATATCGTAGAATCATAGAATCAACTAGGTTGGAAAAGACCTTTAAGATCATCAAGTCCAACCATTACCCTAGGACTGCCAAGTCCACCACTAAACCACATCACTAAGGGCTCATGGAACATACTGGTGGTGCCATATAAGGGTGATGAGAGCACGTCAGCTGTAAAGGAGCCTGCCCTGATATCTCTTAAACTTCTTTCTATCAGGTCTTGCTCTTTTTTATCTAGTAAAAGAGATTCTGTCAATCAACCATATCATGGCAAACTATCCCATATCAAAATAATATTTATTTATTCTTTTTTAATGCCTTTATTATCTGTTATGTTAGCAAGTTCATGCTGAGTTTCTTTACCTTAACCTTTCTTCTTTTCATCCCATACATTTCGGTCCTTAACCCCTTTCCTCAGTTAGACTGGGCTCAACTTGACCCGTATCTATGTAGCATAGACTGCGGTGCATGAAGATGATTTTGAACTTGATAATAGTGGTTCTGCCCTCAAGCACAGGGCAGAGAGAGAGGGCACAGAGCAGGGCAGAGCTCACTGTAGCTTCACTGCCCAACCATTCACCCAGCTCTTAAGGTAGGTTTTGCTGCCTTCTCTCAGCTCTGTCATCATGACTGATAACAGTCTAAAATTGCCCTTCCCCCTATTTTACTGTTAAAAACCAGAATTGATATTCACATTGTAGCAAAATACTAGAAAACTGTTGGCAACTTTACTCATGCACAAATAGTTGATAGAATCATAGAATAGTTAGGGTTGGGAAATAATTGATGCCGTATATGTTTTTTAATGTCTGTAATGGCAAAAATGTATTGTACTAAAATGAATGCAAATTCAAAGACAAAGCATTTTTGATGACACTGCTTACTTTCTTGGAGATATTCCATGGAAGCAGCTACTACTGTTTCCAAGAAGCAGTTGTTCTCAGCCTGTGCCTCTTTCCAGGTTTTCACATGAATTCACAGTCAACACAGGGCACACATGTCATATACAGCAAAATGGTATGTCAAGAATTATTAGCTTTAAACAATTTCAGATACTTGAGGAAATGTCACTATTTTGGTCAAGAGCTCTGAGAACTAATTTACGCCACAGTTTTCCAAATATGTTAGTGAACACAAAGCATCTCATTTGTGCCTTTAAAAATCCATCACAAAAAAGGATAAAAGGTATCACTGAGTGGCAACAAGCTATTAGTGTAACAAGGCCAAATGTTTTTAAGAAGTTGAGTTCCCAAGTCTGTATTTAGTACTGGAAACTACTATCCTGATTTCCACTGCAGCTAACTTTTTAATCAACTTTTTAAAATTTAATGGAGGCTACTGCATTCTGAAAAAACTTCTGTGGTCCTTATTTAATTGGTTAAATATGCACTCATATTTAGCGCAGTTAACAGCCTCATTTTAATTATTGCCATTTTTCAAAATATTGACTCAGCTCTTTTCCATCATTAACTTTTATGACTCTGTCTATATCAAACACCAATAAATATGTAACTTAAGAGTGTCTCTCTTTTAACTCTGTTCATGATATCATGAGTTTTTCACTGTTGAATTTATGCCTGTGCTTGTGAAATACAATGTATATGTTGCCTCCCTACATCACTTGGAAATCATTCTTTGGCTGACATAACTTAGCTAATTGTAAGCCAATGGTAAAAAAATCCTTAAATATTCATAAGAATTATCATGGCTAATGACAGAATAATAGATAAATAGACTCCCTCTGCAAATATGAGGATAGTCACTACTTTCTACCCGTAAAGTATCAACATTCATTGGCAACATTAAGTGCTTTATGAAGCTCTTTGCATGGCCATAATATTGCCAGAATTATAAAAGATGAATTTCAAAGAGAGTTTGATGAGTTCTGCTGCCATTCATCAGTTCATTGAAATGCCTTCTATTCCTCATAATCCTTTTCTTGCCACAGAATATCACAAATTATTAAGCATATTTGAATAAAGCGCAATATAATGCTCGGTTGCCTTAATGAAAAGCCCCACTGTAGGGAATTTTTTTAATGAGTATTTTGGGAGAAAAGCCAGTAAAGGGCAACATAGGACCTGGCAAGGTGTGAGTGTCAATAGAGGCAGCTATACCTCCTGCTGAAGAAAGTTGGGATGATCCATGGGCAGCTTCTTACAATGTTGAAATCTAGATCCTTGGATATGACTCTCCTTAAATTCTGTCCAGCACTTACTCCAGACCCTATTACATAGTTAAGAGGAAATTATTTTAAACATTAATTAATACTTTGGAGTGTTTAATAAAAGCAGTGCTTTATTTAGGTGGCTGCATCAAAAGGAGCGTGACCAGCAGATAAAAAGGGTGATCCTGCCCCTCTGCTCTCGTGAGACCTCACTTGGAGTATTGTGTGCAGTTCTGGTGTTCTCAACATAAAAAGGACATGGAACTGTTGGAACAAGTCCAGAGGAGGGCTACAAGGATGAGCAGGGGGCTGGAGCACATCCCGTTTGAAGACAGGCTGAGAAAGTTGGGGCTGTTCAGCCTGGAGAAGAGAAGGCTGTGTGGAGCCCCTGTAGCAGCCTTCCAGTATCTGAAGGGGGCTATAGGCATGCTGGGGAGGGACTCTTCGTGAGGGATTGTAGTGATAGGACAAGGGGTAATGGGTTCAAACTTAAACAGGGGAAGTTTAGATTGGATATGAGGAAGAAATCCTTTACTGCAAGGGTGGTGAGGCACTGGAATGGGTTGCCTAGGGAAGTTGTGAATGCTCCATCCCTGGTGGTGTTCAAGGCCAGGCTGGGCAGAGCCTTGGGTGACCTGGTTTAGCAGGAGATGTCCCTGCCCCTGGCAGGGGGGCTGGAACTAGATGATCTTAAGGTCCCTTCCAACCCTAACTATTATATTATTCTATAGGCAGAATTCTTGGGAGCAGGCTAACTAACTTGGGGTAGCAGATAGTTTAAGAGAATAACATTGTCACTCTAAATTAGATGCCTCCATAAAAACTCAGATTTTCTACCAGTTCTGGTCATTGTGAAAAAATAAGTCTGTTTGAATATTTTTTTGTGTTATAAAAGTATGGATTTTTGACTGAAGCGTGATGAGGCTACTTTCTTTAGTCAAGGCAAAATTTGACTAAGGATTTTAAGGGAAAGAATCTTTCAAAGAAAGAATATATCCAATTGCAGAGCAGTTGCTCTGACAGAACTCCCAGATTTATTATGATTGCATGCATTTTTTGCATGTACTGGTAGCCCTATAAACATCATTAATTGGAGAAATTATGGAATCTGCATGCAAAGGGATGGTACCCATTAGGCACCCTAATTTCCATTGATAAACTGTTCTGGGTGCCTTTGAAAATCTTGCTTTTTTGTATTCCTCTCTGTTTATGCATTGCCTGACATAATCATGCATCTAATAAAAACATAAAATTGCAATACTGGGCCTGAGTATTTCACCGTAATAACAGTTTAATAATCTGTGGTTTTCTGCATAGTTGTCAGCTGTTGACACTAGACACAGTTCTTATTTTAGAAATAACATTCCTGAAATCTTTGGTGTAGGTTTTAGTGGGATATTTTGTCTTTTTGTTTTTTTTTTAAAAACCCGTTCGTGTTAGAATCAAAATACCATCAGATGTTGCGATTAGGAGCTTCACCTTTCAGGGTAATGTTTAATCTTAGGTATAAATGCATGCAAACAGAAAAGTTTTTCTTTAAGAACTCTGTAGATTTAGTCTTTGAAGTAACCACTGTGTATTTTCATTGTTCTCTTAATTTCTGCTTAGCATAGTTCTGCAGCATTTCTGAAGCGTAAAATGGGAAAGGAACTATTGAAATCCTTAGGACCACAGTCCTGCCTGCTATCATGAGCAACTGTTTTCTTATGCTAGTCATAAATCTATTGAACTAAGCTCTAAAACTGTTTGGTTTTGGCCCCTTAGATACTACCATTCCTTTGCAAATAGTGATAGACTGATGCATAATTTCCAGTCTTCAGCCTTGATGTACCTTTGACTGCTTTATTTTGGGCCTGTAACAACATAATCCTTAAGCTTGTAGGCTCTTCTTTCTGCCTGTGGATTTACCAGGAATCAGCCGTAGCCTTCAGACTTTTCTAGGATAGAAGTATCAGGCTGCTTTGTCCCCTCCTGGAAAAAAACTGTTTTGTTTCTGTATTGATTTGAATAGTCCTTCCATTCCCATCTAGTTTGAGTCCATGTTTGCTGAATGTGAGTAACAAGAAGTGCTTAGAATGTTCTACATGTACTCCCAGCTGAAATTATTTTCCCAGGAAAAATAATAGGTAATTGCTGTTATATTCTAATGAGTAATATGTAATACATCCCTATCACTGGTACAAATGTTTTCATTGGTAGAGCTTGAGATAGCAGCTGATTTCCACTTATATCACAGCTCAGTATTCACAGTTATCCTGCCCATAGCAATATATATAAATCCTTCCCTTCCTTTTTTTTTCCCTCAATATAAAAGTTTCTAGCTTAAAGCGGAAGTTCCTCCTATCTGTTCTTAAGTGAATGACCTTTCCCTTTGTACTATAGAAATTCATGCTATTCCTAATATCCTAGTTCTTGAGATAATTTGATCCCTTCCTGGGTGACCTTCTAACCTCTTCTGTGTTGACTATAGGCTAGATCCACAGAAAGATACAGCAGGATTCAGTCAAAATTTTAGGTTTGCTGATTTTGCTGAGTACCTCACTATCTCTGATGGCATTGTGATTATATCATCAAAAAGTACCATAACAATTCTCTTCCTACATGTGCCCCAAGCTTTGATAGTGAGAATTGAGGCTGATGTCAATTTAATTTTCAGACCAACCTTAACAGCATCTTTCTATGAACTGCTTTCTTCCTATCCTTCCTTTGCTTTCTTTTTTTACAGCACTCTTACCTTCACTCTAGACTTCTGGCAGTTCTCCCTTAACCCTTCCAAGATTTAACATTTTTTGCGGATCTGCTCCTTTTTCTTGTTCACTGTTTATGTTCTGTTTATTTTAGTGGCATTTTCTGACATAGTTGCTTAGGCTTGGAGTTCTTCCTTTCAGGTTTTTTTCCTCTTGTTTAACATGGAAATTCCAAAGTGGTATTGCAGTAAGAAGTTATATTCTTCTTCCACATACTTATCATGATCTTCATTTTTTTTTTCCCACTGCACAGTTCTCTTTTCATAAATGGTTGTTAGTGGCTGAGCAATTCTCAGTTTCCTAGAAATACTAATAATCTACTTTTTTTCCTTCCCTTGTCAAATCTTTATCCTCATTCTTGGAAGGAAAATACTCTGAAATTCCACTGAAGAATCATTGAAAATAACACTGCTTTGTTGAATGCTTTGTCTAAACTGGCATAATCTAAATCTCTTCCAGTAAGAAACCAACAGAATCCGTGTTTTCCAGTGCACCTAAAAATTAACAGAGAGTTTTGCAGGCTTTCTCAGGTTCATATTTCATATCCTTACTTTTAGCAAACATATCCTTCTGTTCACTGGATACACTTTGATAACAAAATATACTGGCTTTGGTGACTTTATAAGTATTTCTTGTTAAGAAGCTCTGCAGGTCTGTAGACTTGATCTTTCCTGTATTTGACAGAAATCCCAGCATTTTTCCTCCCTGATTTTCTTCGGTCCTCAGGTCATAGCATTCCATTTTATCTTGCAGTACTTTGCATATTATCATAGAATCATAGAATCATAGAATAGTTAGGGTTGGAAAGGACCTTAAGATCATCTAGCTCCAACCCCCCTGCCATGGGCAGGGACACCTCCCACTAAACCATGCCACCCAAAGCTATGTCCAACCTGGCCTTGAACACCCCCAGAAATGGAGCATTCACAACTTCCCTGGGCAACCCATTCCACTGCCTCACCACCCTTACAGTAAAGAATTTCTTCCTTATATCCAATCTAAACTTCCCCTGTTTAAGTTTGAACCCATTACCCCTTGTCCTCTCACCATAGTCCCTCATGAAGAGCCCCTCCCCAGCATCCCTATAGGCCCCCTTCAGATATTGGAAGGCTGCTAGGAGGTCTCCACGCAGCCTTCTCTTCTCCAGGCTGAACAGCCCCAACTTTCTCAGCCTGTCTTCATACGGGAGGTGCTTCAGACCCCTAGACATCCTCGTGGCCCTCCTCTGGACTTGTTCCAACAGTTCCATGTCCTTTTTATGTTGAGGACACCAGAACTGCACACAGTACTCCAAGTGAGGTCTCACAAGAGCAGAGTAGAGGGGCAGGATCACCTCCCTCAACCTGCTGGTCACGCTGCTTTTGATGCAGCCAAGGATACAGTTGGCTTTCTGGGCTGCAAGCGCACACTGAAGCCGGCTCATGTTCATCTTTTCATCGATTAACATCACCAAGTCCTTCTCCACAGGGCTGCTCTGAATCTCTTCTCTGCCCAACCTATAGCTGTGCCTGGGATTGCTCTGACCCAGGTGTAGGACCTTGCACTTGACATGGTTAAACTTCATAAGGTTGACATCAGCCCACCTCGCAAGCGTGTCAAGGTCCCTCTGGATGGCATTCCTTCCTTCCAACGTATCAACTGAACCACACAGCTTGGTGTCATCGGCAAACTTGCTGAGGGTGCACTCAATCCCACTGTCCATGTCACCAACAAAGATGTTGAACAAGATCAGTCCCAACACTGATCCCTGAGGGACTCCACTTGTTACTGATCTCCAGCTGGACATTGAGCCATTGAGCACAACTCTTTGTGTGCAGCCATCCAGCCAGTTCTTTATCCACCAAGTGGTCCACCTATCAAATTGATGTCTCTCTAACTTAGAGGCAAGGATGTCATGTGAGACAGTGTCAAACGCTTTGCACAAGTCCAGGGAGATGACATCAACTGCTCTACCCCTGTCCATCAGTTCCGTAGCCCCATCATAGAAGGCCACCAGATTGGTCAGGCAGGATTTCCCCTTAATGAAGCCATGCTGGCTGTCACCAAGCACCTTGCTGTTTTTCATGTGCCTCAGCATGGCTTCCAGGAGAATCTGCTCCAAAATTTTGGCAGGCACAGAGGTGAGGCTGACTGGTCTGTAGTTCCCCGGCTCATCCATTTTCCCCTTATCTTCATGTCTCCTTGGACTCTACTCTCACAGGCTGCACCTAAAGTTGTAAACTAAACAGAATGATGGCAATTAGGCTTTACCTTTTTCTCACAGCTAAATAGCATAGTCAACAGAATGTTTTCATCCCAGCCCAACGAGCACTTTCCCAAATAATGCCGAGGCACTACTTGAGACTTAAGTCAGCAACCATTCCTGATGTACATACTGCATGTGAGCTCCTTGTTTGGTGACGTGAGAATTTAACTTGATGGACATGGACTGTACCACAGCCCCTGGACTCAGACCCAGAAAGTGATCCTTTTCCCATTTCATTTTTTAGTAAAAACAAAACCAGTTGTGCCCATTACCCTTTTCCTCTGGAACTAGCTGAATTTCTGTTCTTCTTTGCCAGACATTTTCTGTTTGTCTCTTATTCTCCACTACGGGAAATCTGTTTGTCAAATCAGTTTTTCTGTAGCAAGGGGTATCTTCATTTGTGTTAATGAAAGTTACTATCTGCATTTCTGGGTATCTTTATGTGTGTGAATATTTCAATGGCCCATTCATTCTCCTAACTTCTCTGTTCCATCCTTATTTGAACACCATCTTTTCACTTCTCGGATTTCCCCTCCACCCTATATTCTATATTTTCAAAATGCTTAGCTTCATTCAGATCCTGATCTAAAGATAATACACTTTCTAGATTTCTGGACCTAATCTCTCCTCACCGTCATAACCTGTCTTTGGACCCAAACTTTAAGGAAATAAGGAAAAAAATACCATCCAAAATAGCCTGTTTGCGGTCTATTTGACTGCTGATCATTTAGTGTTTCAATGCAATCCTGCTTCTGTGCTGTGGCTTAGTTAGATGTCCATCAACAGTGGCTGAAGGCAGAAAGCTTCCGGCACAGGCTCAGCTAAGAGCTGACATAGAAATGTTAAGCCTGTGTATAATTTCATTTCAGGATAATTTTTTACCAAAGAGTAAATTCATGGGAAAATTTCAAACACTCTCCAAACATAAATCTCAGCTAACTGAAATTCAGCATTAGGCTTGATATTAATCCCATGGAACTGAGTAATAAAAGTTCTAACATCTGAATTTCTAAGCACGACTGTCTTTTCAAAGAACTGGAGAATTTTTACATTCTTTGCTTCACTCATTTCAAACTCTACCATCCATCATGAGGGAACCTGATTCTACATTCTTCCTTAATCTATGTTCTACACTCTTAATTAGGTGAATCATGGATTACTTCACTCAAGATACTGGAAAATAAATGTATATTGATGTAAGTCTTTTGAGAGCAAATTTTATGTGAGAATATAGTTGACTCTTTGAAATGTGTTTTCTAGCCCCACAAGAATCATGCCTCCTGAATCAGCATTCAGACTAAACGATAGATTTTTATAGAATGTAAAGTAGAC
Source organism: Ara ararauna (assembly GCA_028858755.1). Taxonomy (NCBI): domain Eukaryota; kingdom Metazoa; phylum Chordata; class Aves; order Psittaciformes; family Psittacidae; genus Ara; species Ara ararauna. The sequence goes on from CM054379.1 coordinate 23,408,302, forward strand.
GTGCAGAAACAGCTACACTCTTTCCCCAGCAATATCAGGTGATAAGATCCCCGTCCAGCTAGAATAGGACATCCAGGAGATAAGCTAAACCAAGAGGTACATAAATGAATAGACTTAAACCAGAGGTCTCTAGAGCTACCTGTGAATCATGTTGAATACTTTTTTTTATTCACTTAGTTTACCTTTTGCATTCAGATTTATTGCCAACTTTCAAATTCACTGAAAGCAAGATTAAATAGACTTAGACATTTAGTATCATTTTTATCTCAGTGGACTATCTATCTTCTCTGACCTTCAGTTTCTGACTGAGAAGTATGCAAATCTCCTGCTATCTCCAACCGCCATACATACATCCGGGATACCCAAAGAGTTGAAAACAAAATTCGATGGCTATATTTCAGGAACTGATTCCACATGCAAACACCCCACAAATGTCTTCTAGTACTGCAAGAAAACGAGTCTCTCAGTGCTTTTCATCTTTCTCTGTATTTGTAATTGGTTTGTGTGCCTTTATCTTATCTCCTCTTTAAAGCAAACAATTACAGTCTCTTTGGTCTCCCTCAGATAGTAATATTTTTCATGGCTCTGACCTGCATATCGCCGATACATCTCAGTGTCTACTATATATTCCTTCAACTGGAACCACAGGAACTGAATAATAGTTGTGTTTGCTTCTATTATTGTTGTTGTTACTGTTGAGAACATGCCATTGTTTGCATTACTATAAAGCTGTTACAATATTTTGACACTGATTTCCATTCTCTTCCTTCATTATGTGTTTTAGTTTTTTGCCACTGGTACACACTGACCACAATTCTGAATTGCTCAAAACTATATCCACATTCTCTGCCCACCAAATCCTTACCATTACAGTGGAATACATCTTATCTAAATTTACTATTGGAACATTGTACACCTGAAGTCTACACTAGCCTAAGAAATAGTGCAGAAATGTTGCATCATGAGCTTAGGAAATGGGCAGAGGGTTATTTCAGGAAGCTCCACAATAAAGCATTTTGAGGTTGTATGTAGTTTAATGCAACAGAATTGTCTATTTTAAAGAGCTGAAGTGCTGTGTGATGAGAATCTGCTAGGTTGTTCTCCCAGAGGAATTATGGATGGGATGGTGGACTACAAGGGCTTAGTGAACAGGAAGGAGAAGAGATGATTTCAGCAGTCTAACACTAAAGCAAGACTTAGCAAATGACAAAGAAGAAGTAAAGGTAACACTGGGATACCATAAGTAATGTGCTGAAACAGAGAAAATAATAGGAATAAAAATGGAAAGAATAACACACTAGAGAATAAAATTCTTTAGGTGCAATTGTGGCAATTAAAAATCAAACGGAGATACCGGATACAAGGGGAAAGATGGTGAAAGGTCAAGGAAAAGAATGGTAAATGGTGAAGCAGTCAGCAGAGAAGTAGCTGCTGAAAGCATCAAATTACAGAGGAAGCTTCAGAACTGAGCCAAATCTTCATATCAGATGGAGTAACATAGCTAACTCCACCTTTGTCAACCAATTCATTCCTGCAGATAAAGTGACTGTTAGTTCTAACATTTCTTTATGAAACCTGTCATTTTTCATTGAACTGTTTCATAATTGGCATGTTGATATGTTGGGATTTTATGCCAAAAAAGTATAATTCAGAAATCATCATTCTTGCTAACTAAATAAATATTTAAATGTTTTATTTAACTTGATAAAGCATGTTTTCAAACCACTTGAAAAAATAACTTCTGGAAGTTTTCCTTCTGTTACTAAGTAGCATCTGAACTAAAGAACATTTGAACAACAGGTTGTTCCTTTTTTTTTTTTCTGAGCCCCAGCTACTATTGAAAGATGAACTTTAACCTATTTTTGCAGTTGATACCTTATCTTAGTGTTAAATGAGGTTGGTTTCGTTTGAATGATCAGCGTAATGAATCACTACATTGTTGATAGCAGAGACAATTGGACAGTCAAACACAAATATAAAGCAAAATGCTCCATCTTCAGTGAACCCCTGATGTAAAGGAATTTTAGCTTAAGTGGCAACTTTTTGCAACCCCTTATTAGCCAGAGAGACACATTTTCAAATGTCATGGACTGATTTTCACATCCTCAGACCTTAAAACAAAAGCTTTGTACAAAAGGAATTCAGTGCCCAATGTGAGAACCCAACCATATAATTTGATACTTAAAATGGGAATCATGTTACAATGCCACTGTAGCCCCTGGGACACCATCAAATATGTAGGGGAATGCCAGTAAGAGGTAGCATGCTTATTTTCAACATGATTATTTCTGGCTGTATTGTGGCGTTTACAAAAGTAACATGATTTTACTAATAAAAATGTACTAATATTGGAAATAAGTTTTAACCAAAACTTCAGATTTTGAAACCCCTTGATTTTGGCAGAAGTCCCTATCAATGCATGGATTTGCATTCCACATGCAAAATCTTTGCAGTAAAACTCCTATTTACTATGTGAAATAATAGGGACAAGTTAGTATTCTGAATAAATACACTTCTTTTGTGCTGATTTGTATTCCATATCGTATGCTCATATTCCATCAAAACTGAATTTCATTTGCAAACTTATAACTCTTACTAATGTGGATTTTAGGAGACACATTTTCATCTTCAGCAATACAATAACAAAACCAAAACCAACAAAGTCTCATCCTGGTTAGAAGACTGCTACGTTTTTTTCTTTTTTAATGTCTTTAAAATGTGAATCTGGTTCCTGTCAGTTGTGTGTTCGTCTAGGATGCTATATTGAGTTTAAAAAGGAATGCAAACAGAGGTTAAAAAGATTTTTCTTCTTAGAGGACATTTCTAAAAATCAAGATTTTTTGTTATCATTAGTAGAATTGTGCTGTTTAATCAGCTGGGTAAACTGAAGATATGTCAATGACACAATGCAAAGCCTCTTTAGGAATAAAAGACAGGGTTTTTCCTCAAATCTCTATGACTCTTGGCTTGTCCTAGAATTTAGAATCACAACTACTACAATAACATTTTTAATTTTGAAAACATTTTTACACTGGGAAGGAAACTGAACCCACTGCTCATTAAGGCTGTATTTATGAAGGTGACCAGAAAGGGAAAAGCCTTTGATGTCAGTACCAATAAGATGAATGACATGTCCCCTTCCTTCTAACTTTTCAGAGCCTCAAGCCTAACAGGTGCAGTTCATCATCCAGTAATGAAATTTATAACCTGGTCCATATATAGATTAAAGTTCAGCCCCCACCTGACAGCCATATCTACTATCACTCTTGTGGCTTCATACATTTCATTATCATTCCTGGTAATGTCATGCAAGAAGTACTGACTCATTTTTATTATTTTTTTTTTCTTCCTTGTATCACATCAGTGCCTTCGTAAAATGAAAAAAAGAAAAAAATCTCTCTCCTCCTCAAATGAGACGTTGGGCAAACCTAACTATTTCCTTAAGTATCATGTGTGAGCTTTGTCCACAGAGCCTTCATTGTGGCCTCCAAGCAGCTAATATGTCACAGGGGGTATCTTCTGCAGTATTAATTATCTAACTTTAGGAGAAAGCTAGTAGTCAGGGCTTCCTATGCTCTGCAAGGCAAGTTAGTCCATGTGTGGTTCTATTCCCTATTGTTGATGTAAAGACAATTTTTTTTCCCTATCTAAGAAGAACAGTGTCTTGAAAAGGCTTAAGAATGATCTAGTAAAATTCCCTGTAATATTATGTAGAAATTTGTGTGGCACAATACCTATCAGTTAAAACTATCAGACTGATGGATCAGCTCAGATGCTGAATGAAGGCAATATGTCAGACTCTGACTTTGAGTGATTGCTGAACAGCTCTCAGAAGCAGAAAGAAAAATTAACTGCTCAGAGTGATGGAAAAATGAGCTCCCAAAAAACTGGAAAAGATTTAAGCATTATTCCTTGGTGTATTTTTGAGCAGCAGAAGCCAGCAAAAACAGCAAGTTGGTAGTTCTATAAATGATAGTTCTTACAGTCAAAGCTTCCATTTATTTGAAGTGCCAAAGGCTAAGTATTTAACTGTAGTGTTGCCTATTTGAGGAACATGGTATTCTGTAGAAAATTAACATGTGACAGATAAATATTTGAAAAGAAAGAACAGAAAAATGAAGGAAACTGGTTTTACGTTGATAAACTCAATTTATAAGTCTGGAAAACAAACTGAGTCTCTGAGAAGTGGCCAGATGCAGAGATGAGGAAAAGCATCATAGGAAGTGCAATAGTGGTGTGAATTAATTTTGGGAAAGCAGTTGGGATTTTGCAGGCAGAGATGGCATCCTGTATACATGAATGCCTGTGAAGACAACATGAGCTCTGGCAGTATGAAGGGCTGAAACCATGGGAGAAATGAAGCAAAGAGGTGCACAGATTTTCAAGTTGGAGTTTTCAGAAACCGTGATTCACTGAGTCACTTATGTCATGACTCTCCACTGGAATATGATATGTTGGCAAGGCTGAATATACTGGACTATTACAACCTGAACAAGACAGATGAAAAACACACCACCAGTCCAATGGAAGTTACTAGAACAGCAGCAGGTAATTTTGCTACAGGAAATCCCTGAATTGTCATTGTGAAAGCAAATGGGTTATTTCTTAGTCTTACCTTTTTGCAGATGCACTAAACATCTGTACCGGAAACAGTGCTAAAAGAGAAAGCAGAAGATCAGTCTTCCAGTGGTGAGCTTAGAAGGGAGCATGTGAGTGAAAAGTATGGATAAATAAGAAATTGGAATTAATGGGATGGGGATGGGGGTGAGAGACAGAGTGGGAGGTGGAAACACAGAAAAGATGATGGTTTAGAAATATATTGAGCACTTCACAGTGTCACCTTCTTGATGAGAGACAATAGAGGTTTGCAATGTCTTTTTAGGAATCTCGTGGCAGAATTCAAAATTGAATTTAGAGACCCCAACCTATTTCAGTTCAAAAGTACATTTCTTTGCCTAGGGACAAAAAAGGAAATGAAGGAATGGGGGAAGCTTAATACTTTGAAAAGAGTGCATGAATAAAAGGTTCAACAGTATCAGTACATTTTCTTGTTAGCGCAAAAAGACCATTTGCCCAGGAATATTCTCAAAAGAACTAAATAAATATGTAAAAAGGAAACGTTTTCCACTACCTACAAGGAGAGAAATTCTGGAGGAGATGGCTTATGCCAAATATTTTTGTACTCCTGATGCCTCAGCAGGCTTCTGGCAGTGGTTCTTAGACAAACAGAGTATATGTTTATGCACCTCCAACACCTCCTTTGGGAGACACAGTTTCCTCCAATTGCCATTGGGTTATAGTTAGCACCATAGGTGTTTCGCCAGAAAATACAACCATTTTTCTCTGATGAGAGACATGCAAAGACCTAAACAGATGACACTGTGATCTGGGAAACATAGTGAAAGACTAAGACCAATGTTTCCAAGGAGCTCCTAAAGAACCAGAAGTGCTGGGCATTAATGTGAATGTGTGATAGCAAAAAAAATAATAAAGTGAACACTGTGTAGTGGGTATATTGGAGAGGAGAGGAGAGGAGAGGAGAGGAGAGGAGAGGAGAGGAGAGGAGAGGAGAGGAGAGGAGAGGAGAGGAGAGGAGAGGAGAGGAGAGGAGAGGAGGAAAAGTATTATGTTTGCAACTAGGACTTTGTACTTCCAGATACATGTCCCAACATCTAGAGGAGTTGTTTCATTATTTACTTGTTCTATTTTCTGCTCTACAAACTTCCAATTGTGGCTACATAGTAGTCCAGATTCATGGGAAAGGCTGCTCCCACCCAAAATTACATGTAGCCTTCTACTTAGGACATATATACATAGGATCGAACCCTATTAGAATCAAACCCTCACTCATGATAGTAAAGCAGGAAACTTGGTCAGCCACTTCTCAAGCAAGTGCTGCAGTTCCAATGGAAGTTCACCTGTTAATGCGTCATTTAAAGTACAGTTACCCAACCAGATGCATAACTCCTTCATGTATGTGTGAGAAGGCAGTAGCCTGTTAATACTGTAGCTAGATTGAAGTCCATGAAGGACAGAACATTAAATGATTGTACCTTCATAACTGGTTGGACTCCACTGTACAAGGCCCAGAGCATCTTGATCTAGTAAGATATGTTTTGAGTGTGGAGATGACTAGATGACTTTTAGAGATCCCTTCCAAACCAAGTTTATTCTGTAAGTCTAAAATTGCTACGGCTTCCATGTGATGTCAGAGGTTTTCCATAGCCATAATACCCATGCACAAATTGTCTCTCCGTGCAAATTTAATTCATCATATTGGAAATATTGTCATACGTCCTACATTTCATAAGATCATTACTGTCTGATGAATGCATGAAGATTTTGTGAACACCCAGTCCATGCCTGTATGTGTGACAACTTAAATTTATAAGTCATTCTTTATGTATATGAACTGCACTTGCTCTGTTCTACAAAGAATCTGTGCATGTTTTGTGCATATTCCATGCTTTTAATTTTTAGGTAGAACCAACATGTAAGCTTGCAGGACATCCTAAACTAATGACAAGATTGAAGAATGAGAGAAAGAAATGAAGAATGAAGAATGAAAAAAGACATAATTGGAAAAATTCATTAAATATATGACAGCTCTAGCTAGCTCATTTAATCAGAATTAATAAATGCCCTACACTTTCCTCAATAACCCATGAAATTTAATTTCAGAATGGTTAGTTTCCAGAAGCTGATGACATTTTTATCTCCTTTAGGGAATTTTCCCCTTACTGGGTTTTCCTGAGGCAAAAAGGTGTGGAATGTCCAGAAATGGCTCCTCCTTAAATATAGTTTCATCTTTGGTTTTTAATATTTTTTAATATTGGTATTTAAGGTTTTTGAATGGAATGGTGAACAAACTTAATGGTTTCTTGGCGGTACCTACTGATTCAACAATGTTATCTTATAATGGTGAGCACCAAGGCCCGAACTGTTCTTATTTCTGAGCTTTGTGGACTGAAGGAAAAAAAAAATCTTAAGGGAAAACAAAGCAGTCATCTCACATGGTCTTGATCCAAAGACAGCTGGAGAACTTCTCTTTAAGGGTTTTGAGTTTAGATCAGGACCAAATCTGTGCAGATTAGAGATACACAGCATATACCAAAGATTGGAGCAATTTCCGGTGCAGAACATCAAGGAGCAGAGTTTGAGGTTTCTGTCATCCTTTCTCTTTTCAAATCTCCACCAATAAACTTTGCCTGCCTTTGACACAAAGCATGCAAAAGATAGAAGGATGTAAGACCTGTGATTTAGTCACCAGGCTTTAGAATGGTTCCATCTCCAAAATTTTCATTTCACTTCCAAGGGATGCGCTCAGAGGAGAGTGGTACTTAGCCAAAAGTAATTGAGAATCACAAAGAATGAAATGAGATGATATGATTCAAAAGAGATTAGTATGGAAGATAAATTGTGTTCTGGGGTCAAAGCCCATGATTTCACAGACACAGCTGAAATAACAACTTTGTTGTCTAACTCCAAGTGAGCATCGACTTCTTCCAATGAGCTTTAAACATGAGGATTCCTTGATGATTGAATAGGTAAAAGCAATGTGTGGCATTTTGTTGCACCTGTTATGGGAAAAAAAGCTGTTCCTTGACTAGGTAATCCAGCAATATAGACCTGTCACAGTAGAGTGGTGCACCCTTGTTATCTGCATGCTTATGGGCTGAGTCATAGCTTCCGTAAACTGTTTATGTCCATGCAATGTCATATTAATATAGTCAGCTTCAGTCTGAGCCCAAATGACTACCTGGAAGCAGTGAGGAGACACAGACAAAACTAGGAGATAGCTAACAAATCTCTCGATGCTGGACGCTTCAGAGGTCTATTTATCTGCAGTGCTAAAGTGAATAAATACATGTATTTTAAGTAATAATCAAAACTTCTTGGTGTTTTAAAGGGTTAAATTCTGTGAGAATAAAAATATATTTATGTACAGTCACTTTGGTAGAATCATGCTACAAAGTAAAATCATCATTAGGTATCACAGCACACATTGAGGCAACTGTGGACACGAAAGTAAACATGAAGCTATGTTGCTTTTTTGGAAGTAAAAACTACTGATCTCCTATTGGTTTTTTTATTGTATTTCTGATTGGTATAAGCCAAGGACAGAAACCACAATGGAAAAATCTAATAAATGCTTTCTTCATGATGCCTCCGATACTGATGAATCCACAAATCAAATCATTGCAAGAAATCTCTGAAATATCGTGCTCTTGTTAATGTCATCAGACAAAATCCTAATTACAAAGGAAGATGCCTCTGTTATTGGAAAGTACGCTCCATTGTACATCAATGTTTACCATTTGGTTGAACTGATGTTAGGAATTAAATGGTCATAGTGCATCCTGGGAAACATAACCCAACTCTCAAGTCTGAAAGAGAGGGTAGGAAGAAATAAGAGACTTTAAAGATAACTACCAGGATGCGTGGTAACATAGTAACATTTCAAGGGAAAAGAAATTATTGCTTAGCTAAGCCAAAATTTGATTTTTGAGTCAACAAGCTAAAAGGAAATATTTTGATTTGGGAATGTCAAAACATTTCCATTTCATCAGATACATGAAAATTAAATTTACTGAACAAAATGTTCTTAACTAATTCCATAGTCTTTTTTTTTTTTTACTACAGTTAGGTTTGATAGATACAAGTAAAGAAAGAAACCAAACTTGAATTTCTCAATCCATAAACCGAGTCTTTTTTACCAATGTGCATATTTATTAAAAGGTTCTTTTGTTTGTATTTTAATCAGGTTAATATTCTTCATTCAGATAAATTTTATCATCTATTTTCATATTTTTGCTATTATTAGCAAAGACAGAAATTGAATCTAAAAATAAGTAAATAAAAGAATTGTGCAGAGCTTACTTTCCGCATGAATATGACTGGAATATTGCAAGTAAATGTGAAAGTATTTTTAGAATGGTAAATGACAAATTTTGGTACAACAGTGAAAAAAAACAACCTTAAACTTTCTTTCTTCTGCCTGTAAAGGAAAGATGTCTAAATTGCATAATACTCTCATTTTCTCAAGTACCCATACCCTTAAGCCTCTCAGCATCTATACTGAAAGCATGCTACAGTGATCATTTCTTCTTGCTATAATTTATGAGTTGTAATTGTTCCTGTGTAGGTGTGGGAAATTTACTTGAATACATTGTTAGCTGGAGGACTTTGCTTTTAAGTTTCTGTTAAAAAAAAAAATAAATGAACAGGAACAGTGACTTATCTACAATATATGCTTAGTCTTCTGCCTTCAGGGGCTCCCAGCAACCAAAGCAGAGCATTGTCTGGAGTGCAGTGAGTATCTGGAACTCACACCTTTGGACCTTTGGCAATTTGCTCTGAGCTTTCTAAACAGTTTGCCTCAGCTGCTTGCTGCACACTATATAAATGGAAATCCAAGTCAGAAGGCTCATTCTCCCTCTGAGGCTGTAGGGAAGAGGTGAAGAGGGGAGGGAAGAAAAAACAGACGAAAATAAAAAGCAACAAGAGTGTCCAGGGCTCACCATGGGCCCTGTGCAGCTCTTGCTGCTCTTGCTGCTGCTCAGCAGTGGTGTTCTTACACGTAAGTACTGCTTTTAATGTTAGTGCTTTTTGCTGCTTTATTTATGAACCCATTAAAACAACAATGCAAAAATCAACCGGGCAGTGGCTCATAGAATTAGGGTAAGCGTGGCAAAGATCTCATCTCTTCCCTTTGTAGGAATCAGGGGGATCACATAAAAAATTCACAAATGTTGTCTGGTATCTTTTTATCAGATTTAATGTGTTTTGCAACTTGTAAGGAGTTCACATAATTTATTTTGGCCTAATAGTTTTTCTGTAATGCTGTCCTTTTAAATCCCCATGAAGATACTGAAGTTTGGAGATACCATACAGATTTATCCCAGCTGATCTTAACCTATTTTGTGGCAAATGTGAAGATAGAGAGAAGTAAAGCAAAATGCCTTCGGCAGGTAACATTGACATTTGAAACACAATTTTGTGTTAAAGGCACATAGTCATCATTAGTAGTAGTGGTTAAAGAAGTAAGCCAATAAAAGCTATTTTTCCCCTAAAATCAGAAAAGACAGCCTAGATCAATATGGTGCTGTGGATTGTGAGCTATCCTTCCTTCCCAAGAAGTCGCTTTTTTAAAATATGACACTGTAGTGTTGCTTAAGACTTCAGAAAGCTTAAGGAGGAAAGTGAGTCTGAGGCCAATTATGCAGGTCTGTTTTTATGTATAAATTGAATTAACCATAAATACACCTTTGTTGAACTAATATTCTACTGATGATTGATACACAGTTTTAAAGGATGCACTTTTTTCTAGTGGTTATTAATAGTGTTATTACTCTTACTATTGTAATAGTAATTGTAATATAACTATTGCTATTGCTGTTACTGTAGCTAATGAGACACTCTATTTCTGTAGTGTGGTCAATCTTAGAGTTTCCAGAATGAAAACTTGGAAAGCATGCAGAGAATATTGTGATAAGTGCTGGCTTTCATGTATGATAACCTAAAGAATGACATAGCATCAAATGAATGCAGCAAGTTATAGATTTGCTGCATTACAGATTTGCTATAATATATATATATTATTTTAAATAGAGTCATATGAGACATATCTAAACCAGATTGGAGCAAATGATTCTTCCTAATTTGAATAGGCTTCCAATAAGTGTTCTTCTCCTCCAAAGAATGAACTCTCAATATTCAGAAAAGATTTAATAGAAAAGAATTGTAATATTAATCTTCAAGGTTTTCCTTTTTTAAATGCGCAACTAACAAAGTACAGCCATGTATCCTTTATGCAGTACTTTTGTGTGCTCAAATAGGCTAAAATTTTAAAGTAAGCCATGTTATATGGCACATTTCTTTTGTCTACCTCTACATTGTTTTTCCATAATTTATAAACTTTCTATTTCACATAATATAGGGCTTTTAAAAATACTTGTTAATCAGAAAGCTGATGCTTCTCAGTTTAAATCAAAATAATTTAATTCAGTGACTTAAAGACATCATTCTGAGATCTTAGTTCGCAGTATCAAGGCAACTACTGTAATTCCCTCTGGATTTGACTCTGTAGTGTTAATAGTCGCTTTGTTATTTACATCAGTGTTCAAAAGTTGGTATGAATTTGAAAAACCTGACAAGGAAAATACAGTATTTCTGATTATATTTCCATAGCCCTTGTTTTATAGCTATAAACTGCTTTTCCAGCTTTTAATTCTTCGGGTTTTTTATTCTTTACAGAAGAAGAAACACCTGAAAGTGGAAATCCAGGATGTTCAAGTAACTGATTTCTTAAATCTTCTTTTGTTATCTTATTTCACTATATTAACTGAATACATCTTTCTAAGCCTGACATTTCCTCTTCCATTAATCTCTTCCTCTGAAATAGAAGAGATGGTGATATTCTTTATTGCCACTTACATTAAGTATTTAATTAGCCATAAATCTTGGCTTGAAGAATCTCAAAAGTTTCCTAAGAAGTGATTGAGCTACTAAACTTTTAAAAAGCTGCCATTAATAAACTACTTTCCTTTGTTTTGTTGATTTCTTGATTGTCAGGTGCAAATTCCTTTATCTAGAAATCCCTGTTTATTAGATGTGATACTTTAGCAGTGAGGTTATATACATTAAACTCTAACGTGGGCTGATTTTCCCTTCCCATTTACCCCTTACAGTGACTGCTAAACCCACAGAATTGCACTTGGATATCTAACTAAATACCTGTAGAATAAATCATCAACTCTGTCAGCAAGGACAGCAGTTTCTTTAAACAAGTCAAGACTCAGGAAATGCTGATCTTATGCCCTATCTTTGTAATGAACTCTGACTAGCCTTGACTGCTTGGTTAGATACATAATGTTCCACCATAGGGTCAAAGTACTGCGGGAGCGGTTTTGTTCTCTGTTTTCGGGCTCTTTTTTCCCCCTTGATTTTTGCTATAGCGCCATCTCCAGGCAACTGGGTTTATTTCAGCTGCCAGAACCAACTTGAAGACTTCTGGGCTTCATTGCCAATTTCTTATGTATTTTTGATACAATAAATTATATTATATTTGAAATTCTAATATAATAATTTCCCTAGTCCTTTTCCATTTATTTCTGTTTAAAATCAGGACATGGAGGATTAACCAGCCTTTTGGCTTTAACATAGTAGATAATGGTGGTGTGAAAATTTTTGAGAACATTCAGTTAAACAGTATTATAGTTCAGGACAGCCAAAAGTGACAGGGATAATGCTGAATTTTCTTATAGCAGTTAATTTTAGTGTTAATTAGATTATTTAATTCACTTTGCAAATGTTTTTGATGCTGATTACTGCATGATAGTATTAATTGTATTAATTCTGTTTAGAAATTACATGGAAGTAATCTCGGTTGAAACATTATTACAGTATTTAAAGATTATAAAAGTCCAAGGAGGAAATATGAGATTTATAGTACTATTCTGTTCTCCTTTCTAAATATATAGTTCTGTCACATAAAAAGGTCAAGTTAACATTGCCATTAGCCTCCAACATGACACATATTTTATAAAAGAAGAGTAAACTACATTCATGGCACATATAGATCGGCAAAATCATACAGATTTGATGGTGAGCGTGTGGGTTTACACCAAGATAACTTTACCTTTTTTTTTCTATAAAACCAGATCAGGGCTCTAATATGTTCAAACAGTCACAAATAACTGCAAAGGAGCAATTTAGGAAATTCCTTTTCATTCAGCATTGCAACAATGTCATAATCCCAGTGAGCTGTTCAGTCTAAACAGAATGAGCAGTAACTTCTGGTTCAGATAGGCATAAACTGCTCTAACACAGTCACTTAAAATACCTGATCATCCTATGTTCAGTTAAAAAAAAAAATCCTGCAGTTATAATGGGAATTAATTGTAATTGAGAACATTGTTTGGCCTACATTATGCATTCCAGACACCAAAGTTTCTTATAACCCTATATTTAATACTGAAACAAAAAATTTTTATGTCTTTATTACTAAGTTCATTCCTGCTTTTAAGGTTTAGAATTACAGATGAATTGCCTCTAAAAGCAATAGGAACAGATAAAACACAGGTAAAATTCATCCCTTTGAGGAAGCCCACTAGGTTCTGAGGCTTCCTTTGACAAAAAAAGAAACACCTCTGCAAATACTTCCTCCTGCTTTGTTCTTACTCATAACTTAGTGCTTTTGCCTTGTTCTGGATGCTCTTCATATAACTGAAGTCTATCTCCATTAGTAAAATTTTATGATCTAATGAGTGAATTAGAGTAGATCATGTTTCAGGAGAGTCTGGAGCAGAAAGATACTGTGTAGATTTGGGTGAAATGGTATTGAGGAATGCTAGATTTGGTGTTCTGTCTTATTCTGTATCTATTTGCTTTCACTCTCAATCATGTGATTTAGATAAAGCATCTCCTTGCATTTCAATTATGATGGAAAAATCTAAGCTGAAATAAATAATTTTGTTACCAGTTTGAAAACTACCATTTGGTTGATTTAATTTAGAAGCAACAGGGTCATTTGAGCAACCTGGTGTAGTAGAAGGTGTCCTTGTCCATGCCAGGGGGTTTGGAACTGGATGATCTATAAGGTCTCTTCCAATCCAAACAATTCTATGATTTTTAAAACTGTTCCATATCTGAAGTTTTCTCCTGCTTTTGTCATTGACTTTAATGGGGCATTATTTGAAGGCCAGATGGGGTCATATTGTCAGATCTCATCATATAGAAAAGTGGACCCCAAAAATTATGTTTTCCCCACAAGTTTTGTCTTACTCTTCAGAATGTATCTCTCTGACATTACTTCTTTGTCTGAAAGCTGTTCCACACAAGGAAATAGCGGGAGGGTCCTCATGCTTCCTTTATATGTGGCGTTCATTTTACTTACACAGCACTAAGCATGTATTGTAAGGATCTACATATGCATATCCTACACAAATCATAAAAGCACTCTTGTTTTCCCAATTTCAGAAGATGCAGCCAGATTCAAACACCTCAGAAAATATGTTTATTCATATGAAGCAGAAACATCAAATGGGATCACAGGAACAGCAGACTCTCGAAGTGGTTCAAAGATTACTTGCAAGGTAGAGAAAGAGGAGTAAATAAAACTGATTGGGTCTGTTATATATCTATACAGAATAACATGGAAGCTGGCAACTAGGGAGCATTCTTCAATGTTTTTCTAAACAAGATAATTCTTTTGAAAGGCACACATTAAGAGTCCTGACTAAGCCCTTCCTGTCCCAGAGAGGGCACTGAGGGTGACAGAAGTTCTTCATACCACTGCGCCAAATGCATTTCAATCCTGATCTAGCTGTACTTTTACATGAGAGAGGGGGAAGACATGGTATTTCAGTTTTCCTTAGCTCTCAGGCTGAGTCTGCCAGTGTCCACAAACAATTCTAGAAGTTGGACTAAAACAGCTTATTGATGCCATGAAGACCACTTGTTTGCTTGTTGATGGTAACAGTCAAGGCAGAATTGAAGGTGTAGGAGTAAAAAGATTCTGTAGGTCATTAAATTACCCAATGTCCCTCCATTTAGCCCCAAACTTTCCCATCATGGGTTTGGGTCTTTTTTTTTCTGAAATAGATAACTAAGGAAAATATTTTTTGTTTAGCACACATTCTTCATGACAGATCACTGACAATGATCAGTGCAATGACTCAAGTTTTCATACAGTTCTTCTAGTACTGTAAATTTTCAGAACGTGAGCTGATTGCTTAGCACGTATAACATACTCCCTACCATCAAACCAAGCAAATATCTGCTTTTATATCATTTCCCTCAAGTTACCTTAAGCTATTTAGAGTACTTTGGAATGTTTCCCAAAAGTGTCTAGCAGGGTGATTCTGACACTCAGAAAAGCCATGGCATATCATATTTTCAAAACTGTAATGGATGATCTGGGAAAAAATATAATGAAAAAAGGATAAATACATCATATTTGTGTTTCCAGGTTGAACTGGAGGTACCACAGCTGTGCCACTTCATCCTGAGGACAATGCATTGCTCCCTGAGGGAGACATTTGGTGTTGACACTGAAGGAAGGACAATGCTAAAGAAGTCAAAGAACTCTGAGGACTTCGCAAATGCCATGTCCAAGTAAGCGCTATCAATTATCATCAGTACTTGTAGCCTTAATATGGAACAGACTTCAGTGTTACAGTCCACCCTATGTTTCGCTAGGCATAGAGCAGGTTTCATGATAACGTGTTAGATTTATAAGCTGGTTCCACAGCAAAATTTTCTAGAGCTTACTTGGCACAGTTCTCAATTGCAAGTAGAGAAGGTTTTTTTCCATCCAGAATTTTCACCTGGAATAATTTTGTCATCTATATCATCTACATCAAGAAACTGTTGGGTAGTCTCCTAAAAGATTTTTACAAGTGGAATGTTTCTTCTTGTAAACAAATTCTTAAATGGCTCTGTGCAGCCATTTTAAGATAATTTTCCTCTGTTGACATGGTACAAAGACTGTGCAATAGAAAGGCATTTGAGACTGAAGTCCAGATTTCCTATCCAAATCTTTAATGACCTGTGCAACTTATATTTTCCTTACTTATCTGCTTTTGTAACTTATTGCTACTACTCCCTCCACCCAGCTAGTCTCTAGTGCTTGTCAGTGCATGTTTTACTCATGCACCTTCATGCTGTTTCAATGCCTCAGTATCCACTCCCTCTTGTTTCACAAGCAGTAGATCTCAACTTGAGACAATGTTAACCTATGTTTTTCAGAAAACAAAGTATAATTTAAAGACTGCAACTAGTAGAGAATCCTTCCCATAATTTTATAGCTTATTGCAGTAGTTAATAATTATCTCATTCTAAAAACTGACTTTTCTCCTCTCTGAATTTGTGCAATTCCAACTTCCACCCATTGCTCTTGATATTTGCTTGTCCTTAGATGACGTAGTCTGGTGGTATCCAAATGACCTTGGTTAGAATTTTGCTGCTTTAATAATAATACTCTCTAATAGTAACAACAATGACTAGTAAATGATAGACCAAGATAAACATGTTGCTTTATTCATACTAGCTATTGCCCAGCAGTTTATTGATAACATGTTCTTCACTGGGTGGCTTTAATGTGATTTCTCACTAACAATGTTTTTTGGGGGGGGCAGGCATGAACTAAAATTCAGCATTCAGGATGGAACAAAAGTCAAGCTGTATCCAGAGAAAGGCGAGCCTCTGAATGTACTGAATCTCAAGAGAGGGATCATCTCAGCTCTACTTGTGCCAACAGAAACAGTAGAAAATGTACAAACTATTTCAATGGTAGGTGTTTTGAAAGTATTCACTTTATTTCCTTAACAAATGGAAGAAACCTTACCTAGTAGAATTACTCCTGAACACCATTTTCAAAAGACCTCTTAATTCAGATCAGAAAGGGTACCTTTCATCTAGATCAGAAAATGTCTGACAGCATGAAAAATACACTGATTTCTTTCCTACTTCCAGGATACTGTATATGGAAAGTGTGACAGTGAAGTTGAATTCAAATCTAGAAAAGGAAATGTTGCAGAAGATATTTCAATTAACAGAGACCTGAAAGCCTGTGACAACTTCAGCCCAATCAGAGATTATGTCAGCCCTGTTGCCATTGTAAAGGGACTAGTAAGTATGCCATTAAAAAATATATAAAATTCTTCGCTACATCACCTGAAATTATAAACAACTACTACAATAACTAAACATTGTATTTATCTTCTAAAAGCTCAAATAGGTTTTCTGCACCCTTGCATTAGGTCAGACTGATTTTGTTGGCCGTCAATAGAGAAACAAAGATGCAGAGAAAGAGTGTAATTATCTTCTTTCATGTTCTTCTCATTTTTTAAATGAGAACTTCTCTTAGATGGATGTAGGACTATTGATTACATGATAGCCTATCAGGTCATATCGAAATTTTTAGTGT
The DNA here is from genome assembly GCA_028858755.1 of Ara ararauna. Classification (NCBI taxonomy): domain Eukaryota; kingdom Metazoa; phylum Chordata; class Aves; order Psittaciformes; family Psittacidae; genus Ara; species Ara ararauna. The sequence continues at coordinate 23,425,232 of CM054379.1, forward strand.
TGTGGGTCAAAATTTTCACAGTTCCAGTTTCACGGAAAACATGTAGTTCACCAAAACCTTTATGTGTATATGATGTGCAGGAGGAGAGGGCTTTAAATGCTCCAAAGTAAATGGTTTTACGTGCTGTTCAGGCTACCTCTTAATCCATGATGATCAAATGCAGTTGCTTGTTTGAGTATCAGCGGATTTTTTTCCTGGTTTTATGGCTTCTGTGATTTTGAGTGTTTTCCCTCAATTATTAGGAGTTCATATCATGCTAAAACCACATTTTATATTTTCAGCCACTTCTACAGCTTGTAGAAATATGTAAAATTCATATGATAAGACTGAAATTAAAAGGAACATCAGCTGTTAAAAGGGGATTGAACTACTCTAAAAATTACAAACTGGTTTCTATGAAGGAGTCCTTTGTTGTAGGCAGCAGGGGATCAATCTTGAAGTAACTGTTAAGCCAAACACCTCAATAAGGCCTGAGGGAAAATTTCAGTGGGATTTTTGCCTGTGAAGAGACTCAAGACTAAAGATTGTTACTGGCACAATTTTGTCTTTGTGTGAGAATGATTACAGTTATGCACCTTTGTTTATAATATGCTGTAACTTAATAGTACAGTAAAACTATGGCGGCCTCAAAACTATGTTTGTTTCCCATACTAGTCAGTAAAATGACTGCCAAACTATTTCTTTTTCAGAACATCCCATTATCTACCCTTCTAAGGAGCACGCAGTTCTGTCATTACAATATTGATGCAAAGAAAAGGCATATAAGAGATGCTGTCTGCAGTGAAAAACATCTCTTTCTACCTTCCTCATACAAGTGGGTTGCTCACTATTTATCATTACACTTTCTTTATAAATATTAATTTTAAATTGCAATGTATAACATTCTGCCATGAATGCATCCCCAAATATGCGTTTTGTTCTCAAAAAAGCAGGAGACCCCTCAGCGGTACTTAGACTCAACTAAAGGACTGAATTTTTCTTTATTTCCTAGAAATCGCTATGGTGTGATGACGGAGGTCAACCAGACACTGAAGCTTGAAGATACCCCAAAGATCAATAACAGAAATTTTGATGGAGGTATAGCTGCAATTCTCAATAATATAAACACAAAATACAGATTAAATACAGGGTTATCAAAACAAACAAACAAACAAAAAAGCCCACAAAAAGACAACACTGAATTAAACAAAGATGCAGTTGAGGGGACCAAAACAATTCATAATTTTTAATGATTTTTGATCAATTTAGCCAGGAAAAAAGGTTGAGGCATAAAACTGAAAAACAGAAACATTTAAAACTACTGCAATTTTGAATAATCTTCGCATTTTCATTTTAACTTTTAAAATATTCTTTATAATTAAAAATTTAAAATTTGCTTGGATACTGATTTTAATCTTATTGGAAATTACTTTAATGAACCCTTTTTAGCTAACCATAATTTCTTAAGAAACTTTTAGCTTCAGCTGCCGAATCTGAACAGTCCATCATTACTATGTATTTGGTTCCAAAACACTCTTTTCCGATACTGTGAGACCTCACTCGGAGTATAGTGTGCAGTTCTGGTGTCCTCAACATAAAAAGGACATGGAACTGTTGGAACAAGTCCAAAGGAGGGCCACGAGGATGATCAGGGGTCTGGAGCACCTCCCATATGAAGACAGGTTGAGAAAGTTGGGGCTGTTCAGCCTGGAGAAGAGAAGGCTGCGTGGAGACCTCCTAGCAGCCTTCCAATATCTGAAGGGGGCCTATAGGGATGCTGGGGAGGGACTCTTCATGAGGGACTGTGGTGAGAGGACAAGGGGTAATGGGTTCAAACTTAAACAGGGGAAGTTTAGATTGGATATAAGGAAGAAATTCTTTACTGTAAGGGTGGTGAGGCAGTGGAATGGGTTGCCCAGGGAAGTTCTGAATGCTCCATCGCTGGCAGTGTTCAAGGCTGGATTGGACATAGCCTTGGGTGACCTGGTTTAGCAGGAGGTGTCCCTGCCCCTGGCAGGGGTTTTGGAACTAGATGATCTTAAGGTCCCTTCCAACCCTAACTATTCTTTGATTCTATGATATGCAGTTGTTAATTCTAGTCATAAATAACTCTCCTAAGATATGCTCATTAAAAGTTAAAAAATCAAATTATACTAATTTAAAAGGCGGTAAGGAATCATCTACATGAAAATTTGAAAGAATTTATGCAAATAAGTATAATTTAGCTTTGGGTGGGATGATATTTAAATTCTACTCCATTATTTTTAGTAACTGTTCAGCTGTTAAACTTCAACAATTATCATCTAATATAATCCACAGACTTTATATTTATGCTGAAAGTATGGTGGAAGATAAAAATGAACATAGCTCCTTGAAAAAGACATAAAGAATGTGATTTTTTTAATCGCCAGATGAACTGGAAGAGAAGGGACTTGCCCTGGAAAGTACAGATGCCAAATTTCCCAGACAGGAGGATGCTGTTCTGAAAATTCTTCAAGAACTGCAGAAACTTACAGCCTCCCAGCAGAACCAGCAGAGAGCAAGACTCTTTTACAAATTTGTTTCTGGGCTTAGAAGTTTACATGACACCACTCTTAGCTCTCTTGTGCCAAAGATGATGGAAACTTCAAGGTACGTTACAACAGTTCATTGCACAAGCACACTATATCTCAATGACACAGCAAATCCATTCTAAAGTTTTGCTGCAAGTGGTTTTCAATTAGAGGTTAATTAGATGTAAGGAATGTCTTTCAGAAAGATTAGTATCAGCCAGTTTAACCGTGACAAGTGCAAGGTCCTACACCTGGGTCGGAGCAATCCCAGGCACAGCTACAGGTTGGGCAGGGAAGAGATTCAGAGCAGCTCTGCGGAGAAGGACTTGGGGGTGTTGATCGATGAAAAAATGAACATGAGCCGGCAGTGTGCACTTGCAGCCCAGAAAGCCAACGGTATCCTGGGCTGCATCAAAAGGAACGTTACCAGCAGGTCGAGGGAGGTGATCCTGCCCCTCTACTCTGCTCCTGTGAGACCTCACTTGGAGTACTGTGTGCAGTTCTGGTGTCCTCAACATAAAAAGGATATGGAACTGTTGGAACAAGTCCAAAGGAGGGCCACGAGGATGATCAGGAGATTGGAGCAACTCCCGTATGAGGACAGGCTGAGAAAGTTGGGGCTGTTCAGCCTGGAGAAGAGAAGGCTGCATGGAGACCTCCTAGCAGACTTCCAGTATCTGAAGGGGGCCTATAGGGATGCTGTGGAGGGACCCTTCATGAGGAACTGTAGTGTTAGGACAAGGGGTAATGGGTTCAAACTTAAACAAGGGAAGTTTAGATTGGATATAAGGCAGAAATTCTTTACTGTAAGGGTGGTGAGGCACTGGAATGAGTTGCCCAGGGAAGTTGTGAATGCTCCGTTTCTGGCGGTGTTCAAGGCTGGGTTGGACATAGCCTTGGTTGGCATGGTTTAGTGGAAGGTGTCCCTGCCTATGGCAGGGGTGTTGGAGCTAAATGATCTTAAGGTCCTTTCCAACCCTGGCTATTCTCTGATTCTGTAAATTATCTAGAGGGAGAAATAAGGAATTGAGAGTAAAACCTGTGGATTTTACATTTTTCCATCAGAAACACTCGGATGTTAATTGAAGCTTGAATATTAAATATATGAGAACAGTATCAGAATTCAACTAGATATGAAAGTTCTAGCCTTCTATGAAGAGCCCACAAAACCTTCCAAACTTATTGGAGAAGCTGAACTATAAATTAGAATATAATGCAGACCAGTGCAGGTTTTTTTCCTCACCACCATCCCATGCATGTATGCCAGATGCAATCCTGTGGATATGTTACTATAGCCAAATATCTTGTATTTTGCTCAAGGACAGTGACTGTAAGTTCAGACTCCCAAGTATGACTTATAGCAAAGAATACAGTTTTTAAAGCGAGATTTCTGGAGACATGGAAGAACATATTTGTTTGGTCTGACCATGGCCTCTTCTTCCCACCCATACTCTTCTGTCCTAGATGGCATCAGTTTACACATGCTTAATCATCTCAGTCTGTAGAGAGACTAGAGCCTCAGTCTTGTTCAACGTATTAGAATACTTAGAGTTGTGGGAAAGCCTCTGGAGAAGAAAAAAAAAGACATGTCTATGTAATTATAGTATTGCTAATATTTTCTTGTTGTTCACAGCTAATCATGTTATAACTTAAGTAATCTCTTTTCCTTTCAGTTCCATCACAGTTCAGGCCCTGACTCAGTGTGGGACTCCAGAGTGCAATGGTGCAGTCCTTCAAATACTGAGAACTGGAAATGTGAATCCACTTGTGGTAGACCTGGTCACATATACACTGGGACTATTGCCTTCTCCAACTCCAAAAAGAATACAGGAAATTCTTAACATGGCCCAATATCAGCCAAGTAGAGCTTCTTTTTATGGATTGAGTCATTCTGTTACTAAGTAAGTAATGGTAGTGTGTAATTGGACAAAATGACCTCAAGAAAAAATTAAAATGCTGAGAGTAAACCCTAAAGCTAGTCACTTTTTGACGATTTTTTGTTACTCTCTTTTTGTTATGTGTTGTTGGGGATTAAAAAATAGACATTTCTCTTTTCCTCCTTTTTCTGCTAATGTGTTTCTCTATTTGTTCAGGTTTTACAATGAGAAGATGACTGTGACAGAGGAAATAACAAATGTTGCAGACTTCATGATTTCGCTGCTTGGCGCTGATTGTTCTGGGGAAGACGAACTCACATACCTAACGCTTCGGGTATTTTTATTTACTTTTTTCCTTATGCAGTTATTAGTTTAAATTGTAGTTTGAATATTACTCTCTTAGTGGAGAAATTATCTTTATCATTTTTCTGTGTTTTCATTACTGACAGGCTATAGGAAACATGGGTGCAGTAATGGAGAAAGCTAAACCCAACCTGAAGCCTATTCTTAAGACATGTATGAGAAATGAAGCTGCATCGCTTTCAGTTCAGAAAGCAGCCATCCAGGCATTCAGGAAAATGACTGTTACTGAAGAGGTAAATTCGGTCACAAGAACCATCACAAACTGGTTTTAGTTCACTTTGTTCAGAGAAGTTATTGAATATGCAAAACCATTCCCATTATTTGATAGTTTTGTTATCTCCCTTTTTAGCTGTCTCCAGCTTTTTTAGAACTCCTTTAGTTAGTTTCCAGACACATATCTGAGAAGTTCTGCAGAGTTCTTACTCAGTGAGTGTTGCTTCTTTGAGATGCAGTTGCTTTGTGTAGGTAGTCTCAGTTTAAATACGAAGTCTGGTTCTGTTCCTTTTAATGTCTTAAATGAAGCTCTACTTATTTAACAGTGGTTTTAACTACAAAGTACTCCATTTAAATTTTATTGTCATTGTTACTAATAGTACTGGTTAGATTTATTATCTAGGTTATGAAAAACAACAAAGTGCTTGGTGACAGCCAGCATGGCTTCACTGAGGGGAAATCCTGCCTGACTAATCTGGTGGCCTTCTATGATGGGGCTACGGAATTGATGGACAGGGGTAGAGCAGTTGATGTCATCTCCCTGGACTTGTGCAAAGCGTTTGACACTGTCCCACATGACATCCTTGTCTCTAAGTTAGAGAGACATCAATTTGATAGGTGGACCACTTGGTGGATAAAGAACTGGCTGCATGGCCACACGCACAGAGTTGTGGACAATGGCTCAATGTCCAGCTGGAGACCAGTAATGAGTGGTGTCCCTCAGGGATCGGTGTTGGGACCAGTCTTGTTCAACATCTTTGTCAGTGCCATGGACAGTGGGATTGAGTGCACCCTCAGCAAGTTTGCTGATGACACCAAGCTGAGTGGTTCGATTGATACGTTGGAGGGAAGGAATGCCATCCAGAGGGACCTTGACACGCTTGTGAGGTGGGCTGATGCCAACCTTATGAAGTTTAACCATGCCAAGTGCAAGGTCCTCCACCTGGGTCGAAGCAATCCCAGGCACAGCTATAGGTTGGGCAGAGAAGATATTCAGAGCAGCCCTGTGGAGAAGGACTTGGTGATGTTAATTGATGAAAAAATGAACATGAGCTGGCTTCAGTGTGCGCTCACAGCCCAGAAAGCCAACGGTATCCTTGGCTGCATCAAAAGGAGCTAGACCAGCAGGTCAAGGGAGGTGATCCTGCCCCTCTGCTCTGCTCTCGTGAGACCTCACTTGGAGTATTGTGTGCAGTTCTGGTGTCCTCAACATCAAAAGGACATGGAACTGTTGGAACAAGTCCAGAGGAGAGCTACAAGGATGATCAGGGGACGGGAGCAACTCCCGTATGAAGACAGGCTGAGAAAGTTGGGGCTGTTCAGCCTGGAGAAGAGAAGGCTGCGTGGAGACCTCCTAGCAGCCTTCCAGTATCTGAAGGGGGCCTATAGGGATACTGGGGAGGGACTCTTCATGAGGAACTGTAGTGTCAGGACAAGGGGTAATGGGTTCAAACTTAAACAGGGGAAGTTTAGGTTGGATATGAGGAAGAAATTCTTTACTGTGATGGTGGTGAGGCATTGGAATGGGTTGCCCAGGGAAGCTGTGAATGCTCCGTTTCTGGCGGTGTTCAAGGCTGGATTGGACATAGCCTTGGTTGGCATGGTTTAGTGGAAGGTGTCCCTGCCTATGGCAGGGGTGTTGGAACTAGATGATCTTAGGGTCCTTTCCAACCCTAACTATTTTATGATTCTATGATTATTACTTTACAGTGATATTAAAGCACCTCCTACAGAATGGGTGCCAGCTTAGTATATTGGTATAGTTTCAATATCAAGAAGATATGCTCTTGTTTCCTGACAAGACTTAACGAGACTGGGAGTGTGGAAACACCTGGAGTTCACATCCTCAGATTCAGTTTAATTTAAAGATTTTTCATTTTAATTCCAAATATGTTTTTAATTTTCTGCAACAGAAGATTTTTATCACCTTCTCAAACTGAATTATCTTTTTTCCTAAATTTGATAATTTGTCTAGTGACCAGAACTCTTCTGATTCCCAAAAATGAAGACTGACTATTTTAAACAAAAAAGTAACCTGCCAGTTGTAGGATAAGAAAACTAGCTTTAATAAACCCATCATTTCTATGACGTTTTCTATCAAAAGACATTTTATCAAAATAGCTTCAATGAAACATTTTTGACCAGTTGTAGAACTAAGGCATAGAAATAGTTATGCAGTCTTGAACACATTACATCCTGGAAATTATTTCATCCTATATATTCTCAAATGAGTTTAGCAACATCATCTGCTAGCCATCTTATTAGTGCACACTTTTCTTATATAGGACTGTTCAGCACTTCTGAAATCATTCCAAGAAGGGGATGCACCTACAGACAAACGTCTAGCAGCTTATCTCATGCTGATGAAAAATCCTTCCTCAAATGACCTTGCCAAGATTTTGAGAGTCCTCACAAAGGAGAAGAATGAGCAAGTGAAAAGCTTCATTGCCTCACATGTTGCCAACATCCTAGACTCTGAAGAATTAGGCATTGAAGAGTAAGTAAAATTTAGTTAGATACTGGTTATGTGCTGGTCTTCTAGGGAGACCAAAGTTCTGACCATAATTGCAGCACTAGTTATTTATCAGTGCCTTTTTTCTCTTTTTTCTGATTGTTTGGGTTTTTTTGTTTGTTTTCTCTGTTTGAACAAGCATATTAGGTGAGTATATCTGTGGCTGTTAGAGCAGTGCCAGCTTGCACTCTTTATTTTTACAGTGCAGAGCACAGTGCTAGCTATTTTTAATCACCTCAGTTGTATGAATGTCTGCAAGTGACACAAGAAATCCCTCAACTAAGACTAAATGACTTTTTGGAATTTATACTAACCATATTTGAGCTGCTGTCTTCTTTCCTAGTCTAAAAAGCCGAGTTGAAGAAGCTCTGAAAGGAAACCAGGTTCCAACAGTCAAAGATTTCAGAAAATTCTCACAAAATTACCAGATGTCTAAAAGAGTTTCTGTACCTGGTGTTGATCCCATCTCTGCCAAAGTAGAAGGAAATGTCGTATTTGATCCAAACAACTATGTTCCTAAAGAAACTATGCTAAAAACCACCCTGAACGTGTATGGATTTGGCTCAAGCGATATCTTTGAGGTACAATTATCAAAAACTTTTGCTAGTATTCAGTTGTTTTCTTTCTCATTTCTGTTTTCTTACAACAGCTTTCTCTGAATAATGTATTGTTTTTACAAGCTTTGGGAGAAATCTAAATATCACTACGCTTACAAGGGGACTTTCATTTAATCTCAATGGGTTTTAGAGCAAGCCAGCCATTATGTGATGTCACTTGGCACTGACTGGATGGATGACCTTGTTGGAGTTACTAAAGGCCTCAGCTAGGGTAAAATGAACCCATCTGTAACAAATTGCCTTCATGCTAATGAATCACTACTGGCACGCTGACATACTCATAGTAGATTTTAAGTAAGATCCAGTTTATGTGTAAGTTTTTTGTTGGATCTCACCAGAGAGATAAAATTAGTTGTAATATCTAGTATTCTGTATCTTCCCTTAGAATTTGTAGGCTTGCAGGATAGCCTTGAAATGCATTGTTTGTTGTCCAGAAAGTCTCTTTGTTGCAAAGCTCTGAAGAAGTGGAGAATCTATCTCAGTTATTGCATTATCCTATTCATTACAGCTTGGATTAGATGGAAAGGGGTTTGAACCAGCACTGGAAGCTTTGTTTGGAGAGAAGGGATTTTTCCCAGACACTGCAAGCAAGGCCTTGTACTGGGTTGATGGCAGAGTGCCAGAGCCAGTTTCCAAGATGCTTTTTGACTATTTTGGTTACTCCCAGGATAGCAAGCCGGATCAAGTAAGCTTGAAAACATTCTCTGTTCAGCACGGCGTTCCTATCTTTACACAGTAATTACAGCACTTACCTCTTCATTGTCTATGAGTCTTCTCCTCTTCTGATAAGCTAAACCGGAAATACTTAATGCTATTTAATAATGTTTTTTTCATAATTGTATAAGAGAGGGGCCTTTGAAGGCAAATATGTGAGAAGTGCATGTGCAGATTAATTCATATTCACTAAATTACTGCTCTAGATACATGATCTTACAGATTTCTCATAAATCTGTTTTGCTTCTTTTTAATTGAATTTTCAGGATGTCATAAAAGGAATAATTCTTAACCTTGAAAAACTGCTAAAAGAATTGGGCAGCAAAGAAGCTCCTGAAGGAAGAGCATATCTGAGAATCCTGGGAGAAGAACTTGGGTACATGAAACTCAATGATTTGAAATTGCTGGGAAGCATGATTTTAAAGAGTGTTAAAACTCTTCAGACTATTCCCGAAATGGTATGTTTCTGATGCACTAATGTGTATTATTAATTTGGGGGTTTTCGACAAGATTTTTTTAAGATTTAGGCTGTGTTTATGATGTAAAGAATGGCTATTTGATACCAACATGAAAATAAAATTATTTAAAATATCCAGGTTTAGTGTGAAGGACTCTGAGAAACCCATGAAGACCCCTCAATATCCAAGTGGAGTCCTCCTGGAAGATGGGTGAAAGGAAAGGAAAAGGGAAAGTTCAGATCTTATTGTATAACTGAATTACCTACTGGAACAATACCCTAAATCTTTTGCTGGCAATTATGTTATACTACTAAATTTCTAATTATGAAAATGTATATTAATATTAAGCAATCATTCATCATGTTAAGAAGAAAAGAAGATGTAGTACAGTTGAAGTACAGGAATATTTGGTAAAAGCCTTCTATCATTGAAGTTAAAAAAACCCCATATTTTGCCACTGACTTTGGGGAAACCATAATGTTAAATGTTATCTAAACCAATTCACCTTTGTGTGTGTACATCAACGTAGATGATCTGTGCGTATGAAGGCAGATAATAAAATCCAGTATTCATTTAAAGCTGAGATTTTGATAGACAGTCTTTAGTGCATTCTTTTGAAGCAAGTAATCTGTAGGAATTAAGATTCTGTACTATCTATATAACTAATTTTTGGATTATGCAGTTACAGTCATACCATGATCAACTTTTAAAATATGAGATGCACATATTCCAAAGTGTAGATATGTTAGTGTTTATTTCCTTGTTTGCTTCACAGATTGCACAAGCCATTTCAAAAGGTGTTGACAGGGATTTATTCATCCACTACATGTTCATGGACAATGAGTTTGAGCTCCCAACTGGAGCAGGCTTGCAACTGAAGTTTGCCTTGTCTGGAATAGCGACACCTGGGGCCAAAGTAGCTATGAAGCTTCATCAAAAAAGCGTAAGTCTTGACAGCTGTCTATATTTTGTCTCCTAGTAATCTACAATCTCATTCCATGATAAATGTGTAACACCAGAAAAATTTTAAAGACTATAAAATACTCTTGAAATGAAAAAAGGACTTACTTATTAGAGGTCTCCAGTTAATTTTTGGATGATATTTACATTGAAGTAAGAAGTAATGCATAGAGTAAATTAAGTATAAGACATAATAAAATTTATTATTTTAAAATATTTTAATCACCCTTTCCAAAATAATCTTTTTAATCTCTGTTTATTTCTTCTTCTCTCAAATGAGAATATTACAAATTCCTGTTCAAACCAACCAGTTTATAAAAAATTTTGATGTGACTAATTCAAAGTGAAACTTTTTATTTTCAGTTAAAAGAAATAGTGAAAATTGAGTTAAATGACACATTTTTTGGTCAGAAAGGAAACATTTTAAAATCATAACAATTAAAGAGCATGTTACACAAAAGTATTTCTCTGGATAAAAGAAAAAACAAACAAATAAACAAACAAAAGGGTTTTTTTTTACAGTGTTAGTAATTATTTTGCTCTAATTTAGTAAATATTTTATATAAATTTATCAATATTTTCAATTCACCTAAACTTTTAATTTTTCATCGTATGCATGATACAAATAAAAAATATGTCCTCAAGTATAGTACTGATTGCCTTTTAGTTACCTTTGGAATCTTTTCCAGAATTTTTCATTCTGTGCATTTTTTCTGTAATGGCCAAACCAAAATCTTGAAATTAAACTGTTTTCTATTAAAAGAATTTAAAATCTTGGATCTCTTATTTTTTTGTCAGACAGCTTGCTCATTGTTTTTGAAAATTGCTATTTTTGTTTTTACAATGGAAAACTGGCTCTTGTCTTCAGATTTGAAGTACATGCAAGTAGTCCCATGTACAAAATCTTTCTGAAGCATGAGTATTTTTTACGTTTAAGTAGGTAAGGTTCCTTAGTGCTATAGTTTTGCTCTATTTGTCACTTTACAGTTGCCACTTATGGGATCCCTCTGCCTGTGTGACTTGGGGATCAAAATTTTTAATAGGAAAATTAATTATAGGAAACTTACTTTTAGATTATCAACAATATTAATTGTTTTATAAAACCAGTAAGTGAATTGGGCAAATAAATACAACACTTTGTTTTTATTAAATAGATGCAAGCAGAACTCATTGCTAAACCTTCAGTGGCAATTGACTTTGTAACACACCTGGGAATAAACTTGCCTGAATTTGCTAGAAGTGGTGTGGAGATTAATTCTAATATATTCCATGAGTCTGGAATTGAAGCACATGTTACTATGAAAGCTGGACAGCTGAAATTCAGCATTCCTGCTCCGAAGACTCCAACAAAACTCCTCAGTATCAGGTAATGAGAACTGAATGAGAACTTTGAGGGCTATGGTCTTCCCTTCTCTTCATTATTTTATTGAGATTAGGGCTGGCATGGAGAAATTTTCAGTTCAGAAAAATCCCAGGCATTGTAAAACTGGGTTAACTTCTTTTTGTAAGGTAAGCAAATAGCGTGGATAAGTGGTGACTGTGAGTCATGGCTTACAGACTCTTTAATTCATCACTATTTTATAAAATTTTCAACAACACTCTTCTATTTTATCATAGTAATGCCTATTTTAGATTGAATTTAAATGAACTACTTACATTAATTTTAGAAAGGGTAGCTTAATAAATAGCATTATAATTATCAATAATCATAATAATAAACCACTTTTTCATTTGAGCACTTAATGTTATTTCATTAAGCTCCTACCTTAATAAGTGATTTTTTATTTAGAAAATAACCTTGTTAATAGGACAATGTCTGAACACGTGTCCTGGGTATAAATGATTCACCTTTCTGTTCCAGCAACACGCTGCATTTGGTGTCTCCAACCAAAAGTGAAGAAATTCCACCTCTGATTGAGAACCGAGAAACCTGGACTTCATGCAAGCCTTTCATTGCTGGTCTAAATTTCTGCACCAAATTATTGTACTCTAATGCCAGTGCCACAGAGGCAGCTCCATATTATCCCTTGACTGGAGAATCCAGGTAAGTCATATCATCTTTAACTATGTTTATTTTGTGTTAACTAACCTTTTCTCTTAAGGCTTAGCATCTACAGTATCTTCGCACATAAAGCTGACCTTCAAAAATCTTTAAAAACAGACTAGCAGGAGCAGCTCAGGAGAGCTATTGAGTACTGTATGATTTCTTCTGTTTGTGGTCATGGACAAAATAGTTATTTACAAAACATTTGTTTACTCCTTCTTTAGATTTGAAGTTGAAATAGTGTCCACAGGTGAAGTGAAGGAATACTCTGCAAGTGCAAACTATGGCCTGCAGAGAGAGGGAAATTACCTGATAGACACCTTAAAGTTTGCTATTCAGGCGGAAGGTAAGAGTTTGAAAAAAACAGTATGGTTTAACTCAGTTTTGAACTGTGTCATTTAATAGGAAAAAGATTCGTATGAATAAATCATAATAGAATTCTTAACAGTATGAAATAGAATACCATTTTCACATCCAAACAGGCCAAAACTTTAACTTAATTTCATGTCATATATGCAATCCCAGTGCAAGATTTTCACGATCATAGGCTATTTTTATATCCCCAAAACACTTCCTCAAGTTTTAAATAAAACTTTGATATTGGTGAACGGGAGCAAGGACGAGATGTTAATGGATTCTATATATGAAAAATACCATTTCTGATCAAACATGGAAGTAAAGCATAGAAACTGAGAAGAATTGCATAACCAGCAAATTTTTCAAAGGGCAAATCTGTGGGATGGCACGTTTACGTGACAGAAGTAGTGATGGAATTAGTGGATCAGCATGTGGTGTGTTTAGAAGATAACAGATAATCCAGTTTCTGATTCAAGCTCATCAAAAGTTGCATTAGATCTTCAGGGTGATATAATTTCCAGTTGATCCTTTTTAATTCTCCTTTTAAGAAAAGTCTAAACAGATTCCATGTTTGCAAATAACCAAAGTACACTGTATTTTCCAGGTGTAAAGCAGCATGAGGCCACACTGACCTTCAGGTACAACAGAGACAGAAAGATTTTGACCAGTGATGTCCACATTCCTGATGTTGATGTTGACTTTGGTACAAACTTCAGAATTACTGATGAATCCATTCCTGGGAAGAAAGCATATTCCTTTGTCTTTGACTTTAACAACAGGAAGATTTCTGAAGTTATTCTTACTGGCCAGATAAGGTAACTCAGAAAACCGCTTACATCTTTGTATAAGATAGCTGAATGTTTTATTGAAGGTAGAAAATTTTATCCCTTTGTGAAGAAATTGCTTGTATAAAGAGACAGAGAAGCTTGTCATTCAAACCCTCTTAAAAAAACCTTGAGGTATTTTATTTGAAATATGTCGCATATACACCTAATACACCAAGTGATCTTTCCTACTGAATGTATATATATAATTTGTATTACAAGTTCCTTGAGCTAGTTCTTCTATGTTTGCACACACATGACTACAAAAATGACATTGTACTAGTGTTATTGCAGGTGTGATAATCCAAGGATATAAACAAGGCAAGGTTTGTTCAGAGAAGTATTTTTTTTTACTGGTTATGTTCAACTCTACAAAAAGTTATTACATCTGCCCATGAAAAAATCTAATGGCGCTCAATAAGCAACAAAATAAAAATAACTGAGAGCTTCCTGTAAAAATTCCCACGCTTCACGATGAGAATATTTCCGGGAACATCTACAGGGGAGCTAACAAATATGTTCAGCCTGCCAGGGTTTCTAAAATTGTCCGCCTCACAAGCCCATAGTGAAATGAGCTGATCACATTTTTTAATAAACCTCAATCTTCCATGGAATTCTGTGATCTTGATGGTGCCCCGGGGAGTCTTTGTCTTTGCTGTTCATGCAGAATTGCCTCTGATATCAGTGGGAGCTTTGGACAGATGTCAGGGACCTCAATTCCCTTTCATTTGCACTAACATAATATTAAAGTTTGCTCAAGTCAACAAAGCTACAGAGATATAAAATAAATGTGAATAAAGGAAAATGAAGCCCAGTGGCATAATATATTTTGTCAAATGTTTTGTTTATATGTGATTCATGGCCACAGTCTGTATCCTTAGTAGAGAATTCAGCTTGAGTAAGGAGTTCAGAATTTGGTTCAGGTACAACTTTACCAAGACAGGTATGTATTTCCATCCATTTTAGTACTATGGAATTAGTACAGAATTATAGTGTGCATCTGCACAAAGCATTATAATAATTTACCACATATTTCCCAAAGTAGCTAGCGAAGCTGAAAACACTAATTGAATTGGAACAGAGTTTACAAGTTTTATTTTGTTTTTTTTATAGCACCTATTCTGCCTTTACTATAGATTTAAATGCTGAAATTCCTCCTGAAACATAACTGAAAAAGTAGAGTGAAATGTTTTATATTCACAGCTACTTTTTTGCTTTCACAGGTATGCTGGAATGGGAGAGGCAATGTTAAGGGGCTCCCTTTCTATTCCTCGCCTGCAAACTGAACTTAGAAGTGAAGCATTGGTTAATTACTCACCGAACAAAGGGTATTTTGAGATGAGCTCAGCTGCAACAACTCATGGAAATTCAATTTCAGAAAGAGTTCTTCTCAGATATGGTAGGGACAAAAGCAAGATCCACAAGTGCACCCTATAAATTTAAACGTCTTGTTACATTAGTTTACAGTATATCCCTAAACAGAATAAGAATATTACTAATGTTACCTTTTTCTTTTAAATTGATGATTTTCAGATTCTGAGAAAGTTGAGCTAGAGTGGAATTCAGGTGCCAGTGCTGCTGTGAAAAAAATGTCTTCTGCCTTCCAAATTGACTTTTCAGACTACCCAAAAACTTTAGAGAAGCATGCCAATGAACTACTGGATCGGAAAGTGGCTCATACAGATATGACACTGAGACATATTGTGTCACAATTTATTGTGGTATGTTTTGTCCTACAGTAGATATTGCAGATTGATCATATACCCTGGTGAATTCCTGCCTCCCCCATGGAAGCCAAAATGGGAACTACTTGTAAAAGCACTCATCAGATTGAATGAGATGTGTATTTTCAACTTTGATTGAGCCAGTCACTTTATCAGATGCCTAAGGCTCAGTATATGGATAGTTACAAGGGCTTTCAGATTACTTTGTGGAAAGTCTTAAAACTTATTATTTACTTCAAAAAACTTGTCTCCTTATTGCAGGCAACCAACACCTGGCTGCAAAAGGCATCAAAAGATGTTCCCTATGCCCAGACTCTGCAAGACAAGCTAAGTGGACTGCAGGAGCTGAACATTCAGAACATTAACCTGCCTGTTATCACCATTCCTGAAGAACTGTTCCTGAAAAGGTATGGGGAGAAATTAGGACAGTCACACAGGAAACTGAAAATAGATATTTGTTAATATTTTTGAGATATTTTATCTTACTTTGTTTTATAAAACAGCATGACATTGCTCTAAACGTTAGCATAAAAATGGAATCATGACAACAAATTTTAAGGCCACAGAGATGAAATTGTATGGAGGAAATGAGGCATGTCTTTAATGCAGATTTGACTTTACAGCAGTGACTCCTGTATTATCTGAAAATATCCTGAAATATTGCATTACATAGTAATAAATAACAAAAATACAGTGTTCAACAATCTTTACTCCAGGCTACAGAAGTGATGAAGCCAGGTTTCCCCAGACTTTTGTCTTGTGTCCCTACAGGCCCTTTGTCTTTGGTCATAACCCTAATATCTTTAGTTTTTTCTGTACAGTCCTATTGGACAGTTTTTCTCATTCCCTTGCATATACTGATTGACTTCTGCTAATATAGCGCTCTGACCTCTTCCAATGTCTGACTCCATCTGTCACTTGCTCAGAGGCAACATGTGCCATAGCTGTACATATATGGACTGGATACTTGCACTAGTTCGGGCCCATCTCCTCCACCTGATGGAGAGTTTCACAGAACTTGCATGAATTTCGAACCTTGAGGGTTTTACCCTTCTGCCGAATTTGATAGAAATCATCTAGTATGTTTAAAATTTCTAAGAAGTAAGGCTTGAAAAACAAAAAGAGAGACTGGAAGGAAGATAAATATATTTATTCTGTTTCTAGGACATTAGAAATCAGCCAGAGTAGTTCTAGATTTTAAAATACTTACACACCTGCCAGAATTTGCTCTCGCTATGTTCTAGCACATATTGTTCTTGCTATTTAGTGTTCATATCACATTGCTGCTCTGCCTTTACATAAGAATTTAAGAAACAGTGTTGCTTGAAAGTATCTTCAGGATGCACTCGCAGCTACCACTGTGATAAATAGAAACACGTCTGTAGTTTTCCCGTGAGCAAGAGAAATATTGATGGCTGCAATGAATGTAAAGGACAACAGAAGTTAGTGTAATATTGGATTGCAAAAACAGATGGAGAACAAACTTGCATTTTATCTCTCTTAGCACTGTTTTTCCATGTACACTGTGGTAATATGAAGCTATAGGCTAGTGACACACATCTCTATTGTTTCTACTGTGTTCCTAAGCTAAGAATACAAGGAAAAAGCTTTTTTTCTCCTATGTTCTTATCAGCAAAGCACATTATAATAATAAGAACTTCTACCGCTCTGTCAAGTTGATTTCTTAACCATTTGATGGAAAGGAACAAATTTCAAAAACGTTTCATTAATTTCCATTTTAGGATGTGCTCTAAGTGTAGAAAAAAAAGAGATTTTGTAATATAAAATACCAGTTAGGCAAACAAGAAAAACGTCTTTGCCAGCTGATTATTCATGCACAAATAAGGCTGAGTTTCCTCCTGTTTTGCCTTTTCACAATTATAGTTTTCCCTACAAACTTTTCAGCTGACTATCCATATTTCCAGTCCTAGCTTCTGGTGAAATGGTTAGATTTTGATTTATTTTTACTCAAGATAAAATAAATAAGGAATATTTGGATGAATCTTTTGAAATGCTTATCATCAGTAAGATAAATTCTTTATAATTTGGGTTCTTAGAACTTCTAATGCTAACAAGAAATTTCATGGACTTCTGTAAGAATGAATCACTTTTTCTAAGAATATAATCACATTTTTTCTGATACTCAGCATGCCATCTTGTACAAGTATTGCCGTGGTTTTGGAGGATCTTTTTCCTAGATGTCATGGGTTCAGCAGCAGCATGAACACTAGATGACAGCTATTTTCATTCAAATTCCTTCATTTTGAGGATCATTTTCATGCCAATACATCTTTTCATTAATGTTCATAAAACAGAGTTGGATTCTCAGAGTAGAAAATCAAATGCAAGTTTCAAAACAGTTGTGTATTTAGCCCCTTGAATGACACTCTCCACCTGTGAGCTAAAATTAATTAAGCTCTAAACAAAGAATCAGGAACCTGTGAACTCTGCACGGTCTTACAGCAAGAATATGTTTCTGGGCTACTTGACCAATGAGTCTCACTGATTATGAAATAAGGAGAAAAAACATTGACAGAATTCATCAATATCAGAAGTGCCTTCACTAAATTGTGATAGAGGAGTGCTTAAAAAAATAATGGTAATAATAAATCATCATTACATTTCATTACATTTCTCTCTAAACCTAATGTCAGGACATTGGTATAAGCAGATAAGCAAGCTTAGTATCATGGGAATAATAGGAATTATGGAAATTTCTGCATATGCTTCATGGATTTACACTTTCTAATAGAGTAATTTTTTTTTTTTCTAGTGAAGGACGGATCAGATACAGCTTAAATAAAAACAGTTTTATAATTAATATCCCATTGCCATTTGGTGGAAGATCATCCCATGACATAAATGTGCCACAGACTGTTAAAACACCTCCTCTGGTAGTGGAGTCAATGGGAATAAGTGTGCCATCTCAGGAGTACAGAATCCCAACATTTACTGTTCCAGAATCCTGTCCACTTCATGTGCCTTTACTTGGTGCTTTAGAGGTCTCTGCTAATGTGTACAGCAACTATTACAACTGGACAGCAGCTTACACTTTGGCTAATAGAACGACAGAGAAAACAACAAGCATAAAAACTACTTATACCACAAATGCTGATTCAGTTTTTGAGCTACTTTCCTACAGTGTGAAGGGTAAGAATGTGTGCTAATACTGCAATGTTGGCAAAACTATTTTAATTACTGTATTTTCCATGTATCAGTTACAGTACATTCATTTTCCTGTTGCTTATTTAAAGAAAGGTGTTGTGCAATCTCAACTCATATATATATATATATAAAGTTATTTACATGTGTCCATATGCTGCCAAAACTACATAGCAGTTATCCCTGACTCAGGCTGGATAGGTCTTAAGACTGGTGTTTTTAAGTTAGTTCCCCTAAAATTACAGTTTGAAATCTCAAATTGCAAAAGGACAAGTTAACTTCAGTCTTTTTTAAAAAGTCCACAATAATGAAGCATGATAAGGAAAACATTTAAAACCAGGAATGTTAAATGTGGGTTATTCTTCAGAGTTAATCTTCTTACTTTAAGTTTAAATAATGGCATAAATTTGTATTGCTTTACAGAACTGTTCTAGTAGTGTAGAGATTTAATTCATTCATAGTTCAAAACTTTAGCCCCAAATTTAAAAGTAATAACAATTTTCACAGAAATATTCATGATTCACCAAAACATTTTGGCCTTTAAGCAAACTGGTATAATAGCAGTAATTGCTATTCAAGCAGTACCATTGTCATCAAAGTCTTAAAGACAAAAAGGTATAAATTACACCATTACTTTTGTCTTCTTTTTCCTATTTTAGGTTCTGGAGAAGCATCATATAATAGAAATGGATTCACCTGTGCATACGAAAATCACCTGAAGCACAGACTATTAACATCAGTTTTTAAGGTGGCCAGGACAAAGATTTATGAACCTAGTCCAGTTGCAAACTACACCATATCACTTATGGCATCCAGTACTCTGGGTCCTCAGCTCTCATTTTCCAGTGATATTGTTTCTGAAAAGACAAGTAATGCGAATATCAATAATGTCAAGATGGAAGGGCAGCTGGAAGTGGCTTCTGTCTTTGCAAGAAGCTCTTATACTCTGTCCAGCTCATACAATGAAAAGAGACGGGTTTTAGAAGGAAAATCAAATCTGAAGTTGGATTCTTCTTACCTTCAGGCTACCAATCAGATATCTGGCAGATACAGTGATGATTTAGTTTCCATTACTTCAGTTTCTGATGTACAAAGTGGACTATTAAAAAACACAGCTTCACTGAAGTATGAAAACAGCCAGCTAAAAATTACATCTGAAACAAATGGGAGGTATAGATATATTGCAGGTGTCAACAAGCTTGATTTAATTTTGTCAAAGAAGATGGCAGCACTTCGATCTGAGTGCCAAGCTACTTACAAGCAAACCCAGTGTTATGCCTTATTTGCAGGTTCTCTCAATTCCCAGGATCTTGTTTTCAACACTGATATCTCTGTAACTGATCAAAGGAATCGAGCTGCGCATAAGTCATCGCTCAATGTAAATCAGTACGGTCTAGCCAGCACTGCAACCACAAGTGTGCAGTTTAGTCCATTGACAATGCAGAGTGAAATGAATGCCAAACTTGACACTGCTGGAGGCTCCATGTCGCTATCTTCTTCTGGGCGCTATGGTAAAAACAATGCAAAACTCAATCTAGGTGGAAGGGTGAGCCTAACGGAAATAACGCTGGGAAGTGAGTATCAGAGTACAGTTCTGGGTATGGACAATAAACATGTTTTAAACTTCAGAGTTAATAGAGAAGGACTCAAGTTTTCAAATAATCTGCAAGGATCATTCAAAGAGATTAAGTTGGAGTACACAAATGACTTGAATATTCCTGGCTTATCCTTAACATTTGCTTCAAAGTTAGACAACAGCTTCAGCTTTGACAAGTTCCACAAGCATGTTTTTGACCTACAACTGCAGCCTAGCTCACTTGCAGCTAAACTGAGCAATAATATTAAATACACTAATACAGAGGTTTCCAACAAAGCAGAACTTCTTCTGGAGCCTCTGAAGCTGAATTTAGGTGGCAATGTCAGAGGAGCCTACGGAGCAGATGAAATAAGGCATACCTACACCGTTACATATGCTGATCTAGCTGCAAACTTTAAAACAGATACAGTAACAAATGTTCAAGGTGCAGCAGTGAGTCACAGAGTTCATCTGAATGTGGCAGGACTTGCTTCTTCAATGACTATTGACACAAACTGTGATTCCAAATCTCTCCATTTCAGCAATGCTGTGCGTTCCACTATGGCCCCATTTGCTATCTCAGCTGACATACGTACCAATGGCAATGGAAAGCTAATTGCTGTGGGTGAACACACAGGAGACCTTTACAGCAAATTCCTTTTTAAAGCAGAGCCTCTTGCTTTCACTTTCTCCCATGATTACAGAGGATCTACCAGTCATAGCTTGAGGTCTGGAGGAAGATACACTACCCTGCTTGATAACAAAGTTCATATGCTTTTTACTCCATCAGAGCAGTCAAGTGCTTGGAAATTAAAAAGTCAGCTAAATAATAATGTGTATTCGCAAGATCTCAGTGCTTACAATGATGCAGAAAAGACCGGTGTGGAACTTAGTGGGAGAGCTTTAGCAGATCTCTCTGTAATGGATATGTTGGTCGTACTACCATTCACATCTGAAGAAGTTAATTTAATTGATGCATTGGGCCTCAGGGACAGTGTGTCACAGCTTCAGGAATTCAGCATCTCTGGTTCAGTGAAGTATGACAAAAATAAAGATATGCATGTCATTAACCTACCATTCTTAGAACATTTACCAGTTTACTTTGAACAAGTCAGAGGCACCATTCTGTCCACACTGCAGGCCATACAAAGTTACCTGAAGAACATTGACATAGAACAACAGATGAGAAAATACAAAGCAACTTTGGATAAAATCCCACAGCACATTAATGATTACATGGACAAATTAGATATGAAAGGCAGAGTTAGCAGCATGAAAAACAATTTGGTTGCTTTCACAAAGGACTACAGAATAACATCTGATGATCTCCAAATTATGCTGGAAAAAGTTATGGACAATCTTCAAGAAATACTGTCTCAGTTGCAGGTCTATCTGATACAAATTGAGCAATACATCAAAGATCATTATGGGCATTATGATATTAAAGCACTTATTGCTCAGCTTCTTGATCAAATAGCTGAAACACTGACAGATCTAGATAACAAATATAATATAAGAATGACTGTAGTTGACACTATTAAAAAATTTCAATTTTTTTTTCACCGGTATCATCCTAGCAAAATTGGAAGCAGTGCTTTGGCTTGGATTAAAACTGTAGATGATGAATATAGGATTACTGCCAGAATACAGGAAAGCCTAGAACAACTCAAGATTCAGATTCAGAATATTGATGTCAGACACATTGCAGAAAATTTGAAACGGCAGATTAAAACCTTTGACATTAAAGAAGTTTTAGAAAAATTGAAGCTTTCATTACCATTTGAAAAAATTAATGAAATTCTTGAACAAATCAAAGACTTTATTCTAAATTGGACGGAGGAGTATGAAGTGTCTGAAAAGATCAGCGCTTTTCGAGATCGTATGCACAAACTGATTGTAAAATATGAAATTGATAAGCAGGTGTATTTTTTAATGGACAGAATGATAGAACTGCTTAACCAGTACAGAATAAAAGAAACTGTCTATAAACTGACTGTCTACCTGAAAAATATTGATGTGAAGTCATGGTTTGATAAAGTTGTTGCTTTTATTGATGATGCTGTCAAGAAAGTGCAAACCTTTGATTATGAAATGATGATAAAGGAAGTCAACAAGTTCCTTGATGTGATTATTAAAAAACTCAAGTCTTTCGATTATAACCAGTTTGTTGATGACACAAATAAGAAAATCCAAGAATTAACTCAGAAAATAAATGAGGAACTCAGAAATCTTGAGCTTCCACAGAAAGCAGAAGCTCTGAAACAGTATATGAGAGATTTTAGAGCTGTGATTTCAAAATATGTCGAACAACTGAGGGACACCAAGCTTGCTGTAATAATTAATTGGTTCAAGGAGCTCATAAACTCAACAACATTTGCTAACCTTAAAGCCAAGGTAAATGAACACCTGGAAGACCTGCGAGAAAGGATTTCTGAAATGGATATTCCCCAGGAATTCCACTGGTATCTTCATCAGATAAGCCAATTGTACAATTCTGTTGTCATATATATTTCTGACCAGTGGAACATAGCTTTTAAGAAAATCGTTGCTTTGGCTGAACAGTATGATCTGAAAAATTGGGCTGAAAATTTAAACCAGTTTGTTGAAACAGGATTTAAAGTCCCTGAAATCAGAGCACTTATAATCACTATACCTGCCTTTGAGGTTAGTCTCCGAAGCCTTCGGGAAGCAACATTTATAACACCAGACTTCTTTGTTCCACTGACTGATCTGCATATCCCCTCCTATGAGATAAATATTAAGAGACTAAAGGACATGAAAATCCCAGTGAAATTTACTACTCCAGAATTTACAGTTCTAAATACCTTTAAAGTTCCTTCCTACACAATTGACTTGAATGAGATTAAATTCCAGATTTTGAAAACAATAGACAAACTCATGTCTGGTGAATTTCAGTTGCCAGCAATTGATTTGTATTTCAAAGATCTGAAGATGAGAGATATGCCTTTTTCTGACATTTCTTTCTCAGAAATGCAAATGCCATCATTTCAAATACCAGAATTATTGGTTCCAAAGCTAAATCTAAATGAGCTCCAGATTCCTACCATGAAGATACCAGAGTTCCAGCTTCCACGTATCCCATGTACTGTGATTGTCCCTACATTTGGCAAATTGTCCTGTGCTTTCAGAGTCACCTCTCCATTCTTTACACTGTCTGCACAAGCTGAGGTTCATAATACTACAACATCCACAAACAGTCCAGAATTTGTGACCTCTCTTTCAGCTCAAACAACGTCCAAATCAGACTCCATAGTTTTCAGTGTTATTGCAGATTCTCGTCTCTTAGCCCCTGAGATGAAGCAGCTGAACCTTAAAAATTCCATGAAGTTCAACCACAGGTTCCTTAAAGTTGATCACACCAATGAAGTAGTATTTTTAGGGACTTCTGTAGAAGGTGAAGCTGAAACTAGAGCAAACTTATATACAACGAAAAACTCCATAGAACTACAGAATAATTTAATGGTCAAGCTGCAAAGAAAAATTTGGATCCAGAGTGGAACGGCATATTCCCATAGACTGAATATTCCACAAGCTGATTTCTCCAGCCAGGTTGATTTGGTGAATAATATGACAACAGAGGTAGAAGCAGGACACATAGCTTTTACTTCCACTGGTAAAGGAAACTGGAAATTGGCTTCTCCTAATTTCTCTGATGAAGGCACTCATGATTCTCATGCCACTTTCAGGGTTGAGGGCCCCATTATTACATTTTCTGCCAACAACAGAATAAATGATAAGTACCTGAAAGTCAACCAAGCTATGAGATATGAATGCGGTGTCCTAAATTATGCAACGCTCCAGATTCAGTCTGAAATTGAGTCACAGCATGTGGGGCGTAGCGTTCTGATTGTAAAAGGCTCAGGACAGCTTGGAGGAATGAAAGTAGAATTAACAGGCTCTCACAATGCTCGGCTCAATGGACGGATTACTGGAACTGTAAATAATGAGTTTTTCTTCTTGGCACAGCCTTTTGAAATTCGTCTGTTAACAAACAATGATGGAAATGTGAAAATCAGCTTCCCAATGAAACTGACTGGGAAAATTGACTTCCTGAATAACTATGGGTTTATACTCAGTTCCTCTGTTCAGCAGGTCAACTGGCAAGCTACTGGCAGGTTCAATCAGTACAGATATTCCCATAATATGTCTGCTGGCAACAATGATGACAGAACTGAAGCTCGTGTTGAAATGAATGGAGATGCCAATCTGGACTTCCTAAATATTCCTCTAACCATTCCTCAGTTTCAGGTTCCCTACATTGGAATCAAAACTCCTCAGCTAAAAGATTATTCACTGTGGGAACAGGTAGGCCTGAAAGATTTATTGAAGACAACAAGACAATCCTTTGATTTGAATTTGAATGTGCGGTATGAGAAAAACAAAGACATGCATGTAATCCCACTTCCTTTAGCAACAGTGCATGAAGCACTTAATAAATACATAATTTTCTTCAACAAGTATTTTGAGAGAGGAAGAAACACCGCTCTAGATTTTCTCACAAAGTCATATAATGAAGCCAAAACAAAATTTGACAAATACAAAATACAGACTTCACTGAACAAATTACCACGAACCTTCAAGATTCCAGGATACACCATTCCAATTGTGAATATTGAGGTTTCTTCTTTTACTGCTGAGATGCCAGCCTTTGGTTACATGCTCCCAAAAGAAATAAGTACAACAGGATTCACAATCCCATTTATTGGCTTTTCGGTACCATCTTACACACTTGTCTTACCTTCTCTGGAGCTTCCAGTCCTTCATGTCCCACAGGATCTACGCACTCTAAAGCTTCCTAGATTCAGAATCAACAGCCCATCAAACCACATCTTAATTCCTGCCATGGGAAACATTACTTATGACTTCTCATTTAAATCCAGTGTGATCACTTTAACTGCAAATGCCGGGCTATTCAATCAGTCAGATATTGCTGGGCAACTCAGTGTTTCATCCTCTTCTGTCATTGATGCACTGCAATTTAAGCTGGATGGCTCAACAAGTTTGACAAGAAAAAGGGGGCTGAAGCTGGCCACAGCATTGTCCCTGAGTAATAACAAATTTCTAGGAGGAAGTCATGACAGCACTGTTAGTCTCACAAAGAGGAACATGGAAACTTCAGTGGAAACAAATGCAGAAATCAATACACCAGTTTTAAAAATTAATTTCAGCCAAGAACTTTCTGGAAATACTAAGTCAAAACCTACTCTTTCCTCAGGACTAAAATTAATGTATGATTTTAATACTCCTAAATATGGTACCAGTGCTAAGGGAGGAATTGCTCACAAATTTGCTTTAGAGAGCCTTACGTCTTACATATCAGTAGAAACGTCTACAAATGGGGATATTGATGGAGCATTTTACACTGGAAATGCATTTTCTGGACATCTAGACCATGAGGCAAACACCTATCTGAATGCTAACGGGGCTCGGTCATCTCTCAAGCTTGAGGCGCACTCCAAAGCAGATGGACTCTGGAACAATGAAATTAAAGAAATGCTTGCAGTTGAAGCATCTACCCGTCGTGTTTATGCTGTCTGGGAGCACAATGGGAAGAACTATGCACGATATATGCCTCTTTTCACAACAACAGGGGCTCAGAAATACAAAGCAACCTTAGAGCTGGCTCCTTGGGGCATATCAGCAGATCTTCAGATTCAGGCCAATCAGCCAAATAGCTTCCTGAACACAGCCTCAGTTAATCAAGTTGTCACAGTGAAAATCAGTACTGCAAACCAGAAAGTTGGCTGGAAGGGTGAAGGCCAATTTCAGTCATTATCTCTTAGTCATGACATGCAGTTATCAAATGAAAACTCAAAGGCAAAGTTTGATATTTCTGGATCTTTGGAAGCATACATGGATTTCCTCAAAAACATAAAGTGCCCCATTTCAGAAAAGAGCTTATGGGATATCTTGAAATTGGACGTCACTACCAGTACTGACAGAAAACAGTACTTAAATGGTTCAGCTTCCCTCGTGTACACAAAGAGTGATGATGGTTACTTTTTCCCCATACCTGTGAATAAGCTGACCAATGGCTTCACTTTCAGTATTCCAGAGTTACACCTAAAGGCTCCAAGCCCTGTTCTTAGCACTCCAGAGTTCAGAGTTCCTTTCACCACTCTCCAGATCCCAGCACAAACTATTGACTTGCGCAACATAAAAGTTCCACAGACTCTAAACACAATGCCATTTGATGTCAACTTACCCACGCTGCCAAAACTAAGATTCCCCAAAGTGGATATAGGAGCAAATTATATTACATTAGAAGAATATAAAATACCATATCTTGAAGTGACAGTGCCTGAATACCAAATAACTGTGTCTCAATTCACTCTTCCAAAGAGTATTTCTCTTGGCAGTTTCCATGTAGATCTGGATGAAGTAGCTAATAAGATTGCAGATTTTGATCTGCCTACAATTACAATTCCTGAACAGAAAATTGAGATACCCCCTCTCAAATTATCCTTGCCTGCTGGAATATACATCCCATCATTTGGTGCACTGACTGGGTCTTTCAAAGTTGCTTCCCCTTTGTACAATGTCACCTGGAGAACAGACTTAACAAACAAAAAAGAATCTTTTGAACAGTCCATTGACTCTACCTGCAGCTCAACATTGCAGTTCCTGGAATATGACTTGAATGGTAAGGCATTAAAATTCAATAAGCCACAAATTTGGGGGTAATACTTTATGCTGGCTTTTTTTCAGGGTTTTTTTTTTTAGTGACTTTTTATATGAAGTTGTTGCTGTCTACTTAACACTGACATTAGACTATACTTTTATCAGTAGCAGAATGTTTTCATGAATTGTTATCAGAGTCTCAGCCAGTCACCCTGAAGGCTAGTGGCTAGATATCTGAATAATTAATGTCATACTGTGAAAAAAATGGGAAAGATCTGGTTTTTGTGTAGCAGTTTCTTACTTTAAATTGTGAGCGACATAACATTTATTCATTACTTACCTGCAAAGAAGAGAAGGCAGGCTGACTTTTAATCTGATAAAGAAATACCTATGTTTTACCTTAGGCAATGAGCATATTTGATTTCAGAAATTATTTAAACTCCAAAAACTCTGGAGTTCCATATAACAGAGAGTTCTAGACTTTATAATAATACTAAAAATATGCATCAGAATAAATTTCTAAACTCTCAAGAAATTAGAATCCCTATTTATGACGTGATGAATGCAAAATGTTCTATCCATGTTGCTCTATATATAGAGAAGAATTGAATTTTAAAATATTCTGGCTGACCAAATATTTTTGAATCTTTTTATTTGGGGCATTATGGGTATTCAGTTTCTTGATGCATAATTTTACATCTTACTGAAACACTCCATAACTGGCTATTTAAGATACAATTGGATATGTATTTTGCATTGTTTGCTGGTAAGTTCTTGAAATACACACAGTTGAAATCTTTTTCACAGTGGCTTCAAACTACAAATATGAAGAAGGTGTGTTTGTTATGAAGACAACTGGCAGCTTTTCACATCGTGACATGAGTGCAAACTACAAGGAAGATCTTACTGTTTCAGGAATTAGGTAAAGATTTGCTCCAATAATATAATGTATAATGGACAAAATTGCCAATGAAGTATTGTTGCTTTGCTCTCTAATGCCCCAGAGTGCTTTGTTGTAGTTAATAAGAACATGTATAGCTACTATGTCATTACTGGTTATGCATTTTTCCCTCTTCAGATAGCGGGAAAGCTGTTCCCTCTCAGCAGCCCCCTTTGAGAAAACTGTTGAGATATAAACACAGTATTTTATAATCAGAGCAATTCTAGATCTGACTATCAACGTATCTGGGGTTATTTTTCACCGAATACCTCTGTCACCACAAGCCATCAAAGAATAATTTTTATTTAGAAGTACCAGTACTAGGGATTACAGAATTGGCCTTTTAACTGCCTGTTTCGATCTGCAAGTGTTGTGTTGATATATCCAAGGGACAGTCTGTGAAGTCAAGTACAAATGCAGATAAAAAGTACTACCTCTAGTTGTGTTGGTTTAAAATAACACACCTTGTACAAAACCGTATAAAGCTGACAGCAGTTCAGCTAAAGGTTTTGTTTTGCTGCCCTAATTTAATGAAAAATCTTAACAGAGCTCAATATAGTTTTATCTAAACCAGGAAAATTGGAGTGATGTGAAGTTCTAAATATGTTAGGCTAAGAAATATGGATAGTAAACCCCTACATTTTCGTTTTGATGACAAAGCCCTTGTTTACATGCGTATCATAGGTGGTATTGTATTTAAGCATCCTGCATTGGGCTTTTTGCTTTGTGCATTTCTTCATAGCTGTGTGTTCATTGTTGTTGCAGTGTCACAGAAGACAGTGCATCACTAGACATCATCAGCCCAACTTTCACAGATATTCATATGCATTATGAAGAGACGGAGAACAGGTCATCTGGCTCTGTATCTTCACCCTCTGCTGGGACCTTGGGCTATGTCATTGATTTGGGAGATGACATTCTCACAGCAAAAGTTTACTACCGAACTCGGGTAAGCTTGATATGAGCAAAAGAAAGTAAAAAGGTTGGGTGTGGCCAGGGGAAAAGTTCACTTTTAAGGTTTGTATATGTTTATGTTGAGACATAAATTAACCACTCTTTCTCGAAAGTATATTATCAGTAATCAAAGTTTTTGTTTCTTACACTGGCCTTTGCAATACTAAAAGTAGCACCTGTCCAAGGCTGTTTCAGCTCCTCCACACAGTTAATTTACCCTCTCCTGTCATCAAGAAGACACACCCATTGAGAGTGAAGAATGTATAAAGCCATTTTTAGATAAGCCACCCATCAGCTTTAATGTATACCTGTTAGGCTACTTATAATTACTATAAAAGTGGCTATTCTAGGAATCAGGCCACTGGAAGAAGTCAGACCATCTATAAACTGTCTTTTTTAATCCATTAATACATCACAATACATTCTGAGAATTACAAACCTTACTAGATTTACCAACAAAACATTCTGGTTTTTTGGCATGCTACAACAATGTCAAACTTAAAATCTTACCTTCCCCAATGAAATGCTAATGTAGGAATCCCAAGCAACTCGTAAATCACTACTATGAGTGAATTATCACCGAAAAATGGAAAATTTGTTTCTGTAAATAGTTTCTTATTTGAGGATCTTTAATTACTGTGGGTAACTAAACTGTCTCATTGACTTAAATTATTACAAAATTGAATTATTTAGTATTTTCATATGAAGAAAATGCTTTTTGAATTCACTTTAAGTTATTTCAAGAATGAGTAGCCTTATTTTCCCAAGTAATTCACATGCCTTATGAGACATGAGAGGCATTTATTACAAAGGAAGGAAAAATCTTATTTGCAGTCAAATTTAAAGCATTAACAGACAGTTATGTTCTGGTGCTGCTATTTAAAGAGGCACATAGTAGCTTGATACTATATATTGTTTTCCAAAATAACTTTTGAAGATGAGAGCAAACACACAGTAAACAAAAAAAAATGTAGTGTATTTGTCTTAATATATAATAAAATTAAAGGTAGAAAATGAGGATGCTGAAATACAAAGGCTCAAAGGCGGGTGCCAGGAGGATGGTACCAGACTCTTTACAGTGGTGCCCAGCGACAGGACGAGGAGCAGTGACCATAAACTAAAACACAGAAAGTTTCACTTCAACATAAGAAAGAGCACCAGAACAGGCTGTGGAATCTCCCTCTATGGAGACATCCAAAACCCGCCAGGACGTGTTCCTGTATAACCTGCTCTAGGTGGTCCTGCCTTGGCAAGGGGGTCAGACTAGATGATCTCCAGATGTCTCTTCCAACCCTAATGATTCTGTGACTCTGTGAAATATACCCACAAATAATTTTGGATTTATTTAATATGCAAGCTACCTTTTTCTTCTTCTTTTCTATATTTTCAGTTTGCTCCTCAGAAGGACATTGATATATTCAAAAGTGAGATATCCTCCAACAAAAATGGCCTGATTCAAATGAAATTCAATTGGAAAGAGGATGCTGCCAAAGACTTGCTGTTGGGTCTAAAAGAAAAAGTACCTAAAGTGACAAATGCAGTCTATAAGTATGTTAATAGGTATCATAAGGAGCATATGGGACTGGAAATTAGTGCTGCCACCTTAAAGATGAAGAACATCATGCAGAATAATGCTGACAAAGCATACACATTTGCCATAAAACAAATAGATCAAATAGATGCTCAGCTTCGCACAGCTGCCCATGAGGCCTCTGGCAAATATCAGGAGATGAAGGTCAAAGCTAAACAGCTGTATCAAAAAGCAGCAGATCAAGCTGAACAGTTTGAGTATCAAAAAATAAAAGCAAAGCTTTTGGATGCTACAATTGGCATAATAGAAGAGTATCACAAGAGAATAAAACATCTAATTGACTCAGTCATTGAATTCCTGAAGACCACAAAATTCCAGGTCCCTGGGCTGACTGAAAAGTACACTGGTGAAGAAATATACCTTATGACTACAGAGAAGGTAGCAAAAACCACTGATTTATGCCTTTCAAAACTTCAGGAATACTTTGATGCCTTGATTGCAGCTATCAATGAGCTGGAAGTTAGAGTTCCTGCTTCTGAAACAATTCTGAGAGGTCGTAATGTACTTGACCAAATTAAAGAAATGCTGAAACAGTTGCAGGAAAAAATCAGGCAGACATTTGCTATTCTCCAGGAAGCTGACTTTGCAGGAAGGCTTAAGCAACTGAAACAAATAGTGCAAGAAGCTTTTCAGAAGGTAGAAGAAATGGTGAGAAGCTTGCAATCCAAAAATTTTGAAGACATCAAAGTCCAAACACAGCAGCTGTACAAAGATGCAGTGGCTTCAGAGTATGCACATAAACTGAGATATTTGGCAGAAGATTTTAAAAAATACATTTCTCAGCTTAAAGATTTTAGCCAGAAGACATTCCAGGACCTTTCAGAAAAGCTGCACCAGCTGCTCCTTTATGTAAAGGCTTTGCGGGAGGAATATTTTGATCCAACTACACTTGGATGGTCAGTGAAATACTATGAAGTGGAAGACAAGGTACTAAGATGGCTGAAGAATCTAACAGACACACTAGTGAACTGGCACAACAAATATGTCGGAGATCTTGCTGACTCAGTTACACACCTGACAGACCAAGTTAGAGAACTGGTGGAAAAGTACAGCCAGGAGTATTATGATGTTATAACTGATGTTGGAGGAAAAGGCAGACAGAAGGTCATGGAGCTATCATCTGCTGCTCAGGAAAAAATCCGATACTGGTCTGTAGCTGCTAAGAGAAAAATCAATGAATATAACAAGCAATTCAAAGAAAAACTCCAGGAGATCTATGAGCAGCTTAGTAATTCCCAAGAAAAGGTAGTCAGTGAGGCCAAAAGGTTAATCGATCTAACTATAGAAAATTACGCTGCATTCCTGCAATACATCTTGGAGCTTCTTCGTTGGTTTGAGCAAATAGCAGCTGAGAGCATAAAACCATATATAGCTGTTGGTCAAGGAGAGCTCAGAATAGGTGCCCAAGCCATTTGATTGGCAGTCCATTTACCAAATGCCACCAGAAAAGCAGAAGCACTCAGAAAAAAAGTGGAACTAACATGCACACTGATTCAGCAAGGCTCCAAAAAATGGGAAGAGATGCAAAGATTTATTGATGAACAACTTGTGACTGAGCAACTGAATCTTCAGCAGATTATGGAAAATACACAGCAGCACATAAAGACCTGAATGGACCTCCGGAAGAGGAGAAGTAGTAAGTTTGCACCACAATGTATTTAAAAATAACAGCAATTAGCATACTGGAGCTTCAGTTAGATACTGTTTGAATCTGAATTTGTAAATGAAAAGTGAATAATCTACACTAGGTTATTTTAATAAGCTTAATAAGCAAATAAATGAGCTCTTTATTACATTTTTGTGTTATTCATTGCAGCTGCTTTTACTTGGACCGTAGGGCTTAATCCAACAATTGTCAAGGTCAATGGGAAGTCTTTGCTTCAATTTCACTGTATGTTGGATCAAGCCAATAATGTGCAATACATTTTGTAAATAGTCACAAAAGCTATGGAATACATAGAATAAAAAGGTTTTAAGAGAAAGGTCACATTCATAAGCCAGTTGAAGAACAACCTAGAAACATATCTATTTCCCAGCGCAGATACCTTCATAGATAAGTTTGAGAAAAAAAGAAGAGGAAAAATATACACAAAACCATGAAGATAAAAAATAATGAATTATGGAAATAACATCAAAAAGTGAAAAAGAACATAGAAATATAAACATATATAGAAATCTGCCTCCTGGAAAACTGCAGATAATAATGTCAATGTTCTGGTAAGAAAAATGAATTTATGCCTGTACCTGTTTTCAGAGAACTATGCCAAGAATTTTAAATGGGTTTTCTTTCTACTGGCTAATTTATAATACAGAAATACAGGGTTTTCTTGCCTATTTCCCCATGATATTTCTGTTTTTACCTTAAATTGTCTAACTTCTAGTTATTGCAAGTTTAGTTAACTGCCAAAGTTTCACTGACATGACTGTATATGATGGGAGTAAAAAAGTTTTCCCTCAGCCTCCTCTGCTGAAACCTAGGCCTCATTTATATGAATTCTCAATTTAAAGATAAATTTAAATAAAGTTGAAGAATTCACTCAGAAAATAGGACTACTTTTAAGTGGAAAATATGTGGACCTCTTATGGTTTATTTTCAGTTGTTGGAATACTACATAGACAGTCCTTGAAAAATGCATACTCAGGTTGAAATAATGTTACCTCTTTGAGAATAAACTCTTTAACAAACACCACTAGAAATGCTGTGTATTTTTTTTTTTCAATCAGTTCACTCTGCAATATGGTTGTTGATTGGATGGCTGCATAAACAGTCTGATTTTATCCCATGGAATGATTGATTACATACACGAAGCAATGGGACATCATCTTACAAATACCCAAATGAGTTTGGTGTCAGCAGATACATATTTACAGCACAGAGTAGTACCATGTAAAGATGGTAGCTCAGGTCCTGGAGGTGGGAGATTCCAGTGCCTGTGTTGAATTTATGCAGCAATAATGCTCCCACCTCTACAGCTGGTCTGCACCAGCATAGCCAGATCTCAGAGCAAGTTGGGCTATAGAATTTCAATGTCCCTATTGCCAGTTAATATTATTACCTGAGTAAGTCTGACAGTAATGATTTTTATCAGACGAGCTACATTAACCCCAAAATCAGAACCCAACAAGCACAGCAGTATACATAAACCTGTCTAGCTGTCAGCAGAGTGGGCATCTCTTAGAAAGTAAAGTACAATCCCTTTTCTTTTTAAAGCTTTCTTCCATCACAAATGCAGCAATAATTCTCAGATAAAGGGATGGAGTAGTCCCCTGTGAACTGTAAAATAAGGAGTTTTCATTGTGAATGGAATTAATCTGCACATGTCACCCTGCCCAGGAGAACCAGAGGTATAAACATCCCTGTTTACTTGTCCTACTGAGTATCCCAGTAAATAAAGATGTTGGTTGCAAAGCCCTTTCACCTTCATTAACAAGGAAACTGAAGCCCATGGGTCATCTGATCTTTATTTGATGTCAGATTGCACAACTAATTTCCCTGAATTTCACAAATGTTTAAGCACAACCAGATTTCTCAGATGCTGTTTGATTCTTACTTCCCTTCATCATGACAAATAGCCCTGTGAAACAAAGGATAATAGAAAAAAATATAACAGTTATGGGAGAAGAAAGATTTAAAGTTTTGTTTTCTTTTGTTTTCCCCCACGTGAGTATTTCTGTCCATCATCCATCGTTCTTGGGAGGGTTATAAATTCTAAAAAGTATTTACTTATAAGGAATGGGTTAACTGAATAATAAATGTGCCAAATAGCATAAATAGTGGCTCTGTTTGGCAAGAGTGAAACTTCCCAAGAGCAAGCACAATAGTTTGTACACTAAACTGTGGTTAGAGGTTAGAGGAGACTACCAAGTCTCATAGCAGCATTGCAGCCAGTTGGATTAAAGCTCTCAATCCTGTAATGGATGTGACAGCCATCTTGCAGTCATCTCACAAGTTGGTTTTGGGAAGGACTGGAAGCAGAACATTGCTCTCAAAAATAAGACCTTGCTGGAACTTAGCTGCTGTTAAATCCCCACACCAGAAAGGTCATCTGAAGCACCCCTTTGAAACTCTGGCATTCTGACACAGGAAGAAGTTGTGCATGTTTACATGTGTGCATAGGTACGTCCCACAAACATATGCAACAAGGCGTAACTTTAATTTCCATTACTTTTCCTGTTGTTTGTTGTTTTCTTTTTATTTCAGTTTCTAGAAAATTTTAACCTTATTTTCCACATAATATGTTACAGAAATGTACACAAAACCACAATTAACCAAATTCTGCTGCAATTCACTTATGAAACTTTTGCAATATTTGAAATATTATTAGTTCTATTTTGGCTTCTTTTTTCAGTCTAGTTCAATATTTCTGGTTCTATATTTCATTAAATTGAATCGTGGGAGATAATGGGATCAGCAACTATCTGGGGCTCAATGACACTGTTTCTTTTATTTTTTTTCTATAGTCTTCATCATCTGAATTCTCATAAATGCCAGAGGGGCTTTTCTTTATAATTTACAGCAAGTGTCAGACATAAAGCAGAAGTGGTTGTAAAAGTTTAATTAAATGAAAAATTTTAACAAGAAATTCAGAGAACAATATGCCCTGCTCTAAGTGATTGTAGAAATAACATTGATAAGAAACGCGTGTGCTCCTAAATGAAAAACTTTTGCAGACATGATACAGCAAAAAAGTTCCGGAATTTTAGATTATGTAACTAAGTAGAGCTGAATTTTTGTTATGTGATTTAAAAATACATGTATCATTTGCTGCATATGCAGAGATTCTACACACACATCCACGCACACCATACAGTGCGTCATCCACCTCTGGGTCTAAATTATGTTACTGATACTTTTAGAGCAACTGTCATTACTGATACCTTACAAAGTTAATATTGAAAAATTTAGTTGTTCAGTAGGTGACACCAAATTTTGTACTACTCTTCTGCTGGCAGATTTATTGCTCAGGTGGGAAACCAGAATTTATTAAAGGCCATAGAGACATACAGAATTGCTTGTATTCCATTTCTATACAGCCAAATCCTGGCCCAAATGAAATCGATGGCAAAATGTCTATTGGCCTCAGCAGGAGTAGGCTTTGGCCAGTTAGGTGTATAACTTGAGAAGCACTTTGGGATCCTGTAGGACAAAGGCTATATTATTATC
Organism: Ara ararauna; assembly: GCA_028858755.1. Taxonomy (NCBI): domain Eukaryota; kingdom Metazoa; phylum Chordata; class Aves; order Psittaciformes; family Psittacidae; genus Ara; species Ara ararauna. The sequence goes on from CM054379.1 coordinate 23,460,455, forward strand.
CAGAAAAATCTACACAAAAATATCTTTGAAGAACATGCAGACAGCAAAATTAATCACTTACAAATTCAACACAGGCCAGAATGAAGGTTACTTACACAACACCAACAGGAGTCCCTTTACATATTTTCACCCAGTTTTACCTAGTATCTCAGAGAAAGTCTGCCAGTGCCAAGAATCCTGGGTTCTTGTCCCATGCCTTAAACATGGAAACATTCGTATACCTCTCATCACCCTCTCCATGATTTCATTATCCATTCAACGTATTATGGGAAACTGGGACCTTGTAGAACAAAAGCATATGTTGGAGGTTTGCAAGACCCTACTTTCAAAGTCTTAAGCAACTCAGTCTGAGTTGAAGGTTGCCCCTACTTTGAGCAGGAGGTTGCACTAGAGACATTGCAAAGTTGCCTCTAACCTGAGTTACTCTGTGACTCTTTCTGACTAAACTGATACGGCTTTATTTTACCGTACTTAATGCCATACTTGCCTTCGGTAAACGGTTTGTGAGAAATTGGCTCCATTATTATTCGAATATATCATTATACAAAGTTTTATAGTATCCCTTCATGTAAATGCATTATCATCCTGATTGCAACCATGGGACATAGGCCCAAATACCCCAGTACCACTCAGAGGCAACTCCTTCTAAAGCCTTTAAAATTCCTAATTTTCAAACCAGTGACTGGCTTGAGGGGCAGTTAATGTACAAAGCCAATAACAAGATGCTAGTAGACCCCTATGCTAAGACAGTCAAATCAAGATTCTGCATTTAGCCATAAAACACCGTTTTCCCAGATTTATGCTTACTCCCTCACACTTCACACTCCCATTGAGTCTGTATCACATTATACTGCAAAAAAAGAAGGAAGAAAAGGGGATCCATTATATCAGTGTCTCTCAAATTCAGCATAGGTGTCAGCATAGGTGTTAGTTTAATTTATTTCAAGAAAACTACCTTCGAATGTTCCCAGAGACATTAATTAAAAAAAGGTCTCTCAAACACCTGCTACGTTTCTGTTATGTGACACTTCAGACAGACATTTTTATTGGTAGCCGCTTTTTGTCTCTCCAAAATGGTGTTGTTCGGTTGTTATTACATTTGTTTCTTTAATAAACCTTTGTTTTTCTCTGTGGTAATGACTGGCTTACAACTTCTTAAAAACAATATGGAAAGTTATACAAAAGCATTTAATTTTAAAGTTGCAGAACAGAAAGCCAGCCAGATTTGAAGGAACACACATCCCTCACACATAGCCTGTATACACAAAGCTATGAGGTCAAATGCATTACAGCAGTACAAACCCCACCTTGTCTCTCTCTCAGACGCATCTGTCTAAATGTGCACACATGCATGCAAACACACACACATGTACAATGTATATTACTGTCAAGTTAAAAGTCTAAACCTAATCCTTAATCCTTAGGTCATCCCCTTCATTTTAGCACATTGGGCCAGGCAACTCTTCCCAACATGCCTGTCAACAGTTAACTGACAAAACTCTTCACACTCAGGTCCCATTAATTCAGTAGCTTCACCAGGGTGTTCTACCAAGTTCCTCATCTAAATCTTCAATTTTTGTTTGAACACAAAAGCAATAAGTTTTAATTTTTAGATGCTGCAGTGAAGCAGATTGACTTAATTTTGCTCTTCCAGTAGAAATACTTTGATGAATTTGATGTACAATTTTGTGGAAATATGGTTCATCTTATTCAACATTGGCCAGTTCCTCCACCAAAAGATTTGAACTGAAGTTTTCCAGTCCTTTTAGAACAACATTTTTGTTTTTGAAAGGTTTTTGATATTTTGCTAGCCCAGTAATGACTTGGTGACTCGTTTGTGGCCATGTGTATCAGTGTGTCATCTGGACTTCTGTGTCTTGCCTCTTCAAGTTTCTACTGAATGTCACTATCCTTCTGCTTTTTACAAATCTTCCTGATATATACCCCATGTCTGATTACCCATACAACATGTTATGGAGACAGGATTTAGTTTTCATAGCTCACATTCTGGATTAGGGTTCGGTTCCTGGCCAGTTTGGGATCTACTGTATGACTCAGTCACCTCATTTTCTGATATACTAGCTTCCCATAAGTAAAATCAGAATAATACTTCTCTACTTTTCAATGGAGTTGTCAGAATAAAACAAATTCATTACCTGCAGGTAATCTAATAAATCTAATGGTGCTGAAGATCATGAAATAGATAAGCACACTGTAATAGCAACAAGAAATCAAGATACATGTAATGACTTCTCTCTCCCATAGTCATGTTTATTGTTTTAGAAACTTGGAATTGATTTAATGTGCTAAATCACTCAGAAACACTCTAGTCCACCCCAAAACCATCATACATACCAGGCATCAAACATATAACACTCTCATACAGATAAATGATCTGAGGAATGGACTCAGCAGCTGCTAGCAGTTAATTTATATCGTGGTTTTGCCATAAACATTTAACTTTGGAAATAATCTGCCACCCGTTTCAATTTTTGGCTGCCACATAATGCACCTTTGTGAAGTCACTTCTGTGTCTAATGGAGATGTTTCTTTTTATGGATGAACATTTTTTTAAAATAACAAATAGTATCTCATTTACCGTTCACAAAAAGCATGCCACTTATCTGTGTGTAACCAAGCCCCATTTCATCTGGTTTAATGTTTAGCAAGGCATGCAAAATAGTCGATATTACAGGGTGATGTTTTATTTAATAAAATTGCATTATTTTTTCCATTAGAAAAAAAACCAAACAAATAATTGCAACAAAAAGTGTTTAAAGTAGAAAAGCATAACCTGCAAAGATTGATAGCAAAATGTCAGCGCGTATTGGAAAGTCTGATGCTAAGCTCAGCTGCTTCTTCATCCCGTCTCCACTTCTGCTCTGTATCTGGTGTGCAGCCAGTCTTCATTTCTGAAGTCGAGTACTCCCATAGTGATTACTGATATCTACCATAATGTAGTTAGCAGATACCCCATTTGTTCCGCTGTGGATAAGGCTGCAACAGAACTTCTTTAAACACACTTTTTTTCCATTGGGGACAATAAATTTTAGGATATATATAGATAGAGAGTGTAATATGCCATGTATAATATATACATTTACATGTTATATCTATGATCAGCTTATCTGTGTTTGCCTTGTGGACAAGAAATTGAACAGGAGTCAGCAGTATGGTGTTTTGCCCAAGAAAGCCAGCTGCATATTGGGCAGTTGTAACTAGCAGGTCAGGGAAGAGATCCTTCTCCTTTATTTGGCATTTGTGAGACCACATCTGGATTACTGCGTCTGGTTTGGAGATCCCCAGTGAAAGACATGGACATACCAGAGTGAGTTCAGCAGTAGCCAGCAACTTAGTCAGGGAGCTGAAGCATACAGTGTGTGAACAAGCGGGAGATGGATGGATAGATAGATAGGTCTGTTGAGTCTTAAGAGGAAAATGCAACGGGGAGACATTATTTCTGTCTTCCATGACCTGTTGCACAGTTATAGAAAAGAGAGAGTCAAGCTCTTCTCAGAGCAAAAGTCTTTTCACAAAAAGCCACAGATAAAAGACACAGGAAGGAAAGAAAAAAGCCACCATGTGAGTGATCAAACACCATCATAGATCCCAGACAGGTTGTGGATGCATTCACACCTCTTTAATGGCAGAGATTCCTCAAAGGAAAGCTTAGTTATAGGTAACCCACCCACAGAAAAATCTTGAAGTGCAACTCATGATCAATCATGCAACCCAAATGTATATTAAACCTGGCTTCAACACTTCTTGTGCTCCCAAAAATATTTAGTGTAATGTAAGCGGAGGAAGTTCACATTCCTCACTCATACTGGAAGCCACAGAAATTGCCCTAGACAACATTTTGAGGTCATAGACTCCCTGCTTTGCTGCTGTGTTTATCTTCAACTGATAGAAAAACTAGTTTTGGGAAACTATAGGCAAATAAATGTGATCTTTTGTTTAGATGCAATGCATTCCTCTTACTCATTGGACGCCTTTTTGAGATTAATCTAAGACTGTTGCTCTTGCAGTCATCCAGATAAGGCTTTTTTCTTTTGGAGAAGGCAGGGGTGGGATGCCTACAATTTTTTTGGCTAAAGCAACGCTGATACTTTATGCAGTTGGACCTTTGTTCTTAAAATATACATATAAACTTGGCCTAAAATAAAAAGTAGTAGAATTTGTTTGTTATTAGAATGCACTTGCAATTAGCAGAACCATTAACCAGCAGCTGTCGTTTTGCACTGTGTGAGATGACAACACTTTCCCCACATATTTTGGAGGACAAGAATGGCAGGTACTACAATGTTAAGGATGTCAGAAATATTGAGGATGCCTTTTAAAATACATTTACTGCCTGTGTTTCTCCAACTAAAGAGGTACTGTAAGAGGGCAAGGAAACTGAACAAGACTAGCAGTTTATGCCTGATTAATTTTATCTCTGAGCTTGTCTTCTAATACCACGTTGTTACTGTTATCCCAAACAGTTTTTTTTGGGATAGTGCTGTTTAGGGAAGAACAAACAAACAAACAAATCACAAAAAAGACCATTCATGCACATCTTTCTAAAGAGTGTCTGTAAAATGTACACCAACTCAAACATGCACACCAGGGTTTGAGAACCTTTTTAATAGGGCTGCAATTGCATCAATCCCTTGTATTAAAAGTTGTTTATGCCCTTTCCATGTCCCTTCAGGTACTGCGCTAGAAGTGACTGGTAGAAAGCTAGGAGGGATTTCTCCATATTCTATTCTTTCTTTAAGCCATTGATCTGGCTGCCAAAAGGCATCGTGAGTGCCTGTCAGACCATGCCCCTGTTTGTTATATACTTTCACAGAATCAGATTCACAGACTGGTAGAGGTTAGAAGAGACCTCCAGAGGTCATCTTGTCCAAACCCTTCAACCAAGAGGCCCACTATGAGCCAGCTGCCCAGCACCATGTCCAAATGGCTTTTGAATGTCTCAAATGAGGCAGACTTCACAATCTGCTTGGGCAGCCTAGGCTGGTGCTCAGTTACCCCATGATATTAAAAGAAACCATCTGTGTTTCAGTTATGCTCATTGCTTCTGGTCATGTAGTTAAAGAGTATGCAACACTTTCACAGTGAACCAAGGAGGTGAAATATTACCTTCAGTCAACCTGATAAGCATTTTTCTTCCAGAATTTAACCTCAAATTCCTCAAATCTCAATAGCAAGCAGCAGCACAAGCCTTTAATTCCCCTTCCTAGCATTATAAGTTGTTGTTTATTATTATTTGATTGTTTCTTCTCACTTGAGTGATAGAAGATAATATATGTCACAGTGATGCACCAACCCTGGTGAAGTCATGGCCATGTCACAGCAGGCAGAACATGGTGGTGGCCCTGTCACAGGTAGATTGGTGACAAAGCCAGGTCCAGTGGGTACAAAGAGGGCTTTGCCAACTCAAGCTGGTGAACAAGTTGGAGGTGGCTGGGTGAGCAAGGGCAGGAAGGAGACGGTAGGGCAGAGTGGCGGCTGCTACACCTTTGTTGCTTTTCCTATGTATTACAGCCTCTGGCACTCAGCCAAAGAGCATTGCAACTTTCTAAATGGAAAATGACCTAAGACATAGGAAATACACAAAGCCCCAGTCACTGCCATGTCATAGTCCTACCAGCAGCTGGGGATTATCTCACTGCTATGGACAACGGAGCACATATCACCTACCATCTCTGTACCCCACCATAGTCCTAAAGGCAGCTGAAAGCTCTATTCACAATAAATCTGTGTGGCACAAAATTGCAGACATTAAACTGTTTAAAGCTAAAAGCAAGTGCGACTGCAATTGGGGAAAACTATAGAATGCAAAACTCTTGTGCAGTACCAGTCAGAAAAGCACAGATTCAGGAAAAGCAGCACAGCCCACAGAAGCCAAATAGTATCTTTAAGAAAGAAGTACTATCCTAAAGGTCACTCATGATTAAGGGTATCCTGTGCTGAAGATTGAGAAAACAACAGCTCCAGTGAGAGCCCTGGGTTTGGCTAAGGCCTTGTAAATACATGGATGCAAGAGGAGGAGAAAGAATCTTCTTAAAGCAGGCTGTTCCTCATATTCGGTGCATACACAGACCTCACACTGTGGCTTGACCTTCACTGGTCTAAAACACTTGAAGTACATAACTTTTGGCAGCTCTACAGTGGGATCAGCAACCTCCAGCAAGAGCCAGTAACAAAGAGCTCAGGTGCAATAACATCTTAAATCACCACAGCTGCTTGTTTGGCATATGTGAGTCATGGATCCAAGTGGATGAGTATAAAACCCTAAAGGTTACATCTATACTAATAAACTAAACAGTGTCAGCGCCATCAAGCCATCTGGAACAATGTGATCACATCCATAATACTAAACTCTCTTAACTTCTAGAACAGGACAGCTGCCTGCATGTTGCCTGCTGGCAATAGTCTCTGGCCTGTGCTAACTCACAAATCTTACCTAGAAACTGTCTGGGAGATTGTTAGTCAACCTGGGCCAAAACTACACCAAGAACTGTTCTAACAATTGAATAGCGTGGATGAGTAAGTTCCAGTTCCTGCGCCCATGCCTTGACATTGTTTAAGTTACTAGAATACATGTACCCATAATTTTCCAAATGTGTCACTAATCCATCTGTTGTCCCTACATTTTTTGCCTCTGAATTTAGATATGTAAAACACATGGAGCCTGACAATACCTCTTTACTCTGCATATTCCTAATTGGTGCATTGGCATGCTGCACCCAAATTTTCCTCCATAAATATACATTTTTTGATGACTGCAAATTAATATATACTTGGAATACACCCCCCCATGTTTGGTAAAGCCAAGTATACTTTCAGAACTGGAGCAGTGCGGAATGCACATCTGGCATGTACAACCGCTTTAAGGGATCCTGAATACCAGAAGAGTAACAAGTTGGGCTTCTGAAGCTCAACACTTACTGTATTTGTTGCAAAGTCTTTGACTTTCTCTGGTTGTCAAGCCTCTGCGGTCACACTGCTGTGGTGTGAAGTGCCTTGGTGGTTTTTAACCCATCAAGTTTTCACAGAATTCAGCAGACTCTGGTTGTGGTTCCAGAGACATATGCCAAAGTTAGGCTTCTTGTACACCACCTCTCCCAGAAACATCAGGTCATTTCTGCAATCATCATAAATGCAAAACCATTCTTAGAAACCTCTGAAAGTGTATACCCAAGCACGTTACATATGCTCCTACCTACTCAGACACCTGTTAGATGTTTCAGCCTCCTACGATAGCTCTTTAAAAGTACACAAGGTTGTATATGCCACAGTGTCTCCTGTATATTGCAGCTGTTGCTCAAGCAAAAAAAAAGGCAATGGGTCTTCACATCCTCTCTTTTCCCAGTGTGTTGCTCATGCTCCCACTTTCAGGCTGGAGAGAAGGAACAGTTTGGCCTGCAGGCTAGGGAGGGTCCTCAGCACAGATAATGTGATTATCAAAGTTCTTCCTTCCCCACCTCCACACCAGAAGTACCAATGGAAGATATACCATCAGGATTAAGCCTTGCCAGGACTCAGTGGTGACCTTGGTGGCCCAACAAATCAAATATGATCATGGAAAAAGAAAATTCAAAGTTTTTCAGATAACACAGAAGTGTTTTGCCCTAAGATTTTTGTGTTTACTACCAAAACCACTACTGGTTTGAGCACTGCCTGTTCTCTGTCTCACTGCTTTTACTTTTCCCATGGAGAAAGAGCACAGGGGGTTATAACATAGCGGCAGTAAATGCAAAAACCTGAGAATATGAGAAACAAGCCCAAAACATAAGTTTCCCCCTGTAACTTGTTGGCTTCTTCTTTGCCTTAACCTGCTTTCCTTCCAAATACAACTTTTTTTCCTGAACATTAACATTCAACATGCTTTGTTACAATTTAGTTAGTTCATTTTTTATTACAGATCCCTAAGCAGTTCTTTATATAAGAAAAAAATTTGTTTGCAGAAAAGAGATGAGCCACAGATCACTCCCTACCTCCCAGGAATAAAGTTTCAGGAGCAGGAAGATTCTACCACTGTAAAAAGTGTTTTCCCCAGTTTTTTTGACAACAATCATTTTTAATACGGTGTCAACAAATCCATTTAGATTTGGAAACATTTTGGCTTCAATACACAACAAAATTTTTTTAAATAACCTTTCCCCTGTATGTATTCCAATAAACAGGGTCATGTTTTACTCAATAGTAATTATGAGTTGACCCTATAAATTATTGTCCAGTGATTCATGTTATCCTATAGACTGTAGGTCATACAGTTCATTCCAGACTGAAAGTGCTGCAAAGGATATATTAGGCTCTGGAGGAAACAGGGAAAGAATATAGTGTACACTTCATATTGGTGTCATGGGAGACCTGGCTGTGAGAAAGCACTTTGCAACAAAACATACCAAAATTACTGCAACAAACCTGAGCTGAAGAAGCAACTGGAGTGCATGTTTTCCTACTAACTAGAGAGAGGGAAGACCTCAGCTTGTCAGAAGGAGCAATGACTAGAATTAAATTTCCATAAGTTCTTTCTCTGTTCAGTGCTAGATTAGGTGTAATAACATTAACATGGTTTTGTTTCACAACACTATTTATGATGATGCGACACTATAAAATAAGAATCTATGTACTTCCTTCTCTCACAAAATTTTCTTCAGTCTACCTGAAAACACTTTTTGTAAGAAGCAAATGGACCTAAATTTTAGATGTGGAAAACAGGCACGAGCAACTAAAAGTGAACTAAGTGTCCCTCAACCACTTAGAAGCCCAGAAACCCAACTGAGAGCATGTGGACCAAGGCACATACTACATCTTTTTGATTTCCTGAGCCATTTTTTTCTGTTCCCAACCTGTGCAGCTCTTAGAAAAATCAGCTGCAGAAGAAACTAGACAATCTCTCTCTGCTCAGTTGACTGTGACAAAAATAAACAAACCTCTTTGAAAATCAATCAAAGCTGGCAGAAGGAGGAAGGAAACCTTTCACTGAACTGGGAAACCTATTTTCCCCATCCTGATTTGTTCGATTTTGTAGTTGAGTGATTCTGTATTTCGCCTTTGTTTTTAATGAACAGCAGAGAGAAGTGTCTTGTTCCAGGAAAATGCATCTCTATTACTGAAAATGAACAGGTGTCTCCACAATTGATTCTCTCTCCACAAACACCAAGCACAACCAACCCTTCTTTGCTTCCCAAACTCACAACATTAAAAATGAGCCTTTTTTCCATGCCAAGTCCATCTAGCCAATCCCATTTGTGGGCTGCCCAGGTGCTGCTGGAGAAATTAGCTGCAAATCAGGTCCAGAGCTGTAGCAGGATCAATTCACCCCAGCTGGTATCTTCCTGGCTATCTCACACCTCATATCACATCAGCAACATGCTGGCACCCAATGTATGTCATGGAAAGGACTGAAAAGCCCCCTGAGGAATGCAGCTGAAGTGGGCTGCTCCAGCCAGAGTAGTTCATCCAGTCTAACCCTGCTTCTTAACCTACAGCTTGCAGAGTTCAGGAGAGGTGAGCTGCACAACCTTCCCTGCAACAGCATCCTACTCTCAGGAATTTCCCAGACACCGTCAGAAATTGATATAGCAGGAAGGTGCATTTGCTTTGCTATTCGTATGCATGAACGATGATACATCTCATTTAGATTGCGTTAAAAGCACAAACTCAGATTGGCTTTACTGCACATGTGTCCACATTGCCACCATCCTTGGAGTTATTTAAAAGACATGTAGATGTGGTGCTTAAGGACATGGTTTAGTGGTGGACTTGGCAGTACTAGGTTAACGGTTGGAATCAACGATCTTAAGGGTCTTTTCCAACCTAAATGATTCAGCAATTTTATGATCCATCAATTCCAGATTTACTTTTCCCTCTCCAGAGTTTAGGGCAGGTGTGAGAGCTGCTACACAAAGCATCCAAAGGGTTATTTAGCACACCTTTCAGTGGGTGGTCTCACCAAATATTTTTGCATGCCCTAAAACAGTTTCCAAAATAAGCTCAAGCAAATGCAGTAGAAACTGCTGCTGCCATCATTCAAGGAGCAAACAGCATCAAAACATTAAAACATTAAATGTGTGGAGTAAAATGTACCATATGTTACTACTGTAACTGCATCCAGCTTTACCTCTGCCTCTTTATCAGCCCAAAAGATCCAGGCAGCACGCAAAATGCTTTGGCCGAAATGCTCTGGTCAGTCAGATGATGGCACTACAGACCCAGGTCCACCGGTTGCCTTCTGCACTCATTAAAATGTCTGCTCGGCCGTTCATTATTCTGGTTTCATTCTCCGTCCCGGTTTTCCCCTGGTTACCTGGTTGGAAACTGTACCCCCTGATAATTCATACGCTTGTGCAGACAGCCCATGGCAAACGTTGCTAAGAGAGGGATTGCCACCTGTTAAGAATCCGTGGTTTGGGGATGCAGTGAAGTGTGCTCCTTTCCCACACTAGTATTTTAAAAGGTTATAGATCATGTGTGCATAATAGGCAGAACATTAGGTCACTTGTCTCACTTACAACAATAATCCATTTTGATATGGGTCAGGTTGACACAAAGGGTCCACCCATACCAGATCTATTGACGAACCTGATCCCTTTCCCTCAAACTAATGAAATTTTCAACTAATGGGTACTTAAGTTAATAAAGTGTGCCACACATCTGCTAGAAGCCATTTGTAAAATAAAGCACTGGAGTTCAATTTTGAGATCATTGACATAATGTTTGAGTGGCATCCCACAGTGGCCCAGCAAGGCACCAAATTAAGGAGAGTAACACAATAAACGTGTGAGAAAAAATGTTAGTGTATAAACAGTAAGTAGTAGGAGCTTCTCTTTCTTTCAAGGAAGTGTAGCACTACTTGGGGTTCATACCATCACTAATGAATTGCACGGGACAAATCCTGATCTCGCCTTGCAGCCAATGAGCATTTGGACAATGACTTCAATAGGACCAGGATTTAACCTGGGTCATTATTTTGACGGAAATTGGCAACAAGCTGGTTCTTATAGCTAAAAAGTATCTTTTCACTGGACTCATGCATGGCTAAAATTACCCACTCTGCTCTATTTTGTCCTTTCTTTTGTGGAGGAAGTTGGAGGGGAAAAACATTTCAGCTGAGCCTGAGAAATTTATTTTTTAATTCCTTAACTTACCTAACTTGATACAATTCAAGCTAAATATCTCTTAGCAGTTATAAAGCTCTTCATTTCCACGGCCCTTGGGGATTAGACAGAGGAGTTATTTGAGACTATCAGCTGAATTTTAATAGCCTGCTTTCCTATGCCACTCACTACAAACCAAGGAGTAGTGTGGAATATCAGTGGCTGTTTTATCCTTTCTAGTGGCATTGCTTTTTAAAGAAACCCATACTTTTCAAAAATTGCATTCTTACAGTTGGCCAACATTTTTGGAAATGGAAAACAAGGAAGTTCTGACAGTATTATTCATAACCAATTTTCTTTTCACAAAGGTAAAGCAAACATCTGAAAAAACCAGAATTTTTTTGAACAAAGAACTTTTTGTGGTACTTCTGTCTGATTTTGAAGAGGAAAGTTGGAAAAAATGCTACATTAGTAAAACTAAAATTTGAATTAAAAACGCTGAGAAGGATTTAGAGCTCTGTTTACCAGTTACTCTTTCTACATAGAGGAGAGATATATTGGTTTTATAAGCAAGATCTTTAAATCTCCTCAACATATTCCTAAAGCAGTTTTTCAGCAACAGTAGCAATGCGAGGTGATGTGGAAAGTTTATACTGAAGAATCAGCAGAACTAATGCCTAATTTACTGTCTCATTGCAGATGGGATGAAACCTGGTTGTAGACAAGAGCTCCAGGCCTGCCTCTGCTCTGCAGGTTCTGCAGTACAACCCTCCAAAATGCTGTTAAATTGCGATTGCACTTACAACAAATACTGGAAATTATTCAGTCTATATTTTTTCCTAATAAAGCCCCACCGATTTTAACCTACTTCCTTCATATCCCACTTAGATTAAATTGTAAACATGCTTCCTCCCCTCTTTTCAATCAGCTGTCCCCTGTTTCAGCTTTTAGCTTTGGAAAACAGGAAACAAATTCAAGCTCGTGTGCTGAGCCTAAATCTGGCCTTAATCTAAATGTGGTTGAAGCCCCCTTAACCACCCCACACTGGCACACGTTCTATCTCATCCCTCAGTACATACATGTGCTGTTCCAAGAATAATGTTTCTCACAATATATCTAAGCTTTCAACGCTGAGTCCAATTGTCTTTTACAGTACATATACAGGGGGGTGGGAATAGCTGGGGATGTGCAGAGGAAGATCCCACTTGAACATCACTGCTGTGAGGCTGGTTTTTCCAAGCTGGTTCACTCCAGGATACATTCATGCAATGATGCCATTTCCCGAAGCAGACCATTTCTGTATTCATCGTCCTATATCATGCAAATATATGGTGGCTTTCTGAGCAGCTGCAGTAGGTTTGAACCACATCTTGTTTTTTTCAATAAAAACAACTCAACTTGAGTGGACTCAGTGTCTGTACAGTCTTCTGTAGTAATCCACAGCTGAGTATGTGCATGCACAGCCTCAGAATGAAGTTTGACTTTGGTCAGAGAAATGTCTGCACTCACTTGAGTCACTCAGCTGCCAGCCTTACTTGTTTTACCCTGCTGTCAAATATCACCCAATGGCTTTGCCTATCCAGGCCTGAGTGGATGCCAGTGCAAAGTGCTAAATACTTTTTTTACTAAACCCCTCAGCATCTGAATTTGGCAATATTGAGTTCTCTGGCTCTGCCATTCTGAACAGTGCGGGCTGTTAGGAAGGGCCAAATCTGGAAGTTGTGGCAGCCCCTCCTCTGGCAGTATTCAAGGCCAGGTTGGACGGGGCTTTGAGCAACATGGTTTAGTGGAAGATGTTTCTGCCTGTGGCAGGAATGATCTTTAAGGTCCCTTCCAACCCAAACCATTCTAGCATTCTATGATTCTATGAAGTCCAGCTCCCATTTACTCCCATTTCACATTCAGACCTTCATTGACTTGAGCTGGTTTACACCATTACAAATGAGAGGAGAAGCCACCCTACAGGTTATAGTTCTGCACTCTCTACTGAGGTATGAGTTCAGCTGGTATCTTTGGGAAGGAAGCTGCTGTAACTCAGAATGCTGTGGGACTGCCCTTTACCTATTTGGACAGATCCTACACCTGAAGCAATGGAAAATAATCTCCCCTACCAGGCGGCAGAGTCAGCATGTTAAGTTTTAGCAAAATCTTCTTGAAATTGCCAAGTAGAGCCGATAAAAAACCAAAACAAAACAATACAAAACAAAAAACAAAACCAAACGAAACTTCTCTGTTTCAAATATTTTCATTTTTAAGTATTTCTCTTTTCCATTTTCTTGATTCTTCCCCATATTTCTAATTCAAAAAGCATTATGGGAATAGCCACCAATATTTTTCATGGATCAAACACAGGGGGCTTGACACATGATATATTTTAACATAAATTTCCTTATGTTTTCTATAAGAATGTATTTAACTACTATTGGGGTGATCAGAAATTATTTCCTGGTCAAAACTCATGCCAAAAGTCTGCTTGCTCATTCTATCTTTTGGAGAGAAGGAATTACCATCATATCTACTATCAGTTCTTCCTTTTTAGGGAAACACCTGCATAATTTGCACAGGGAAATCTGGCAGAACTCCATTTCAACCTCCTTGTGTCTCAGTGTTACTATTACAGCCTGAGGTTAAATTTTGCTGGCACACACATTTATCTTCTGGAAGCAATTTTTTGTTAACACCTATGGTAGCTCTTAGGGTCAAGTTACTTAACATGACAATTAGTAGGAATCACAGCAGTTGCGCTATTTTTATGCCAAATGCCTACCAAGAAACCAAAAAAGGGAATTAGCTACATCAAATGGAGAGAAGAAACATCATCTAAGCATCATTTGGAATGAGGAAAAAAGTGACAGACTACATGAATCCTGTTATAAATTTATTTGTGCTGTTGATTTTATGCTAGCAAAGTTTAGACATTATATATGCTGTATATGTGTCAGTGCCTGTTTTAAAACTGAACAAAAAATTCTCTTTAGTCCTTCCTGTCTCCAAGGTAGAGTAAGATTTTGTGTATCTATCCGCAACTTTGACTTGGTGCCTACATCCTTACCCTCTTTTTCTTCAAAAAAGCCACATTTTTCCAAAGAATATTTTTATGAGCTTAGCAAAAAAACTGTAAGTGCCTCCTAACTGATAATGATGTTTCCAAATTCATCTCTCACCTCTCTTGACAAATAAGCATGGACGTCAGACAACCAAAAGCGATTAAGGTATTTTTCATGTGCTCTTCAGAATTTGTCTCCTGCTCATCAAACCAAATGGAGTTTCAGTGTCCTAACTGTACAATACCAATAGAATATACTGCAGAGCTCTGGAGTAGTGTTAATTAGTGCATTGTGGGCACAAGGTGAAATCCCTCTGCAAACCCATTCCATACAGCTAGCACATCATTTTAGAGTAAAAAGCTGGCTGAAGTGACTCCACTTCAAAGTGTGTGGCCATGGAGTATTGCTGCACAGAGGCAAGAGTGAAATCCACATAACCTTTTGAGGATTAAGTTTCAGCCTTAAATTATCAGTGGTATTATTTATATGGTTATAGATATGAGCAAATTGGAAGCGGGCAAGATGATGAGTTCAGGGAATTGGTATCTGGACCCCATGAGGCAATCATAGCCCTGACCCTCAAACACATCTTGGTACCTAAATACCTTTGTAAATTTTTATCTCAGCATCAACATAAGAAGGCAGAATCTGTGCTCCAAAGAAGACAAATCTATACATTTCCTAATTATGCATGCATATTTCTAAACAGAAATCACAAATTTCTTAGAGAAGAGCATAGGAACAGACACAGCCTGCTGCAGGGGAACTAGAATCAGACTGTGCAAGAGGCATCAGCAAACTCCATCTGTAATTGTTATGTCCTTGGTGGGCCACACCGTCAAGCATCTCCAAGGTCTATAATGGTCTCTTTTCTCTGTGGTGAATAAGGATATTCATCAGAAAGATCCAGGTTCTCAGCCCTCGCACATGGGTGGCTCCACTTGGGAGTGAAAGGATACAACTGTATTGGAAAATAGCCATTATAAATCCAGCAAAGGAAGGGATTTTGTAATAAACAGGGCATATCAGAGACAAATGAGAAATAAAAAAGTAAAGAGCCCCCTCCAGTGTCACCACATATGTGATTAATGAGACATAAGGAATTCGCCAATAGACTCTCCAAGCAACTGAGTTTTCTTTCAATGGTATGCAGTCAGGTTGTATTTGTATTCAGAAATCCCAGCTGTACTTGATACCCAGGACTATTCCATATATGTGAAAAGAATTACATGCAACTCAGCTAAGAAAAAAAGGAATCACCATTCAAACATAGGATTTAAGGCCAGGATGTTGCTATGGGCATTTTTGCTATCTAACAGTTTCACCCTCCTTTGAAGTGGAATGCAGAGAAACTGGAAAGAGAGGAAGTTATGAAAAGTTAAGTTTATAGTGCTCCTCAGAAAAGTTCAGTTTGGATGGTACAAATTGAAAAGAACAAAGAACAAAATACGAATACAATCTGGTGAAAAACTAAGATAGATAGTGAGGTTCTGTCTGCCTGACTTTTGCCTTGTTATCTACCTTGCATGCTTAGCTTTTCCTTGAACCTGATCTCACAGTCAGTGGAAAGAAGACACACTTTCCCCAGGTACATTATTTTTCAGACTGCTGGCTTCAGATCTGAAAAGTCCCCTGTGCATCCTGCACATTGGTCATCTTTCCATGTGTTGGAGGCCACACACTGGGTCTTTGAGATTGTAGCAGTAAGACTGAAGACTAATCGACTTTACATCTGTACAAAACTTAAGGAGAGAAACCTGAATAAATATTTCAAGGGGTGGATAAAGTAGCATTTATACAATTTTGGTGCGTTTCTAATGCCCACTGAGATCCCTGACTGTTTCAGTGTGAAGCCAGAAGTAAACCACAGCTGAGATCTTTTCCCATTCATAGCTGTTCTGTCTCTATGTAAAAACAGTATTTTAAAACATCTAAACCATATGGTCTCTTTATAAACAGTTTAAAAAGGTATTGAAGCTCCTTGTTAACTGATAATATGATCTGATGATAGTATCTTAATACTTGGATAAGAAGTATTATATAAACTAGGAATAATACCTAGCCTAAACCCCAAGAATCCACGTTAGGACAATCTAGAAAGGTCTATCTATGGTGATTGTGTGTGGTTTGCATGGAATGTTCTATGAGGAAAGATTATGTTTAGTCTGGCAAGGATTCACTTGAAAAGTGGTTTAATGATAGTATACAAAACACAGACAACTGAATTTTGGACAAAAGACAGAGGTATTAGAGAACCTAATTTCTTCAAATACTGTAAGATGATTAAAGTAAAAAAAACTAAACAGATCTTATTCTAACAGACAACTGCTGGTCTTGTGTATCCCTTTAGCCTTTTAAAAATAACCAGGAGAATTGCAGAACAATTAGTAGGACAAATATTTGTTCTTACGAAAAGCATATTGAATAGATTTGGAACACAGGATGCAAGTAATTATTAGAATCAAAATAGGCTAATGTTCTCCCGATGCTATTTGCAAAGCAATTTGAGTTTCATTATTAGAATGTGTATTTAACATATCATTTTGAATCTCATTACATGCTATTTGGGCTAAACTTAATAGGATTATTATTTTTGGCATTCATGGTCATGCAATATCTATAAACAATGTTTCCAAACCCTTTAATACAAGAAACAGACATATGGTGTCAAGAAGTGAGCAGACTTTTCTGCATTTTTAACAGCACACTTATAACATGCCTTTCATTCCTATATTTCTAGGAATATTTGTAAATGTCACAGTTAAAGCATTACTTGTCCATCTCTGCTTATCTACTGTCTTTTATGGATCATAAAAATTAAAAAACATATTATTTATTATCCCTGGTTATGGTTCATTTTGTTGTTGCTTGTTGTTTTTTTTCCTAGCACATTACTGGAGAATTACTTAATACTTGTGAAATTATACAGAAAAAACGTTTGCACTCATCTTGCTCTAGAAGTACAAGGAAAAGAAACAACATGAGACTTACTGCTCAAATATGAGAACTCGGATTGTCTCCTCCCCACATCTAGCATATTTTCTAATATACACTGCAAAGCCCCCACAACTGTCCCTGGGCTGCACTACAGTGTCTGCACAATGAGGCAATATCAACAGAAATATTTGAGGTCAACCCTGAGTAGCCTAAAACCTGAAAAAGGTGAAAACTCCCCTGCCCTTCAGATAGGAAACCACCATGCAGATATCAACAAAGCTTAGTGTTCTTCCTATTTATCCACTGGTGAACATACCCATTGCTTCTTCCAAGCTGTAGGCCAGAAAAGAAGGAAGCATAGAGTTAGAAAGCAGGAGCAAGAACCAAGGGACTGTTTCCTGTGCTTGAGGTCTGTGGAACCTGTGAGATCAATCACAGCAGGAAAGTTGTGACAAAATGAACTCACATGAAAATTGGGCATTGCTTCCATTTAGGATGGACGCCCATCATGTGCTGATGTTACAAATGGTCAGTGAGTTTCAGGATGAACATTTATGAATGGATATGTAGACAAAAAATCATAGAATAACAGAATGGCCTAGTTTGGAAGGGACTTTTAAAATGCACCTGTTCCAATCCTACTGCCATGAACAGGGTAATCTTTCATCAGATCATTGCTCAAAGCACCATTCAACCTGACCTTGAATATTTCCAAGCATGGGACATCCACAACTCCTCTGGGCAACCTGTTCCAGTGTCTCACTACCAATACTATAAAAATTTTTTTCCTTATGTCCAATCTAAACCTACTTTCTTTCAATTCAAAACCATTGCCCCTTGTCCTCCCACCGCAAGACCTTAGTAAAAAGTCTCTCTCCATCTTCCTTATAAATCCGCTTCATATAATGAAAGGCCACAATAAGGTGCTCCCCAAGTCTTCTCCAATACTTTAAAAGCTGTTTTCTCCACACCCCACCAATCTCTGCTTGCTTTCCATCATCCATTCCATAGCACCTCTTTTGAGAAAGGCTGAAAAATAACTTCTGTCACTTGCTTCTACATCATGGCAAGTATCTTTACCCAGCCAGCTGGTAATCTGCCATGCTCCACTGGAAATGCCAAAGAAGAACACAGCACTTGGAAAGAATAAAACTTTTGTAATACGTCAGCAAGAAATGTTTAGTGGTTTGATCCCTGTGAAGTCAGTCATGATTGTCCTGATAATTTGTGCTGAAGGGAGGGAATGAATCTTCTGACAGGACATCAGATGGAGCCCTCTTTACGAGAGGTTGTATTTTTGCCTGGTTTATCCATATTATTTAACTCAGTGTGATGTCTGTGGTATTCGCGAACAACTGTGAATGGATTTTGCGTGGGAGAAGGAAAGAATAAAAAAGAACATGCAGGATAACATGGTGATTTTAGCCATTAATATGGAGTAAGGAAGAAGTTTAGAAGAACTGGAAACACCTTGGTAAATAGTTGGTGCTGCCTGACATAATGCATATCAAAACCATTCAAGTGATGTGCTTCTCAGTTTTTTTCTTTAATCTTGCCTTGACTGTGCTAAATTACAAGCTCTTTGGGAGAAGGACTGTGCAAATGTTTAAGGAACACCTACTGCAAGAGGGTCACAATTATGACTTGGCAGCATGTAAGAAATAATGAAGAAAAGAAGAACGAGAATTGGGCTTTTGAAATGGCATTGTTCAACCTTCAGTATCCCACAAAGATACAACTGAAAGTAACTAAATAGTAGGCTTAGTCCCACAGGTCTGAAAGAATTCCTGAAAGAATTTCCAGCCTCTCCAAAACAACAAAGGAAGCTGCCAGTCTGGCATGTAAGGATAGATTGGTGCCTGGTGGAACTAAATTCCTTGTCTGAGGCAAACATTTCAATTACATAGCAGGAAATCCTATATTAAATGAGTTTCTGCAACATTCAGGAAGATTGTAAGTGTTTGACTCTATGCCTTGCAAAGCAGAGAATACTGAGAACATTTCTCTTGCTTTGAGCAAGAAAAAAGGGTGATACTGTTCATTTACCACCTATCATCTTTATTACAGGCCCTGTGATACAGGACTGTATCCAGGTATCAATGAAATGTAGCTCATGATGAAACTGCATGCAAATAAACAGGAAGCAGAGGGAAGAGATGCCATTTCCTCTGAAACTACAGAGAAGTCAGCCTGCAATTATGCAACCAGAAACTGGCCAAGGGTGCAAAGTGTAGTAATTTCTTGTTTCCCACAGTTTGTTAATACATCCTCCACAATCAAAGCTTTGCAACAAATGCTGTTTTCATTAGAAAATTTTAATTGCTTTATACCAAAATTTAGGCTTTTGTAATTCAGTGCAGGCTTTCAATAACATTTCAAAAAATGTGTGTGATTTTAACATTTTGTGGTATTTCAGCACAGTGAAAAACTGAAATATTAAGAATTACTACAGAACTATCTTGTGCTCAGCTCAAGCTTTTTCCACACATTTGAGACATCCCTTTCAAAACTGAATGCTAACTCATTCAGTAACTCATTGGATTAATGAGCTTCCTAGTGAATTCTCATGTGATTTTGGGAAGCACTTCATTATTTGAAAGAGTCCTTTTCCAACACTGTTTGGGCAAAAATCCGCTTAACTAATTAAATGTGATGGGAAACAAGGCAAAAAATAGATCATAATTTCATGAGATTTATGGACAAAAGGAGAATATTGTGTTGAACCCATCTGACTTTCTGCAAATATGGGCTAGCATGGGAAAAAAGGACAAAGACACAAGAAATGGGTTAAAGAAGACAGTTTGCAACAGCTTACTTCTCTTTTTCCATTCAGCACTAAAAGTAAAGATAAGTAAAAAAGAGGCACCCTATCCTTGTTTCAGAAAAGCTATTGTTATTAAATATGCAGTTATTAAATATGCATTTTTCCTCTAAATGAGAACAGGATAGTGCTCATAAAGAGGTGTTTCAATATAAAATGTTTTTCTATAAACATTTTTATATCACTGTGATTAAATTAACAGAAAATTATAACCAGCAAAATTGGTGCAGTCGTGTAGCGTAAAAGCAGACATCTAGACATGCACAACGCTGTTTATACTGCATGATAGTTTAACTAGAGGTTTTTGTTTCTGTACCAGTCCATTCAACCAGCAGATGCCATAATGACTATCGGTCCACATAAACTCCAAATACCACTGTGTCCTGGCACTGCTAGTCCCGATAAGAGGTGCAGCACATCATACACTGAGGTTGGGAAAAGGGCTGCGGCAATGCCTATGTGTCTGCCTTCCATCTTCACCTGATTTCTCAAGGAATCTTATTCTAAGTGCAAATGGGAAAATGGTATAGAAGAGAGGAGGACCAGATTATTTGCAGGGTGAGATTTTTAGTTATAAATTGTGAAGCTCTCTTCACAATCAAATTCTTTTTTCAGTTTTCAAGATACTAGTTTGGAGGACAGCAGAGAAATGGAAACTTGGGGGAATATGTCATGCAATTAACTTTAATTTAAATGACCTAAGAGAAAATGAGTGAAAATAAGAACAGATACAAATGTTGATCAGAAATGTAAAGGCTTTGGCATATTTATGAATATTAATAAAAATTGCTTTTATACTATTCTTAATTAGAACATTTGTGCTTAGAAACTTAATAAAGCAAAACCATCATTCAAATAGATTTTGAAACAACATTTATATCACACAAAGAGTATAAACTTTAATAACCTTTTCATATCAAACCTGTTTTGATATGAAAACCACTCAGACGTAATGGAGTCTCCAGAACAAGGAGTGTATCTCTGCTTGAGAGAAAATGGAATCGCATTTACAGAAACCTCTTGGAATAAACCAGTCTGTTCTCTCTGCCTGGCCAAATCCTGACATTGTTAGCACTTTAGAAGCAAGGAGGCATGTAGAGAGTCAAGAGTGCTTGAAGGTGCTGGATGGCTCAAGGCTGGTTCACAAGGATGGATTACAACAATAACATTGAGCAATCCCTACTGACAGTAAACACAACTGAGCCCCTTGGGTCTGCTCAGGAGACAGGCAATGATGTACTGAAGGTAAACACATCCTGAACAATTCAAGCTAGCCCTCAGTAAAAAACAGCTAATGTGCCAGAAAAGTGGGAGCCTGAGTTTTCTGTATATTGGTAATATAGGAGAAAGCAAAAAAGCATGAGGCTACCAAAAGGCATTAAAAGAAATCACAGTTTGCTGAGCAGTCAGGACTATTTTCACACTTCATCTTTTGTTACAGAAACCCATTCCTCACAGTGTTTTTCTAGATTATAAAGTAGGGTTTCCCCTACAGGAAGTGCTGGACCACTGCACCAAAACCATCCTGCCAAAGTCAAGGGACACTGGACTCAATCACAGAGCCACAGCTGGGCACCAAATTCGTATCATTGACTGCATCAGAAGTGACTACAGCCAGAAATAAAAGTGTAGCCCACCCCAACTAACTTTTTCAAGCCTTTATCACATCCATCTTGCATCCTCCCACACTTTTATTTTCTAATGACTACTTGTAGCTATATGCTAAGCAAACATATTCGCTCATCCTACTCCTCATTAGAAATTCAAACACAAAGAGTGTGCTCCCAAAAGACATCACAAATAACGAAGGAGGTCAAAAAGTGAGTTCATCTGAAGACCTGCCTTACTCTTCCCATGGTGGGAAATGAGCCCTTGCTGACTGAAACAGTTTATAGAAATCTGCTTCTGCTACCCTGGGATCTGCAGAGGGGTACCCTATTCATAACATAAGCCCAGCTTTTACAAGAACTGGCAAGACACTAGGGAGCTAGACAGCCTTCAAAGTGGACACACTGCATTTGCAGTTTACATTGCCGTTCAGTGAGAAAGAAGCATAAGTCAGTCATTTTCAAATGAAGCCACCAAATCACAGAGCTTCTGTTTTATATGCTTCCACTGACAGTTGTGGTTCCTCAAAGGACTCATTTCTTGGTGGGGGCTTTTTGTAAGTCACACTAAGTGTTATATTTCATTTTCTGCTAGTGCAACACATGCTGGTGTTGTTTAATAGGCAGCAAATAGTGAAGTGTAACTTAAAGTTCTGCTTGCCATGGCTAAGATCTTAGAAATTATGGCATGCAAAAGAGGGTCACCTCTTCTTGCTTGAAGAGGATACTCTGGGATGCATGGCATGTTGTTATTTATTGACAGTTTTTGTTTTGGAGTCTTGGGGAGGTTTTTTGTTGAACACAGATAGTCACAGAATCATTGAATGGTTTAGGTTGAAAGGGACCTTAAAGATCACCTTGTTCCACCCATCCTGCCTCTGGCAGGGACACCTTCTGCTAGACCAGGTTGCTCAAAGCCATCTAACCTGGTGTTGAACACTTCCAGGGATGGGCCAGACACAGCTTCTCTGGGCAACTTGTTCCATTGTCTCACTATCCTCATAGTGTTTTTTCCTAGTATCTAATCTTAATCTCCTCTCTTTCAGTTTAAAGCCATTCCCCCTTGTCCTGTCACTCCATGCCCTTGTAAAAAGTATATGGTCTATTAGAAGCTAGATATAGGGACCCTCTCAGAGCATTATTCAGTAGACAAATTAAATATTTGAAAAAGTCATGTTTATTTATGTAAAATATTTACTAATGTCAACCTCATTTCAAAATTGCCAGTATTCTAAATCAAAACAAGTATAAATTGTTCTTATAACTTCTCAGAGACCTGCTAGCGTATGAGCTCATGGAGACACGGCTAGCAGAGGAAAACAACTGACAGCTCAAGCCCACAAGTTATTATATGTTTTTGTGCCACTGGTTATGTGTTGTTATTATCATTCCACTTTTCCACCAATGCACTTATGGTAATGAGGGAACACATCCATCAGACATGAAAATGAGGGCATTCTTTCTCCCTTACATGATTTTCACCTTTCTTTCAGTCTTACAGTACAGCTATATTCTGCCAGTAGCTAGCTTGCAAATAGAGCTTAAATCAATATTAAATATACATCATCCATCAAACAGTTTAAATAAACTGCAGTTAGGTTGACAGGTGAAAAGTATGCACAGGTCAAAAGTAAGAAAAGAAAGATGTATATAAGATCTATATATAAAAGAAAGTGATGCCAAATAATTTCTCAGACTGCATAATAATGACAACAAAATAATATTTTGAATCTACAGTCAGTTCCTGATAGTTCATCTGCATTCATGGATGGTAACCCTCCTGTACTGCTAGCAGTTTTTCTCTTTTTCCTGGAGTCCGATGGAGTGAGTTTCTTATTGACATTTATGAAGCAACTTTTTTTCTCCTTACTTAAAAACTGTCTTCCATGCAGGATTGACCATGCCAAAATACATACCTGATTTATGTGGTGGATTTTTTGTAGCACAATTGTCACTACACATAGTCATAAATGATCCAAGAAACCCATAAATATCTCTAAGTCAGCATTCAAAGTTGTTTATTTAGATGTAGCCAAAGCCATGAGGTGTCTGGATAGATCCCAGTGTGGACAATGAGTTCAGCCATAGCTCTGCCAAACACCAACTCCTTCTTTGCTTCCAGGTGCTTGTCTACCACAGAAATTTCTCAACACCTAAGCTGTCATTCAGTGACGTTATGAAAACGTCTCAGTTTTGTTAGCCCTTGCCTACAGAGTGTGGATGGCACCAGCTTAGTCCATCAAAGTGGTGGAGTGAGATTTTCCACTGTGCTCATTTCACTGGACTGGTGTGTAATTATGTTTGGAGGAAAATAAATCTTTCTAGAATAATCATTTAGCTCAAGAAGCTTTATTCCAGCAGAGCATGCTGGCATCACCTACTTATATAATAAATACATGTCTCATAAATAAATGTCTAAAGAGGCTTCATAGCAATAGAATCACATTAACAGGGGTCAGGGTTTTACATCAGTGCCAGTTAGAGCCCTCTCCAAAGCAGTAGGCGGCTTTTCAGGTCTACTGTGGAGGTTTTGCTTTCTTATACAAGAGAATGCGGTTCACCTCAAGGGAAAAGAAAACAGATCATTTGATCGTTCACAGTAGGTCTGCATGCCACACTGCTAATCATGAAGGACTCATGCAAATACACCAGGTGGAAGGCACCACAATCTAATCCAGCAAACCTTTCCCCGGAACAGGCTCTGGGGACCTAATCCTTCTGAGAGTAATAATATGGTGAGGGAAAATGCAATAAGATTAATTAAATAGAGGGCATCCTTCCAAAAAAACTGCAGCAACTCTGTGAAATGTGTTTTCAACACCACAATACTCCTCCTCTGTTTTGTTTCACAGCAAAACCATTACATGTAAGTGTTGCCTTTGAAACTCCAGAGAAAGACGCTGATGAATGATACACAGCAGACCATAGGCTGCCAAAACTAACAGATTTCTCTTCAGAGACCCTGAGTGAAATCCCTGTGAAGTAGCAGAGCTTGAAGAGTAATTAGCCACAACCATAACAAACCAGTGAGCTACTCACCACTCAAATCTCTATGACTTCTCTGCTGTTGTAACTGACATCGGTCTTGCAGGTTGATGAGAATGGACTGTCCATGAAGAGAATTGCTTAGTATAAAACCAGTCAAATGAATAAGAACGAGAAAGGGCACTTTGTTTTGATATAAAAAAACTCATCAACATTACTGAGCACCATTCCCACCCCTTTAAGAATTAAGGCAAAATTAATCTAAATACTGTCTCAGTCATTCTGATGGAGACACCAGCAGAGGTATCTGTTGCATAGCAGCTATCGTTTCATCAAGGATTAACTCACAGGCTTTTTTTCTGAATCCTCATTAGCTGGGCAAAAGGAACATTCACATCGATTTTTTTTATACCTTGTTTAGGAGAATTTTCACTAATATATTCCTATTTTTTCTCATAAAAGAGAAAAAAAGAAACAAGCAACAGAGGTCCAGTTTGCATATCAAATGAACTGACATTTCATCTTCTCTGCTTTCTGCATCTGCTCTTTGCACAGCGGCAGAGTGGCAAGGTGCCGACGGTTGGTTTACAGTGGGGCTTCCACGTTGGTTGTAATCTGCTATGCTTCTAATAAACACCCACGAAAAACTTCATAAACCCTCATAAAACCCAGGACTTTCTTTTTGATTCTTCAAGAACAAAAATGGGTAGACTAGAGGAACATGAAAAGAGACATTTTCATAATATCATCATATATTAATAATAATCATTAGAAAAGTGGGGTTTTCTTATTTCTGTGTTTCTGCACTGCTTTATTGATTATTTTCTCTATAATGTTGTTTGTAATCTAATAAGCGCCTGCTCTTCAATTTCCAAATAATTGATTAATCAAAAGTAATATTAAAATAAAATTTTAATAAATCTGACATTCAAACCCCATAGAATTGTGATTTGAGTAAAATAAGTCCACATTGAATAAAGTAATAGGGATCAGATGTTTCATTATGACTGATCATTAGTTTTTCTAACCTTCAGTGAAGCAGAACCTCAAAACAGAACACCTTTAAATTTTGCAGAAACCCAGCGTGAACTTTTCCAAGATTTATATAGAGTCTTTATGTAGGACTTCTGAGGGAGATACCTTAAGAATCATAAAAACAGGGAGATCTAGTTTAGTTGCTATAGGCTTTTTGTAGAGATGAAAATCTAACAGCAGGGTAGGATTTTATTGAATTTAGCCTGCTTTTTATAGCATGCATTTCAGCCAGTTGCCATTTTGACTCTCCTGGCCACCCTTTTGAGAATTCAGATTTTCTGTAATTTCAACATATCAAGAGAGCAAACTTGGAAAAATGCCTTTCCCACCAAAACTACCCACAAATTGCAGAATCAACACTGAACTATTTTGTAGTGATTATTCCAGAGACAGGATTTGAACTTAACATTCTCTGATCCAGGGCACTGAGATAATTTATTCACTCTTTACGAAAATAAAACCCAGCAATGTCCAGAGGAATTACCCTCTTCTGTAGGCTGAAACAATTATATAAAATGGTTTCCTTGTCAGCTGCAGGAACAGTAGTCCTTTTGACATCACCATTTTTTTTCTAATGCTGTCAAACATCAGTCTAAATGGAAATATTAGGATTCAGTGCTATAGTCTCAGACTTGCTGACTCGGAAGTGTCAATATGACTGTACAATTTAGTTAATGCATCATCTTTCCTTCTGAGCTGTTATTCTGTTTCATATAGCAGTTAGTAGCATACTGTGACCTCTGCAATAAAATGCATAAAATTCCAGGTTTCAGAAAAGTCCTGTTTCAGGTCATTTTGAAGTGCAAACAAAACTTTGTGCACTATCTAAAGAAGTTTGCCTCTTGACTTAGTTACACAAGTTTCTGTAATCAGACTGTGATAAATCCTGTCACCTGTTTTAGGACTGATTGTCACATTCCAAGGCTTTGCCATCACAGATACATGTAGGGAGGCCCTTGTGCCCTTAAGCAATGTCTAGAGACCTTAGCACAAAATTGGCAAGATCTGAAGCTCTAGTTGTGCCATTAGCACAGGATTTATAGTGGCAATAATTACTGAAATTACTGAGCACAGGTGTGTGACTAGACAGCATGGTGGCAAAATATGTCCCTCTCTTCCATGTTACAGCTCCTGGTTTACCAACACAATGACTTTCTATATTACCTGTTTCACTCCTCCTTAGCTTCAGAAGGTATCTTGCTGAAAATAGCAAGTGCATAAACTGGTCCCTTACTGTTGATAATTCCCTTTTCATCTCCCTCTAATCAGTAGCTGGGTTATCCCATTAATCTTCACTGTGAGAGAGGAGCCATCCAACCTTCCATCTCACAACTCATTTCCTCTGGATCCCAGCAGACCACCAGTCTTTCCAGTAGCTTCTTCCTCTGATTTCTCTTCATAATTTTTCATAGCAACTTCTCCCTAGTTTGTATAGCCGACAACAAGGAGTAGCTCCAGCAGGACTGCAGAGAACAGCAAAAATATTGCTGCGAAGAGATGTGTGACTGGGATATTTTAAAAACTTTCTGACTCTCCATGTCCAGTTGTCCTGGGTTCAGCAGTAGCAGTCATTTTTCTCCTTCTTAGTAGCTGGTGCAGCGCTGTGTTTTTGACTTTTGGCAGGGGAACAGAGCTGATAACACCGATGTTTTTAGTTGTTGCGAAGTAATGTTTAGTCTGACCAAGGACTTTCTGAGTCTCATGTTCAGCCAGGGAGGAGGGGAAGCTGGGAGGAAGCAGAGACATGACACCTGACCCAAACTCGCCAAAAAGGTATTCCATGCCACAGCACGTCATGCCCAGGATGTAAAAACTGGGGGCAGGAACACAGAAGAATTAGTTCATGGGTCAGTCGGGTGGTGAGCAGTTGTATTCTCTTCCCTTGTGTTTCCCTAGTCATTATTGTTATTGGTGGTAGCAGCAGTGGTTTGTGTTATACCTTAGTTACTGGACTGTTCTTATCTCAACTCGTGGGAGTTACATTCTTTCAGTTTTCCTCCTCATCCCCCCGGGAGTGGGGAGGAAGAAAGAGGGGGGAGTGAGTGAGCGAAACGTGTGAGTTATAGCTGGGCTTAAACCACAACACCAGTAAAGATGAATTTAAACTCTGGCATGAACAAGGTCTGTTTTTATATGAAGATGCATTCAGCCCCTCTGCAGTCTAAAACTTGTTGATCTAGCCATAAAAAAAAAAAAAAAAAAAAAAAAAGAACAATAACGCAATTATTCCTTAGATCTACAGAAGCAACACAGGCATCAGGCAAACACATCTGTTTGAAGCTGAAGCAAATATTGACAGAATAAGTGGATATAAACTCTCTATTAATAAATTCAGGTGGCAAATTAAAAACAAATAACTTTTTAACCTTTGGAGTGGAGTAATATTGAAAGGGGAAGAATGGAGTACAAATACTTTCTACCTCCAATCAAGAGTTTGCAATTTTATCAACAGAGCTTTCTGATGAGATTGCCTATGATACCAGTGGGCTTGGTAGTGTCTCAGGCCTGTTTTCATACTCTTTCACCCACATCCGTTAATTAAACAGTCATTATCCAGCTCTCCATGCAGCCAAGAAAGGATGGAGCTGATGGCAAGAAAGAAGACTCTCATTATTTATCTTTTTTTATAGAGTTTTACCACCTGTCTGACATACACCATTGCTGAGTATCTCTTCTCATTTGGTATCATTTTGGGTCATGTTTTGCAGTAAAAACTTCAAGACCTCTTCCACAGAAACAGCTGAGACACAATTCTCACTAGTTTGTTTAACCACTGATCCTACTTCTGCCAATTTCTGTTTCCAGAAAATAAGAAAATAGAGAACACTTTCAAAAGACAGAAACTTTACTACATTTTAATTTTCTGTTAGCTAGACAATTGCATGTCATGGTTTAAGCCCAGCTGGCAACCCAGAACCAAACAGCCGCTTGCTCATTCCCCACCTCTTCCTCCGCCCACTCCCAGAGGGATGGGGAGGAGAATCAAAAGAGTGTAACTCCCACTGGCTGAAATAGAATCATAAAATCATAGAATAGTTAGGGTTGGAAAGGACCCCAAGATCATCTAGTTCCAACCCCCCTGCCAGGGGCAGGGACACCTCCTGCTAAACCAGGTCACCCAAGGCTATGTCCAACCCAGCCGTGAACATCACCAGTCATGGAGCATTCACAACTTCCCTGGGCAACACATTCCAGTGCCTCACCACCCTTACAGTAAAGAATTTCTTCCTTATATCCAATCTAAACTCCCCCTTGTTTAAGTTTGAACCCATTACCCCTTGCCCTAACACTACAGTCCTACAGTCCCTAACAAAGAGTCCCTCCCCAGCATCCCTAGAGGTCCCCTTCAGATATTGGAAGGCTGCTAGGAGGTCTCCACACAGCCTTCTCTTCTCCAGGCTGAACAGCCCCAACTTTCTCAGCCTGTCTTCATACAGGAGGTGCTCCAGTCCCCTGATCATGCTCGTGGCCCTCCTCTGGACTTGTTCCAACACTTCCATGTCCTTTTGATGTTGAGGACACCACAACTGTACACAATACTCCAAGTGAGGTCTCACAAGAGCAAAGTAGAGGGCAGGATCACCTCCCTCAACCTGCTGGTAACGGTCATTTTGATGCAGTCCAGGATAAGGTTGGCTTTCTGGGCTACAAGCGCACACTGCCAGCTCATGTTCATTTTTTCATCGACCAACACCCCCAAGTCCTTCCCTGCAGGGCTGCTCTGAATATCTTCTCTGCCCAACCTGGAGCTGTGCATGGGATTGCTCTGACCCAGGTGGAGGACCTTGCACTTGACATGGTTAAACATCATAACGTTGACATCAGCCCACCTCACAAGCATGCCAAGGTCCCTCTGGATGGCATTCTTTCCCTCCAGCGTATCAACCGAACCACACAGCTTGGTGGCATCGGCAAACTTGCAGAGGACGCACTCAATCCCACTTTCCATGTCACCCACAAAGATGTTGAACAAGATCAGTCCCAACACCGATCCCTGAGGGACGCCACTCGTTACTGGTCTCCAGATGGACATTGAGCCATTGAGCACAACTCTTTACGTGCGGCCATCCAGCCAGTTCTTTATCCACCAAGTGGTCCACCTATCAAATTGATGTCTCTCCAACTTAGAGACAAGGATGTCAAGTGGGATAGTGTCAAACGCTTTGCACAAGTCCAGGGAGATGACATGAGCTGCTCTACCCCTGTCTCAAGGGAAGAGAATACAACTGCTCATCACCCGATACAAAGCCCAACCATGCAGTGCACCCCCACCCTTCAGGGTCTCTGCCCTCCATTTTTCCATCCTGGGCATGACGTGCTGTAGTATGGAATACCTTTTTGGCGAGTTTGGGTCAGGTGTCATGTCTCTGCTTCCTCCTGGCTTCCCCTCCTCCCTGGCAGAACATGAGACTCAGAAAGTCCTTGGTCAGACTAAACATTACTTAGCAACAACTAAAAACATTAGTGTTTTCAGCGTTGTTCCCAGGCTGAAAGTCCACAACACAGCACTGCTCCAGCTACTAAGGAGAAAAATGATTGCTACTGCTGAACCCAGGACATTTTATTTCAAAAATCTTTCTGAAACCTTTCCCTATTCCAGTTCTCAATTATCTAGCCAGAGGACACTGGAAAGTGATAATTAGGTGTTAATTCAGCCCAGTTCCTGCAGATAGCCCTCCTGCCAGCCATTTAACGCTTATTCTGGTGCTAAAGCTATGAATGATGTGTTTTTCATCAGCATTTAGGTGCTAATAAATTATCAAACAGTTTGAAAGTAAGCGCCTGCCTAGATGGGAGAGTTTCACTGCTGAGGTCATGGATGTGATCTCCCTGACCTGCAGCAACTGGAGCAGTCTCATCTAGGAAAGTGTGGAACAGGCTTGCTGGTGAAGTTGCTGTACTCCCACAGCAGCAGAGGCACCCTTGGAGAAGTCAAAGGTGGCTGTTCCACACTTCCAAATACATCTTTATTTTCCAAATATTTTTCAAAATACCCCCCCATGTCAGGTCGGTTGGATCTAGGTGATCTTTAAGGTCCTTTCCAACCATAACCTTTCTGTGATTCTGTATGGAAAGCTAATTTATTTGTGGGATTAAATCCTGAGATCACTTCTTCTGGGTCCAGAGTTTTATATTTCCAAATGGGGTTGCCCCATACAGATACAGTTGTCTAGACAGGTAAATTCCACTTGTCTTCCTCTCTTATTTTTATATGCTCCTTAAATACACCTTAAATCCTTTCTGAAGCAATACTAAGCCAGAAATGCTACACACCAGCCAGTAAAAGAATGTCAAGAGTTATAATTCTTCAGGACTACGTATGTTACATTCACTTCCTTTGCTCATAGCAAACAAATTCTCCACTAGAAATAATGTTTATATGGATTTAAAATTTAAATCAACAGCACTAAATGTACTTCAGCATCTAAACTCTTGTCTGGCTACCAGCACGCTTTTTGGAGGTACTAACAGAGTAGATATAAAGATGTCGTGTCAAAACTGCCCCTCTGTGCTAGATACACCAAGTGTTGACCCAGGACTGGAAATTGCTGCTTTATGTTTCTTTGCCTATATGTCTCGTACCTAGGTAGAATTTTCTGTGGATGACACATGACCTCTATAAATGATCTACAGATTGTGATACAAACATCTCTGGCAGGTCTGGAAATGGGCTCAACTGGGCTAAGACATGGTCATCAGTGGATAGGTAGATAAATACCCACATGCACATACCCGTATGTGCTTGCTATGTTCTGAAGTTGTTCTTCCACTCAGCAGTGGTATCATCAGGAACCACCACAATGCAGCAAAATGGCTTCATGGGAGGCATGAGATAAAGGCAAGAACCGAAGTGATGCATAACATAGTTATGCCTAAAATAGGTATCTATTTTTGTCTTAGGTGTTTCAGGGCATCCTTATGTGCTGCCTCAGGAGGCTGCAGGCTTTGGCAGGTCCTGCATTTTACATGCCAGTCTCCTGTGAGTAGTCTGGTGTGAACTGGCTGGGTGCAGGTACCTAATTCATAGCCACCCTTATGGTGATATTCTTCAAACTGGTGGCTGAAATAGTGCTGATAACACACTAGGGTTTTTATTATTCATAAACAGAGCTTGCCCAGCATCAAGTTTTAATCTCTTCCCTACTTTGCCCTGCAATGAGTAGGTTGGGGGTGAACAAGAAACTGGGAGGGGACACAGCTGATCCCAGATGACCAAAGGCATATCCCATACCATATGATGTTGTGCTCATCAATAAGTGCTTAGGGAAAGGAGGAGGGACAGGAGGCAGACTTTTGGGGTTACGGTGTTTTGTCTTCCCAAGTAACTGTTACATGTGACAAAGCATCTTTCCTTGAAATGGCTGAACATCTGCCTGCCAATGGGAAATACCACAGAGATGTAGCAAATACTCATTGTCCAATTTGTATTGTTACCCCCAAACTGAAAAATGTGATAAGATAGTGGTTTACATGTCTTCCATTCATGTATGCCTGAATCTACCCCTTTCCATGTTTGTATCCTGTCCTGATATTGTGTTTGCTCTAAGCTCTTGACCATTTAACGGGGCTAAAAAAAAGAAGCTGCAACTAGTTCTCTGCCCTCACTGCCATGACAAATGCTGGCCTTGTTTGTTATTGAGTTTATCTTGGGATTCCATTTTAATGGCTAGCCAAAGGAGAATTGCTCACTTATCTTGTGGAAGAAACTGAGCCAAATGCCAGAGTACAAATGCACATTTGTACTCTATAGCGGAGTTGTCTTTGATAATAAAGGTTCTCCAGTGGCAACCAAATATCTCACATGCTGCAAGTCTGCTGTGAAGCAATGAAAACAAACAGTTAAGGAAAAATCACCTAAAAAAAAATTCAGCAATACAGGACCAAATGGTTTAAGGCTCATCTTTCTCTGTAAATAAAGTGGCGAAAAGAATTAGATATTTCAGTGAAGCACTCAACTTCAGCAGAAGTACAACTGAATGAAACCAATGTATACATAACTAGAATATGGTGAGTAGGGAAATTGTTCTACAGATCCCTTTTTTCCTTTCTTCTTATCCCCCTTGAACATGCATTCCTTAGTAGAAGTGCTCTTTTGTTATGGCAAAGGGATTTTACAAGTACAAATATTCATCTATCCCTTAGCAGAAGGAAATCCTTGAGGTACATTGTGATTTGTACCATTGTACTGGAGTGGCCCAGTCAGTAAGTTTTGTGCAAAGGCACTAAATGATTCAGGATATATACACTCTGACAAAGAACCCTCTCCCATTCTCTGTAAGTAAAAGCCTTAAAATCTAGGACATGTATTCTCATTTACATTATAGATATTTTATATCCATTATTCCAGCGTGAAAATAACTTCAAGTAAGTATAACGGGTGTCTTATGGCCTATGGCTTTATGTTGCCAATATTTCATATCTATTTTATAGAATATTTAATGAGATAGAGGCTATGAATTCTATTAATCCACTGTTAAGTTTCAAGAACAAGCATCTGCCAAGGATTACACAGCTAGAGCTGGCCTGGCCTCAAGAGAGAGCAGACAAGATGACATTTTCCAACTACAGAGTTCATGGCATCTTGTATTTTTTGTGCAAAAAACATTCAGCAGCTGTGCTTGGGCTTACTTCTTATACTTGCACACACCTGCAGTGCTACTTTAAGAACAAGTATTTCAAGAAACTGGAAATGGAAGCTGGATGGCATCAGAGACACTTTCTGATTTTCAATAAATAGCCATCACTCTTTCTAATCCCTTTGCACTGAATCAGGTACTATGGGAACAATTTGCAGATAACTTCTGGCTGTTTTTCTATTATCGTTTTAAAAGGTGATAAAAAGGCTGGAATCATAGTAAATGAAGCCATCATGCAGATTAAACAGCAAAAAATGAAGAGTGTGTTCAAATTTGTGGAGTGAAGGTACTCCCAGTTTTTCATAGCTGAGCAGTACAGAAAAGGATGGGAATTCAGTAAAAGTTGCAGAGATATGTAGCAAAGTTGCTGATCAACTGGGTCAAAGGAAAAAATGCTGATTTAACCTGAACAGTGATCTGGGCCTTGCATTTTGCACCTTTTCCAAACTTTTCACTATTAAAATAATTCCCTATACACTTCCCTGATTGGAACTCTGCTTGTGTATTTAAGTTGAATTATTTTGATCATTCAGAATAAAAAAAAAATCTTTAAATGAAACCCTGCATCAGGTTTGGGGTTGAACTCCAGGTTTTTGTCCAGAGGCTAAAAATAACAATTTTATCTACCAGGCTAGGGTTTCAGAAAGCATTGCCAATTTATGACAATTATTGATTATAACCGTTGCCATGAACAAGTTGTTAAATTTCTATCTGTGGATATACTCATAACATTCACAGAAAAAGGCACTGAGCAATATGGTCTAGCTTTGGACTCAGCCTTGTTTCAGGAAGGGGATGGGACCAGAGGATTAGAATCATAGATTCTAATGGGTAAGGATTGGACCAGATAGCCTCCATGTCTAAATTTGTGATATAGGTGGCAAAATACAGTTTCTAAGATGCTTCTATTTATTTATTGTAATCAGGGAGAAATTTATGAACTTTGCTTGCCCTTTGGCTTGCAAACTCCTAATTAAACTGGCACTGTGAACCTGAGAGGTGCCAAAATCCCTGATGGCAGCACCTAGTCAACAAGTTAAAAGGCATCAATGGAGCTGCTGCAATTTTCTATGCATGTACTTTCCCCTTTTGCAAATACAATGTAATTTAGCTTTAAATGCTCTGTCCCTGACAGCCAACCTGCATTACCTTGCCATGTGCTAATAGTCTGCTCACTGTCAGTGGGTACACCTCAGATGTATTGTAGTTTGTCAAGGAACAGTGACATGATGATCTATCTGAGCCTTCTCATGCTTCTTTCTGAACTTTGACTACCTTCATTATTAGTCTCCTTTATTATTAATCTACTTGCAAAAGCAAGAAAGAGTGACTGAGTAACCAGTGAAAGGTGATAAACTCCCAGAGCAGCTCTTCAGAAGGTCTAATGAAGTCCAAGCATCAGTCACTCTAGCAATTTGGCACACTGGTGGCTCCAGGGTGTAGTTCAGGCCCCCTTGAAATCTGTGAAAATACTCTGGGAACTGGGTGATGCTCTAAATGAACAAGGGCTGTTGTTCCACGGATTGAGTGACATTAAGTATTCCCCAAGGTTTGGTTTTTTTTTTTTTTTTAATTAGAATCAGCTCTTCAATCACTAAATTGTGTGGAAATTTCCCATTCCAGAAGTAAGCAAATATTCAAGAGTATATATATTTTACTTAGCAGCTACCACAGAAAAATATACAAAGTAGGAATCTGTTAAATACAAAACCTAACTGGGTATAAAAATGTGTTCACTTGACAAGTCTGTTTCTTTAATAGAGTTTCATTAAAGAGGGGACCATTCATGGAATATTTTGTGGTTTAATACATAAAATATGCAGCTATTTAATATATCTCAAAAGTTCAGTTTTGCATTGTGTTTTAATTTTTCATCACTATATGTTTCTCTCCAGTAATTCTATGTAAAAAAAGGCTTCACTTTTCTTCAATGCTTGCAACATGCTTTCTTTGATCAGGTTTATTACCTCAGAGTTAATCTGTGTTTATCCAATTCAGATAAATGACACTAAAGGTATAGATCATTAATTAAGAGTCGAACAGATTCTTGGCACTGGATTCTTGTCATGGGTTCAGCAGCAGCAGTCATTTTTCTGCTTCTTGGTAGCTGGTGCAGCGCTATGTTTTTGATTTTGGGCCTGGGAACAGTGCTGATAACACCAGTGTTTCGGTTATTGCTTAGTGATGTTTTGGTCTGGCCAAGGACTTTCTGAGTTTCATGCTCTGCCAGGGAGGAGGGGAGCCGGGAGGAGGCAGAGACAGGACACCTGACCCAAACTGACCAAACCCAACCAACCATAACTTTAGGGTTACACTATTAGGGGCCAAAAGGGGTCAAAAGGATGAAAGCTGAGAGATTTTTTTGAGTTTAGTGACATAGCTTAGTTGTTTCTTTCCTTTTGCCTAGTTTTTGGTAATAATGACAGTAAAACCAGAGCAGGCTGAAAGGATGTGAATCAGACAGGTCCTTTTTATGTTAAATACAGTTTATTATGTACAGGGAATTATATGTATAAGGGAATTCACAAGTATGGAAATACATGTCTACTGCATAGATATATGTGTATTGGGCACATGTAATGCAAATGCATAGTTACAGGAA
The DNA here is from genome assembly GCA_028858755.1 of Ara ararauna. Classification (NCBI taxonomy): domain Eukaryota; kingdom Metazoa; phylum Chordata; class Aves; order Psittaciformes; family Psittacidae; genus Ara; species Ara ararauna. Next base: position 23,496,222 of record CM054379.1, read on the forward strand.
TTAGAACTGAGTAGAATAACTTTATTTTCAGTGCTGTCCTATTTGATTCATGACTTATAATAAGTTTAAACAGATAACACAGATCAGCCTAGAGTGCTGGAATTGTTTCTGCAACTCTTTGTGTATCCCATTCTTGCTTACACATTAGCAAAAGAGTGTGAACTACTTGTATATAACTGGCACATCTCAGGGATAATGTAGAGGACACAACACTGTAAGTCTATTTTAGAAAATAATCAATTACACCTGCAAAATAAATAATTTAAGATAATACATTAAATAATTCCACAGTATTTCAGACAACGTACCTGCCCTCTTGTTTCTCTTTGTTCTGGGAGTATAAGAGCACAGTTTGCTTCATTTGACCTTCAGCTTACCTAAATTCCATTTAACAGTAATGGAGGTATGATAATGTACTCCAGCTTGGACCTGACTCACTAAGATTTGGGGATTTTGCACAGAAATTATTTGCTTCCCATACAAATGGAAAAGCCTAATTGTGGAAGGAGAAAATGAAATTGTTGTGTCACTTTCACATGGTGCTGTCAAATTAATTAATGTTCGCATCCCAGAAGGCAAGTTTGGTGTGCAGACCTGTGAACACAATTGATGCCTGTTAACTCAAACAGAGGAAAAGCGGAAGAATTGAGACCTGCCTCCTAGGGCTGATAACCAAGCACTCTCCTCTCTTTCCCACCAGTTCTGTAATGGTGTCTTGGTACTTCTAAACAGTTGTGATGTTTTCAGCCTTTGCTTGCCTTATAGCATTAAATGGCTCAATGATATTCTACATTAATAGGCTCCTTTGTGAAGAATGCATGGTGCACTTTTCACACTGCAAGGATTATTATACATATAGCCTGGCATGGACACAGGCGTACAAGTGTCTCAAACCACTCTTTCATGTTCCCCTTCCTACATGACAGGGCAATAAGCCAGTATAAGCATATGTATACTTTATGCAATGCTTTAATTAGAAGAGGAGACAGTGTAGATCAGCCATGATACAGCTGGTGAGGATGTCAATTTTTCTAGCCAGAGCAGCATTCAATAACTAAGACTTGTTAAATGCAGTAGCAGAATGTAACAGCTTCTTTCAGGCCATGCTGCAGAGCATGATTCTGCATTTGCCATCTACTTCTAATTTGACCAGTATTGTTAAACATATGAGAAGTGGAACAAATGCTCCATACTTATTTTAACCACAGATATCATTGCAGCAACAACAGTTTGCATGCACTGTAATCCCATGACAGTTTAGTTGTAGTGTAAATCACTGATTCATTCATTTATTTAATAGAAGCAGAGTTCAGGTCCATGATGAGATTGGCTAAACTTCAGAAGCCCTAAAAATCCAGAAGTGAAAGAGTGAATTTTACCTTATGTGCAGAATAAATTATGAAAATGTTCAGACCCACAAACTCAGAACTGCCAGTTCCTTTGTGTGACTCCACTTGCCAGCGTGGAAGCAGTAAAACAACAAAAGCTCAGCTTGTGCTGGGGTACTCCAAGTATCTCAATTAGATTGCTTTTGCCCAGTGAAAAACTTGGTTAGGTACACTGTAACATGTTGACAACATACATAGAATCACAGAATCATAGAATAGTTAGGGTTGGAAAGGACCCCAAGATCATCTAGTTCCAACCCCCCTGCCAGGGGCAGGGATACCTCACACTAAACTATGCCACCCAAGGCTATGTCCAACCCAGCCTTGAACACCACCAGTCATGGAGCATTCACAACTTCCCTGGGCAACCCATTCCACTGCCTCACCACCCACACAGTAAAGAATTTCTTCCTTATATCCAATCTAAACTTCCCCTGTTTAAGTCTGAACCCGTTACCCCTTGCCCTATCACTACAGTCCCTAACAAAGAGTCCCTCCCCAGCATCCCTATAGGCCCCCTTCACATATTGGACGGCTGCTAGGAGGTCCCCACACAGCCTTCTCTTCTCCAGGCTCAACAGCCCCAACTTTCGCCTCCTATCTTCATACAGGAGGTGCTCCAGTCCCCTGATCATCCTTGTGGCCCTCCTCTGGACTTGTTCCAACAGTTCCATGTCCTTTTTCTCTTGGGGACACCAGAACTGCACACAATACTCCAAGTGAGGTCTCACAAGAGCAGAGTAGAGGGGCAGGATCACCTCCTTGGACATGCTGGTCATGCTCCTTTTGATGCAGCCCAGGATACAGTTGGCTTTCTGGGTTGCAAGCACACACTGCCGGCTCATGTTCATTTTCTCATCGACCAAAACCCGCAAATTCTTCTCCGCAGGACTGCTCTGAATCTCTTCTCTGCCCAACCTGTAGCTGTGCCTGGGATTGCTCTGACCCAGGTGGAGGACCTTGCACTTGTCATGGTTAAACTTCATAAGGGTGGTATCAGCCCACCTTACAAGCATGTCAAGGTCCCTCTGGATGACATTCCTTCCCTGCACTGTATCACTCCAGCAATGACACTTTGCAATCCAAGATAAGTGCGTAATCGCAAATAATAAGCTGTGCGCCTTATAGGCCAGTGGAAAGAAAGAGACTTTAATACCTAACTGCTAAATGCCTGAGTGAAGGCATGCATTCTCCCAGAGAACTTCTGAAACATCTATGTAAAATCCAGACATCACTGCAGAGGCCAAACTTATATTAACTGCAGCAGTGCCAAGATTTCACCCTCAGTTTTAAGTTCCAGCAGGGTAGAAAGCCAACTCTGGAGAAAGTGATGGGTCTGGGGAAAAGAAGAAATTTTAAAGTTGGGGGTGCAACAATTGAAATGAATAACAAATTGCAACTGAGGTAGAACTGGGAAAAACTGTCAATACTGACATTGCTGCTTCAGTTGGGATTGGATTCTACTTATTTTATGAAGAATGCTTTAGCAGAACAAAAGCAGTGTCTCTTCTGAAAAGTCGCTACGCTTCTCCAAAGACAAAGCCTGTCCTTTCTTTTCTTACATGCTTTTTAACCTGTTTACTTATTTTCACCTTCTATTTGCTAACACTTTCCAAGCTGCTCAGCTTGGTCTCCACTCTCTCCATGAAAGTATGAAAGCTTTATTGTTCCCAGTGAATGCTTCATCACTTTTCCCTCCCAGCTCCACATTTTGGCACAAATGGCCTCTTTGGAGCTTCTGTGTGAAGACCACCTGCAGCGGACCTTGACATGACAAACGCAGAGGCAGGCTGAGATCAGCTTAACCTGAGTTTCAAACATACTCTACAACTCTTGCTGTTTCCTACTCTCCAAAACGACTTAATTTCCTACACCAACTGCTAAAGCAATAGTCCTGAAAGAGGGAGCAATAATTTGTAGTAACTCTTCTTAATACATGAACATTAATTTTATTTATTGTACCAAGAACCAGATTTACTAGAGACATAGTCCATGACTGGCATTTTGAAGGAAATATGGTGAATTACTCAAATCTATGGATATAGCTGTAGAGATTTATGGAATATTGCCTTCAATAGTTAGAACACAATATATGACTAGCGCTGAGGTCATGTCCAGTGTTCATTTTACTCATTTACTTTTGCAGGTGGAGTTGAAATAGTTGCCAATTCACAAAATGAAAGGCAGTTTTTGATCATAATAATATATTAAAAAGTAAATTTGTGAACTATTGACTAAATTAAAAGTGTTACTTACTAGTAAACACACAATTTGTGATTTTTTTTAACCTTGAAAAATATATTTGAAGAAAAAATCTTTTAATGGTCTGATCCTATGTAGACTCAGCACTAGTCAAAAGACATGTTCTGACATGGGACTAGTTCCACGCCTGGTAGAGAACGTAAAAAGGGACTACTCTCAGTAGTCAAGCACTGTGGCTGACAGTACTTACAGGGTCAGTAATGATAGCTCATTTCTCCAACAGTTGTCTTAATCAGGTATGAAATACATTGAAATAAATTAAATTAGTCAGGGTTAACAATAAGATAACTGAGGGCAGAATCAGCCCCAATAGAAAAATTTCTTAAAATTCATTGTGCAACTAAGCAGATAAGAAAAAGCTGCGGTTTCCAAACATCTCTGACATACACAGCCAGACACATGCACACATGCATGTGCTGGGGAAATGAAATTAGCAAGTGCTGTCATTTGTTTTAGCATATGATCACATCTGACAGGCATGAGCTTGTCTCTGATGTGTTTTCTTGTTAGTGCTGGAAAGAAGAAAAATGTGAAGCCAGTTAGGAATGTTTCCGAATGTGATGCTCTCCTTTTTCCCCTTGCTTTTTCCTTTCTTTCAGTAAAAACACTGGAGATGTTTAAAATCTTTAAATCATACAAGGCATATTTTTAATATCATGTACTAGGGATAACCTTTTTAATAGTACTAAAAATTCCCATATACCATATCTAGGTGTATCCAGATGGATTGTTTTCATATGAGGACATTTTCTTTTGCCATTTTTCATGCTATTGTACGTATCTGTAACGTATGGTTTTTATAATGAAGGGCTACTCTTAATAACCCTGCATTTATTTTATTTTATCTTTTTCTAGAAACAGCAGATGTGATGAAGTGAATGAGAGCTATTGGTTTAATAAAGCACAGCTATCTTCCCTCAGATGTTACAATAAACCAGATTAGATAGAGCTCTAATGGAGAAAGCTCCAATGTTACTTCTGCTGTTGATAAATGGACTGAAATTTCATTTTCTCTGCTCTGTGCATCTTGTATACGTGCCTGTGTTTAACTGTTTAGAATCTGGCACTGCAATGACATGAAAGCAAAAAACCCTGGGATCTCAGAATAGCTTGTTAAACAATGATTCCTACCCGATAGGGAGAAATGAAAGGTGACAAATCCTTGCCTCTCAATTGAATTCCTTTCATGAAAGTCTTTAGTACATTTCTGACTATAATGTCAGTCAAGAAATAACAGAAAACTCAGTGTCATTATGGAGAAAATGACATTAAAATCTTTTTAGGGATGGAGAGAGGGGATATGCGAATATGCTTCAAACAGAGGGTCTTGTTTTCCTTTTATTCCCTCAGTATTTCCATGAAACCTAAGGCAATGACATCACAACAAAACAAGGTTGCCAAGATATACTATGCAAAAACATGTTTTCACATGGTTACATTTTCTGCAAATTATAGTTCTTGAAGTATAAATCAGAATAATTGTTTAAATCAGAGTGACTGTTGAAACAGATTTACAGAGATCAAATCAAAAATGTAATAATTCTTGTGGTTTCACTAATGCACAGAGCACCAAATACTTCTGAAAATTTTGGTTGTCAGTTATATATAGTGTTTACATTAACATGCTGCTTGAACAGAGAAAATATATGTTTTAAGATGAAAATGTGAATCCAGGGTTACAAGAATGTTTCTGAAACAGCTAAGTCATCTTGTTTCAAGTAAAACCAGATGTTTGCTTAAAGTGAAAGGCAATCATTTCTTTTAATTATGTTCACTGGTTAGGCCACCAGGAATATCCATATGTGCACACAATGATCCGATTAAAATCAAAGACCTTATGATGGAGAAAGCAATCAACAACTGAAAGACCACCAAATGACATGTGAGGCACTGACCTGGATTCCACTACCTCTGTTCACTCATTTTCACTCAGCAGGTTGAATAGGAGAGACTGCTGGAGTCCACTGAGGACCCATGGGCAAGTCATGTCCCAAGAACCTGGAGGTATCTTCACAGTGATGGCCTCCTAAACAGTTGCTCCAAATTGGTGAACCTGGATTAAAAACATTTGTCAACTTTGCACAGAGTTGATACCTGCAAAAAATGTTGAATATGCAGTAAGAAAACATTTGTATTGCTCTTCTTTGGTCCTTTCAGCCTTTAGGATGTGTGATACCATGGTGAGTCTAGTTGAAGAGAGAAAAATAGAGAAACTCATTAAGTGTTTTGCATAAATATTTCACCAGAAGAGAAGTGTTGGTTGGGTAAATGGATCAAACAAGTGGATTTTCATATCCACCTGAAATCCTGCCTGTAGATACCGTGTGACTTCGCTTAGCAGAGCTCATAAGCACAAGACATTAGCATGAGGCTTCTAAAATAACCCATACTCTGACAGCTCTTCATATCCTGGATGCTTCATACATACTTATCGCCTGAGTTTTTATGTGTGACTGATTGTTTTGAAGCTTCAAAATTCCTTTCACATGAAATTTCTATTCAAAATGATGTTGCTTATGACTATAAAGATCTATTCTTAGTCCTCCTATGAAGAAATGGCCAAAGTTCTAGCCTATGGGAGGAGGTACACCTTCTGCTGGTTTACAAAGCAATAAACTGTCTTCTGGGAGCTGGCACTCACCTTTAGGAAGACCTCCTCAGCTCCTCTGTGATCTTACCAGCAGACAAGTACAGCTCTATAACCATCTATTTCAATGACAACTATGCTTGAATAACAAAAATTGTGCATTACATTCATTTACTGTATAATATACACACAATATTCACATAAACACACATGCACACAAGCAGTGCATATATGCGTGTAGTATGTTGCAGGTGGATATAAAATAACATCACACACTCTCATTTTTTTATAATATTCTTTCCGGTGCTGAACATTTTCTCCAGGAAGACGTGGCCAGTCAATTACTTCTGTCCATAGTTTTCAACTGGTACCACATCAGCTTAAAGGTATAGGACCCTTTTTTTGCTGTGGCACACCTCCAGTGAGCCTACTTTTTACCTTTTCCTGGAGGAACCAAATTTTCTGGTGGTATTTTATGTCAGTTTCTTCCCCAGTCTATGAAAAATAAAAGAAAAAAAGAAGGAAAGAAACCTTGCTTCAGTAAAAGTTGTTCTCTGGCCAGATGCCTTTATCAGAAAAACTGTCATTTTCAGGTCAGACTGAATTAATAATCAGGTTATAAAATGTCTTTACAAAAAACTGGTTAAAACATAAAGCTACAGTGAATTCATTAGGTTTTTTTAACTCTAATTTCAATTGATTTCTATTTTTTCACCCTATGCCTGTGATGGTGGGGTAGTTTATTTTATATGTACAGTTTCTGTGCTGATGGTGTTCTCTCGTTTGTGCATGATCTGGGCTAAATTGCTGTACCGTTTTGCTTTTGGTTTTGAGTCCACTCTCTCTAGCAAAGCCCCTCACTGAAGGAGAGATTCTTTCCTTGCATCCTCACTGCTCTGCAAGACAACCTTTCCCTCACCCAAACATAAATCTTAGAATAAGTTCAGCTTCATACAGTGTCCTTCAATAAACATCTATATGTACATTTAGACGTCCATCTCCATGACAATTTTATTTTGGTCTTGAGTCATGTGGCTGTGTTCAGTCTTTTAAATGCTCCTCTTTCACATGGCTTTACTTAACTGCCAGTGTTCTCACAGGGCCATTAGTTCATTGCATCCAGTCCCTTAAAGTTCCTCTCATTGTTTTGACTAATAAGCAGTTACATTAAAACTTTGGGCCAGGATATTTAGAGGGAAAAAAACATGCAGACCCTGCAAATTTAGCAGCAGATACTTGATTTTTGCTGATTAGATGTAGATGATGTTGCCAGCAATGTCTTCTCCAAGGCATACTCCTGTCTTGAAATATAACATCTTCACCAGTTCTCAACATGAGACAGGAACCAAAACTAGTTAGCATCGATGTGGATGACCTCCAAGTACCTCTGGCACTGCTCGATGGAAAGTAGATGGCATTAATGCTGATATAGAAAAGCAGCAGGCAGGCTAATTTGTAGCCCAGCAGGATCCCAAAATATGTCCAAAATATTATTTATGACTAAAAGTTATAAAATAGAGTTAAGGCAGATTTTATTGTTTACTTATCCAAGTCATAAAATATAAAAGCACAACAAATATAAGCAACAGCAAACCAAGCTGAGCAAAGGCAAGCTTTCAGCTAGCTTAATCATCTCTAAATTATAAATATTATCACATGACAGATGGATGCTGTAGTCCCCGAAGGTCTATACCAAATACTGTTCCCCATTCCACGTGGACTACTCTTTTTGAGAACACCTTCATCTAATTGTATTATCTCATATCCTGCCTTGAAAGAGATAATTTCATTTTCTCCTCACCATTTGGTGAGTCTTATGCTGGAAAAGGATCAGTAGGTCCAGCCTACCTTTTGCTGTACCAGCTTTTGCAGATGGGTTGGTTTTATCCAGTTTCTTTGAAGGAACAGTCAAGAATGTCTCCCTTCCTTACTGTGGTGGTCTAGGTGATTTTATACCCTAAATATTTTATACCCTAGGTATTTTATACCCTAATCTAGATTTTATACCCTTTCCATCACTAAATTCTAATATTTACCAGTGGTATGTTAGGTGATACAAGCAATATCTGTTACATATATCCGTTACACTGTGAGCTCCTGCACATTCTCATTTACTATTGTTCTGTTCCACATTGCTTCAGAAGCAGTACATACTTCTTTCTATACATCTTTCCATCTCGCATTACTAAATATCCTACTGCTTGTCTGAGAGCGGGTCAGAAAAATGACATAAAATCAGATGATAACATAATAAATGGCCACAAATTATATAAATAAAACATTTAATATATGTACGTGCCCACGCAGGGTCCATATATTCACCAAGAAAGTTACATGCATAGCTGGTTTTAAATCCTCCAGTGATCAGGATTCTACAGCAGACAGATTGAGACTATTTATTCCATTCCTTGACTGTGGCTTTTTCTTCTTAATATTCCAAGCACTTGTTTGAGAAGCCCCCTAACTACATGGGCTGGATTCAGCATAACTAGAATCACTTAATTGACGGATTTAATACCATATTACTTACTTGGTGAATCTGAACCAATCATCCAATTTCAAACTAGGTTGAAAAAAACATTTCTAAAACTTGCAAAAAAATTGTAATTTTGGATGGAAATGACACTGTAAAACATAAAATTTTTCAAAATGAATCAATTTTTGCAACTGATTTGTGAATGTGGAAGAAATGAGGCTTAAATGAGAAAAGCCCAATGTTTGTCTTTTTCTCTCTCACTTTTCATTTCATTTAGCCAGAAAATGAACTCAGTGTTCGTCAAAAGTATGTTTTATATCAAATAATATCTACAAATAATTATTACATTGCTAAATAAAGATTAATAAATAAACAGTCTGAAATGTAATCACTATTATGGTTTACAGATAAGGAAAAAGCTTTTGAAAAGATCTTAAGTAAACTACAAAAATGTGGGCTAATCTTATGAACAAATGAAAACCCATAATCCTGCTTAGGCCACGGTCTGCTGGTAATGCATTCGCAATTAAAGTAGTGCGTGATTTATGGAAGTCAAAAAAGGAAATTACTCAAAAACTTCTATGCTGAATGCTTGTAACTAGCTCCCACTATCCCAAAGGACAGGACTTTAACCATTACCATGGCTCAGATGAGAAGATCTTTGACTTGTTTTACAAAATGTTTACTTGACTTCTTCAACTTCATCAGTTAAATGTGCTCAGCTCAGTAAGATAACTGGCACACAAGGTTATGAAAGACTTGTAATTACAGTATCGATCCCTAAAAGATATTTTGTAAGAAATGCAGTATTTTTTCATTCTATTTTTGTATTGTTTGAGGAAAGTGTTCAGGCTAATAAATTTCCATTAATATCTAGTACTCAGCACACCAATAAATGTAACTATGATCTCTTTCAATTTTTAAAATTTCAGACTATTTCAGTCTGTTCTGGTTATTAAAAGATCTATTCAGGATATAAATATTAATGACAAGGACAAAAATGAAAACTTTTTTCACAAATAATAAAAATTCCAAAGTTGTTTTAATTTTAAAATTATGTTCTTAAAAGCCAGTATTTTTTAAAGTTACCACATTAAAATATATTAAGACCATTTTTTATGGAATATATATAGTAAAAATGAGTTCATGAAGCCTTGAACAATGTATTTGTGAGTTTTCTTTAGCCATAATAATCCACCGGAGATCGCAATGGGACAAAATATAAGGTAATAAAAAAAGCACCTTGCAATCATACAAACAGGTTGCTCTCAACTTGCTGATCCTGCTTTAATATTTATTTTTTTTAGTAGGAAAGCTGTGAATGAACTACTTACTTGTTGGTATTGAGGAACAAGATGTGGTTCAAGGCTTAAGTCAAAGTAAGCCACTGATTCATGCATATTCACCATATATTTTTCGTCTCCACTATAGAAGAAATCTACAAGTAGCTGAGCTGATTCACAGCAGCTTCATCCTCCATTAAGTATTTTTCCTGCTCATTGGTAAGTGAAGATATGCATTTTAAGGACAACTGTAACTGATGGCAGCTATTCAGCTGGGATCTGAAATTATTGCACTTTTAAACTTCATCTGTACAGTGAACCTAGAGGATCCACAAATTAAATATGGTGCTCAAGGCCAGGTTGGACTGAGCCTTGGGTGACATGTTTTAGTGGGAGGTGTCCCTGCCCATGGCAGGGGGGTTTGAACTAGATGATCTTAAGGTCCTTTCCAACCCCCATGATTCTATGAGTCTATGTACTTCCAGTCTCTTTGATCTTCACAATGATATTGGGAAAATTGACTACTAACAAGTAACAAATGCATTTGAACATCAACAAAAAGTTTTGTTCATTGGTAAAAACCTACACCCACTGAGCTTCTAATTCATCTTTCCTTTTGAAAGCTGTAAACATCAGATGGCTGGCTTTGCTCTATGATTTGCAGATGACTTTCAGCCTGTACCTGCAGGCAGAGAGCCCACAAGGGGCTGCAGAACCTAGCAGCAGCTGGGAAGTGGCTGGGAGGACCAGCTTTCCCTAGTGGGTCTCTCAAATTATCAAGTGAGTCAAGAGATGGTGGGACCATGTTTCTGCAAATGTAGATGACGAGATCTGCGGGCAGAATTTTGTCAGCTGCAACATCCCAGCCCTCTGATGCTGCTCACAGGCCACTTCCATGCTTCAGACAAAAATGATGTCATTATAATATCAATATGCGAAGAGAGGGTGCATTCTGATTGTTGCCTGGCAGTAGCAGCCCAGGATATGTATACCCTGGTGGGTTTAAGGTGTGGGGGCGGGAGGTAAAGGTAAGAAGCTGAAGGAAGCAGTCCTCCACACACCTCCCATCCCTCCAAGAAGCAGCTCCAGAAACAGTATGAAATTTGGGTAAGAAGACAAGAATCATAGAATTATAGAACGATTTGGGTTGGAAGGGACCATAAAGATAACCTAGTTCCAACCCCCTGCCATGGGCAAGGACATCTTCCACTAGACCAGATTGCTCCAAGCCCCATCCAACCTGGCCTTGAACACTTCCAGGGATAGGGAAGCCACAGCTTCTCTGGGCAACCTGTGCCAGTGTCTTAACACCCTCATAGTGAAGAAGATGTCTGTTGGTGGAATTGCCACAATCAGTATCACAGATGCATTTGCCCCAGACTTGAAACCAGCAGCATTATAGTAAATTTCATGGAAGTTCTGGCATTTCTCACTTTAAGGGATGAAGATCCTACTTGGGATGAGGGATGTGGCTGCTGGGAAGTTGTTTTTTTGATCTCCAGTCATGTTATTTTGTCATACATCCCATCTTGCCAAAAAATTTAATCTTGTTCACGAAACTCAACCACATTTGTTGGTAGAACAGACAATTTGTACATATTAAGCTCCTAAAAGATTTGAGAAATAGACTACTGGATTAAGAAAAGACAACAGGTTATCATCCCTACTGTCAGAAAAGCTGCTGCAATTGCATGCATTTGCATGTTTACTAGACACCAGAGAAGCCATTCAGAAGGATTCATTTGCAAAGAAAGACTTATTCAGGTCTGGTCTTCATGAGAATGATTTGCATTTTGGATTTGTTTATTGGTTGCTTTCTCAGGGTCTTCTGAGGGAGCTGGATGCTTACACTGTTTTTCACTTCTGGTGAAATACTTCTTCTGAATACAAGACTTTGAAGAAATGTCCCAGATTTTCTGGGAAAAAACTTTCTGGTAGAATTATCACATCCAGTTGACTGGTATTTTTTTCACCAACACATGAATACTTCATCCCCCAACAAGTCTGTCAGTTTGGAGTAATAAGAAACAATGCTTTTTTTAAGGGAAACGAAGGAGAAATCCCATCTTCCTTTGTGTACCATGTATTTATCTCTTAAGTGCTTTCAGATATAGAGTTTAAAGGTTTAAAAAATAAACAATAAAGTTGCTTTTTTTTTTTTCCTTTTAGGCTCAAAAATTCTACATGGAGAACTAAAATCACCACAAAGTACAGCCTTCAGAAAAAAAAATGTATTTCCCTTCAGAGAAATAACTGTATTTCTATTCAGCTCTCTTTAAGAAAATTCCTGTTTCTACAATTGAGTTAGAAATTGGCATTCAGTATTTTTTAAGTTTCACAAGACTGAAAATGAGGATTTAAAGACAGAGTATTAGACCATTTAACATCAAAGAATTTTTGAAGGGTGCATGTTCCACTGGATGCATGTTCTGCTGAATGTCTGTGTACAGCATTTCTTATCCAACCAATGTACATGGAGACTTTTGTCATGTTTGTCAGTCCTTCTGGAATTCTTATGACTTCCTGAAAGGTAAATGTTTGTTTCCCAAAGGAAGTAGCTGAATTGCAGCAAACTCACTGTTTGCTGAAATCAGGTTGTGGAGTCAGACAGTAGGTAATATACACTGCTGGATGAAGGCTCCATTATTTCTGCTTCGCTGTGATGTCTCTTTAGGTGAGTTACACTTATGAGCAGAAAAGTTTGTAAAAAAATCTGTTAAAATCTAGACTTCATTCTAAGCGTCACGTGGTAAACGTTAACATATTAGTTCAGAGCACTCCAGTTTCTAAACTTTAAACATACAAGTCTGTCTCACTTTTTAAAAGAAATACAAGCAGTTCCTTGTCATTGGAAGTATCTCTCCATTATCTTCATTTTCATCTTTCTTGACTTATACATTGTTAGTCTAATAACCAGCTAATATACAAAGGTAACTTCTAACAGTTTGAAAGCAGCTTAACAGTTTTTCCTTTGCAGAAAATACACCAATTTATGCATCCACAACTTATGGAATATAATACTGCTGCATTTCTATGGAATTTGATTGAAAAAATGTTTTCTCTAATTACATAATTTTGAAAATATTTTGGAACATGAGAAAAAAATCATTTTATTATCTCTCTTTTTAGGCCTGGGGTGTTTCTTCTACAGTGCATATTGTGTATTTATAAAAAGTGCAACTTGCTGGAAACAATATTCTTTCTTATTTTGCAAAATTAGCAGGCTGCAAATGGCAATAGAGTGTCAAAGTTTAAGTAATTTTTGGCTTTTTTTGTTCCACATTTCATATCTTCAGGTATTCTGAGATGTCTGGAAAATAGTTATATGGGCTCCAATTCTTCCATTAGAGTAGTAGCAGATGTTTATCTCAAATGCCTGGATATTTCTATGGTTTGAGGCATACACAACCATATGAAAAACAGACCCTTCCCAACCACGTCTGTAGGTGTCCTCCCAACTGAAAGAGAAGTGCATTAGGAGAATACAAGAAGCTTTTATCCTCCAGGATGCTCTGCTAGCTTTCTGCATGTCCTAGGCAGTACATAAAAATCTGTCACAAGGAGTCACAAAAGTGACCTTGGATAACACAACAGAACGTACCAAAATACAACACAACAAACACAACACAACGTACAGCTATTGCTTCCACAACACTGGGGACCGGGCCAAAAGTTTGACTTAGAAGTGAAGGGTTCCCCTTAAAAATTATGCTAAAGTAATTGTTACAGTCCATTTTGTTTCATGCATTCTTACCGCTAACAGCCCGTGTGCACATCTGACTCACTTTTGTGTAAACCAATTTATAAAAGCCTTACAACAGTTTTTAATGATAGAATTAAATCTCCCCTGCATTCTGGAAAGAGCAGCCTCTTTCTTTCAGGAACTCATTGATAAAATATTATGACCCAGACAGTGATCCTGATGTTATATCCTTAACAGATATTTCAACCCACAAAAATCCATAAATAATACTGAGATGCAAACTTCAGTCATTACTGCTCCTACTATTCTTTACTTCCAGTCTTACATGGCCTTTGGGCTCAGGCTCTGTGACTACCCTGGTTTCAGCTGGAACAGAATTATTTTCCTTCCTAGTGGCTGGTGCAGTGCTGTGTTTTGGCTTTAGTCTGAGAACAATGCTGATAACACACCACTGGTTTAGTTGTTGCTAAGTAGCACTTATCCTGACCAAGGACTTTTCAGTCTCATGCTCTGCCAGTAAGGAGGGGCATGGGAAGCCGTGAGGGAACAGAGACAGGACACCTGACCCAAACTAGCCAAAGGGGTATTCCATACCACAGCATGTCATACCCAGTACATAAACTGGGGGGAGTTTCCTGGAAGGGATTGATCACTACTCTGGCCAGGCCGGGTAATGGTCAGCAGGTGGTGCGCAATTGTATTGTGCATTACTTGTGTTTGTTGGTTTTTTTTTCTCTTTTCCCCTTTTGGTTTTATATTCTCTCCCCTTGTTACTTCTCTCATCATTATTATTATCATTAGTACTAGTATATTTTACCTTAGTTATTAAACTGTTCTTATCTTAACCTGCATGTTTTACATTCCTTTGATTCTCCTCCTCATCCCGCCTGGTGGTACTGAGTTACTGGCTGGGTTTAAACCATGACAGTGACCCAAGCAGACAGTTCTAGACCTTTAGTTACATGTACAGAATAAAATAATTGTGAAATATTGAAGTTCTGAGTACACAGGTAAATCAAGCTGCAGTTATTTTAGACAGAATTATTCTGAAATATCTTTCAAGCTTATCTTTTGATATTTCAGAGGCATATTAATGTCTACAAAAGTATGTGAAGAAATCAAGGATCCTTTGATTTTAAAGTATTGATTTGTGCATGCAAGTATTTACAAATGGTTAAACCCCCACACTTCTTCTTCCTTCTGAAACACAGGTGAGTTCTACAGAAACTGATTTACTCCTTGGTACTCTTCTTTGACTCCATCTCATTGTTCTTCATTGATTTTCACACTGTGAATATCAAAATAAGGGTCCACGGTCATTTGCACCAAATTTGAGGAGCTATTGATGACTAAAGGCTTCCCTTTTATATATTCATATATCATGTTCAACTTTGTATCTATTAGTCCACATGGAGTCTGTTTGCAGCTGTTTATCCACCATGATTTTTCATCCTTTTAAAGGTATCACCTTCTTTTTCACTTGCTTGATAATGATTCTCTGCTTAGTTATTTATCGGGATCTATTGCTTAGGCAGGTTACAGCTATTTAATACGTTATGTTGATTCTATGTCCTTTCCATCTCAATGAAAGAACATTATCAAAAATTATAATAAACACTGACTTTCTTGTATCATCAGTGCAATAGGTTGCTGTAATGTTATTGCTACACTGAAGTATTTTGACATCTATTTTTTAAGCAAATTCTGGTTGTCTTTAATTACATTGCTAAGATTTATTATGAATCAGGTTGACTGACATATATTCCATGCTTTTGTCTGGAATCAGTATCCCCCTGCCAATCCTGTAGTCAATAGCATCACCATATTTATTTCTTTTACATATAGGCTCAGCACTATCTTTCTTCCAACTGTCTTGTGTTTCCAAAGTTTTGAAATATCCACTGGGAATGAACACGATTGATTTGGAAATTTTCCTTGGGCAGCTATTTTAAAACTCGCAGATGGAAAAAATCTGGATCTAATGCTGATCATGATTTAAGAAGTTTAATTATTAATAAATAATTATGGTTTTATATAATGTAAATCTACCTTTTCCTTCAATCCAGAACAAAAATATCTATTGAACACATCTTTTTTACGCATTGTTCCTTATGCACTGTTTTTTAAAATGGATCAATAGCCCTGTTCATCTTTTTGTTCCCCAAAAAGTGCTTTCTTCACATTGCCCGTAACAATGTCAGTTTTCTTCAGCTTCCAACATAAAAACCCCAAGCATATCAACACTGTAAATTGTTTTCTTGCTACACCTGTTATAGATATAGGTATTGTTACTGCTGCTTTCATTAGTAAGCATCTTGGTTCTTTTAAACAAGCTTTTTAGTTGTGAGATTACACTGTTTAGGGCTTGAAGTAAAAAGGTTTTAATTATCATTCACATTTTTCTGATTAAAGTTTTCCTCCCAGATGATTTGATTTGTAATTGTTTTCAGCTTCATGAAATTGTTCTTTTTAAAGCACAAAGGGTATCTGCACACCACGCACATGCATGCACTCACACACATTCTGCAGACATTAATGCATGCGTGTGTGTGTGTGTGAGTATTTAGGAGTGCGTGCGGGTGTGTGTCTGTATGTGTATTGTACAGCCGTGCACAGATGGTTAGGATTTTATTATGTTTATACAAAGCAACTATCATCAACTCCCAAACACTTGAGCTGAACCACAAGTACTAAGAAATTCTTCTACTAACTTGATGTCTAACACAGAGCCATCCTGTGCTGTATGTAACACTTTCTGACTTAGATAATCAACATGTACAATATTTGGAAATACTTAGGACATTCAGTACTGACAGCATGCAATCTTCAGCCAGCCTTTCTCAGCTTCCTGAACTCCTCCCCTTAATCATAGAACCACGGAACCGTCTAGATTGGAAAAGACTTTCAAGATCATCAAGTCCAACAATTCCCCAGCACTGCCAAGGCCACCACTAACCCATGTCACTGAGGACCTCATCTACATGGCTTTTGAACATTTCCAGGGACAGTGACTCCACCACTGCCCTGGGCAGCCTGTTCCAATACCTGAGCATCCCCCTGGTGAAGAAATGCTTCCTAATATCACATCTAAACCTCCTCTGGAGCAGCTTGAGGCAGTCTCCTCTTGTCTTATTGCCTGTTATGTGGGAGAAGAGACCAACTGCCACCTCACTGCAACCTCCCTTCAGGTAGTTGTAGAGAGCGACAAGGTCCCCCCTGAGCCCTCTCCTCTCCAGAATGAACAACCCCTGTTCCCTTAGCTGTTCCTTGTAAGACTTATTCTCCAGACCCTTCACCAGCTTTGTTGCCCTTCTCTGGACTCACTCCAGCAACTCAGTATCTCTCTTTCTCCAGTGACACTTCAGTTTTTTCCTTTCTAAGCACATGCAAATTATCATGGCCTAAGAAAAGATAATTAATTTCTGTGAGTGGTTAGTAAAGCACTTGTAATTCTTGCCTGTATATCAGAACTGTATTAAAGAGCCATCCTATAGCGTGTGGAGTGCTTAGATGTAAACATGCACAGTTGTCATGGGTTCAGCAGCAGCAGTCATTTTTCTCCTTCGTAGTAGCTGGTGCAGTGCTGTGTTTTCAACTTTCAGTCTGGGAACAGTGCTGATAACACCAATGTTTATAGTTATGGCTTATGGACTGTTTTGGCCTGACCAAGGACTTTCTGAGTCTCATGCTCTGCCAGGGAGGAGGGGAAGCTGGGAGGAAGCAGAAACAGGATACCTGACCCAAACTGACCAAAGAGCTATTCCATGCCACAGCACATCATGCCCAGGATGTAAAACTAGGGGCAAGAACCCGGAAGAGTTGAGTTCACAGCTCGGTTGTCGGGTGGTGAGCAATTGTATCCTCTTCCCTTGTATTTCCTTGGTCATTGTTATTATTGGTGGTAGCAGCAGTGGTTTGTGTTTTACCTTAGTTACTGGACTGCTTTTATCTCAACCCATGGGAGTTGCATTCTTTCGATTCTTCTCCCCATTCCCCCCCTTCGGGGGGGGGGGGGGGGGGGGGGAAAGAAGGAGGGAGAAGTGAGTGAACAGGCTGCGTGATTTACGGCTTAAACCATGAGAACAGTTAAGATGGTAGCAACTTTTGACATACTAACCTGGCCAGTAATCCTTCCCTAGGCACTGAAAATTGGTACTGCTTATTTAATTTGGTCATCGTGACCAATACTGGCAATAATTTAGAAATAAATTAAGGTCACAATATGAATAGCAGCATAGAAGAATATAAATGCAAATCACAGATCTTTTTGTTATTGCATTATAATCACATTCATACTAAAAAAGAAAATATTGAAGAGGCAGATTCAGAAGTTAAAATAAGCAGGTAGTTTCCATGGGCAGAAATCAAAAAGGCCAATCTGAACAAAAGTTATACACTCTGTGGTGTCAAATAGAATAATTTCATAACAGAAGTTAGAAATAAATATATCTGTCATATTGATAGGGGTAATTTAGCATTAGTGGTAGCTGATTTTCCTATATGAAGTGGAATAAAAGTTTTTAACTTCAATGAACTTGTAAGAGAAGAGCTGGGCTCATTGCTATTGTTCGTTATAGCATTGTTTCTACAGCCATACAAAAGGGTACCTCAGCAGTTACCCAAGATCTGCTTTGAAAACCAGGAAGAGATTGCATTGCCTAAACAGAAGAATTCAGTGTCATTTTAGGCACTGAGTTGTGTCCTACCTGGCCTTCACTTGACTCTGCAGAAGAGATCAGTTTCCTGAAGTCCTGAGACCTATCTTCCAGCTCCACTCAGATACCTCGGATACTTTGAGGCACCTCAAATGCCCCCATGTGCCCATGTGTAGGCAAGAGAATCCCACTCGTAGCCCCTAACTTTAGATTGGATGGATAGGATTTTTTTCTTAACAGTAATAATGAGTAATGGTGAATAATGACAAGTAACAAATTCTCTAAAATACATCACAACCTCTTCAATGCCTAATTGTCAAAATACTTTTTAACCCATGAGTAGTCTCTGCAGTGTAACTAGTAATGGTCCTCCCAAAACAGAAATCTTTTAGTTTTGCAGAACCAAGAAGGGGAACTGAGGACCACAATTGCTCATCAGAGGAGCCACATACATGTCAGATGTGCTCCTACCCCTCTGTGATGTTGAAATAAATTTTTTATTTAAACATATCTTTATAGCTGTAGTTTAAAGGACTGTATTTTCATAGATGTTAGCTTGCTCAAAGGCAAATATAGCCATGTTAAACATACATTTGCTGCATAGACTTCTTGGTGAGGGGCCAGGTAAAAATTGGGAGATTCATTTAAGCATGCTGTCTTGGGATCACTCAATAGTCATCAGAAAAAAGACTAAGGGATCTCCAGGGACATTTCATTCCACTCATTTCAGGATGGAATTAAACAACTACTGATGCGCCTATTTCCCTACAGGGAGCATGTAGCTGTACATGTCAGCACTTAGACAGCTGAAGTTAACTTTTCAAAATCCCACATTAAAGTGAGAAATCCCTTCTTCTATACATCATTATTAATGACTATTAAAAAAAATTCTATCTAGCCTCTGCTTTTGTTAAGAATTTGATTTACAACAGCCCTTAGGACATTATCTACTGATTATGCTGACAGATTAATCAAGCAGTGTGTTAGCTAAATTTACAGCACATTATATCACAACTCCAATGTTACAATATGACGAAAAGAATAGTCAGTATGCCTTAATCTTATGTTTGAACATTGTTTTCATTTAGGCTCTTCTGATACTCTAATGTGTAAAAAACCCAAATAATAAACCAAGATGCTTTTACCATAACAATTGCATAGTAGCACACATAGTCATTAAAATTAATGTTCTCATTAACTGTGTCAAATATCAAGCTAATATATATAAGCATACAAATGCAGTGGTGACAGGCACAGTACATGATCTCAAGCGGGCCTGTGTTGTTTGGGTCAGCGCATACACTGGTATCTTGAACCACAACTAGAGCTTCTGGGAGTGGCCAGTACACAAGTAGAACTTGTTACCATCAGTAGTAACAGAGAGGGGACACTCAAGTCAGGTAATATCTCCACAGGGAATTACCACACCTTTCCTGAAAGTACAACTGTCTGACAGCTTTCAGTCTCTGAAGCTGAGCTTTACCAGAATGCAAAACTTTAAACTGGGAAAAGATGTTCAATAATAAAAAAGCTCAGAATAAATATTACCCTAAACCCATTTTAACCTAATGTGACAAGTTCTTTTCTCCTATCTTGCTAACAGTTTAGCATTTGCCTGGTTTGAATAGACCCTACCCCTTCTTTGGGAAATGCTCCTTCTTTCTTAAACTTGCGTGTGTATTTGTTCCCTGCTCCTTTCTGTAGCCACCATGGTGCCCTAAACGTATAGGCTTGCCTGCCCCATTATATATGGCAGTATGTCCCCCGACAAGCATCCCAGCTGACCTGCAGGGAAGCCTAACTTCATTCTCCCTCAGGTAGGGTTTACCAGAAAACATTGCAACAACCAGAGCAAAGGGAACAGGCTTTCCTCCTAGCAGAGCACAATGTTAGCATGTGGAATAAATCAAGTTTTGGTAGGACCAACAATTACATGCACAAGTTGTGAAACTCAGCGCCATATTGCACTTGAGATCCTCTGGGACAATCTCATCAGCCTCTCTTTCACATGAGCAGAATTCCTACCTACTTTTCCACGGTTAAGCTGTTCATACCACAATGTGCCTCTCATTAAATACTGGCTTGTTCCTCATCTTGCAGAAGGACAGGTTAGCACCGTGAGTGATGTGAAGATACAGAAGGACAGGCTATGCACCTAGATCTAAACATCTGCACCTGTAATTCTTTGCCTTTCTTTGTTTCATCTCCCAGTGGTTCCTTAGGCCTTATTCCTTGCTCCACGTTTGCTATTCCCTGTCTCTCCAAAGTGCTTCTCTCCATACCTAGATAGAGTGAGGATAGCTGCTGTGTGGTTAGAGTGGCCTTCCCCTTCAGGGACTTAAGGGACTTATCAGAAATCTGAATTCAATAAAACACAGTGATTTTTATTAAACTCATGTTGGATAAAATATTTCTGCTTTTTTTCTAGAAAAAGTGCATCACAATACAAAAGCATGGAGTAAGCAACTGCTCCTAGTGTGCTCCAACCTGGTCTTGAAGGATATTTGAATAGCTACAAAAATGATCAGTGATCTATATCAGAGGATAGTAGCATAATGGTTTTGCCACTGAACTACTCTGAGATCTTGTGCCACTCATTTTACTCTCTGTTTCCTACTTGACTGGCTCCCTTCCTTCCTCCCTGCATCCTTTTCTTTGTGTACTTATCTATATATCTGGCTTTTGATTTATGTTGAGAAATGCTTGGTACCTTTTGGATCTGATGTTAGATGGGCTCCTGTGAGTTACTGCAGCATTATCATACTCATCATCCTCAACCACACATGCTCATCCACACATCGCACAAAATGTCTGAATATCAATGAGGTTCTGTGAAAGGAGCTAGGCATGGCCTTGATATACATGAACATTACTCCCCCTGAAATCCCTGGGAGTTACATGTACATCTGAGGGCAGAGTTCGGACCATAAAGTTTAAGTACACGCATCTGGGCACAATTTTCTTCAGTGAGCAAGATTCCAAGTTTCTGTAACATCTGCTGTGGGAACTGCAAGTACTTTATATTAATGTTTTACACTGTGTTAGCTATAATCACCTATTTAATGGGAAAAATGCAGTCATATCCACCTGGTGATCCCAGTAATGTGAACACCTGTCTCCTAGGAATTGGACTGAGACCATCAATGCATTTCATACAAGCAATTGCAGGGCTATGAGATGATACTGGCCTTAGGTTAGAACTTGCAAGTGACACATGCATGCTGTTTTTTTTCCAGCAGACATAATTTTCAGATAAGCTCTTGTTTCTCTGTAGGGATTCAGCTAGTTCTATTCCTTCATATTTTTGGAAACTGGCTAGGAGATAACAAATGCATTCACACATAGAAAAGGAAAGAACACTGTAGCTGTGCTGTGTGTACAGAAATCAGAACAATGCTGTAGAATCTATTACTATTCTTTTATTCTGTTCCCTACTCATGTATGTGAACATATAGCTACTAATAACGGTTCCATGTTTTCCAATACCATCAGTAGTCCTCTTAGCTGTTTGTGGTTTCTTGATGTTTGTTGTCAATCTCATTATGTATGTGATCTTGATTAAGGAGAAGCACTTGACTGCATTTTATACTTAGAGCTAATTTTTCCCATCTATCTCTTTAACGGAATAGTGAGAAGCAGCATAGTCACACAGCCCAAACTCGGGTGTATGTTGCCGTTTGTAAGCTATATTGATACCTGAGTTAGTCAGGTTAAAAGAAGCTGGAATAAATCTGCACTGTCACATTTTTACTGCAGTTGTAAAATATCATTATAATAAAAGATAAACTATGGTTGAACTACGGATGGAGTTATAAAGAGTATGTACCCAAACACATTTTAACTAAAACTAAATCTTGCAAAAATCTTTCTATTGGAGGAGTTTTACCTCTCCTGCTCCTATGCTTGCTCTAGTTTCAAAACCATTCAAAAGGTATTATTTTCAGCTGCACTTTTTAATTAGTTCTTATTTCCTGGCCTGTGGAAGATGAGTTGAAAAAAAGCAAAATTCAGTGGTAAACTTTTCTCATAGTTTCCCTTTCTTTCTGTGATACCCCAGCATACCATTCCCCATGAAAAGGAAGAATATATTTTAGAACACTGATGGGGATTCAGTCTATTTCAGTGTAAAAGTAAATCAAGCCCTAGGTCACTGCCTGATGCAGTATCAGACTATGCCCCAGTCTGGTGTCAGCATCAAGAGAAGGGGTTACTGAACTTACAAAGACAGCTGTATGGATACACACATATATTATACATACAAACAGAATCTATAAGATGGAATGTGTACATAAATGCCAGCATCCTATTAAAAAGACCCACAAGAGTCTTTTAACCACCAGTAAAGGAGAAGACAAGCAACTTTCATCTCCCCTGAATGAACCTTAGTATGAACGTCTTGGAGGTAAAATCAACCTCCCACAGGGGAATCGTGTGCAAGGGTGCACCATGTGTCTGTGGAACCTCAGGGACAAACTCCTCTATTCCTCTGCAGTTGTAACTCTCACATCACAGCACTTCAGTGCAGTTTTTCCTCCTTGGATGAACATGAATTAATGATCAGAGTTTTTTAATCGTACACTGTGTGTTTGCTAAGTTGTAGAGCTGAGTGACAGAATTACTTCTAACACTTGCCCCTGAGTCAAGGGTTAGTAGGCAAGATACCAATGTAGCTGGAAAAAGGTTGGTTTGCTAAAGCCAACTTAAAAGTCAATATGAGAGTACAATTTTCCTCTACTTGTGATTTTCTTCCCACTGATTCCAGCTCCAAGCATTAAGATGGACTGATGAATACATGTTTTTACTGGATAAGCAGGTAGGGAAGTCACAGACAAAAAAAGTTCCATAGAACTTTTATTTTTACCGTACTTAAGTTGTTGCTAAGGAGTAGGTTTTCATCCATACAAAATAAAATAAAATTGAATAGATTGAAATTCTCCAGCTTAAACTGCATGTTATTAACACTGGCTAAGAAAAGTCCTAATTTTCTGGCACCTTCAAGCAGTATGCCTTCAAAAGGAAAATTTAATAACTTGCTTCTTACCACAAGAATGGACCGTTAAGTGGTATTGCCAGTCAACAGCTTTAAGCTCTTCAGTTGTCTGGATGCAAATGGCCTATAAGAATCTTTCTGGATTCACCAATGTTGTGGGAACCTTCCACTTACACTTGGCTTGGGAAGTGTGAATTCTTATTTTGCAAAGAGCCTGGGGATCTTGCCAAAGCTAATATTCTGGGGTCCATATGTGTTAAGTGATTGGCAATTCTGGAATACAGCATCAGGGAGTCAAATGGGGGAAGCCTCTTAGAGACACTTCAGTCCAAGGAAAGGAATTTAGATTTTTTCAAGAATAACTTTAAAGCAGAGAAATGGCCAGGAACAGATCATTTGAATTTGGGGAAAATTTGAGACAAGAGAACTTTTGTCCAGGCTATGTGCATCACAAGCTGTCTTGGGGGCTGGTTTTTACAGCAATTTTCTGGTTTGCTCTGAAGTGACATGCACTTTCCTCAACACTGACTGTGTAAAATGAAATATCACTGCATTCAGGATTGTGACCCCTAAGACCACAATAATGTGCACTATTTACTAAACATTTTCTACAGCCATTGGAATAACATGCCAGCTAGTCCAAGAATCCTGACAATGATAAAGCACTAAGTATTTACAAATAGTAGCTGTGCATTCATTACATATCAACAATGCAAATCTTTGCTGTGTGCTTTTTAACATTAACCAGAATCTGGCTAGCACTGCAAAAAAGAAAAAATCTTACCTTTTTGCTTCCACATTTGTCTACCAATATTCTAGATGTTATCTCATACATAATTTTAGGGCTTATAGCTGAAAACACATATTCTTAACTTCACTGTGTATGAACTGATGCTCCCATTGATGAAAATGCATGCAGTGATAGGTAGGGTTCTAAACATTGTTAAACAACTATTTTACAATACCTTTGAGACATTAATATAGTTGACTTCATAGAAGTGGCCAAAATTAGGAGAAATCAATCCAGCCTACAGCATACATGTAAGAGCTCTGATGAATATCCTCAAAATATGACTTAAATGAGTCCATCTCATTTATATAGCAGTCAATTTAATCACGCATAATAATATGCAGATTGTGGTCAATGAAGCTTGATAACAATATGCACTATAGAGACCACTGCCTTCCTTGATTCCAGAGAAGGCGAATTGTTCTTAGAAAACCACTGTATGTTAACACTGTTTCTGGGAGCATACCACAAAATTATTTTGGTCTCTCTTTGTTTAGCATATTCATTTTAATATATTGCTGTATCACTGCCAAAACAAAATCCTATGTAACATCACAAATTTTCAGGTAAGTAAAAATGGTACTAAACATTAAGCACTACACACATAGAACATCTAAAAGAACTGGATCAAAACATAGTGTACTTTGACACAGCTTCAATATACATTTGATAGTTCAGTGCTAGAGAAAAACAATTAGCACTGAAGTTTCAGTTTGACCTGTGGTGATTGTTTAAAGCGAAAGTAAATATCCCAGTGGTTCTTCACCACTGCAGCTTTCTTAGCAACTGATGCCCTCTATGTAATAAAGAGTAGCACTGGCTTTGCAAGGTTTGACATATATATTCCATTAAAATGTATGGCTTCATCCAACATGTTAGTTAAATCCTTCTCCAGAAGTGAAGAACATTTTTAATAAAGAACAGTCAGTGGTTTTTAGAAGTTGATGCAAACATGGTAACATGAGGAAGGAACAGCAAGCAGATGATCTTCTGACTTCTCATGTTAGAGCTACTGTAGCAGGTGTTGAAAAAGCTTTCCATCCTCCTGATGTAAAAAACATGGGGGCAAACAGCCCTTTAGGAAAACCACAGAAAAGAGTAATGACTGTATATTCTGTCATCTATCAGTGGGAAACGTTCAAAAATGCAGTTCCTTTCATGGAACTGATTAATATTTCAAACAAAATGTGTATCACACAAAGGAGATGTGGCTACTCACAGTGGCCATAAATTACTGCAGATTACTCCAGAGAAAGGTCTGGGAAATGAGCACCACTTTTCACAAGGGTCAGGACATCAGCATGAAAATAGTTTGTATTTACATTCTAGCATTTTCATAACATCAAATCAAGCCATTTCAGAGTAAGTGTTGCTCTTCTGATTTTGTTGGATTGCAGCCTTTTACATTTTCCTTGAAGGCCTCCCTGACACTTCTTACAATACAAGTGCACGTGCAAACACGTGTGTGAGGAGCACACACATTGCTAGGCAAACACCAACACACATTGCATCCAGTTGTTAGAGAATCTGTAAATTATCTGTCATGCAATAGCTATGAATATTCAAATTAAAATCAGTGAATTTCAGTGAATTCCTTTCCTCATTCTGTTTTTATATTTACTTGGGAAAAGGGGAAGACTGCAAAGAGGCTGAGGAAAGAGAAAATATATTCAAAGATATAATCCAAAGAGGAGTTCTCCTTTGTTGATTTTTTTTTCAAGTCTAAAAACCAAAGCAGATTCTAAATTTCTCCTCTTTCTTCTGCAAAACACTACTTTTATGGCCATCACTCCCCTTTCTGAGATCTAACATACACTCCTCAGGTCAGCTGGCTGGAGAGAAGACACAGTTCCTTAATTTTATTGACTCCATAAATAGTCAAATAAGAATAATTGTGCTCAAGTTTCAGGGAACATTTAGTTCATACCAGACAGGCTCAGTGGATTAACATTATAAATCACATCCTTTACTATTTTTTATCCCAGTATTTTTATGGTTAATCTTGTAATTTGAGTATCTATCTCTACCACACTGAATATCTGAGTAGGAAGGATGCTGTTCATCTAAGAGTCTAAACGACTGACACCAATTTTATTAGCATTCATTTAAATTGATTGCAAGTTCATTAGTATTCTGCACTTACTCTTATCACTGAGTTTCACTTACTTGTGCTCATCAGCTTTTCAGAAGTAATCTCAGGTTTTGAAAGGGTCTGGTTTTGCACATCCAATTTGAAAAACTCATCTTCTGTTTTGTGGACATGATGTATTTGCTGCTTTTAACTGCCACAAAAGCAGCAAATACAGTTGTTACGGCTGTAACTGAATTATAGCTGACTGAAGGTACAACAAACTCTAGATTTTTTTAAATTAAATTAATTACATTAAATTAAATGAGGCATCAAAAATAGTAGTCATGTCTAAAATATTTTAGCAATGAGCATGATATTCCTCATCATAATTAATATTTTACACTGAAGAATAGAGCACACAAACTCAAAATAAGACTCACTGGAATTGTCTCTTCTTAGTATGAATCATTAGTATTTTATATAAAAAGAGAGGAATTAAACAAATGTAGATATACCTCTTGTAAGTAAACGGGAAAAGTCCAGATAATTAACAAAACATATACCTTTCTGCACTTTGAAACCTGAAGTACTAATAATCTGTGAGGGAGAAGATGTTTCCATTAGATTTATCTTCTGTCTATAATCACAGATTCATAAAATAATTTATTTTATAAAGAACCTCTGGAGATCCTTAATCCAATCCCTTACTCAAACTGGGGCTAATTTAGATCAGGCTGCTACATCTCTTTTCTAGTCAAGCCTTGAGTATCATAAAGGGTGGAGATTCCAGAGATTCTCTGGACAACTTGTTCCCATGTTTGACCACCCTCACGGTGAAAAACTGTTTCCTGATATGTAGTTGGAATTTCCTGTGGTTTTTGCCTCAGAACTAATCACTGAGCACCTCTGAGAGGTGTCTGGCCTTGCCTTCTCTAAACCATCCTGTTAGGCAGCAGAAAGACTCGGATTCCCCTTCACTGGACTTGCTCCAGTATGTCCGTGTCATTCTTGTAGTGGGGAGCCTAGAATGGATGCAGTACACTGATGTGGTAACACAAACGCCAGATGGAAGGGAATAATTACTAAGTTAACACACAGATATTCTGTCTTTTTCTTTTCAGCAAGACTGTTCAGAGAAAAACAAATAAAAAATTGACTTCTGAGAAAGCATTAACTATTAAAGTCAGGTGAAGAATGAACATGATAGTAGGGCAAACTGTGTAGGGAAACACCATCTAGCCCAGGACTGTGCGAACAACTTAACAAAGGGGATGACTGCGTACCAGTGCTTTACTCCTGGATCTGTTTGGTTTGATAATATAGCCAGAGAATATTGTGGAGCATCTCAAGAATCCTTTTTCCTAATTTTCCAAGGTATATAAAACCAGAAACAGTAACACAGTTTGATTAATCTAAGTCATGAAGACCTCAAAGTATAAATGAATATCTATATCCCACAAATAAGCAACTTTTGTCCTTGCGCCAGGAAGAGTAAATAAATACATCAATAAATAAACCAGATGGAATGTTCCGAAGATCAACAAATCAGTGTTTCATCGGCTGAAGCAGAAAAATGTGTTTCAGTGAGGCAAAGACTGTATTAGTCCTTATCTTTCATCAGAGAACAGCTAGCTGGAGTGTCCCTGAAGGAAAGAGACATCTATGTGGTGGCCAAAATGCAGAACATCTTCAGCTTTACAGAGGGGGAAAGGTAGCATCTTTAACTCCAGTATGGACCTACCCAACAATCTGTAAAGTTGTGTCACCCACCTCCTGCACAATGCACCACTTGCCCTAAGAACAGATGTACAAGGTCAGATCAAAGGTCCATCTAGTCCAGAATCTTTGCTCTGACAGTGGCTAGTTCAAAAATGTTGATAAATACAAATGGGCAATAATCAAAAAGCAGGGGTCTGAACAGCCATGAAGTATGAAATCCAAATTCTCAGGAAGGTCCTAAATTTTACAAAGAGTTTCTATGTCTAAAACAAGTCCAGTCACTCCTTTCCCACCATCATAAACTCTGTCTGAAGGCACTGAATTTGGTGTGTGACAGTGGGAGTGAGTGGAAAGAGCAGGAAGCAGAGATGAATTCCACAGCTTGAACTCCATGCTTCGCAATAAACATTGCTTTTAAAACATTGTGGAATTGGCCCAAGATAGTTGAATCATTCTGCTGCTTGTTTCAATAATCTATTAAAGACATACATATACTTGCATTCTCTCTCACTCTCTGTCTTTTCATTTTCTGACCAGCTGGATAAACATTGATAACATGGTAAATATTCCTGCTTTTAAAAAAGCTCCATACCTCAAGGATGTACATTTATAGGATTATTAGACTTGTTCATGACATAATACAAACTCTTCTGCCAAATGATGGACTTGATGTGAAGGCCAAATTTTAACTGGAAACACCCTTGATTTTTCTGCAGCAGAATGCCACACACTGTGTGAGGGAAGAATCTTGCCCCAGTCAGCCTTGCAGGGATTACCAAAATATGAATGCTACTCCTAAAAAACTGCACCTGAAAACACTCTGATCATGTGTATAGTTGTGAATTAGTTTGTTCAAAAATGCAAATAGGCTTCCATCCTTTGGATAACTGGGGTACATAGCAGGAACAGGAAGCCAGAGGTATATGACTCCTCCAGAGTGGCGTTTCTGGGGCTGTTATTTACATTGTAAACATCACTGCAGATTTTCACTTTCAAAGATCACACCCATAAATCAAATCCAAGTGTGCTCAATTTGTTTATTCTTGCCAGTAATGAAAATTAGCCTTAACTCCAAGCACAAATTGTCTTCTCAGAATAAACGAACAAAATTCTTCTACTTCAAACTCAGTTATGACCACAATGATTTGCACCTGCAGCAATAAAGAAAGGCATTTCCCAGAGAAAGCAGCTCCCACTATGGCAAAAGGAGAGATCTGTTTACATGAGTGAGTGACAAGTAAGCAGGCGTGGCCAGGGAGAGATCTCTGACTCCCCTTACCCTAAATGGCCCAAACAAGGTCGGCCGCAGGATCAACAAGATCATCTAAGAGGCCCTTCTTACACACCTCTTTCTTCTGAGCAGGAATCAGCGTTCAGTCCCCTAATTCCGATGTACACACATAGCTGTTTGTTGGAGTGCATAACTGCAAGGATGGCAATTTCTTCATGGCCCAGAAGATGCCTTAGCATTGAGGTTTCAATTTTTGCTCATTAAAAGGCTCCTTCCAAGAGCTTCCCCTCTCACTGTTTCCATTCTGTTGCAGCTTTCAGGCCTAGGAGACCGACAACCAGACGCTGAAAAGCATTTTAACAAAATGTTTACTAATGCAAAAAAAAACAAAACCAAAACTAGCAGGAAGCCTTGCATTTTTATGTAATGCCCATGAACTCGAATTAATGAAAAGTTCAGTTCCTCTATAAAAGTTTCATCCAGCTCTGAGCAATATACAGCTGACACTTCCTTTACTCCAGGAAACACTAAGCAACAACAAAGGTTTCAGTCCAAACTCTTATGTTAATAGAGCAACAGCAGAGCTCTGTGCCACCTAGGTAACTTCCAAAGGTCTGCTCATTGCCGCTGCTGGCAAGGCAGTTTGCACTGATGCTGCTTATGTTGCAGAAAACTCAGGAGTCACCAGGGGTAAATTTTGGAGTGGACAGGCAAAGGAGAGGGACTTCTGCTTTAAAGGTCTAACAAAGACACTGATGATTCTGTTTAAGTGTCTAGAAGTTTACTTTCCACACCCTTTTTGAATGTTCAGTATAAGCTGAAGTTTTTCAGCCCTGTCCTTAACCACTCTATAAAACCACTGGGGGATCGACTCGGCTTAACTTATATGAAGGGAACTGGGCTGGCTTTCCAGCCTGGCAGTGTCTGTGCTTCGCTCTCCAAAGCCAAGCGTGCTGCCAGCAAGCCCCAGGTGTGTGCCACATGAGCAGGTGAAGAAAATAAAAAACGTTTATGTGCATTGTGATGACAGTTCTGAGTCCGTATGAAGCACAATACATGACAAGGAGTGTGCTTATCCCAAGATACCAACATTCCTTATGTGTACAAACAGGCAGTATGCCTTCATCGTCTTGGAAAATTCATTGGACTGATGCTCTTTTGCATGGATTTTTATTTTATTTTCTTTAAAGCAGATTTGTTTTCTCTGCTTTTTTTTTAAATACATTTTATTTTTTCTAAAAAATAAGCAGCAAGGAACTCCTTTACAAGAAGGCAGGATGTCACTGCGTTTTCACAACTGCATCAGTTTAAGTGAGATCAGAATCAGCCATAGGCAGGTCCTGTCAAAACCACTAACTAAACCACCCTTTGAAACCGAAGTATAAATTGGAACTGTCCCTGTGACAAACTCCTCCATACTTATATTGCTCAAACAAGAAAGATCTAATGCACAGCTGCCTTTGAGACAGTACATGGCATTCCACCAACTTTTAGGAAGTGTCCCAAGTTGATATCTGTTGACAAAAAGGTTGTGAACACCCAGAACCACGTGGTCTTTATGATAAAAAAAAAGAACCTTCTTGCCCTGTGTTCCCATGAGAAGAGGCAAGAGCGGTTTTTTTAAAAAGAGCCAGTCTGATTATATTTGCTGTATATCTCAAACAAAACCTCTTCTCTTGGGAAAATGGGAATTTGTATCACATGAGCACCAATATCTACCCACTAACACATATGCTATCAAATTAAAAAGAGCTATTTAAAAAAATATATGGCAAAATTACAACAAGCAGTAGATCAGACTACCAGAATCTCTTTGGTACTTCCATGACCTCATGAACAGTGAGAGAAGAGATAAAGAATCACTATATGTGACATGAACAGATGCAATCTCATATATTAAACCTCAGGATATTTTATATATCAAAATATTTTGGTGCATGCTGAAACTTTCCCTGAAGTTTAACATAAGAAAATCACAAATGCATTATCTAACCAATTCAGATTCAAAAATGGGGTTTTAGAGTTGAAGATAATGCTTGTTAGGTATAGAAAAATCTTTCCTTCTTAAAGTGTATTGTGAGAGTTGTAAAAAGTATCCAAAATACTCATACACTAGCATGATTCAATGCCTGTTTCCAGTATGCTTGTTGTTGTGGCGGGAGCTGTGTATGTATGTACATAAACAAAAGCAACAGAAAGCATGAAAGAATACGTGCATGCATGTGTTTTTAAATTATCTAAGCAGAGACATAAATTTGAAGAAGAATGGGATCATATTAGGTTTAAGTTGAACAATGAAAAATTGGCCTTTTAGGATTTTATTACCATCTTCACTTTTAAAAAAGGAATATCCTTTAAATTGCAATCTACAAAGCAAATGCAGTATATATATCTAGAACTGTATCTGGTTTAGAAACATGAAACAGTCCTACAGCTCAGGTTGGGAGGTAGAGAGCTGGTGGCTTCCAACCAAATGAGTTACTAGCTACATTCTGTTTCCTGAACATGCACTGGCTGCTCTGCTCTGTGGATCGTTACCAGATTCGGCATTTTTTAAATATTTCCCATTACCCTTTATTTGATATTTTATGCTTCCCCTCATAAACCCTTTAAGCAGATTAATTGTGCCTGTGATGTTTGTTTGTAAGTACAGCTGCTCTTCCTTCCAGTTTGTTTTATAAATGTGATGTCTCAAAGATATCCTCATAAAACTGACGGGTGGATCTGCAAACAACCAGAGTTTTATCAGAAAGGAAATCCAGATGAAAGTCATTGAAGAAAACATCTGAGTAATGCTCAACATTACAAAAAAACCCCAACAAAACCAACCCCCAACCAACCCATCAAAAAAAATAAAATAAAATCCATAACTTCATCTGTATGTTTATTATGTATAATAAATACTGTTAATCCTGTAGTGTATTCAAAGTATACAGTTCTGGTAAAGTAGGATATCTTGGAACAGATAATAAATCCAGCCTCAGGAGTCTAAGAGTAATGCTAATTGGTTTGGGGGCTGTCACGCTGTACCTCCAACGAGTGCTATATTTCAGGATTCTTTTGGTTATTAGTTGGAAAGGATGGGTGAGGTTTCAAACCAAAGCAATTGCTGACTATAAAACCAGATCAAATAAAGGCTTCAGTTTGAAAGAGCACCTTTAAAGTCCATTTGTGAGATACACTGTTCAGCTGTTAAATGCCTTGTAAGTTTTCCAAGAACTTTGGTGAGCTTTCTTCATAAAATCTGTATTATTTTCATTGAAGATTAATGATAGGCTTATTAAAAAATAAAAAACTTGGAGAGATTTTCTGTGATTATGAGCAAGGGTCATCACACTACATTACTTTGGAATGTTTTTATAAGCTTTGTCAGTAGAACTGCACTTAAAAAAAAATCTATAGACCAACTTTTCCAAGTCTGTTTTTCATTTTTAGAGGATATAATCTATTTTTTCTCTTTCATTTACAAGTAAGTGCACAACATCAAAATATCATTCTCAGTTCCATCCATGCAGTATCATTTGATCTAACTTCATTATCGTTTGTAACTGATCAACCATGGTCAAATCAACATGGCTGTGCAGGTATAAGACAGGGAAGGTTTTGCCTGAAAACTAGCCCAGTTCTGCACGTTGAAAATGAAGACATAGCATGTATAGAGAGAAAACAAACCCTGATTCTCCATTTTGTGGCACAGAGATGGGCTGCTGCCCTGCGTTGGTCTGACCCACTGCAGGATAAAGGGCTCAGAGTCCCATTTGGCTGCCAGAGTAGATTTTTTTTTCAGGATAGAAAACCTTGATGAAACAAACAAGAAAATCTTTGGGGCTACTTCAGGTAGTAAGGAATGCCACAGGAAGCAACCAACATGAAGCAGGGAATGAACAGCTCCTTGACAGACCATCACAGGGTGCAGTTTTTTCTGTGCCTGCTGCAGTATTTTGCTTGCTTTTCCTGCAGGGTAAGAAGTAGTTCTGACCACTGTCATGGGGTAGAGACAGGCAACAAAACAAAGAAATAGAAATGTTCAGGACAGGGGTCTGCTTAGTGACCTCACTTCTCCTTGCTCCTCACCTCCATGATGGATGGAGGATTACTACGCCTTTTAATGGGCAGTGGTCTGTGACTGTTGACTCCGTCTGCTTAAATGGATTCAGGAATCAGAAAGTGCTTTAAGTAAAAGCCTAAGCCAAGTTTTCCACAACGCTCAATTTAAGATACTCTAAAAGCAGCTGAAAGCCAGGAAAGTCAGCTTCTCCAGATATCAAAAATAGGCACCCAAAATGTAACTAGCTGTCCAGAAGTTTTGGTTGCAGTGGCCATACTGGGTTCATGCCATACTGGGGCACCACCATCATGAATGGGACTGCTTTTGCCTTCACTCATCAGTCAGTACAGACAGGTATTTGCAGAAAGCTGTTCAGGTCTTACAGAGCAATTCAGATGCTGAAGGAGACCAAATTACTCCTGGTGGTGCATGTTTCACCAATAATTAGAAAAAGAACAAACTGGCTCTGAACCTAACTCAGAAACCTTAATTTTGTTACCTGAATCCAGACCTCTGTTTAAATATCGTTCTTTAAACTTAAATAACTTCAATAACCACCTGTTATGGTACGCATATTTCTAAACAACTTCTTAAAGTACAAAGTCATCAGTCATTGCTAGAGAGCACAGCATTTGACAGAGAAAAAGAATATAATTTAAAACGAAGATTTGTATCTATTTTACCTGGAGGAAAATTAGGACTGAAATGGCAGAAGCGCACTGGATCATTTTGGGCAATTCCTGTAAGCAGTGGTGTCAGGATGCCGCCTTTTGATGCTAAGTAGCTGAACTTGAAATCAAAGAAGAATTACAAACATCCAAAAATCTTTTTTTATTAAATAAATAAAAAAAAAACCAAACACAAAAAACCCGCAAACTCTAGCTGTCAAGAGGCCCTTGCAAACTGCCTTTCTCTAAGGTTTGCTTAAATCAAGGAGAGGGCAGGTGTTAAATATATTTGAAAGAGAAAAACTGCAGATGTAAACTGTGGTTATGTAAAACCAGAGTTGTTTTAGAGGGTGCAAAACTTTTGTTAGCTGAATAATTAACAAGAACCTTTCTATTAGACTAAAATTTCTGAATATACCCCCTACTCTTACACCTGCACTTATTCAAGGCTCTCTCTCCCCCAGTGTGAAGAGCAGCATGACCCCTTCATCCTTTACCTTTCTCTACCCATGTTGGAATTCATTAGGCACAGTGTTTACACATCAGCATATGAGAAATGGAAGCAGAAAAACGACCAGCAAGGGGAGCAACATCTTATGGATATTAAACCTCAATTCATACACAATTTTTTGCATAACAGGCCTAGAGATACAGATAAAAATTGTTGCCTTTTATGAAGCATGGCTCAAAACATTGACAAATCTTATTCTAAAAACTCTAAATGCCCAAGAAACGGAAATGCTGTACTCCCACTTCAGAGATATGTAACTGAAAGAAGGAAGACAAAACCTTCTAGCTAAAGTCACACAGCTTTCCTTACACTACCAAGTTAAATACTTCATGGGCATGTGCCTAGCATGGGAACGTGATTGCTTGCACCATCACCCTGTCAGAAGGTCCCTGGTACAGTTTTGGTCTGGACTAGCTAATTAATACTTCTCCAACACTGTTCCCAAGCACACTTTGGGAATTAGCATGGGTCAGGGACTGTTGCCTATAAGTAGTTTTATTATCATGTCTTGCTCTGGACAGTGAGAGAGTTGAAGAGTGTGGGCACGAGCTAGGCCATGCCAGCTCGTCTTGGTGACAGGAAATGGGTGCTAGCCATTTTTGGTTTTCCATTTAAAGGCATGGCCACAAAGGACCAGTGATAGGCTAGGACTTAACAGATGCAACCCTCTTTCCATCTGAGATACGAAACTATGTTCATTTTCAAGTCTAAAATCTACACCTCTGACTAGAACCTCAGTGTTCTGTTGCTTTCCAAACTCAAAACACCAAATAAAAACTGAGATAAAGCTCACACCTTGGGTAGTCTTCTGATTACCTGTTAATAATTATGCCACACAGTTCTCTGTCACTGTGGCTACTGCTATGATGGTTCCTAACAACAGGCATATTTCCTAACATTTCCATGCTGACATTCAATGACCTTCAATCTTCAGAAGTTTTTCCTGTCGCAATCACTGCTGAGTTAGGAGATAACTCCTGACAGGTTCCTTGAGACTGCAAAAGGCATGAATTTTATGGTTCTATGCAAGAAGTGCTGGGGTCCTATACCTTTGCAGCCGCTTTCATGGTCTTCCCCTTGGTGACACTAATGCCTGCAAAAGTGACAATAGGCTCTGGTCAACATGGCAATTTAGTCATTATGGTGGTGGACTGTGAAAGCTAGAAAGCATCAACCTGTGATTAACCCTAGTCACATAGTGCAGCAATCATTTTGAGTTACTACCGCCTAAGCCAGATTTGAACTGCTGACCAAGAAGTGAAAGGCTTTGTATCCTATTACCAATATCCTAAATCATCCAGCCTTCCCTGAAACTGTATTT
Organism: Ara ararauna; assembly: GCA_028858755.1. Classification (NCBI taxonomy): domain Eukaryota; kingdom Metazoa; phylum Chordata; class Aves; order Psittaciformes; family Psittacidae; genus Ara; species Ara ararauna. The sequence goes on from CM054379.1 coordinate 23,531,925, forward strand.
TTTGGATTATTATGTAGGAACAATAATAGAATACCCCATAAACAGGTTCTTTAGATATTCAAACATGTCAGGTTGTACTTTCTACATTTTCAGATAATTGTGGAGTAAATATTTGTTAAATGAAGTATTTTACATCTGTCTTGGACCAAAGCGATCTTTCTGTCAGTAATACCACTGAACACTTGTAAAAGTATGCCGGCCATTACACAGTTATGCACTCTTGGCAAACACAGTCTTTGAACTCATGTTATCGTGCTGCCAATAAAAAATATGTTCTTTTTTATCAACTGGATGTCTTTCAATTATACAATCATTGTCTGACAGAAAAGCAGTGGAAATAGATTTTTAAAAAACCTTTTTTTTTTTTTTAATTTCACACCAGCTGGCAAAAGGTTAATGTTTGTTTGCCTAACTCTCAAAGAGACATTTGGTGCAGTTCAACAGTACAGAAAAAATACTGTATAAAGATCAAATGGAATAAAAACATGTACACTTTCCTATGAAAGACAACACATGGTCTTTGCAGAAGGAAATGCTTCATTTCTTTCCTATACATCAGAGGTACTCTTTCACCTCATCATTACGTTCATCTGCAGTGAAAGTGAATGGTGCTGGAGCTGGAGGCAAAGGCTGACCAATGCTTTCATAACCCATTTTAATCCTGTAGAACACCAAAAGTAAACATTCAAAAAGCAACTGTGCTTGTAATGCCAGTCTGTTAGTGTAAAATAGCTGGTTCAATCTAAACTGCCATTACACAGACACTCATTTGAGCAGCCTAATTCAGATTATACTTAAAACTGCTATCTTTCCTATCACTGTAATCATTGAAACACAGTGAAATTACTTTTCAAGGAGATAATAGCATTCAAAACACCCCCTACACCTATTCAGAACCACACATGACAGCATGGATGCACTTTGTGATCCACCATGCTACCTTCCAACTGTTGTGGTTTAAGCCGTAACTCACACACTTCGCTCACTCACTCCCCTTTTTCTTCCCCCCGCTCCCGAAGGGATGGGAAAGAGAATCTAAAGAATGCAACAACTCCCACAGGTTGAGATAAGAACAGTTTAGTAACTAAGGTATAATACAAATCACTACTGCTACCACCAATAATAATAATGATAAGGGAAATACAAGGGAAGAGAATGCAACTGCTCACCACCCGATACAAAGCCCGACCATGCAGTGCACTCACACCCTTCTGGGTCTCTGCCCTCCGTTTTTACATCCTGGGCATGACGAGCTGTGGTATGGAAAACCTCTTTGGCTAGTTTGGGTCAGGTGTCCTGTCTCTGCTTCCTCCTGGCTTCCCCTCCTCCCTGGCTGAGCATGAGGCTCAGAAAGTCCTCTCACATGTTAACCCTAATGAAGAGGGAGGAAGAGAAAGCTTTGCTGATGAGCTGCTCTATTCACTTGTTGATGTCTCCCAGCAAGAATTACTTAGGGGTGCTGAAGTCTTCTGTTTCCAGGGAAGATGATCTTGTTTCATGGGTAGTGATGGCGGAAAGAAAGGTGAAGGAAAGTCTCCAGAAACCCAAGACAACCACCTCTCTTCCTGCCTCTGCTGTGATGCATGTGAAAACTATACCTCTTTCTTCATCCCACTGTCTTTTACTTATGGCATCATTCCGTAGAGAAAGGAACGGTTACCTGATCTACAACAAGGTGTGGGAGAGGAAGATGCTATAGCCAAAGCAGAGGTAAATCTGAAGGAAGGCTAGAAGAAGGAAGGTTGGAAGAAATAGGCTGAACACACTTGGTTTTGCTAAGAGACATGTAACTTAGGAGACTATATGTGTCGTGGTTTAAGCCTCTCTAACGCACACAGTCACTCTCTCACTCACTTCCCCCTCTTTCTTCCCCCCGCTCCCAGAGAGATGGGAAGGAGAATCAAAAAGAATGCAACTCCCACAGGCTGAGGTAAGAACAGTTTAGTAACTAAAGTATAACACAAATCACTGCTTCTACCATCAATAATCATACAAGAGAAAATACAAGGAAAGAATTCAATCACTCACCACCTATACCCAGCCCGACCAAGCAGTGCACCCACACCCTTCCAGGTCTCTGCTCTCCATTTTACATCCTGGGCATAACGTGCTGTGGCATGGAATACCTCTTTTGCGAGTTTGGGTCAGGTGTCCTGTCTCTGCTTCCTCCTGGCTTCCCCTCCTCCCTGGCAGAGCATGAGACTCAGAAAGTCCTTGGTCAGGCCAAAACATTTCCAAGCAGCAACTGAAAACACTGGTGTTATCAGCGCTGTTCCCAAGCCGAAAGTCAAAACCACAGCACTGCACCAGCTACTAAGGAGGAGAAAAATGACTGCTACTGCTGAACCCATGATAATGAGAAAAACTTTCACACAAAGATCTGGATTCAGTGCAGGCTGAAGCATATATCCTTTATGTCTTTAGAGTTGTCTTTTGACAACTCTGATATCAAAATTCCTAATCCTGAGTAATGATTTTTGAGATTCTCACTCAGGATTTATAAACCTCTGGACTCAGGTTCCTCTTTCTATGAGAAAGAGAGATTTGAAAGTTTTGTAAGCGTTCTGTAGCACATGACACCTCACAGGCAGGAACACACACTTCAGCAATCAGCATTCCACTCATCTAAGCCCCAAACTCTTCCTTTGAATACACCTGTCTGTTTCTATTGCATATTACAGAAAGAGTAAGACAACTGAAATCTGTAGGGCAACTTCTGGCAACTGGATTTCTAAATCCAGCATGTCAGTAAAATGCCTGTAATTAGACAAGATGAAGCTAATGTAACAGACATTCATGAAGAATCACTTACCTAAGACACTTGCATTATTTCTGACCCTGCCAGTTTCACTGTCATAGAATCATAGAATCATAGAATAGTTAGGGTTGGAAAGGACCTTAAGATCATCTAGTTCCAACCCCCCTGCCGGGGGCAGGGACACCACACACTAAACCGTGCCACCCAAGGCTATGTCCAACCCAGCCGTGAACACCGCCAGGGATGGAGCATTCACAACTTCCCTGGGCACCCCATTCCACTGCCTCACCACCCTCACAGTAAAGAACTTCCTCCTTATATCCAATCTAAACTTCCCCTGTTTAAGTTTGAACCCGTTACCCCTTGTCCTATCACTACAGTCCCTCATGAAGAGTCCATCCCCAGCATCCCTAGAGGCCCCCTTCAGATATTGGAAGGCTGCTATGAGGTCTCCACACAGCCTTCTCTGCTCCAGGCTGAACAGCCCCAATTTTCTCAGCCTGTCCTCATACGGGAGCTGCTCCAGTCCCCTGATCATCCTCATGGCCCTCCTCTGGACTTGTTCCAACACTTCCATGTCCTTTTTATGTTGTGGACACCAGAACTGCACACAATACTCCAAGTGAGGTCTCACAAGAGCAGATTAGAGGGGTAGAATCACCTCCTTTGACCTGCTGTTCATGCTCATTTGGATGCAGTCCAGGACACTGTTGGCTTTCTGGGCTGCAAGCGCACACTGCTGGCTCATGTTCATTTTTTCATCGACCACCACCCCCAAGTCCTTCCCTGCAGGGCTGCTCTGAATCTCTTCTCTGCCCAACCTGGAGCTGTGCCTGGGATTGCTCTGACCCAGGTGGAGGACCTTGCACCTGACATGGTTAAACTTCATTAGGTTGGCATCAGCCCACCTCACAAGCATGTCAAGGTCCCTCTGGATGGCATTCATTCCCTCCAACGTATCAACCGAACCACACAGCTTGGTGGCATCAGCAAACTTGCTGAGGGCGCACTCAATCCCACTGTCCATGTCACCAACAAAGATGTTGAACAAGACCGATTCCAACACTGATCCCTGAGGGACACCACTCGTTACTGGTCTCCAGCTGGACATTGAGCCATTGACCACAACTCTTTGCGTGCAGCCATCCAGCCAGTTCTTTATCCACCAAGTGGTCCACCCATCAACTTAGAGACAAGGATGTCATGTGGGACAGTGTCAAATGCTTTGCACAAGTCCAGGTAGATGACATGAGCTGCTCTGTCCCTGTCCATCAGCTCCGTAGCCCCATCATAGAAGGCCACCAGACTGGTGTGGCAGGATTTCCCCTTAGTGAAGCCATGCTGGCTGTCACCAAGCACCTTGTTGTTTTTCATGTGCCTCAGCATGCCTTCCAGGAGAATCTGCTCCAAGATTTTGCCAGGCACCGAGGTGAGGCTGACTGGTCTGTAGTTCCCTGGGTCATCCATTTTTCCCTTCTTGAAAATGTGGGTTATATTTCCCTTTTTCCAGTTGTCGGGAGCTTCACCTGACTGCCATGCCAAAGAGTATAGATTATTATAATTATATTGAAATATTCATCTTAAATTGTCTTGTTCGCAAAAGAAATAGGCTCTTCCAGAGAGTGATTCACTTAGAGGTCTGTTTTGGTAATTACATCCTAAAAGTCTCTGTTCCGCTGCACTGACAGAGTAATATGAGGAATTATTAGGAATTTTGATAATTTGCCCATACTTGTCTGCATTATAGCTACTTACATTTGGCTGTACGAATGCCATTCGAGGTATCTACATCCTTTGACAGGAGACTTGTGGAATTTAAAAAGCCAGAATCACATCACTTGATCCTCCTCAAATAACATACTGCAGCCCTACCAATAAATCTACAGTCATAAAGTGCCAAGCTCCAAACTTTTCTTCGTTCTTATAACTTCTCTGTAACTAAAAGAGCTTCCATCCTTGTAATATACTTGTGTCATGAATCACCAGAGATCCTACCTCTCTTGTTTCTTTTACGGCATTTGCTGCGAAGCAAGCTCCTTGGTGGTACATCCCTCTGTTCTGCATAGCTCAGTGGTCCAAATGGGTGAATGGTCACCTAAAGTATTACACCAAACAATTAATTAATAATTAGGTATGTTCATTCTACAAAATCCCAGAACAAAGCTAAAATAAACTGTGGGAAACATTAAAAGAATCAAATTGTGTTCATTATGTCTTCCATGGGCACTGTCCATGGTTTATTCATTAGATATGAGATGCCCTGATTCTGATGGAAAGAGGAAAGATGATACAAACACAGAGCTTAATCCTGATAGGTGCTGAAAGGTTTTGGGCATCCAGTGAGGTTTTATAGCTGATGCTAACTACAGACATTCTGCATCCATCAAGACTAACTTCATATGAAATGTGCTTGATCTGTACCTGTATAACTGGCCATCAGGTTCCGATGGAGCAGAATCTCCCCAAGAAATTGTCTTTCTAAGAAACGCACAATAGAAATGCTACTTCAGGTCTTTCATTTCCATGATTTTGAATAGTGAATTGACCTGAATAAATTTAATGTTAAAGAGTTATACAATTTGTGGAATGTGGTTTCTTTCTCCTTTACCATTGAAAAACCTTTATTATACTCTGCTTTGCAATGTTAAGCAGAATGTTGACAAAGTGTGCCAATTTTTGAATAAGAAATGCAATTATGACTAAAAATTCAGGTGAATTTTTTAATGTACTTTGTCAATAAAAACAAACGAGAGCAGAAGTCAAGTAAATGGACATTTTTTAACATTGTCCTACTTCTGGTTGGTCATCAACTTTAACAATCTAACTTCTGTTTAAATTAAAGTATCACATCAGCTTTTAATACAAACCCTACATGAGCTGCAAATTCACAATACGTGTTAAGTCTAAAAAAATCATCATCTGTCATTGCACTGTTTCAGCAGTGGCAGCTGGGTGTTTTTAAAAGGTTCCTATGAACACAGATCTTAGTTTAAATGCAATATTATGTTATATTACTCACACTTGAACTGACCTTCATAAATATCAAATCCTTACAATTATAAGTCCTGACATTTAATACTTTCCTGCAGACTAAGTGGGACCATGTTACATTATAAGGTCACTTGTCACAAGCAGCTTTTAGAAAAACTCATCATTTTAATGAAGACACTAACTCAGACACATGCATAGTAATGAAATTGTGGACAAACATCCTTCAGACTGGCTCAAGGATGCACAGTGACACTGCACCATACAGCACTGGAAGACGTTAAAAATGCCTTGCTAATTCACTGCCCATATGTACTAACAAGCAGCATATGCTTTGAATTTTTACCATAGGAAATGGCTTCTCAAGTCATCCTAGTGAACACTGAAGGGTTAACCCTTCCTGCTTTCCTGGGACGAAACTAGTAGGCTTCCCCAAAGGGCTGCTTTTCCCCAAGCAATAAGGAAGGAAGCTGCTCTTGCTCACTTAGCCATTCAACCAAGAAACTGGGCAAAATATCAGACTGATCCAAGAATGTGTTGGACCCATAAGCCTAAATTATGTCACTTAAAGTTAAGTGCTTTACTGGGCCACCTACATCCAGAACTCCTTTGATGGGAAGTTAGAGGCATCTCTGGGCAGCGATTCAACCCAGCTAAGGGCAGAACACCTTGAATTCCAACTGAAAATTCTAGCAAAAGCAAATGCAAACATGGTTAATTGCAATGCATCCACATACAGTCTTACTTTGATCCCAGACATGTTGCAGTGCCTATAATATTCAGGTCCAGAGGACAACAGAACAGTGGAAGAAAGTGGGAATATTTTCTTTCTTGTGTGCTCTGCAATCAAGTTCCTGTAGATCTTCCTCTTATAAACTGATGACTAGGTTTCTGATCCTGCATTTGCATTTGCTTTTATATTTGTTGGAGGAAATAGTGCAATACCCAGAACAATTAAACCCAAATACAATTAACCAACACACTAAAAGTAGAAATGTCATATCAGATTCCATCTGGCTTTAAGATGCCCTTTCACCATAGATATTATAACGTTTATGAAGCTTTCTGCTATCCATCTGCCTTTTTACTGAGCAACTTTAAGCAATATTAGCATTCACTCAGCAAAAAGCCCACCAAAACACAGCTACTAAATATATCTATCATATGAGAAGAGAGAAAATACCTAAAGAGAGGACTAAGAGATCACTATTTTTCAGGCACTCACTTTGCTTTGCTTTCCAGACTTTCATCTATCACAAATAACAAGAGTGAAATGGATAACAAAACACTGCATAAAGATATCAGAGATGTCTCCTGCATGAAAGCAATATCAGACTTTTCATTATAACATGGCCTGTATACTAATAAATGTGTTTAAATTGGTGATAGAAAAGCTTTAATTGGTCCAGACATGGAATCACATCAATTTGAAGACATGATAATTCGTTCATATGGTGATCAAAGTGGTGATCATTATCATTTGAATAATGTAAAGCATCCACTCTAACAGCTACTTTTGAAAATATCTTGGACCCATATATATCTCGTTGACTTTGTGCACCTGAATGAGGTCCTAAATAACAATGCCAGTCCTCCTTGGCATCCTTCTATGGCCAGTGGGAAGAAGTGCCTCTTCGGCTACTTCTGTTCATGGAGCCAGGGCATGAACACATGCACTACAGCTTGACTATGCAAGTTAGAATCATAGAATCATAGAATAGTTAGGGTTGGAAAGGATCTTAAGATCATCTAGTTCCAACCCCCCTGCCAGGGGCAGGGACACCTCACACTAAACCATGCCAACCAAGGCTATGTCCAACCAGCTCTTGAACACTGCCAAGGATGGAGCATTCACAACTTCCCTGGGCAACCCATTCCACTGCCTCACCACCCTTACAGTAAAGAACTTCCTCCTTATATATAGTCTAAACTCCCCTGTTTAAGTTTGAACCCGTTACCCCTTGCCCTATCACTACAGTCCCTAACAAAGAGTCCCTCCCCAGCACCCTTATAAGCTCCCTTCAGATACCTGAAGGCTGCTATCAGGTCTCCACACAGCCTTCTCTGCTCCAGGCTGAACAGCCCCAACTTTCACAGCCTGTCTTCATACAGGAGCTGCTCCAGTCCCCTGATCATCCTCATGGCCCTCCTCTGGACTTGTTCCAACACTTCCATGTCCTTTTTACGTTGAGGACACTAGAACTGCACACAATACTCCAAGTGAGGTCTCACAAGAGCAGATTAGAGGGGTAGAATCACCTCCTTTGACCTGCTGTTCATGCTCATTTGGATGCAGTCCAGGACACTGTTGGCTTTCTGGGCTGCAAGCGCACACTGAAGCTGGCTCATGTTCATTTTTTCATCGGCCACCACCCCCAAGTCCTTCCCTGCAGGGCTGCTCTGAATCTCTTCTCTGCCCAACCTGGAGCTGTGCCTGGGATTGCTCTGACCCAGGTGGAGGACCTTGCACTTGACATGGTTAAACATCATAACGTTGGCATCAGCCCACCTCACAAGCATGTCAAGGTCCCTCTGGATGGCATTCCTTCCTTCCAATGTATCAACCGAACCACACAGCTTGGTGGCATCAGCAAACTTGCTGAGGGCGCACTCAATCCCACTGTCCATGTCACCAACAAAGATGTTGAACAAGACCGATTCCAACACTGATCCCTGAGGGACACCACTTGTTACTGGTCTCCAGCTGCACATTGAGCCATTGACCACAACTCTTTGCGTGCGGCCATCCAGCCAGTTCTTTATCCACCAAGTGGTCCACCTATCAAATTGATGTCTCTCCAACTTAGAGACAAGGATGTCATGTGGGACAGTGTCAAATGCTTTGCACAAGTCCAGGTAGATGACATGAGCTGCTCTGTCCCTGTCCATCAATTCCGTAGCCCCATCACAGAAGGCCACCAAATTGGTCTGGCAGGATTTCCCCTTAGTGAAGCCATGCTGGCTGTCACCAAGCACCTTGTTGTTTTTCATGTGCCTCAGCATGTCTTCCAGGAGAATCTGCTCCAGGATTTTGCCAGGCACAGAGGCGAGACTGACTGGTCTGTAGTTCCCCGGGTCATCCATTTTCCCCTTCTTGAAAATGGGGGTTATATTTCCCTTTTTCCAGTCATCAGGAACTTCACCTGACTGCCATGATTTTTCAAATATGATGGACAGTGGCTTAGCAACTTAATTTGCCAGCTCCTTCAGGATCCACGCTTGTCTGTGAAGTATGCTAATCCAGATCAACTCGTGCTCTCCCAGACAATTTGAGAACTACCACAGGCCAAGGGCCTTCTGCCATGGGCAATTTCAACACAGCCATCTTGTTTTGGAGAATAAGAGAATTAAAAAATATTTAATTGGATATTATGAAAGAGTACCAGCTGGCCTAAAGGCCAAGGAAGGAACCTTGATATTATTTAATTTACTAATATACATAGCCCTTAGAGGGCAGTTCAGATGGGATGCTTGTTGGATTGTTCCCTGGAATTGTCTAATCCTTCATCAGAGAAACTTGTGCTGACCACTATCCCAGCTTAAGGGCTTTAGATAAGTAATATAGAATGCCACTGATAATGACAATATAGTCTATAATTAGGACTAAAACATCTGGCAGCAGCTGTCTTCCAGACCTGGGACAGAAAACCAGCACAGATTTCAAGCAAGGAATCCATTTCACAGCATCATCTAACTGCAGTCTTGAAACTGCCAAGAGAAATCTCAGGGAGGATCCTTTTTTCAGTGTTTTCTCTTTTCCCACTTAAAAACGTGCCTTTTGTGAATCTCATTCTGAGCTGCCTACCATTCATCTTTAAATATTTCATCAACTTTGGCATATACCCCATTATTTTGAATACCACCCCTAAGTGTAATTTTGAAATATTGCAACATTGCGCACTGTAATGACTTCTTCACTTTCTGGATCTGGTCCTGAGTATCCAACAGCAAGAAATTAAGTAAGGACAATTTATTACCAAATGGCATGGCTTGACCAGAACACCAGTCGGAACTGACTGACTCTTTTCTCATGTCCTTCCTTTACCCATGAATAGGAGCTAGTTGACTTGATCAGGTAGAAAGCAGGCCCGTATTCCTGTACTCATCTAAACCTCCAAAGGGAACAATTTAGGAAAGAAGGCACAGTGCCTTTTCTTCAAGGATGACAGATCACTGAAGACACGGTGCACTGACTGGGAAAGCCCTAGGAGTTTGTGGTTTACAGCATTATCCCTCAGCACTCATTCTTAATGATGTACAAGACATGATCTAGCCCTAAGAGCGCTGTACTGTGCTGTGCTTCAATAATGAGGATAGATTGCATGTTTCAAGCCCTATAGGTGATTGACACCTGTGTAATTCTACACTGCTGCCATTAAAGCAAGCAAGTCCTGTGTCTGAAACACTTTTCAGATGAATGTGTGTATGGCTACTTAGTTAGGAAACCATAACCGGAAAGGCTGGATGTGTATTAAATTCTGAATGTTTCATGTTGTACATTAAAAAAATAAAATGATCATTATAGTAAAAAAATGGTCTGATCTTCAAGTACTCTCCAGGTTCTAAATGGAGGTAACCTATATCATTTATATGAAGAAGGACAGTGCATTGAAACAGGAGAAGGACAGGTAAATTGATGTTGCAGTGTTTACTGCAGTATTTGTCATAACAAACCTAAGGTTGTCATTCTCCCTAAGAGTTATATCTCCCATAAATTTTAAAAGACACATTAGAGCCCCAACTCAGAATAAAAACAATCAAAATAATCAAAGGAACTGAAACAAGATGATTTAGATTGGAATAATCACCTATTATAGCTCCTATTGCAGACTTCTGATAACTCTTTAGTTATTTCCTTTTCTCATGGTCTTCACCTATTACTTATATCTGAAAGTGTGAGCTTTGTGCAAAGAAAGCAATTCAGTGTTTATATAATTAAAATCAGCCATACTTTACCATCAATATTTACAAGCTTCTATGCCTTGCGTCAGACATGAAATCTGAATTGCACACACGGGCATGAAGAAGCTCCAAAGACTGAAGAAGAGAAAGAAAGATGGTTGTGATAAAACATTTAAAGGCCACACGATGGTATGACCCTCATCAGTAATTCTGGTCTTCCTTTTAATTTTTTAACCATCAGACAAGGAAGAGCAACAATAAGCATGCTAACTAAAACTTCAAAATTCCTTTAACTTTTGGATGGAAGCCCTCTAAATCTGCTATTGCTAGCAATCATTACACGAGTCATCAGACTCTGAAGAGCAACTTTTCTTTTTTGGCTGAAATCCAAACCCAAATATGGGTACAACCTAACGATAGCTTAATGATTATCCTACTTACAATGAGATTAGTTGATCAAAAAAGGATATTCAGTGTCTTACACCTTCAGAATGTCTCAAAACTGTCTCCATCAACAAGAGACTTTGCCTGGAAGTCATAACCCTGAGATATTTGAAACATCATCTGCAGGATCACATAATGATATTTGTGCTTAAACATAACTTTTTCTGGATCATCATGTGAAAACATAAAAAAATGGACTTTAAGCATGCTTTACTCTGCATATCCCACCCTCTCTTTTTTTATTTTCCCCTTTAAGTAGTGATGTTGTGAGGCCATGTGAGTTCTTGCATTTCCATTCACAGAAGAGGACTCCATGTTGTGCTCTGATTTGTGACCCTTGTCCTTGCCACACATCCTTGCTTAGGAGCATGATCACTTTGGACAGCCTGCTGTGCCCCACACTGGGATTTACAGTAGCACAGGATAAATATTATCCATTTAAACTTATACCTGGAGGTCCCAAGCAAGCAAAGCTGGAGACATGTCCTTCTCAGTTCCTAATACCAGAATAAACTAACATGAACTTTATATCTGTATATACATACACACACTTTATTGTCGTTCCCTCCTTTATGGGCTACAGCAGTGGCAGTGTTTTCTGTTTCTAATCGCCATGGCCTTTATGATACTGTACTTAATGAATTATGCTCCTCAGGAGGAGGTCAGTGAAAGAATTAAGCTAAAAACCCCTAACAGTGTTGTTGGCCAGGAGCCAGCCCTTTCGAGGCTGTTTTTCTGCATGAGGTCTACCACAGCTGGAGTGAAACGACTTGCAGGTGGCTCAGTGGGCAACAGATCACACAGTACTGCTCTGTCCACCTCTCGACAGCAAGGAGGGAGTCACCTATGCCTGCCGTTGGTGGCTGAAAATGAGCAGGAAACGTCTGACAATCTTGATTAAGAACTCCCAAGCATTGAACTTTCCATAAGGAAAAGGCACACTCAGATCTCTCAGCTCTGACATTCCAACTTCCAATTTAAATACTGCTTGGGGTCCAGGAGAAAATGCTAACGCTTATCCTTATGATGTTAGGCAGTGGATGCCTTAATAAAGATGTTGTGGATGGCCCAGTCAGCACACCAAAGCCTGGGCAATGAAGTAGGTATGCTCCATTTACCCCCCCAAGTTTCATTCACAGAGAATTTATAGGTTTTATTTTAAAAGTAGCTGAAACATACTAAGTAATTTTCTGCAGTGTTTTTAAACTATCAATTTCTAAATTACATGAACAGATGCACATGTGCAGTGGAAAATAGCATCAAATAGCTTGGGGAAGCAGAGGAGCTAGAAGACCTGGCCAAATAAGGTTAGGTTCCACTAGCAGCCTGCTTGGACAACTCCTTTCATGTCCCTAGAAAGTTCACTGCTTGTCTGCTTAACTTCAGTTTCTTGCAGATTAATCACTTGTGGTTTTAAAATTACATAAAATCTTAAATATCGGCATAAATTGAGGAACAGAAGGCTTTTCCACACCTCAGTGGACAAGAACTACTGTCCATTTGCTGCACAACTCATTTGAGGCTCCTTAGCAGAACAGGCACAATCCTGACATTGTGGCAGCCGAGGATGAAGGGCTAGAGGGTGGAGTGATCCCCTTAAAAGCAGGCTGGAAGCTGTCTGAGATGCAAGGCAAAGACCAGGGATCTTGGGGATGGTGCTCATAACGAATACTTTCTCACAAACATCTCCATCAGGAGGCATAGGTAGGTTGGTGCCAGGTATCACCAGAGCAGCAGCAACTGTACTTCTCCTGGGCACCTTTGAAGGATCCTCAAAAGCAGAAAGCAGAAAGCAAACACAGCGTACATTAAACCTGACTGCTTGACTTCAGTGTTATTATGTGAAGGTACACAGGACCTCAGTTTTACATGTGCTCATGAAATCTGCTGCTGCTTTCAGTGACTCAGCTGTTTCTCAGCTACCACCAGTGAGAATTTTATGTGGTTCTAGAAATACTGTGGCTTAGAAGCAACACTGCCAGTGACCAGAAAGCTAGCGCTTTTCTCTGGAAAACACTAAGTCAACCCTATTCTAGGAATTTGAATGCAGTGTGAAGTACAAGCATGCTAAGATTTTGGTGCTGCATACCCTTGGATCTGGTGGAACAGTAAAGTAGACATCTAAATTTGGGATCAGCAAAATGTTTTGCTGAGCCTCCATGGGCATATTCAGTCCTGTGCTGCAGTTACAGTAATGCTGGTTGTCACTGATGTTGTGATCCAAAAAAAAAGGAAAGGCATTAATTTCTGCAAAACTTTTCTAATTCTTAAAATGGCTGCTACTCCTCCTTTAAAAGTAAAATGTGAATGGCTTGATCTGTGCCCTTCTGTTCTTTACCAGTCCTCCTAATTAATTAAATTTATCAAATAAGGAACAAGAAACAATAGCATGTAACTAAGGTGACCACAAAAAGTCACACAAGACACGAGGGGATATCAGAAGTATACAAATTGATATTTCATTACTTACTCTAACTACCAATCAACTTAAGTAAGAGATACCTAAGTCTGTGTGCAAAGAACTGGCTAAAAGCATATAGAAAATAATGTACTTGTCCAAGTTTTCATGAGCACCCTGTTCTGCATCCTGATTTACCCAAGAAGTCTCACAACATCCACAGCACAGTTTTTTCTCCATTTCCTTTGTGCAAAGCCATACAAATTCACAGGGACCAACCCAAAGTCCCACACCTCCAGGAATTTTATTATATTGCAGTCATGCCCACACGATCTGGAGAGAGTGAGACTGAGCCAGAAGAAGCTAACGCTGGTTGGCGTACTCTTAATTATCTTCACGCTCATCTTGTCCTGCAGTACTTGTAGTACTTATGGTCAGGACAGGCTAAGGGATTAATGACTAGAAAGAGTCAGTGGCACAGTGTGTACAGCAAAGAGCCCTCAGCTCTTCCCATCTGGTCTCTAATCCTCATTCCTGCACAATTGATCATTAAGTCTTAATTTACTGCAGTTTAAAGAAAAAAAAAAATGAGGAACATACAAGCTCATGTTCTGGGAGCTTGCATTCCCTATAAATTCCCATTACACCTAGGAAACTGTGGTTTGATTTTCTGTATTGCTAATTGGTGAGTGCAGTCAAAGAGATTCTTACCAGGTTTTCATCTCTTGAATTTATTTACCACCATGGAAGGGGAAAGGGGACTGCTCCCCTGGGAAGGAGGTAGAAACTGGAAGGATTACATTATTTTGACCTTACATTTGAGCTGACATCTAGCACAGTGCTAAATCAATGACTTGGCACAGGAGATGGGATTAACACGAGTGGGATACGAGCAGTTTGCAGGACTGCAGCTGCCCTGTGGCTACCAGTGGATGTCAGCAGAGGCTCCACTTGCAGAAGAGCAAAGCGGAAAGAGACAAAGGAAAGAAAACCCTCCAGGTTCTTTTAGCATAGGCAGTGCACAGTGCACTAGTACTCCAAAATGGCTAGTCTTTCCCAGCTATTCGTTTAGGACTACTAGAGAGTAGTAGCACATTAAGGGGTGCAGCAAAGCCGATTGGAGTGCTTGTAATTCTTTATGCTTTCTCCTTCCAAAAGCAGTACTTTTTTTAGTTAATTTAAAAACAGTGAACAAAGTCAGGAGGCCCGCTACTGGAATTGTAGTGACAGTGGATGACAGATTAAAAAGGAGCAAAACATATATAATCTTCCTCTCCTCCAGCAGAGCAGTCACTGCTCCAGGAACACTTAAATGCAACAATAAAAAGCAAAGCTCTCTAATTATTGCTTTGCAGGGGTTGGACTGCAACCTTTTAGTAAAGCAAACAATCTGGACAAGCTAAGCACAGGGTTTTAGCTAAACTCTTAACAATTTTATCTAGAACAAACAAACAAACAATCAAACAGCACACAAATGGAAAGGATTTCCTTTATTAAATTATAGCCCATCACCTTGTACAAGCAAAAGCTGACCTCACCTCCCCAGTGAACATTCCTGGCAGTGGAGTCACTGGTAAGAGTGACTGAATTTCCCATTCTGATGCCATTGCTGAAGCTGAAAGACAGGGTTCTTATGGGCAAGGAGGTGCATGAATAAAACTGGCATCTCACAATTTAAAGAGATTTCCTCCAAGAGAAGTGGTAGGAAAATCCCATCACCATAAGACTTTCCTCAAAGTAAATGTGGATTTTTCAGGACTTTCAATCCCAAAGCAATGCAAAATAAGTTCATTTATTGGATAGGAACCTGAAACTATAAAGTTCTGTTACTCGATGAAAGCTTTCCTACTCCCAGCTGATAGAAAGCAGTATCCTGTGACATAAGAATTCTCCTGTGACTAGGAGAATCCCTCCTAATAATCCTAGCTTAGGGGGATGCTGTTTGGTTCAACATTTTCTGTTCTTCCAATCTGCCCAGTCTGCAAATACAAATTATTATCGCTCATGTGGTCACTAGAGGTGGTCAAGTGTTTCAAGAAAATATTATTTCATTGGATAGATGCCAATCCTGGAAACCGACATGTTTCATGGGAACATTAAAGTTTTAACAAAAATTTGTTGGGAAAATTTTCTTGGGTCCAGAATGGAATTTTTGGTCAAAACCACAGGGAGAGAAGGAGAAAGATCTACCTCATAATAACAAATACCACAGTGATCATCTTTCCTCATAAATCAATCCTTTGAGACTCCTAACTATTTTTCAGCCTGGTTTCCTATTCAAATGGAAGTTACATGATTGCAGGATTTGACTGTTTATCTCTTAGTCTTCCTTAGGAAACACTGGAGCCCATTGGCCAAATTCAGTATTTAGAGAGGCTAATCTGAACTGTTTGGAAGAAACCAGGGGCTGAGCAGACAGAGATGTAGCTACTCTGCCCACTGTGGGAAAGTCTTCAGTATGAGAACAGACATGTTGTTTTCCTGCTAGCTTGCGAAAGAGTTCGACAGATGTGAGGTAGGGAATTGGAGATGATCCAAAGACACCAAGGGGGTAGACCATCACAGGCAAAATGAAGGAAAATCTGAGATAATTGCAGTGTATGGGTGATGAGAAGAAGAGGCACACGACTTATCTGCAGGAAACCTGTACTGTCTATTGGTTCTTCCCAGAACCACTTGCACTATTTTTCTGTAGGCTGTCAGCATTTTCCTGACAATGCTGTTCTCAGAACTAAGTAGCAGAGAGGAGAAAGCACAAAGCTGTACAAAGAAAATGTGACACTTTTCTCTTTTTCTGAGCCCAAATGTAATTTTCTGTATCTTTCAGCACTGCCTCTTCACAGACATCCCTATCTGCCTCAGGCACTTTCTATTCTATTTTTTCCTATGCCTTTTTGCTTGATTTTCTATCACTGGTATTCAAGAATATATAACAGGTGCCCTGAAAACAATAGTTTCTTCTTTTCTTGTTCCTTTGATTTTTTTCTAATATAAGAGGTCCCACATCCAAACTGTGTTCCTCCTCAATTATCTCTCTTCTTCCCCTCTGTAGCTGTAGGAATACAGCCACTGCAGATTATGAGGCATGAAGATACATCAGTCAGAGGCATGGCATTCTTTTAGACAGGTTAAGTAGGACTTGAGATACCAGACAAGTCTCACTGGAGTTAAAAAGCAACAAGCTTTTGATTTAGTGAAGATAAGGAAGCTTATGTGGAAAAATACTGAAGAAAGTTATTAAAAATGAGGAGGTGTATTGCTGTAAAGAAACCTCTTCTGACACCAGTTTAGCCACAGAAGAGGGAGATTAGCTTCAATTCACCCTGTGGGTATTTACAGGCTATGAGCAGATTTTGCAAAAGCAGGCTGAGCTTCTCACAGCCACAGGACACACTCCCTTCAGGGTCTGAACAAGCTTATTTAAAAGTGTGATTGACGTGCATTGGCATCTTCAGAGAAAACCAGATAAATATAATATAGCTCTAGAGCCTACTCCCTACTGGTTCATCTGAAAATATTTTATGATTGGAATGGGCGTTTTTCTTGTAGCCCTCAGCATTAGAGTGGGTGCATTGTCCCTCCCAACTAAATTTATCAAAGGGATGTGCAAACCCAAAATAACAAGAAGACAAAACCAGTATTGTTCATAATGAGTTATTTTATAGGGTGTTTCCCATCTTTAGCTTCAGTGTTCTGGTAATTTAACACATAGAATAATACCAGCTAGTAATTTTGGCTTTGAATGTTGTTATTTTATGTCTTATGATAAGTTAATTGCATCTTAGACACAGTCAAAAAGGAAAAAAAATCCCTGAGATATGGGGCACATTTCTTTATATTGCTGCTTTCTATTCATTCAGCACCAGTCCATGCTAGATCAAGCAGAACTGAAAATGAGAGGTAAAAAAGTGGACACAGCAGGTGTAACAGAGAGCTCAGACTACAAAAGGGTGCTATCATTTTATAACATGAGCTAGTCTTCCATAGCGACCTGCAAAGAATGTGGCCTTTGATACAGCTTCACCAGAATTAGTAGCCTTTCAGGAAATATTACTATTGTTCTGAATTCCACTTGAAAATTTAATTTGCCCCCTGTTATCTTCAGGCAAATTCCAGCAGAGCTTTATTCTATGAAATCTACGTAGGTGCATAAGAAACATCATCTTGACTCAGGAAATTTGTATGCCTTTGTACACAGACTGATCTATTTATCATGCATGTGTTTATCTGCTCATAAAGAGAGAGCTTGTGCAAATATGATTCACATGTAGGGGTGTGGGGGGGGGGGTGGGTGGGGGGGTGGGTGGGTGTGTGTGTGGCTGTGTGTGTGTGTGTGTGTGTGTGTGTGTGTGTGTGTTCAGTGTTGAAATCACATGCATTCTATAACTACATTGTATACTGTGACATACCTAATTAGGAATTATTTAAATGTTAACTAGTAAGTACTGAAATGTGGAACTTCAGAAATTCATCTTAAAAACATTCATAGAAGCAATACTGCAGCATAGAAGAAACAGGATGTGATGCAGCTTTCATACAATGTGCCAGAAAAGCAATGTGCCTACTGACTAGAAGACAGACTTGCTTTGAAGAGGGTACATTGGGTAGCTTTTTGCTGAATCCACTTGTGGCTCAAAGGCAGCCAGATGTGACAGAAGGATGGTTGGGTTGTCTTTCCACCATTATGCCAGGAAGGAGGTAAGTCTAGCTGGTTACATTGGTGCAGCAATCAGAAGGTGCGGTTGCCCTTTAGAGACCTGACCAGTAACAGCAGCTAGCAAGCTACCCATGCTGATGTGGGTGCAGTCCCATCAGTGCTATGCAAGGAACCAGCAGAGCCAGAGCCAGAGCCCCTGGGGGTGCCTAGAGTCTTCCCTCTGGTGGGTCAGGATGTCCCTGTGAGCTGGCACTGCAGCTCCAGGCTGCAGCAAAAACACAGCTGGGATCTCAAAGCCAGATGCTGTAAATGAGAGGGTTGGACATGCATTGTTAATTTGTAGTGGTTCCAGTTGCATATGACACGGCCTTTTACTTTACTCAGATTTTCTCCAAGCTTATAGGAAAAAAAACCCACCTAGATTTGTAACCCATTAGCAACCATCTCTGAAAACCCGTTTATTTAGCTTATGAATCTAACATCTTTTAATAATATGAAAAATATGAAGCGTAGGATGCAATTTGGGAAACCAAATAATAAATAGAAATATTTCTGCATTGAAGGATGTCAATGTTTATTTAAATATGTCAATGAAAGTGACAGCAACTGTTTGGATCATCTGTGTAATTCTGAAACTTACTACTTTACAAACACGAAACTGATTTTGGATTGGATTCTGCTGAGATAAGCTGAACAGTCAAATGGGTCACTGTGGCTAAACATACAAGTAAACAGATTTTCCATTTATTCTGATTTGATATTGTACGTATTGTACAATTCTTCAGAGGATTATTCAGCAATATTACTTTGCTCAAAATCATTGTGTAATAAGATTACTGGATTGCTGTTTTTGTGTCATGCTAACTTTACTTTTGCTATGAAACAATCTTCAAAAGCAAATGTGGAAGTCTTTCACCCAGCTGTACAACTTTTCATGTTATGACTGGCTACCAACAGTCACACTGTGTTATTTCATACTGCCATGTCTGAAAAGATGTAAAAAAATATGGCAGAACACAAGGCATGTCAAAAAGTCAGGAGCTAAAATATATGTTAAATATATATATATATATAAATACCAGTTCTCTGCCTAATCTAACCAAGTAGCTAATATATGACCAACCAGTTGATGGCCAATTTAGAAAGGAACATACATCACTTCCTTCCCTCTCTATACAATTAGTGAGAGGGGTCTGTCAGCAGGCAAATAAAAATGTGAAATTAAGGGCAAGGAAGTCCACAACAGCTGCTTATATGGCTTCCACTTTGTTTTGGGTTTTAGTTTTCTTTAATTTCTTTTTTTTTCCTCTGGGTAGATAAATTACTAGCTCATGGCATATTCTTTTTTCTGTGGAAAACATGGGTCCAGAGAGACAGGGGATTTTATGACCACTAATCAATTCCAACAAATTGTTCATTAACAGAAAAGAACTGGGAAACACCCTAGAAGTTGAAAGATTTCTTGTTTCCCATTTGAAGTGACTTTTAGCTTTGAAATGTATTTCAAATGAATTTTTTCAGAAGCCAAAAGTAAAATGCCTTGGAAATCAAAATAATTCATTTCAAGTGAAACAGCATTTTTTGACTCAAAATATTTTCAATTTTTTTTGTTTGAATAAAAAGTAAAATAATTTGCACTGCCTTGATTGACAATTATTTCCCTTCTGTGTTTTCTCAACTGCCAAGCTTAAACAAAATTTATTACTTTCACTGCAATATACTAAAATATGCATAAATCTATCTAGCTTTTTGTTGGCTGTCACTCAGGAAAAGCATGTGCAAATTCAAACTCATATACAGGAGGAAAAAATAAAGTAGAGGTTAACCAATAGTCCATTATAGATAATGCACATTAATTTGGGGAAGCATAACTTGGAAAAGAGCTTTTTCTCAGAAGAGCTTGCTAGAATTATTTATAACAATGCTAAAAAGAAGAGCACTTACTAACTTTCTGAGATTGGATCAGAATTTAAATGAAATCACAGTATGATAAAAATCATCAGATATCCATGTATGTATTTTAACTACACTCCAGTTTCAACATTTGCTATAAATTTTTGCTGCAGCACAAGCAAAGGGCAAATTTCCAGACACCTGGGGAGCCACGCTTAGCCCTGCTCCCTCTCTCTCTTGTAATGAGGTCATTACTCACTCGTCACTCCAACAATATTGCTATAACTACAGTAAAGCTTGTAATAATCAGGGTAGATAAAAAACAAAAGGTATTTTTTAATAAATTATCTTTTATTTTTCTTCACTGGATATAGAAGTTGTTTACAAGATTAGCAATGGTTAAATCTCCAGTCTGAAGCGGCTTGCTTTAACTTGGCAAAACTATGAACTTCTAATAGTGGGACTACCTCTTTCCAGTTTCAGGCAGTTGATCAATTTTCATTCTGATGTGCGGGACAGAATATGTATCAAGTGTACACATGCAACCTGACCATAGTAACTTTGACAATAAATAGTTCATGCAACAGCTGAGGTTTTAGGATCTGTTTACCACTCACTTTGGGATCCGTGCTAACCTTAGGACATGTCTTCGTTGTGCAGCGGAATGCAGAGCAGAAATTTCCTAGACTCTGTTAGATCCAGAATCAGCATCAGTATAGCAGTGTCAGGCAGGGCGATGGGCATGAAGATAAGCCCTGCTTCTTAGCAGAAGAGACACACACATCTCCAGTGTGGCTGGCCTCACTTCCCATGGCACTAGGCTGTACAATGCTGTACAATCAGGTAGAGTTGGTGCTAGTTTAGGTATCTCTAGACATTGGTCCAATGCCTTTGTACATACCCTGTGTAAGACACGAATTCTGTTCTTGTGTCTGAGCTTCCTCTTCCTGTAAGCTTTGCTCCTGACCTTAAAAGAGCAGTCCTTTTCTCTGTAGGGTCTACCACAGAGACACAAGAAATACAGCAGTTAATGCCAATCCAAAATGCTTTATGTTGGATGTACAAGTCCATTCTCAAAAGCATTTGGGCTGTATCAGTGCTGCTCTCTGTTCAAGCTACTGAAGTCTCTGTCTCCATAACATACTTCAGCTCAGCTGTAGCACCAGAGTTTTATGAGAAAGGCTGCTTCAAGTTGGCTTGAGGCAAAACAATGGCAGAGATGTTTGAACACTTTGCTGTTACACAGCCAGGACCCAGCCCACAGAAATGTCACTTGGCACAGATTGATTTACCAGCATGGGCATAGCCACGGAATTTAACTTTGCTGCAGCACCAGTGCAACTGATCGCAGATCTAATCCATTAGACAAATGTGAAGTCAATTTGTACATCTGCAGTGGCCATTTGCTCAGGATATCTGAGCACAGGGCAGTTTCACTGGAGCTGTTGAGCGTCTCCAACAAGCCTGCCAATTGCATGGAATTCCTAGATTAATGGCCAAAAAAGCAGCAGGACAGTAGATGATGTATAAAGATTTGCTGCCAAATATGATGGAGTTGGCACCTGTGACTTTGGCTCAGTACTGCAGTTCCCACTGTGAAGATCAGCGATTATTGCTTTAATAAGCAGTTCTTAAGTGAGCTACCTGATATCTGTTGTTGCAAGACATGGAGTGCCAAAGGCACAAAAGATAGGGAAGTTAAAAAAAACCCTAATCCTTAGGGCTCACCATTCAACTTACCTTGGGTTTTATTATTCTTCAAAAAAAATTCCTTGAGTTATTTCACCAAGAAAACAGCACACACAGAGATTTCTCAGTGGGTTGCTTATTAGCTGAGATTTTACAAGTTGCCAAGATTGCCCAGATTTCTGAGTCCCATTTTACAAGAATCAAAACTGCAGAAGGTCTCTAAAACTTGATACTAACTTGTTTGCAAAAGCACACTACTATTCGCTAAAGTAAGACATCACCATGGGGCTGGTTCATAACTCACTGATGCCAGCAGGACTCTGAAAAGTTTCTTATTCAAAAACCTCCATTAAAGCATGTGTCTCTTTGAACATCAGAAGTGGACACGCATTTATGTAAACATATTATAGGTAGGTCGATTCTGCCAAGTGCGGGCGTAGTTTCTGTAAGTGACATTAACATTAACAGAAGAAGGAAAGGGAAGGAAACAGTGCAATGTTCAGCAGCAGGTTATTTGCTGTTTTATCTTTAGAACAGAAACATTAATTGTACAATCTGAGACTTGGCAATAATTAATCCATCCGTAAAGAAAGATCCTTTGTCTTTGAAACTTTGCTGTGCTTTTAAATAAATATACATTTGTGACCTATTTTGTATATGAATCATGGTTCCATAATTGATGGCATATTCTTCAGTTAATATAGATGTAATTAGAACATCAAGTTTGGAGGAAAGGGTAAAAGGTCAGTGTCGTAAAAAAACCCTGTCCTTAAAAACAGAGTCTGGATTTCTTAAGATTACCCCAGATAATGTCTGCTTCTGGTCACATTCTGTAGTCAAGTAAAATCTCAGAACAATGTGACTTGTGGCATACGTAACTATTATTCCTGGGTCCTATGTAGAAGTGGCCAAAGAATGCTTCCATTACTACATGTGGAACAGAAGTCTACAAAGGTAGGTTTGTCTCATGCTTACCAGCAGATGGAGTTGGAACCAGGGTCTTAATATGTATCATTAACATAAATAAGGTTTTTATCTGAAATAGCAGCACATAACTGGTGTACTAGTGACATTTTATAATAGAACAAGTATGCAAGATATAAATGAAGAGAGATTTTTATTCAAATGCAAGTGAGAAAACACACTTGAGAAACCTGGACTCTGTGCTGTAATGTGTAACACAATTTGGAAGAGGTAAGAAAAAGGACAAATATGGCTTTTCCATTCACAAGCAACTGACTGGGTTATGAAATTGATGTGTTAGGCTTTAAACTACTTCCAGACAAAGTAAGCTTAAGACAAAAAAGCCCTGCACCAAGGAATAGAATCATAGAATCATAGAGCAGTTAGGGTTGGAAAGGACCTGAAGATCATCTAGTTCCAACCCCCTGCCATGGGCAGGGGCACCACACACTAAACCATGCCACCCAAGGCTATGTCCAACCCAGCCTTGAACACCACCAGCCATGGAGCATTCACAACTTCCCTGGGTAACCCATTCCAGTGCCTCACCACCCACACAGTAAAGAATTTCTTCCTCATATCCAGTCTAAACTTTCCCTGTTTAAGTTTGAACCCGTTACTCCTTGTCCTATCACTACAGTCCCTCATGAAGAGTCCCTCCCCAGCATCCCTATAGGCCCCCTTTAGATATGGGAAGGCTGCTATGAGGTCTCCATGCAGCCTTCTCTTCTCCAGGCTCAACAGCCCCAACTTTCTCAGCCTATCTTCATACGAGAGATGCTCCAGTCCCCTGATCATCCTCGTGGCCCTCCTCTGGACTTGTTCCAACAGTTCCATGTCCTTTTTCTGTTGAGGACACCAGAACTGCACACAGTACTCCAAGTGAGGTCTCACAAGAGCAGAGCAGAGGGGCAGGATCACCTCCCTTGACCTGCTGTTCACACTCCTTTTGATGCAGCCCAGGATACGGTTACACTGTTACATATCCCTTTTACATAGAGTTAACTATTATAAAGAGTTTCTCTCTGACTTATCTACATTAATAAATCCAGTGACAAAGAAAGATGTGATTTGGACAGTTTGGGAATGAAAACTTTTAGAAGTTATTTAATGAAATCAAGAAGTTAAGAAGATATGAAAAAACCCTTACTATTACCCTTCTCCCTCAGCTGATGATGCTTCAGCTGTAGGAATAGATGTTTCTCACCTAAAATAATAGTGGGACAAAGAGGCTAATTGCTTCCACTTTCATAAAACATATGAAACAAGACTCAGCCTATGACTATTGAATTTTGGTATGAGGACATTCCATGAGTCTTTACATTGGAAGAAGCTTTCCTGACTGCAGACCACAAACCTCTTGTTAAAATTCTTGGAGCAGAAACTGATTATCTGGCTGATACATTACAGAAGTAGACATTAAGGCAAATGTCTTATCATTATGGTATCATAACTAAGTTATCTGAAAAACAAAGTAAAGCTGAACTTTCCCTGTTGACTATCGGAGTTGAAAAGGTTGCTGCAAAGAATCCTTCCACTTCTCCTGCCTCCCTCCTCTTTTGGGGAAATGGAACCATGTACCTTGGAATGAGTCACGTCAGAAATGGGAAAAAGTCCTTCAGCATGATTTTCTGCTGCCCTGCAGCTTTAATAGGCTTTAAAACCTGGGCAAAGTAGGTGAGAAGTGTTGCCATCTGGACTGGCAGATTTTTATACTCATTCTGTACAGGTGCAAATCGTTGCAAGGTGTTGGGTAGCAAAGGAGCAACACCATGCAGTTCAGAAACATTCAGGAGCATGTGTACAAATCAGTCAAGCCATCCTGCTCACCGGCAGCCCCCAAATGAACTCTACTGGTGGATGCAGCAGTATTGCCCTCCAGATGTTCTGGTAAACAGGTAGAAGTAGAGTCAGACAAACACAGAAGTCTGCTAATTCTCAGTGACCCACCTGGGTATCAATTTTTATGTCAGTGTGACTGGAACTACTGCTATGAAGGTGAGAAAGTCTTTCTGTTGAGCACTAAGAGGCATAACCACACCTGAAAGAAAACTTGTGTGACCTAAAACTTTTCCTTAATGTCCTCTTTCCAGATGCTTTACCTGATCACAGGAAATGCACCTAAGAGCATGTTGTCACTAGGTGGAACAGAACTCTTAATCTGAAAACTGCATACCTCTGTTTTCACTTCCATTCTACCTCTAATCTGGTATTCCCCCTTAAAGATAATGCCTGGAGTGAAAGGTAAGTTTGTCCTTTGTGATCAAACACCACCAGTGCACATACCACACACCAATGCCTACAACACTTGCCCTGGACACTGTAGCTTTCTTAGCTGCTCTCCAACCCTGGCAACGCTCAGTTGTGCTCCTTTCCAGTTTGCCTGAGGGGCAAGCATACACCTGATTCTCTCACATCTCTGCTCAAATGGGTTTCATAAACCAGATACCACCCAGTTAGGTTTACCTACAGTGTATAAGCTAGGAGGAATCACGTGGCCGTACTCTAAGCAGCATCAGCACAACAGCATATGTAATCACATTCAATAAACTACTTTGAATTTATTAGAGTAGTCTCTGGCATAGCTATAGCCCAGCTCAACCAGCACTCTCCTAAATTTCTAGGCACAGTCAGGAAGTTGGCAAAAGCCAACAGACTGTGCTCCCAACAGACCATTTGCATCTGAACATCCTGTTCAATGGGAGAACATGGCCAGATTGTTCCAACCCCTGCACGGTTATGTTTACAAGCTGAGATGTAAGCTCAAAGCTCACCTACAAGACAGGAACCCAGAACAAATGTTGCGGGCCAAAACTTTTCTTGAAAGAGACTAAGGGGATGAACTCCTTTGGTTTTGCTCAATTGCCCAGTGGCAGAAGCTCTAAATCAGAGTAAGGACAATGATGTTTGGAGGATGGATAACCTCACTCATCCTTACACAGCTGTAGGGAATGGTCCCTCTTAGGTACAAAAAAGAGTGAGGTCCTGTATTAAAAGTGGCATAAATTCAATCTTCCCCATTGTAGAATAGCGCAGAATCTAACTTTTTAAAGTCATTTCTCAGTGGAGGAGAATGGCTTAGAATCCCTGTACATTTCCCACACCAGTGTCTTGATCTGCTGCAAGAAGGAGGGCATCATACACACATCCTGCTTCAAGAGGGAAAAAAAACCCTTCTAACTTATCACCAAAAAAAGACAGAGCTATTTCACCATAGACAGCCAAGCTACAGATCTGGAGGAGGGGATTTCTGTTATCAATTTCAGAAGCACGCAAGTGTTCAGCATTTGGCAAGCAAACCTGCTCAGAGTGCTGCACATAGGGGTCCTCACCCCTGAGCATCATTCTGCAGGGTGCTCAAGCACCTTCTCAAGGCTATGGAGCCCGTGCCAGAGGCCAGGCTCCTTCGGGTGCGTTAAGGGTAGCAGGAGAGTGACACTCTTCTGTGGTTCTTAGGCCGTGGCTTATCCAAGATCGAGAATTTTCTGCAAATACTTCCTATAAGCTTACTTGGATACTTTGCAGATCCACATATTTCCAGAATACACACTTTAAAAAAGTGACAGTTCTATTTCTTTTCTCACTTATATTCATGTAAATCCAGTGCAATTCTACTGAAACCAGTAAAGCAAAAACATATATAAGCAATGGGAAAATCAGGCTCTGCGTTTCTCGGTTATGATTCTTATATGTGACAAATGATTCTGGGGCCCTATTTTGGAAGTATCTAACTTGAAACAGCTTTTCAAAAAGGAGTACTTAATACTGTTTAAAGATCAGTCTTCTGTAGAGCACCCAAAATTTCCCAGTATTGCAAGTCACTGAAAAATCTTGGCCATTCCATCAAAGGATGTGTCAGTGTCTCAAAGAGATGCAAAAGCAATGACCACTCAAATAGTTCAGCTTTTATGGGTTCATCAATCAAAAAGAAACACTTTAATCACCTGACATGATTCAAACAACATACTTGATATCTGATACCAGACCAAGATCATACAGATCTAATAAACTTCTGGCTCCTGAAAATTTCTTTTAAAAAATATTAAAGAGGATCAGTTATAGAGAAGTTGACTAATATGCACTCTGCTCAAACAGTCTTGAACATCTGTGTATTAAATTCATTTATTAAATTATACCAATCTGTATTTTAATGAGTAAAAGATACTTATTCTGCCATCCATCAAAATAAACTCAGGAAATACTTAACATTATAATCATTTTTCTTGTTTGAACATGAGTTATGAAATATGAATCCCACACTAAGAATGCTGTACTTGCCATTATGATCAAATATGTTTTTACAGGTGCACTGAATATTCTGTTTTCATTTAATTCTCAAACTGTTGAGAATATAAACCATGTTTTATATTTCTTAGGTAGGTAATATTGCCTTTTTCCCCCCACATGGCACCCATTATTAGTGAGTTATTACCATGCCTTTTTTCGAACACACACTACATATCCTAAAGTTGCTTAGTAATGAAAATACAGATTTATGTAACATCTAGTGTCAAATAACATCTAGGGCACACTTTGGTATTGAAAGGTTTGGGGTACTAATAACTTTCAAGTGCATATTAATATTGCTAGATAAGGTGCATACAATCTGTTGGGTCAAGTTCAGTCTTTTACCACTTTGCTTCTTTTTTGCCCAAGGAAAGTTAACTTTTAGGTACAATAGGATTTAACAAATGCATGCACTGAACTCCCATTTCTTACTGTTCTGATAACTGTAATTTTTATTTTCATTTTCTTTCTCTCTCTTTATTAAAAAAACCCCAAAAAAACCCCAAAAAAAAACCCAGAAAAAAAAACCTGGCAGACAGCCAGCAAGCCCAGCTGGGACAGGTGAGGTAAACTGTAGACTTCTTCTCAGTATCAGTTTGACACCATATCAAACACTAAGTACAGTCATTAAATTCCTTCCTTCTGTTTGTACAGAATGAATAGCTGGTTGAAAACAGAGCTCAGCACTGGAAACCATATTCTCAAAGAAAACAATATTTGGGAGAGTGCAGTGAAGAAAAGCAAGATACGACTGCAAGGCACGGAGCTTCTCGGTATTGAATCCATGTGCCTCTGGTGACTTCAGTGGAGCTACATGACAGAGGTTTGGCACTGGGACTGTAATAAACAGGTAAAACTCACCATATTAGTAAGTGAGACTACAGTACTGCTTTCAATCAAGTGGGAACTACTCCATTGATTTCAACGGGAATAGGTTCAAACCATGAAAGAACATATCAGCAGCAGAGCCAGCACACAATAAAAAAGCAGCCACGTTCTGTATAGCAAATGTAACCACATATTAATCTGGGTTTTGTTCTTTTGGGTTTCTTGGGGTTGGTTTTTTTGTTTGCTTGTTGGGTTGGGTTTGGTTTTGTTTTTTTTTTGGTAAAACAAATCAAGAGCGTAAGAAATAATTTAGCATTTTATTGGCAAAAGAAGAAAACCCTTCAACAAAGCCATCAGTTCATACAGGTGCAACCACACGCCAAAATTACAGCTGAGGCAATGTCAACCCTTTTCACAGGCACATGGAAAACAGCTGATATGACGAAAGAGGAAAATGGTATAGAGGAAAATCCATAAGCAGAAGTTCTATGCTAAGTGAAGGAGAGCAGTAACTCTGTCATATCTGATTATGTCCAAACATAACATTAGTAATAGGCAACTTTTCCACTTCTAACTTAAATATAGTATTTGGAAAACTAATTTTCTTACAAAATACTTCATTTATGATTTTTACTCTCTAATTAGTCCATACCATACATAACATTCTAAGTAATTTTTGATTGAAAAATCCACCATCTTGTGTTCAATACTAACAGTTTGTGTTGATCTAGGAAGAGAAGAAAAGCCACTGGTCTGAACTCTCAAAATATACAAGCAAAAGGGTTTGACTAATAACTTGTACATCTTATTCTTAACTAATGTTTTCCTCGAATTTATTATCCTTAGAAAGACATTCAGTCATAACTGAAAGACTTAAAATTATGCAAAAAAAGCTATCACATCCTAAATGAATTTATTACAAGTAGTATTTCATAGAATCATAGAATCAAATAGGTTGGAAAACACCTTTAAGATCAAGTCCAACCATTACCTCAGGACTGCCAAGACCACCACTAAACCATGTCACTGAGGGCCTCATCTATACAGTTTTTGAACACTTCCAGGGACAGTGATTCCACCACTTCCCTGGGATGCCTGCTCCAACACCTGATCAATTATGACTATTGAAGAATTTTTCACCTTATTTTTAAGCAAAAATAATGTAGAATTGTATTCCAAACACTAGATTCCATCGAGAACACTTATGCACTAGTCTTCAAAGATAAGGAAAAAATAAAAACAAACATCTGACAGAAGATAGCTACCACCTGATCTAGCAGAAGCATCTGGAAATTTAGTAAGTTCCTATCTATTGCACATCTACATAAAAAAAAAAAAAGTAGAAAAATAGTAGAAAAAGCCCTCCAGTTGGCAAAGCCTACATCCTTTATTGACTTTTTTGTGCTATACAGACTAAAATATGGGCATATGTGCATGTGTAAAAAAAACCACAAAGAGCAGTTTATTTAACCAGAGAAACCATTTTTCTGACAGTTGTGTACTTCTTGACCTTATTATTTGAAAAGCACCTTTCCGAACTGCATTCTGTGTATAGGTTGGAAATATTTTGTCACATTGATTTCTTAGTTAGGATGATCAACACAGATTCATTATTAAATGCAAATAAATGATGCAGGGATTTTCTTTCCTTATAACATTTCTAATAAATACATCAAAAAGAAAAACTTCAACTTGAACTGGTAGAATGATTCCTGTACCCCATTGGTTCCAACTGATTTTAGAAGGAATCCCTATCAATATAGGAATCCTTGTCAGCCACAAACAGGGCTTTTTAAGTCATGATTCTTATAAAATCCTCAACAATAAGCATATAAAAAGAAATCTGCATTAAGTAGCAACCCAAAACTGAGTATACATTTGGCATGTGTCGTAGATAATAGTTAAACGCTGAACAAAGTTGTGTCAGAAATACTGAGGATGCTTTAAGTTAATTACTGAAGTCACTGAATTCTTTTGGGGAATGCCCTTCACCGTAGGTCTCTCAGCATTCACCTTCAGATTTGATTATCTTTTTCAGGCCTGCAATATATATGAAAATTTGCAAATTATTTATAACAAAGCAGGAACCTCATGCTCTTCTATAAGCTTGTGAAAGCTGGAATAGTTTGGTAATATTTACTCCTTGATATCCGCCCTGATTTGTAAACCAAGCAGCATAAAAGAACATAACATTTCAGGCTGAGTGGATAAAAGTGTTTGTGAGCTCCTCTTGGATTATATCTTACCTGACCCAAATCTGATAGTTAAATTCTCTGTGCTTATTAAAGAGATTTCTCAAACTTCTGCTGTCCTAAGGAAACTCAAATAAAGGAAAGCTACATTTCTGAGTGTGGGTGCCTACCCTCTTCACATGAAAAATTGGCAACAAGAGTTTTCTTTCTTTTACTCATTAGGATGCCAGATGGCTGCAAAAGATTTTTCATGGGAAGAATTTGTTGATTTAATTAATTTTTAAGACAAAAAATTAGAGAAGGAAATAGCAGTGGGCTTATTGGTGTTCCACAGGAGTAGTAACTGCAACATGTACAGGCAGAGAAATACCCCCAGTAACTCCTAATCCTGAACACTTAGACACATCCTTACCCAAGAATGCAACTAACATCTTTAGAGTCAAAAATATGTCTTTATCTTTGTAAGCCTTTTCCTTTGCCTCTTGTAGGCTATCGTGTATTTGTGAGACATTCTCTGCTTTGGTGTCTAATGGTCATGGAGAAAAGGTAAGTTTTGAGTAGAGAGAAAACACAAGCTAAGTCTCTTAAGTGAACTAAGTCTCTTAAGTGAACTGTCTGCCATCAAAACTATTACTTATTGGGTTTTCAATTTTATTTTTAATTTTTTTCTTCTTTTAAGATTGACGTTCCTTACTATTTCTTTGTCAGAAAGTATTTAACTTCCCTATGCCACAATATATACTTCACCAGATTTTCATTCTTCATATACCTGTTTTTAACTACCATATGAGGCGCTTGGAAAGCAGCATATTACTGGAACTTTTTAACAGTTACATTAAATAGTAATTTTTTCAGACCCTCTGAATGCAAATAATTAGCACAAGGGTGTGGAAACAGAAAATCTTGCTAAAAGATAAAAAAAGTATTATGTAACATGAAAAAAACTCTTAGACCAAATAGAGCAGCGACACTCAGTTCACATTGAAGGAGACGCCTAACGAGTACTAATGCTGGAAAAACTTTGGTATAAGACACAAATGTAAACTCAGTGCAAGTTTACAAAGTTGTTTGGCTGTAGTAGAGGAAATACAGCTCCGACCTATGACCTACATAGATAACAAAAGGAATATTCACTTTCCTTTTACCTCCAGAATTTTCCATAGTTGAACCCATGCTTTTCCTTGGAAATGACTGACAAACAGGAAAGTACATAAATTGTCCAAGGTTTTATAGTGGTTGATATAAAATGAATGTGTGAATATCAGAAGGTTAAGTGCTAAACAAAGAGAGAACATAATAACATACATATATTTTGCATGTAATCTGTTCAAAGTTCTTTTTCAGAGAATCATTTAATATTTGTAAGGGAATAAACTAGATCACTGGTGTTTAACTACTGTGGCTAGGTAAATCACAGCTTCTTTCATCAACATTTGGAGACATAAATGCCTTATCATAAAAAACTTTGGTTCATATGTTCAATTCTTATATGTGTATAGGTGCAGAGCTTCCAGAAAACAAAAAAGGTACTGCACATCTGTGAATCACCTGAACTGCACATGTATTAGTTCCACATTCCTGAATCCTGTGTGCTGATCTCGGAACCAATACACTTACTGCATGTACATTACCCAACACAAATCCATGCAGAAGTCTCCAGCAGCTCTTAGCTGGCTGTCAAAGATGACATCTGAGTATAGACTACTTCTACTACTGACAGTTGGACAGATTACTCCTGGTTGCCTTTCTCTTCCCAAGGAAATCTGGGGGTACACATGCTTTGAGGGCAACCTCAACAACTTCCTATACACCGTATTTCTTCAAGAAAGACTATCATCCCAGCTGTAATGATCTACTGCTATTGCTGCAGCAGATCAGTTGAAATAGTTATTTTTGTTTGTAGTATCTATCAGATTCTCGGGTATCTCTCAGAAGCCGTATCTTGTCAAATCTCTCTGTAATGAGACCATTCTTGTTTATTTCATATATGCTGTCTTTTTTTATTTACTACACCAAGAAAAGCAATTGGCAAGGAGCAGACACAACAAAGATAATGCAACAGTAGAGAAGATTACCATAATTGATAGGTATTATTTACCAATCCACCATAAAAATCTTTTAAGTGAAACATCAACTGAAATTAAGTCTTGGAGATAGTTGAAAATAGTCCCTTAAGACAAAGGAGTAAGAGTTTGTTTATAAGAGCTGGTTCTCAGCAGAGGTTTTGGGAAGGAAATAAGCATTCTTCACCAGTTGCACAGTATATTGCCTTAGGCAGAGTACACTGATACTAAAACAGTTTGTCTTATTATTCATCTCTGTTCATTTCTGCTGTTGGTTTTGGTGTTGACATAAAAATAAATGAATAACAGAGTACCTAAACAAATGTTTTGTCTAATGGAGATCTTATAAATGACATGACAGTTACATAAAATGTCAAATTCTCTTCTGTCGCTGTGTTTTGCATAAAAACAAAGTATGTGATTTATGAGGAAAACAATTAAGTACAACCAAAAAGCATGAAAGGACTCTCCCTAAATTCCACAGAGCTTCAAAATGGATTATTTTTTTGAAGAAGAAATAAAAGTTACTGACAAAAGATAAATTAACATCAGAAGGCCTGTAGGGATATTAAGAAACTTATACTACACTGAAAAGAAAGACCTAGTGGAAGCTCCGTAAAGCACTCACAGAGGGGGATAGCAAAGGAAGAAAATCAAAAAAAGACACATAGAGTGGATATAGATTAGATTTCAATAATGTAATCCATTATGTTTTGGACACAAGACAATTCCCCCAAACATACAATTATAGGAGCAAAAAGTTTCAAAGCTACCAGTAGTTCTATCACCTTACAGATTTCTTACCGTGTCAACAGAAGGAAAGAAAGACTACAACAAAGAATGAGAAAAAGCATCTAAGTGAGGTTTCTGCCCTGAATTCTTCAGTAGAGCTTAGAGAATGACTTGCAGGAGCATGGATTTACAATGCCCAGTACTGTGTATCTCTTCTCTTGCTACACCTAGGAAAGTAAGCACCCATGTCTTTTCATATAGCATCCTAAACATCTCGTGGAAAGCTTTTAACTTCAAATATTCACTAGGCTTAAGAGGTATGGTACAAATTCCTGCACTATGTCTTGTTGACAGCTGTTTCCAGGTCTTCATTTCTGACTGGTCACCAGCTGCTTTTTCCCGCCATAGAGTATGATTATTACTGATACTGCCAGAACCCTACTCAATCGTGATAGCCCATGGTGCAACTTATCCACTGATTAATCACTGCTTCAGAATGTATTTCTAAGTCTTCATCTCTTCCAGTGATTCATGTTTGCCCAGACACGACTGCCCTGCACACTGTGTGTGTTACAAAAAATGTCACAAATCTGCTAACAAATCACTAAAATAGTTAGATGGCCTGAATTCCTGCCGTGAGAACATAAAGAAAATCTTTTTTTTTTTCTTTTTTGACAAAACTATGACATTTACAGATCTATTTGGTTTGTGCCACTCAATACAAAACATACATTTTATTCTGATGAGTTCCCTTCAGATTCTCTAAAGCAAGTAGACAAGAAGATGATTGGACCAAGTCAGGAAAATATTCTGGACCATGACAGGAAATGAGGTCAAGCTGTGGTATGCTAGAAACTCATCTTGGGGTGAAGCAAAGATTATTGGTCAATACTTAGGTTGGGGTACATATCCTAGGTTCAAATGTGACTTAATATCACACATCTGTTGTCAGGCCATTGACTGACCTCACCTGGTGCCATCAACCTTACCTGCTGCCCATGGGCCCAGGAGCCCCTGCTGAGGCTGGTGTTTTCAGTTCCTCCACGATCTGTGTCACAGGTTTACCTGTCTACACGTCTGATCATGAACCCTGTTGATTTGGACTCAGATCTGTGGACCCAGTTCCTGGCTTAATCTTTGATCTGCCAGAGGATCACCAGACTCTGTCTGATTCTAGTCACTATTACAATGGCAGATCCCAGCTGCCATCCCTAGGACTACCTTTCTCTCTTGCTTGGAGACAATGGGACAGGGCTGGCAAGGCCCCTGCCCTGCTGGCCACAGCTCTCATTTACCCAGCCCTTAAGGAGCAGATGACCCTCTCTTGCATCCTGATACCTGGTCTTGGAACAACAATCCAGTCTTCCCAGCATTAATGTCTAAGTTCCAATTAGTTCTGGCTCCAGTCAAGATGTTAAAACCAAGGCATTCTTTGCACAATTGGTCAATAGTAGGTGTATTGTTCTCCCCCCTGCACTATACCCTAATTGCCATACAAAGAATTTACTTTTGTATAGAAAATTTACCCCCATGCTAAACTTGAGGGGTTTGATATCTCATCGGTGCTTCAAGCGAACTGACCTCAAGAAGGTTGTTCAACATTTTTCATGTCTACCTTGAAGCTGAGTCAATGTACAAGCAAGAACGCAAAGCTCACAAGACCAGAAGGACAGATGAGGGGATGACCAGAAAACCTCTTGGAAGGGGCACATGTGGGGTTCCAGATCCAGCTCCCCAGAACAAGCATTACATTAGACCATCTCTAGAAGTGGTCCAGAAATCAGAAATCATCTGTGTTCCCTTTCCATTCATATTCTCATAGCTAAAGAAGATGTAGGCTCCTTTTGCCTTTTTTCTTTCTTTTCCAAGACATCTGCATTTCCAACCACACAGCCAACCAGTTTCAAATGTCTTCAATCCCAAGAAGAGGTGAGTTCCCTAAGCAGTAAGTAGAATACTATGATGGAAACTCTCCAGTGACTTGGGTAGAGTTTGAGTACCTCTGTTCTATGAGGGGCTAACAAGCTTATTTTAAGACATGATAGAAACTGCAGGGATGAATTTATAATTAATTTATAGGTAACATTTTAATTTAATAAGCTGAAAAAATGCAGAAAAATTAGTGCAGTGTCTAAATGCATTGTTAAGAGTATCTAAAAAACACTCAACTCTAAACTCTATCTGCATTCAAAGACACATGACAAAAATTGTAGAGTCATCTGAAACTGACAGCTTCTCAAAGAACCTTGAATTAAGAAGGGTATGAATTATATACTAATGCATACCAGTAGTTTTAAAATTTTGTCAAATAAAAGAATTACACCAAATAAAATATGGGTAAATTTTGGGCAGTATTTGTTTCCCTGGAGAAATTGAGGTATAATCTACTATAACCACTCAGCCATAATTCTACCTTTGCGGTTTTTAGACACATTGTGATTTTACTCTTAAGAAATTTCTAAGAAGATTCATTTATTCTAGAATCATATTGACCAGAGGGTTTTAACAAATGTTTTCCTGAGCAGATGCAAAAGCATACTTAATACCAAATAACTATGCTGTGTATACCAATAACTAGACCTTAGCATAACTGTGGGATTTTGTGTCAATCAGAAAAAAAAATTATGGTTGTGTATTCTTACTGTGGAAGAAAGAATATTAGAACTGATTTAAGTAGTTTAAATATCTAACGTTTAATCATGAGACTTCCCTTTGCTTTAACTATTTATGGGCTCATTGATAGTCCCATAAATTCTAAGCACATTAAAACCCTGCTCACAAATGGAATAAAAATCTGGATGGAAGAGGCCAGGTTTCAAGTTTCATTTTAATATAAAAATTGTAGAATTCTATAGGATCAGAACTCTATGAGCTGTTGAGCCCTTTGGTTTTAAGTAATTTGATTTACTAAAAGATCTGATAAAAACAAACAAAAAAGTATTTTACTTCATATTGCTTATATTTATCTTTAAACTCTGCTTTGAATTTGTATAGTTCCAAATTTCTTAAGTTGCAAAGCAAGTAAAAATTCAACGCATTCATAAGAAATATGTGATAGATAACTGCCTGATTAAAATTCCTGAAGCAGGATGGGTGTCTTGTATTGCATTACCTTAATATTCTCCCATTGCACATGTGCTCATTTATCTTCTTTTATTCGATTCTGTACTTTCTCTCTTTTCTTTGGGCTATATATTATGAAAATAATATTGCTAGTGCTCATTTACATAATCAGAATGTACAGCATTCCCGTGATTTGTGCATTTCTCTTCTCTAGCTTGATAAGGTTATTAAAATCATAGGCCAGAACATGGTACGATGATTGGCGAATAGTGTTTTCTGAAAGACTGTGTGGTGATTAGAACTGAAATTACCATTTGTTTCAAAATGTTCCAGGGAATGATTGCCCACTGAGATAATATAAGTTAAGTAAAGAAAACTTCAAACGGTGTTTAACAACAAAGTTGTATCACGTATTTATGGGAAATTCAATGTAGTTAATGCAGTGCCCTGCACTGCAGAGTGCAATACTAGTCTCTTTAAAAAGCTTCTTCTTCCTATTTTTCTAACAGTACCATAAAAAAATCATTGTTAAAATTCGTCATTCTAAAGAGTCAAGGCTAGCATTTTATAGAAGCACAAGTAATTATAAGGAAAGGATATGTTATAGAAATAATAAACCCCCTGTATAAAGGTCAAGCTATGTGAAGTAAAAAGCTTTTATTAAAGAACCTTTAGTTCTGACCTAGAGACCCTCAAAATCATTATGATCATCACTACCTCTGTTGAAATTAAATGGTTAGGTCAAGAAACATATTTTAATATCTTCAGCATAATTTTTATTTGGAAGGCACTCTTGAAAGATCAAATCATAGCAATATCATGGGGATATGTGTACAGAATATTAGTATTTATGAATAGCAACTGTTCCTTCACTTTTCCTTGTGCTTCTGGTTCTTCACTTTTAAGAACAATTTGGGGCAATATTTAGTTTTGTCTTAGTCTAAAAATTTTTGAAACAAATTCAGTCTGGGTTAACCTTTTTATATACTGTTGCTAGAGCAGCTGGAAGTTATAACTTTGTCAAACTGAGTATTATAAAATATTGTAAAAAACACAGTAAATGTACCAGAGAGTACCTATCTTAGACAGGAGGTGATATGCTAATGAGCCCAAAAGGCAGAGAACATAGAATAATAGCTAGAGGATTATGGACAGTGATTGCTCAGTGACCATTTAGAACTGATCTGCAAAATGGCATGTAACAAAAAAAAAAGGGGGGGGGGATACAAATGTGTATTTGAAGAGATGAAGAAAACACAAATGAAAGTTCTCTGACTACAAAGGGCAACTCATTAACAGCTCAGGATATTATATTCTACATGGTTTTACTGCCTTCCAGTGTCAACTCTTGTGCAATGTATTTTCAGGCTTTTTTTGTAGCTGTTATTTTAGCTTTAAGGGGAAAAAAATTTAAATATAAGCTGTAAAATCTAAGACACTTGTAACAGGAAAGTATCATGCAAACATAATGGAAGATGTTGAACTGGATGAAAGCATATAGATAAGTGAATGCGAATATGTAGTCACATTTTTTGCTAAGCTTCTGGAAAAGCAATATGGTTTAGGAAGTCAGCTGGATGTCAATGAAGTACATGGTGATCTGTAATAGATGTGGAAAACTCTAAGGCTGGGGGGTTTTGAACTTTGCCTAAAAGGCTCAACAGTTTATGACATCAATGGAAATTCCAAGTCTCATTTTCAGAAGTGGATTTGAAAACCATTACTTGAAATGTACTTTTTCAACTGGAAATACGAAGCATTTATATGATGGAGAATGGAAATCTTTCCATGTTCTACTACAGACCTCCCAGGCACTAACAAGAATATCCTTTTATTTTCTGCCTTTCTCTGCATCCACTTCCTTATTCTTTCCCATTCATAGACATTATTTTTCAGCATAGCCTCCATGCTTTCTCTATTTTCCACATCTTTTTATCTCTATTGCTTATGGTATTCATTAACAGGTGAGCATATATTTTTATTGAACATGCAGGCATAAAAAATAACTTTAAAAATCCCTTTTTAAGTCATATGCAAAAGTGAGAGCCTGCCAGAAATAAGCTTGCCCATGCAACCTCAATTGATTTATCTTGGGAATATGCATTTTGATACAGGCTTCAATTACATGATCACAATTTTTTTTCCACAGCACCCCAGCCATTTCAGTGCTCAGACTAGACGGTGCTTACTTAACGAACAGCTGTTCACTATTTTCTTCATTGTTCACTGCATGGTTACATTGTTCAATACATGGCCTCGTGCCATCTTTGTTGCACACTATTCAAACCACTCTCTAAAAACATTTAACTTCCCCATGAGCTTCATTTTATGACGCTCATCAGTATAATTTTGAAATCTTTACAAATATTAATTATATCCACAGTATCCACATGAGATAATGGGTATTATGCACATCCAACACATGCGAACTGAAGCAGGGAGACTACAGTGAATAATATTAATGAATTTTGGATATCCAGTTTGAAATGGATCCAGCCTGGAGAAGAGAAGGCTGCGTGGAGGCCTCATAGCAGCCTTCCAGTATCTGAAGGGGGCCTATAAGAATGCTGGGGAGGGGTTCTTCATTAGGGACTGTAGTGATAGGACAAGGGGTAACGGATTCAAACTTAAACAGGGGAAGTTTAGATTAGACATAGAGAAGTTCTTTACTGTGAGGGCGGGAAGGCACTGGAACAGGTTGCCCAAGGAAGCTGTGAATGCTCCACCCCTGGCGGTGTTCAAGGCCAGGTTGGACAGAGCCTTGAGTGACATGGTTTAGTGTGAGGTGTCACTGCCCATGGCAGGGGGGTTAGAACTTGATGATCTTAAAGTCCTTTCCAGCCCTAACTATTCTAAATACCTCGGATTTGATTTACAGCTCTCATTGACCAAAGTTACTACTGGGAGTCTCCAGCACTTCTTCAAATTTGTTTCTACAATCTGAGGCTATGTACCAAGAAAATGAAGCACATTCTGATGGCAACAATCTATGCATAGTTTTCTTTAAGTTACTTTCCCAGCACCACATATATCTAGAGCTGTGATGGGACAGAGTTCAATTGTCTAGACCAGCATTCACATCTTCATCATGAAGCTCTCCCTTTCTCTTACTGAATTCTCTTGCTTCAGCTTTACAACTTGTGCAACAGCTGGTGATGCAGACAACCTTATCTGTAATGCAAACTCCAGAGATCTCCATCCTGTCATCAGGACAGAGATCATAGAAGCAAGAACATATGGATCTTTAACAAAAAAATTGTGCCGTGATCATTCTACCTTTAAAGTAGAAATTCCTACTCTTTGATGCCCTGACTTTTCAATCAGAATGTTTCATTTCCCACTTCCGGTTTTTCCTTTTATTGTGTCTTTGCCCAAGTACTCTCAATTTCTTCTCTCTAGTTTCCTCTTTGTTTTCCTTTAGCTCTTCCCTACATCCCTGAGTCCTTGTTTCTTTTTTTAAATTGTTTCAGTCGAGTCCTTTCCTTTCTCAAATTCAGCTTTTGTTTATAATGCATCTGAACATGCAGCTCCTTTCTATCTTTTCATGATAGAAAGAAGGGTTAGAGCTGAAAACAGATAGTTGTCATAAAGTGTACAAAGCAAGACCAGTTACCTGCTCTCAGTTTAGCATCCATATAAGCCAGGATGTCCGTGTTTGTCACTGTGAGCTAGGCCAGGCTCAGTTTCCTGGTGAGGGATGGGACCTACCAAGTAGAGAATGATCTAGGGACATTGAGACACCTGAGGATGTTTTGGAGTTTTAAATCCGTAAAACTTATGGGGTTTTATCTGCACCTTCACTGAAGTAGCAAAAAAAAAACCACTAAAAGCATACATTTTCTTGCCAAATCAACCCCCTTGATTTAGGAGCACTGACTTCAAAAACTTGAGTGACATGAACAAAAATACATATTTTTTCCTTGCATCATTACTAGAAATGGCAGAACTATTTTGGCTGTAGCTTTCCAGAAAAGCTGGGACACCTACTTGGCATGGAAAACTTCAGTCAACCAGTAACAATTTGGCACTACTATAAGAAGACAAAATCAAGGTTTCATAATAGGAAGCATTAGGTAATTTTAATAATAGGCAGTTCTATCACCTATAAAACCTTTAAACATAAAATATTATGTGTGCAAACAAATACCAAGAAAATTCCAATTAAAAAGTGACCTAGTGAAATGGAAAGGAGAAAAAGCAAACATGCAAAAATATGTAATACTACATCCTGACCCTGAAAAATAAAGACACATACACTTCTCCAGCTTAACACAGCAAGTGTCTGGAGCTTTCTTCACCTCAGTTCAAAACCAGAAGAAAACAAAACATAACTTTACTCTGCCAGAAAAAAAAGAAAGAAAGTTAATATTAAATTAGAGTGCTTGAGCTTCCTTGCTTCCTTGTAGTAAAGCATGGCTTGTCTAGGGCCTAACCTCTGACATTCTTCTGGCTGCTTTAATGTAGCATAATGAATCTCCAGATAATAGAATCATAGAATGAAAGAATGGTTTGGGTTGGAAGGAACCTTTAAGTTAACCTAGTTCCAACCCTCCTGCCATGGGCAGGGACACATTCCACTGGATCAGGTTGTTCAAATCCCTGTCCAACGTGGCTTTGAACACTGCCAGGAATGGGGCAGCCACAGCTTCTCTGGGCGCCTTGTGCCAGTGTCTCACCACTCTCAAAGGAAATAATTTTTTCCTAATATGTGATCTAAATCTATCCTCTTTAAGTTTAAAGCTATTCTCCCTTGTCCTATTCCTACAGGCTCTTGTAAAAAGTCCCTCTCCAGCTTTCTTGTAGGCCCCTTTAGGCACTGGAAGCTGGAGCCTTCTCCAGGCTGAACAAGCCCAACTCTCAGCCTGTC
This sequence comes from Ara ararauna, assembly GCA_028858755.1. Classification (NCBI taxonomy): domain Eukaryota; kingdom Metazoa; phylum Chordata; class Aves; order Psittaciformes; family Psittacidae; genus Ara; species Ara ararauna. The sequence goes on from CM054379.1 coordinate 23,572,649, forward strand.
TCCAAAGCAGAGGTGTTCCAGCCCTCAGAGCATTTTTGTGACCTCTTCTGGACTCACTCCAAGAGGTCCTTGTTCCTCTGGTTTTGGCAAGCCCGAAAGCTGAATGCAGCATTCCGGGTGGGATCTCAGAACAGCAGAGTAGAAGGGCAGGATCATCTCCTTTGTCCTGCTGATCACATTTCTTTTGATGCAGCCCAGGGCATAGTTCACTTCCTGGGCTGCAAGTGCAGATTACTGGCTCATGTTGAGCTTCTCATACACCATACACCCAAGTCCTTCTCAGATAGATTATGTAATTTCATTTTCATTCAGATAATGTATTTTCATTTTCTCTGTGTATTAAAATTGGAAGTATCTTTTTTCATCTCTCTCTCCAAATTTTCCTATTCTGTCAATATACAAAATACTGAAGAACGTTTGACTGCCCTAGATTCCAGTCTCATGGGCCAGACCTTACTGAAAATCTTTAAAATGCCTTTTATTGACTTTTTAACGATTTTATTACAGAACACTGTTGTGGAATGAAATACAGGATACTCAATGAATCTACATTGATAAAATGAAGTACAGTAATATTTAATGAATATCAGTTTGGAGTGTTTAAGATAGTTAAAAATCACATTTATTTCATAGTGTCTACTTTTTAAAGACAAGGAGGGTTTTATGACTGCCTAATCTGTTTTTCATGACATACTATTAACCTTCCATAGTAATTTCTGCATTATTCACATAATTTTTTTTGTTTGTTTATTTGGAACAAGACAGGTTTCAGAATAATATTCACTTTAAAATATTCATAAATAGCAAATATTCCACATCTCGGGAATGGTGAATTTAGTCATTAAAAATAGATTACCCACTAGCCCTACATTGAAAGAAAACCTGCAGAGTCTGTTCTGTTGTACAGAGTGCAGCAAAGGATTGACTTGAATAAAATTTATCACAGGCTATGTGAATACTTCAGAATTTGTATAATCTAGCAGAAATTCTCCAGGCTGAAAAGAGTTATCTAAATTAAAGGGTTATATGTATGTATAAAATACGGTATAACTTGTAAATATTGCTTCTGTAGTTTACCTTAATCCTAGGCAGTAAACTCACAGAACCTTGCTGGTTTAAATAAAATGCAAGAAGGAACTGACTGGAGGATACATTTTAATAGCTCTCTGTCAGAGAGAGTTAACACACTTGCACCTCTAACAACAGCATTTTTATTAAATCTTTATTATGATGTATTAAAAAAGTCCCCTTAGCCCTCAGGTAGTTGGTTGATGCTGAGTTTTCAAATAAAATATTTATGAAGTTCTTTGTTTAGAAGTTTAATTGTATCTTTAAATGACTTTCATATGCTTATATGCTTTACCCTGCAATATAAATGCCATATGATGCTCTATCATACCGTCCGGAATAGTCATTATGCATTTTACCATCACAACTGTTACATAACAATAAGCAGAAAAAAACGACAAAAAGATAACTAAGTTAAACCAGATCTTATACATACTTATTTTGTTGGTAACACAGATCATATCTCCAGGAAAATGTGCTTCTAATCATGTAACACAGCATAGTCCTGTAATACTTTCCATATTTAAAGTTTTGGTCAATGTATAGTACTATAGAAGATACTAAAAGGTACTTTGCACTGACCTTTCAATTTCTCTGCATGGCTGGGGGGAAGGACAAAACTCTCATGGCTAAAGAGCAGAGGTTGAATCAAGAGACCTAAGGTCTATTCCTTAAATGAATTCAGTTTTGCTTTTATAAGGGCTGTAGAGATCCATTGCTCTTGTGGTACAACATTCAAAGGGAAGCACAGTTTAGAAGATTTGTTATTTTTCCAAGCAATGGATGACAATTTTGAAATCACCTTCCTGATTTAGGAGCGAAAGGGACACTTTCTAAAGTGAAAGCACATTAGAGATCCATGACATTTCATGTGAAAGCAGAGCTGCCTTAACTCTCATCCCACTGTTTTGTGCAACGCTCTTCAGATGTTGCCCATAGAGCAGATTTTGGACATCTGCTCCAGGCAGACTATATGGTTAGTCTTCTTGGGGTTTAGGCCAGCTAGCTGACATGACAGGAGATCCCAAACAAAGTTGTCCACAGTTTTACAGATGGAAGACACTCACCCACCCACCTGTGCAGTTAGGGAATGATATCATGAAAATATCAGTTTTGTTGTGAGAAGTGACACCCTTCTCCATGCCCTGGGCAGGTTGAAGAGTCATCACAGGCAGAAAGCAGAGGGAATTAAAAAAGTATGATGCAAACTTGGAGGAATAAAGGAAATTGTGAATTCATTAGGTGAGATATTTGTTTTGGTAGTTCTCAAAAGGGATGGCAGGATATGTATCTATCATTTTATATTAACCCCACATTACTATTATACAATTACTGTAATTAAGACAGCTTGATAGCTCACAATACTACCTGAATACACTTTGCAGACTTTTTTGCTTGTTGAACAAACACTTCATTAAAACCCTCTGAGGGAAGTCTCAGTTCACAACCATTAATTTTGCAAAGCCAGCATAAAAACTGCTGTTGATCCAGAGGACTGTTAGCATATAACTGGATAACATTCCCTGTCTTTCTAAAATAGCAAATACTCTCTTACGAAATTTGTTCTTCTGATGATAATTTTCATTGTAATAAACAGCCCCTGAAATCTGTCTTTCCTATATAAGGAACCTGCTCCAGTGATTATAGTAAGAGCCAACAACATCCAAGAAATAATCTCACTTATCATTTAAGGTAGAAAACAATATTTTCCTGTATAATACATTACTATAAAGTCTATGAGAACCCAGGAAAGCTCTGGAAAGTACCTGTGGAGACCCTTGGTTTCAGAAATGGAGTTAAGGAGGGTTAAATCTATTTTTAAAGTTGCTGTTAATCTATTGCAATGTCCACCTGCAAGAACTGGCAATTTAGCAAGTTTTTATAAAATTGCTCCAAAAACATGTATGCAGCTTTAAAGTCCTGCATGTTAATCACATTAGCAGAAAGTTAACTGATCTCTTCTCAACAAAATGCCTATCTTGGGAAGCCAAACTTAGCAAGACATGATCAAACTTGGTAACATTTCACGTCACACCAAAAATGCAGGGGTTTTGCAACATTTTATAGTGTAGCCAACGTTTTTTTTTTTACACCCAATTGACAAAACTATTGCACCAGTTTCAGTAAGTAGTTAATTAAATGTATCACATATGAAAGAGATATTTTTTTCCCTATTTTGTTCTGTACAAAGGCTGGATTTTATTTTAGTCACATAGATATTATTCTATTTACTTCACAGACATTACTTATTAACACCAATGGGAAGAGAAATGGAGCTATTAAATCAGTTTCCTCTTTTTTCCTTGATGCAACCTGATGCTTTACAGTTTACCATGGAACAGTTGCATGGTGAGAGAGACAGATTTCCTTGTGTTTTTAATAATGTGTTCTCTTCAGGGAGAGTCAATATTTGCCCTGCCCAGTTCGGCTGGCTTCACTTTAAAAATACTTATTTATGATTTAAAGGGACTGGAGATGGTAAAGAACACGAGAGGACAAGGGGTAATGGGTTCAAACTTAAACAGGGGAACTTTAGATTGCATATGAGGAAGAAATTCTTTACTGTAAGGGTGGTGAGGCACTGGAATGGGTTACCCAGGGAAGTTGTGAATGCTCCATCGCTGGCGGTGTTCAAGGCTGGGCTGGACAGAGCCTCGGGTGGCCTGGTTTAGTGTGAGGTGTCCCTGCCCCTGGCAGGGGGGGTGGAACTAGATGATCTTAAGGTCCTTTCCAACCCTAACTATTCTATGATTCTATGATTCTATGACTTGCAACCATTGGGGGCATATGACTGAGAGGAACATCCATTTTTATCAGAGGGAATTATATTATGCAATTGCTTTTGCGAAGCGACCAAGTTCTTTCTGCCCTACAACTAAAAAAAGCCCTTTACATGCACTGGAATGTCATCCAAGAACATAATGATTAAAATGTTTTAATTCTCTGTGTCAGACTTCATGACCATTTCATCTCAATTTGTTCTTGGGTCAGCACTGTTCAATTCTTGTGTGTATTCATCCCTTTCCAATATACTACTTGACAGCAAGAGTGTACCCCTTGCCTCTATTTCCTGCACTAAATAAGCTTGGTACTTCCATCTCATCTGATAAGAACTTAATTCCCCTTATTGTGCTGGACTTTTCTGCTTGAAAATGCTTACCAGAACAGTACATGCTATTCCAGATAAGGTCTTATCAGAGAGCTGTATCAGGACAAATAGCCTATCTTTATGGAAGAACTGTTTTGGAAGTATTTCAATTGAAATTTAATGGAAATACCATTAAGCTTTGTTTGGCTTTGTAAAAGGTGATGCAAAATACTCTGAATCAACACAGCTGAAAAAATACAGTCTTTATTTAGAAATGCTCACTTAGGAAAAGAAAAAAATCCCTTTTGGGATGACTTGGTTAATTATTTTGCTTATTTGTGACCCAAAATGAAAAGAAAAGGCAAAAAGAAAACTGTCATTACTCATTATATACACAATTTATCACAGAATACAGTTCTGTCCCTCTGCTTATTAAGCCTCTCTCAGACATTCTTTTGTGTCCTGGGCTTCTGAAAAAGCCTTAAGACTGATGCTACCTAACTGAATCACTGCAGTCTTCTGCAAAACTCTGAGCTCACTGCTGGTTTTGCACCAGTACATGAAAGCAGATTTAGGATTTTAAATATTTTATGTGGTGCACGAAATGAAATAGCTCAGTTATTCATGCATCGCATGGGCTGCTCTCTTTTCTATTATTAAAAGAAAAAATAAATAAACAATTTGTGCTTCTTTTTATATTTCATTGCAGGCATGAGTCTACCCTGCTGACCTTTCCAGTGCAGCCTTCTGTTAGGGAAGTATTATACATGGCGTGAAAGGGCAAGCAAATGTACCACATGAGGATGTGAAGAATTGCTTTGCCTTCTCTGACTGACCTCTCCTTCAAGAAACTCTTGCTGGCAGCATTTGCCAGTGCAGCTGCGGTCCTCTGCTGCCCCAATAGCGTGTAGGTCTGTAAAAATGATCCAGGTGGGTTGTGTTGATATTAGCTCAAGAGACCAAGGCTAATTGCCCAGTGATCCTTGGAAACCATCTGGAGGGACTCAGCTCCAGCAGTAAGACAGGCAAAGCCTGCAAGAGTTTCTTAAAGGAGAGATCAGTCAGAGAACGAGTCTGCAGCTGTAGAGCCGGGAGGTGCTGTTATTGCTCTTGTTCTTTCCTTATTTCTTTTTTCCTTTTTTTTTTTTTAATAGATTATTCTTCTTTAAGTAAATCAGGCTCACCCATGTTAGCCTTTCGGTTCAGCTCTGAGTGTTAAGTTAGAGCTCTATGCTGAAAACAAGGTTGTGATTTTCAAAAAGCCCAATAATTTTGGATTGACAGAACTCAGCTAAAAGCTGCAATTTCTTATGTTGGCATCTTTTCAGTCATTGTCACAGATGTGCAGATAAAACAGAATCTGAGTTTGCAGTAAGACCTGTGCAGCAGCTGAACCGCATTCCCATTCCTCTAGGCTGCTGCTTATCCCTTGTACTGCAGAAGACGGACAAAAGGGAAGGATCAGGCTATGTTATATTAGGCAATGTTTTTCTTCACGCTCTTCCTTCTCCCTCCTTTTCTTCTGTTGCACGAATGAGAGGGAATGTAAACCCCAAAACCACATCCAGAGTGGAACAGTACCAACCCAGATTTTGCCTATAGTAGATAGGAAATGTTCTGTGACAAATCAGAAAGTCCCAGACCAAGAACATGCCTGTGGGCATGTTCAAGCAGGTTTACAGGCTTCCGTCACCCCAGAGACCCTGACCATGCCCTACAGCCTACCCCAGGGAAGCCTTGCTCAGCAGCGCAGCCCCACCAAGCTGCATTGCTCCAACACATCTCACCCATTGGAATGTACTTCTTCAGAAGCAGCTCTGCAAGAATGGATGCTTAGGTCTGAACCTGAACCAAAACCAGACAACAGAGGTGATACCAGGTATTGCTGAATTGCTATTAGTAGCAGTAAATAAAATGTAAACATAGATAGCTTGACCTAGTGCTTCTGTTTACTGTAAGAACTTTTCCCGGGTGTAGGCATATGGATGGCAGAACAGGCTTTGCCACAGGAGGTGATACTAACAGCCAGCAATATCTATTAAGTTTCTAGCTTCTTAGCAAAAAGGCAGTGAAATTTCCAACTTAAAACTTTCTCTTGTTATTTGCAAGCCCCAAACCCCTCTACTGCCTCCAAAGTCCTAATCTTTTTATCTGCAAGAAATAGGGAGGAAGAATATTTTTCTGATGGGCTTGTACAGTTAAAAATCATAAACAGTAAAGAAATCTACATACTAAGGTTCCAACAGAAACAGAGACTTGGCTGACTTCTGTAATCTGAACTTTGCATTAATTAGGTGTTTTCAATTTGATTAGAATAAATTAGCCATCTCATTTGGTCCAGTATTTGCTGTTTCCCAGCCATATTTAAAACCATATCCAAGATGATCAGGGATTCTAACCAGTGGAACAAGAACAGAGAGAGGAGGATGGGGAGTTGAGGGCAGAAAGATAAGCAGGGACCAAACAGAATAAAACAGTTGTCATCTGCCTAGGATTTGCATTCTGGTTGTGAGCTGTCTTACCTTGTGACAGCTAGACTGATGACAATCCCATCTTAATCCACATATTTTATGCATGTATTTTTTCTCCGGAACATAATTATTTTATGAAACTAAGAAACATCAGATAAACATGGTAACAATTATTGGTGCTTTGTTCCTGCTTTTGTTGGATTTGGAGACGCACTTGACAACCCGGACCAGGGCTACTTTTGACAATGTTTGAAGAACCAGTTCAGCCATAGGTTGATGTCAACTACACTAATCAGAGCTCTATCAGTTGATAACTGTATTCATATGTTGCACTTCACTACTCAGATATGTGTGGCAAGCTCCACAGGACACATAGGCTATTCAACATTAGCTTTCTTTTCTAGACAATTTGTTTTGAAGCTAGTAATTCAGCTATGGTGTCACTCTAATTTTTCCTTTACAGATTCACACATTCCTGGTAACATGCATAGAAACATGACTGCCTCACTCATTTTGAAACCTTGGAGAAGAGTCCATTGCTACAACACTGCAGCCTTGTACAGAGAGTGCAGAAGCAGGAGGAACATACCTGGAGTTCAGCTCCTCCTACTGCTACAGAGAGCCTGAATTCTCAGCTCCCATTTCCCAGTGCTCTGAACAGCAGGCTATGCACAACGCTTTGTTTGCGCACACATGTGAGCATGCCCACCCTCAAGAACGTGTTGAAATTGTTTTGTGCTGCAGCCAAGAATTCAAGATTCACGGGGCCAGACAGACGCTTAACCAAGACCGATTGTGTAATCTGCTAGGCAACCCACAGTCCAGGGAAGCAGAAGCTGCTAATATGAATTCCCCATCTTCTCCCTTGACTTTGTATTTTAAGTGTAGTAGTGGGTTTTATGCTCCATATTGGATTTAATGTTGTTAATGTATCAGGCAGCTCGGGCGCCATGCATTGTTTTCTTGTATTAAAAGCTTCTGAGGAGATGGTTTCAAAATATCTACCTGCAGCAAAAGGTGTTTTAAGCACGTGATGCAGATGAACTGTAGACACCTCAAGCTTTAAACAGAATATTTAGAACCTTATAACCTTAGAGTTATTATTTGTGGATTTAGAAGTTTCACATCAGTTGTGTTCCAGGCAACTTCATGTTATTCTGGAGCTCATCTTAGACATCCACAATTTAACAGACCTTTAGCTCCTGCTATCAACTCCTGCACTGCCCCATGCCTTAGGTTTTCTACAGAGCTGATCAGAGAGATGTCTGAACTGAGCCTAGTAGTTTCATAACTGCACCACTTGGGTGTTATGTGCTCCTGTTCAGGAATCTAAACACTGATAGAAAAATTTGGGATATTGAAATATTTTACTTGTTTTTTGATCATCTGGAATACTTTACAAAGTGTTATATGTAGCTTGAAAAGCAATTTTGTGCTGAAAACTGCTGGGTTTTTTTAATGCAGAAGCAAAACAGAGAACCTGCAGTTTCCTTTCCAAATAAATGGTGGATAGGTGTTTTGTTAGAAAATTACTATTCAGCTGCATTAGCGTCTTAGTCATAGAATCATAGGATCATAGAATAGCTAGGGTTGGAAAGGACCTTAAGATCATCTAGTTCCAACCCCCCTGCCAGGGGCAGGGACACCTCACACTAAACCATGTCACTCAAGGCTATGTCCAACCCAGCCTTGAACACCGCCAGCGATGGAGCATTCACAACTTCCCTGGGTAACCCATTCCAGTGCCTCACCACCCTTACAGTAAAGCATTTCTTCCTCATATCCAGTCTAAACTTCCCCTGTTTAAGTTTGAACCCATTACCCCTTTTCCTCTCACTACAGTTCCTCATGAAGAGTCCCTCCCCAGCATCCCTATAGGTCCCCTTCAGATACTAGCTGTGGAGCTTTAGAAAATTACTATTCAGCTGCATTAGCGTCTTAGTCGTGGAGCTTTATCACTTGAAGACTCATCTCATAGGAAGCACAAGACCCTTACTGGCAGGGGCAATAGAGTATGCTAAGCAGAAACTGGTAATAACATGTCTGTTGATCTGGCAAGCTACCACCTTGGCCCCTCTAATACTGTTAGTATGGTGGCAGACAATAGTAGCAGAAGAAACAAGGTTTCTTCCAGGTTTCTGACAACCCTTTCCCCTCTATGTGGACCTGCATCATGCAGCCAAAGGCCATGGTCCCAGGCATTTCAAAGAACACATGCCATTTGGCTTCTAGAAAATTATCTAGTTACTATTTCATATTGTAAAATACATTTCTAACACCATACGTACGACATGGCATAGTTCTAACAGGTCCTTGTCCTGGACCAAGGCTTTTTTTATCAGCAAAGAAACAGTTTGTTCAGTAAGCCTTATTCTAGCATATCTCACTTGAAATTTTGTTTGCAAGACAAAGCACAAAACCCCAGTGCTCTACTTATCTGTATTAAGTTATTCATCCTCTTGCTACACAATGAGGAAACTTGGTATCAGTCAGTTTTAAATGGATTGCTCTACAATTGTAACAGACCACAAAGAGATTTCTGAACATTCTGTTTATAATAACAAACAGGAGTTTTGTTTCCATCCAATATTTTTCATTAGGTCTACAAAACACTTAACACTAGTGAAATGCTAGAGTGATGAGATCACTGTTTGTCATGATGACCAAACTTATATTACAGTTTCTCCATGCTCCCCAATACCCTGTATCAGTTGTCTCCTATCTTAAAGCAAGACTGTAAATTCCTGTAGGTATCTTTGGTTTTTGTAGCATTTAGCATAACAGGATCCCAGGGATCTCAAACGTTTCAGTAATATTGCAACCAATAAAGAAACTTTTGGTGTTCGGTCCAGCGTGTTTTAGTTGCAATGTATAGAAAATAAAAGAATTATCTTTACAGCTCATCTTTTCCACCTCCTTTCAATATTGTTGACATAGTTCATACTACTAAGGTTGGGTTGACTGTATGGTCAGTTCAACAGTAATTTCGTCCAGCTAAGTTCTTTGCCTGCTGTACAAAGCTGAGCTCAATGGACATTATTATCAGGAATGACATGGGCTACAGCATCCCCTGCCTCTCTAGTTACGTTTGCACATAATATTTTTATTTACTCAATCCGGAATAACCACTCATAATAATAAAATCAAAGTCATTCCTAAGGATCCTCTTCAGTACCAGAAGTGGCAGATTACACCATCTGACTGACAAGAAAGCATCCACTAACTAGGTGTAGATTTCTAGATGGAGTAGCCACAACGGAAGGTAAATGATGACCCCCCCATCCCCCACCCCTGTTTTACTACTTCCAAGATATCAAGTGGCCAATGCTTGAAAACAAAGAATCTAGAAAAGTCCTAGGTTACACCTGAGGAGGAAGAAAAGGCATAGATGGCATTTGTGCAACATAACCATGCCACTCCCACTCTCTCACTGCTCATATTAGACAAAAAAAATGATGGGAAAATGTACTTGGAGTCGCTGCTGTGAAGGAAAAGGAGAAGAGTTGATGTAATATTTTGTCAATTGGATGAAAAGATAAGTTTTGAAGTCACAATGGATAAAGTAATGACAATAATCAGAAGAGGATCTAAAAAGTAAGAAAAATTACATCCATCATGTGAATCAGACATTGGTGAGCAGGCGCTATTGCAGGTGCTGACAGGTAGGAAGGGAAGCGAGTGGCTACGCTTTGGTTGATACTGCTGTAAGGATGAAATGTCGCACTGCATGTGTAAAAAACTAAAGTGGGTCAAGGAGCGGGAGATGGCCTAGAAAGAAGGCTCTGCTGTGCTAAGCAGGGCTAGGAGACAGAACAAGGGGAGGAAGAGGGGTAGGGAGAAGGGGAAAAGAAGAAGAGAGGGGGGGAGGGAAGGGAAGGGAAGGGAAGGGAAGGGAAGGGAAGGGAAGGGAAGGGAAGGGAAGGGAAGGGAAGGGAAGGGAAGGGAAGGGAAGGGAAGGGAAGGGAAGGGAAGGGAAGGAAGGGAAAGGAAAGAAGGAAAGGAAAGGAAAGGAAAGGAAAGGAAAGGAAAGGAAAGGAAAGGAAAGGAAAGGAAAGGAAAGGAAAGGATAAAAGGAAAGGATAGAAGGAAAGGAAAGGATAAAAGGAAAGGAAAGGATAAAAGGAAAAGAAAGGAAAAGAAAGGAAAAGAAAGGATAAAAAAGGAAAGGAAAGGAAAGGAAAGGAAAGGAAAGGAAAGGAAAGGAAAGGAAACGATAAAAGGAAAGGAAAGGAAAGGAAAGGAAAGGAAAGGAAAGGATAAAAGGAAAGGATAAAAGGAAAGGATAAAAGGAAAGGATAAAAGGAAAGGAAAGAGATAAATGGTAAGGAAAATGCAGAAAGCAGAGAGAAAGAGTTGCTCAAGCAGCCCACCAATCAGTAACACCACCAATCAGTAACATCAGCAGCCTGAGGAACTCACTATTCAAAATCACCCATGTAGATGGAAAGAACTTAAGAAAAAGCTCAAAAAGCTTCTCATCTTAGGTTTGCTTCCCTATGTTTAAGTCAGATTTTCTTCTATATTTTTTCCATATGCTCAAAGTGATTTTCTTAAATTACTCTGTTTAGAAATAAACACATGGAAACAATAAACATCTAGAATATTAGCTTGCATATTTCCTTAATGTATGCATATTTCTCTCCAATTTTCCACATGAAATGAGACTAATTCACTTAAACTTCTCAGGATCCACCCTCTGTCAAAGTTTCCATGATTTCACGGTTAGATCAGTAGTTGATTAATACCTTTGAGAGTGTGGATTTATAAATTTCAAGTAAGTCAGCTGCTCAGCTTGTGCATAGTAGAATATTTACACTGAATTCAAGTGACCTCTGTGAATTGACACAGTTGAAAAATGGCCTATTATTTCTTTTTCTTATGATGAAAAAGTAGGAGAATATTAGGTATATAGAAGTCACTGCTTCTAAACAAATACAATCAAGGTTTCTTCAGAAGTTTTTCTACTTTGGGATATTTTGTGCCACATTTTATACATTCTTTGAAATTTCAGTGTGCTGGTTTATATTCTGCAGTTATGTACAAATTTTAAATTAACTCACCTCCACTCAAATTCACTGTTTTCCTTTGGATCAGTACTGAAAGCGGAATTTTGTTCAATAGCAGCATTCCCTCCATATGTTTTTCTTGCATTCCTGGAGCAAAGAACTTGTCCTCAGACCATCTAACTCTGCTGTCCCCAGCAGTGGCAGAAAGAGACACACATCACAGCAGATGATCATAGCTACTTTTTGAAGTACATGCCCTTCAAAAACCCCCATACTCCACTATATGAGGGGTGCCAGAGAACGCATACCTATCTGGTCCTTCTAACACCTGTTAATAAACTGTTGTCCACTTATTTGACTGATCCTCTTTTGAACCTGTTGACACTGCCTTCGCAACACCCTGGGGCAGTACATTTCAGAATTTCATTACCTCTTTTATAAAGAATAACTTTTTCTGACCTGTTTTCCATCTTTTTCATTTTGTCTTGTGACAGTTCAGATTCTGTACAGGTGACTCATGTCAAGTTTTCACTTGACTACTATTACGAATTATCCAACCCAATTCAAACAAGAGGGACTATGGCCTCTTTTGCTTTTAATTTAGTAGTGACAACAGATTTCCTGTCTTGAAGGAAAGCCCAGCCCAAGTTGCAGGAAAAGATAAAAGGGAGAGGATGCACAGCAGGATCCACTCCAGGTACTGTGAACTAAGAGAGAAGGTCATGGGCATGTGAAGCGATCTCTTGATATACTAAATTATTCTCAAGGTCTAGTTTAATGCATGGTTGGGGTTAAGCAAAGACAAAACAGCCCTCCTGAATTTGAGAGTACTTACCCTGTCACTTGTATTTTCATAGAGTTCTTGATGTTTCCACTGAAGATTTTAAGCTGATCTAACCCAATAGTCTCCAGGCACATGCCGTAACTGGTTAGAAACAACCTGTGTGCACATCCTCTTTTATGCTTTCCGTCTGATTGATCTCAAGCATCTCACTGTCCTGCAAGCATGAGCAATACCAAAAGACAAAGAATCCGTCATCTTCCAAAGCGTGGTATTAAGATTTTGTCTGTTGAATAGCACAGGCCAAATGCGTCATAGCAAGCATTATGGAGCACTGGAGTTTGTTTACTAGGAGTTTATCAACTGGCAGCTAGAGTGCATCTGCTAGAAAGACTTCCATTATTTACTTATTTCACATAATGTCAAACCCATTACAGTCTTCACTACACCACTGTGAAAATCAGGCTGCAGATTTTATTTTTTTCCTGGTCTTCAAATTCTGTGCTATTGTATTCTTTCACTCCTTTTGTTTGTTACACTGAAGAATGCTGGAATATTAAACATTTTGTTCTCTGTACACGCAGATGTTTTTTAATAAATCTGTTCATTTTGTTCATGTATCACTTAATTCCTTTATGCTTTATTTTTCAAATCATGAACCATTCTTTTGCTTCTTCTTAAATCTTTTAGTTTTATAACATACGGACCTGGACAATCATAGAATCATAAAATAGTTAGGGTTGGAAAGGACCTTAAGATCATCTAGTTCCAACCCCCATGCCATAGGCAGGGACACCTCACACTAAACCATGTCATCCAGGGCTCTGTCCAACCTGGCCAAAACAGACAAAACATGCCAGAAGTGGCTGTATTAAGTGCAGAAATCACATGGGTAATAGAACGACAGATTTCTATCCTCACTTCAGCCCATGACATGTCAGTCTCCATGACACCTAGGGGTGTGCAACTCTGTCCCCACTGGGATAACTTACTCCTTGTTACCATGGCTTCAACTTTATGTACAACTACTTTAGCAGCGATTTTTTCACGTAGGACATTCCCACTAATGTTTATTTTTAGGAATCCAGTTTATTTTTTTATGCTCCATTTAAATCAGCATTTTCTTCATATAATACCTTCTTTTCCTGTGATCAACTGCCAGTGGTACTCCCAAAGAATCTTATCTCTCTACTCCACCATACTCTTAAAGGTTGTTTCATGTAAAGGCTATAAAAATGTCAACATGGATTAGCTACATTCATATTTTTAATTATCTAATCATTTCTGAAGGACTCGCAACTGAATGGCTCTGCAATTGCTTCATTCCCTTCACTCATTGCTTTTATTAAACCCGACAACATGACACACTATACAGCCTCTGTGGCAGCCACACAGGAATCACACTAACAGAAGACAAGGAGCTGACAGTTTCATCCAGGTGTTTTGACATTACCCTATCATATACTCCTCTCTAAAATAGAGTTATGACTTTCAGACCTACTGCAAGATAATCGTGTCTGTCAGATGACGCTCTTTTCCCTACTGCTGCCTATGCTTTCATAAACGGGAAATGGATTTCCTCTCTTGAATATTTACTAAGTGAATTTTAATTTTGGCAGATAACAATTTTATATCACTGAGCTACTGCTGAACATACCAACCTACACATAAGTATAAGCTTAAGGCAGATAATTCAAAGTAGGAAAAAGTACTAATTTTAAAAAGTATTAATTTGAACAAATTACCCAGCAATATATCTTTTCGTCCTCTTAGCATCTTCAGATGAAGACTTTCTGCAACTACAGGTATCACATGCAAGAAGTAACTGTTTGAAATTTACCATCTATATACTTCCTAATAAAATTATATTGAATAATAATATAACATCATTCTGACCATGAACTCCATGAACTTTATAGAATGCGCTTATTGCAGTCTATGATAATAACAATTGTTTATTTTGAAACTCATATGTCATTCTGATGCAGTAAACATATTTCAGAAAGGCAAGCCCAGTGAACCTTGATCTTTTGATCATGAAATTTTTTGGGGAAAAGATTTCTACACAAAATAATTTAACTTCTTTACACAGTCCAGCAATGTTCTGTCAAGATATTATAGTAAAAAAAAAATATTCCAGCTAAGCAGAGGTGCCTGAAGCATTCTCAGGAGAAAATTTTCTTCTGTGACAGTAAAAGAATTCAGCAGTTCCATGTTTTGTTCCTTCTATAAAAACAGAATTCCCATTTTCTTCCTAAACTTTCCACAAGAAATTGAATATAGTTTTTTTTTCCCCAATCAAATTTACCTATATGCCCATTTTCCACCCAACATGTTTCTCTGCTCAGATTGCTTGACTGCTCAGCCGTGCCTCAGAGAAGCAGAAACATGAGACCTCAGCTTTCCCTATGGCCTCCAGTGAGGTAGTGGTTGACAGAGATAGATGGTAAAGGTAGATCTGCTTTACAGGATGGTCAGATGGTAAACAGAACTTCTTTTACTCTATGTATTCACGTTTCTCCTGTTTGCAGAAATAGGTCCTGTTTGCACTCAACAGGTATGGTGCTACAGAAATAGCAATCTTCTCTCCACCTATTAGTGAAGAAGCATGTTCCCAACTCTCATCACATTTTACACTCTGCATACCACAGGCTGCAGTAAGAGACTCACTATAACTGTTCCTCCTAGGAGCTTTGCTTTCTTTTGTGAGATGCACCATTTACTTTGTGGATGTCAAGAAGCTGAAGGGATGGCTTGATAATTGAGGCTTACTCTAAGATACACTAGTTGAATTTCAGCTGAGGAGGAGTGAAGGCTGGAGGCAATAAGGGCTGCATTCCTGTGTATGTCTCAAGGGAAGTGCAAACAATACTCACAAAGGTCTGATAAATTTTAATGAGCAGAGGATCTGGGACACAGACTATGAATGATTTTTTTGCCACCTTCCTCTAAATGTATTTATATCTGTCCTGTTCCACAATTGCAGACTTGAAACCAAGCCAGACAAGTGGCTGTGAATTACACACAGTAAGACTTGGTCAAATCATGGTGTGTGAAAGGGGTATGAGATGTGCCATTATATTCCCCTCTCAGTTGTAGCTGGATGTTTCCTTAATTGTTAGCACATCACTTCTTGTTTTGTTTCTCTTTTGACTGCTTTTATTGGAAACTATTCAGATTATCTCTTCCGAAATGGAAGCTGGAAATCAACTTGAGATACTGTGAGGTGAGTTTCTGTTAGCAGATGATCCCTCCCAGCCCTTTCACATACTCAAAGTAAATGCTGGAGTTGGAGGGGAATACTTCAGCCCCACAGGTTCAATGCAAAACATTTTAATCTACAGCTTGTATTTTGCTGGTAACACACATTAAGATATTTGATATCTTAATTAGTTACCATATTCAAAATACAGAATAAGGAAAAATAGATTTCAGATGGAAGCTAAGCCCCCTGTAACCATCCTAAAGCACAATAGCTATTCAGATTCCATGTTTTCCCTTTCAGAGAGGCACACATGCAAACGGATAGCCTAGGGCCTCCTCAAAGGCAGTACATACCTCAGGAACTTCAGTGTGCTTCACTGCAGAATGCATCTTAATGGCCCCATTTACAGCAGCAGTGAAAATGAACCATGACTTACTGTCTGCCCAGCTGACATGGTAGAGCTTTCAATCATACAACTGAACTGTCTTACTCCCCAAACCAGGTGGTACTTCTGAACTGTTTCTGGGAACCTCCTCTGGTACATGTCACCCTTTGGTCTCTGTTCAAGCATCACCTGGAAGACAGCTTCTTGGCACAAGTGAAAAGCACGCCCTAGACTGTGTGCTGACAAACAATATGGATGATCATGTGGCAATGTGTGAACCCATGCCAGCACTTATTTTATTAGTAGAGAGGGAGCCAATGTATCTAGCTTTAATTATTTAATGTCAAAGCGTTCAGCAGCCATGAAAGCCCAGCCTGGGATACCTTCAGGGCTACTTTTGGGTGCCTTATCCTTTAAGCCTCCAAACAGTACTGCAATGAACATATAAGCAATGTCTAGGATGACTTCCATTATCAGAATGAATGGCCAGGGCAGCTGTGCTTCCAGTAGTTTTTGTTGTCCTAAGTAAACCCATTGGAGCTGTATTGGTCAAAATAACAGACCATCTATCCAGTCTGCTGGAGTAAAAAGACACTGAGATACCTTTTGTCCCTGGCAGTAATTCTTCCATAGTAATACAATGCAGTTGAATGGCTGCTTTCCAACCACAGTCTACACTATTCTCACAAGTCTGGAAAGCTTTTATTTATCTTTGCACAATGTTTGGTTTTTAATTGGACATTATGGAAACTCTGACAGTAATGTAAAAGATGATTAGCAATAAAACAAAATATAAACCAATGGCTTCTAAATTTAATAATAGGCTAAATGTCTACATTCAGACATGTTTAATCAAAACCAGTTTGTAAACTTCATTTTATTCAGGTCAGGCAGTCAACAGTACATGTAATGCATACTATAAAACTGATTTAGGGCTTTTGGACACCCAAGCATCTACATAAACCAAGCAAGGATTAACTAGGTCTGTCTACTCATAAATTACAGCACATTGTTTTTAAGTGAACAGGATAAAAAGCAACATGCCGTGAACCATCTACATCATGCTTTTCTCCTTTGACCAATTTCCCAGTTACTCTCTCAAATTATCACTCCAGTTCCTTCTTTGTTCATCCCTGTATTGTTTCCATATAAATGTCCAAATCTGCCTACAAGGCAACTAATCAAAAAAAGGCTAAAGCACAAGAACATTGACCACTTGATAGTTTGCCCAGCTTATTAAAAATATGAGTTTGACATCCTGCAGCATGTCTCAACAATTGGTTCACAAATTACAGCATGGCTAAATACAATTAAATTCATTCCATTGTACACAATAACTATTTAACATATGCTGTGAATCTTGTACACAGATCAGGACTTTGCAGTGTTTTGCTACAGCTGTTAGTCAAGTCTTGTTGCGTTGTGCTACAGATCCCTCCAATCTGAAAACATAAACAGATTTGGGCTGGGTCATAGCTTGGTTGGGATTTTAACAAAACAAAACAAAAATCAAAACCCCATTCAGATGGTTTTTAGAAGTGCTGATGGCCTTTCATAAGCAAAGTTCTCTGCTTCTCTTTACTCACTGAAAGTCAGTACTGGGTTCAGTCACCACTGTGCTTACAGAGGTGAACCATTCCCAATCACTGAACCCATGCCTTGACTCCTCATCTCAAATACCTGAACACATGCAGAGCTTATTCCAAAAGCAGATTCTGCATAACTTTATAGTACTTTTCCTCCCCTTTCAGAGGTTGAACCTGCAAAGGACATATTTTATCCAGCACAATATATGTGATAATATATGGGCTCATGTGAACTAACATGATATAGTGTCTGCCCCACAGATATTACATGCCATTCCATATGCACCAGATCTGAGAAGCACATGATATACAGCTCTCAGGGGAAATGAAACACATGTGGGTCTGATTCGCCACTTTGTTATTCCAACTGTACACCGCTGCAACTCTAACGAAGTTACACCAGTGTAAAACTGCTGTACTGAAGTGGAGGATTAAACCCATATGTCTTTCTACATGAGCCAAATTTATGGGACAAAGTTATTCAAACAAATTCAGTAAACATTCAGACTTCTTCAGAGTCCTATACCTGTTTAGTCCCCAGACAGTACTTTTCCTGCTTCAGGAAAAGCTTTACCTCAAAAACAGCAACTGTTATTTGTTAGAAGGATGTCAGTAAGAATCTGTTATTAAAAAAAAAAAAAAGCAACAAGATTGAGATTTGTGACCTACAAAACATTCAAGCAAGATGGCATTTCCTCAACTCACTCAACCATGATTAAAACCCTTTTGCTGCTTATATGCATACCTTTTTGTATAATTAGAAGCACTACCCATCACCATTTGCAAATGCTTATGATTTCATTGTGCGACTTTTCAAGTGTTTATTCTGGCCTCTTCCCAGACAGTACACCTGCATATTAGTTTAGCAACATTTAGCTGCAATTGAAAATCAAATCATTCTGTTTGATTTGGATTTGTATGAAATTCTGAAAACTTATACGCTGTATGCATACATACCAAGCCAGATACATTTCTCAACTGATATATAAAAAGACATTTATAAAACAAATATCAGAATGATTCTCATAAACTGTCAGTTAGAAACAGGGATGGTGCTGGTGCTCTGAGGGTACACGGCTAATTTAGTTCCATGGACAAACCAAAAATTCAGATTAACTCCATATATATTTCTTCAGAACATTTCACTGTTTTCAGTAAGTTGAAAATTCCTTCTGGTTGAAGAAAATTGATTCAATCAGCCTAAAGAATTAGGCTTCATTTTCATCCACAATTTTTATTGCTGCCTTTAATGCTACAGAAAAAATACTGAGGTAATGTACTGATGATGATGGTGAAGATCATAATAAATATCATTAAGAATAGTAGTAATACTACTATTAGCAGTAGTAATAATAACACTTTCTTTAGAAGGCATGACAAAAAGAGCGTGATTTTTTCTGCTTTATAACTATTTCTACAATTTCAAGAAGTTTTAATCACTTAAATTCCACACTTGCAGAAAAAACAACCTTTCTTGGGGTGAATAAAAAAAAAAAAGAAGAAGAAATCCAGCCCAAATCCATCTGTGTTCAATTCCAGAGCTAATAAATTCAATTTGATTACTTATTGAATAATTTTTATGTCATACATGTGGTAACTGCAAGATCAGTTTTTTGTATCATCTTCTGTGAAGTTTTACTATTAAAAACATTCAGCAATATTGTTCCAGTGTCAAGCAAAATCATTCTAAACAAATATGATGAAAAAAAATCCTTATGTGTTTTAATCTCAAACAGTTATAGCTCAGTTCTGACTATATGTTATGAATTCTTTTCCTCCTGGAAGTGTTTTTGACAAAGGCATCCATTTATGCATCTATTTGTTTTGTTAAAAGCTATTCTATACCTCCCTACTTATACCTTCATTGTAATTAGATATGGCAATCAATAAATAAACTCTGTGACCAGTTTTACATTTGGTTATTATATAATATTATATATCAATATAGCCATAAACATGGTAACCAAGAAACATTAGTGATTTCAGTTATTGAGGATTGCAAGTAATATCTCATGGAAATAATTATTAATGAAGTACATTAGAACTAGATGGGCAAATCTAAATACCAAACTTTCTATGATACAAATACTTTTCTCTTTTAAAGAATTATGTCTATACATTTATTTAGGGTGTGATTACTCTCACCTAATTCTAATACTAATGAAAGTGAGTTGAATCAGTCACTTAAATTTAGGCATCGTATACTCAGGTGAAGGTGCTGAACACCTGCGGTACAGTAGGTAACCGAATGCACCCACAGAGCTGGCAGCTCTGATGTACCTGTGATGAACTCCTCTGAAGCAGCAGCTGGAGATCAGTCAGGAAACAATTATATTTCCATTATAATCTGAATTTCCAGTTTAAGCAGTACAGTCAGTGGTACTAAAACAGTAATTCAAGTAATCTGAAACACTAAGGGTAGGATTCAGTTACTTAAACATAGGTATCTGTTGCCATTGGGAAGTGTGAGGGTTGTCTGAAAAGTAACATCCATTCACCCCATCCTAATAGAGATGTGTAAAATATGACAGAGGGAGAAACCGTTCCTCTTAATTGAAAATAAGATTTTAATAAATTAGATTTAGATTAGATGGTCATTCATGGGATTCCATTCATTTGCCTACACAGAGGTGTTTAGTATCATTTCATATTCCCTATTCTGTCTGAGATGACCACATGGCGATGGATCTTCTGCAGCAACAGTTAGTATGCAACTGAATCGAGGTCTTCCGATGGGACCCAGGCATTAGAAGCTATCTTAGATGCCATTTTAGATATCTGAAACTTCTGCATGGGGCTGACAGGTATTAAACAGAACCTATAGAAAAACCACACCTTTCACCAAATGAAAGCCAGGTGGGATCTCACATACGGTGTCTCATGAGTTCCATTCATACAGCCTAACACCATTGTTCCATCCCTACTCAGGATTTGATCTGACATCCAGTAGCTAGTAGAAACTCTTGGGCTGTTGGTATGAGCTCTGCTGTATGGGAACTTACTTAACATAATTGACCAGAGAATCCATTTCACCTCTTCCTTAGTCTGTTCTGTGCTCTCCCTGGGACAATTGCTGTTTCTAACAGTTTTTCCACAGCTCTCTGTAGGATGACTGGTCACTTCACATATGTTGCTGTTTTCCAGAACACCAGTCTCATTAGATGGTATTTTCAGTATTGTGTTCTCATGGACAAGATCTTACAACTAATGCTGCTAGAAATACATGAATTTTGTGTAGTTTCACCTCTAAATCCTAGAAACACTGAGTCCAGGATTTGTTTTTTTTTTCCCCCTACATTTCTGAGGCTTCCACACTTTATATAAAATGATTTAGCACCGTTCCAAGCCTAAAATGTTAAAGAAATGGGTAAAGATGCCAAACCTTTGTGCTAAGCCCAGCTGGGAAAATGGAATGAAATATTATGATACATTTCTCATATATCTGAATACGTATCTAACACCCAAATTGAAATAATTTCTACTTAAAGGAGAATTATAACAGGTATTTTCAGTAAAACTGCATATAGCATGAGACATCACAAAATACAAAAGCCCTTGTGATGCTTTGCAAAGGCAACCAGAATTTAAATGAGACAAAAACCAGACATCTCCTAATCCTTCTTCAAGTTTTGTCCCTTCTTTCTTCTTGTTCACAACACAACCCAGGGGCAGATCCTCACCTGATATAAAACAGTCCAGTTTTATCAAAGTCAAAGAAGCTACAGTCACACCAAAGGAAAATCTGGCATGGTGCATTTAGACTGCAGATATAACATTAACGATGACTAATTGTGAATATTGTAGATGTTTCCTTCCTACGCATGGTTATGTCTTTACCTGAGTATCTTTCTGCTTTTTATTATTAGGACTAACTAGGACATCAAAGGTTATTTTTTTTAAATCTGCATGGAAAAATGTCTCTAATTTCCATATGACTTCTCTTCTTACTTTAATTTGCTTCTCAGGACTTCAAAACATCTTATTGTCCGCAGTAGAAGAAACATCTGTTGAACTCATACATAGTTTATTGGCTGGAAACAGTGATAAAAGACAGTGTAGAGACTCACCAAAACATTTTATTGCTATCAACGTAAAACAAAATACTGCAAAAAGTACAAAAACCAAGGTGTTTTTTTTTGGGGGGGGCTTCTTTTTTTTTTTTTTTTTTAATAAGAGAAACATGGGGGAATTTTTGCAAGCCAAATAGACAAAAACTGTGACTTTTATTCATCAAGCCTCACATGACTGGATTTTGTATCCCAGCCAGCTAAGGGCTAACTACACTACAAAAAAAAAGGCTTTTAATTAGCTAAGAAAGAGAAACAATTCCTGAACAATGGTACTTCTCTCCACAGGATTTCCTGTTTAGAGGAATTGCTTTCCACACCAGAATTGGATTTTGCTCTTTCTACCTCATGATCTGTTTTACCACTTGCCTAGTGCAGCCTGATATTAATTACTACTCTTTTTCTTTTTTTTTTTTTTTTTTGGCATAAAACACCAACAAAGCTCCAACAGTGCAATTCAGATCTAAGCCAGCCTCTTAGGAGGTGAGGTGGGAAGTATATGCAATGAATTTAGTACTGGCATGTTTTTTCCCCTTTTTACTAGTCTTCCAATTCATCACCTCTCTGCACTAGGCACAGAGAAATTGAGAAAGACTTCCACCTGGCAAGCTTACTGAAACCTGACATGACAACACATGGGCAAATAATTTGAATTTCCTCTGGTAATGAAGAGGAAGAATTTCAAGGTGGTACTTCTGAAACTTCATTTTTGTGCAGGAGCAAGGATGACTGCATTGTCAGAAAGGACTGACACTTAGCAAGTGTGGTTCCCTTCAGATATTTGGTAATTTTATACATCTAGCTATTCAATTTCCATCTACTTGCAGGTCTTCAAGTAGGCTCTGGTTCTAGTGCTTTTGCTCAATTATTCTTTTTTTTGATAGTCCATTTCCTTTTTAATGGTACCCTACCTACTTTCTGCTTTATGTGTGGGGCTTTTTCTCCTTTACGCTCTAGAAATGAAACTCAGCCCATCTTCTCATTGTCTAGTTTTGTCTTCTCCTTTTACAGATTCTCTCTACTTTTCAACATCTTCCTTACCCTTATACCCTTATATATTCTATGTTATCCACCTTTTCTCCCCAGATTCCTATTATTCTTCCTTTCCTATTAGCACTATACCATTTTCTTTTCCTTCATGATATTTTTTGCATAGTTCCTTTTATTTTTCATCTCTTTTTCTGTCTTTTTTTTTTTGGAGGGGGGGGGGTATTTTTGAGGCTCTCCATTGTACCTCACTCTGTTGTACACACAAATCCGCATCAGAGAGTTTGGAATAAGGCAACAAATTAAATGAAGCCTACTGGTCAAAGCAAAGGGGGTCTAGTTTTCTGAATTTCTCTCCAGCTTGACAATCATTTTATTCCTTAATATCCTTAACACTTTTCCAATAGCATTGGTTGTTTTTGCTTGTGGCAAGCACTGTTTATTCAACAAAACCTGTTTTGCTTCTGCATATACTATTGTGAAAAAGGCGCAACTGTTAACTATGGATGAACAGATAGGTTTTGCCTTTTTGTGCCAGATTTCCTCATTCCAAGGTTCAGAGGTTTATGACTTGTTTCTTGTAGTTCCAGATCTGCGGTCAGGATGCCCTAACATTCAGTTGGAAGGATCTATGGCTTCGTTAAAATTTTTTTGTATTTTGGTATTTGAGACAACTCTGTAACATTTATGTCAAGCCTCAATATTTTAATAAACCCATAGTAGCCATGAGGGTCTTCTTTATATCTTTTTTTCTAAAGCACTCTGTCTCCTTCCAGGAAGTTGCAGAATTATCAGAAGGATATAAAATATATTACGATAAGTCACCATCAGTGATTAAGAGTAGAATCTTTACAAAGTATAGTTTAACAAGGTAAGAGATAAAATGTTAATAGATATCTGCAAAGTAAAAAGCAGAATTTGAAGTAAAGAGTCATTGCTACTTGCTCCTACACAGGAAAGTTTATTTCTTCATTTGCAATGTCAAATGCTAGTTTGCAAGGTCTTGGGCTTCAAGTCTGTTGCCTAAACTGACATACCTGAGATGGCCTGGAGTATCTGGAACACCCACATGGCACTGGTAGATACAGCTTAGAAGTGAGAGGAACTTTGCCTTTCTGAGGTGTCGGTTGAGGCTACGTGAGCATCCCAGGTAGTGTGCTGAGGCAACTGAACTGCAAGAAAAGCATGATTAGCTACCTGCTACGAGTGCCTCTTCAAGATCGGAAATTAGGCACACGCAACAACGTGATGCCTACTGAGGATTGTGATGCATTTACTATAAAAGAACGCCTGGAACATTTCTGTTCCTCCTTCAGTGCATTTGCCTCTGCTAGATTTACACTCCCAGAGAAAACACAGGGGAAAAAGACCAGCACAGTTACAAGGCATCTCAAAATTGTATAAAAAGTAGGCTATAATATGAAGGAATATTTACACTCTCTGGATTTGACAAGTATTAGAATAGTCAAACCAGTGGACAGAATTGTATCAAAGGTTCTGTTATTATATTTGTTCTCTAAGTTATTGCCAGTAATTTTGGTCAAATAGTGCAGGTATTTTTCAAGTAAGTGAGTCCGATCTTCAGGGTCTGCAGCCATTTTATAGCTGGTAGCCTCCACTAACTCTCTGGTTATGTAGACCTAAAATGTCACCTAGCATTAAAAGGTACATTATTTATATTACAAAACAATGGCAGTGAACTCTCATGGAACTTTCAGTGGGATATACTGCAAATAAAACTGTTTAGGAAAAGTAAGATAAACCATCCAAAATTTTCAGACCATTCATCCAACAAGCTCCATAAGTATGTCAAAATATGATGAGAAGGTTGGCAGACCATAATATGACAAGGCACTCTGTTAAGTTACATCACACAGCGCTTGTTCAAAGAATTAATAGTAACAGTTGCTGTGTTTGATCCAGAGTTGGTAGCCAAAAGGAAGATTTGTCTATGTTACACTTATAAGCTAAAGCCCCACAATATTTAAATTGCTTAGATTATTTAAATTATTTAAATTAATAAATCACTGACTCTGCTGAGGTCAGAATTATGTCTTTGCTCGTGAGGATTTATTATCAATATTTCCTGGATTACTGGTGGTTGCCTGCAACAACTGAACCATCACAGGTAGGGTAATTATTTCTGCATTTAAACAAGTTCACAATTCCAGTTTCTCATAATACTGTGCAACAACTAACTAATATCTGGCTTTTCTGGTAACCACTGAATTCAGGGAAGTCAAAGCATTATAGATATTTTTATTATTTTTGGCTTCTCGATGGACATTTACTTCAAGTTCACACAAGGTACAGTAATTAAGTGATAGAGGCTAATCTATCTAAGTGCCTCAATATTCATTAACATCAGGATAAATCACTGTAACATTCAGAGCTGGGTAAATGCAGGGCAATGCAACATACACATAGTTCACTGAGTTTACCTCTCTGCTTTGGTCAGCCTGGACCAGCTTTAAAGACTACACAGGACTGATCAGTCATGTTATCAGGATTATCTGCTTTCTGGTAATGTCAAAGAGATCAGCGAGGACTGAAACCCCATTATGGCAGGCACTGTGCCCCCTCTCCTTTAATAGCTGATCTCTACAGCAGTGCTTCCAGACTTCAAAGGCAAGATCATCTAACTCTTCTCGTAAAATAGGCCAAAGTCTACCCAGAGAGTGCAAAATCATGTGTAAAATTGGATACAAACTGACAAGCTCTTCAGATGTACGGTAGGTAGTGAAAGAACTCTGAAAACATGAAATATGTGTCTGAGGCTGGAGCCTGCAAAACTGCTGCAGCTTTGACAACAGAACGCTATCCTGCAGACTTGGAAGCACATGGGAAATTTAAACATTATAAAACAAAGCTAGGATAAAATGAACCAAAAAAAACTATGTGTTTGATGATGAATTATATTTTTAGGATCAATCCACCTGATAAATTTTCGAGATCATACAATGAAAGGGTTCCTACTTAATTTTTGTACTTAATTAACAAATGTGGGGGGTTTACCCTGGCCAGCAGCCAAACATGCACCCATCCATGCACTTGCTTCTTTCTCCTGTGGGATGGGGAGAAAGGAAGGTGAGAAGACTTGTGGACTGGGATTATGACAATTTAACAGGCAAAACAAAAGCTGCATATGCAAGCAAAGCAAAATAAGGAATTAATTCCAACTTGAAATACTCTGTGAATTCACTACTTCCCACTGGCCAGAAGATGTACAGCCTCCTGCTGGGAAGCAGGTCCTCTGCACATGCAATGGTTACTTGGGAAGACAAACACCCTAACTCTAAACATCTCCCCTTCCTCACTCTTTTCCTCCAGGTTTTATTCCTCAGAAAGGTGTCATATGGTATGGGATATCCTGTTGGTCAGTATGAGTCAGTTCTCCCAGCCATGTCCTCCTGTAACCTCTTGGCCTCCTCCAGCCTACTCACTGGGAGTAAGGAAGGTGGGAGAAAGCTTTGATGCTGTACAAGCACTGTCCAGCGAGAGCCAAAACACTGGTGTGTTATCAACACTGTTGCAGCCACAAATACAAAGCACAGCACCACACACACTGCTCTGATGAAAACTAATTCCGTCCCAAGCAAACCCAGTACAGACAAATAAAAGAGAAGTTAGAAATTGTCCGAGCGGCTGGATAATTAATACATAATAAGACTAATTCAAGTATAACTGCATTGATGAATTGTGGGAGAAATGTCTAGAAGAGCTACCAATGACCAGTAAATAGGGACTTAATAGGAACACATTGTCCAACAAACCACATGCTGCAAGAGCTTCAGCGACCCTGTAAGAAGAGAGAAGAAAGTGAAGTGTTTCATGAAGTTGAAGGATCTCATCATCATGCAGTAGCACAGAACTGGCAATTACACCCATTCTGTAGGGGGAAACAAAGAGGGCTGTAATGCAAGAAGGGTAATTAGAAAAAGTCTAATAAATACTTTCTTGAAACCATTGCAAAATGAGTAGTACATGCAAATTCTTCCTTCTGATGAAGACAAATTATCAAGCCAGTAAGTCAGACAAGTTATCAAAGAATCATAGAATGGTTTCGGTTGGAAGGAACCTTAAAGATCACCTAGTTCCAACCCCCTGCCATGGGCAGGGACACATTCCACTGGACCAGGCTGCTCCAAGCCCATCCAACCATGAACGCTGCCAGAGGTGGGGCAGCCACATCTTCTGTGGACATCTTGTTCCAGTCTCTCACCACCCTCATAGGAAATATTTTTTTCCTTGTATCTAGTCTGTATCTCCCCTCTTTCAGTTTAAAGCCATTCCCACTTGTTCTATCCCTACAGGCCCTTGTAAAAAGTTCCCTTCCAGATCTCGTGTTGGCCCCTTTAGCTACTGGAAGCTGTTCTAAGATCTCCCTGAAGCCTTGTTCAGCTCAGCCAGACAAACCCAGCTCCTCAGCCTGGTTTCACTGGGGACGTGCTCCAGTCTTCTGATCATCTTCGTGGCCCTTCTCTGAACTCACTTACAAGCTATTCCTAAGTTCTTCCAGTTTTGAGCAGTTTCCATAGACTTAGGCACACTCCCCACTTTTTGCTCTCATTTACAACAGAAAGTGTTTATTTTATTTACATTAGCATTTCCCAACCACAAGTGAGCTCACCTGCCTGGCTGTGCAAATGCAAGTGGGTTTTCAAGCCTGGTGTTTTATGCAAAAAAAACTTTTGGAACCCTCTTTTGGCCTGGAATCCATTCAGAAATTTTGCCACTTAAAAAAAAAAAAAAAAAAAAAAGAGAGACAAAAATTGTCTTGTCTTTGATGCTCTGTACCTCAGATCATTCTTTTCAAGAACTTGGCGTACCCTGTTGTCAATGCACATTATATTCAGTCACTGGTTTGGATTTCTTGCTATGCACAAGACGTTTTCTCACTATTTTTCGTAAACTCTTCCAAGAATTAATCTGGCAGGGTGCTGACCATTCTGGCCTGATCCAGAAAAACACTTAAGCCTGTCTTTAAGCACCCAAGTAGTTCTAACCAGATTGAGCTCATAACACTATTGTTTTACAAGATGGTGAAATATCTGTTTACTCATTAAAGTCTGAATATTAAGATTCAAGATTGCTTGTTATATCCATTACAGATGTTATGTCCTCATAAATGACAATCAGAATTTCATTTGTTAGATGTTTATATCTTTGTTCACTTCTCTACTCTATTGGATAACTTGCAGTGAAAAAATCCAGGCTCTTCTTGAACAATTTATTGTTCTTTTCTCTTTCTTCATTATTATTAATGGGAAATTCCGAACTTTGCAGATAAGATTTATATAGTCTTTCAAATGGGTCAGAACAAGCGCATATCAGAAATGTTTAAAAAGCCTGTTTTGCAATTTATTGCTTTATATATATATTAAAAAAAACCCCCACACCAAAAAAAAAAAAAAAAACCAGACAAAAACCAGAACAAACCAAACAAAAAAACACAAAAGAAAACCAGAAAACCCAAACCAACCAAATAAACAAAACCCAACAAACCCAAAAGTTTCAATTCCTTTAAAAAGTATAAAATTGCCAAAACCTCTGAGCCTGATGCACCAGAAAGGAATCTGTCTTGCAAACATTTATGTGCCCAATTAATTTTAAGCACATGAGTAGAACACCACATTGTATACTTTCATTAATGACCTAGATAATAGGAGACAGAACATGACTATTACACTTTCAGATGACACCATGACAGAAGAATTAACAATGTCATATCATAAAAAAAAAGTTAGACTTTACATTAGCTGCATAATAATAGATTGATTTATATTATATTTTATAGTTATATATTCCATAATAAATAGAATTATTTATTATTTCATTTTTTAAAGGGACTTTTCAGGTTTTACTTCTAAATTAAATATAATTAAATTGGGGACCATAACAATCTTTCAACATGAAAAACTCAGATTGAGCATTTTTTAAGAGCTCAGCGCTGTATTTAGCATAAAGATATTAATCGGAAAAATCTCAGCCAGCTCTAATTTTCAATGACTACTATTTCTTCCAGCAAACCAGTCACCTCCACATCCTTACTCTCTCAGGATCAAAGCCTGTAGGGTCTGGACTGATACAAGAAATGACAGTAATAAGGTCTTTCTGCATTTTGCAAGTCTTTTCTGACTATGGGTTGCCCAGGGAAGTTGTGAATGCTTCATCACTGGCAGTATTCAAGGCCAGGTTGGACAGAGCCTTGGGTGGCATGGTTTAGTGGGAGGTGTCCCTGCCCATGACAGGGGGGTTGGAACTAGATGATCTTAAGGTCCTTTCCAACCCTAACTATTCTATGATTCTTTGAGTCTATGACTATATTTCTCTGAATTCAGGGTTATTCATGTTTATTCATAATTTCTCAACTAGAAATTAAATTGCCTTTTCTTTACCAGCAGATTACTTTGAAGTTCAAGTTCAAGTTCCGTGTCATGAAGTTATCTCACACCTTCTGAAGATTCAGGGCTAGAAGAACACCCTTTATAAGCCCATTCCAGTCACTTGTTGGCACCAGTTCCATGTCACAGATTCCTCCTATAAACTTTTTAAAATTCATAACAGAAAGGATAAATTTACCCCAACTACCTGAAACCTTGCAAGTTGCTCTATGTTCTTGACTTTTGCAAAGGACATAGGTCTCTTTCTAATGCCCAACATATGTTAGTCCTGCCTTGTTTATACCCAGTTGTCCTTATGCTATTCTTTAATTAGCTCTTCCCCCTCTTTTGGTAGTCACTCTCTTGATACAGCTAGAGCAATTATACCCTTTTTCAAACAATCTATTTAGATGCTCCTGTAATTGATCATCTTCTCATGTTACTACTACAACTGTGTTCCAGATTGTGCTTATTTTTCTTAATCAAATATGATTCGAACTGCATAGTGTTCCAAGCAGGTAAAGACTGTTCTAACTTGTATGACATTCTGATTCTCCCTTTCCTGGGGATACGTCTCAATTCTGCGTCAGTGAATTTTATTAGAAATGTCCATATATTTCTTCTGTACTCATGAATATTTTTTGCACTGGAGAGTCCATTTAGCAAGGTGAAAATTAATTCTTTTTTTCTTTCTTTTTTCTGTTTTTTTTTTTTTTTTTCTTGGGTTTTTTGTTTTGTTTTTTGGATTTGGTTTGGTTTGGTTTGGTTTGGTTTTTTTGGGGGGGTGTTCTTTCTTGTTTTTTCTGGATCCTCTGGTTTACTTTTGTCTCTAGTAGGACCTGAAGATAGTGGCTTCTGGATACAAAACCCATCGTGATTTTGGCCATATAAACCTGACTTTTCAGTGGTGATATACCCAACTAGAATGTGGCTAACTCTCTTCCAAAAAAAACTACAGCAGTACAGTGTTTGGCCATATTACAAAATGAAGCTTCTCTAACAAGAAAGATGGACAGGAAACCCAACAGCAAAGAGAAAAAGAGCATTATTCTGGGACAGCAGATGCCAATCCTAGGATTGCTTATACGTTTATGTTAGACAGTCACTGGACAACATAAAACCAAAAACCAGTTTCTGTATCCCTTAGCAATGAATACTGAGTAAACTGCAAACTCAGGCTTCCTTGTGCTTCCTTTCCTTACAGCCACCATAACTTCTTCATTTGTAGGTGCACAATGTTTAAGGTTCAGCAAGAGGTAAAGTCTGAACCAACCTACTACTTCCTTCTCTCTTCAGCTGCCAGACAGCTTGGTGGACAGTGCGCTTTCTTAGACTATGAGATAACTTCCTAGCCTCTTAAATTCTATTTGTCAGGTAAATAACTGTCAAGCTGTGAAAATTCTATACAAAAGACATGGCAACTGCTCTTTTGCTTGATGCATAGGGGCTTCAGATATTAAAATCTAAGTGAGTGCTGCCTAAGGAAGTCTTAATTCAACCATGACTAGATGTTCAATATCATAGCCAAATGCTCTTGAGCTTTGTTCTGAGTGATAAGCATAAAAGCTTATAAATCAGTTAAGGGTGCTGCATTTTTGGTTTGGTTTTTTTTTTTTTTTGTTGTTGTTGTTGTTGTTGTTGTTTTTAAATTGTTCCTAACTAAATGCATATAATACAGCAAAAAAACTAAGAGTTCAAACACCAGTCATAAGTAAATTATATAGGAAATATGTGTGTATATATAACTATAGCTTGTGTCCTGTAAAGATAATCTTTGTTATGGAACAGCGAAAACAAACATAGAATAAAAACCACAAAAAAAATGGGAAAGAACGGGCAGACAGGAAAAGATAACAAGTAAGATTAATGTAATCTGCAGTATATTAGTCTGCTATCTGATACTCGAGAGTGTTCTGTAACACTGAGCTACGACTCGACCAATCTGACTGAAATAAATGGGTCAGTTAGTTTGTGATAACCAAAAAGTACAGCCACAGCTCGCCTTACCTATCCAACCTTACACTGATCAGGTCTTCTGTACATAGCTTCTTCTGACATAAAATATTAACATTGCATCATGAGAAAGTTCTTAGTAATAATAAAGGGTATTATTTTATTCATAGTTGCATTGTGTTCAGTATTCTTTATAAACAAGAAGGTAAAAGAATAATTAATTTCCTGATTTCTATTTTGAAGGTATTACTAATCTTCTTGTAGCATAACATTTTACAGAAAGTATTTATCTTTTTCAGTTGTTCGCTTTTCCTTATTCAAGAATATTTGTCAAAATGTGTCTGGCTAAAGCCACAGAACCAAGGGTATCCATTTTCAAATGTGCTGTGCTGTACAGGCCTGCCAGCTTTTTCGGAAAAAATTCAAGAATGTCTAATAGGGCACTGTAAAACGACAAAAACCTTAACCTAAAAGTACTACATCACCTTTGAAATTAGGGCTAAACTCACTTTGCTGGTACCCCTAGAGCTTCTAGTGGATTTTTTTTTACATTGCAAAACTATAGTGCAGATACCAAATTCCTCTTATTCTACTGGAGAAACAGTGAAATTTCACAGCTTCTGATATGTCAGTCTAAAGAGTATCATCATGACATACTCCCCTGAGGACTTCAAATATTTTTCTCTGTATGCAAGACTCTTCACCATTTATCTAGAAGTAACTTTTCATACTGTGTTCAGGCTTTGAGGGAAGACTCTATGCCTTTGTCTGAAAACTGGAAGTTCTCTGATGACAAAAATGCACATCTTTATTATAAATACAAAGAGCTGGATTCAGCCACATACACACAAGCTGTTAATGTCCTAGGATAGTTAGGGTTGGAAACGACATTAAGATCATCTAGTTCCAACTCCCTTGCCATGGGCAGGGACACCACATACTAGACCATGTCCCCCAAGACTCCGTCCAACCTGGTCTTTAACACTGCCAGGGACTGAGCATTTATCACTTCTTTGGGCAACCTGTTCCAGGGCCTCACCACCCTCACAGTAAAGAACTTCTTAGTTATAAAGAATCTCAGTTTAGATGCCTCATCTGAATCTGAATCTAAATCCCAACAGGAGTTTTGACTTAGCATATAACATTAAGCAGAACTCTATTACAAAAATCTCAAAAGAAGTCTGGAGTAAAATCCCTAGATTTTTGCTATATACCTAGAACTAGATACTTAGAAGTGTTGCAAAATCCAGTGATGCATATCTTTGCACTTTGGTCCTTCAGTATATTAAGTAATATATCAAATGACCTAACAGGTGAGAGTCAGTAAGCACAGGACTTCAAAAATCTTCTGCATTATTCTGAATAAAATGATTTTTATGGTAAAGTAAATATATTGGCAGGAACAGATAATTTTGGTGAAACACTTCAGAATTTATAACCAAGAATATTGGCAGGATGACTGTACAGTGCCATTACGATATGGTGAAATTATATGCAAAAGGGGTTTTGTTCATCTCAGTCATATTAAATTGGCACATTTTCTTTAAGACTGATTTAATTTATTTTGTAAAAATTGTTAAAACTTTCTCATAGCATATCAAATTATCCCTGAAAATGCACTGTCACATTTCATAGAATCATAAAATGGTTTGGGTTGGAAAGGACCTTAAGATCATCTAGTTCCAACCACCCTGCCATGGGCAGCAACACCTCCCACTAGACCAGCTTGCTCAAGGGCCTGTCCAACCTGGCCTTGAATACTTCCAGAGATGGAGCACTCACAACTTCCTTGGATAGCCTGCTCCAGTGCCTCAAATTTTGGAAGCATTAAATTTATTTTGCAAAATTGTTTTCACAATTCTTTTAAGAAAAGTTTTCATTTTACTTATCATGTTTTAAAATAATTGATGGCAATATGAAGAAAATTGGGGTTCTTCTTCACATGTCGGTGGCTGGGCACACTTTTAGTTTTCAAAGCAGAAAAGTCCAACTAAGAAACAACTGTATATTTAGAAATGACAGACAAAAGCTAGCTGCAAAAGGCAGCCTGCTAGGGTTTTTTGATTTTTCTTAAAAGAATTTTTGAGGATCTTTAATTTTTGAAGTTCATTGCTGAACTTTTTTTTCACCATAAATACTTTAAACAAAATCACCATGATTTTCAATGGTCTATTTAATGTTCTACACATCACAATTACTAATTTAGAAAAAATAACAGTTTCTCTAGAACACACTATCAAAGAACATGTATAACTCTTATTTACCAGAAGGATTTTTTTCTCCCACAAAATCCACTGATGCACATCCAAGAAACTTCTGGATAGAGCCTGCTGAAGATCTTTTGCACTTCATGTATAAGACTACTCAATTCAAATAATGTGTGCAACGCTGAACCTAAAAGGCATTAATGCCAGAAAAAACAACTGCACTATATCAAGCCCAGGAAAAAGTAATGGGACTAGAAAGGGAGACTTAAAAAAAAAAAAAAAAAAATCTGAGTTTTTATTTCATCTGTAATATTGTTGATAAATGGAAACGCTACCATGCAAAATCTCAGCACTTTTTTGGCCGGAAAGGCACTCATGCTAATATAACGAGTCTGGATTACAGAGGTTTGCCAAGCTTAGATCATGTATAGATTAATAATGATGTCTTTTAATGTCTTAATGATCTCTTAATGAAATACATTTATAATGCTACAATTTGGTGAGGACTCACCAAACATTTTTCATATCAGAACATGATGTTCAAAGCTAGGTTCTTAATAATAATTAACACATGTACTGCTCTTCAAAGTGCTCTAAGAACATTAGTAGTTAGGTAAAAAACCCTTGTGCTGAGTGTACACTATCTGTTTAGGCTCTAAGAGGCCCACAACAGTCAAACTGGAGCTAGCCAGCAAAGTCCAAGCAGAACATAGCAATTTCTTCTGTGCTCTGAAGAAATTTAGATCAAGGCAGGAAAACCATGTCACAAGATAAATTAAATGCAGGTGGCATTTATTAGACAAATAATACAAACATAGACTACGCTTAAAAAAAACACAGGCAGAATATTAAAGCTTAATTAATTTTTTCTAAGAAGAATCAGAAGAAAAGGCAATCTCTGAAATGGAAGACTCCCCCAAACCATCTGAAACCTCTTATTTTGCTAAGATCTGTTCTCAGCATCCAACATGAGGATTTCAGCATAAGCAATCAGAGGTTTATGGTGACGACTCAATACTTGCTAATACCAGGTATATGCAAGCTATAACAAATCCTTGTTTAACTCATACCCATTTGCTCCTGTGGCTGATATCTGGCAGTGCAGGGGTTAACTGAACAGGCAAGAGATTGCAGCTGGCTAATTTTCTGGCACTTATCATCTGCCAGACAAGCACAGATAAGAAAAGAACTTTGAGATCAGTTGTAGCCAACCAAGACTTGGCCTGAGTACCCAGACAACATGGTAGCTTGGGAAGTGAGGCTTCATGACTAACAATTATATGTCCCCCACACCAGGGAAAACTTTATCCTGAGAAATTCCCTTCAGTGCTAGAATAAAAGAATTGTTTCACAGTATTGTACTGCTTTTGATGGAAGAATTAACTAACTCATGATAACTTTAATTCAGACTTTGTTCTATATCTAGGAGTATTATAGAATTTTGATTTTCACAAGTAATTCAAATACGTCTTTGAAAAATCAGGCAAGAAGCTAGCTGCAAATGAAAATCTGGGCTTTCTAGTCAGGCTAGATTTTCAGGTTGTTTCAATGCAACCAATGTGCTTGTGTTCTAAGGGGAGACAACTGCAATTCCTACACCCACAGGGATGTTGGGAAGATAAACATATAAAAGATTCATCAGTATAGACTTATGTGATTAAAATAAGTCTGTCATTAGATTTAGTCAGTTGAAGCTGTGAAAGATTTGGTTGTCTGCTCATGACCTCAGTTTCAGGAAGAAAAAAACCATCCGAAATCATAGAATCATAGAATAGCTAGGGTTGGAAAGAACCTTAGGATCATCTAGTTCCAACCCTACTGCCATGGGTAGGGTCACCTCCCACTAAACCATGCCACCCAAGGCTCTGTCCAACCTGGCCTTGAACGCCGCCAGCGATGGAGTATTCACAACTTCCCTGGGCAACCCATTCCACTGCCTCACCACCCACACAGTAAAGAATTTCTTCCTTATATCCAATCTAAACTTCCCCTGTTTAAGTTTTAGCCCGTTACTCCTTGTCCTATCACTACAGTCCCTCATGAAGAGTCCCTCCCCAGCATCCCTATAGGCCCCCTTCTGATATTGGAAGGCTGCTATGAGGTCTCCACGCAGCCTTCTCTGCTCCAGGCTGAACAGCCCCAACTTTCTCAGCCTATCTTCATACGAGAGATGCTCCAGTCCCCTGATCATCCTCGTGGCCCTCCTCTGGACTCGTTCCAACAGTTCCATGTCCTTTTGATGTTGAAGACACAAGGACTGCACACAGTACTCCAAGTGAGGTTTCACAAGAGCTGAGTAGAGAGGCAGGATCACCACCCTCGACCTCCTGGTCACGCTCCTTTTGATGCAGTCTAGGATACGGTTGGCTTTCTGGGCTGCAAGCGCACACTGCAGGCTCATGCTCATTTTCTCATCAACCACCACCCCCAAGTCCTTCCCTGCAGGGCTGCTCTGAATCTCTTCTCTGCCCAACCTGGAGCTGTGCCTGGGATTGCTCTGACCCAGGTGGAGGACCTTGCACTTGGCATGGTTAAACTTCATCAGGTTGACATCAGCCCACCTCACAAGCGTGTCAAGGTCCCTCTGGATGGCACTCCTTCCCTCCAGTGTATCAACTGAACCACACAGCTTGGTGGCATCGGCAAACTTGCTGAGGGTGTACTCAATCCCACTGTCCATGGCACCAGCAAAGATGTTGAACAAGACCGATCCCAACACCGATCCCTGAGGGACACCACTTGTTACTGGTCTCCAGCTGGACATTGAGCCATTGAGCACAACTCTTTGTGTGCGGCCATCCAGCCAGTTCTTTATCCACCGAGTGGTCCACCTATCAAATTGATGTCTCTCGAGTTTAGAGACAAGGTTGTCATGTGGGACAGTGTCAAATGCTTTGCACAATGTTTATATTAAGTTGAATTAGGATTTCAGCAGGTCCAAAAATTGTTAAATTTTTATTACTTCTAATTTTCCTTGCCATTTTTCAGCAATGTAAGATTTAAAATAAACAGGAGATCCTGAGAGCTTAATTAATAAGAAGCCCTATGAAAAATAGTATTAAACCCAGTATGTTTTAGCAAAACATTTTTGTTTTTTTCTATTTTATTTGAGAAAAGAAGAAGTTAGGGGGCATGAGGAATTTGGTGATCAAAAGAATGGCATAAGCTATTCTAATAATAAAGAAATGGCTGCCACAAAGGAAACATCTTTAGTAAAGGGCAGAACCCGAAAGTCTAATTATTTACACATTTCGTTCACTTGGACTTCTTCCAGCCATAGAAATACTGGAATTTCACTTTATCTTATGTTAATTTTTTGGCAAGTGGCAGTGTGATGCTTGTGAGGTCTTCCGAAATATGGCCTAGAAAAAGCTGATAGCAAATTCTTGAACAAACTTGCTCTATTTAAATGATGCAGATGGCACAAGAGAGATACAAGGGAAGGAAACAAAGTTGAAAAATGCAGAGTGAGGCTTTGGGATCTCAAGCTGCTGACTTCTGAGTATGAAAAAAGAAGTGATCAATTTCCACTCTTTTTCTTGGAAGCTGCAGCCAGGCCAAGTTTCATGGAGCAAGCCTTGCCCTACCATAGCCACCTCCCTCCTGCCTGCTCTACCCAGTAAGGGAAGCAATTCCAATAGACCTCTGAAATTCAAGGCAGGAAATTCCTTTCAACACAGCTTTCAGCAGT
Source organism: Ara ararauna (assembly GCA_028858755.1). Taxonomy (NCBI): domain Eukaryota; kingdom Metazoa; phylum Chordata; class Aves; order Psittaciformes; family Psittacidae; genus Ara; species Ara ararauna. The sequence goes on from CM054379.1 coordinate 23,609,527, forward strand.
GAAACGGACTGTCAAAACATCTTTCCAGAGGGTTACAGGGCTCCTGCCCAGGAATTAGCAAAGAAAGTTCGGCGCTTACATTAGTACAATGCCCCCAGCTCCACTCCAGGCATAAGAAGAGCAGTTTTAACATACATTTATGCTGAGGCTAGTTAACACTTTCAAACTCAGAGCACAAATGTCACTTTTGTAATATAGTCTATTGAAGACTTCCAAAAATACATCAAATGGAAGAAAATGCTGCTCTTGTCTAGAGCACAACCTGGTGTGTGTCCTTCTGAGCCTGTAAATTGAATTGTTGCCTTAATTAAATATGCAGTCTTTTTTGTTTCTGACCCATGTCTCACATAATTTTATTAAAGACCTTTTTATAGGCTTCTCAAAGATCCCATCCCAATGCAGAAGCAATCACAGTCTTCATTTACAGGTGTCAGAATTGGTACATATATATGTTGTCTCCTGACTACTTTCAGCCATAGTTACTTAGTAAACTTACTGGCCAATTTGAAAATATCTTTAATTCTAGAGGCTTTTTTAATTCAGTTGACAATGTGACTCTGCTCACTGGAATCTCACTCAGTGAATAGCACTAGATGCCAAGGTTTAAGCATCTGAATCCAGTTTTCAATGACTTTGCAAACAGAATGAAAAGCCTAAGTGCCACAACAGCATAATAGCTCCATAGCTGCGATAACGGCCTAACCCCACCTCTGTGCTACTTCAAAAAATTGTTGCCTTGAAAATAGCAGCTACTTGAAATGTATCCCCACCCTCAAAAAGCCCTCACAGGCTCCCCAAGTCTGTAATGGAAAATAACCATACAACATGATGGAGTACTGCTGAAATAGAATTGTCTGGTTTTATTATCTCAATGTACCTTGTAACTTAAGAGGAGTTTGTTGATAGTCATGTGCCAGCAAGCCACCAACAAATATTTGTATCATTGTTATTATTTTTTGTATTTTTAAACAGGTAAGTATCCCAGTGCAACAAAGAAAAAAAGACCACAATCCTTGGTCTCCTCCTCGCCTTTCCCCAAATTATGTCGTAAATGCACCTGTTTTGGACCCAGATGATAAAACCAGTAGAAATTGGAGATGTGTCTACCTATAAGCCAGAAGGAAAGTCTGTAACATTTTAGAAGCTTGCCAGGGAAAAAGTGGGACAATATTACGGGCAGAAAAACAGAGACTCTCAGGGGGATCTCATCAATGACTGCAACTATCTGATGTGGGGGCGTAAAGAAGATGGAGACAGATTCTTCCTAGTGGTGCACAGTAACACGACAAGAGGAAATGGGCCAAACAAAAATACAGGAAACTCAAATTAAAAAAAAAAAAAAACAACAAACCAAACTTTAACTTTTTTACTGTGAGACTGGTCGAACACTAGAAGAGGTTGCCCAGAAAACTTGTGGAGTCTCCATTCTTGGAGATATTCAAAACCCAAGTGGTCACAAAGCCCTGAGCAGCTGACTCTACTTTGAGAACGGGGATTGGTCAATACCATCTTGAGGTGTCCCTTCTAATGTCATCCACTCTTCCACCCTGTGAATCTGCGAATCTCGTAAGTGTAGCTTAAAAGTGTAGATGGAAAAGGTGAAAAATAAACATTTTGTTTTGTCTGTCCTATGATTTACTCCAAAAGTAAAATTATACCTACCTACTTATACTTGTCCATGTACTTTATTCACCCTTTGTGCAAGACAGGTTGACCTCCCCCTCTTTTGATGCCTAAACTTCATGCTTGTTTTGGAACTACATCTCTTTCCAAAATTACACAAGCAAACAGAAAATCAAACTCACCTATTCTGCTCCATAGAGTACTACACACCAATATAATGGTGCCAGGGAAAGGACAATGAGAATCTGAAAATGTTAAAACTTTTTTTCATGCAACACTGACAGAATCATAGAATCATAGAACAGTTGGGGTTGGAAAGGACCTTATGATCATAGAATCATAGAATAGCTAGGGTTGGAAAGAACCTTAGGATCATCTAGTTCCAACCACCCTGCCATGGGCAGGGACATCTCCCACTAAACCATGTCACCCAAGGCTCTGTCCAACCTGGCCTTGAATACTGCCAGCGATGGAGCATTCACTTCCCTGGGCCACCCATTCCAGTGCCTCACCACCCACACAGTAAAGAATTTCTTCCTCATATCGAATCTAAACTTCCCCTGTTTAAGTTTGAACCCGTTATCCCTTGTCCTATCACTACAGTCCCTAACAAAGAGTCCCTCCCCAGCATCCCTATAGCCCTACATGAAGTGAAAACTGTAAGACATCACTAAGTCAAAAGATAATGATCATAGTATTAGATTTTATTTCACCAACAATACAGTTTTACAATAGGAAAAATATTGCATTACCAAAGATAAGACACAACATACATGGATTTTTAGGTGATTTACTGTAGCTAAACTGGTGCACAAGCTGTTGTAAAAGACAACAATTTCCTTTATTTAAAATGGCTGAAGCAGAAAGAATTTTAATTTACTATCAGCCGAGGGACTAAAACCAAAACATTACCACAGTAGGTCTTTGCTGTATATTGACCTCAAGGGCAAAATAGTTGGTTGCATCAATAACAAGAATGAAAAAGTGTGGAAAGGTGTTTGGAAAGTTCATCACTTTCTAGTGGTTTAGATTTCACCATCTCCTTCTAATACTGCATATGGGTCTAAGATTGCTTAGTAGGAGACCATGTACAGGTAATCATAAATAACGGTTCAGGATAAAATCCACTATTCTGCAAAGGCTAAGCAGAAAAATGATTCATGGGGCTTAGGTAACGTTATGGGCTAGAGCTGACTTTTTACAAGAGACTAAATTCTATACCTAAGCTGAAACCTGCACCCTCTGCAACACCAGAAAATCTCTGATGAAGACTCTCGGCCAAAACTTGGTGTAATTTATGTTTTAAAGTGTTCATGGTCAGTTTAAGATAGCGACAGGGGAAGCAAGGGGAAAAAAATAAAAAAACCCCAACAAATTACTTGACTAGTTTTCAAATGTACTTACAAATGGAATTTACTTTCATGAAATTCAATGGTTTATTTCATATTACAGTTTGCAGTCATTAAATATGAGGCAGTTGCTGTGTGAGTTGTTCCAGTACACACAGCTGCATTAACAGCTAGCTTCAAATACATTTTACACTAGTGGGTACTTTCAAGAACCAAATGTCTCTTCATGAAGTTTTACCAGCAACTTTTTTTATGTACTTACGCAGTTCCAGCTAATTCCGTATGTTACTTTCCACATATATGCACTTTTTTCCTGTCTCTGCTGCCTGAAAACTTATTTCCACTCATCTGTGGGGCAAGATTAACAAAGACACTACCATCTGTTCCTTGACAGGATTTGCTATCATATAACTGTTGACATGTAAAGGGTATTTTATATTTTGATTGGACATTAAATGTGCTTTCTTTGGATTATGCATTTTAAACTGAACTATGAAAATAGCCTTAAATATATAGGTCACAGCAATTATTGTGTTATTTACATTACTAAACAAGTCCGCAGCAGATGGCCTCCAGGGTCTTGGCCAGAAGAACCTATCTCCTGCAGATTTATTTGGTGCTTGGAGACACTACCACCTTCTCAAACCTGTTTAAAAGCCATTGTGCTTCTTGTTTGTTGCCAGCAAAAATATTTCAGGCTTATTTGTTTCAACACCAATATTTCTCAAGGTTTTGCTGGTACCTGGCTATATAAAATGTTCATACTTGGGCCATGTCATAGGCCATGCCCCTGCAGTTAAATGAAATAGCACCAGGGACATCTAATTAGACAAGGGGCCACAGTCCAACCACATCTACACATCTTACTTGGCCCAAGTCTTCTTTTGGACCCTGGTGGCATCACTGTGGCCATTAGACATAATTGTTATAGTGTATAGGTTTCTTTTTCATTTGTAAATGCCTGAAAAATATAAAGACTGTATTACAGTCCTGTGATTTCTCCATTTCATGAAAACTATGCTCTATGTAGCATGAGAGTATGTGATAGAGTGCGAAGCCTGTGAGGTCAGCTTTGAAAGACCATGTGAGGTGAAGAATACCACATTTCACAGAGCCCTGTCCCATCCTGCCTACTGAGCATGGCTTCTGGTGCAAGCCCTGCCCTGAACTGCACCTAGGATTGTTCAAAAGAGTTCACAGGCCCAAAACAGGTTAACATTTAACCAGTCTGGACAAACAATGATCCAGCACTGAAGGACACTCACTGGTCCTGTTTTATGTAGCAGTAAAAACATAACCAGGGAAGTCATGAAGATCTGACCTTATAAAGCACTACCCCAAGCTTAAATGACATTATTCTTTTTGTTTTCTTCCCAACTCTGAGTTAAACTGGCCCTTACATGTACTTATTCTATTCTACCCTGATCTCTGAAAATTTTATGTATGCGAGCCGCTTTAAACTCACAGTTTTCAAGGGGCCTGTTTGTATAAGCAAAATCTGTGTATGCTCAGAAGCTCTGGGAGCACTGCTTTATGTAAGGCTGTCCTGAGTTCAGCAGTAACAGTCATTTTTCTCCTTCTTGGTAGCTGGTGCAGCGCTGTGTTTTTGATTTTGGGCCTGGGAACAGTGCTGATAACACCAGTGTTTCGGTTACTGCTTAGGGATGTTTTGGTCTGGCCAAGGACTTTCTGAGTTTCATGCTCTGCCAGGGAAGAGGGGAAGCCAGGAGGAAGCAGAGACAGGACACCTGACCCAAACTGACCAAAGAGGTTATTCCATACCACAGCACGTCATGCCCAGGATGGAGAGCAGAGAGCAGAGACCCGGAAGGGTGCGGGTGCACTTCGTGGTCAGGCTTGGTATTAGGTGGTGAGAATTGTATTCTTTCCTTGTATTTGCCTTGTCATTATTATTATTATTGGTGGTAGCAGTAGTGGTCTTGTGTTATACTTTAGTTACTAAGCTGTTCTTATCTCAACCTGTGGGAGCTGCATTCTTTTCGATTCTCCTTCCCATCCCTCTGGGATCGGGGGGAAGAAAGAGGGGGAAGTGAGTGAGAGAACGGGCTGCGTGAGTTAGAGAGGCTTAAACCATGACAAAGGCCATTTGCATACTCAATGTTTTGTGTTTGCTGTACTCTGACTTTATATACTTAGAAAAAGAATCACATGAGAGCAATACTATATATATGATATATAAAAATATATAATCTCCAATTTACTTCCATTTCCAAATGCTTGTAGTTAGCTTTTTTAGTCATATGATACAGGAATACATACTAAAATATTATTGCTGCCATTTATGACATGAACATACTCAAATGCATAACACAAGGTCCACATGTGCCCACACGTATGGGCGCAATAAGCCAGTCAACACTCTGTCAAGTCCATTTTTTCCTATAGAGATGTGAAATAATAATAGAATCATACAATAGTCTGGGTTGCAAAGGACCTTAAATCTCATCCAGTTCCAACCCCTCTGCCATGGGCGGGGACACCTTCCACTAGACCAGATTGCTCAAACCCCTCTTCAACCTGGCCTTGAACACTGCCAGTGATGGGAGAGCTCCAGAGAGGAAACCTGTTCCAGCGCCTTACCACCCTCACAGTAAAGAATTTTTTCATAATATCTAATCTAAACCTACCTTCTTTCAGTTTAAAGCCATTCCCCCTTGGCCTATCACTACACACCCTTTTAAAAAGTCCCTACTTTTCTTACTTTCCCTTTCTTACATTAACTACCAGTCCTTGAAAGAACTTTACACATTTGCAATTTCTGGATTACTTGTATGGGGAACTGATGATGTAAATACTTTGAAACATTTCACTATTTCTAGATCATCACTTCTAATTCATAATTTTAAAATACATGCATTTCCAATTGCTCTGTAATAAAAAAGGAAAAAGTAATTTGAAAACCACAAAGAATTTATTTGACATACTTCTCAAAAATTATCTTCAGACAGAATGAGAACGTAAGAAATCTACTTCCATGAGCAATCTAAATACTTATATGAACCATGCATATTTTAAAATTCTGAATTTTAAGGTCTTGATTATGTAGAGGTTTGAGATATTTAATTTGGAGGGAGGGAATTACACTACTGAAAATCTATTCAGGATCCAAATGCTGCAATCTACTGTTTGCCTTCCAGCTGCAGTCAAACGTCTCCCTTTACTTAGTGCAGTATGTATACACAGAATAGGAAACATAATTAAAAAAAAACCCAAAAAACAGACAACAACAAAACCTCCCAAACCAGCATTGCATATAAATAAAAACTGTCATGGAAGCTGGACATAAAGATACAGAGAAACCTCTTTTTTTTTTTTTCCCATTGATTAAACAGGTAATTTAAAATATTAGACATTGCACACAAATGGACTTCTTAAAATGGAATTTTATCAGTGTCCAGTGACATATCCTATTCATCATTATTATTAATTCTACTTTTAGTAAGCTCTCTCAAAAAATACTGTGCTTTAGCAGCATGAAGACTAATGTTTTAACCGTAAATGAATCACTGCATTGTTTTATCTTCCTGTAGGCTACTCTTGTGGCATCAGCTTTAAAATGACTGGGTTTCATATCTACAGATAATCTGCTGAAAATAATAAACTGTGGGGTGTGTCTTCTTGATACATATGTATGTGCACACATATACTGTTTCACTTCACTAATAAACTTACAAATTCTAGAAACAGAAATCATAGAATCATAGAATCATAGAATAGTTAGGATTGGAAAGGACCTTAAGATCATCTAGTTCCAACCCCCCTGCCAGGGGCAGGGACACCTCACACCAGCCCATGTCACTCAAGGCTATGTCCAATCCAGCCTTGAACACCGCCAGCGATGAAGCATTCACAACTTCCCTGGGCAACCCATTCCACTGCCTCACCACCCTTACAGTAAAGAATTTCTTCCTCATATCCGATCTAAACTTCCCCTGTTTGAGTTTGAACCCATTACCCCTTGTTCTCTCACTACAGTTCCTCATGAAGAGTCCCTCCCCAGCATAATTGGGAACATTTTGTCATCTGAAAATACATTCTCCAGATTGAATGACAATGAATCTTTGAAGAAATTTTTGAATGCTGCAAAGATTCAAAACCTTTTATTCCTACATCATAGATGGAAAATTAACTTAAGAAATAAGTTCAGAAATCGGAGAACTGATGATTTTAAGGGATTATGGAGATTTTCCCCCTTACATGAAGGTTATAAACAATGAAAACTCATTTCTAAAAATCAGTTATTATGGAGATGAATGGAATGACTGCCTAATGTCACCTTTGAGTACACAGAGGCTATGCAAGCGATGAGCTAAGATGATGGACTATTAAACAAAACGTCTCCCTCAAAACACCCATTTCACCTGTTTTATTGACTTACATTCTGCCACTATATTATTGTTTTTTTAGCATAGACACGGGTTTGATTAACCTCTATTTTCATTTTTCATTTTATTTACTACACTAAACACCCAGATGGTCTGCAATCGATAAATTTAGTTATAATTCACAAAGAATACCTACCAAGAAAAGCACATTACAAATACCAAGAGAGAAAACAGATTGACAAAAGCTAGCTTATACTGAACAGGTTTTGCAGTAGAAATTACAATTAAGAATTACTTTCCATTCAATTTGGTTTCAAAAACCATTGTATAGGCTTTTGTCATTATCTCCCCAACCTCCTTCTCCCATCAGCTTGTCTTACGAATTCCATTTTACTTAGTGCTTTCCATGGAAGAATTTCAGGCTTGTGGAAAACTTTGTCACACCTTTTCAGATCTTTTGTAGTTTTACTGTACCCTTCCTGAGAGGTGGGTGCAGATCTTATCAAAGCAGTGAACACATCACCATAACACAGAGTGAGAATTACAGCATCCATTTCCAAATGGTTACTAAATCCTACTTGGTTTTGATAGCCAGAAGCACAAAGCACTGAGATTTTTCATATAGCATCTCTTGTGACTTCAAGGTCTCGCTCATGAGCTGCAATCGTTTGTTAAGAGCCTTGTATTCCATCTAAATGCTTAGTTTTATCTCACATGTCAACATGCATCTATCATTTTACTGCTCTCAGTAGGAATTCAAAGGTCCTTCTGTAGCCTGACAATTACGTTTACTAACCTGAATCACTCAATATGAACAACAGCTTTTACTACTCCGCTATACTCCGTTTACCAGACTACTTACAGCTATATTTAAAAGTCTATGCCTATGTTCACACAAATTCCTCTACAACCCTACCTGTTAAACCAATCCATTGAAAAAGATCACAATTGATTCTTACCTTCACTTATCTTTTCACTAGGTGTCCATCCATCTGAAGGCTCTAACCTTTACTTCACAACCTCTGACTCTCCCTTAGAAGAACCTTTGACAACAGCTCTTGCCCAAACGCCTTTTGGAAATCCAAGTTAATTGACTCAGCTTGCATCGGCCAGGTATGGTCATTTGGGCCTTCCAAAGGCTCACACAGATTTCTGAGACACGATGAGCCACGAAAAAGGATGCTGATGGTTCTCTGGTGCATCGTTTTTATTTCTGTTCACTGTCTCTTGTCTTTGTTATTCTTCCTACTGATTTGATCAATACGTCATTGATCTTAGAGGCTCCTCTTGGAGCCGTTCAGGTTTTGGCTACAGGCAGCACTCCCTGGTTGCTCCAGGGAGTGCTCCAATGCCATCTGTAGCACATGGTTACATGGCACACCCAGCAGTTCAAGTGTTTCATGCCCAAGTCCCCCTATAACTCCTGGATAAACACCATCTGATCTTGCCAATTTCCTATTATTCAATTTATTTTCTGTTTACTTTCAACCACGATTTCAATTAGAAACAGCTCCTTCAACACCTTTCTCTAAAAAGCAGCATTCAGCATGAAAACCTCCCCAAGGACCTCTTTGACAAGCATGGGACCTCTTTGACAAGCATGGGCGTTAGATTTTTTTCGTTACAGCCTCTTTCCTTGGATCCTTTCACTTATTTAATGAACATACAGGCTCCGTAGCAGGATCCTGGTGGGTTGAGAAGGGATTCACTGCTACTCTTCATATCTTTGGAAGCTGATCGTCAGAATCTTTTTTTTTTTTTTTTTTTTTTTTTTTTTTTTTTTTTTTTGGCCAGGGGGAGAGGGGTGGAGCTTGTGTTTCTGTGGTTACTCCAGGTGCCCAGGTCCAGCTTCCTCATTTGGAAGCAACATCAAGCGCGTGCTTCTGCTACCCCTTGTCTCTGCTTTCTGTAAGCATCTCATCTTATTTTTCTCGTTGAAAATACTTTTTTCTCTTTTTCTTTGCCAGAATTCCCAAAGAAACTGCGAGGTTTGGGCAAGCGTTAATGACAGACACGGAAGGAAACCCCTAAGAGATGCGCCCCGGGGGAACCCGGCTCTTGCTCCCACCTTTCCCCGCCGGCGGCTAGTGCCTGTGTCACTGGTCCCCTCGCCGGGGGCTGGAGCGGCGCCAACGGGCATAGCGCAGGCTAGCACAACCACCCAAAAAAAAAGCCCCATCCCCTAAGGGGCACAAGCGGCCACTACCCCTCCAGAGCGGGGCGGCGGTGGGAGGCGGGGCTGTCCTCAGCCCGCCCAGCGCTGCTCAGGCGGAAGGAGCGGCTCGGCCGTGCCCGCCCCTGCCGCCACCGCGCTCCGGGGCCTCGCCGCCTGCTTCCGCCCGGTCTGGGCTAGACGTCGTTGCCGCCAGCCGCTTCATCGCTGCTGCTGCTGCTGCTATTCTGGGTGTCGGGGAGCCTGCAAAGGGGGAAGGTACGTCCCTCAGCGGCGCGGCGGTCTCTGCGCTCCCCGGAGCCTCGGGGCGCCGGGCGGGGCGGGGGCAGCGCGGAGGGGCTGTGCCCCGCCGAGGGCGGGCGGTGGCGAGGCCGGCCGTGCCCCCCCGGGCTGCCGCGGGGCACTCCCCTCCCTTCTCGTCCCCTGCCCGACGAGCGGTGACGGGTCTGAGCTGTGAACGAGCCTCACCGAGCCAGGTGCTGGGCACCCACCGCTGCCGTGCGCTGCGGCAGCTGGAAACCCAGCGGTGGGGCGGGCACGGCGCCACTCTGAGGGGTGAAGTGTCCCCCTGAACCTTGTGTAACGGCCGTGCAGAACTCGGGTGCACAGAACCGTGTTTGCTTAGTAACGTTAGTGATTTTTAGGCGTGGGATTAAGGGTGGAGTAATGCAGCCCATGCAGTAAGCATTGCTTTGGGCGTGTGCCTCTGGTTTGTTTTTCTTTGGATTGGGAGGAGACTTAAAGAAATTAGTCCTAACCAGGTCTCCTTTTCCAGAAGATAGCTGCAGTGATGCTACTTGTGGTGTTTTTTCTCAATGTCGGTGCTTGTTCCTGTGAAGCATCTCTTGGAGCTGGCTGATGCTAATTTTCTAAGTTGCGAGTTAACGCTTAGGAAGAAAACGTCTGTTGCCTGAAGTGCCTATAAATGAGGAAAATAACATATAAATTCTTAGATGGTAAAAGTGATATGAGATTTATAAGTGAAGTGCTTTTTAATAGAGGAGTTATTGGTTTGAAAAAGCAGAGTCTAGCAGGTGGGCACACCCTCCTTCAGTAGCCCTCTCTCTGTTAGGTTTAGGAAGCAGTGTAAATCCTGGCGTGGAAGTGTATCATTAAAGCAATTAAGATAATGATGATGCATCATTGAGGCATGACAGTTGTTGGGGGCTTTCTTATTGGTAACACTTTGCTTTTGCAAAAATGATGAAGCAGCTTCTTTTCTTTCAACTTAAGTATGATATTAAGTATTTACATCAGAAGACTTGAATAACTTCAATGATGCAGACCCTTATCTTTTATGGTGCAGTATACGCCTGGCCCCTGGGACTTTGTGATATCCAGTTAAGGTCTGAGAGTCCATCTGAATGGACATGTGGCAGAATCTGGATATGATTTTATCTTCTGTGTGGCTTGGAGACTAGACACCTTCAATTATTGTTTAGGATTATTGCAGTTCCTTAATTTCTAGTGGCACTTGCTTATGATGCCAGTGAGGGAAGTGTTTGTACATTTACAGAGCTGGGTAAGTGACAACGGTAACTTTTAACATTTTCCATCATGGCTTTTACTACAAGGACTGAGTAAAAGCCATTGAAGTCAGTGATTTTTCAAGGATTTTTGAGAGTACCATGAAGAGATGCTATGAAAGAGGCAACTGTATATGATTCTTCTTAACCTAGTCCCACTCTATAAGTATCCACGCAGCCTGCAAAGAAGTGCAGCTCAGGAACTTTCTGGAAGAGATGTATTAAGAACTTGACGTTTTGCAGTGGATTTTTTCTCCACCAACTCATCCTTGCATTTAACCCATGTGGAACTTTAGTGTTTGCAACATCCGGCCTCAAGTAGGTCTGTGGGTCAGATAACCCACTAACTTGGGAGGCACCTCTTGATTTTGAATAAGCTTTCTGCTACTTGTGGTTGGTATTCCCTACTTTTTAAAGTAGAAGAGACACTAATTGGTTATTACCTATTTATCTGTTTCATGTGATTCACAAAGGCAATTACAATATATTGTTTAAGGGTTAAGGTAAACTAAAATTTCCAATATGCCTGCCAAGCCAAAGAACTTGCCAGAAAATTTGAGATTTACTCTAAAGCTTCCTAGTAGTGCTGCTGTTACTAGGAATTTTATTGATAGCTTTGATTTCTTTTGAATTACATTTTTTCCATTATTGTGATTTATTATAATGAGGGCACTTTGTCTGGAAAAAGGGGTGGTCCCCATTTCGGCTAACGTTTAGGTTATATTTGCCAAGTATTAGGAGCAGAATTTCAAGGTTTAATCTTAGTGGTGGTGTTCATCCATTTGTACAGATTATGGAGGACAGGTAGTTTTTGCTTGCTTAAATCTGGCATGCTCTTGATAGCAATAGAACTAGGGTTTTTTTTGCTCTTGACATACCACTATGTAATACTATGATTTTTCAGTGAAATGTTTGACTAAATTTCATTCCAGTTTACACTTTGAATGATGACGTTTACATGTCCAGTAAGGTTTGTGAACAGGTTACACTGAAGGAAGTAATTCTGAAATAAAGCATATTCATAATAGGAAACAAACGAGTAATATGTAAGGTCTGAGCTTAACAGTGTCTTAATTTTGACACAAATTCAAGTTTTCACATCAGAATAGTAGCCTGAGAGCAGAGTCAACTAGGGAAATGAATGAGAACTGTTGCATACTTAGCTAGGATTGCTCAGCCACCTAAGGCAGCTGTGCGGTGTATGGTCAGTGCCTTATTATCATGTGTTAGGTAATCCTGATGTGTCAAAACAATGTCTAACCAGAGATGCTACAATTCCAAGTATGGCAGTTTTTCTTTCGTCAGTATCCTTGTTTCTTTCCTCAGTATCTTTGCTTCCTCGTGCAGCTGTCAGTAGCCATGTGGTTCTTTTGTTTCTTTTCCTTTCTTATCTCCTACTTCTGTTTAGATCCTGCTCCCATTGTCCTTTCTCTAAACATGTTCTTTACTCAAAAAAAAAAAAAAAAAAAAAAACTGCCTCCCTCCCAAAAACAAACAAACAAACAAAAAAACCCAAAAACACCCCAAAAAAAATTAACGAAACCGTTACTGATAAAAAGTTGTTCTGGAAATCCAACCTCTGAAATTTTATCCCTCAAAAAAAATTGTATCACTTATTGGAAATGAGTATCAGATGATAGCTAGATTATTATTTGTACCTGCGATGAGCACAGGCTTTGGTTCTCTATGTAGTTATATGTGGTCATGTGTTATCGGGGTTTGGCAGCATTTTCTTGATGGGAGAAGCTGGGTCCCTGAGCAAAATAGTGATACTTCAAGAGTTGCTCTTGTTCTGAGGAATGAGCTAGGAGTGTTTCCAGCATGGTTACTAGAGTTGTAGGTCTGTGTGTCGTAGCTCTGGCGTGTGCCAGCCTTCCTGCAGCACTGGTTCTGGGAGGAACTTTTTGGCTACTGCACCAGTTTCTCCAGCCTGACTGTTCAATTTACGGTCCTATCCCCTCGGTGAGCACAATGATGAACATGTTCATTGCTTCTTATTGGGAATGACTTAGGCTCCAGGCCTCACATTAGTATTACGGACAATTATATTACTGTAGTGACTCAGAAAGGGATATGATGCGATCTCTTATTATTGTTTGTAGTTTCTCATTTATGTCTCCTGTTCATTGATTCTCCTGTTTGATTTCCCATGTCCTTTGCACAGAGCTGCATACAGTCTGTTTGTTTTCATGTTCTGCTTGTGGTATCTTCCTAGTCCATTTAGGTTAGTAAATGAACAGCAGAATGTACAACTGCTGCAGAAAAAAATGAGGAGGTGATAAGCAGCAAACAATTGGGGCTGTTCAGCCTGGAGAAGAGAAGGCTGTGTGGAGACCTCATAGCAGCCTTCCAATATCTCAAGGGGACCTATAGGGATGCAGGGGAGGGACTTTTCGTTAGGGACTGTAGGGAGAGGACAAGGGGTAACGGGTTCAAACTTAAACAGGGGAAGTTTAGATTGGATATGAGGAAGAAATTCTTTACTGTGAGGGTGGTAAGGCAGTGGAATGTGTCGCCCAGGGCAGTTGTGAATGCTCCATTGCTGGTGGTGTTCAAGGCTGGATTGGACAGAGCCTTGGGTGGCATTGTTTAGTGTGTGGTGTCCCTGCCCCTGGCAGGGGGGTTGGAACTAGATGATCTTAAGGTCCTTTCCAACCCTAACTATTCTATGATTCTATGGTAGATTAGTGGAGAATGCTGTTGTGACTAGTAAACTAGTCTACTGTATTTTAAGTAATTCCTTTATGTCCTTGTTAGAAAGCAAGGAAACCATCAGTAGCTAGAGCATTAAGTTGAAGGAGAGATTAACAGTTGAAGTAAGAATGCATGTAAGTTGAAATAATAAAGCAGGAAGAAAAGAAAAAAATGTTTTAAATTCAGAGCATGTGTTAGGCTGAAGGAGAACAGCAAACATGGAGATCTGCAAGAAACCTACAGAAATGAGTGGTAGGTCCATAGGGAGATTCATGCTGAACAGGACAGCAAAGGATGGGGGAAGCCATATCAAGGACAGCATGATGCTAATTGGACTGGTATATGGTTTCTTGCTTTGATATCTGCTTCTTGCTAGTATTTATTATGCTCTTTGAGCTTTGTCTTACTTAACAAGAAAAAAGAAAGACTACTGCTCTCTGTTGAGTAGCAAGTCTTATTCTCATAGGAGATGGAAAAGGAGGTATTTAACATAAGATGAAATAGCAGTTGCTTTTTACTGCTTTGGCCTGTCATTATTGCTGCTGAAAGATGGAAGCTTCTTCAAATGCTTAAGTTTTATGAAGTTTAACCATGCCAAGTGCAAGGTCCTCCACCTGGGTCAGAGCAATCCCAGGCACAGCTCCAGGTTGGGCAGAGAAGAGATTCAGAGCAGCCCTGCAGAGAAGGACTTAGGGGTGTTGGTCAATGAGAAAATTAACATGAGCCAGCAGTGTGCGCTTGCAGCCCAGAAAGCCAACCGTGTCCTGGGCTGCATCAAAAGGAGTGTGACCAGCAGGTTGAGGGAGGTGATCCTGCCCCTCTACTCTGCTCTCGTGAGACCTCACTTGGAGTACTGTGTGCAGTCCTTGTGTCTTCAACATAAAAAGGACATGGAACTGTTGGAACGAGTCCAGAGGAGGGCCACGAGGATGATCAGGGGACTGGAGCATCTCTCGTATGAAGATAGGCTGAGAAAGTTGGGGCTGTTCAGCCTGGAGAAGAGAAGGCTGTGTGGAGACCTCATAGCAGCCTTCCAGTATCTGAAGGGGGCCTATAGGGATGCTGGGGATGGACTCTTCATGAGGGACTGTAGTGATAGGACAAGGGGTAACAGGTTCAAACTTAAACAGGGGAAGTTTAGGTCAGATATGAGGAAGAAATTCTTTACTGTAAAGGTGGTGAGGCACTGGAATGGGTTGCCCAGGGCAGTTGTGAATGCTCCATTGCTGGCGGTGTTCAAGGCTGGATTGGACATAGCCTTGGTTGGCATGGTCTAGTGTGAGGTGTCCCTGCCCCTGGCAGGGAGGTTGGAACTAGATGATCTTAAGGTCCTTCCAACCCTAACTATTCTCTGATTCTATGATTCTATGATAAGTTTAGATTGGTTATAAGGAGGAAGTTCTTTACTGTGAGGGTGGTGAGGCAGTGGAATGGATTGCCCAGGGAAGTTGTGAATGCTCCATCCCAAGGCCAGGTTGGACATAGCCTTGTGTGACATGGTTTAGTGTGAGGTGTCCCTGCCCATGGCAGGGGGTTGGAGGTAGATGGTCTTAAAGTCCTTTCCAACCCTGGCTATTCTACAATTCTATGAAGTTTTGGGTTACCATTACTTTAAATTCTTGAATTTTTGTGTTTCATTGAATACTGTCCAGATTACCTGTATGACTTAAATGCCTGTACCACAGAAATGAGGGACTTCCAGTTGATTTTTATTTCTTTGCCTTTTTTTTTTGTTTTGTTTTGTTTTAGAAGAAAAAATAAGAATATAGAACATGCAGTTGCAGAGTCAAATAGTTCTTTGACCTTTTCTCTTTTGAAAAGGTGCACATTTCTCGTTTTCCCTATGGATAGTGGGAATCAAATGGCAAAGAAGCATCATGTTTCTTTAGTGAGCAAGCGTATTTTTTTTTTTTAGACAGTAAGCAAACCTACTTGTGCATGTTTTTTCTCTCTCAATTCCATTTCTAATTTCTTCTTGTGCCTTTGTCCTTGGTTATCTGTTCTTTCACTTTTTTTGCAGGTATTCTGTTATTTCTTCTATTGAAACAATCCCCTGTGAAAGGCCATGTTAAATTTTCTCCCGCATAATTCACATGCCTGTTCAGTTTTGAATGTGCTCTGTTCTGGGTAGTGATATGTGCTGAAATTTGAAGGCAACTAATGTTTCTTTTCTCTGCATTCCAACCTTAACATGATGGGTTCTCATTCATCAGGTGTATCATTCCCACCTCTAACTTCAGCAAGATTGTAACCCAGTCTGTAATCATGGTGTTTTGTTTCAGTTTTGCCCAGTGGCTCCCAAAATGCTGATGTTCAACATAATCTATATTCAAATAAACAGCTAAACACAATACATGCTAAACAGATTTTACTCAATTTTCTCATGGTAGCCATTCCAAATTGTGATTTATTTCCCTTTGATTTTCTAATGTAGAATTTTTGCTTTTTGCCTGGTTTTCCTGCAGGCAACTGATAAAGTTAATTTACAAGATTCTCTTGTCATGTGTCTGCTGTTTCTGTGAAATTTGCTGGTTGGAAGGGACCTGGCATAGTTTTGTCCATGGAAACCTCCTTTACCATGAAGACGTACTTCAGAAGCAGCTTTTTATATTCTCTCACATAAATATTCTATCTTTATTTGACTAAGGTTTTGCTAACATTGTAGTCTAATCTCAGAACATGTATTTAAAGGATATTTGTTATATCCACCTGTTATTCATGTCCACCACTTTCTGTTTATTCCTCCATGAGATTTCAGTTTTAAACTCCCCAAGATTTTACTGCGGGTCCATTACTGTGATGCAGTATTTGGAGGGAAAGCTGTCTGTGAAAGTTACTTCATTTGCCCAGTGTATGTCAATACTGTATGCAAATAAATATCTTTTTCTTCCTTTGGGACTAAAAATTTTCCCAGAATCCCATTTTCTGTTCTGGAAAATACCCCATATTACATCAGATTAAATTATCCTATTAATTTTCATGCAAAGGAAACCATCATTACTTCTTTGAGTACACTTGTTTCTTTAAGCAATGAATTTGTTGCTCATTTCTTCTTAGATCATTAGCATTATTAGTTTTATCATCAGGCCTCCATCTTAACTGGGAAATGGGGGACCTGGTAACAGCATAGGTGTCACTTTCTTGTAATCTGTGGGATTCCTGACCTTAGTTAAGCTTATGAAGTTACTTGAAGAAAATCCGAAGCAAAACAAACTCAGTGTTTTGGGGTCATTTTCATGTTGGTAGCTCTGAACATTTCGCAAGTACTTTGTGATGCTTTTGCTCCTTTTCAAAAGTGGAAGTTACCATCTGGGTATTATTAAATAGATTGACAGAACATGATATGTAGGCCTTCTTTCACCATGTGCTGAAATGTGTTTGATAAAACATATTCCACTTTTAGAATGTCATGTCTTTTTCTTTTTTTGGGGGGGGTACATTTATAGTTGCTGGTATTGTCCCTCAGGGGACTCTCAGCTACATCAGGGAAACTTCCCTGGATTTGCTTATGCTTGCCATGACTCCAGTGCTACACATTTCTCAGTGATAAAGTTGCAGTGGCAAATGGAGTTCCTTTAGATGTTCATGGCAACAAGGGCCATGAGCACCCTGGGATGTATATCTTACGGCTTTGTGGTATCTCATACATTAAATCTGCTTCAACAGTCCTTTCTCCTGTACTTTGGTTCCACCACTGTTTTATGCAACTTACATTTGCCCTTGTGATTACCATTGCATCTCTGCTTCAACATTATTTGTCAGATAAAGTACATGTCTTGTGATTGCATAGTCTGTAGGCCAAATATCAATCCTCTGACTCAAGTTACATTGTGCAGTGCTCGACTCTGTTTGTGACGATTCCTTCATTAAGCACTGTTTTTGATGCCAATTTTGTTACTCCCAAGTTGTCTTTCAAATAAAATGACAAGTCCAAGTAACAGTGTAGGATGGAGCCGTTAATGTGCTATCAGGACAGTTGCATAATTAAGCACAGTGTATGCAAAGGAAACTTAGTTTTACTATCGGCCTTTTACTTTGGAATCAGTTGAGCCAAGGATGAATATGAAGAGACTTAGTCATATGGCAGGAGTAATTTCGTTCTTGTGGAGAAGTGTTTCCAGCTATTCTTACCTGAAACAATGACAGTAGGTGGAGTCCAGATCAGTAGTAAAAAACTTAATTGTATATGTTAGTTTGTAAGTGCAAGTGCATGTCTAAGTTCTCATTATATCTTTTTTCATTGCTTAATTTACAACCTTATGTTGCAAATTCCAGTTGGAGTAGTTCAGTCAAATCAATTAAAAGTTAAACTTTAAAACTGATTTTATTGGTTCATGATCAGAAACTTTATATAAAATTTCATTTCTTACGTAAGGACTTGTTATTTTGCTTCTTGTATTGTAAACACCTCAGAAAAGGGATGACAAGCTTAACACTTACTTTGGTTATTGATGTAACTGGGATTGTTTGTCAGAGCTGCTCTTGACTTATTTCAGCTTCGAATAATGAAGAAATAGAAGCAGGAATAATGCATTCAAAAATACAACTTATTACAGTTTGACACAATTAATTTCAATTATTTATGCTCCAGTCACTGTAAGTTAAAGATGATTACATGATGAATTAAGTAATAAAGAGGTCTCCTTTGGCATTAAATGAACTTTTTTGGGGGGAGGTGAAGTAGGGATGTGGTGGGAAAAAAGTTTCATCCTGACAGTTGTGTTGTAGTTGTAAGTATTAAACAACACTTCTCCCTTCCCTCCAGAAGCATTTTTCTATTTGTATTTTACTCAATTTTTTCAAGGTGGTACTTGTTAATTCAAAATAAAACATTAACTGTCTATTTTGCATTATCTGTTTTTTAATTTAAACTTGAATTAAAATTTAATTAAATTGGAAACATTTAATTTGGATAGCCTTTTCCATTAGAGATGTTCATGTATCGATCTGTGATTCAGTGTATTAGATAAAGAATGCATAGTCATTCCTGTAATAATTTAACCAAGTTTTTCAAGTCTGTTTAATCTAGATCTGTTGCTTCAGGAGCCTGAAATGGGGTTCTTAAAAGATTAAAAATACCCTGAAGAGCTTAAATAGCCCTTGAAGCTGATACAAACATCTTTGTGGACTTACCAAGCACCATTGCAAGTGATGCACATGTGTGATCATACTCAGAAAGGGCTTCTGACTGTGTTTGATAACTACATGTGTACTTGGTAAATGGTTATTTGGGCAGATGCTTGTATATGTTGTAATTCACATTGATGACGTTTTAACTCATAAGTAGTCACTTGATGAAGTAGCTTTCTTACTGAAGGAAGAATATGGGAGTTTGGTCAATCAGCCAGTTCCAAAGCAATAGCCTAATAATTTCATATATGGCAGACACACGAACTAATGAACATGCCTTGTTTATTTGGCCACATACTGTTTTCATTCAGATAACCAAATACTTTAAGAAAAGTTACAAAGGTGAGCATAAATATTTGCCTGAATTGATCAAATCTTGATTAGCTTTAACTGACAGACCCCTCTTTAATCCTTAGAAAATTTCTAGAGATGTAAGTTATGCAGCACTTAAAATTATAAGCCCACCTAAGTGCTGGAAGGTAGTCTAGTAGTTAGCCTGTTCCTTTTGGCCCCTTGTATTTTCTTCTGGGTTTTATTACAGTTGGGTTTTGCTGGGGTTTTTTTTGGTAGTTGTTTTTAAGTGATGCTGTGCTCCCATCGCTGAGATAAACTTGCAAAGACATTAATGCAAATAGTTCTGTTTGGTATTTGTTCTTTTATTTGCCTTCAAATAGGTTTCAGCTAAATCTTGTCGTGAATGTGAATAAGAAATTTTAAACAGTTTGCCTTTAAGGTAGAATAGATCTTATTGTCCAGTTCTTTACCTTTATATTTCTGTGACAAAACCAAAAAGATCCTTTCTCTCATATCGTAGTAGTGAGTATTGACTTCTAAGACCTATTCAAACATCAAATACTGAATTGGGCCTCTGTTTACTGGAGATGACAGCTGTTTGGGGTGGGTAGTTCTGGGGTTTCTGAAATTACTCTATGAGAAGAGATAATAGTAAAGAGACAGCTGTAAAAATATTTTCTGATCTGTTATAACAGTATCTTATTCTGTCTAATAGTGAGCATGAAGTCCATGTCAGAAGAGCCCGTCCCATTACATGAAGAATTTATCTACTGTTGTGGAGCTGCTACCCATGTCTTAAAGTGTGGGCCCTGGAAAGACCTCTCAAAAGATGAAAGTAAAAATCTACCCAGGCTCTTATTCATGATTATTCCTGGTAAGGAATTTTTTTGTTTAAGTCTACAAGTGTGGTGATTGGGAAGGGTATGTTCAATTTCAAAAATCTCTCTAGACAGGTGGTAGACTTTGTCTTGTTCATATAGCCCTCCAGAAATAATAGTACTGCAATGGTGAAACTTTTTTGTTTGATTACTGCTGTTATCTGTATTTGTAAAAGTGCTGTAAGGTAAAACTGAGAGATAAGGATGTCTCATTTACTTGGTGCTGATGGTTTGCTGACTGCATTGGGTTTTGGGTTTGTTTTTTTTTTGTTGTTTCCATTGCTCTCTCTCCATTTGTTTCTTACACGTTGAAGTGATAGTGTGCCAGCTGAAAGATGAATGTTAGGAGAAAATTCCAAGGGGTTTTTTTGGTTTTTTTTTTTTTTTTTTTAGTAGTGGGTTTTTAACTTTGATTTTTCGCATATGAATTTGCATGATAAACCTCTTAGCCTTATACAATGTCCACCAAGTTCAAGTTACATTTAAATCTGGTCATCTCACAAAGAATGCTTGAAACTTTCATCTTTCATATGTTAAAATTAATGAAGTCCTAAATTCATTAAGTCTGTTAATGAAGTGTAAGAGTTCTGCTGTTAATGGGCTCTATATTCATTCACAAGAAACTTTTCATGCAAGCAAATGTAGTGGCAGGGCTACATGGAGGTTATTTCCTGCAGCACACTTCTGAGAGGACTCCTTGATAAAATTTTACATTAACTACATGGGTTATAGACCTGAAATAGACATCAGTGAAATATTCACAGTGCTTCGGTCATAGTCTGCAAACTTTTGAAAGTATCAGGTTTATGGTTCTGCTCTTATTTCAGAATTATGTTGGTAACAAACTGGAAGTTCTATCACTGAGAAAACAATTGAAAGCACAGCAACCACAATAATGCTATCTTTATTTTTAGATACCCCAATTCAGTAGTGAATTAAATTACCCAAGCTCCTTGCTGTGGCTGGCAGGGAATTGACTAGGAGCTGGCATAACATAATGCATTTTTGCTTCTCATAAATGAGATTTTTTTTTTTTCCCCCTACTGATATATGCCTCATTTTTAGCCTTGAAGGAGAGTCTAATCTGCCAACACAAAATACACAACCTTAGGAGAGATCTGGATATTTGGGACATCTGGCAACGTGTTTGTGTACCTAAACAGGGTTAGATAGCATTCCCCTAGTGCTTTTATAACTTAGTGAGTATGAAAGGTGGAGCCCTTCTGCAGTCCAGCAATTTTCACGCTTAAAAGGCATGTATCCCTAGTTGGATTCTTTATGGAATGAAGTAAAGAGGAAGAAAAGTATAGCTTGGTCCAAGTCAAGGAAAGAAATATTCAGGCAAGGACAACTGTCACTCAAAAAGGAGAGTATGCATAGACAAGTGTTCAGTGATCTGGACTAAACATAGAATCATAGGATAGTTAGGGTTGGAAAGGACCTTAAGATCATCTAGTTCCAACCCCCCTGCCATGGGCAGGGACACCTCCCACTAAATCATGTCACCCAAGGCTCTGTCCAGCCTGGCCTTGAACACCACCAGGGATGGAGCATTTGCAGCTTCCCTGGGCAACCCATTCCAGTGCCTCAGCACCCTAACAGTAAAGAACATGGTTAGTCTTACTGTATATGATACATTGTTCTGTGTATTAAACTGCTCTGGTACATATTCTTCCAGTCTTAATGAAATTCATGCATATGATTTTGTTTATGTGTAATCAAACAAAACAGGCATGGGAGTGGGTGTTGAAGAGAAAGATAAAATTCTCAGTTTCTGCTGGAATCCAAAATTTGCAAGAGATTTGTAAATATATTCTGTATACTTCTTTTTGTTTTTTAGTTGAGTTTTTGTAGTCAAATTTCTTCATAATGGGGAGATTTTTCTCTCTGGTCTGGCTTTCCTTTTCCTTAAAAAAGAAAATAATAAAAAAATGGAGGGAGAGGAATGAAACTGACTGGAAAATGTCCTTCTACTCCAGTATAAGTGGCAAAATTCCCATTGACTTTGAATGAGGAAGGAATCTGCCTCCCAAGGACTGATGGCTCACTGCGCTTGAAGCAGTTGGGATGCAGAACATGTAGTGGAGCTCAGTCTCATTTAACTATGACAAGCTAATGTTTTTATTAATGGCAGTCTTTGTAAACTTGTAATTTAGAAAAAAGTCATTGTATTAGTTGAAATGTTTAATGTGCACTTTTTTGATCCATGATGTTTTTATCTTGTGTAAGCAAACCCTTTGTATAGGAGTAATAATGTATTTACTGATATAATTACTGTGTAAAAGGCCCAATTTTTCCTCAGTCCAAAATATATGCATTTGTTGCCTTTTCTTCATATGAATTCTTTTTTCTATTAAAATCTATGAGATTTACTCGGGAGTAAAACTAAATGTGTACAGTTGAAGGATCAGGCCCGTGGTTTTCTGGAAACGTAGGCGTTATGGAAAGGACAGGAATTATTTTTTTCCTCTTATATTCTAAAGGTCTGTTTTCCCTTTTGCAATGTTTGTTTAGTGTAAAATTAGCAGTGAAGTATAAAATCTGCTACAGCAATGTTTAACATTGCTTGGGTTCTTTGAAAACCAGGATCCACAAAGTGTAATGGAATATATTTTTTTTACTGCTTTAAGAGTATCTGTCTGTTTGTGTCTGTGTATTAATGAAACATTTAACTTTGTAAATAAATACAGTACAAATTTTAAAACCACTGTGCTGCCTGGCTCATGAAGTTTCGCTGTACATCAAGGCTTTTTTGCATTTCATTGCAGGATTGCATTGCAATACCTTCATTCCAGGCTTTATAATTTTTGTTACCATTGCTGTAAACTAGATGGCTAAATTTTATTATTTGCAGTCTTGTACTTGGGAAGCTTAGTTCACGGTTGATAATGTATAATGTGAATAAGATTTTTTTTGTGGTAAAGCATGCTACACAAGTTTCATTAATATACGGAAATGATTTCAGAATTTGGTTCTTTGGCATGCACGCAGAGTACTCCCTGTGCTTGCCAAGTTTCTTGATCTGCCTGTTGCAGTTGGATTGCTTCTGGGTTATTGGGTCATCTTCTTATTTTACCAGCTCAGGCAGTGACCTGGTGATGTTTAAGGCCTATGAGAACTTAACCGGACTTTTTTTTTTGAAGTAGGAAGATTTCATCTCATGAGCTAATTCTTTGAGTCAAGAGCTGCTTCTGGTTTTCTGCACAAGAGAAAGTGGGGGCTTGGATTCTGATCTTCTCCTAGTAGTTACATGCACTTATATAAACAAGATCGTTGTCACTTGGAGACTACTTGACTATTTTTCAGCAGTTAAGATACTATAAACAGTTTGCCTGGGTTATGACAGGTCTTTAAAGTGTTCTCCCATCAAGTGAGACTTCCTGTTAGCTTTAAAGTCTTTGAAGTTTTATTTTTGACTGTAATCTAGGGACTCTGAAAAGCTTTCAGTACATTATCTGGCTTTGTCTTCATCTGCTGTTTTGATACTTAACAATCATCACCCTCAACATTTGCATGAGAAAAGTTATTTTAAGGTTCACTATATAATAATAACTTGCACTAAAACTAATATATTCCTGAAGCTTAGTTTCTTTGTATTTATTTTTTTAGTTCCCAATAAAATAGCTTTTTTAAAGTTGTTTATCATTCACTCTGCTCAGCAGTCACAGGTATGAATAGTTCTTCAGAGGTCTACTCTCACCACCAAGACCAAGGGGTTCGTTTAATATTAAAAGAATTTATTTCCTCATTCTATAAACTGTTTAAAGCATACTTACTCCAATTTTCTTCAGTTTGGTTTTAGAATGTGCTTTGGTTTGCACAAAAGTCATGTGATGAAATGCACTTGTTAGTATGTAATCTGTATGTTGTAACCGTTCTACAAGAACTAGTAAGTATCTAGTAAGGTCTCATATCGGCAGATTAGGTTGAAGTTTGTAGCTTCTGGCAGCGTTGGTCAGAATGTAATCCAGAATCCTCTATGTGAATCTTGGTACTTAATGTGTAATTAGATCAGTAAAAAGAATATAGATCAAAACTGTGAGGCAAATTCTGATTTTGGAGTAGAGACCATTGAGATACTCAAGGAAGATACATGCATCCTTTCAGGCACTACTTTTTAAGTGAGCAGACAGTGTTCTCCATTTGCCTTTGAAATACAGGTGGAGGAAAGGGAAATGCTGCTTGCACTGGACAGCTAGGTTAAGAGGTAAGAAGACTTTCTTTACCTCTTGGGTGAGGGGATATGTAGGTTCTGGGTCATATTCTACTCTATATGCTTTGCTCTCACAATTGCTGAATGAACTCCAGCAACAATTTTATAAACAAAGTTGAGAACCTGTTCTATTTGAATGCTTTAGGCAGTAAAAGCTGCCTGTTTTCCTCTTCCGGTTTTGTGGTTTGTGGGGTTTGTTTTGGTTTGGTCTTTGACTGAATGGTGCCAGAGCCATCAGCAGTAGGAAAAAACATCCAGCCTTACCTCATCTTTTACCTCTGCAGTTTTGTAATTATCAGCCTGTTTATCAGAGCTCTCCTGTGGTTTGTTTTGGGGTTGTTTTTTTCTTGTTATGTTTGGTTGGTTGGTTTTTTTTTTTTTTTTTTTGTGGGTTTTTTGCTTGTGTTTTGCTTCAGGTTGGTGGGTTAGTGTTTTGTTTTTTTTTTAATAGAATCAGGCTGAGTCTATGTCACCTAGTTCAGAAAGGAACTATAAAGCCCAATTTTATCCAGCCTAATATTAAACACCTAATTAAGATGCTAAAATAAGGAGCATAAATTCCTAGGTACTTTGTATAATCAGTAGCTAGGGCTGGGCACTGCCGTGAGCGTTTCTGCCTACTGAGAGTTTAGTTGGTCTGAGATGTTGTGAAATCTCCAGCTCAGGAGATAATCAAAACTTGACTGGGTGCATACCTGGGCAATCTGCTCTAGCTGCCCCTACATACGCAAGGGGTGGGTTAGGAGATCTTAGGTGATCCCTTCCAACTTTCTCAGCCCTGCAAATATGACCCAGGGACTGGCCGTCCAGGCTCCTTGTCCAGGTGTGGATTCTAGTCTCATTGATTTTTTGAGGTAGCTTCAAAAGGTAGTAAAGATGAGTATATGGACAACCTTATGTAATCTAATACTTGATTAAAATTATCCACTCTTTCAAGAGCTGTAATTTAAGGTACCTCTCTCCTTGCTTTCACAGCCATACTGCATAGTAAGTACCTTAACAGTGAAATTGGATTTGAGTGTTGGGAACCAAATAGAATGAAAAATTGGTAAGGAATGAAGTATGGGACTTAAACATAGTATGGAAAGAGTATGCCAGAAGAGGGAGCTGTTTTAAAGATTAGAGAAAAATATCGTGGGTTTATTTGACAGCTTATTGCTAAAATAACCGGATATGCCATGTACTACCAGGCTTTAGGCTGTCATCTGAAGGGCTAGGTAAGCACTGACTGTTTCTCTACTATATGCATAAACAAACAAACAAAAATTAATTTTATAAGACCATTCATGTGACAGTGATTTAACAGTTATGTTGGCTGTTGAGGATCATAAAAATGCCTTTTACGTGTGTTAGGAGGAGTGAAATGAAGGAAATCCAGTTAGAGCAGAAAATCTAAGGGTTGGAGTGCTAGGGCTTCTGTTCCCAGCCTTTCCAGTATGTTGGTTTTTTTGGTTTTTTTCCAATAGATGGCCAGTCATCCTCACAACCTGTGACCAAACCAGCAAACACATCTTCTTCCTTCACATTTACAACACTTAAATAATCTATCACCCGTCTCTAAACTAGCATTCAGCTACAGTCAGTTAACACTAAGTAAGTAACAGTAAAACATAGCTGCATAGCGTTAGACAACAAATATTACTTCTCCTGGAATGTTTAAATTATTGGTCATCTCCATGGGCAGTGCCACTCCTAGTGATTGTGTGAAATTCTTGTGCCAGGATGTATAACATTATCTGATGTACAGCAGTAAATACCCCAAAGGACGTTAAGAAAAATAATCACTTTTAAATAGTTCAAGTCTTTATTAAAGAAGTAATTTATTTAACTTTTGATTTTGGTGCTTGGAATTAAGTAATGCTTGTAGATGCAATGAAAATTTTTAGAGGTAAGTCATAGGGTATAACTGCAATGGTGTTCCTGCTACATAGGACTCTGTGTTACATAACTACTTGCACATTATTTTGCTTAATCCTGTATCATGTACTTTTGTTGACTTAAAGTTGAGGCTGAAAAAGCGGTTTCCTGTGTTGGTGTATATTTTCCATCATATTGATACTGTACTTTCTTTATCTTCACTTACCTCTCCTGGTGTAAGATACCGGAAGTTGCATGGGTTCTATTCCTTTGATTATTTTGAGCATACTTTCCCATGTAGAGCAGTGCTGCTGTTGTCCATCTCCAACTGAACCAACAGAGCAGAGAGAAGGGAAATTTAGGTGCTCAAAAATGAAGATGATGTTATTTAACACACCTGGTCTAGGAAATCAACTTAAGAGTCTTGTCAGGGGAGCCAAGACTCCAACCAAACAAGGCACGTGGAGGATTATGCAGCTCAGCATGGCATCTAGTTCAGCTGGCACACTCAAGTCACATGCGGCTAATCAGCAGGAACCAAAAAAGTCTCAATTTTGCATCTAGAATTCTGTCCCAAAGTAGATGTTTATATCCAAACAACTGACCAGGATGGCCTTTCTGTGTCTGCACAGTTACTCTATTTATTTAAGAAAGGTTACTCTTTTACATACTAGCTTAGCAGGAGCATTCATCTGTTCTGTGGTATTTGTACTGCTTGGAATTAAACTTAGCCCTGAAAATGTTATTGTTGAGCAGAATATTCACTGTAAAACATCATGCCTGACTGTGAGTTAGCCATGAGAGAACAGCAGTGAATCTGCAGCCCTTTCATGGATGGAGAAGGAGAAACACTGCTGTTTTCCTGTGGCCTTTTCTGCACAACTAAAATGTTGGACTTGAAGCAACCACTTGATGCTTTGAATGTGTTACTTGCCTTCTGAGCTACTTTTTGAACTGAATCTGGGAAAGTTAGCTCGTGTTCCTAAAATTGTCAAGATTGTCTTTCCCTGTGTCCCACCTGCTTGTGTTAAGACTTTATGTTATCAGCATCACATGATCGGAGTCTTCCTGGGAAGTCTCTACCATTCCCTGCTTTTATTAGCAGGTGAATTCTAAGTAATAGAATCTCTCTTAGGATTTGGGCAACCTGTAAGGAGCCTGGGTGGCTGGAGTGGGCTATTCATAGAGCTCATGCATTCAGGTAGCTTTTAGAACCATCAGGTAAGGTATAAAGCAGACGTTGCTGAGTCTAAAGTAGTGTGGAAGTGAAACTGTATATATTAAGACCTACCAGGCACTGGGAATCTAAAATATCAATGCTTGGAGCACTTCGAAAATTTCCTAAGGCCAGTATTTCACAATCCAAAATGTTTGTCAACAGTACTGGCAAAAGGTATTCCTGTTCCCACCGTACTGTGCCACTCCACCCCTTGGTTCTGCCAGAACAATAGTTGGAGGGATCATGCTGTGAATTAAATAAATGTATGCATTTATTCCTGGGGTCTTTTTAAAGCTGGAACAGTTCCCTGTTTGGGGTCTGTCGTGGTTTAAGACTGTCACGCAGTTCGCTCACTCAGTCCCCCTTCTTTCTTCCCCCCGCTCCTGGAGGGATGGGAAGGAGAATCGAAAGAATGCAACAACTCCCACGGGTTGAGGTAAGAACAGTCCAGTAACTAAGGTATAATACAAATCACTGCTGCTACCACCAATAATACTAATGGCAAGGGAAATACAAGGAAAGAGAGTACAATCACTCACCACCCGATTCCAAGCCTGACCCAGCAGAGAAAACCTCCCCTTCTGGGTCTCTGCCCTCTGTTTTTACATCCTGGGCATGGCGTGCTGTGGTATGGAATACCTCTTTGGTCAGTTTGGGTCAGGTGTCCCGTCTCTGCTTCCTCCTGGCTTTCCCTCCTCCCTGGCACAGCATGAGACTCAGAAAGTCCTTGGTCAGAGCAAAACATTACTGAGCAGTAACTGAAAACACTGGTGTTATCAGCACTGTTCCCAGGCTGAAAGTCAGAAACACAGCCCTGCACCAACTACCAAGAAGGAGAAAAATGACTGCTACTGCTGAACCCATGTGACCCACAGAATGGCCCCACAGAGTTGTGCCATTATAATTGGGGGTGGGGATGACAGTCAAGGCAGGAGGTGGGAGTTCCTTCAGCTGGACTTGCTGCAGAACATTCTGCTATTAAATTTTGGTGTAAAATTATGGTGTTGATCTGCAACATGCAGCACATACATGTGGGCTCACATGCTCAGTATTGAGACTTCTCTGGGAGGAGTTGGTACCCCACCACTCACACCAGGTAGCAGTGATTCACTGAGAATGCCTCTCCCTGGTACTTTGTGCTTTTGTTTGCGCTGCAATTCCAGATGAAGCTCCCAATTTTTTGCATTTGACCCTGAGTTCTTAGATTTTGACATGAAGAATTTGTGGTTTTCTTCTGCCCCCCCCAGCATAAAAAAAAAAAAAAAAAAAAAAAAAACAGTGGGAAAGGAGCTTTCTTACTCTCCAGTAAGTGGTATATGTGATGTAAAAGCAGTTGATGAGAACAGACTACACTGTAGAGTTAGAATTTTGTGTAGTGTGTCAATCCAGCTAAAAGGATCTACACAGAGCAAGGTAACGTTTTCCCCTTCATGTTTCCCCCTTTCCCTATGACTACAGCATATGAGTAGGTAAGTTAGAACAGTTTTCTATTTCAGTGTGACAAAAACACAGCAGAACACTTTTGATTCCCATGCTTGCATGGGATATGTAAACTATGTTTTGTAAATTTGTACTTGAACAGGAGCAAAAGAACGCAACAAATATCCCCTGAACCTATCTTCCTGATACTTTCAAAGCCACTTCACTCATACCAACTTTTCTAGCCATTTCTTTACCTCTGGCATGAATATTTATTGCTTAATTATGAGATCAGTCTTATTTTCAGCTGACCACATATTTTCTCAGATGGTAATGTGTATAAGGTTCTGTTAATTGGTGGTGTTCTTAGTGGTTAGTAATACTTTATTTTTTATGCATAGATTATTTGGTCCGTTTATTTCTCATTTATAAAATGGGAATAATGAAATCTCAGTCAAGTGCTTGAGAACTTGTCAATAGGATGTGCTGTCTCAGCTCACACCAAGGTTTTTTGAGGACTCTCCTCTTTATTTTTCTGAGCAAAATAGTTTGTTTTCCTGAGAATATTATTCTTGGGGGATGACACTAATTTGTACTTATTTGATTTGTACTCTGAACCTCCGTAAAGCTTTGAATACACTGGTCAATTTTACCCTGATTTTTCTGAGAGATAGGGGACTCAAAAGCATTTAAAAAAAAAAAAAAAAAAAAAAGAGTTTGACTAGAAGACATACATGCAGGTATGTCTCTGAAGGAAAGGTGTAAGCATGTTCTATCCCATATTATTTATTAGAAAAGTCAATCCTTAGGGCAGTGCGCTCCATTATTTTTGCAGCTTATGGACTACTTGTTTGTGACTAATATTTTAAAATACACTGACAGTTGTGCTTTGTTTACTGGGTCAGCCCACCAGCTTCCATTGTCTTTAGAAAAGAAGAAAAAAATAAGTAAAAATAAAATCTTCCTCATGCAGAGAGGAGCCTCTATGTCAGATCTAGGCTTGAAATATGCCACTTCTGTTGAATTTCCCAGTGCTCCAGAAGTACCTCTGATGGGGGCTTGGCACAATTGAGCTTGTTAAGTTTGAGGAGGCAGAGTAATGACAGGATGGATAAATGTCCAACTGTGCTTGACAGTATTTCCCCCCATGACATCTGGGTGGCAGATGTGACTTACTGAAGTGACTTGCTGGAATTTCTCAATCTGCAGCCTTCTCTCAGTGTCCTCTCCTTGCTAATGAGGTGTTGTTTTCAGCATGGATCCTTCCTGCCTGGCTGCATGCATCATAATCAGGGGAGGAAGTGATGCCTCTCCTGCAGCATGTGGAAGCTGGAGTTGGCCCGAGTTATGGAAAAGTTGTGTTCTAGGGTATTTAGCTTGATTTGACTATTTTGAAAAGTATCTGTTTCTCTTCATGTGAGAAGAAGAAATTCTCTTCAGTGGAGAAGGAAGGATTACTTAGTGAAGGACCTACCTATGAAGAAAATCCAGTGTTTCCATGTGCATTGTGTACAAAGTTAAAATGTTAAAGCTACAGGACCTGTGTATAATACACTTCTTGCTTCCTGGCAGCTGCTACCAGAAGTACCTGACCTGATATGGATTTGCATTGATAGTAAATATTTTGGCATCGTTATCTCTGAAAATAATAATAAATACCTGCTTTTAGATTCTAGTTAACACATGGCCTCATTTCTATCCCAGTTGTAACTCCTATGGATCATTGACATTGTATTAGAAATAAATTTGACCTGTTATGTTCAATGTCTAGATTATGGAAAACAGTAGAGCCAAAAGTTCAGTAAGTCATAGTTCTTGCTCTTGTTTTCCTGTTATGGGCATAGTGGAAGATTTGATCATTGTCCCAGTTTCCATTTTTGAAAACAAACCTTGGTTATCCTTGGTGGATTTAAAAACTTCCATAGGAATAACTATATAGTAGTACATGCATACTGCTTTCCACCTTTAAATTTTAGGTCTTTTATGTCTGTTGTCGCAGCATCTTCTTAGTAATAGAGGAGCTGACAAGGAGAAATGCCATGCTTGACCTCGTGCTCACCAACAGGGAGGGACTGGTTGGAAATGTGACGCACCAGGGCAGCCTTGGTTGTAGCTATCATGAGACTGTTGAGTTTGAGATCCTCATGACAGTGAGAAGAACGTGCAGCAAGCTCACTGCCTTGGACTTCAAGAGAGAAAACTTTGACCTGTTCAGGAGCCTGTTTAATAAGGTTTCATGGATAAAGCCCTAGAGGGCAGAGAGGCCCATGACTGATGGCTGATATTCAAGGATCCTCTGCTGCAAGCTCAGGAGTGTTGTGTCCCAGCTAGAAGGAAGTGCAGCAGGAGGGCCAGAATGGATGGATAAGGAGCTGGTGAGGAAACTTAGATGGGAAAAAAGAGGCTTATAAAAGGTGGAAGCAAGGACAGCTGGCATGGGAAGACTATAGGATGTTGTCTGGGAAGCTAGGGACCAGGTTAGGAAAGCTAAGGCCCAGTTAGAATTAAGCTTGGCTAGGGATGTGAAAGATAACAGGGATTCTCTAGGGATTCTATAGGTACGTAGCAAATAAAAGACAGACTAGGGACAATGTGGGCTCTCTCCGGAAGCTTTCAGGAGAACTCGCTACCCTGGATTTGGAGAAAGCTGAAGTTCTTAACGACTTCTTTGCCTCAGTCTTCACTGGCAAATGCTATGACCACACCACCCAAGTCTTGGAAGGCAGACACAGGGACTGTGAGAATGAAGACCCTGGGCCCAGTGTAGGAGAGGATCTGGTTCAAGAGCGTCTTAAGAACCTGAACATGCACAAGTCCATGGGACCTGATGAAATCCGTCCGCGAGTCCTGAAGGAGCTGGGAAATGAAGTTGCTAAGCCGCTGTCCATCAGATTTGAAAAATCATGGCAGTCAGGTGAAGTTCCCAGTGACTGGAAAAAGGGAAATATAACCCCCATTTTCAAGAAGAGGAAAATGGATGACCCAGGGAACTACAGACCAGTCAGCCTCACTTCTGTGCCTGGCAAAATCATGGAGCAGATTCTCCTGGAAGGCATGCTGAGGCACATGAAAAACAACAAGGTGGTTGGTGAAATCCTGCCTGACCAATCAGGTGGCCTTCTATGATGGGGCTATGGAACAGATGGACAGGGACAGAGTAGTTGGCATCATCTATCTGGACTTGTGCAAAGCGTTTAACACTGTCCCACATGACATCCTTGTCTCTAAGTTGGAGAGACATCAATTTGATACGTGGACCACTTGGTGGATAAAGAACTGGCTAGATGACCTCACACAAAGAGGTGTGCTCAATGGCTCAATGTCCAGCTGGAGATGAGTAATGAGTGGTGTCCCTCAGGGATCAGTGTTGGAATCGGTCTTGTTCAACATCTTTGTCAGTGACATGGACAGTGGGATTGAGTGTGCCCTCAGCAAGTTTGCCGATGCCACCAAGCTGTGTGGTTCGGTTGATACGTTGGAAGGAAGGAATGCCATCCAGAGGGACCTTGACATGCTTGTGAGGTGGGCTGATGCCAACCTGATGAAGTTTAACCATGCCAAGTGCAAGGTCCTCCACCTGGGTCAGAGCAATCCCAGGCACAGCTTCAGGTTGGGCAGAGAAGAGATTCAGAGCAGCCCTGCAGAGAAGGACTTGGGTGTGTTGGTCGATGAGAAAATGAACATGAGCTGGCTTCAGTGTGCGCTTGCAGCCCAGAAAGCCAACCATATCCTGGGCTGCATCCAAAGGAGCATGACCAGCAGGTCGAGGGAGGTGATCCTGCCCCTCAACTCTGCTCTTGTGAGACCTCACTTGGAGTATTGTGTGCAGTTCTGGTGTCCTCAACATCAAAAGGACATGGAACTGTTGGAACAAGTCCAGAGGAGGGCCACGAGGATGATCAGGGGACTGGAGCACCTCCTGTATGAAGACAGGCTGAGAAAGTTGGGGCTGTTCAGCCTGGAGAAGAGAAGGCTGTGTGGAGACCTCATAGCAGCCTTCCAGTGTCTGAAGGGGGGCTGTAGGGATGCTGGGGAGGGACTCTTCATGAGGGACTGTAGTGATAGGACAAGGGGTAACAGGTTCAAACTTGAAGAGGGGAAGTTTAGATTGGATAGAAGAAGGAAGTTCTTTACTGTGAGGGTGGTGAAGCACTGGGACTGATTGCCCAGGGCAGTTGTGAATGCTCCATTGCTGGCGGTGTTTAAGTCCAGGCTGGACAGAGTCTTGGGTGGCATTGTTTAGTGTGAGGTGTCCCTGCCCCTGGCAGGGGGGTTGGAACTAGATGATCTTAAGGTCCTTTCCATCCCTAACTATTCTATGATTTTGTGTTCTCCATTGCTGTTTGTGTCCCATGTGTCATTTTATTGTAAATTTTTTTAAAAAAAGCAGAAGACAAACTGAAAAACCTAATAACCCCAAAGCCCTCAAACCTGTGCTTTTTTTGTAACTCTGACCAATGGTACAGCGCAGGGAAATCTCGGATATAAATTTGAAGAGGTACTTTCTGGTGCCTTGTGATTGTATTGTTTGCTTCTTCCTTGTATGTTATGCAGAAGTGATCAAATCTGCAGAGCTGTTTATCTGCTCAAAACAAATAATTTGTGGTTATCTTGGTTTTGAGTTGTTTGTCTTGTCTTTTTATTTTTCCTGCTGATTTTGTCTCATTAGGCTTGCATTGTTGTTCAGATGTTTAATCGGCTTTCTTGTGAACCCATATGACATCAAGTCTCATGTTCTTCTGCATAGTTCCTTCTTTCTCCCCTTTCTTTCAAAAGGAGGTTTGTTTTCTGCTGGTCCAATTCTGCTTTAGACCCTAAAGCCAGGTAAAGAATTCCCACTAGGGGTTCAAGATAGAGCTCAGAGCTCGGTGCAACCTCTCAGCCAGCATCAGTTGTAGAATGGATTGGATCAGACAGACCAACCACACCTGGGGTGTTAAAAGTAGTTAAATCTGTCTTCATCTGCTTAAGCAGATGTTTAAGAAACTGTGTATATGTAGATGTGTATTAGGAAACCTCATTAACTGTGTTAATTTTTCATTTGCTTTGAAAAAATTGAGCAAAAATTATTTAATTATAAACACTAGGAAATCCTGGTTTCAACCTTTAAAAAATGTGAATAAGAAGCTCTTCCATTATGAACTCAAGTTTTTTCAGTTTTAAATCTCAATCCTAACTCCCTTCCAAAACCATTAGTTTACAGACATCTTAAAAAAAAAAAAAAAAAAAAAAGTTTTTTGTTTTATTTGAGTACCTGTTTTACCTGGTTGAGACATTAGAGGTAACTATTGAAATATGTCTGTGGAGTTTATAACTTTTGCACTATCACTTACAAAGCCCACTAGGTTTGCAGTGGTAAAAGCAGGATTTCAGACTTTGTGTCTTACCTGCCTGGATAGATGCTGTTAATCATTCATACGAGAAAAAATACATGTATTGTTGCAGTTTCTAGCAGAGAATTTTTATTCGCTTCAGGCACAATTGTCACTTGGACCAGCTGCATTACATTAATTTGGGTTTATTAGACTGTCATGGGATTTCTTTAGAGGTAAATGAACTCGCATTTGTCCTAAAGGTGGAGCAGTGTTAGGGGACAAGATTATTTGCTTTGCCAACTGCGTATAAAGAATGTGTATTATAAAATGCTATATATAAAGTTTTATAGCTGTATCAAACTAAAAACTGTATATGGGAAAGTATAGGGAAAAAATGTGAAACGTTCTTGAAAAACCTCTCTAATAAGCTGTGTTACAGGCACCTGACTGAATCCTTCTGAGATTCCTTATTTTCGCAACCCAAGCACATATATGAAGGTGTTTTCCAGCCAAATCCATGGTTCCAGAGTCAGAGAGAATCAAACAGTTTTCCAATGTGTTTCTATATAATGTTCTTGTAATTGTTTGTTCTTTGGCTGATGCTGCTCCTCTAGTGCATGGACTATAAATGGAGTACAGGACAAAGACTGCTAGTCCTCTAGGTGTGCAAACAGGTGAAAGCTTAATTGTTGTGAGTTTATGATGACAGTTCAAATGTTATTTGACAAGTTTTATTTGAAATCTCTTAACCCTGTATGTCAGAGAAACCTGTGTATTTCCTTTTAAGGCCTGATCATCAGCCATGGTGTCAGTTTCTGCAGTTTTCTCCCAAGTGTGAGAACATCATTGTGTTTTTTACATGCTCCATTTAAATCCTTTTGACATCTGCATGGGCTGTTTTCCATTCATTAACATAGGGGAGTTGCATCTTCTTCCATGGTGGCTGGTCAGATGCCAAAGGCAGATTAAGTTTCCTTGAGCGAGAAACTTGTCATTTGGGCTCTTTGAGCTGGAGCGGGAAGCTTTGGCAGCTCTGCGAAGAGGCAGTAAGAATCATTGCCACAAAAATGTTTTTTGTGTGGTCCTGCTGTGTGCCTTTGGATTTCAAATTTGATTTATGGCTGCTCAGTTGTTTGGGTTTTTAAAAAATAAAAGTCTGCATTTGGTTTTGTTGCAGGAGATTATCATGTAAATAGTGCAGCATACATATTTAATTCTGAAACTGTGGATTATTTCTAAAATTAAACTCATGGTAATTGCTGGCATATTCTCCAGTTCCTCAAAAGTTCTCTGTAAACCCACTGTTGGCTGTGTATTCCCCTCTGTTCATGTAGCTGCCTTTATTTATGATCCTTCTGAGGTCCCAGAGCAGAGCGCAACTGCTAGAGAAGTGCATGAAGCACCACAGCTGAATGCCAGCTACTACTCTCGTGGATGGTCAGACTCCTGGAGGCACAACTGAAATCAATGGGGAACATCTTGCAGGACGGTGCACAGAACCCAAAAGCTTGTTTCAAAACAAAGTGCAAGAAACCTCATTGCTGTTTGGGATGGTTTAGCTGCATGCTCCTGAGCTTCACTCCCCGCCACTCTTGGCGTTTGCTATAGACTGCCTTAATAAATCCTTTTCAATTTAAATACCCCTCCCCAAACTCCTAAGAGTTGTTTTTGTTTTATTTTTGTTTTCAATTGTTTTTTTCTCGATTTCATTTGAGTAAGCTGTATGTATTTTCAGCCTGCTCTTTTCTGGACAGAAGGCTTTTCTTGTGTGTTTTGGTGTATCTCTTTGTTCCTAATTTGAAGCATTTTGCTGTTGCGGTTTACATTGTACATTCCTCAGTAAGTCTGGGAATTACTTTTGCATAGTGTTATCTAATGATAGTGTTCTCTTAATTATAGTTTACATCTTACATTAATAGTTTCTGTTGCAGAAGAATTCAAAATGCTTGACCATTTGAAAGCCACAAAAGTTGTCATAGCTTCTGGGGTGTAGCTATGGTCTGTGACTTTTAAAATGAGCATTATTTTGTTGTTTTGTATTCAGAATTAAGAGAATTGAAGTGCACTGTATGTAAGTTTAAACTTCCCAAGTCTAAACTTTTTTGTAAGCGCAGCAACTCAAATACTAGTATGTATTTCATTTTAAGACAGGCCAAGTTTGACTTTATAATATATATTGTAGAGGAAATTATGTGAAATCAGGATAAAAGTTAGTCTTTAGTAGTGATATCCTGGGCAGATATTTAGTTTGTACAAATTGTTTTCTCAACATTGTTAGATGCCTTCGTAGTAAGGAAGCAGTTGGAATTTAAAATCTTGTTTTGATGGAAAAAGCATTAACAAGACAGTATTTGAAAGTTTTCATATTTTTAACTATGTGGATGATTAAAGAGTAATAGTTCCAGTTCTTGAAAGCCTGTATCTGCAGTATATAGAAGTGGTGAATATTTGCCTCCCGATATAGCTCAAAGTTACTCCTCTG
This sequence comes from Ara ararauna, assembly GCA_028858755.1. Classification (NCBI taxonomy): domain Eukaryota; kingdom Metazoa; phylum Chordata; class Aves; order Psittaciformes; family Psittacidae; genus Ara; species Ara ararauna. Next base: position 23,646,045 of record CM054379.1, read on the forward strand.
CCCAATCAGTTGTTCTGTACAATTTTGCTTTAGCTGTGGGTGGGACAGACTGGAAAAGGAAGAAGTGGATTCTCATCTTCAAATTAAAAATGGAAATACTTTGAGCTTAATGTAGAACAACTGAAATGTTATGTGTTACATGTTTTGCAGGGAAGGTGGCAGGAGTGCTTTGGTTACTGACACTTATGAGTACACCAAATAAGGCGTCACTGCTGTATTTGAAGTCACTGTGAAAGTTCTCCATTTGACATACTCTTCCCCTGATACGCTTAGAAGTTTTTTGCTAATTAAGCTAATATGCAGTGTGTTGTAGTTTTGTGTCTTTCTGTTGTGTCACCATTTACAGCTACTGTTTAAGAGTTCTGAAACAACATAAACACTGTGGAAAATTAAGCACAGTTGAGAGGAGCTGCTTAAGAAGGGCTCTTTGGTTCAAATGACTGCAATTTGAGATTTGCTGGCATGCCTGAATGATTCAGGTGCCCTGAGGTGTCTGAAGATTGATGTGGTGGTATTCAAATAACTGGAGTTACAACTTTCAAATCATGGAGGTTAACATTGCATTTACTTATGGTTTCCATTTTTTCACACTTAGTTGCTGCGTGAAAGAACATGGGCAGCTTTGGTTTGGTGTACTAGGAAGTCCTTAGAATGCCCAAATGAGCACTACTGGGTGCCTTCATGATGAACCTGGTAGTTCTCTTTCTATAAAATAAAATAGTTTAATTGAACAGCATTTCAACTGCAGTAGATGAGCCCAAAATATTGTTGACCACAAACTGCTGTGTATTAAGCCCTGATTATTTCCATTAGCAGTTACTCTACATTCAGTTATTCTACATTAACTCTGTTGTATGAAAAAAAATCTTTATCTGTTCAGGTTTTTTGTTTGTTCCCCTTAAAGTATTTTGAAGTGAGCAACTAAAGTAGAAACATATAAAATGTCTGACTTTGCAGAGCTATATTAGGAGATAAAACATTCTCCACTTATAAATATTGTAGATGCAAGCTTTCAAGAGCAGGGAGTATTAATCTGCATTTACTTAAGTTAGTGAGAATCTGGAATAGCTCTGTTGAAATTGAAAGTCCAATAAAGAATAAATGTATGGCTGCTTTACACGTGGTGATATCTCTGTAGAAATCTTTGCTGTTAAAATCATTGATTTTCCTTTCCATTTGTGCCAGTGGTTCTCATTCATACCCCTTCAAGGCATTTTAAAGTATCAATAGCAGCTCTAACAGCTGACCCTTCAGAATGGCTTTTACCATGAGCAGATGCTTATGAAGAGCAGGGAAAGGGGTTTCTTTTGTATTTATAGATTTCAATTTTATCTGCTTAAAATACACATCACATTTATTACAGGATAAAAATCCCCTTTCCCTCAAAAAAAGTAACGAGTGCCTTGAGCTTTGCATAGTATTGGATGCAAAGTCGCACTGTTCATAAGCAATTCTTACTTCACTGCTCTTCAGCTGATGACTGAATCCTGAGAATATTTACGTTTGGTTCACCTGGCTGATGATGGGACAGAGCACTGAAATGTCTAAGACAGCTCTTGCTATTTCTCCCCTGTTCCTTGTTTTGCATTATTAAAGGAGAGAAAATTTTAAAGAAAAAAGGCTGGGTTTGAGATTAAGTCAGTGATTCCTTGATCTCAGAACACCTAATTGCGTTATATTCCTGGACTAAGCATAGTGCCAGAACATGATCATGTATCCTACAAAAGACACACTTTGTTTTGGATTGCTGCTTCTTTCATCTTCAACCTTGTTGAAAGACAAGTTTCCTTTATGTAACATCAATCCAAGGAGCTTTACAGATGATGTTTAGATTTTATTTTATTGTCTCTGGGGCCTTCTGTATTACTTTTTTTTTGATGCAGTTGTGTGGGGGTGTGACCCCTGTGAATTTTCATTTGTTTTTCTGCAAATCAGCTTGCAAAAATTTGGTCATGCATTTTGGAGTTTATGTATTTTGGAGTTTATGTATACAACAACTTACTGTGGGGTTTGGGTTTTGGTGTTTTGGTTGTGTTGGTTGGTTGTTTTACTCCCTCCTCTCTCCCCCCGGTCTGTGTACTCCAGTAAAAATAATGTTGTGTTTTTATTAGTTACAGTAAGATTTATTATTAATTGCAGTAATAAGATCAGTAATATTATTAAGATTTAAAAACCGTCAGAGATACCTTTTCTGTATAAGTGAAGGATGAAGCATGAATTATATGTTACCTAGAGTGGAAAGTTTCCCTCTTCTTCCCATGTGTCATCTCTGGTTGAGCCATGGCACCGGCTCCTTCTCACATGTCAGTGCTGGCAGTGGCTTTGGGTGCCCGGTGCACTGCTGCTCCATGGTGAGGTGCAGGCTGGGTTCAGAAGCCCTGGGCTGAGGAAATACCTCTTGGGAGAGCAATGAACTTACTGTGTGTTACCTGGAGAGCAAAAGGGTTGAAGTAAAAGAAGGCAAAATGAAAGTGTCCACAACAGAAAAGTGGAATAAATCTAATTTGTATCTCCACACACCATTTCCGCTAGTACTGATTTGATTACAGCTCTGATTCTTCTTCTCTGTCACTATCAGTACTTACACAGCTCAGCCTTTGTGTTTACAATTGGACTCAAATAAAGGAGTTTACACAATTTTAGTGTTTGGGTTTTTTTTCTCTCATACCCTTTCAGCAATATATTTGTGTTATTTTTGGAATGTGAATGCCTTTTTATATAATGCCTTTTTACACACCTTTTGCTGTTCATGATATCCAAATGAAGAATTGCCTGGTACGTGAGTGAAAAACATGTAACTGAGCAAACCTAACCATGGTAGGTGGCTTTCCAGGTGTCTAAATGATAAAAGAAATCCGTGGAACTACTCAGGAAAATGAGTAAATTGAGAGATGTTATATGTTTTTATGTCTTTGTGCAATTTTTATGCATCCTGTAGGAATTGGAAAACAAAATCTGCTTCCTCTTCATATGGATTTACTCTCCAACTGAAGTCACTGCTGATACCCAAACAAGAAAGTATAAAAGGAGGAGTAGAGATTAGAATTTTGTTCAGAAATGCTGAAATCCCTACCTATACATGTTTTTATCTTTGGGACAGTATTACAGTTTCCACTTCAGCAGCGGTACATGATGTCACTGTTAAACAGTGGATTTAGAGCAATGTGGTCTGCTATATCAGGGGAAGCTGGATTCATTTAGACGCCAGCCTCTTTTGAGAAGTTCTTTCTAAAGCTGATGGTATGCAGGATGGAGGGCAGATTCTCCCGTGGATCTAGAGCTCAGGGGTTGAAAAGGAAAGAGCTTCTCAAGGGGTGTGGAAAAGGTCAGCAAGTATATGAAGTTGAAAGCAGAAGAAAATCTAGTCCAATGAATTTAAAATAAAATCATCCTCACTTTTAGGGTCAGTAAAGACCTTTGTATTGTCAGAATACCACATACCTGTTTTGAAGGGCTGACATCTGAATTAAGTGATATTTGCTGTAGTCTTTGTGATATTTTTATAAAATTTGAGAGTTTCTTTGCCCAGTTTTCATATATATATGACATGATAGAATAGATAAACAAGTTGACTGACCTCTGGTGGAAAAGGAAATTTATTCTTTATGTTGGGCTTTGATATTAGGTTCCGCAATTTCAAAGTAATTCTGTAAAATGCTTCTCCGGGGTGCCATTAATCAATGGAATTAAACCAGTTGAATAGCATAGCCCTTGAAAATGGGAAAAGAAAAATTGGAAATGTACTACAGAAAATAAATTAACAAATTGCTGTATAATGTTGTTTAGCTAGCTTTGAAGCAGATTGTTTGTTGTTGGAAGGTTAATATTGACTCTGCTTGTACGTTTTGTTTTTTGGCAGGTAACCCTGGACTGGCAGGTTATTACAGGACCTTTATACAGGCCTTGTATTGTGGACTAAATCAGCAGTATCCTGTTTGGGTTGTGAGCCATGCTGGACATTGTAAACCTCCTAGTGGTATGGAAATGATAGAAGGTACAAAATACTATAACTTGTACATACAAATATTTGTACATCACCACCTCTGACCCACCCCCTCACTCCCCCCGGTTGCACTAGCAGGACTCATGCCTGTTAAAACCAGCATGACGTTTTTTTTATATGTCTCCATTATATTTCCATAGAACAGTTGTAGGAGAAGACAAGTTACTGAGGAAATGAGTATGTTTTTAGGTAAATTAGATTTGCCAGTCAGATAAGTCCTATAAAGAGAATAAGAGAGTTTGCTGATGGCAAACTTTAGAGTCTTTAGAGACAACTTATAGAGAAGAAGGTCTAGAATGTGTTTATGTTGAGAAGAGTAGGTTAGAAAAGTACATTTTTCAATAAAATGTCCAATTCAGAGATTAAGTACTTTAGGAGATACCTAATTATCTAAATTTAAAAAATAGTTGCACTAATTTAGTGAATTTCCAGGAAGCAAGTGAATCTTTCTGAGACTGGAATATGGAACATTTGCGGGGAAGAGGTTGCTTTTGTATCTGTTAAAAGTCTTTTGACATGCAAATCGCCAGCAAGACATGGTAGCCAACTCCAAGTGGCTATTATTACTGGTCAGCATTGTAAGATGTGGGGAGCCAGTAGCAGATCCTATCCTGAAGGTTACTTAGTGTCAGGAGACCTCTGGTCTTATTCAGATGGCCGTCTGGACAAGCTGCAGTGATATGGCAGTAAATCAGTATGATTCCTTGGGACCAAAAGGTTCAATACTGTGAAGCAACCTGGAAATTTTGAAGAAACTGGTTTAGCTCTTTAGCATAACTTTCCCTCACTGACCTTTGCAGCTGAACTCTTAACTGTTCTTATTCATTTCTTTAATCTCAAATATAAAACTGATACATAAAACCTATAATTCTTTAGTAAAATTCCTGCCAGTCGTTGTGTTCAAGTGTCAAACTACCCTAGGTCTATAATTTGTTGTACAATGTTAGCCATGGGATACAGATACAAGTCTGGCAACTGAATGAAGCTGAATTTGTTGCAGAGGACATGTGTAGGTCTCCGGATGCCCTGGGATAATGTCTGTAAGTGTGTAGTTAGTGAAAAGAGCCTTTGATGAGAGATAGTTTGGCTTGAGATGGCTGATCTAGTTGAGAGGTTTTTAGATGGAGCCAGCAGGAATGTTGTACAACTGTTCCAATTCTGCTGTGACAGTTGTTGCTAAGGAGAGCATAAATCTGGGGGAAAGGAGAACATCCATTTGGAAAAAAGGAACTGATATCGAAGTGGAAACTAAACCTCTAGCTGACTTCACTGTGTCCTTTTGCACTGACAATGCTCCTGTCAGAGAGAGGATTTTTAAGAAAAGAACTAGTTTGTTAGGATGGACAGACAGGTCAGAAGTGAAGTACCTTGAAGGCTGGTTGCTGTGTCAAGTTTTAGTCAATAGATTACCTGTGACCTGCAGGATGAGAGTAAACAGTGAAATTTCTCAGGTTGCGGGTGGTACTCCATAGCTTTTACTTATTGGGAAGATAAGAGGTGTCAGGGAACTGCAGAAACATCTTACAGAATGTAATTAATGAGCTAAACAATGGTAGATGAGTGTCAGGGTAGATAAATAGGAGTTAATGTATCTGACAAAAAAGATCTTCTTCAACTGTGCCTGAGCAATCCTGAATTTGTAATTCCTTTGTAAAACTCGGGAAAGATACTGGTATTGTCACTGCCTGTACTGAAATATGGTCTTTATTTGCACAGCAGCAGGCAAAAATTAAATCAACAAAATGTTGGACATAACCAATGTTACAGAAAGGGCAGGAGATGTTGTTTTATTGCTATATATAATCATAGTGAACCTACATCTTGATTATTAGAGTGCAGTTCTGGTGGGCATCTTGAGGACACTTCAGTAGTAAAGTTGGTGAGTGTATGGAGAAAGGCAACTAACACAACAGGGAGAAAGCAGCTTCCTTGATATGAGAGATTAAATGGCTCTTCAGTTTGGGGAGCAAAATGCTTATCAGGATCATGACTGAGGTTTCTAATGGCAGTAAATAAGGTAAATACAGAATAAAATACACCAAATTCAGTAACGGAACTAACAGTTACTTAATGGTATTAGCTGGTTTAAAACATATAAAGTAGTATGACACAGGTAAGAAAAAATAGGGAACTAGCAGCCAAAGCACTATCCTGTGAGCAAATTAGCAGACTTCGTGTTAAAAAACCTTATGGACCACTGGTCCATAAACAGCTGCTGACAGAACTAGGTTCTTTGTTGTGCAGATGCACTGCTGTCCCTGCTTTGGACACAGACCTTCACTCTTCTGGCAGCTCCTGCTCCCAGTGCCATCGTGTGACAGGGTTTTGAGCCTGAGAAATTCACCCCAAGGGGAAGGGATACAGAAAGTGACCAGGCTTGGTTTCTCTCACTGAATAGCATCTACTCTTGCCACGGCTGAGCTTGGCAGGGCTCTCTTGCCTGACCTTTTAAAATGTCTTGTGTGTTTTCAGTATCATATGCCAGGATATATACTTACTGGTGCACATAATGTAGCACTATGATGCTAAGAGAAGTATAGAAAGTCAAATTTAAAAAAAAAAAATTAGTTTAAAAAATAATGAAAAGTTGTTTATGAGATTGTTTTCATATAGATTTTACTAAGAGTACAGGAGGAGGAAGCTCACATCCTGTCAGTAGAGTACCTTTAGACAGTATTCTAGAAAATAGCCTCATGTAAATTCTCTGACAAAGTTCGGTGTTTATAAGAATATCCTCATAAGAAGGATGAGGGCATAAATTAGTAGATATTTGAATCTGACACCATTGATTCTTGAGGCGTCTCAGATTGGACTCTAGCAAATAAAAAATGAAAAAAGGGGAGAGGGGAAGCTAGTAGGAAAGAAGAATTCATACTGATACATTTAGAAGAGTGGTATAGAAACTTTTTTGATGCACTACTATCCGTTAAAAATTTCTATGAGTAAAATATTGAGCATGCATCCCCAACATTAAATACAAATTGCATACATGTGCTAATGCATTACTGATATTTTCTTCCTGCACCCCACTGTGTATGCACACTGCTTTGGAGACCACTGATTTAAAGTGTGCAAGCACTGAAGTTGTACGCTTAACATCTAAATGATGCTGCCTGTAAAGTAGTAAAGGGCTTAAAATGAAGCAAACTGTGTTGGAATAATATGCCTGGTTATATTTCGATCAAGTAGATTTTGAAAGAGTAAAGCAAGTTTTCCAACAGCAGCCATCAATCACAGACTGCTTCCTAATTTACTGGAGGCATATTACACAGCATTTTGAAAACTGAACAAAGCTACAGTCTTCATTTTTACTTATGTGTGATCCCCTTCTATTCAAGGAGCTGTTGTAATCTGTGCTCCATAAAGACACACAACATTAATTGAACATTTCATTGCTGTAATTCTGCTCCTAGCAGTCAGTCCACTGTGTAAAAAGGTTTGAAACTTATTTTTATTCAGTGAATGTAATAAAAAGGTTATGCCTCAATTTCAGCTTTCTTCTCCTCTTCCTCAGCTTTCAAAAAAGCAGTTGTTTTGAACACTGCTGTGACTAAACCACGTCAAAATCAATCCTTAGGTGTAGGCAAAATTACAAAAAGGAGGGTAATGTTCTAGGTCTCTTATTTTGTTTTAAAATATTGTAATATGCATATGCTTTATGAATTTTCATATAAACCTAAAAGTATTGCTCTTTTTCTTTTTTGTATCTGATATTGATGCTTTGAGTCATGGTTTTTCTCATGATTAAGATGTTCATGCCTCTAGGAACAGGTTCTAAAAACCCCTGCTTACTTACTGACCCTGATTGTTTACCATGCAAACTATATACTTTATATTACAAAATCCAGTTGAGTAGAAATGCTTGAGTACTGCAGAAGGACTAAAGACCCATGTTCAAGAGAGCTCCCCTGATGGCAATAAATATCTAGTTGGAAGTTTTTGAGCAGCCTTTCAACTTCTTTTGCTAGGAAGCAAGCTGCTAGTTAAAACTGACACATATAAATTAAAAAAATCCTGAAATCATTCCTTGCTAATTTTATACACATTGCTAATTCAAGTGCTGTATTATGAATATCCCACTTTAAAATAAAAATTTAAAAGACTCAGTCTCACACAACATTTCCTTAAAAGCCATGAAAAATCAAAGATTATATAGGAAATCCTTGAGTCACAGTCCCTCTAACACATCCCTCACCTCCCCTTTTAGCACCCTGGTTGCTTTTGCAATAAAGGCTGTACATACAGCAGATGTACATACATAGCCATGTCTTAGAATGGTCTAATTCTTTAGACATCTTCTGTGGCTTGATAAGAAATAACAAATACAATGTCTCAGGCAGAAATAAGTATAGAAGAATGCAGGTTTAGGTTTTTTGTTCTTGGGACCTCCGGGATAGTTTTCTTTGTAGCAAAGTAAAATGGAGGAGTAAAGAAAAATTAAATTGGAATGAAATGATTTATTTATTTTGGTAATGTTCTGTGTATGCCAAGTGCTTAGAAATATGCAGTAGTATGAGTCATATCTTAATTGATTAAAGAGACACAACTGATGCATTAGAATATTATATATCTAATAAGTAGCTAGTCATCAGTCATGTTGTAACAATACAACATTTGGTCACCTGATATATTAAAGGTTAATCTCTAGAACTTTCTAAACTGTACAGATGAATTTTGAGCTACACACAATCATTATACAAACACACTTTATTTTTTTAACAAGATGTTTATTCTTTGGGACACATTGTCTACTGAATTTTCTGTTTTGTTTCTGAATCAGTATTGGGTAGCTTCTGAATGACAGAAGTTTGAGTGACATTCTTAATAGCTAAGTTATGAGATGAAGTTCTAGTTTGACCTTTTATGTCCCATGGACTGTAGAAGATAATAGTATGTCCTTAAATCTGTCAAACTATGCTTAGTTCATTTTCCATGATAAAGAGAGGTAGGTAAGGATTGATTTATAGCCCATTAAAAGACTGTTTCTATTGCTTTCTCTTTGTGTGGGGCGAGCAGGACCTTCAGACCATACTGAAACTGAATTCTGTCCTAAAGAATCAGTATAGGCAAAATCATAGAAGTGGTGGAGGGCTAATAAATTACTATAAAGTCATTGATTATGTGATCCCAAAATGTTAATGTACCATCAGTGTGAAGTTTTGAAGTGAAATGAAGTTTTGTGTAAAAGAAAAGATAAATTCTAGTGTTACAGGAAAATTTGGAAGCCGTGTGTAGCTTGAATTTGATATATTGTGTCTTAGCTTTTATTAAATTCAGGAGAATGGAGTTTGCTTGTCCACTGTCTGACTTCTGACGAAACTGCAGGATTGACCGTGAGTGAGAGTCTGCCTCCAGCTGACTCAGTGGTAGAAATCTACCTAAAAAAATAAAAAGGATGAATTCATCTGAGTAAAACTGAATTAATACTTCAGCAAGTTAATCATGTCATTGATTGCTAGATAGTTGTCCACCAAGTGGGCATGATTAGCAGATATGAGCCATCAATTTCTACCATCAGAGTATGCTGTGCTGGCAGGAAGGAAACTAAAATAGTAGCCTGAGCAAGACAAGGAGCATGGTGTTCTATAATAAGAGGTTTGTAGATTATTTAAAACAGTGATTCCCAAACTGTGGTCTGTGGGCCACTGGTAGTTCCCAGGACACTTGCTCGTGGTCCAAGAAGAGCTAGCTAATCAGATGGAGTGGGCTCTCTCACTGTTTTCCACTTGCTAAGCGGAATTAATGGTAGCTAAGAATACTTTTCCAATAACACTTTTTTGTGTAAGCATTTGCTATGGTGGGCTTAGAGACGTGCCACTAAGAATGTGTGGTGATGATAGGGAGTGGGAATGTGGTCTGCACTGCTGCAAACAGGAGAGGAGGAGATTATGAGGGTTAGGTGTTCCAAGAACTAGGCTTCTAAAAATAGGGACTCATCCTTAGCTGACAGCCTTTGTCCTTCCTGTTGTGCATAACCCCAAAGCAGAGAAGTTACAGAGGCACAGGGAGTCAGTATGCATTTGGTAATTTTAGTTAGCTTGTGACTGATTTACTTTAAGTAGAATGGATGTTTTTAATGAGCGCTGATTTTGGAGGATACCTGCGCTGCTCAATCAGGTGAAACAGAGCTACTGGCTGTTGGTTCAGTCAGTGCAAAACCACCTCAGAATCATCATCTCTGGTGCTTAGAAGGTTTTTGACCAGCAAATCCTTGTCTGGGTTTCAGCGCTGTTTGGTTAGTAGTAATGGAAGGTGTCTGGCCACATTGAGGTACACAGCGATAGCCATGCTTAAAAGGCATTAATGTCTTGTATAAGTAAAGGGAGAAAAGCGGTAGAAAGGCAGCTGAGCTGGCATCTCACATGCATTCTTTAAGCTTATGTACTCACGCATGTAATTCACATTACACATTTAATTCACATTAATTTTTATTTCAATAATACTTTATACTTCATAGGCATAGAAAGTAAAATATCGGAGATTCATTGTAAGATGGATTATCTTTAATTCAAGTTCTTTCAAGATTTAGTCAGTTATGTTTAAATATTATAGACTTGTAGAAATCTGTATTCATGATTGCATCCTGGGACATAAATAAAATTCTGCTTAATTTTAATGCAGAGGTATAGAATCATAGAATCATAGAATGGTTTGTGTCAGAAAGGACCTAAAGATCATCTAGTTACACCTCCCTGCCGTGGGCAGGGACACCTCACACTAGACCATGTCACCCAAGGCTCTGTCCAACCTGGCCTTGAACACTGCTAGGGATGGAGCATTCACAACTTCCCTGGGCAACCCATTCCAGTGCCTCACCACCATTACCGTAAAGAACTGCTTCCTTATATCTAAGCTGACCTTCTGCTGTTTAAGTTTGAACCTGTTACCCCTTGTCCTATCACTCCAGTCCCTAATGAAGAGTCCCAAGATGTCTCCCAGAACAATGGTATCGCACTGTAGATATATTAAGAAGAACCAAGTTGTAAGCATGCCATCCAAGTAGAATTAAACTATTTTCATAACTGTTTCATAGAATCATAGAATCATAGAATAGTTAGGGTTGGAAAGGACCTTAAGATCATCTAGTTCCAATACCCCTGCCGTGGGCAGGGACATTCATAGTTAAGTGTCTTTTTTTAATGTATAGAGAGGAGAAGCTTCCTGTTTACAAAGCTGGCCTTGGCACTGATTAATCACATTGAGCTTTTCACATGGTATTCATCAGGAGCAGGGGATCCCACATCGGTGTTTGCACAGAGGAGCTGGTTGTTTCCACAGTATGGGACAGGAGCTGTCAGCTCAGTCAGTGCAGTCCTCCTGCCCCTCCTGATACAGCAAGTGCTGCTGTCCAGAAACCTTATTCCTTCCTTGCCTTGTAAAAGGCAGCTTAAGGAAGGAAGTGTGTGTACATATATATATTAAAGTTATTATGAGGCATTTAAATGTTGAGGTTTTTTGTCTTTGCCTGGCAAGATCTGCGTTTTACTCTATGGCTGTAGTGCTTGGTGTCTATTTTAAGGAAACAAATAATCATTTCATGCTATGAACCCACTGGAATGATTTAAATCTAAATGTGTGAAAAGTAAGCAGCCCAAGGGATGCTGCAGTGCTCTGCTTCTTTCCTTTACCCACATTCAGGTAGTTATTCATAGAGGCCCCATAATTATCCAAATAGTTCCTTTGAGTAAAATCTTGGTATTTGGCATTGGCTTTATCAGTTCTGCCTAATTTTAAGTATGTGTTTAAAACTTGTTCTGTTCAAAATCAAAACTAAGAAAATAAGATTTTTCCATATGTGAAGTATTTCTAAGTTGTTCTGTTATTTTCTTTTCTGGCCAATGAAAATGATAACAGTTTTAACTGCTTATATCATCATACCTTAACAACCATGTATTTATTTTTAATAATCATTTAAACACTAATAAGCTTATTCTGGTATTCCTTAGTGTATATCTCTATACTCCATTGGCTTTAATGGAGTAGTGACCAATTTCTATTGTGTTACTGAGAAGAGGACTTTGTCTTTACAATTGTTATAGATACATGAAAAATAAGTTCTTTATATTCTCTATTTCTTTGAAGGTTTTCCACTGAGCATATCTGTAGGCATATTATTGAAAATGTCCATGAATACCTTACTGTTCTTTTATAGTTCTTTATTCAACTGCTTCCCCTGTTAAACAATTTTTTCATTGCTATCTACAAATAAGGGTAATATAATAAATTAATATAATTTTTAAATATATCTTTCAAAGTAACAACTTTTGAAACCTGATAGTCTTCTGGATCCTTGTCCAAAAAAACATAACATCTGAAAAACAAAAGTGACCTTCATCCACTGGAGAGTATAATGTCTTTACTGCATTCCAAAAACTGTGAATGTAGGTTTTGAAATTGTTTATGGATCACTTTCCGCCTTTCACCCCATGACATAGGTATGTTCTTCAGCTGATACCATCACTTCTGATTAAATGCAGATGGCTGTTAGTGAGGGGAGAAAAGTGTTCAAGAATGTGAACCCTATGAAAAGGTAACATTTATATCTTTCAGTGTCCTTACTTCATAAGGCATGTCACAGTTGACTGAGATGAGCAGTACTGTGATGTTTCAGAGTAACTCATTTAAATATTTACCATCATATTGTAGGGAAAGTAAAAAAGTAAAATAATAAACAAAATGTTGAGATGATTCAGATTATTTTCCCCGGGGAGAATGCTTGGGAATCTTTTAATCCCAGCCAGTTTGAAAGATATATTTGTATAGCAGAATGAAAATCAATTATCCCCATAGCAGAGAATAACCCCTTCTGTCTGAAGGTGATACTGGTCTGGATTTGCTTTGATTACTGACTGTAAAAGTTTATTCACTACATAGGTTAGCTGTAGGAAGAAAGCTGATCAATATTTATTAATAAGAATTTCCACTTTATGATACAGACCTTTGATTTAATTTTGATACCCACAAAGCTTGCAAAAAATGGTGCAGATCTTGATGGGATCACTGCTTAGAGGCAGTTTTAATTCACAGTGATCTACAGTTGTAAGACTGAGGAACCATCAGCAATGCACATCATAATTCCAGATTATAAAAATAATCAAGTTTGGAACATGGAGTCTTTCTGTTTGCTTTGGTTGTACGAGTTTCTCTTTCTTTAAGGAGCAATGTAGGTGTTACAGGGAAAGGCAGGAAACTGTAAGGCCAACTATGCAGGAAGAAGTAGCTGCAGATGGCCTCATTCTTAGATAATCAGCTTCATTAATGAATTACTCCTACCTTTAGTGTACCTACTTAAATCTCTCAACAACATCCGAGTAGGGACTGTGTGCTTTGAAAAATGATAAGGGACAAAATGTTATGGTGCTGTAGGCTCAGGTTGAATGAGAAGGTGTCAGTGCTGCTTGCTGGATGAAGTTTTTCTTTTTTCCTCCTTTTGATATTGCATGGGACTACTCTTTAAGGTAAACATTTCTTTCTAAAGGTTGAATTTTATGTTCTGTGCATTCATATATTGAAAATATCTAATTTACTACAGCTATCAAATTTTGTGGTCAAGTGGCGACTTAATTGCCAAATTAGTCCCATTGGGCTGAACGTTATAGCCGTCTACTAAAATAATCTAGGATTGCCATTGTAGTGTCCTTTTTTTCAGAACGGAACTGTGGTTTTGAACATATTACCACTGTGTCTTTATTGCAGGGACTTCACTGACTCCTGTACTAGTTTTTACATGATTTGGAGGCAGGAGTTTTATTCTGCAGTTAATCATGAAGAGAGCAATTTCAGTATTTCAGAATGCGTGTTAGTATGTGTTAAATTCTACATGATCGCATTTGGATCTGTTTGTGTACAGTGCAAGTCAAATTCAGTTGCTGTCTTTTTAGATAGATTAAGCTGTAAAGCCTTAGTTTCAGTTTGTAATGAACTATGGCTTTGATGTCTGTTAATGTAGATGAATGAGAAAATCAACTTTTTGCCTGACTGTGACCCTGACCCTGGCACTGCTGGTGGGTGACAGGTGAATTGGTTTGCTTTCTGTGAAGCACATCTGACCTGTGCAAAAGAAGACCAAAAAACCCCTTTTTTTGTCCCTATATTCATCTGTAATGACAGATCAGTTTTGTAATGATGGCACTTTAGTCTCTATTTCAACGAGAAGGTAAGACTCCAAGAAAAATAAAGCCATCACAGGATCTTCGGCATGTTGCCATACTTGCTGGGTGACTAAGAAGGAAACCTTCAGCATTTTCTTCAGGAAGGTTAAAAAGGAAATTGCTATCTTGGTAATAGAGAATAAATCTGCCCATTGATTTTTAAATAGTGTAACAAGAGAAGATATAAATCAGAATTTAAAGTGGTCAATTTGACAAAAATGTGGTGTGTCCCCAAAGATATAAAACTTGCACCATACAGCGCATGCAAATGGGTATTTAAAGTATCAGAAACTGATAAAGAAACCTGCTATATTTAAATAAAATGCAAGTGAAATTTTATTTCCTCTCCTCAGTTTTGCCACTGATTTTAATAAATTCAGGCTTTTACATATGCTGTTTTGTCTGATTCACTTTTGCCTTACGCTATGCAAGGTAATGAAAGACAGAGCATGGAGTGCCCCTCTATCAAAATTGTGGCTTTATCCAGTCATGCCAGAAAGTGTAACTCAGTGGAGAGTGTCAGACCAGAGAGCTAGATTCTCTGGGCTGCTGGATTCACTTCATGTCATGTCAGCCAGCAGCAAACCCCTTGTTGCTCTGAGATCCATGGGGAATCAATACTGGCAGTCGCTGAGACACCACTGCTTCCCATTGCTGTCAGCTTATACTCCTGGTGCAAAAAGGAGCCCAAACAGAGACTTAGAAGGCTTTTCAAAGCAGGCAGTGATTGAAAGCACTTGTTGAGAGCTGTGAGGTAGCATTGCATTAGTGGAAGGTCTCCCTGCCTGTGGCAAGGGTGTTGGAACTAAATGGTCTTAAGGTCCTTTCCAACCCAAATCATTCTGTGATTCTATGATTTTGCATATGTTCTGAGCTACAGCTCATAGTGCTGGTAGCACAGGGTCATGTCTTCTGCTGGAATAAACTGTCATAGCTCTTTGCTTTTAGCAGTGCAGCACCAGATTGTATCATCATGGAATCTAAGATGAGAAGTTTGAAAACCTCTTATAATCCCTCAGTTTTGAAGGATACAGGTCAAAGATGGAAAGACATTATTTTTGCTTGAGTGGATTCTTTAGTCCTTAAAATAAAAGGATGCTAGAGAGTATTGTTAAATAATTTGGATCTGTTTACTGCAGGTAGTTATTCTAATTACTAAATTTAACATTTCCACTGATAAATGAAGATAGACACCTCCACTTTCCTTTATACTTCCATTAAAATAATATAATCCAAGATTAATATACACAAGAGTAAATAAAAAGGACTAAGTTATACTGAGTGCTATCCTAATGCCATTATAGTAACTAGCAAAGTAAGAAATTTGTTAGTGTTTAGTGTTATTCTATTAAAGATCGTGTTATTTTAGTATTATTCTGAAGTCATACTTACTTGAGCATTTCAGTCTTGGTCTGTATCACAGTTCTAAATAAAATTTTGAGATGTATTTTCAGGAGAAATCAGAACTGGCCTATCAAGTTTGGATCCACGTCAGCCTGTATTCAGTAGAAGCGTCAAGCACTTCAGAAAATGTCACCCATTGTTCTGTGTTATTGCTGTGAAGTACAAATTCTGTCGTGTTATTTGTGTGCCCGCAGGTGTACTCTTAGCTGCCTGCTTTTTCCCCTTTTCCATTCATAGCACTGAAGCATGCTCCTTGTCATTTTCTCTGACTTAAATTATTAAAAAGAATTCTTTTTATTCCCTGTTTGTAGAATAACATGGGCTGTCTTACTTGGCCAGTTTTACTTTGCTTCAAACTTCATCTCTCCCTTGTTTGCTCTCAGTTCCTCTTTCTCTATTTGTGTCTGCTTAAACTTCCCAAAGTTTTGAAGTGCTGTTTTCAATAGGTGTGACTGTTGGACTTACCTACTGCGGTGCAGCACCTCACCTACTGTACACCAACTGAATCAATGACTGCGAAGTAATATTTATCCATTTTTATTCCCTTCAATGCTCACAGAATTTCCACTATCTTTTCTTTACTTCCTATGCTGTATCTACCCAGTCCTGGTGATTTGCAGAACATCACTCTCTTGGTTTTCTTCCATTGTTAAACTGTACAGATGCAAGTTGTTGTTGTAATATGCTATTTACTAAAGTTGATTTTAGTTGCTTCATTCCATAAGAATGCCTCAGTTTCAAGACTCAATTTTTGTCATGTTAAATTGGAAGATGTTAGATATGGCCAAGCATCAAAAGGTCTTGGTGCTAATATGCTTTCCTGTAAAGAATTACCTTAAGGATCAGTGTGCTTTCTATGCATTATTCTTAGACTAATATGTCACGTACCTCAGGCTATTTGTGTACGGTAATTCAAATACCAGTGAAACACATTTGTCTGTGAAAAATTGGGTGATACTATTTTAGATCATATGTGAAATGAATATTCCTAAGAGAAACACGCAAGGTGGACATTTGCAGGAGTACCACTTACTAGTCAGGCAAAACAAGGAAAATAGACTTTTTGGAGAGTAAAAGTGGGTTTGGTTTGGGCAGGCCTGATTTTTTGCATCTAAGTGGGTTTTGTGGTGTAAGCTCAAAAAATCAGTAATATAATGGAAATTGCAAGATTTTCTCTATATTCCTTGGACAGACATTATTGGTACAATGATTATAAAGTGGCTCAGACTAAATGTAGAGCTCTTTCAGGCAGACGTGCATACTTAGGTGCACACTTTTTTCTGAAGGTCTTGTTAGTGACTTAATTTTCTCAACTGCCAGATCTTCAAGTAGAATCGCAGAATCATAGAATCATTTAGGTTGGAAAAGATCTTAAGATCATTCAATCTAACCATTAACCTAGAATCACTAAATCCAGCACAAAACCATGTACCTCAGTGCAACAGCTGTACGTCTTTTAAACACCTCCAGGGATGGTGACTCAGCCACCTCCATGGGCAGCCTGTTCCAATCTTTGACAATGCTTCGAGTGAAGAATTTTTTCCTAATATCCAACCTGAACTTCACCTGACACAATTTGAGGCCATTTACTCTCATCCTATTGCTTGTTATTTGTGAGAAGAGACCAGCACCCACCTCACTACAATCTACTTTCAGGTAGTGTAGAGTACATGAACTCTGCTTCTTGTCATTGTTAATGAATTCTCTGCCAATGCAAGGTTACTTCATTGCTTTCTTCATAATCTCTCTTCTTATTTTTTCCTGCAGTGACAGAGGTGTGCTTCACTTCAGCACTTGGTATAGGAAGGCTGAGCCTAGTTATGTTGACATCTCTGGTGGCATGTCTTTACTGTGGAGTTATTCTGGAATGCCCAGAGACCTCAGTAGCCCAGGAAGAGTAGCTTTTTCAGGGGTTCCCCCTACACTGATGTTACTTACTGGTTTTATTTGATACCTGTTTGCTCGTATATAGTCCTCTAACTATTTCAGGCTATCTTCAGTGATTCTCCTTTAATAAGCTGTGGTGGAGCTGATTCATTTTGGCATTACTGGAAGAGGGGAGAATTGCTGGAAGGTTTTGAAGTGCTGCCAGTACTGAAATTACTTGTTATTTTGCAAGTGTAGATATGTACAACTAGACATGAAGTTACTTCAAAACTGGGAAGAAATGGGTAAAGCGTAGATAAAAGCCTAATGTATGGTAAAGGGCGTAGTATTGTTTTCTTGTGCTCTGTAATTACTTGTCTCATAGAGGGTATTCTGCAAAGTAAAATGGTAAGCTGAGTGGGATACCTGGTGTGTTGGAATGACTTTACTTGCGTTTCACAACCAACTGAGCTACATGAGGTCTTTTTCTTGGACCAGGCTTTGAGCATCCTGTTCTAGTAGAAGGTGTTCCTGCCCATGGCAGGGGGTTGGAATTAGATGTTCTTTAAGGGCCCTTCCAAAGCAAATAATTCTATGATTCTTCAAAGTGATAGTTCTACTGGAAAGCAGTCCAAGTACTGTGCACCCATCAAAGGTGCAGCCTAGAAGTGAAAAAAATGAGACAAAAAAAGTCACAATGAGTTTCAAACTCATTCCTGTATCAAGGTACTTTTTACATAGCAGTCAGCCTCTGTCATGAAGTCTCTTCCAGTTTTGTTTCTGTGGGCAAGTGTGGAAGGGAATTCACAGAGCCTTTCGCTTGGCTTCAGCATATACAGAAAACAATAAACGTAACCTGAACAATCACCTTCCCTTAGGCTCAGACCTCTGCTTTTGCTACTTGACATCACTTTATGATGGAAATTATTATCTGCTCCTACACAGTATTGGCTCTCTGACCTCTAGCTTGCCAAGTTTGTTGTTTTGGTTTGGTGTGGTTTGGTTTTTTTGTGGATATTTTTCTGTTTTTTTTTTTTTTATTTTGTATTTCTGAGGGGTTTTGTTGTTTAGTTTTTTTTTTAATAATATAGTGAAAATTCTTGTAAATTGCATTTTCTGTAGTTATTTAGCTTACTGACTAAAATGCAGTAATTCAAATACAGAAATGCAGGTTAAATTGTTCTGGAGGCATTGACTGGTGTAGAACTGCATAATAAAACACTGTTTATTGGCGTTGGCCTTGCCAAATTGAGGATAACAAACAAATTTCTTCTTCAAATTTGTACTCTTATCTCATCATAGAATCATAGAACAGTTAGAGATGGAAAGGACCTCAAGATCATCTAGTTCCAACCCCCCTGCCATGGGCAGGGAGACCTCCCACTAAACCATGTCACCCAAGGCTCTGTTTGAAATGGCCTTGGACGCTGCCAGGGGTGGAGCATTCACAACTTCCTTGGGCAACCTGTGCCAGCGCCTCACCACCCTCAAGTAAAGAACTTCTTCCTTATATCCAATCTAATTTCCCCTGTTTAATTTTGAACCCATTACCCCTTGTCCTATCACTACAGTCCCTCATGAAGAGTCCCTCCCCAGCATCCTTATAGGCCCCCTTCAGATACTGGAAGGCTGCTATGAGGTTTCCACGCAGCCTTCTCTTCTCCAGGCTGAACAGCCCCAACTTTCTCAGCCTTTTCTCATACAGGAGGTGCTCCAGTCCCCCGATCATCCTCGTGGCCCTCCTTTGGACTTGTTCCAACAGTTCCATGTCTTTCATATGTTGGGGACACCAGAACTGTACACAATACTCCAAGTGAGGTCTCATGAGAGCAGAGTTGCGGGGCAGGATCACCTCCCTCGACTTGCTGGTCACTCTCCTTTGGATGCAGCCCAGGACACGGTTGGCTTTCTGGGCTGCGAGCACACACTGCCGGCTCATGCTCATTTTCTCATCAACCAACACCCCCAAGTCCTTCGCTGCAGGGCTGCTCTGAATCTCTTCTCTGCCCAACCTGAAGCTGTGCCTGGGATTGCTCCGACCCAGGTGTAGGACCTTGCACTTGGCATGGTTAAACTTCATCAGGTTGGCATCAGCCCACCTCTCAAGCGTGTCAAGGTCCCTCTGGATGGCATTCCTTCTCTCCAACATATCAACCGAACCACACAGCTTGGTGTCATCAGCAAACCTGCTGAAGACGCACTCAATCCCACTGTCCATGTCACCAACAGAGATGTTGAACAAGTCTGGTCCCAACACTGATCCCTGAGTGTCACCACTCGTTACTGGTCTCCAGCTGGACATTGAGCCATTGAGCACAACTCTTTGCTTGCGGCCATCTAGCCAGTTCTTTATCCACCGAGTGGTCCACCTATCAAATTGATGTCTCTCCAACTTAGACACAAGGATGTCATGTGGGACAGTGTCAAACACTTTGCACAAGTCCAGGTAGATGACATAAGCTGCTCTGTCCCTGTCCATCTGTTCCGTAGCCCTACCATAGAGGGCCACCAAATTGGTCAGGCAGGATTTCCCCTTAGTGAAGCCATGCTGGCTGTCACCAAGCACCTTGTTGTTTTTCATGTGCCTCAGCATGCCTTCCAGGAGAATCTGCTCCATGATTTTGCCAGGCACAGAGGTGAGGCTGACTGGTCTGTAATTCCCAGGGTCATCCATTTTCCTGTTCTTGAAGATGTGGATTATATTTCCCTTTTTTCAGTCGTTGGGAACTTCACCTGACTGCCATGATTTTTCAAATATAGTGGACAGTGACTTAGCAACTTCATTTCCCATCTCCTTCAGGATGTGCGGATGGATTTCATCAGGTCCCATGGACTTGTGCATGTTCAGGTTCTTAAGATGGTCTCGAACCAGATCCTGTCCTGCAGTGGGCCCAGGGTTTTCATTCTCACAGTCCCTGTGTCTGCCTTCCAAGACTTGGGTGTTGTGGTCTCAGTATTTGCCAGTGAAGACCAAGGCAAAGATGTCATTAAGAACCTCAGCCTTCTCCAAATCTAGGGTAGCCAGTTCTCCTGATAGCTTCCGGCAAGGGCCCATGTTGTCCCTAGTCTGTCTTTTATTTGTAATGTACCTATAGAATCCCTTCCTGTTATCTTTCACATTATCTCTTGGTAATAGTTTCTTTAATCTGAGGGAAGCAATACTAAGAATGCAAAATAAAAAGTTTCTCTCAGATATTTTAATTTAATAGGTTCAGTGTGTTCCTGTATTCATTTTATAAAAATTTGGGGTTTAGTATTTGTCATGTTTATTGGTTCGTTCTGTCAGACTATGCTTGTACTAATGTAATTATAATACAGCTTCCTTTCAAAAACATCAGGTGTTAAACAAGTGTCCCTGCAATAGGTGTGTAGGTAGCAAAGGAAATCAATAGTTCAGTTTGTAGGTTAAGATCCTGTTAGTTTTCTTATAAAGAAAATAATACATATGAGCACTTCAGTTTCTTCAGTAAATGTCAATTTATTTGTGTAGGGTATCTTTACAAAAAGTAATTGCTCCAATAAACACTAATGAGTGGTGTGTTTATCTTAAAAGTTGCATGAACAGTTCCTGAGGGTAGTAGGGCCAGATTAAGGTCTAAGGGTTAATCTGAAACACAACACTTTAAGAGCTGGTTTCTGGTGTCAGGAGGAGTTCTTCAGTATTTATTGAACATTCTTTCACGGTTTTCATCCCGTTTCTTTGGTATTTTATTGCTTGCTCATACAAGTTATCCAAGGTTCAATAATCAGATGAGCGATTGGGTGAAGAATTCAGTCTTTAAGCAGAGTATCTTCAGGAAATGTATTTTCTTAGTGCATTTGCCCATACTAGACCTACAAACCTGAAATCTCAGGTTTTAAGCTTGCAGTTGCATTTAAGCATTTTCGAATGGCATCGTTCAATTGTAAAGAATTTGCTATGAGAACGGAACCAGTCAAATGATTTATTTAATTTCCAGAATTAGACTTCTGACTATGCATGGCAGTTTAACAGGTAATACTCCCAAGTGCTTTAGTTGCGAGGTTGCTTTCTGCCTGACAGTACATGAAGACAAGATAAAATTTTCCATGGGTTGCTCCATCGAAACAGTAGTTCCTCAGCCACAACTGCTGCTCTTCTCACCAGTGTTTGTTTGCTTTTCTAGTGAAAAAAGGAGGCGGGGGCATAAAGTCTAAAACACCTGATGCCAACCTGATGAAGTTTAACCATGCCAAGTGCAAGGTCCTCCACCTGGGTCGGAGCAATCCCAGGCACAGCTTCAGGTTGGGCAGAGAAGAGATACAGAGCAGTCCTGCAGAGAAGGACTTGGGGGTGTTGGTCGATGAGAAAATGAGTATGAGCCGGCAGTGTGCGCTCGCAGCTCAGAAAGCCAACCGTATCCTGGGCTGCATCCAAAGGAGTGTGACCAGCAAGTCGAGGGAGGTGATCCTGCCCCTCTACTCTGCTCTTGTGAGACCTCACTTGGAGTATTGTGTACAGTTCTGGTGTCCTCAACATCAAAAGGACATGGAACTGTTGGAACAAGTCCAAAGGAGGGCCACGAGGACGATCAGGGGTCTGGAGCACCTCCCGTATGAAGATATGCTGAGAAAGTTAGTGCTGTTCAGCCTGGAGAAGAGAAGGCTGCATGGAAACCTCATAGCAGCCTTCCAGTATCTCAAGGGGGCCTATAAGGATGCTGGGGAGGGACTCTTCATGAGGGACTGTAGTGATAGGACAAGGGGTAATGGGTTCAAACTTAAACAGGGGAAGTTTAGGTCAGATATGAGGAAGAAATTCTTTACTGTAAGGGTGGTGAGGCACTGGAATGGGTTGCCCAGGGCAGTTGTGAATGCTCCATGGCTGGTGGTGTTCAAGGCTGGGTTGGACATAGCCTTGGGTGACATGGTTTAGTGTGAGGTGTCCCTGCCCCTGGCAGGGGGGTTGGAACTAGATGATCTTAAGGTCCTTTCCAGCCCTAACTATTTTATGATTCTATGATTCTATATCCTGGGATTACCTCCTGCAGTAAATGACCCAGAGAAGAAGAAGGTAGAGTGTGGGTAGGACTGTGGTTTTTGCCACCCTTTCTTTCATGGTGTATAATTACAAGTCACTTCTTCACACAGTTCCTTACTTGTTCATGAGTAGTTTGGAGGCCTTGTGTATGAGCAGATCCTGGAACAAACTTTAAAGTCACATCATAAAAAGTGTGCATACGTACTGAGCTCAAATATTCAGTCACCTGTTGACTGGGATAGTTTGGAGTTTGGATTCGCAAGCATTCCCTTGTGAAATTAGGGAAGTACAATGGCATGCAGAGATGATATGCACAAATTTGAGTGCTGTGTTGGAAAATCTAGCCTTCACTCTCTTTTTGAATCATCCGTTAAAAAAGAGTGTGGGATTATTTTTTTTTTTGAGACTTTTTAATGAAAGGCTAAATTTTATGAAGCTGCAGTCTAAGGCATGCTCATAGAACTGACGCACGTTTTTTTCTGCCTCAGAATTTCCAGTGCATACACAGCAGAAAAACAAACAAACCCAATTCTGTGTTATTTCCCTGAAAACTAAAGTCCTCTTTCCTAGCAAGATTAACTTGTCTACTAATCTTAGAGCAAACACTTTATTTTAATCTGTCATTGTTTTCTGACTGTGGGTTTAGCAAAGGTCAGAAAAAGAGATTCATTAAAGTGATGGGCCATCTGTTTTTCTGAAAGCACATCAGAAGATTAATGCTTTGCCAAAGAAAATAAAGAAATACAGTATTTCTTTTAATACATTTCAGCTAAATAAAGTCGTGAAATCACATGCCTTGGCCCGAATGGGGTGTTTACAGCATAAGGTACAAGTCATATAATTTCTGCTATCTGAAAACTGCTTAAATTAGCTCTCCTTCAGCCATGCCATTTATTCCACACCTTCAGGTGAAGTAACTCTGGTCCCTTCTCTGATGTAGAGTCATTGGAGAGCTGACTGCCAGTGTGTTTGTGGAAGTCTGTTTGCTTATACAAAGATCCCATTCAAGCTTCTCCACCCAAGAAATTCATGTTGATTTTGGATAATCCCTGGGTGATTTTATTCTATAAAATAAATAAATAAATCTTCCAAACCTGTGATGCGGCCCAGCTCTCACATAGTTTGGACTCTTACAAGTGTAGCACTTGGGTTGAGGAAACATGAACTGACACTAAGCATGGGCAATTTTATATTTATCCAGAAGGAAAATAGGATGCGTATTTCAGCATCGGGTTGCATGACGCTGAAGTTTCACCTAACGAGTGCAGTGTCAGTCGGTGATGAGGAGAATTTGGCGTGTGGATCGCCGGACCCCACACTGCATGCTCATTCTCCTTTGCAGCTTCTCTAGGAGTAATGCCAACTTGATTTGACTTGGCAACAAACCAGTGTTTTAGAAGAAAAGGAAAAGTTGTGTTAAACAGCTGAAACAATTCTCTGGGGTCAGCCCTGGCTGTCAGGTCTTGCTTTCAGTCTGAGAGAGATTTTATGTGGATATAACATAGGCCAGTAGATGCGGGAATCTGAGCATTCTTGCTCTGAGTGGTGCTGAGCAAGGCTGTGCTGAGGATGGTTTGGCCCAGTGCAGTAGAATGGGTCTCCATGATCATCATCAATCATAACCCATCCAATTAAAAATTGCTTCTGCAAGCTCAACTCTCCCCTGCTCCATTAAGGAAGCACCAGTGACAGGTTTGAGTTCAGTGCGCTCAAATCCTAATCTCAAGTCTGGGCAAATGCAAGAGGGAAGTAGGTCTTATTTTCACTCTACTCTTAATCCTCACCCGTATCCTTGGGGTTCTTGCTTTGTCAACAAAACTGATTGTGAATAGGCAAATCTCTGCTAAAACCAGTAATAGCTGTGAATGTGTTGCCCGGAATCTTTATGCTGCTCTTTATTAGGTAACTAAACATTAAATTTGGTGTCTAGCATCTTAACAACTAGTGAACTGTATTTATCTAACATAGTTACCCACATTAACTTGGAAAATGTTGAGACTGGTCTAGACCGTCTTTGCTGTATTGTTTAATTGCATTACAGCTAAGTTCAGCACCTCATGTAGCAGAAATTAATTTAATGTAGTGAAAAGCAGGTGTTAGTCTCCTGAGACTGAACAATACAAATACAAGTTTGTTTTGTTTCCTGCTTGGTTTCTGTGGTCTTGCAAACCATGACAAGTTCTGAAGATTTATAGACCTATTTTCTCTCCTTCCCTTTGCTTTAACCTGGAAATAAGCTGAAATTATTGTGAAATCGCTTATTTTCAAGAATTGAAGGTGTGAATTGAATGATAAATGTTAAAAGACATGCTGATAAATCACTGGAGATGGCAGTGCTTGAGTAAAACAATACAGAAATGGTAATAAATATTTACAAGGAAAAATTGACCTGCTCAACCCAACACACAGTAATGTAAATATGCTCAATGTAACATGCTCTTTCACTTGTTGCTGCATCCTGTAGGCCACTGTATTTCTAGTATTCTGTGTTTTATGTGTGTTATATTTACCCTTAATTAGACTTGCAATGTAGGCAGCCCTCTCCTGCATGAGGTTGAGCTCCTGTGTAATTAAATGAAAAGGAAAGACAGCTTACGCTACAAATAGAAACTAAGTTTAAAAACTGTGTTTTGGCCTTAGGCTTTTATTTAGAGTTTCAGGAAGCAGAACAAGGTTTTTGTTTTCCATTACTTGTAGAAAGCATAATAAACAAAATATTTTTTCTCATCTAATTTTACATTCCTTGACTGTGTTTTAGTAAACCCCTTTTTCATTTAGAGTAAACTACTCTACATTTGCACTCAGGTATGACCATTAGTAGCTTTAGTAGAAATACTAGTTTAATTGAAGAACTTCTTTGTTGTGACCTTTGTGTTAATAATCTAAGCTCAATCAAAAAAGCTATCAGGACACATTCTAGAGCAATTATTTTGCTTCAAAAGGTTATATTTCATGCAGATGATCGAAAAAGCAATATACTGCCAGCCTACTTAGGCTACCAGTTAATACTGTCACTGCCAAAACCCCAATGACTTCACTACAGTAGCATTATTAATTTTTAGTATTTGAGGTTACTGGCTGATTGCCATCAAACTTCTTACATGTGGATTAAAAGACCAATCAGCCTTCTTAATTTGGTAAACTGTTTTTATAGTCATAGCCAGTTAACTCTGTGGTTTTCTCCAAGCAGGTGCAAAACCACTTGTATCTGAAATTTATCTGTGGTGCTATCTAACTTTCTTTTACAGTAGTTTTTCAATGCATTTTCATCTTTTTAATGTATGTGCCTTTTCAGTATGTCTGCCTTATGGATAATTTCTTCCACATCTATTTTTCACATAAGGAACTGATGCAGAGGACATCAAAAGAAACAAAATGGGAAGTTGAACACCTAATACTGGGTGGGCTGGTTAGGGCACCACTTCTGTTAGCTGCTCCTCAAACTGCACAATTTCCTAGAACCATGAAGCTCTAACTTGGTCTTATTCTTTTGTGTCTGGACTGACAATAAGATCCTGCCTAAATAGGAGTAGTTTATGTAATTGCTAGTGTTCTGTGTTGACACTTAATGCATTTTGTATTTTTCCTTGCTCCATGGGACTTTTTTGTGCATCTTTATTTTAAAACAGGAGATTTTGAATATCTGAAGGTTCTTAGTGCATGATAACATATATGACATTTTGTCTTGACTGAAGGGACTTCTATTCCTAGACAGTTTTGCTGTTGTAGGTTCTGATCTCACAATGATTTAAGCTGGATTGATTTAAGCTGATTCAATGCCTTGAGTTTGGTCTTGTTCTGAATTAAGGGGATCCAATGCTAGATGATGTGCAGTGAAGCTCTATGTGTATCCGTATCCTTCCCTGGCTCCCCAGCTGCACATAAGTCTTCACATCCTGTATGTGTGATTCATCCGTCTGTGTTTACCAGTGGTAATTAAAATGAAATTTTTAGATCAGTAGGTTGGTTTATGTGTTTAATTAATATGTTTGTTTATTTCAGAGTTTTCAAAAGAACTCTTGGGGAAAAAAAGATAGTTGAAATTTCTGAATTTCTGTCTTTAAAAGAAAGCACTTTTTTTTCTTCTATGTTTCAGACACAGATATTAAGGAGCTAGAGGATGTGTTTGGACTTAACGGACAAGTAGAGCATAAGCTGAACTTCCTCAAAAAGAATGTATCAAAAGATATAAAGCTCGTGCTGATTGCTCATTCTATTGGTTGCTACATTACACTGGAGATGATGAAGCGAGCGTCAGAACTTCAGGTATATTCATGTTATAGAATGGGAGTTACATTATTAGCAAAGCAGTGCGTGTGCTTAGCCTATGGTTAATACTGTGTCTTTCCTGTGGAAGCTCTATTCTGCTATACACAAATTTTCAATTAAAATTAAATAAAAACATTAATGACTAATCCAAATAACATATAATAATATAGCTGGATGTAAAATAAAGTCCTGACTTTGAATTTGGACCTTTATGTTATGGAATTATAGAATGGTTTGAGATGGAAGAGACCTTACAGATCATCTAGTTCCAACCCTCTGCCACAGGCAGGACCAAATTTCACTAGACCAGGTTGCTCAAAGCCCTGTCCAGCCTGGCCTTGAATACTGCCAGGGATGGGGCAGCCACAGCTTCTCTGGTCAGCCTCTCTACCTGGACTTGTGCAAAGCGTTTGACACTGTCCCGCATGACATACTTGTCTCTAAATTGAAGAGACATCAATTTGATAGGTAGACCACTCGGTGGATAAAAAACTGGCTGGATGACCTCACACAAAGAGTTGTGGCTCAATAGCTCAGTATCCAGCCGGAGTCCAGTAACAAGTAGTGTCCTGGAGGAATCGGTGTTGGGACTGGTCTTGTTCAACATCTTTGTTGGCAACATGGACAGTGGGATTGAGTGCGCCTTCAGCAAGTTTGCCGATGCCACCAAGCTGTGTGGTTCAGTTGATACACTGCAGGGAAGGAATGCCGTCCAGAGGGACCTTGACACGCTTGTGAGGTGGGCTGATGCCAACCTGATGAAGTTTAACCATGCCAAGTGCAAGGTCCTCCACCTGGGTCAGAGCAATCCCAGGCACAGCTCCAGGTTGGGCAGAGAAGAGATTCAGAGCAGCCCTGCGGAGAAGGACTTGGGGGTGTTGGTCAATGAGAAAATGAGCATGAGCCGGCAGTGTGCGCTTGCAGCCCAGAAAGCCAACCGTATCCTGGGCTGCATCAAAAGGAGCATGACCAGCAGGTCGAGGGAGGTGATCCTGCCCCTCAACTCTGCTCTCATGAGACCTCACTTGGAGTATTGTGTACAGTTCTGGTGTCCCCAACATATGAAAGACATGGAACTGTTGGAACAAGTCCAAAGGAGGGCCACGAGGATGATCGGGGGACTGGAGCACCTCCTGTATGAGAAAAGGCTGAGAAAGTTGGGGCTGTTGAGCTTGGAGAAGAGAAGGCTGTGTGGAGACCTCATAGCAGCCTTCCAATATCTGAAGGGGGCCTCTAGGGATGCTGGGGATGGACTCTTCATGAGGGACTGTAGTGATAGGACAAGGGGTAACAGGTTCAAACTTGAAGAGGGGAAGTTTAGATTGGATAGAAGAAGGAAGTTCTTTCCTGTGAGGGTGGTGAGACACTGGAATGGGTTGTGCAGGGAAGTTGTGAATGCTCCATCCCTGGCATCGTCCAAGACCGTTTTAAACAGAGCCTTGAGTGACATGGTTTAGTGGGAGGTCTCCCTGCCCATGGCAGGGGGGTTGGAACTAGATGATCTTAAGATCCTTTGCAACCCGAACTATTCTATGATTCTATAAAGAGATCACTAGACACTTGGCAATTACATTTTGTTACTACACCAAAAATTAAGACTGGTTGTGTTTTTAATACTAGCTTCTCATTTCAAGGCAAGCAGATTGCTTGCTATACATGGGGAAATGTATAGAGAGAATAGTAATACAAATTGTGGTAAGTACTGGTATGAATTTCATTGTTTTTAAAATTTTATACATGTGCATGTATCATTGCTTCTACCACTCAGTCTTGGTTTGTGTAACCTTGTAAGTGTGAGAGGTGTTACTGCATGTTCTTGTGCATCTGAACATTTTTCTTTGTCACCCTGTCGCAGTAAGAAGGCTGATGCAGGACACTGTCCTTGCACCTCTAGAAATGGCCAACTGTTGGTGCTCAGTTGTAACTCACTCTGCTAGCACATTATGAATGAAGAATACTGAATTTTTATTCTGAAACATTCACTCTTGCTAAATCATTGCCTCTTCCTTTACATTATAAAATCTTCAGTGGAAGGAAGTGCAATGTTATCGTAAAGTCTCTGTTTAATATAAGCATGAGTAGTTCCTTCCAGTTCTTCATAACCATTTCTGTTATATGTCTAACTTTTTTTTTCCTTTAAAGGAAACAGCAACTAAAAACATGAAACTTGAGGTTAACCCAATTCATTTTCACTGGCGTATTTCACTTAATGATTATTAACAAGGGCATTTTTTTTTGAGAGAACTTTTATTGCTATTTTATCTTTTCAAGAGGGAGTTCTTTAGAAAGTATACACAGTAAATTGTGCAAAAATATCAACTTTTCTTTGGTCAACATCTGTACAGTCTTTATTACAGAAATGATTTTATCTGGTTTCAATTCAGCTATAAATTGTTGAGTGATTTTTTTTTTTTTTTTTACACCTGGCTCACTGGATGCTGGCAGCTTGCTATTTATCATAGAATCATGGAATCATAGAATAGTTAGGGTTGGAAAGGACCTTAAGATCATGTAGTGTTTTGAAAAGTAGATATCTTTGGGACAATCTCAGGCTGCATGGTGCACTGTGCGCATGAATTTAACCTGTAACAAGCTACATTTAAGATGCATTTAGCAATAGAAAATATTTGTGTAAGCCAGAGTGTTGTGCAACTTTTGTCCCTTTGCCAAAAATAAGTTAACTGTTAGGTTTTATAACATATGAAGTGTGATAATAAGAAACTTGTGTTTCCATCTCTCCCTTTATTTTTACTGGAATATTTGATTCCCACAAGATTTTGAGCACATGTGTGTATTTTAGTAGCTAGATCATTTGACTTTATTTTTGTGTAGTTCTTCTGTGGTACTCTTCTATGACATGAGTTTTGATTTTGATCTTAAATTCTGTGCTTTAAGAGCCTTTGATTGCTTACAGTTTATTATTCTGAGACAGAGGTTAATGTGTTGTATTTATTGTACAAATAATTCGGTAAACGTTTATATTTGGAGTGTGTGTTTGATTTTTGTTACCCAATTTAAACCCCTTTCAGAATCTATCCAAATATAGACTAGATTGTCTCTTTCTTATACAATGATGACAGAACCTAATGCACTTGAGCTAGCATACATGAAAAGGAGAAAGCGCTATCTCTTTCTCTCTCCTTCTTGGTTGCTCTTCAGCCTTTTGATTGCTGCTAATTTCTTGGGCCCTTGTGCTCTGCAGGTGAAAGGGTACTGTGGGTTTTTCTTTTTAAATTTCTGTGAGATAATTCTTTCTTATTTAATGAAAAGAAAAATGAATTGGGAATTGCCAGTTTATCCCTGGATAAATTCAGTTTTGGACCCCGTCTATTTTCCAGTTGATTATCAGGGAGGCTTCTGTTAATGGTTTCTTCAGGAGACCCTTTAACACAAGCGTAGTCTTAGGTTGATGTCTTTAGCTAAGTCTGATTAGTAGAGAAAGGCCACACAGGTTACATTCATACTTATAACTAACTGGGGCTGCTGCATGGATTTGAGTACCAGGCCACCTATGCAGTGACATTTTTTAACTAGTTTTTAAGAGACTTTTTGGCATCTAGCAACTCCCAGGCAGCACTCTGGCATGGTTCTGGGCTTGGCAGAGGCCCAGAACCATTCCTAGTAGTTAGCTTGGATGCAAATGTTCCATTTTGGGGCAGGGCGGAAGTTCAGCCATGTGGATGCAGACCATCCCATGCCATCCTGTTCAATGACAGGACCAAGAAATAGTTCCTCGCTAGTCTGTTTGCTGGTACACATGTAACTATGAATGATTCTCAGCTATCATGGTGAGGCACCAAATCTTAGCAAGATTTGTCTCTTCGTGGGAAGTGGAGCATTCAGAGTTTGCTAGACTGGTAAAGAATTTTGAACTGGGAAGGAAAAATGTTAATCAGCCTTATTCTGTGGAGATGGAAAAAGGCAATAATGTACAGCTTGCTTGATGCTTGGTCTTAACCTCATAATCTTCTTTGCTTTTCATTCATGCAGCAGAACTGAAAAATGAAGCTGAGTGACAAAGTTATTTTCTCCGTTGTTGGAGACTGAGCCTAATTCATAAATACGCTATATCCTTCAAGCATTCTCTTGAAAAATGCAAATCCTTACTTGGAGGATTTCCTGGTGCTTTGTCGGCAACATTACCGAATACTTCCTAAAACACTCCGTTTTATCATTAATTTAATCGAAAGATTGACGCAGTTCATTGCTATGAATGAATTTCAATGAAATTCAATCAGTTACAGCATTGGTCTTTCATTTGCAGTGATGCTTTTGAAATGCCAGCCCATTTGTCATAATAAGTTAACATTTATTATTGAATGAAACTATCGTATAATGTATGCATTGCTCTTCCTATAAAAGTCATTGAGGAGGAAGAGTTTAAAACCTCTGATTATGTACCAGTTTCTGTATTATATAATTCAAAACCACGCATTGCTACTGCATCACAGTGGTGCAAAAGAATATTGGGTATTGCTAGAACTTGGTTGATGTCGTCATCATCATGGCTTGGCTTCGCGAATGAAGATTTGAGAAGGGCTTTACTCACGCTTACTAGAAGCACGCTGATGGCTAAAAAGATTAATATAGGATAGACAAGTCCAGCTGCAAAAAGCACAGTGGAAGGTCTCCTTAGGTGGTATTGGCAGGGCACGGTTCTTTCTGCATTGTCTTTTCTCCTTGAAACTGATTCTGCATGTGTTCTCAAAAGAGACAGCAGCGTTATGTATGATGTGTCTCCAAATCTCCCGATTGGAGGCCAGGGTGGACCACTGATGGTAGTCAATATGGCCAAGGCTGAGATATTGTTTCAGGGAGTCCTTATATCTCCTCTTTGGAGCACTTCTCTTGCGGCCACCGGTGGCAAGTTTAGTGTAGAACACAGTCTTGGGGAGGCAGTGATCCTCCATCCTGGAGATGTGCCGTGCCCAGCACAGCTGTGTTTTCAGCAACATGGCCTCAATACTGGTGGCCTCTGCCTGTTCAAGGACAGTAACATTAGACACGTAGTCAGTCCAGTGGGTGTTTAGGATTGTACAGAGGCAGCACTGATGAAACCTTTTGAGGAGTCACAGGTGATGGCGATAGGTGACCCATGATTCAGACACATATAGAAGAGTAGACAGTACAGTGGCTCTATAGACACTAATCTTTGTACTTTTCTTCAGGTGTGTATTACACCAGACTCTTTTATGGAGTTTTTGGAAGGCTCTGTATGCCTTTGCTATTCTGTTATCTCTTTATCAATCGTGGCATCCGAGGCAATGATGCTTCCCAGATAGCTGAACTGCTGGACTAACTTAAGCTCTGACTCGCCAATGGTGATGTGGGGATGATGGTAGTCTTCTTGTGGTGCAGGTTGGTAAAGAACTACTGTCTTATTCAAGCTGACTTCCAGCCCAAAAAGCTCAGCCGCCTTTGCAAAGCAAGATGTTAAACGCTGCAGAGCTGCTTCTGTGTGGGCAACGAGGGCAGCGTCATCAGCAAAAAGCAGCTTACGAACAAGGTGATTTAGGGTCTTGGTGTGGGCCTTCAGTCTCCTTAGGTTGAATAGGCTCCAATCAGTACGATATTGGATATAGATGCCATTTTGTTCTTCGAAGTCTGCCATAGCCCTTTGGAGCATCATGCTGAAGAAGATTGTGAATAAAGTTGGTGCAAGAACACAACCTTGTTTCACACCACTGGTTATTGGGAAGGGCTCAGAGAGTGCATCGCCATAGCTGACTTATCCTTGCTGATCCTCATATAACAGAATAATCATTTTGAGAAACCTGGGGGGACATCCTAAATGCTCCAAGATCTGCCACAGGCCTCTTCTACTCACAGTGTCAAACACTTTGGTAAGATCAACAAAAGTTACATAGAGTCCCTTGTTCTGTCCCCTACACTTCTCTTGCAATTGTCTGAGAACAAATACCATGACTGTGGTACTTCTGTTTGCTCTGAAACCACATTGACTTTCAGGTAGAAGTTCTTCTGCAGTAGCAGGTACTAATCTGTTCAATAGTATTCTTGCAAGTATTTTTCCAGCAATGGAGAGCAGAATTATACCTTGGTAGTTTGAACAGTCTGACTTTGCTCCTTTTTTCTTATACAAAGTGATAATGATTGCATCATGGAGATCTGGTGGTAGCTCGCCTTGTTCCAAGCAGTGCACAACTAGCTCATGAAATTTAGCATGGAGTGCTTGACCTCCATGCTTCCAGATTGCGAGTGGGATCCCATCGACCCCAGCTGCCTTGCCAGTTTTCATCTGCTGAATGGCCTTAAGAGTCTCTCCCATGGTAGGGGCTATATCCAATTCATTTTTCACCGGTTGTTGTGAGATGTGCTGGATTCCTGAGCCTTGGACTGTACGGTTGGCACTGAAGAGAGTTTGAAAGTGTTCAGACCATCAATTCAGGATGGAGATTTTATCTGTGAGAAGTGTTTGGCCATCTTCACTGAGAAGAGGACTTTGAACCTGGTATGTGGGCCCATACACTGCTTTCAGAGCCTTATAGAATCCTCTGTGGTCACCCAAATCTGCGCATAGTTGAGTCTTTTCTGCTAGGTTAAGCCACCACTTGTTCTGGATGTCACCAACTTTCTGTTGGAGTTTACTGCATGCAGGATTAAAGGGTGCTTTTCTTACATGACAGGATGGCTGAGCGAGGTGTGCTTGGTGAGCAGATCTCTTCTTTGTCAACAATTCCTGGACTACCTGATTGTTTTCATCAAACTAGTCTTTGTTTTTCTTTGAGGAGAACCCTAAGGATACTTTGGAGAACTGCAGGATGCTATTTTTAATATGTTGCCAAAGCACTTCAGAAGAAGAGTCTATGGGATGGTCTTCAAGCCTGGTTTGAAGGTTTGCCTGGAAACTGGCTCTCACTGCAGCTATTTGGAGATTGTTAACTTTGAGCCTCCTCCTCAGAATGCCCCCCCCTCTTAGGTTTGAGGTTAAAGTGGAGGTTAAGTTTGCAACACACAAGGCGATAGTCTGTTTGACATTCTGCACTAGGCATCACTCGGGTGTGACGGACATCGCAAACATTTCTCTGGCGCACTAAGACAGACACTGAAGTGCCAGTGTTTAGATCGAGGGTACATCCAGGTTGTCTTCAGGCTGTCTTTCTGCTGGAAAATAGTGTTGGTGATGGCAAGCTGCTGCTCTGCACAAAACTCTAGCAACTTCCAACACCATGCTTGCCTAGTACTCCTTTCCAAGCTTCAAAGTTCTTACCTACTCAGGCATTGAAGTCACCAAGGTTATGATCTTATCATCTGCAGGAACCTTTTGAGTGAGGCAGCACAGATAGATGTAAAATTTGTCTTTTTCTGCAGGGTCAGCTTGCAAAGTTGGGGCATATATGCTGAAGAGAACAACATATTGCTTGTTGTGTAGTGGGAGGTGTAAGGAGATAATGCGATCAGAATGACCTGTTTGCAAATTTTCAAGTTTAGAGGCGATGAAGTTTTTAATCATGAAGCCAATTCTGGAAAGATGACTTTCGGTTTTGGATTTGCCTGACCAATAAAGTGTGTAGCCACCACCATGTTCTTTAAGGCTTCCTTCCTCATGAAGGTGAACTTCACTGAGAGCAGCAATGTCGATGTTAAGTCGTGACAGTTCGTGGGCAATTAGAGCAGAACGACGTTCAGAACGCCCACTATCTGCTGTATCAAGCATGGTTCTGATGTTCCAACATGCAAGTGTCAGTCTGGACACACCTTTGAAGGCAGGTGTATGCCTTTGTCTCTTTGTCCTAGGTCGACTGCAACAGAAGATGCCCGTTGGCCGCGGCTAGCCAACCAGGTAGAGGGGGAGATGGGCTTTGGTTGGGCCACCTTTTCTAGGCCTCTCTCCATATAGAGCAAGCAGTGCTCTCTTGAAAGAGGCTGCTTGGTCATTCAGAATTTTGCCGAACGAGACTGTCATCTCCTGGTAAATCTCGAGCTACCAATGTCCTGAACCGCCTGCATGCAGGGTTGGATCTGCGGCTTACAGTGCACCTTTTCACCTGCCATTTCATCCCTCGCCTGTCACTACAGGGCTTTGCAAATGTGAGTAAACCCTTTGGGCCTGCTCAGTGGATTTTTTAGGTGAGGCGCAGCATGCGCAGAACTGACCCCACCCTTTACACCTAAGGTTTATCTGCCTGGGCCTAGCAAGCTTGGACGATGACAGCAAAGTCCTCAGGTCATAGGTTTGGTTAGAGTATCCTTCTCTTAGATGGATGACCTTACAGGGCTAAACGAGCTCTGTCTGCCCAGGTTTGAAATTAGAGTTGTCCTCCTAGGATGGTTGCCCGAAGGCTAGTGAGCCCATCCTGTCCATGGGTACACTTTGTCTGACCCTTCAGTTGAGACCTGTCTGGCTTAGGAGACCCTACCGGAGGCATATGCTACCACCAGCATAGCTCTCAACCTCACAAGGGCACAGAAGTTCTTTCCCCACGACAAGGGGGTGTCCATGAAAGCTAGCTGTTAGAATGATAGCTAACAAAGCAAAAATTTGAATAGTTACATGTGAAAATGTTCATACCTAGGAAACCCTGTCACATCATTTCTGTGCACACATTTATGTACATCTGCCTTCTCTTTCCTTCACCTTGTGCTCTTTCAAACAGGAATCTTTTAGTCTGTAATTTCTTTTGAGGCTCCTGATGAGCATAGCAAATAACATAGTTCACATTTAATGATTGCACAAGTTTATGCAGTAACATAACCATATTTTCATGTTTTTTCTTTTGTCTGTACACAAATTGCATTCAGGTCTTTCACTTGAGGAGCTACAACTTGTTCAGGGTCTGGAAATGTACGTAGCTTAGAGGGTCTCTGCAACGTGTCTTATTCTTGCTAAATCAGTACTGACTTTTACCCATGAGGAGGCTGTCCCCTAACTGAGCTTTCTTGAGTTAAGCAAACATTTTTTCATTGCTGACTATTCTAAATTATTTCATGATGTGTGAAGTGTTGGTGCTGTTCATTCCCTTTTATAAATAAATTAAACACACCTAACAGGAGGTACCAGGCATTTTTTGTTAACCTTTTGAATTACTGAAATTGGCTGTACATCCCTGCTGTTGGTTTTCTGCCTGTTTAGCCAGTTTCTAATCCACAGAAAAATGTTTCCCTCATCCATTATTAGTATTATTAGGGGTCACAGGGATTGAATGACATCAATGGGAAGTATTTTGCTGAAGCTTTTTGAATTTAGTTATTTTAGATGATGCTCCTATATGTACATTGTAGCTTTATTTCTTTCTTTTTTTTTTTTAATTTTTCAAAATATTTAGTTAAAAAAAGTGAAGGAGCTTTCAGCTATAAAACATTATTGTTATTTCTGAAGTCCGAGAAAGCCAGAAATACATTTTATCGTTCTTTTTTAACTTTAGCTGATAATAGATTAGTCTTTTGTTATTCCAAAGTTTCTGTTGTTGCATTGTGGGTAATATGGGGTCTTTTGTTGCCTTCAGTGCTCCCCTAAGTCACACCTCTCTGGGACATATGTAGTCATCATTTTGTGGTTTCATACTTAAACCAAAAGGCCGTGTTCCATCTGTTGTGAACAGCTTGCTTGAAAACATTGATGGCCTACAGGTGCACAACAGGATGACAGATGTCACAACTCTGTTAGCTTTTTTTTTTTTTCTTTTTTCCTTTTGTCTGGAAATATGCTTCCTCCCGCTTACCTGCAGCCCTTTGCAAATCATCTTAGTGAGAGAAGACATCTCTGCACATGGCTCTTCTGACAAAGACATTGATTGGGATATAAAATTTCAGAAACAGTCTTCTTTGCCATCTCTAGGGCCGGGAATTTCTGGTTTTTGGTGTGTGTGAGAAATTACCTGTATATATAGAAGTTGTTTGTTTTAAAGTAACCTTTGCTAAGCAGTGAAAAATGGCAATAGATAGTTTTCATTGCAGTGTACTTGTGTATGCAACATAAAATGCAATAAGTAATTACTCAGTGAAAAAAATAAAACTCTCAACAATGTCTATCCATAAATACTTTTTTTGCAGTAAGGTGGAATATGAAGTTCAGAACTAATTAGCTATTCCTGAATAAGTCATGTAAAACATTCTGATTATAAACCAAATGTCTTTTTCTGGTATAGCTTAATATATATTCAAAATAACAGTTTTGAATGTATTCTAGATTCATTCTGGACATGAGTATTCGTTCACCCATGAAGTTATTCGAGTATATTTCCATGTTTAGATATTCTTTCCTCAGGCTTTAATTTACCAAGTCTGTTGGGAAACATCAGTCTCTAAGTTATCAAAGCGTTTCCAAAGTTTACTGGCAGAGGTAATCCTCTTTTTGAAATACAGTTTACCAAAGACACAAGCTTCAAGTAGGTGGGTTTTATTTTGCTAGTGATGACAAATGCATAATTGGACATCATAGCAAAAAGATCCCACCTGCTAAACGAGTTGTGTTTCACATCTTTTTGTGCAATGAGAATAGTTACTTATGGGGAGGCAGGAAAGAGCATGTAAGTTGTTTTTTAATGGTTTGAAATCTCACTTGGACAAATACTGGATTCTGTCACTGCTGCCTTTCTGCCTTGAATCAAGTTGGTTCTTTTGGCTCTGTTTAACACCCAGTTCCTTTCTGTTGAAGTATTTGGGAGCTCCCCCTAACTTTATTGAAAGTAGAATTAGGCCATAAGAGAGAGAAATATGTCAGAATGCCTCTGCTAAGTGATTTCTTGTGATACAGAGTTCAGTGCAGTGACCCATGCGTGTTAATAATTCAGTTTCAGTTGTGTTGAAAGCTTGATTATGAATTTGGGAAGCACTTTCATAATGTTAGGAAAAAGAATAGTCACAATGTTTTTAAATACGGCTATTTCTACTAGAAAACAAAATTCTTTAGTCTAGAATTACTGGAAATCCACAGGGACTATGAGACTGTGAGATTAAAAGAGGGAGATTTTTTTCAACAGTACAGGAACTACTAAGCATGTCTGACCTTTGAGATAATAACAGAGTCTTTTCAGCAGCATGAATGGATGAGGGTAAGACTGTATGAAGGCAATAACATTAGTTCAGTTTCTATTTTGCTGAGATTAGAACCAGAGTGTGTAATCCAAGACTGTACTGCCATCATTACAGAAAACATCTGAAAGGACGCTAATTTAGCAGGTTCTGACTTCCTTACTGCATTTTGGAAGTATAAGAAAAAATAAAAACACATGAGATAAACAGGAATATAAGCATTTATTCCATTTTTGAAAGTTTTATTTAACATACTAGTATCTAATTCAAATGTTGCTTACCTAAATTAGATGTCACAGTAGTTTAAACATAGTCAGTTTACAGAGCCGTTGTGTAGGTAAATTAACTTCTGATGATTATTAAGTTTAAAAAAGTTTATTGAACAGATTTATTTTTTACCCCCTTGAATGCTCTCTTGCAAAAGTAAGCTTATGTCACATCTTTTGAAAAGTACAGTGAGGCTGCATAAAGTAGCAGAATAGGCAGAACAGTTATGAAGAGAGATGATGTCTTCTCTCATATAGAGGATTATACTTTGTATACCTGTGTCCAAAGTGCAGCATAACCAACAGCACAGTGTAAGAGTGAATAAATGACCTTGGGTTGTGCAGCCTTGTTTTGATTTGTCCTGGCTGAGACCTGTTTGCTCTCAGTGCCTTAATGGATTGCAGTGGTGGGTGGAATATGAATATGTGGTTATGTCTAGCAGTAGGGATCATGACCTGGAGAAACAGAATGGAGAAACACTTTGTTTATATGAATTTCATGTTACTTTCAGGCTTCAATGATAAAGTGCAAAAAATCTCTATAAAATTTCAAATGGGTAAAAGACAATAACACAGACCCAATAGCAACATCTGCAAAATTATTATGCAAGAAAAAATAGATGGCTAAACTTAGCAGACGTCACAAGGGAATTGGTACACGTTTTAAAGAAACTTTATTGTGTGAAGAGAGCTGTGAATTTCTAGGCCATGATACAGAACTAAGCTGGGTCTGATGTATTTTTCATCTTCAGTTCATCCATCCAGATAGATGAGCTACATACTAAAAAAAAACAAAGCAAAAAGCAGTGGGCTGATACACATGCACATTCATCCCCCTTTAAGTGTTGCAGAAGCAAAAAAAAGGCAGACTTTTAACATGGTTTTGCACGTATTTAATCATGAGTTTAAGTTCAGCTGCCTTTAGTGAGACGCGTGTTAATTGAACTTCATAGATGTTTTAAGTTGGTCATTGAATTGGACTATTTCTATAATATATATTTGTGGCAGTTCTTTCTATCAAGTTCTAATAGATAGCAAGTCTGTGAGCATATACAAGGAAGCACAGGTGGTCTAAGCCAGCAGTTAGACTAAAATTTGGTTTAGTTGACAGTATATACATTGCAGAGTCTGCATAATCCACCTTGCAACAGATGACAAAGTTCTGATGAGTGTATTCTCTCAGTGACGCCTCAGGCAATATCAATAAATCTAGTGGAATAGTCACTAAAGCAGGAAATATGAACTTGATGCGCATGAAACATTATGTAGCTCTCTTACATGGAAAAAGTAAGAAGTAAGGCAGATGATTTATCAAACCTGATCCAACAAAATAAGTAAGATACTATATCTTTGAAGCATCAAGGGAGTTTCTGCAAAGAGTTGTGGAGAGATTTTTTTAATATTTTTTTAAGGAAAAAAATAAAACAACGTTCATATGAAAACCTAAGACAAACTTAAAACCTCTTGTTGGGTGGGAGGCTGCAAAGCGAAGAGCAATAGTGGGTGAGTTAATGGCAAAAAAAGATTTGTTAGAGAGATACTGACTTTTGACTGAGACTCATAAAAGGCCACCAGCCTGAATTAAAAAGCTCAACAAAACTTCAGAACGCCATCAGTGAAAAGCTGATAACTGTGGAATGGTGTTCAGAGTGTCAGCTCTCCCAAGAGACCACTAGCAACCATTATTTTCACTGGCTTGATGACAGACTGTAATCCTAATGGTCCCAGTCATATTTTTTTCTCCCTCTTCCCCCAAAAAACAAACCTAAAAAAAAAAAGAGCTTTAAAAAATGTAAACTGTAAGAAAATGCAGATGAGATTTTTTGTATAACCGGCAGTGGCCTTTGTGAATAGGAACAGGCACTGTCTGGATTGCCACGTGCTGCATAAGTCTGCCTGAAATTACTTTTCTCTTCACAAACAACTCACCTTGTAATATAGAGGAAAACAATGTGAAATATCTTAAAGATATAAAAAGAAAATTAGGAAACTTAAAATGTCGTGAGGAATAAAGTGTTGGATGTGATACACCTTCAGATGTCAAATGCCCAAGGGAAATTTTTTTGTCTTTTGCTTTCACCAGGGAGAGGAGTGGATCTTTCTCCATAATAAGAATATAATTTTTGTCACTGAAAATTAGCTTAAAGCCAGAGTGGCAAGAGCTAGCAATTATCAGCAAATAACTAAACCTATCAGGCACTGCAATATGATCTACAACTTGAGAATAGTCTTCAGTCATGCTGTGGGGACACCTGACCTTTATAGCTTGTGTCTGTCTGCTTTCTTGTTTTACGCAGAGAAATTAGCTTTTAATCATACATTATGTAGTCTGTTAGACATGGTGCCATCTTCTGATTCTTATGTTGACCACTGTTGTGGTCAACATTACATAACTGCCTGCTAGTTAACAATCCAGTTTCCACCAAAATGATGCAATCCACACTTATTATAAAATTCTGGATTTTTTTGGCAACAGAAAGCTTTAGTATTAGGAATATGTAAAATTTTGAAAGATTCCTGTTGGAAAGGGTTATTACCTGTTTAAGTATGCCCTTTTCGAGATCTTCTCTGTCATCACTGTTGAGATCTTAAGCTTCTAACCCAAAACCTAGAGTTCACCAAGGAAGCATGAATGGAAGGTTTAGATGAAGCTTATGGTGCTTGTCAGCATACTTGGCCAAAGCTCATGCCTGATTATCTGGTCCAAAGAAAGCTTTTTTAAGTTAATCTTGACTTGAATTGCTTTGGTTTAGTCTGCTTACTGTTATTTTATGCTATGTTTCAGTATATTGTTAGTACACCCTGGCTCAGCTCATTCCAGCCACATGGAATCTGTAGTTCAGCATATTTCTGATCAACATCTGAAAAGGGGGTAGCAGAGTTGTAGATTTGCCTGGCTGAGTTCAGTATCTGATCAAAAAGTGTCAATGTAAAAACTCAGTTTAGTAAACAAAAAGTTTAAAGATTGCATTGCGACAGTCTTAACAATAGGAAAAAAGGGATACACATTAAACAAAACTCATTTTTAATCCA
Organism: Ara ararauna; assembly: GCA_028858755.1. Lineage (NCBI taxonomy): Eukaryota > Metazoa > Chordata > Aves > Psittaciformes > Psittacidae > Ara > Ara ararauna. The sequence continues at coordinate 23,687,028 of CM054379.1, forward strand.
CTCTTTTTGTATCGACTCAGTATAGACCAAAGGCACTGTCAGTTTGTCTTATCATTTGATTCCCAAATGTCTTTCATAAAAACAGAAATAGAGATACTGAAAAGTTATGGTACAGTAAGTATTAAAGCTCCGTTTTGCCTCCTAGAAGAGACTTTTGAAATATATATATTATTCATTTTTAATACTGCCTTACATGTATTTCAAAAAAAACTCATGATTTAAAAAACCTCTACATGAGACCCTCAGTGACGTGGTTTAGTGGTGGACATGGAAGTCCTGGAATAAAGGTTGGACATGGTGATCTTAAAGGTCTTTTCCAACCTAATTGATTCTATGAGGAAAAACTAATTCTCAAGACTTTCTGTGGAAAGTTGCATTTCTTCATAATGTTCACTGAAACTTCAACTTCTGTCACCTTGTTTAGCATTTTTGGTTTGCTGCTTAGCTGAATACAGAAACAATATGAAAACCAAGATTTTGGTCTGTGATGATTTAAAGTAGGAAAACATAAGAACAATAATTTTGATTTTGGGACACCTGAATTTTTTTAATAACATTGTGTTTATTTTGCTGCTAATGAAACATCTGATTTCAGATGTATGTAGTCAGAATTCAAATCTATAAAAATTGGTTTTTCTAGGAAGTTAAAAGGCAATGAAATAGCCAAATGTGCAAACAGAAAAGGAAGAAAAATAAACTGAAAAGTAGAATCTGTAATCATTCATCAAGAATCCAAAGTAAAACATGAGAATTAAGAGGAAATGAAGGACTAAAAATAAAAAGATGGCTAGAATGGTAAATGGCAGAATAACAGGATTTATTAAGTACTGTTGATTTTCGCAGATTTGGTCATAAAATTTTGTTATTTTGCATCTCCAAAAATTTGGATTCATATTATAATAAGTAAGTAAATGATTCTATAAAAATGAAGGAATCATAAACATATAGTGAGAAGTGAATTTCAAAAACAATTAGGATTTATAGCATATGTTTTCAAAAGAGCTCAACACCCTTCTGAAAGCCAGATTTACCAAAGAACTTTTTATGCTGGGCGGTGAGATCTTTTGAAATTGTGTGTGCAGATGTCTGTACTGTCGTGGTTTCAGCCCAGCTGGCAACCCAGAACCACTCAGCCGCTCGTTCACTCCTCCCACTTCCTCCCCCCACTCCCGGAGGGACGGGGAGAATCGAAAGAAAGTAACTCCCACGTGCTGAGATAAGAACAGTCCAGTAGCTAAGGTATAACACAAACCACTACTGCTACCACCAATAATAATAATGATAAGGGAAATAACAAGGGAAGAGAATACAACCGCTCACCACCCGCAGACCGATACGCAGCCCAGCCTGAGCAGTGATCTAACCCTTCTGGGTAACTGCCCCCAGTTTATATACTGGGCATGATGTGCTGTGGTATGGAATACCTTTTTGGCTAGTGTGGGTCAGGTGTCCTGTTTCTGCTTCCTCCTGGCTTCCCCTCCTCCCTGGCAGAGCATGAGACTAAGAAAGTCCTTGGTCAGAGTAAGCATTACTTAGCAACAACTGAAAACGTTGGTGTTATCAGTGCTGTTCCCAGGCTGAAAGTCAAAGCCAATGCACTGCACCAGCTACTAAGAAGGAGAAAAGTGACTGCTACTGCTGAACCCAGGACATATGCATAGCACTTGAAACACGGAGACTCACCTCTTCAGAGAGCTGGACCAAACGACTGAAATTCAGTTTGAAGATGTCACACAGACATTGAATTTGGTTTGGTTTTTTACTGCAATTAATATGCTTTTACAGAAGACAGTTGAGTCAGAAATCAGCAGTTTTCATGCTATTTTAAAATTGAGTAGAGAAAAGGGGAAAGCAGTCAATTAGGGCCCTGGATAATTGGTCATGAAAAGAGCATGTAAAGGGACATTGTGGAGTTTTTGAACACAGACTTTGAAAACATGTAGTTAAACTTTGAGTATGGCTGTCATTTTAGTAGCTGGTATCTGTTCATAGAAGCTCTATATTGAAAAGTAATTTCTCTGGCAAGCCTGAGCCCTCAACAAAGAAGTTGAACTGCTTCATCAGCTCTTGCCTCTCATCAGCTCTTGCCTCTCATTGTATGTGCTACAGTAACGCAAGGAATGAGGGAGAACTTTGCTTGGATCTTTCAATTAGAAGAGGTTACTTAGAAAGGACAGTGTTGTAATTAAAACTATTTCTTATTCTACCTTATTTTTAATTTGTTCATTCCCTGTGGTTTACAGTGAAGTCTAAAGATGCTTACTTTAGAGGCTTGAGTGGAAGAATACATTCCTCTGCATTAGCTTCTGCACTGGGAGTGGTGTGTCCTGTTTGAAGAGTTCACTGCAGGAGTGAATCGGAAAAAGAGAAAAACCTTATACAAATCAATTATATGATCTCTGAGCTTAGATTGCACATTCACTGCATTTAGGACATTTTAATACACTAGTGAATTAAGTGCAGATAAATGATGGAGAACTCCCTCACCTTCTTCTGCCCTCCCCCCAAAGCCCCCACCTCCATCTTTTTAGTAGTTCTTTGATTACTGATTATTTATAGGGGAGTTTTTGCCAGTGCTGCAATGGATCTTTTCAGATACCTGATGATGTGTTGAGTGACTGTAAACCTGTGATTAGAGAATAAATCAAACCCTTTGTACTGTTATGACTGAGGTTAAATTCAATATTAAATGTAATAGAAGGCCACTTCATTTTCCATTTGTTTAAATGTATAAATATTTGATATGCTTGATTTCTGTTGTTTGGATACAAGTCTACTTAACTGGGACATTTGGGGAAAAAAATCACTGGAGTTTGCCCTTTCATGTGGAATTCAGTCTTAAGTATATATTCAATTGGAAGTCCAGGAACTGCAAATGTACTTGTTACCTTTGGAGTCTTGTAAGAAAAATCAATTAAATATGCTTTTAATAACTTTGTTAAAACATTTTTAGTCGCTGGAAAATTTTAAGAACATTATGCTCCATTTCAAATTCCATAACAAAGCATAATTCTGTATAAGGAATAGAATGCACTGAGTCCTGATTATTCTTGAAAATATTAAATTTCTGTTCCTGTATTTTAAAACACCAATATAACTACTTTGTTTTACTGAAATGAAAGGTAGAAACCCCAGATCTCAGTAAATATAATTTGAATTGTGACCTTTAATGGCAGCTGGCAGAGTTCAGACTTTTTATCTGGCATTGGCAATTGAAAGGTATTCTCCAGATTCTTGTTCTCAGTTGCACTAAAACCTTTATTACCTGCTGACCAGTTTTATTTGTGTGATAAATTAGATATGGTAATTTTACTCTTTTAGCAGATTCCTGCCTTTATTCCATTTGTCATAATAATTAAGGCTAGGAGCAGTCTCTATTGTTCCAAACGAAGGAATTTTGTATTTTTCCCTTATTATTTAAAATGCTTACAGTTCTGGGAAAGTCAGTGCAAGGTTATATAAAGGAGCTGACTGAGAGAATTACTTCCTCCTCTCTCTTCTTCTCTTTTTCTGGTACCCTGACAGGATTTTGGGATATGATTTTTACCTTGAATCTCAGATATTCCTTCTGTTAGCTTTGTGTTCCATTTCTTCTCAGTGTGTACTTCCTGGCTCACCCATTTTTCTGTTCTTCATTGATATCACAAGTCAGGACTTGTTCCGCTTTTCTTTCTCCATTAAATATGCCACTTTAAATGGTTAAAATGGTACTGGATTAACTCCTTCCTCCATTAAATGTCAGCTCAGCTTTCCTTATCCGTCTGCTAACCCTTCTAGACAAGTAGGGCTACAGGCTTGGGTTGACTGGATGCCATTTTGGTCTGACTTACCAGTGAGTGGTGAAATAGACCCCTTCCAAATGTCTTAAGTGCAGTACTTAAAAATAGAAGTACAAGGATCTTGGGGCAGTGATGGAAAATCAAGCCTTCCCTTTTCATCAGTAAAATGAGATTATAATTGTAAGGCTGTTTTCTTATTCACCTCATTCAGCCCCTTTTCCTTAGACTGAACGGATTATCATTGAGGTGTATTGGTAGGTATGGCTGTACATCTATGACTGTGAAAGCAGTTGGTTCAAGGCAATTCTTAATACTTTATTTTTGTTGAGCCATCTCTCCATTTAAATGGCATATTACTGTTTCATCTTAAGTGGTAAGTGTTCCAGATCATGTCTACAAGGATCACATTTACCAGTCTGTGTACCATAAGGGCACCTGCAGATGCAATGCACTGATCTCACAGGAGTGCTACACTAAAAAAAAATCCCACCCTGTACTTCCAAAATGAAAATGGAAAGAATTTCTCCTGGAAAGTGGCAGCTGCATTCTGACATTAATGTAATGGGAGCAACTGAAAGCTTTATGGCGTGTAACTGCGACACTGCATTCCAACATAAGCTTCTCCCTGCCCTTCTTCCAACCAATAAACTATTCTTCCTCTCCTTTCACTCTCACCCCTCCTAATCTTCTTCTGTTTATATGCTTTAATCATAATAGCAACAAATCCATCCCTGCCGGTATTATCACACCATTGCAAATTTTGGCCGTCTCCTTTGGCACTTCCCTTGTGGATAGAATGATATTGCCCACTTTGATGGGTCTTAATACTCTATGTAAAATACTGTTCTGTCAATGAATATTTTTTCTATTAAACTATTTTCAGTCCAACAATACAATACAGATTTTTGGGAGAACAGTTTTCTCATCATTACGTTAACCTATAAAAAAGCTTGCTTTCCCTCTTTCCCTCTTCCTTTCCTCTTTTGCTCCTTTCTTTCTTCCTTTCTTCTTTCCTTTCATTTTCCAAACATTTTGGGCAAGTCTTCAGGTACCCAAATATTCGTAGTACAGAGTAATTTGCATTTCAGCCCTGTGAGACTTGTAAATGTAATGAATGGTCTGTGCATTTTATTTTTTTTTATATTTTTAATAATTCACAAGTAGTTCAGTATGTAGAGCTGACCTGTTGAGAAATCGTTTGTCGTGTCTGTAGAGAACACTTCTGAGCGCTAGATATTTGTATGCTTACCATAATTCTGGGCTTCATCTGGAAATATTCAAGGAGTACATCTTACTGGAAAATATCTCAAGTAATGTGAAACAAAAGAGAGTTCTTTCCTGTGCTGTGACCCACTTGTAAGGTGAGGTGTGGATGGTCCCCCTCCTGTTGCCATTAAACAGGTTTCAGCATTGAAGTCAGGTACTGAGGAAGATAACTGCCAACCATTTGAAAGGTGTGATTGAAAGCATATTGATTTCAAAGTTATTTGCCAAAGGTCACACTTCTCAATCCAAGAGGCTATTCTGTAACTACCATGATGTTTTACAGCAGCTATGGTCTTCATCTGTCTACTCAAGAACAAATAAGAGAATCTTGATGTCTAAAGCTGGGAATATTGTGTCTTTGGTGAGTTCTACATGGACTGTAGGCTGTAATTTAATAATTGAAAAAAATAAATCCTTTAATCAGAGTTTATTCATGAGGCAGAGTTAAGGCCTGTTATATTGATGGAAATTTTGCCACTAGTTTCAGCAAGAGCAGGATCACACACCCAGCCACACAGTAAGTGGAATCATAGAGGACCAGAAGCATTCCATAGGATATCAGACACCCTGCAGTCTCATTAGGGCTCTTTTGGTTACTCTGCTTGTGACTGCTGTTGTCAAAGATGACTTCTGAAAAGTCATCTTTTAGTCATCAAAGATGACTAGCTGAAGCTAGATGCCAGCAAAATTTCCATGCCTTTTATTTTCTTGCTACTGAAAGATTTATCCTGACTTATTTTCATCCAATTTTACGTATTCTGTAATTAAACTCTGCAGAGAAAGTTTTAGTATGCTCCTAATAATATTGCAGAAAGTGAATACTGTAGAAGCCTGATTGCAATTCACATTTTAAAAAGGCCCTTCATATGGCTGGTCCAATTAGTTAGGACTCAGGATTCCAACATACAAGGCTCAAAATCAAATTTATGCTAAGTCAGTGGAAAGTTGCCTTAAAGTAGACATAAATTCAGTCACACCTCACTTTGGTGCAAATGACACTCAGGTCTACATACCAAAAGATGTAATCGTTGTGCCCAGCACTGTTTTCGTCGTTGCACTGAAGACTACAGTTTGAAATGCATTTTAAAAAATTCTAGTCCTTGAATTTTGGTTTCCATCCAGGTGGAACTGTCAGGAAGCACTGGAGGCTTGGGGCATTAAAGATGTACTTCAAATAAAACTGGATAATGTATGTTAAATAAGGAAGGTGCCAGGACATGGAAAATCCTTGTAATCACTGTAGAGCATTTTAAACAGATGAGAATATTGCCTGCTATTTATATCATCAGGTAGAAGAAAATAGTAAAAAAGTAAACCCAAGTTTTCAGTTTTAACATAGTGGGTCAAATTCAGATGTTGAAGGAGGTGTAGTTTATATGATAATATTGGATATATATTGAATGTAAGAAAGTGTAAGTTACTGTGAGTGATAAATGGACAGACTGGAAAAAAGTTGATTTTTAAAATACTGTGAGTGGGTATATTAACTTTTATTTTCAAGGCATCCTACTAATTGCTTTTTCTGCTAAATTCTTGTCTTCTTTTTACCCACACAGTATAAACAAAGCTGTGCTAGATACAGATCTGGGTTAAGGAGACTATGCTGCTGACAAAAATTGGGCATAGTCCTGTTGGTTTACTCAAGGGGATCCTGACATTTTCCATCAGCCGGGAACTTGGTTTTTTTTCTGTTTTCCTGGCATTGAATAGCATCAACTAAAAGTTAACATCCACTTATGTCTTAAGCTATTCCTATCTTCTTTTTCCAGGATAGTCTGTAGAAGTGCAGCAAAGGATAGCTGCCTGTGAGGTGCTTCAGTATATTAATTTTGCTTCTGCATTTCATTAGTAAGGAATAGTGTGGCTATTTGTAGCTAGTGCATGTGCTACAGCTGAAAGAATACCTTCAACTATCTTGTCCCAGAAATGAAGACATACCTCAGGCAAAGACTATACCAGGGGCAGAGTATGAAAGCAGGACATGCTCCTGAAGGGTTTTTTTTTATAATATTTCTCTGATTAAGTCATAAAAATAAGGAAAAGATTTGGCATTGTAAGTGAGCCTGCAGAGCGGGGAAAGATAAAAATTCAGTTTGTTGTGATCCGTTGTATTACATTTGAATACTTCAGAAGAAAGGTACAAGAAAAATTGTGGTTGGGAAATGAAAAGCCAGGGTACACAAAAAGGAATTTCCCTTTAAATGTCATTAGCTGTTTCTTAGCTCACATATTTATGTGCTATTTAAAAATAGTGCCTTCCTCCATTATCACTGTGGACAGCATTGTCCATAAAGCTTTTTAATTTTCTGTTAAAATCATTCTTAGTATGATGTTATATTTTTCAGCAGTTAATATCACCATAGAATTCTCTGAAGTTTTGAAGATTATGCATAACTTCACAAGATGAATATCAGTGTGTCCTGTACCTTTTATTACCCTGTATCTCGAAGGAAGTTAATGCTGTGAGATGTTTGGAAATAATGCATTTCTGAGGTCTTTGGAAAAGATTGATATGTATGTTGTTAGAGAAGCCTTCTGTGGAATGTATATGGAAGTAGATACTGCAAGTATACTGTTTCCTAGAGACCAGTATAGCTGAACTATGTATGTATGTCCAGGTAGAAATAGCTAAAAACATTGGATATATGGTGGTTTGAATTTATGTTAGCCTGAATCCAGCTTACTGTAGTCTCCGAAGTTCTTCCATTTGTAATACAAAGCAATGGAGACACATCAATGTTGACCAGCTCCCTTACGGTCATTAACAGTCATGAAATTATATAGAGTTGAGAAGGGGTCTGTGTGGGGTATACATGCAGTCACAGAATTGAATTGAAATGAGCAGTTGAACTGAATCCCAATCTATTAGACTATGCTATAAATAATTTTTAACTATAAAAGCATGAAGTTAAATATAACAAAGGAGAATACATGAGATGCCAAAAGGTAGAGACATCCCTGACATCAGGCAAAGGTAAATGGGCAACAGCACTCGAACAGGAAAAAATAGCCCTTGTCACACAGCCAACCTGAGCTTAGGATGTGATGCAACACAATATTAATGCACTATTGTTTTGTTAAAAATATGTTATGAATTTCTAGTTACTTTGCTTTGCAGATCTCTACAGGAGACATTGATTAGAGCTTGGTTACCACTTCTTCCCTGCCTCAGCTTTTGCTGACTGTGCTCTAGTTTGACCTTTGAGTGCCTTAGTTTGACAATCTGGCCAGTGAACAAAAGTGAGAAGGTTGAGAAGAAAACCATATCAGCAGAGCACTTTAAGGAGGCAGCCTTATCTGTTGTACACATATTGTAAGAATTAGAAGTCTGGGTGTGCAGGAGGGACTTAAAAATGTTATCTTCATATTCTCTGTACTTAGTGTTTCTTACACATCTCATTTGCACGTGAGGTTTAAGAAATGCCTGCTTTTTCTCACTGCATGTGTGGAGTAATAAAGTATACAGTAAAGGGCTAAGGGTCTTCCTCAGTGATTTTGTGAAGATGAATGGCATATGTCACTGTCGGTAGAACTCCTGCATTTTAGTTTGGCATGATGATATGGTTTATAGGACAGAAAAGCATAAGTACTATCAAACAAGGTAATTTCTAGCCAGCTGTGTTCAAGAAGGAAGAATTCAGAATGAAATAAGCAGAGAGAAAGACTAGGAAGGCTCAGGATACCTTAGCTCTTTAAACAGAGAAAGTATATAGGAGTGTCTTCTATAAACATTGCAAGAAGTAAATACAAAGAAAAATAGAATTATTATGCAGTTACGTCTGTTATAATAGAATGCAATATGTATAAAGGATCAGAGTGATCTAAATAAATTTAGAAATTTGGAAATGGTTTCTGGATATGAAAATATTAAATCTGAGGTAACCATTCAAATAAGTTACAGCAGGAAAGCTATATTTTTTTTAGTGAATGTGAATAGCTAATGTAACGGTCTGTGACAAAAGGTAAAAGAGTCCATTTTTTATGGTTGCTGTAGGTTTAGCACCATCTATAATTATATAAGTTCAGATATTTAAGTTATATATTGCAAATATTACTCATATACACATATGTATGAAATTTACTTATTACTATGAAGTAAAAAGGAAGTATAAAGTATGTCTTACATTTCAGTGCCTAAATTCCTGTTTGCAGACTTTCCCATAGTTCAAGAAATATTTTTTGCTCTGTCGTGAAGTGTAGCTTCTGTGGCTTCAGTTGCCTTCCTTGAAAGCAGTAAAGACTGACCACTGGTAGATAGTATATAGAGTGTTCCCCATACTACTGAAAATCTTCGAGATGCCAACTGATGTGTCATTTTCACAGTAAATTCATCAAAGATTTGAAATCACAAAGGAACTCTCCATCAGCACTGATCTCTGTGTTTTGTTTTGTTAGCATTTTGTGTTAGCTGAAAAATATCATTTATGTAGACATATGGACTTTGTCACTGGTTATTCTTTGCTTGCTGAGCATCTGATGAATAATCTCTTGATAACAGAAGGAAAGATCTGTATATGATTGCCAGGGGTGACATACAAGCTTACTTAGAAGCATAGAATCATGAGATGGTTTAGGTTGAAAGAGACCTTAAAGCTCATCTAGTTCCAACCCCCCTTCCACAGTCAGGGACATCTTACTAGACCAGGTTGCTCAAAGCCCCATCCAACCCGACAGAATCAATTATTTAATCATTCTGAACAGTTTGAGGTATTTCTGACTGAATGAGGTAAATACTCCAGTGTTTAAGTTAATTCTATGTATAAAACAGAACAGGGCTTGTCCTATGGCTCTTGACAGCAAGTGGCAAAGTATAGTAGCAAAGCCTGCTCATATCCTCCTAGTGCCAGATATGATTGCTTCACACACATCTTCTATTAAGAGGAGTTCCTGGGCTGCACTATTTTCTAACCTGTGGCCAGACATCATCTGGGAATGTTCTAGCTGGCTTTGGCCAAAATCATGTCAGAGAACATACTAAAAAGTTTTGGTCCTGGCCCAGTTTAGTTCACCAGTACTGAGGGTACAATGCAAATTGGAAGCCACAATCACAGGTGATAAAATATTTTCTAATGGTTTCACCTCTTTCTATATACAGAAGGCATCCAGAGGTAAAAAATCATGCAGGATAATCAATAATGAGTGCCTTTGATATGATAAAGTTTAGGTTATTCTGTATTGATACCATAAAAAAAAACAGTCATATTCTTCTGGCCATAGCTCAGCTCTGTGCATATAAGCATACTTATATTGTACTATACTATGTTATGCATAATTAGTGACTGAGCAAAGTGAATGGGTAAGTCCAGAAAGTCCTGCTCTGGTGAGAGGAAAACTGAAGCCAACATTGCCTGATTTTTCCTGTGCATTTTCTTGGAAATGTACTCAGCACAGCTGTGGTAATAAAGCAGGGGATACTTCCCTGACCCTCGTTGTTTTGCCTGCAGGTTTCTGCATACTGAGTAAAAGAAATTGTGATTCATGTGGCATTCCATGTCAAGGGCAGACTGTAGATTACCATTAAGTGCATCATTATGTTATCTTTGAAAAATTGACTGGGTTTCACCTGACAGATAATTGCTTTTTTTCTGCCAACGCAGCAGAGGAATAACAAACTAATACATGGGATGAGCTAATATATATCAAAAGAAGTGTTACTCTTGACAGAGAAACAGCTTTTGCTTTTCATAGAGTTTTGAAGGAATTTTAAACAAAACTTCCTCACACATTTTCTTTCCAGCCCTGGAATTTGCAGTCATGCACATAATGATGCTGTTGCTGTGGAGCAGGGTGTCTGGCCACAGGGTCTACAGGCAAGTTGCAGAACTGTGCTTGGATGCCTTTTTACTGAGTATCGGTTGGTGCAATGGGTCGGTTATAAAATGTAATAGATTGCTTCCTTCTGCCTGCTGATCTGATCTCTGGAGTTCTCAAGGGCTCTGAGTTGCATAACCAGAGCAGGATCTGAGGCTTATTTTTTTTTTTTTGGTGGTGATGAATACATTTCAGCTCTTTCAGTAGAAGGCACTAATGAAAAATACCACTGTGGGGGCTTTTTTAGCTTTTTCTGATTCGCATTTATAAGGAAAACATTTAAACATTTTACAAAAATCCTTTTCTGGTGTGGTTGAGACTATTAAATTGTGCAGTGATAAACAACAATTTATTACATATTTAATTATTTGGCTTTTTGTACTCTGTTCTCATTTTGAAGAAACTTCCAGCTGTGTCGACAAATCCAAAAACATGTTGACATAACCATTATCTAGTGGAGACCTGAAGGTACTCAGTTGTCATGTTATCATCTTGTTTTAGATAGATTAAAAGCTGAATAAAAAGCCCAGACGTACAGGAATGTATGTGTTTTTCATGTAGGTAGTTTGGAGGAAGCCTTTGTTCTATTCTTTAAGTGAAGCAGTGATCACATGAGTGAATCATATTCATTTAGGGATCCTGCCTGAACAAATCTCCTTGATCGATGCCAAACTTTTAGGGAATGGGCATTTAATATTCCTTGCTTTGAGGGCTAACTTTGCTGTGAAATAAGTAATTTCTCATTCGTCTGTGTTGTAAAATTTACTGTGCCGGTCATACATAGTTGAAGTTGATGATCTGATCACTCTATCTAGAGTATATGAACAGTGATCTGATATATGAGTATATGAACAGTAAACTGATCACTCTATCAAAGTATATGAACAGTGACAAAAGTGTAACTCCAAAAGTCCCCACACCTTCCTGCCGTGGTGTCTGGTGGAGTAATAAAGAGCAGAACATATTTGGCTTCTAGGGAGGCTTGTTCTCTGAACATATGCTCAGGCCATGCCTCATTCATTTTCTCAGTGATGATACATATATGCAACTTGACCAGGGACTAGGAGCTGCCCTGGCACCCACATCAAATCATGTGAAGAGCTTGCAGATAATATTAGCCTTTGTTGTTAAAATGATCTAAAAATATTGAAACACTGCGTTGTGTTAGAGTCCCTTGAACCATTCAGGTCTTGAGTCCTATGTAATTTAAAGAGTTAAAAATTAATGATGAAAATAGAAGCAGCTGTATGGTGAGTAACCCAAAGAACATCTATGCCTTAACACATTGAACTTTAATGTGTCATCCTGAGTGTTGAAATCTTGCAATTTAATAGCATGTTAAATAAATAGCAGTTAAGTTGAATGACAGTTTTACAAGTACTGCTTATTGTCACAACAATCAACAGTGACAATTCCAGTATAAAGCCAGAATACATGTACTGTTTTTAGTGGGTTGACCAAAGCATAGCAGGGATAGGTGATACTACCCACAGCTCTCAGCAACTCCTGGGCACAGGGCATGTTTGCCTTCAGGAAAGCCGCTGGTCAACCTTCAGTACTCCCTGGATCTACTCAAGTTGCTGTGACTTGTGTCTCTAGTTGCTCAGCTCTTTTTCCTGTGTGCTTAACCAGTAAAAATCATTGGACTTTGAATTAGAGGTCACTTAAACCAGATGAATCCGGATTTTTCTCTCTAGTTACATGTATTTTTTTCTTGTATTTTGACTGATTGTTATCACAGGAAACTTCTGTTGTTAATTTTGAGAAGGGTTTCCAGAAATAAAGGGGTCATTAATCTTTACACATTACTTAGAGGTGTATACTGTGGCATCCACAGGTGTGACAATACATAGTGCTTATGATAGGCACTGTCCTCCATCTTCAGGATTACTGCTGTTATAGTATTCCTGAAAATTGTAACTTCAGTATAATTCTGTGCCACCTGATTTCAGCTAGTTGAAATTGTATACCAATAAGATCCTGTCATTTGAAAAGTAAAAAAATTATTAACTGGTGTTGAGCATTTGAATCTCATTCATTTCGTTCATTTTACCTGTGTATTTCTACTTCATTTATTTGAAGACACAAATATGACGTACTTTTTTATGAACATGTATGTCATTATAATAAAATAGGTAAAATCTGGTTTATCTGCAGTTGTGTTGCAAAGAAGTTGAATTACATCTTTAAGCAATTCTGCAGTCAGATGTACATTTCAAAATCCTGTCTTAGAAATCTAGCAGTAAACTAAGAAATAAGAAGTACTTGAAAAATAGAAACTTTAAATTTCTCTATTGTCTGCAAGAGATTAAAGAAAGTAAGAAATTAAATAAAATTAATAAAATTATCCACTGTCTTACACCATCTTTTAATGTGCCATTAAAATATGCAGGAATGTGCAGGACATTGTAGTAGCCTTCTTGGTTTGTCCTTTTTCCTCCAAGGTTTAGCAACTTCCCCCAGTGGTTAGTACAGCACTCCAAGTAACTAAACTTGTATAAACTGTAATGTGAAAGGAATAGTGTGTGCCTGGGAACGCAGGTCAAATCTGCTTTACATCACAACAGTTTGAGTTCAGCTCCTAGCTGAAATATCACAAAACTACCATATAATTTAGCGCAAGTCTTGCATTCCTATGCTTCAGCTGCTGGTTGCCTTTAATAAAAAGAGGCCTGGGAGTGATTTCTCTGAGAATGTATTTTTCATTGCCTAAAACCAAAGTGGTGTCAGCCGGGACATAGAAGGATTTCTTAAAATAGTTGTGTAGTCAATATAAATAGTGCTTTCAAATTCTACTTTTAAAATACTGTAGAAAGTACAGTATGGCAAGTTACTGATGATGTATCCCATCCTCTGTCCTCTCTCTGCCTGGCTGAACACAGTGACTGAAGGGGTAGGGGATGATGATGACAAGTTCCTGCCTGGTGCAGGCACGTCTCCCTGAAACCCCATCTCCCCAGGTTCCCTCACACAATAGGCGTGAGGCTCTGCAAGTGGAACTGAACAGTAACGAGGACAGTGGTTCCTCCAGCTTGAAGGTGTCACCAAGGTTAACTTGGCCTTCAAAACTGCTTCCATAAAGGAAAAAGGAAAGATCATTGTCGTAGGAGACTGCTTTCTGAAGGGACCAGAAGGCCTGACATGCAGACCAGACCCATTTCTTGGGGATGTCCGCTGCCTCCCTGGGGCCTGGGTTAAAGATGTGAAGACAAAGCTTCCCACCCTTGGCACTCAGATTATTATTCATTTTTGACTTTTTAGGCAGGCAGTGATGAAGGTGGGACAAGTCCAAGGGCAATCAGTAGAGACTTCAGGGCCCTGGGATGACAAGTTAAGGGATCAGCTGGCATGCCCTGCCTTCCACAGTGTCATGGGTTCAGCAGCAGCAGTCATTTTTCTCCTCCTTGGTAGCTGGTGTAGCGCTGTGTTTTTTTGATTTTGGGCCTGGGAACAGCGCTGATAACACCAGTGTTTCGGTTACTGCTTAGTGATGTTTTGGTCTGGCCAAGGACTTTCTGAGTTTCATGCTCTACCGACTGAGCTAGGGAGGAGGGGAGCCGGGAGGAAGCAGAGACAGGACACCTGACCCAAACTGACCAAAGAGGTTATTCCATACCACAGCACGTCATGCCCAAGATGGAGGACGGAGAGGAGAGACCCAGAAGGGTGGGGGGTGCACTGCGTGGTCGGGCTTGGTTTTAGGTGGTGAGAATTGTATTCTTTCCTTGTATTTGCCTTGTCATTATTGTTATTGGTGGTAGCAGTAGTGATTTGTGTTATACTTTGGTTACTAAACTGTTCTTATCTCAACCTGTGGGAGTTGCATTCTGTTCGATTCTCCTTCCCATCCCTCCGGGAGTGGGGGGCAAGAAAGAGGGGGGAGCAATTGAGAGACAGTCTGCGTGGTTAGAGAGGCTTAAACCACGACACACAGGATAGCTGCGGAGCCCCGTGGTGCTGCACACAAGTAGCATACATCACTTTTGTTTCATCCGAGAGTCAAGACAATTGTTTTGAACCATATTTTTTCAAAAATATTAATCTAATTTACACGATGCATAGGATTCAAGGCTATGTGGTTCTGGGCATGTTAAGGATGTTCCTGCTCATTGCAGAGAGGTTGGACTAGGTGACCTTTGAAGGTCACTTCCAACCCAACCCATTTGATGATATGTACAGTAAGCAGACATACCTAACGAAGCACAGCAATTTATGCCTGATTATCTGCAAATGCAATATCCAGGATCTCTCTTACTTTACTTGCTTGATACTTCTGTTAGATACCGTGGTTGTGTGTCTTTGAGGGGTTTTCCTGTATGATTTCTTGCAATATGTTTTTACTTCTAGGAAAAAGTGGCATGTATCCTTCTAAAACATACATTTAATCCTAACATTTAAATTAATTGAAAGTAGGTGTATTAATTCACTTTTGGCTAGTGTGGGTGGGGTTTCAATTAATACGCCATTTTAAGGCTACCGTGTATTCTCTTATCATAACATAAAATAACTACCAGCTTCAGAATGTCTGTTTCATTTTAAAGTATAAAAAGCAATATTGGGTACCACTTAGTGAAGTGCACATCTTAGTGAAGGGGCTGTGTGCTTAGACTCTTGTTCTGACCAAATTTAACTATACTGAACTGCAAATTGAAAACCCCACTTGTTGTCAAACTGTAAAGTTGCCATCACAGCGGCTGAGGTTTTTGAATTTGTGTAGTTGATTGAGTTAGAGAAAACAATTTACCAGGTGAAATAGAGACGTGTACTTTTGCTGGTATAAGAATCTGCTGGGGTTGAAGGGGCAATTCCTGCATGGTGGGACTTTGAGGAACCTGGCCTAATGGAAGGTGTCCCTGCCTGTAGGTGGGGGTTGGAATGAGATGAGTTTAAGGTCATTTCCAACCCAAACCATTCTGTGATTCTGTGAGTGCCCTCTAGTGGGGTCACTGTCCTCCTGGAGCGATTGACTGTGTTCGCACACCTGGGCTCTTACTCCTTGTTCAGCACTTCCTCTTCTTACCCGTAAAACAGATTCTTTCATAATCGTGTACTTATTTGCTTTGTCTTGTAAAAACTTTAACCAGGGCACACCACACAGCCTGCCCATGTGTCTGAGGTGCCACGTGCCTGTAAACCCAACTTCATTCAGTTAAAAATTCAGTCTCCTATACTGGGATGTGGTGCTGTAGGATGTTGCTGATGGTAATTTTCTCATGGCCTGACAGGTTCTTCGCTCTGTGCTGCTGTTTCCAACAATAGAGCGTATGGCTCAGTCCCCTCAAGGAAAGCTCATGACCCCTTTGCTGTGCAAACTTCGCTACATTCTGTACATGCCTGTCTATCTGCTGTCCTTCTTGCCAGAGGGAGCCAAAGCCTCCCTGGTGCGGTTTGCTCTGCGGGGAATGAAGACCTGTGATGAATCTTCCATAATAACCTCCTTAAATCTCTTCAGTGTGGACTGCATTGGTGAGCACTTTTTTTTTGTTACACCAGCTTTTGTATTGTTCTCATTTAGTAAATGTTGGTGTAGTTTTGTGGGCAAAAGCTGAATGCTAAAGCATTATGAATAAGTTTTGAAGAAGGACAGGTCTAATCTTTCTCAAATGAAGACCATAGGCACAGGAAGGTCTCAAATCAGTCAATTAAAAAGAAAAATTAAGGGGAAACTGACAAAATATTTTCCCAAAGAATATCTTTTTCTTAAGAAAACTGACATATACTACTAATAGTATCTTATGTGATTAAAACACTGTTTTACAATGTAGTTTTGTGTTACTGATGCCTGCTTACTTTTTGCATTTAATTCATACTGGATGGTGAAAATATATCAGTAATCAGCTTCGCAAAGGGTTCTTTGCATTTTTTAGTATTTTTTTCTTAAGCTATGATTTAACCGGCAGTATAAATTCTGTCATCTGAACATTGGTAAGCTCAGAAAAGGACCTTCGGCCTGCAAAGACATACAGAAGTTACTTTATGCATAGAAGAATTTGAGCACTTTTTGGGGCATAAGGAGAAAGAAGATTAACATTCCTGCAGTGCATATTGTGCCCATATTTTGCACATTCTAGGAGGAGTAAAAACTTTAAGGAAGGGAATAATTTCAGATAAATTATGTTTCAGATAAATTAAGTTCAGAATAAAAACCAGAATGTGGATTGTGCTATACTCCAGGTATTTTGGTAAGTTAGCAGTTGAAAATAATTTAGGATAGAATTGACATGGTAACACGGTAATAATAGCAAGAAGGAAGTTTTGATTGCGTTAATAGTAGTAAAAACACATTCCTACATTTCCATTTGTGCTCTGTCTTCTATCAGTTAAACTCTGCCTACTAATTGTCCAAACAGATGTGCCAGAGTAACTGTGATTGCAGCGAGGTCCTTTACCTTCTGTGGATGCCTGTGGATATGTTGGTCTGTACTGGAGGCTTTCTGTCGGACTGTACAGAGACAGAAAGCAGAATGGGCAGTGGGGGTTCTTACTGCCAAACCTAGACAGCTCCATTTATGTTGTACAAGACCTCTGTCCATTACAGTACCCTGTGCCTGACAAAATCTGGCTTCTGGTTGATAATGTAAATTTCTGATAGGAATCCTGTGGTTTGCTGCTTGAATTCCTATTCATTTATGGCAATTTTTTGACTGAGGAGAAAGCAAGCATGCAGTCATACATACACCATTCTTTCAGCCTTCTTCCTTTGACAGTTTGATCTCGGAGAAAGGTATGTGAAGGTCTGTAGGGTCACATCTCCACAAGCCAGGAATGCTTCTCTGGTCCCCACAGATAAACTTCTACCTCTGAAAACAGGTTATCCACTTCCAGGGTTGTATTGGAAATGGTCCTTGGCCTGCATTAACCTCCAAAAAAAGTGTGGCCAGCCATTGTTTGTGGGTACTGCTTGGCCCAGACCACAGCAGTGGCAGGAATAATTTTAACAGAATGGATTTTGTGTGCTGCTGTTGGAGCCTGACTCTCCAAGCTCTGTAGTCCCAAGGTGAATGAGACTGGTTGATGTGTGCATGTCAGCCTGTTTTAATTGTGTGCACCAGTGTCTGATCTGTGCCCAAGCTGTATGCTAAATAAAGACAAGAAACCAGGCTGAAGGCCTGTATGTGATAGTATGTGATTTCTGCCTATGTTCAATTTGTTGACTGAATTCATTACATCAGAATGAAAACCCCTGTGAGCCAGTGTCTTGTAAAACTTGCATAAATAGGCTTTATTGATGCAACGAGTTCCTCTGGGCCTGTGATACCATCTCTCTCAAGCAGAATTCCTCTTCGGTTTCATCTTTGGAAACTGATGATACTTTACAGCCCAGTGACTCAGGACCACATGTGTGGATTAATAATCTTAGTGCTTTCCGGATATTGCCTGTTAACCTTCTGTTGTATTGTTTGTGGACAATAGAAAACGTTACCATTCAGCAAAAATTCACTAAACCTAGCACAACAACTGAGTCTGTCCTATGGGACTGCTCCTCTGTGAGTTTCTGAAGCCTCTGAATTTGTGGGAAGTGTTTTTCTGATCAATTCCTTGTCCCTAAATAAACTGCTAGATAAGGTTCAGAAAGGTTCAGCAACTGAAGTTGTTTCTACTCTCCAGGAAGGTTGCATGTCAACTCATTAAAAGTACACATATTGCCTTTGGCATGTACATCTGTTGCATTACTGTTTTGTAATAAAAGCTATGATTAAGGGCAAAAAAGATGGTAAAAATTTCCTTAAAACTAAATACGTCCGTTAAAACAAGCCAACCTGCCAGGGATTTGTTACCACATCCAAAGCTTAGTCACAACAATGTTTTCTCTCCTCTGAAAGGAAATGAGATTTCAAAACTTAATTATAGCGGAACCAAGTGCCACTCTTGTTGACATCAAGAGTGAAAAGCTCCATTCAGTGGAGGCAGAATCAGGCCCGTGGTTGAAAGAGTCAGTGAAGGAAGAATTATACTAACTACATGTCTCACTGTTTCGAATTATGTTTGCTCCTGGTTCTTATGCAAACTCATCTTTCCATTGTCCTAACTTCATCGCTGATGATACAGAGAAACCCCAGTCACTCAGCATTGCAGTGACATGGTGCAGAAGGGTAACATAATACAATGTCTTGCCCCGAAGGGGAAATCGGAAAAGGAGAGACAGCACGGACTGTAAAGAAAATGGATTGTAGGGAAGGATAGGAAGACAGTATATAAATAATAAAGGACCTATAACAAATAAGCAAAGGGGTCTGAGAGTAGTTTTACCTCCCAGGATTAAACTTCCAAAAGGAAAACTACCAGGATTAACTTCCAAAGGATATTTTAGGGCAGAAAAAGTATTACAGTGAACAAACTGGTGTTTGGGTACTTGTATTTATGAACCTAAGAGATGAATAGTCAGAAAAATTGGACATTAGTGACCTTGAGTTATGTGAAGCATTGTCTCTCTGTTTATTCAGGCTAACAAAACAAGGCTACCCCTATCTAGTGCAGTTGTGATTGTTGTACAAATCATGTACAGTCCTGCAGTGCTGGAATACTTTGGCACTCCAGCACGTTGAAATTTGTAAACACTTCTTCGGTGACAGATGCCAGTAGCAGACTTACAGTGACAGTAATCCATTCTATCTACATGGGACAGGATTTATTGTCCAGCCGTTTGACTGGTAAACTTCCTCCATTTGTTCCTGTAAAACTTCCACAAAAGCACAGACATTACATAATGGGTAAACACCACAAGGCTTTTTCGGGAGGCGGGCTCATGGGTCAGGGGTTAACGTCTGGATGACAGTGAAGATACAGATAAGCACAATAGCGCGAAAACCTCCAACTGGCCCAGATGAGGTGTGTCTTTTGTGATCTTGAACCTGTGACTTCCCTGTAGGAATCTCCCTGTTTGTTTAACCTATGCCAGGAGCAGGGGAGCACTGCAATTGGGAAGGGGACTCCGAAACCTGAAATGAGGGTTTCGGGTGGGTTTAGGCTGACACAAGAGTGAAGGCTGGAGACAGTAGATTTCTGGTTTGTTCTAAGAGTCCAAGAGGTGTTGTAAGAAGACAAGGAACTAAGATTAAATTTAGGAGTTTGGATTAAAAGTTTATCTTGTTACAAGTATGGAGACATTCAGATTTCACATGGAGTATTTATGTTTCCCTCATTTTACAGAGAAAAAAGAGCTAAGGCAGTTTCAGGCACTCCACTTTTATGCCTGTGTGGAGCACTTTTAAGACTGTATAGGAAGTGGGAGTCCTGACTGAGGGATTGAGGCTTGTCTCGCAGCAGCAAGTACTTCTGTCTGTTCACTGCGCAGGATGGCAAAAGTACATCCCTGAAGTGCCATGAAGTAAAAAGCTGTCTTGTAGGATAAAATTTGCAGAACTGTCAAATAACATCTGGGAGATACATTTGTATCAAAAGCTGGTGAAACGTAGGCTTCTAGTTGATGTGAAAATGGACCATAAGCTTTTCCATTGACTAAGTTATTTTAAAATTTTATTTCCAGGGAGCCAACTGGAAAATTGCTTTCTGGATTTGAATTATCCCAACTTTGGGACTTGTCATGTCTTGAGATCTGTTTCTGTTCCAGTTCTTTCTTCATAATCAGAGAGATTTTAAATATGACATTATGGGTGGTGTTCCTCTGACCACTCTGGACATCATGCTGTCTGAATAGTTGGCATCTAAAGCAGGACAGGTGAATCACACCCTGCAGGTAACTGTTTCTCATTAGTGACTGCAAAGGGAGCCTCTCTCTACTAGATACCAAAAAGCAGAGGAGGTAAATCCCATTCTATATGGTGAAATAAGACTGCTTTGCCCCCAGAATCTGACATGGTTTAGTGTGAGGTGTCCCTGCCCATGGCAGGGGGTTTGGAACTTAATGATCTTAAGGTCCTTTCCAATCCTAACTGTTCTGTAACTCTATGATTCTAAATTGTACCTAAAAAAGCTGTATAGTGCCATAGCTAAAATCCAGTGGGCATTTCTTTGTTTAAAATTAAAATGGTGTTATTTTCTTGCACTGAAATTAAAATTTAATTCCTAAAAGTAACAGAAGATATTATGAGCACCTCTAAATTTGGCACAGGAAACAGAGATCTTTTGCTTTTGTCTTATGGAACAGCCTTGCATACTGAATGGAACTAACCTTATATATACATACATTAGTCATAAGCAGCTTCCACAGACCACATTGGCTAGACAGGCTGATGTGCATGCAGTGCACTTTAAATTAGAGACAGAAACTGATACTGCAAAGGATTTCAGGCAGCCCCTTGCATTCTTATGCCTACATTTTTTATAGTGGGCAGGAGGATTAAAGCTTTCCCTCCCCCCACCCCAGAGCTACTGGACAACTGTGTAGATCTTTGAACCTAGAGCAGTACATCTTCAAGTTGATTTTCCAGGCTGGCTGAAATCAAAGCCCTGGTAGTAAAAAATAAGGTTTAGATAACTTCTGGCTATAATGCAGAAATAATTTCAATGATATTTTTCTACTTTTATGATTAAATACATATAGAATTTTGGACATGATATATAGCTAGAGAAAATTTCATGGAGAACAGAAATTACTGACATGGTACATAAATTACATCTACATTAAATAATGTTACATGTGTACAGTGTAGTGTAGTGTATCGGAGGTGATCAAAGACAACAGAGCTCAGCAGGTCTCCTCTCTTCTTTCTGTGTTCATTCTTTGATGCTCTGTGGGGCAGAAAGCGATCAGAATGGTACAGCAGATAATCTCTCTCCCTCTCACTAGCATCCAAGTAATTAGGATTCAGGAGAAGTCATCTTTCCTGAAATCAGGTAACTTCACAGCTCTCTCTTACAAGATGGTTTTTTGCCTGTGTCTGAACTCACTACTGCCAGGCATTGCCAAGGGTCAGAGCCTGCTTTCGGCAGCCCAGCAGTCTGACCTGGTGTGCTAAATCCTCTGCTTCTGCAGAGTTTCTCAGCAGGCTCCTGTGTGCTGTCACAGTTGAGTCCTATCCACTGCTGACATTTTAAGTGATGATCGTAATATGTATTTCTGCAAAGTGTTTAAGAGCATGTTTCCTTACCTGTGGAAACACAGTAATATTTTATCACCTGCTTCGCAGGAAAAGGGGCCAAAGAATAACAGCCTTTAACGTTTTCATGTTTCCTCTGCTACTGTTTATTTTCCTGTGTGATGCCTGACTAAAATGTTTGTTTAATGTAGTTGAACAACTCACCTTACTAAGGCCGCCCTTAAGTTGACGGAAAAACCTCACATCTGCTTTATTCTTTCTGTGAATGAACTAAACTTTTCCTAAGTTCAGAGTAGGATGCTCATATTAAGTTACTGGAGGAAGGCAAAGACTTCTATGTATTTATAGTCCTATTTATTTTTTAAAGTCAATCTGCTTCATAATTTACTCCATTTCCAAAAGAAAGAAAGATGTTTAACAAGGACTTTTATTACTTGCAAAAGCTTTTACTTTCCTGTGAAAGCCTTGTGAAAATAATACTAATAATGTGGAAATTTCTCATTGGGTTTATTTCTGTTAATTATTCCTCTTTTTCTTCTTGGGGGAAAACCCAGTGCTAAAAACTCCTATCATAAATATTACTCATAAGGCGTGAATGTTTTGATAGTGGAACTGCTGATCATTTCCATGAAATGTGAGGCACCGCTGGGATTTGACTGGGGAAGGGGAGGTTGTTTATTCACCCCTGATGGGGTTCCAACCCCAGGGACACGATTTACTCCCACAGATTTGCAGCAAATCTAATGATGTGTTGCAAATGGCATGAAAAAGGAAGAGGCAACATCAACAAAGCAGAAAGGATGTTGAAAATAGGTATATGCCAGTTAATTAAGTGCTAGCAGCTACAGTTGCTTTGTGCTAGCTAGTGCCAGATAGTCATCTAGAAATTGGCGCTTTGTTTTCCTCAGGCCCCAAAGTCCCTTCTGCAGTAGGCTCATGCCTTTTGTCTCAGAGGTGTCTGTCTGAACTTCGCCAAGGAATATCTCTTTGTGTCTCTGTCATAAGTTATATTTACTGGTTGGGAATTTGTCTTGATTCATTGAACTCCTTCATTTTGCAGTTCCAGCAAAGCAGTTAAAGACACGCTAACTCCATACCCATGGGTAAACTGTAGGCATTTGTTTCTTGGAATAAGTTTTGGGATTTTTTTGGAAAAGCTGCTGACTAATGCAATACCTGTCATTCCATGTGCCTAAAGGTGACAGTGGTCTGGATGTAGTTCCTACAGTCAGCTAAAACAATATTGCAGTCTGCTTTGCTGCTGTTTCTTGTCATGAAAATGTCCACCAGCACTCACTGTCTCCCTTGCCTAATTCTTTAATGTGACAATATTGGCAAGGAGAAAATGCCTGCAGAGTTTTCGTGGATCTGTGGAGGAAATGCTGGCTTATCTTGAGCAAAACCAGGGGTGCAAGAGATTACTTGCTGGTTAGTGCAAGGTGTATTTAAAAAAAGCAGTGGTTTATGTTTAATGGAAGGTGGTGTAAAGTTCACCTTTCATACCTAAGCCATTCCACCTGAGAGGAAGCTGACCTTGTGCAAAGGACAGGTGGGCCAGTTGCTGAATTTCATCAGGGTTCCTGAAGAAAGAATCAGCATCAGGTTCCAATCCAGAAAAACACTTAAAAGTGACCTCCATGTAACTACTCACATGCATAAACCCTTGTCAAGTAGAGTATATTAATCCCACCAGAGCTCAGGCAGGAGCCACTGCATGGAGATGCTAAATTACCATACCACCTCAGGAGACCCTTCTATGCTTCTCTCGCTGTTTAAGAGAACAGACGCTTTCCTCAACCGAAAATTGGGACCGTAGCAGAAATCCCCTCATCATGGCCATCTGCCAGGGTATGTGAGAGCTTAAACTGGAGCTTAATTTTTCTAGCTAAGGTATAGTTCTGTCATTTGAAGACGATGGGAGTTGTTCCAAAGTAACTTAGGACAAGATTAAGTCCATAGACATTTCAGTTTCCATCACACAGCCCACTTCACCTGCACATGCTTCATCACACAAATGAGTATTTTTCGCACTCCTCAGCAAAGCATCTATTTATAAAGCACCTGGGTATAATTGTTGAATTACTTTTTATTTTTCCTTCAGACTCTAGTGTGCTTTCTCAAGCACAGCTGACTGATTTTCTTGTGTAGTTCTGATCTTCCTGCAGCTATAGTTTGAATTGGAGAAGCCTGTCATAACAATCAGAGCAATTTCTGCTTATTTATGTTGATCATGGTTCTATGTTAACTGGTATGTTGTCATTCTAAATTCAAGTGTAAACTTAAGCAGAACCCAAAGTCAATGTTTATGTCTTGTAAACCTCTAAACATCAACATTTTATCTAATGTGTGTGTGTATGTGTGGAAGCACATGTTCCTGAGTTAGTCATCCTTGATACTAAGCAGTTCCTTCTGTTTGATGTTTTAAACAATAAGTTATACGATATTTCCAAGATTGCT
Organism: Ara ararauna; assembly: GCA_028858755.1. Taxonomy (NCBI): domain Eukaryota; kingdom Metazoa; phylum Chordata; class Aves; order Psittaciformes; family Psittacidae; genus Ara; species Ara ararauna. The sequence goes on from CM054379.1 coordinate 23,711,341, forward strand.
GTTGGCAAGAATTGCTGGTAGAAAATATGTTTTCCCCGTAGGAAATTACACTGTTGTTTGGTATTATTAGCTCTTACCACTGTTCTCTGACTTTCTGAGGAATGACAGAGAAGATTGCATCCTCAAGAGCAAAGGATCAACTGGAAACGAAACTAGTGATACACTCCTATGAAGAACCTTACAATAAGACAAGCAATTTACCAGGAACAAAATGTGACCAGATAGTAATATATTCTCCTAGGAAAACTTGCTTTCAAAAGTTCAATCTACTTTTTGCAGGGCTTTTCAATTTAGCATGGGAATCCAACCTAGAATTGATTCATCACTTTGCAATTTGAGCAATTTTGCTTTATTGTTTAGAGGACTTTTGAAAGAGTCATATTACATGTCAAAGTACAGATGAGCTCTGTTGCACATGAAAATAGTAGTCTTTGTCAGTAATTGTCCAATTGGAAAAGGATTATTTTCTTCTCATTCCCTCTGCTTGTAGTCCCTCAGAAGGATGAGCAAAACTCTGCATGCGTATCTGCAACTCAGTGTTGAGCAGCCATGGATTTAGAAATAGACTGTAAAATCTGTGGAGCAGAAATAACATTTTTACTGATAGTCTGAATTGCCTCTGACACACTAAAGCCAACTCTTGACTGGGACCTTTAGCACTCCTACACAGTATAACTAAGTCTCAGTTACAAAAAAGATACTATCCAGCAGTATATTAATACTCTTCCCTTTGCTACACTTACCAGTTAGTTGCCAATTTACTTGTATATTATCCAGTTTACCTTTACAGAGGCCAGGAATGGGAATTAAAGCTTGCCAATGTTTTGCATATTTTAAAGTGTTTCTTAAGCATTTTGTATTACTAGATTATTGTGACATTATCCTGCTTTGAGGCAGATTTACTAAGGGCGGCATCAGTGAATCCTTCTGGAAAAAGGAGACTGAGAATTTGTAGAGGTTCTTTGGGAGTCCTTTGTGTGACAGAAAAAAGCATCATTTCAGGATTTTCTGTGTGCAGCACTGCTAGTACCTAACAGAATGTGTCCCCAGTCTCTAATGTAGTCCTTAGCCAACACAAACAAGAGGCTAAAGTAATAGCAATAATAGCAATTAAATGTTGAATGGTGAAATAGCAGATGCGTTCTGTGAAAAAATTGACGGTAAATGATAGTTTTGTAAAGCAGAGCATCAGAACTGTCCAGGGAAGTGTCAACATGGGAAGGAAAGATGTATGGAAACAAACTATAGAGTGAAAGACTAATGACAGTGTAATGAGGCTGTGTGTTTTTCACAGTGCATAAGACAAAGTTATTAAAATCACTCTGCTTCCTCAAAACAGTATTTGCAAGTATGCATGGGTGTACAGAGGTTGGAGCACTTTAAGTCAGACCAGTGTCATGGCAGCTTTGGCTTCCTTAACCATGAAAAGGTGATTAACACTGAAGCATTCAGTAAAGAAGGCTTGATGATGAGTTTAATGGGAAATATAAAAAAATCTTCTGTATCATGGTGGGCAAAAGTGCCCTCATGAAGGATCTAAAAGTATGGTAGACAAAGTAATTCATAAGAGAGCAACAGAATACTAGCAGGAAAATAATGGATGAGCTAAGCAATGTGCAGGTAATGTAAATTTCAGAAGTATTGAAAACAAGGTAGTGTTGCAAGCCTTTAAAAATCATCAAAATTATTAGTTAATTGGCTTAACAGACATAGGTGGGAGAGCTGGCAGAACTAGAATATCAATGTGAAGGGGCATAACTTACTTGGGAAAGAAGAGCCAGGGAGAAAGGAGGATGATGGACAGACTTGTCTTTACATCCGGATATTAAAGACAGGGAGACCTGTTGAATATTATGTTCACCAAACCATGACATATGAATTCAAGAGACTTTTTCTGAGAAAATTCCAAGCCATCCAAGGTGCTTGATGTCTATAGAGGAAGGAATCCAGCAACATATAGATTGTTCAGCTAGTTCTCATAATGTGTTGCCTTATATATATATATTAAGCAGAGAAAGTAATTGGCAGAGAATATATGGCAGAGATACAGAGAATTTGAAGGCGAGAGGCAGATTGGCTGTATTCACAAAAGGTAACATTTGTGCTAGGACTTAATGTGTCTACAACATCAAGCTCTGTTCATTCACTAATCACCTTAAGATCCTGTCCTAGTCAGTGGAGAAATAGAATCATAGAATGGTTTGGCTGCAAAGGGACCTTAGAGATTATCTAGTTACAGCCGCTTTGCCCCTGGAAGGGACGCCTTCCACTAGACCAGATTGCTAAAAAGCCTGTTCAGCCTGGCCTTGAACACTGCCAGGGATTGGCAGCCACAGCTTCTCTGGGCAACCTCACCACCCTCACAGTGAAGAATTTCCTCCCAATATCTAATCTGAATCTCCCCTCTGTCAGTTTAAAGCCACTCCCCCTTGTCATATCCCTCATGCCTTTGTCAAAAGTCGCTCTTCAGAATTTTTGCAGGCCCCTTTAGGTATTGGAAGGCCAAGTTCTCCCTGGTGCCTTCTCTTTTCCAGGCTGAACAACCCCAGCTCTCTCAGCCTGTCTTCATAGGAGGGGTGCTACAGCCTTCCGAGCATCTTTGTGGCCTCCTCAACTTGCTCCAGCAGGTCCATGTCCTTCTTATGTTAGAAGCCTAAGAGCTGTACTCCCAGGGGGAAGGGAGGTTTCTCACAAGAGCCAAGTAGATGGGCAGAATCCCCTCCCTTGACCTTCTGGTCAAGGTATTGGTAACACTTATCTAATCTATGTGACTACTTTAGGATGAGATGAATTTTGTTCTTTCTACTGACTATGAAGGAAGAACAATTAAGCTTTAGCTGTTTACATGTAATTAGGTGAATCCTATGACAGGTATCAGAAATTATGACCTTCAAGGAAAAATAAATGTATTAAGAGTTGTTCAGACTAAACAAGGGACAACTGAAAGACATGGTAAGAGTTTTAAAGTAAAGGAGAATAATTTAATCCATATGTCCATGGTGGACAAGGTAATAAGACAGGATGGATGATGCTGAAAATGGCATAATATCATTAATTTTTCTTAAAACAAAAAGACCAGTGGAGATCCCTTCTAGCCCTGCAATTTCATGCACATTAATTAAAGATGCAAGAGTGTCATGAAATGTCTGAATGAATGCCCTAATCATAGAATGGTTTGGTTTGGAACATCTAGTTCCAACCCCTCTGCCCTTGGCAGGGACACGAATGAACCTGCATTCTGCAGGTTAAATGACAGATGTTATAATAGGACCTGCCAAACATAGGTAGGTTACATCTAGAAATCAGCTAAATGAGTATAGCACTCTTGGTGGCGCTGGAGTATGAACATCCATACTGTTGATTAATTATATTTTCTGGTATGGTTTTAGCCTTCTCTAGCTAGCATCTTCCTAGTACTCCGGCGCGGTTCAGGAGTTAGCACTGTCATGCGCTTTTCACAATAAGCACTTTGGATAGATATGAAATGTGATTATGTGAAAACAGGCCATTCTATTCCAGTTGGCCACAGGGCTACAAAGCAGTTCCTGTCTCCATTTAGTACACTGTTGCAGATATAGACCATATTTATAACTGCAAAAGCGGCAACAATTTCATTGTTGGAAAGCAGTTGTGAGAAAACAGACTGTGGAAATTTGACTTCACAATTGTCAAAGCAGAAGCTGAAAAAATGATAAGTCAGAGCAAAAGATACTGCATTTAATATTTAAAGGGGGCTAAGAGACTAGGAAAAGCATTCTTTGAAAGTAGCAATAGGTGAAAAGAGGAAGGGCTATCCAAAGCAAGCCAATGTGGAAATATGTGCTTTGCAGTGATGGCAGTGGAACAACAGAGTAGATTCTTCTGTAACCAGTAAGTAGTTGATGATGGTATAATTAAAGGCAGGCAGTAAATTGTCGTTTTCCATATCATCAAGCCATGCCTGGAAAGACCATACTGTGCCCTGGGTTTAAGAGTAAACCTGTAAGTCTTTAATGTCAGAGAAGCAAACTAATGAAGAGCTTTGCTCAATTTTCTGTAAGAAATGTGGACTAAATAAACAAGTTATAGCCATTCTTCATTTGTTTACCTAGATCTAGTAGAACTGATTTTCAGTACTTGTGTCCCTGATAATACAGTACTAACCTAGCAGGGTATTTTCGTAGAGATGGTGACAAATACTGATGAAAAATTATTTCAGAATTGGATGATTTTAAGCATTATTTTATTAACTCCATTCAGTTGCACAGGAACTAATACCTGGAAATGAGATCCAAAGTCCATTCTGTCTTATTTCCAACAATAGTCAGAACAAAATGCTTCCAAGAAAGGGGCAAAAATTCTGCAATAGAAAAGTCTGCCAGTTAGTAAAGACATAATAGAATCATAGAATAGTTAGGGTTGGAAAGGACCTTAAAATCATCTAGTTCCAACCCCCCTGCCATGGGCAGGGATGCCTCACACTAAACCATGCCAACCAAGGCTCTGTCCAACCCGTCCTTGAACACTGCCAGCGATGGAGTATTCACAACTTCCCTGGACAACCTATTCCAGTGCCTCACCACCCTCACAGTTAAGAACCTCTTCCTCATATCCAATCTAAACTTCCCCTTTTTAAGTTTGAACCCATTTCCCCTTGTCCTATCACTACAGTCCCTCATGAAGAGTCCCTCCCCACATCCCTATAGGCCCCCTTTAGATACTGGAAGGCTGCTATGAGGTCTCCATGCAGCCTTCTCTTCTCCAGGCTGAACAGCACTAACTTTCTCCTCCTATCTTCATATGGAGGTGCTCCAGACCCCTGATCATCCTCGTGGCCCTCCTTTGGACCTGTTCCAACAGTTCCATGTCCTTTTTATGTTGGGGACACCAGAACTGCACACAATACTCCAAGTGAATTCTCACAAAAGCAGAGCAGAGGGGCAGGATCACCTCCCTCAACCTGCTGGTCACGCTCCTTTTGATGCAGCCCAGGATACGGTTGGCTTTCTGGGCTGCAAGCGCACACTGAAGCCGGCTCATGTTCATTTTTTCATCAGCCAACACCCCCAAGTCCTTCTCTGCAGGGCTGCTCTGAATCTCTTCTCTGCCCAACCTGAAGCTGTGCATGGGATTGCTCTGACCCAGGTTTAGGACCTTGCACTTGGCATGGTTAAACTTCATCAGGTTGGCGTCAGCCCACCTCACAAGCGTGTCAACGTCCCTCTGGATGACATTCCTTCCCTCCAACTTATCAACTGAACCACACAGCTTGGTGTCATCAGCAAACTTGTGAAGGCGCGCTCAATCCCACTGTCCATGTCACCAACAAAGATGTTGAACAAGACTGGTCCCAACACCAATCCCTGAGGGACACCACTTGTTACTGGTCTCCAGCTGGACATTGAGCCATTGAGCAGAACTCTGCGTGCGGCCATCCAGCCAGTTCTTTATCCACCGAGTGGTCCACCTATCAAATTGATGTCTCTCGAGTTTAGAGACAAGGATGTCATGTGGGACAGTGTCAAACGCTTTGCACAAGTCCAGGGAGATGACATCAACTTCTCTACCCCTGTCCATCAGTTGTTTAGCCCCGTCATAGAAGGCCACCAGATTGGTCAGGCAGGATTTCCCCTTAGTGAAGCCATGCTGGCTGTCACCAACCACCTTGTTGTTTTTCATGTGCCTCAGCATGCCTTCGAGGAGAATCTACTGCAAAATTTTGCCAGGCACAGAGGTGAGGCTGACTGGTCTGTCATCCATTTTTCCCGTCTTGAAAATGGGGGTTATATTTCCCTTTTTCCTGTTGTCGGGAACTTCACTGGAAATTCTTATAGTCTTAAAGATCTGTGGCTTTTGTAGCAGTACGTAGCTCTAAATTTTGATTGCAGTTTGTTAAGAGAGTTCTAAGTATTTTTTGACTTCCAATGTCTTTGGTGTCACTTGATAATTTCTTGGCTCTGAGAAGTTTTTACTAACAGGCTGTATCCTATGTTCTGTATCATATGTGGTTTTCCTCTTAAAGGTTCTGATTATTGGTACGTCTTAATATTCCTTTGTATTACAAATGAGCTGCAAAATTTTTTAAGAACTCTTCTGGGCCTGGTTGCACTTCCAATTCATGTTTTTTAATCATAATGTGCTGTCTTTTATTAAATGCCTCAAACACAGGAGAGGACAGAGACCAGCTGGAAGGTGTTGTTTGACTGAAAAATACATGAATTAATTAAATGATATCCAGCCTGAGGAAAAAAAGCTAATAGAATACATATGAATTTTTTAAAAGCATCTATTTTTTAATCGATTTTTTAAAAGGTTCTGTGTAGGTGGGTGTCATGGGTTCAGCAGTAGTAGTCATTTTTTTCTCCTTCATAGTATCTGCTGCAGCGCTGTGTTTTTGACTTTCGGCCTGGGAACAGCGCTAATAACACCTATGTTTATAGTTACGGCTTAGAATGTTTTGGTCTGACCAAGGACTTTCTGAGTCTCATGCTCTGCCAGGGAGGAGGGGAAGCCGGGAGGAAGCAGAAGCAGGACACCTGATTCAAACTGACCAAAGAGGTATTCCATACCACAGTACATTATGCCCAGGATGTAAAACTGGGGGCAGGAACCCGGAAGAGTTCAGTTCACGGGTCAGTCATCGGGTGGTGAGCAGTTGTATCCTCCTCCCTTGTATTTCCCTGGTCACTATTATTATTGGTGGTAGCAGCAGTGGTTTGTGTTATACCTTAGGTACTGGACTGTTCTTATCTCAACCTGTGGGAGTTAACATTCTTTCGATTCTTCTCCTCATTCCCCCCCCCCCCCCTTCGGAGTGGGGGGGAAGAAAGAGGGAGGAGTGAGTGAACAGGCTGCCCCCTGGCAGGGGGGCTGAAACTAGATGATCTCAAGGTTCTTTCCAACCCTAACTATTCTATGATTCTTTGATTTACAGCTTAAACCACAACAGTGGGAAACAGAATCAAGAGAGAAGTAGAGCATTGCTGAGGGAAGTCTGGAGGGGTGATAAAAACTTGCCATGCTGCCAGGTCTGAGAATACCCTATAGCAGCAGAGAGAATACCCACAGCCTTTGCCACAGTCAAGAGGTCACCACTGGTCTCTTACAAACTCCTCTGGTCCTAGCTAAAGAAAGTTTATTCATTTCTTGGGGGTGGGAAAAAGAAAACACCTTATTATATGGTGGCCTTAGTAAGACTGCAGAAGTCTCTCCACTCTCTGTATTCATCCATGTAGAGGGTCAGTTTATCAAAGTATGGTAAGAGCAGTGCACAAGATTTGCATTTGGGAAGGTAGGGCTGCGGTCTCCTTTTCCTCTGAATTCGTCCAGTCTGTAAAACCATATAGTATCTTCTTCCAAGGTTAATGCTGTTGAAACTTTGCTATCCAGACCTTAAAGTAAAAATTTGGCTTTATGTTTCTCCCTGTACCCATTCCAGAGCTTAGCTCCTACTAACTTACAAAATAGAACAATATTTTGACATGTGGGACTTAATAAATTTACACCTACAGCCACAATCTTGTTGATAGAGTCAACATAATCTGAAGCCAACGGCAGTAGGGAAATGAAGTGAGCTTGGGTAACCCTTTGTAGTCTTATGTTTATTTTACTCTGATGAGCAAGCTATTAAAGAATGTGTGTGTGCATCCATTAAAGTGTCTAGATTGGGGCTATCTTCAGAGCCACTCATTTTTGTTGGAAAAGAAACTATTTTGATTATTTCCTCAACTTTAGTAGCCAATGAAGTTGGAAAGGTTTTGGGTTGGTTTTTTTTTTCAGTTTGTTGTCTCTGTTGTTTCATTAGTATGGCATCTCTTTCTGCCTATTCTTTCTGTCACAGTAAATTCATCTCCTTAGCCCAACAAAGGATGCAATATTGGTTTTGCATAATTAAGATACCGAGCAAAACCACCCCAAACGAGATCTAGTCATGACACCACAATACAGAGTTGATTTTTAAATTAACCAAGGGCATGTGTATCTCTCAGAGTTTGTCAGGGTTAGGTTGGAAATACTTAACCTTCTTTTCTATTTTAGATATGTGTACCATGTCTTTTTTTTTTTTTTTTTTTTTAGATTTCTTTCCCTACAGGCATAGTTACAACTCAAATTCACACAGAAAACGTAATGTGACCCCTCATACTCATCGTAGTGTGAGTTTACGATTAATCTGCCCGTAACCTAATCTTTTTCTTACAAATATGCAAGCAAATGGTCTTTGGATAATCAATAATCAAGCAAGAAGTTTAAAGTCTTGGTGAAAAACGTGTATTTCAGACTAAGTACAGAAGATCTCTATACTGCTTCAAGAATCAAGTCTAGAGAGAAGGTTTCTCTGTCCTAAGTTAAAATTGTTTCTTCCCTAAAATTAGCACAGCTTTCCAAGTTCCGCACAGATCCATAGAGTCACCTGACACATGCTATTTAGGTTATAGCTCTAAAATGTTTACACAGCAATAACAATGCTGCTAGACATCTGTTTCTTCAAAACTGGGAAATGCTCTACTTCATATGTTATGTGCTTTACTGCATTGTGGGTATATCGATACAGGTATTCATCTAATAACTGGCTAATTGAATTGGTGGTTAAATAACCCTAAGCACTGAAAAGCTTGATTGATTTCAGTCATTATTGTTTGTGAAAACTAATAATTTAGCTGAAGGATATTAAGTCCTCACTGTGACACTTTGAGTTAAAGAGCTACGAATGATATAAAGCACTCTTTTCTTCTCTGGATCCTTGATTTGAGCCTAATCGAGGTTCCTCTATCGCAAAACCCCCACAAATAAATCAAACACATTTTGGCATACTTTGTCTTCTCTGCTTAGCACATGTATGAGACTAAACTGACACTGATCCTTAATCACATTTAATCCATAGGGTGGGAATGATCCTACCAGGGCAGAAAAAAGGTCATTGGCAGGATCATGGGGAGAAACTAAGTTGGCAGTTGATTTCATAAGCCTGACCTGGGAATAAATGAAGGGCTTCCATTTTCAAGGTAATCTGTGTATATAAAAGATCTGCATAGAAAAAGCTGGGGTATTTTAAGAAGGCATTTATGTGTTGAAAGGACAATAAACACAGTATTTGACTGTTAAAACTTTGATTTTTGCCTTTAAGCTCTAAGATCTTATTGTTTATGATAATTATATAATTAACAGCAGATTTTTTCATTATTTAAGTCTGGTGACTTGGTTATGAGTTCCAAGGAGCAGCAGCAACTTGAGGTGGAATAGATTTGTCCTGGATTCAGCAGTAGCAGTCATTTTTCTCTTTCTTAGTAGCTGGTGCAGTGCATTGGTTTTGAATTTCAGCCTGGGAACAGCGCTGATAACACCCATGTTTATAGTTGTTGCTCAGTAATGTTTACTCTGACCAAGGACTTTCTGAGTCTCATGCTCTGCCAGGGAGGAGGGGAAGCCGGGAGGAAGCAGAGACAGGACACCTGACCCACACTAGCCAAAAAGATATTCCATACCACAGCACATCATGCCCAGTATATAAACTGGGGGCAGTTACCCAGAAGGGTTAGATCACTGCTTGGGTCAGGCTGCGTATCGGTCGGCGGGTGGTGAGCAGTTGTATTCTCTTGTTATCTCTCTTATCGGTGGTAGCAGTAGTGGTTTGTGTTATACCTTAGTTACTGGACTGTTCTTATCTCAACCCGTGGAAGTTACATTCTTTCAATTCTCCTCCCCATCCCTCTGGGAGCTGGGGGGAGGAAGGGAGGGGGTGTGAGATAGTTCTACAGCTGCCACCAGGTATGTTGGCCAGTTTCTGTAGGTTTGCAACCACATTTTCTTTTTTGAGAAATGTTTTTCCTTTCCTAGTTGCTGTGTGAAAAGCCCACATGAAGGAATATTTACAGAAGCCATGATACTGCAAGGAATCATGTTACATGCTTCCCTTTCTGTGCTTTGAATTATCTCACTGACCCAGGCTGACTGATAATGTATCAATCCAGTACACGCATAAGTACAAATTTGAAGGAACGGGATTAGACAACGAAAATTAAGAAATAACCTGCTGAGATTGGCTTTAAACTGTTAAACCAGGTAAATTGAATAAGCAAAATACATTGGCAGGAAAAGATAAAGAGCTTCTATACGTTCCTTTCCTAGAAATCCTAGCCTGATTCCAGACCAGATCTTTAAGAGCCCACTTCAGAGGTGGGAATCAAGAGTGCAGAGGTACTGGACTTTTGCCATACAGGCAAAGGATGAGAAAATAGTAAGCTTTGTTTCTTTCTTCCAATGTCTTTTTGGGAAAGGACTGCAGCCTCAGCATCCTCAGTGGATAGAGATGGCTTTTTGAGTCAAATCTCTATAAGCCAGAATTTCGAATTCTGTGCTAGCCTTGATATTGCAAACCATCCATGCCAAATAAAGTGCTCTCAAGTCATTGTGTGGGTCTGACTAGAGTTCTGAAGTGCTCACATACCTGTCCATGAAAACTACCTTCTCATTTTGGGGTCCGAATATCCAAGTTACCGAAGGCAACTAGTGTATTTGTTGTTCATCTTGTTTACACATCTCACCTTACCTGTGCTGTGGTACGGTTCTTCAGATGACTGATGTTTTCATTATTTCTCACTGGTTAAGTTCTTCCTTCAGCAAGCAGGTAGAACTGGCTTGCTTTCAGTAGAAAAAACTACATCAACTGAACAACTTTTCATAAAGCTCATGCAAACACTGCCTACACCTTCATTTTACGAAAAGATCATCTTATTTTGGTTGAACAAAGTGTCAGTTAGTCATTGATGGAAGACATACCTATTTCAAACAACGGGACACTTTTGCTCTTTCAGGTATCTTAAGATTATCAGTTTAAGCATTCCTGTTATAAGCAGAGAGCAGATCATATGCAAAAGTGAATGTGTGCATAGTATTGTGTCCTCCAAGCCTTTTGTGGTGGCTTCATTAAGCCAATTTAAGGAAAGATTTGAAATTCAACAAGTAAAATTTTGTCACAGAGACCCATCCTGACTTTGGATACTTACAAGCTAGCCCTTAGCTGTGTTTTTAATGTATTTTTCATCAGGTTTGAAGATGTTGTTATTTGTTTACTGTTAAATGCAGCATTTAAGGTAGTAGTGAGCAAGTCTAAAGGGACATGATCAATTTGGCTCTGTAGATTTCATTATTGTTAAAGACTAATTAATAGTTATGTTTACACAATACTTTTCACTTCAAGCATTTTTAAGAGAGTCTAGAAAAAGGCACTTCATTGTCATAGCAGCCTGAAATGTTTTTAAAATGAGGAAACTGAGACATAAAGGTTTTGTAATTTGCACAGGGTCTCAAAAGACTTAAGTGATAGTTCAGAAAAATTCCAGGCCTCCTATCCTTTCATCCCACATTCAGCCTTATCTTTCACATGTAATGATTTTTCAGAATACTAATTCTTATCTTATTTTGCCTTTACTGTATCCCAGATATTTCTTTCTTCAATGAGTGTGATATAGTGGTGAATGTCAAACAGATTGAAGCTGCATGTTCACCTAAACTTCAGTATGGACACCAAGGTCATAACTGCTGCCCAGCCCACTGTTGGAATTCTGTGTTTTGCGCTTTGAGCCAGGGTCCTGCAGACTCCTGGATGTACTTCATTTTGCGCAGTGACTAATTCTGCAGATTTTGGTGAAACAGCTGCATCACTCAGGAAGTTCAGCACGTGGGCTCGAGGTTGCATTTTATATTGTACTTGAAATCATGACAATCAAAACCTGTGAATATTTTTCCAGGACTCTGGATAATGATTCTGGGAATCTATAGAGATTTTCCACTAAAGCAAGCATTAGCACAGATTGGAAGTCTTTCCAGAGACTGTAACACTAGGTAGCACCAGTGTGCACTGACACGGTGGTCTCATGAGACAAACTTCCTCTGCATAGCCTGGTGAAAGATTTCAAAGGCTGTCCATTTTGTACGTCTTGGCTTCTGGTTGTGCCCAATTCACAGCCTGATTTTCAGAGCTGCTGAAATGCTCATAGTAGCAGCCCCCGGGAGCCTTTTGAGATGGCTTTCTAATTACACACACAGAGAGTGAATTCTTCTGAGTTATTTCCTTTGAAAAAGCAGCTCAGTATTCATGAAATAAGGAAACAGAACAAGGTGGTTTTTTTTAAAGGAAAAAACTAAATATTCAAAAAATGCCAAGGTTAGCAGAGTATAGCATTAGGAAATAGCAGAGAGATTTTTCCCTGAACTTGTGACTTAGCTTTAGAGAAAAATAGCTTTTCTGAAGAAGCCTAGTTTGACATTCCACAGCAACAAGAGAGAAGGTTACTGTTCCTGCTCTATAATGGTATCTCTTTCAATATAGATGTTAGACATCTTACGGTGTAATTTAGGTTAGAGGGAAGCAGTAGCTTTAGAATATTTTGACCTTAACAGATTTTTACATTGTCTCCCATTACTTTCTTACAACAAAGTTGGGAAATATGGCATACCAGAAACAGCTGCTAGACAGATGTATGCCTGTTCAGAAAATGGGATTCAGGGGGATTTTTACACTTGAAAGATGTAGGTGGTAGAGTTCTGTAACAGTCTTATCTTCATTTCTTTACTATTCAGTAGTTGTGGTAGGGGTGTGACTGATTGAATACAGCATGTATTTACTGAGTTTACAGATAGTACTGTGCTAGAACATGCTGCAGATACAGTGTTACTTTCACAAGCTAAGAGAAATCCTCAACAGAGGCAGGTAGAGGAGAATGCTGTCATTCCTTAAAGAGACAAGTTCTTCTATACGTAAGTTAAGTACCAGGATAGTAAATCACTGGTTAAGTGATAGTTCTGCATGAAAAAATCCTGGGGATATCATGGGTCACAAGCTGATGTGGGTTAATATGTCGTGTGATTTTCGTACACCTGAATAGGTACATGGGCTGAAAGAGCTACAGCTCTACTGTTGAAGAGATAGACACTTCCTATCATGAGCTGAAATACTGTGTCAGTAAGATTCAAGAGCGAGATGAGCATGGAGCGTATCCAGAGAAAACCAAGCAAGAATGGTAGTGGACCTAGAGAACAGTACCTAAATGGAGGGGTTCTTGGAAGTATAAGTTATCTGGCCTTTGTAGGTATTTGCCTGAAGATTAACTGTATTAACTGTATCTACAATTAGCGGAGCTCGAGGCAACATGCTCAGATGTGAATGTGGCAAAGACGTATGCTTATCAGTTTCCTGTGGCAGTAAGGTTCATAGTTAATTGCACATGACTTTAAAAAAGTACTTCCTTTTATTGTTTTGTATTTCAATATATTGGGCTGTGAGAAAGGGAACAGTGTATCATGAAGTATCATGAACATGATGGCAACTTTAATTGTCCTGCTTTGAGGATTTTCACCACCATTCTTAGTTTTGCAGTGTCCCACAAGAGCGTGGTGACTGTCAGCATACACAGTTCTTCAGGTGTGGTCATGTTACGTGATTATTATAATGGTGCTTCAGAATTCTGTATCATCATCCTCTTACTATTTATGAAACTTAATATATGATTTAATTGGAGTTTTGAGTAAATGTGCAGAGTGAACAACAGTCATCTTAAAGGGGTCTGTGGTTCCTGATTCCATTGCAATAAGAACTAAATTAGAATCATAGAATGATAGAAGAGTTGGGGTTGGAAAGCACCTTAAGATAATCTAGTTCCAACTCCCATGCCATGGGCAGGGACACCTCCCACTAAACCCTGCCACCCAAGGCTCTGTCCAAAGTGGCCTTGAACTCTGCGTGCGGCCACCCAGCCAGTTCTTTACCCACCGAGTGGTCCACCTATCAGATTGATGTCTCTCGAGTTTAGAGACAAGGATGTCATGTGGGACGGTATCAAACGCTTTGCACAAATCCAGGTAGATGACATCCACTGCTCTACCCCTGCCCATCACTTCTGTAGCACCATCATAGAAGGCCACCAGATTGGTCAGGCAGGATTTCCCGTTAGTGAAGCCATGCTGGCTGTCACCAACCACCTTGTTGATTTTCATGTGCCTTAGCATGCCTTTCTGAGTGCCTACACTGGCCACTGCTGGGGCAGCCAGAGTAGAGCTCCCAGACCCGGCCCTGGTCATAAGACGAGAGCTCACCATCCCGCTCACCTACCCATGCAAACTGCCTCACTGCGCTCCCTGGGGCAGGTTTTTACCCAGTCAGGGCTGGTACTGCTCCTCCTGGCTCCACCCCCTGTGAGTCAGCTGCTCACGTCCGCTGAGCTGCCGGCTCCTGGGCAAGTCCTGTCGAGGACTTGAGGCTCCCTCGGTGGCTTTTGCTGCTCTGAGTTGAGGCTCCTGGAAGCTGCAATTATCTATATTTTAATATGAAGTTAATATGAAATTACCTATATTTTAGTATGAAGCTGGACTAGAACCTTAGGCCAGGATTCATTCCATCTCACTTTAGGTACCTAATTCAAGTTAAGGTCTAAAGGCCTTATCACTGTCACCTTCAGAGATGATTTAACCCACCCCAGAAACTATCAAATCAACAGGTGTGTTCCATGATTATTTAGAGTATTTAGTAATAATCATTACTTCTTTTTATTTGTTTTGAAGCTAGACCTTATTACTCGCTATGATGAAAACCATCAAATCTAATCTAATTCCTAATCTGTTTTCTTTGTTTCCAGCCTATTTCTTAATGCATTACAACCTTTCACTTTGCAGCTGTATAGTTTCAGTCAAAGCTTATTGTGTGAAATGTAATAGAGCTTTTAGAAGACGGGTAATTTTTATCATCTGGTTGTGTTTATTGAAATGTTCAAGAAACTATAGATCAGTAAAATGCTATTTTCATTTGTAAAATCATTAGTGGCTTGCCTATTTTCTGCTCCCTAAATCACAGGACAGGGTGATTCTTACATAACAGGATTATTGTCAACTCAGGAATTCTTTTCTGTATTTAAGGTTCAACATGCATCTTCTAGCTCTGATATATATTGGATGCTCCACTGTTGCTAATTCTTGATACCTCACTATTCAAAGAGAAAAATTTATTGCTAGAAAAAGAATATAGAGAGCAAAAATCTCCTGAATGTATTGAACAAGAAACTTTGATGAATAAAAAATTAAAGTCATTTAGCTTCCAAACAGTGTAATTATCTTCTTTAACTACTCCCTTAGCCTGCACAAATTCTGTTGTAGGCCTCTTGTTTTCGATACACCTAAGGAATATTTTGTTGTTTATTTTTAAATCTTTTAATGTTTGTTCTTGGAAACCTACTTTTGCTCTTTGCAATTTCCTCTTACTTAACGTCTGCTGAAGTTTAAGTTCCTGTTTATTGGTTTCCCTAGGATCATGTTTCCAAAATTTGAAGGATTTCTGTTTGGTTGAAATAGACTCTTGAACCTTGCCATTCATCCGGTTTAGCTTAATCCTGCCTTCCTGGTTCGCTTTCTTGCACAGTACACAAGCCTTCAGAGATGGTTCCTTTTAAAAATACTGTCATTACTGCCTTTGCTGTCATACAGTTTTACTTTTTAAGATCTTTATGACTAATCTTAAATTTACTAAGTGTGTGGATTCCACTTCATTTCTTAGGTTTTACTGCAAAAAACAAACTCAGAAATATGAGCAGTACACACCAAAAAGAAGAGGTAGGACAGAGAAACCAGTGAGATGGAAAAATATTTGCTGGGAGGGGAGCAGGGAAATACTTATACTGTTTCTGCTTTTGCTGTATGACTCAGCTGGAGGTGGACAGTTGTCATCAGAATCCCAGTAACATTGAATAAACCAGTATGTGTCAGGTTCTGTACTGATAACCACCAGTATTTTCATCCCTGCCTATCATCCACTGCTGATGCTGCAAGGTCGTGGCAAAAGTTCTGACTGAAGGTAGGCTATCCACTGTGTCCTGTTAACAACAATCTTATTTTGGACTGGAAAGACCTGACATACTAAAATCCTCATATAATGGACTGGGTACAAGTGTTATTGCCACAGATACCCGGCCAAATCCAGGCTCTTGCAATTAGTGCTTTGTGAAATCTTGTAAATCCATAGTAAACCGGATGCATTCATCTGAAGGACCAGCAGATAGGGTAGCAAGGTCTGCTCTCCATGTTCTGCCTTTCCTCTGAAACAAAGCAGTGCTTTGTGAGACAGCTAGCTCCATTTTTAGGAAGGGCTTCTGAGCATTAAAATCATATTTGTCATTTTAAAAACAGGAATCTATCTGAAGTTAATTAAATACCTATGGAATTCCTCATTGTCTTTGATACCTCTCATTTAAAGTTTTCTTAGATGATTTTTGAAGGTGCATTCTAAGGTGTATATCATTCTAAAACAAAGGTGTATAATGCATCAGTGTTTGGAGCTAAATTGAGAAAAAGATCAATGTCAGGGTATGTGCTTAAAGCTGTAGATGGGCAGACTTTTGCCAGCTTCACCACAGGATTAGATTACCAGGTGACTAGACACAAAACCGCATGGAGGATGCTTTGCTTTGCCCAGCAGAGTAGGATCGGACCAGAAATTGCTGTATCGTCAATATAATTTCACGTCTGCAACCATTTTGTCTAGGAAAGGAAGAACTTGCACTAGCTGCGTTCAGCATTTAATTCAAAACTGCAGAGCTCTGCAGGCATATAACTGAATTGCATCTTCTTGACTGGCTCAGAAGTAGATAGCACTTTCTAGGATTTTCATTTTTTATAACTTGAGAGCACTGGCTTTGTCTTTTAACATTTGATCTCTGGAGCCATCATTCATCTCTCTTATGGCACTCTGTTTCCTTAGAGCACTGCTGGAATTCAGCCAACTCTATGTTTTGGTCACCACCAAAGACCTATGTGACTGCCATTTCCTTCCCTATCACACACTGTGAGAATGCATTACTCCCGTCTCAAGAGCAGTATCAGATCCAACACTGTCGGTAGCTACTTGTGCACAAAACTTTGTTGGTTCAGATTTAAAAAATTGTCAGAGAGTTTCCATTTCTCCCATTTCTCAGGAGAGGATTTAGTATTTTAGAATACCGTCAGTCATTCTATGACCCACAAATTTAAATGCTTTAATGTAATTTAGCCATTCAGGTCTTCCATTGGTTTTGCAAACTGGTGAGAAAGGAGAAGAATATTCTTTTTATGAGTATTTGGGTATCCAGGCAAAGTGACCCAGCTTTCAGAAGTGCTCAGTTCACACTGCTGTCTAACATACATGGGACCTGCCAAATCTGAACACCTCAAAAAATTAGACTGCTTCTAATGAGGTGTCCAAATGTTAGACTCAATCATTTATGTCTCTGAGACAGTATCTTGCAGACCAACTCATAATAAATTGCACCAAGGGGTATTTAATACTTTACATTCCAGAAAGGTAAGGCATAGACATTCGGTGTCCAGTCCAGTCCTGTCTGGGCAGGTACCATCAGTATTATGCAGGACTGCAGTTTCCAATGATACTTGTATTTGCTATTATTTTTATTATGTGTTGAGTGTTTGAATGAATTATGTATTGACATGTCCATAATTTAATATCTCTGAATTAATAATGCCTCTTGCTGTATGCTTTGTATTTAAAAGCCCACTCTTGAAAACACTTCATGGGTGATTGTTCATGCTTACCTTTACCTTTCTAAAAGTATGTACTGAAACCTATCATCAATGTTCCTACTCTGGTCAGGAAAAAAGTCATCACCATGGGCTGATTCAGAAGTCTGTAAGATAGATTGATAGAGTTATATTCCAAAGGTGGTT
Organism: Ara ararauna; assembly: GCA_028858755.1. Taxonomy (NCBI): domain Eukaryota; kingdom Metazoa; phylum Chordata; class Aves; order Psittaciformes; family Psittacidae; genus Ara; species Ara ararauna. The sequence continues at coordinate 23,729,020 of CM054379.1, forward strand.
TTCCTATTCCGTTGATTAATACTGGGTAACTTAATTTATTCTACATGCCTTTGTAATGATTTGGTTAGGTGAGATAAATTCTGCCCTTTCTGTCAGTGTGATCTTTATCAGTGGGACTGTCAAGGTGATGACTGCTCCAATTGCCGGACCTTTTTGCAGGGTTAGGTCCATACTGCTTTTTCCAAAAGATTTGCTGTGTACTTACCTTACTGCATGTTTCTTTTTCTGCAGCCAACATCTTGTATATGGCAAGCCAAGAAATGATGAAGGTTGTGGAGAGAGACAGTACAACCATAAAGCAAAACTTAAAGAAGGTAACTAGTCCTCAGAACTTTCCAAGGAAGCCCACATGCATGAGTAAATGTTACATCTAGTTATATTTGTGCAAAATCAGAATTTCAGCAAGCTAGATTGTGTCTTTATAGAATCATAGAATCATAGAATAGTTACGGTTGGAAAGGACCTTAAGATCATCCAGTTCTAAACCCCCTGCCATGGGCAGGGACACCTCACACTAAACCATGCCAACCAAGGCTCTGTCCAACCTGGCCTTGAACACCGCCAGGGGTGGAGCATTCACAACTTCCTTGGGCAACCCATTCCAGTGCCTCACCACCCTCACAGTAAGGAGCTTCTTCCTTATATCCAGTCTAAACTTCCCCTGTTTAAGTTTGAACCCATTACCCCTTGTCCTGTCACTACAGTCCCTAATGAAGAGTCCCTCCCCAGCATCCCTATAGCCCCCCTTCAGACACTGGAAGGCTCCTATGAGGTCTCCACACAGCCTTCTCTTCTCTAGGCTGAACAGCCCCAACTTTCTCAGCCTGTCCTCATACGGGAGCTGCTCCAGTCCCCTGATCATCCTCGTGGCCCTCCTCTGGACTTGTTCCAGCTGTTCCATGTCCTTTTTATGTTGAGGACACCAGAACTAAATGTTAGTGTCTTTCTGTTGACTTTGAAGAAACCATTAAAAGGGTCACTCATCATTACAGCATCATTGAGCCATACCTTTGTAGATGTAGCATTCACCACTATCAGATGTAGAATCCTATCTCGTATGTTGTCATTGTTGGAAGAGAAACAGTGTGTTACGGCCGAGGCTGAGGTGTGGTTCCCAGTGAGGCCAGAAGTTACCTGGGTTCTGGTCAGACAGGCAGATGGCCAGCCAGGGCATGAGTGCAGGCTGACAGGTCAAAGCAGAACAAGTACCATCTATGTTGTGTGTCAGTTGGTATCATGGGATTCTGCAGGCTTGATTTTTTTCATGCCATCAAAACATAATAGAAAAAAGTCAGCCATATTATTATGGCTCCACAGGTTCAGCCATTCAACTGTAGTGTAAGAGAAAGATACAGAAAGCACATTCCTCAGATACTGGAGTTACTGATATACAAGTAAATTAAGTCATTTTGGGGACCTTTTTCCTGCACTGAACTTTCTTGTCTGTACAGTTTTATTGTTGAAATAGATCCTAGCACAGTTTTAGTCTGGATCGATGGCATTCTCACGGTCAATTCCTAGGCATGGTTCAGAGGTTGGCACAGGCCAGGAACTGTTCCTAATTGGAGTTTTGATGTGGTTTTCCTGTTCTGGAGGCTGAGAGAATTTGAAAGTGTGACCATGGTCAGACAATTCCAGATGGCTTATAAGCCACATTTAATGAACTACTGTTGAGGTAGGCTCTGTGTGAGTAGATAATAATTATAAAATATAATTCTACTGTGTCCCCTTCCTTCCCTCCATTTTTTGGTATCATCCCTGTCTTTCTGCAGGATGAATGATTCCAGCACTTTGCGCTGCTAGATATTTTCCTAGAACAGAATTTTCTAGGACAGAGGTCCTAGATCTCTGTAAGATTACTTTGTGCCGTGTAGATAGATCTGGTACAAAGTTCACTTCATAAATAAGTCTTCTTTTTTTTGGCTGAAAATTGATTTTTTTTTTACTTATCCCATTTGTCTTCTCTGCACTTTGAAAGATATGTTCAGATGTTTCAGTTCTATTTTTATTTTTTAAGAAGTTGAAATAGCACATGTGAACAAGGAACGCTGCACTGCACTAGGCATGCCTGGTATTTCATTTTTATTGCAGGGCATTCAGAGCTGTTCTGCACTTTGGGGGCAATCTCAGTGAAGAAACTGAAGGGCTGATCTTGCAGATGGCAAATATTCTGTCTTAAATGAAACTTTCCATGAGTTAATCCAAAACTGAATGAATTCAAGGAAAATTATTGATTTTAATGAGTTGCCTCTCTGAGTGTCAGGGATCTGCAAGATCTGCCTGTTCTTTGAGGGAAAAGGAGCTGTGAGCCAAGGGTGACCCCAGGAGTGCCCTCACCAGGCAGGGTCCAGTCCCTCAGCACCTGAGTGTGGCAAGGGTCCATCAGCTGTCCCAGACAAGGCAAAGCAATGAACCAAGTCCAGCATCCCTCCAAAGAATTCAGTCAGGAACAAAAGGAGACAGGACGAGGAATGGGACTAGAGACAAGGCTAAGGCTATAAGGTGGGTCCAAAGTCCATCCAGGAGCATAGCCAAAGACATGATGGAAGGCAGGCTGCAAGACGGGACCCATTGAGGCAACAAGCTATGTACAGCGTAAGTCCAATTTCAATTTAGGGGACAGGACCAGGGTTGGAGACAGATACTCCTACAATACTCTTAGCCTGAGAAGCAGAGACTAAAGGCAAAAGACAGAGATGGAGACCCTGGACCCACAGGCAGGTGGTGTGGGCTGTGATCCCAGGCAAGCCTGCTAAAGCTGTCAGTGCTCTGAAACTGAGGGTAAGGCTGCTGGTTACTGTGTTAGGGTACAAAAGTGAAGAGTTTGCAGGACCGGATTTCAGCTGCTATTGGAAATTTTAATCACAAGCACAGGTGCTTGAAGTATAAAAACTTCATTGGATGAGGACCATAGTGGTGGCAATGAGCTACTACAGCTCCAGTGACTTCAGGTGGTCTGCTCAGATGCTTCACATGACAAAATTACTTGGGTTTTGTACTGAATGAAGGCCCATAGCCAACAGTAAGAGTTTGCAGGTGTCCTAGTCTGCTTCATCTGTGCTTCTGTTGACTCTGTCAATCTAAGCACGGCCTTGGCAGGCAGGAGCTTTTTTAAACCTGTGTTAACTTTCTTTTATTGATTCTTCTATGTCCTCATACTTTTAAAGTGGCAAACATACTCAAGAAAACAAAAAGCTGAAGTGAGCTTATAAGCAGTTGGCAAACTGAAGGAAAAACAGGTCTAAAAATGAAGCTAAATGTGTCCCTTTTTTCATCTTCTTCTAATTTCTGGGAATGTAAGAATTAGGGAAAAATTTTGAGTTGGCATTATGTTAAATTTCAAGTGTATTGACAATAAAAATGGGCTTAACTTATAAAGGTTGGAAGTTTATAAAAACAAGAACTATAGTCCAAGTTGCTATAGAACTGGCAAACTGTCACTACAGAAAAATTTATACTGTTTAGTAGTCGCTGTGATCATATGCTGAAAGCCAATCTTAACACCTGACTGCCAGCTGCTGTGGAATAGAAAAGTTATTTCTGGATCTTATTTGCATTCTGTGATCTGAAGAAGAAAGAAGAAGAGACACTAAATTATTCCAATCTTTCCATGCCCAGGTTTCACTGTAATTATGACTAGTTAGAGAGAAGGAGAAATTTTATCTCCAGACCCCAGATTCTTGGTCTAACAATGCTAATTAATCAAATTTATGTTGAAAGAATTGGAGCTGGAATATTTCTTGGATGATTAAGTGAGATATTCCACTTATAATCTTCTAAAGACAGAAGTTGTACACATTAAATAGCAGTGGAACTGTATTAAAGTATTGTGTCTGAAGCGATTCATCTGGATCTATCAGTACATGAATGTAAGCTTCTTATTGCAATGTCACAGGGAGTTGAGATACATCATAAACTCCAAGCAAATAAGATAGAGGATGCTGATAGATTTACTCAGCTTTGATGGTTAATCATTAGCTGATTCTGTCTAAGCCAGATGAGCTATGTTCTTTCACTGTAAAAACACCAACTCCTTTTCCTAACAGAAACTGGAGGCAAAGATACTACTGTGATACAGGAAGTTTATTGTCATTCCTGCACAAAAGGAAGTGGGTGTAATTCTGTATTCTTAAAAGATGGGTCAGCATTGAGCATCACAGAGCTTTTACAAATAGAATAGAAATTTTTAAAGGAAAGGGAAAATGGTTATGTTAGGCATTCACTACCATGCCCATTACAGACACTGATATTTTCATATAGAGGCTCTGTATAGCATCTAACTGTTTAAGACTGCATCATGCCACATTCATTGCTTTATTTTAAGACGTAGCTTTATTGACTCTCTGTTAAGCGAGCTTATAAATCTATTGTAATCAAAAAGATACTGCATTAAAGGGTACTTAGAGAGGAACTTCTGTTTTTAAAAAAGTCACCTCTTGGATTTTATACTTAATGAGATATATTTTGTATATTAGTCCATGAGTAATGCACAGTAGTCTTATTTCAAAGTAACAAGATCTGCTCCAAAGCCCATGTAAATCAAGAGCTCCAGCAGCCTTCAGGAATTCTTGAAGCGGTTTGGCAGTAAACTTCATGTAGTGGTTCATAATTTCTTGAGGCCGTAAATCATCTCCTCCAGAAACTGAAAATCGTGATTCTTTTGGTTAGCATTTTAAACAAAAAAAGGTTTATGGGCTTCTTGAGTTTGCCAGTGGTCTGGTGTAGCAGGTACACTGTGTAAGGAAAAAGACATGAAACATCTGAAGTAGGGGTACAGCGATGAAAAAACATGTCTGAGAAGAATCATTTTTAATCAAATGGGAAAAGTATAAGCTGGAAGTTTATGGGCACATGAAGTTATTTTCACTCAGATTGAATAGTGGCACATAATCACCCGTATAGAGATAGTTAGGTGAGGAAGAAATTCAGTTGTGAACAAAAATAAATGAAAGAAATACGTTTGCCACGAAGTACGTTTGCCACTTCCTGCTTACTTTAGTGGTGTATTTAAAATGTAAAGTAATACAAGTTTATGTCACATCAATAGTACCATAGAAAATGTGTTCTCCAAAAGTATCAACTAAACAGTGATGTGCAGAGATTTAGAGTAAAAATGGCAAAAATAAGTATTTCCACAGAAAAAGTGCTAGGTTGTGCTTTTGGAAAATCATCTTTGCTAGAGAAAGCCTTTAAAACTGAGCAACCAGGAATTATTTGACCCCTGAAGCAGCTGTTTTGATGTTGTCCAATGTTTTTGTTTGAGTCCCTTTAGACATCCGAAGGAGTTTAATAATTATTCCCAGTGAGAGGAGCATGATCTGAAGGTGAGTGGTTAAAAAAATGCTACAAATACTTTGCCTACCCATAGCCTGAGTGAGTTGCTTGCCTACATTTGTGAAAACCCTTCCAAACACTCTTTCTGAGTAGGTGCAAAGTGCTCTCTGGAGCCAAGAACACCTCTTTTTTTGGCTAGTCTCACATCCTTTTTGGCCTGCTCTCCCTGGAGGTGCAGAGTTGAAGTCAGGGAACTTGCACATGTGCTTGGGGATTTTGGTGCCTTTGTCATTTAGCCACAAGAGCAACCTTCTCTTTGAAGCACCCGGAATACCTAATCAGGGATCAGCAGTTTCTCTCCTCAGTGGAAAAGGATCCGAGTGAGCATTCAAGAAGATCAATGCACTGCAATATCGCTTATCTGTAATACTTCACTTGTTCTGTATCTGAGTTCTTGTTACTGTCGTTTGTGCTGTGCAGTAGTCTAATAAAGAAAGGATTACGTGAATTTCCAGGGTTTTGGGGAGAGGTGCAAGGTATGTGCTACACACAGTGAATAAAGACAGCAGTATTTCCCCAGCCTTCTGAATAATACTTAAGAAGTTACCGTCCAACCCTTACTACCCCTTAATCACTTACCTTCCCTCCCTCTGCCACAGAGCACTGCGTGGCAGTGAACAAAATTGCCGTTTACTGCAGATCCTGCTGTTGTAAGAGGGATCTGGCTGATTCACCTTAGATAAAGACCACTGAAGGTAGACAGTGTCAGTCAGCCTGATACCCAGGGGAAAATACTGTTTGCAGTAAATTTGGTTAGAAGAATCTGGCCTGATAATAGTATTGCTTAAATGTCGGTTTCAGGTCTGTTTGTTTTTATTTTTGTATTTATACAGACTTGACTTCTGAAATATTCATGTTCCTGACACATCTAAATATACACCCTCGAAGTGCTTTTAAGTCTCCAAGAGTAACATAGATAATGTAAATAAGTTAATCACCCTGGTTCGTTGATAAATCTTGTGCATCCTTTTTATAAAAACACATTTTTACTTTGCATTGACTTTGACCCTTTGTTATCTCTGAGAAAGTGGAAATACAAGTGGCCTCGCTTGATCTCTTGGTTCTACATGCAGAGCAGTCAGTAGCATTGCTAACTGCAGCAAAGTTAAAGAGAGGCTCTTTCCCCTTCCTCAGTTTACCAAATTTCCAGTTAACACTGACAAAGGCATGAGAACAGAAGCCTGCACTCTGCATATTTGGTGGAACAACATACCTGATACCAGGGGGAGGAGTAACACATCTTGAATCATGTGCAAAGTAGCCACTATGCCTGGCCAAGTCTCAGGGTTTATATCCTAATTTCTCTAGAAGTAAAATGTTTCTTCATACGCTTTCCAGACAGGGAAGCTAGTTTGCTTATTTTTTATGTTGGTTTAACAAAACTGGCCATGTTCCTTATGTTAAATAAAATCACCACAAACACTTGAGCTACCCATTGCACCTTTACTACAACCCTTACAAGTTAGTATGTAAAAATAGCATTGTGTACCCCAGATTAGCAGTGGCCTTTTCTCAAAATGGTCCAGCAGAAAAAGTTTGGCTTTGCATTTCCCTTGGAAAGTTGAGGAATCCTAATTCTGGTAAAACAAACAGAGAAGCAAGTTCTGAAGACCTTGCCATCACACCAGCTGATCTCAACCACAACAGGATCACAAGGGGAGAGAGTTGATGTTTCAGAGAACCAGATCCCAAAGCATTTAGGTCTTCATAGGGCAATGCCAGGTCTTCGAATTCTTCCCAGAAACTGATTAGTAAAGCCAAAGTATAACTGAAGCAAGTCCAAAAAAAGTGTGTCCCAACCCAGTCTGTTCCCATGGTGTTTGTAGTATTCTTTTGGCAGGATAAGGTGGAGATGCTTTCATAATTCCAGAGAAGCTAAGTAATTTTCTATGAACCTTGATTAAATCTAAAATTAATTGTGGTTAGTACCTTTTAAACTATTTTTCATCCAGGACCAAATGAAACTATTCACTGATTACTCTTGAGAGGTGGCACCCAGAGGGAAGCTGCTGTCTCAACCAGTGAATGCACAAGGGAGTAATACTGTGAAAAAGTTAGTGTGTCAGAGGCAAGGATTTCAGCAAGGCCACTGCTCCAGTCTTGCTTACCATTGCACATGTGCCACTAGTTTATATCCACAGAGATCTTCACTCTGTGCCATCCGCTGGACTGGTGTCTTCCCATGTAAGGAGATCCTAAAGTTGTTCTAACATGTACCAAATTCCAGAGAGATAAGAGGAAACTCAATTAATATTTTTTAATTTTTTAGGATTTATTTTTTCAGTGTTGACCTCTGACAGCTACAGCAGAGGCATAAAAGAAATCTCTCTGTAATTTATACTTCTGTGAACTGTCATACATACTAAAACAAGTGCCAGTGAAGTCAACTGCAGGAAATCTTTATTATTTTCTTAGAAACTCTTTAAAATGTAAACATCCTGTTGATACGAATCTCAGATTCTTCTGATGTTTACTTAGCAGCTGCCATCATTGTGTAGTGTCTGAGTACACATACCATATTACCGGGTACTAGGCTGACAGAGCCCTATTCTGACTTGTGTTTTATTTTTACAGAAGCTAAGTCTGAAAATACTTCTGAGCAGTGCAATGGTAGAACAGCTTATGAGAACATTGCTGTTGTCTTAAAACTATTTCAAACTTCGAAATCGCTTAACTATTTCAAACATGGTATTGAAATGTCCAGCAAAGATATCCCACATCCCCTTTACTCTGCCCTCATCATCAGATCCTGAAAGAGGACATCTTCTAATCACTCATAACAAGAAGGATATTGCATTAGGAATCATACAAAGTCTTTGTCAATTCCAGTGGTAACTGCCATTTCTCTTCTGAGTCAGGAATACCTGGAAGTCTCAGCATTCAGTGTTGCAAAAGAATAAAAAATAATCCTCATGCCCTCATGGAAGGATGTTGTGGTTTAAGCCCAGCAGGTAACTCAGTATCACGTGGCCACTTGTCACTCCCCCCGCCTTCCTCCCTGGGCTCCCAGAGGGATGGGGAGGAGAATTGAAAGAATGTAACTCCCACGGGTTGAGATAAGAACAGTCCAGTAACTAAGGTATAACACAAACCACTGCTGCTACCACCAATAATAATAATGATAAGGGAAATAACAAGGGAATACAACTGCTCACCACCCACCAACCGATACGCAGCCCGACCCGAGCAGTGATCTAACCCTTCTGGGTAACTGCCCCCAGTTTATATACTGGGCATGATGTGCTGTGGTATGGAATACCTTTTTGGCTAGTGTGGGTCAGGTGTCCTGTTTCTGCTTCTTCCCAGCTTCCTCTCCTCCCTGGCAGAGCATGAGACTAAGAAAGTCCTTGGTCAGAGTAAACATTACTGAGCAACAACTAAAAACACTGGTGTTATCAGCGCTGTTCCCAGGCCGAAAGTCAAAAACACAGCACTGCACCAGCTACTAAGAAGGAGAAAAATGACTGCTGCTGCTGAACCCAGGACACAGGAAAATTATAAAAATGCAAATATTAAAAAGCTTAAGCCCAGACGAAAAATAGGAAGAACCTTCTATTTATTGTTTTGTAAATCTGATTATTTTTAAGCTAGTCTCATTATTTTGGGGGCCTGACTCACCATTTTTGAATGCTTAGGTTGGCAGCAGTTTTCCATTGCTGGTACAGGAGTTGTGCTGACTCAGGATGTCTCTTACAGCCATGAACACTCCACAGAAAATATGTACTTTACAGATCCATGCAAATCATACAGTGCCTGCCGGTATTTCCTACCATTAATGAAGATCCCATGTGCCTCTGGTTACACTCGGTTCATTAATCACACCTGCTTGCATGCTGCAATAGCAATACTCTTGATGCTAAAATGAGATGAGAACATTTGGACTCTGGAAACATGAATCTGTCTTAATATATTAGGAAAATAGGTAACATCCTAGCATCTGTATATTTTGCAGCTGTGTGTGGCATAGGCAAAGAGCACAGGCATTTTTATCACTCAAAGGGGGACCCTCAGCACCAGAAATGACAGTAAAGTATCTGTCAAGTTTCACAGAACCTGTGCCACCATCTAGATCACTGAAAATTTACACCTTAATTGCAGTTCTGCTTTTAGGTTTTATTGCATAACCATAGAATCATAGAACCATAGAATAGTTTGGGTTGGGAGGGACTTTCAAAGATCATCTAGTCCACCCCATTGCAATGAGCAGGGACATCTTCAGCTAGATCAGGTATAGGGAAGCATTTTGAAAACAATTCTGAATTCTGTTGGTGGTTTGTAATTAAGAAATATGTATGTTAAAGTTTTAGATTTGCAGGCATATGCACGCATAGACACAAAGAATGCGCACACCAACATCTTGCACATGAAATAAGCAGAGAGAATAACTGCAGCATCAAATAAAATTCTTCCTGTTATAAAACTGTTCTTAGTTGGTTATAACGTACCCAAACTTTAATTGCATATATGACACAAGTGTCTATCCTACCTTGACTCTTTATTTTTTTATTTCAGTCCAAAGGGTTCTACAGTGTCTACAAATAAGTTTCAGGGGGAAATGTATTGTTACCTCATGGTAAAAATTCTTTTCTTAGAAAGGGAAGCTATTCATAAAATCTTAGGATCATAGAACGGTTAGGGTTGGAAAGGACCTTGGCAGAGGAGATAGGTGCTGAGTTAGCATAGAGGGAACTAGTGAGTGAGGGGTAAACAGAAGGGAGGAGGAGGCGGGAAGAATCAAAGGCTCCTTTTGTTTGGATAGAGGTAGGCTTCTGGTGCTATATGAGGTGATGGATTTGAGCTACCCAAGCAAGACTGGCCTATGAGACATACAAGCTGTCTGTAGCAGCAGTGGAGACCAAACAGGATATGCTAGCATATCAGTCTTAAGTTGCATGAGATCACAGAATCATTTAGGTTGGAAAAGATGCTTAAGATCATCGAGTCCAACTGTTAAACTACCACTACGAGATATTTATGTATGGGCGCCTGAATCATGCTTTATGAGTTTACTTACAGGAATCTACAAGTGCAGTAGGCATTAGAGGTGTAGGTTACCCCATTAGAATCAATAGAAATCTATTAAAGGAGTCAAGGTGGAATTTGGCCCTTAAACATGGACATCTGGTTTAATTTGGGGCACTGTGGAATATCCCCATCTGGCTGCCAGCTGCTTTGCCAGAAGGTCCTATAAAATCGGTCATACATGCCAGTCTCGTGCAGATGCCTCAGGTATCTAGAGCATCTCAAATGGCAGCTTAGGCAACTGAGTTCTTAGTGGTGGCTTAATTGCAGCTTCAGCCACCTTATAGTATACACCGTTTCAGCTGAATATCTTTCTAAACACTGCTGGCTTTATTGAATATATTTTTCCTTGCTGTGTGCTGGGAATTTGGATGCCTGGTACACATGCAAACACTACACTACAGTTAACTGTATTTAGGTGGTTTTACATTTAACTGAACGCAACCTTTATGCTAAGAACAACTGACAGTTTGAAAGATATTTGAGGAATAGGGCTGGGAATAGAGCTTCTATACTGATAAAAAAGTGAAGAATTGCTGGCTGGAAAGCAGCTAGGGTTGGAATTGAGACTCAGAATGGGATGGAGAAAACAGAAGACTAAAATTTGGACTTGGCAGGGCAAGAATGCAGGGCTAGAATAAAAAGCAGAAGTAGTGGAAATTGGAAGTTGGAGAATAGAGATGAAACAATGAGCCAAAGGGGAGTAGAGCCAGTCCTGAGACCAGAAAGGAACAAGACAGAAGTCATACTTCGAAAGGCTGGAGAAATGATGGACCAGCAAGGCTAGTAGGTGGTAAATATTCTGCCCTTTTCTGCTTGGAATGGAGCTTAAATTTCCAAAACCTTATCATTTCTCTTCTCAGCAGCTGGCTTTGGCTCTGTTTGCATTAAAAACAGAAGAAGCACAATGTAAGAGAACTCATAGAGGTAAATAGTAAGTGGTGAGGACCTGAAGTTCCCAGTGTAGGCATCTCAGAGAGTTATTACTTTCACCAACAGTTGTTCGATCCCATGGACTGAACGTCCGTTACTGGCTGGAGCTCACTAAGAGTGATCCTAAAGAGCATCTTTCCCATAGTTTCAGTTGAAAGGAGTTCATACACTCTGAGACTACTCCACGATATGAACCAAAGCATGGTAAATGTAGACATGACATTTGCTTCATTAACACACAATAGATCCAAACTAAATCACTGTCCATGCTGGACACCCCCAGCAGAACACCCAGCAGGGAGATATCCCATGTTCCTCTGGCGAGAATCTGACAGTGCAATCTCTTTCAGTTATACCATTACCTTAAGGGACAGAAGCCTAAGGCAGCAAATCTAGAGGTGCTAACACTGTTGCCAGTACTGGTGCCACATGTAAAATACCTGGTTTTTAGTTTATCTCCTTCAAGTCCAGCAGACTGTATACACAAGCTCTGCTAAAACCAGTTGATATGGCATTAGCAAGCACTTCAAAGTTTGGGATCTTAATTCAGACACCTTTTATGTATGCATAGATGTGGTCTTTCATTAAAACATGACTTTTTTCCTTTTTCCTTTTTCATTAACCAAAAGAGCTTTGTAATGAAGGATGCAGAACTCCTACCTCATTTCTGGCAGAAATGGTAAGATGCCTGTTGGAAGAAACAGGGAAGTAAGTAAAAATGGTGGTGTTCAAGGCCAGGTAGGACAAAGCCTTGGGTGACATGGTTTAGTGTGTGGCATCCCTGCCCATGGCAGGTGGCTTGGAAATAGATGATCTTAAGGTCCTTTCCAACCCTAACTATTCTATGATTCTACAGCTTCACAGTAAAGGCATTTAAACTTCACATCTAAGATGGGCTATTTGTGAAGTCAGTAATACATCTTTCATAGATGGTCACAGTTTGTCCTCACTTTTCTGAATATCTCATTTAAGACCTTGAAATCTGTTTTACAGACAGATAGTGTTTCAGAGCACCCATAAATGAAGTCCAGGAGTGCTATCCTTTGAGCATACAATTCTGTGTAATGCTATGCACACTGGGAAATCAGCTCTAGGTGTTTCAAACTATGCTGCATACTTTCAAATTAATGCATGTAGTTTGACATTAATTCCTGTGCTCTCCATCTGCAAAATGGAGATGAAAATGGTCACTAAGGTGTCACAAAAGTAAATTAATAAATGTGAGCATGCAACTCCTGTAGTGGTGCATGCCAGAGCAATGCACATAGGAAAATAAATTCTGTCTGTAAACCATGAAATATGTAATAAATAAATCCTCAGACCACACACAGAATTTAAAACAAAAAAAGTTATCAAATAGCAGCTCATCAGCTGAACGTCATCCTGTCAGGGAATTGAGTGAGTCAAGGATCCCTTGGATCATGCAATGAAAGATTAAACCATAATGCACATATCCCAGACACAACCTGAGAATGCACGTAAATCTATTGTTTAGGCATTTCCAAATCTGTGAGTTCTCAAGTTTACAACCCTACCTGGAGAACAGCCCATTTCACAGGTCTTGCGGACCAAGCCAAGTATTTTATCCTTCATAAGTGTAAATTATGTCTTGTCTTTTTCTAAATAATCATGAGATGAGACTCTATGACTAGCCTGTCACAATATCTAATAAGATGAAGGACCACTCCATTCAACTGGGGTTGCTCCAATTCTTTTTTTTCTCAGTTTCATAATCTTTATTTTTGTATCTGCTGGTAATGGAGCCCAGGGTTAAACATAATTTGGTCAGATGTTTGGCTTTCAGAAGGTCTGAAAGCAGCTGGCCTTTTTACGTTGCCTTTTTGTTAGTGTGACACCTTACAATTTACAAAACAAAGGCAAGATCAAAAGACATTTTCTGCTAAAACAAACAACATACCTTGTTTCCAGCAATTAGTGAGTGACAAAGGAAACGAGTAATGTTTGTTAATGTGGGACGGCTTATGTTCTATGTTTCAAGTATACATAGAAGTATAACTTGGGTTGGTGTCTATGCAACTGAGATACTAAATATTCAATACAGGCAATAGTGAGTAATGTCCGAGATTTGGGTGCGCTTCAGCAAGAGAAAAGCAAGTTAGACAAAAGCTTGTAACATTTTGTGAAATGCAGTCTGGGCTCTTTGCCCACCTCTGCCCCAGTGGGTGCATTTATTTATATTCCACATGGCTACAAAAATGATGGAACTGAAGATTTTTGTAATGAAAGGAAAAATTCTTGTCCCCTAATTTATGATAGCATTGCTCAATTAATCACTGAAGTACAGAAATGAAATATGAAACAAATGAGAGTAATGCAGTTCGGCCAAGCTGTGTGTGTGATATGTTGAGCCATCAATATCCTTCTGGTACCTCCATTCAAACGTTTTAGTATAAAGAGTAATCGTTATTAATCTTGTTTTAAATCCGTAGGTTTTTACCATCTCCCAGACAGCTATTCTCCCTTCAAATACTTCATAGAAATTTAAAAATACAGCTATAGCATATGAAGTTGAAATGAAAATGTAGGAAACTGATGACTTGGGAAAGAGTGACATTCAGTGTTTGTAATAGAGAGAAAAGACACTTTGTTAAATATAATATTTGCCTGGAATTTATGACTTTGGTGTTTATGTGGGCCCCATAGCACCTGCTTCATGTATGCCATTGAACAAGGTTATTAGGGCAAGCTCAAAATGGACCTTGGTATAATTTGAGTTCCATATTACAACAGAAAAGAAAACTGCTCATTGGTCTCCAGGAGGTGCCTGTACTCTACACAGGTAGCATTTCACAAAGACAAGATAGAGAGCTGGGGTTGCTCAGCCTGGAGAAGGCTCCAGGGATACCTTACTGCTGCCTTGCAACACTTAAAGGGGGCTTATAAGAAAAATGGGGAGAAACTTTTTAATAGGGCAGGTTGTGATAGGACAAGGGGTAATGGTTTTAAACTAAAATAGGGGAGATTCAGACTAGATATAACAAAGAATATTTTTACAATAAGGGGGGGTGATACCCAGAGAGGTGGTAGATGCTCTATCCCTGGAAACATTCAAGGTCAGGTTGGACCAGCTCTGAACACTGAGCCAGCTTCAACTGGAGCTCGGCTCAGATGCCTCTATGCAAATACCCATAGCATGGGGAACAAACAAGAGGAATTAGAGATGTGTGCACGTCTACAGGGGTATGATATCATAGACATCACAGAAACATGGTGGGATGGCTTCTATGACTGGTGTATTGGAATGGAAGGTTACAGGCACTTTAGGAAATACAGGCCCAGTAGGCGGGGAGGGGGAGTTGCTATTTATGTTAGGGATAGACTGGAGAGTATGGAGCTGTGCCTGGGGACAGGTGAGCAGACAACAGACAGTTTGTGGGTCAGGGTTAAAGGGAGGACAGCGATGGGAGACATTATTGTGGGGATCTGTTACAGACCACCTGAACAAGAGGACTCGGTGGATGAAGCACTCTATAGACAGATAGGAACAGCCTCACGCTCGCAGGCCCTTCATGGGGGACTTCAACCACCCTGATATCTGTTGGAGAGATGGTACGGCCCAGCACAAGAAATCCAGGAAGTTCCTCAATTGTGTGGAAGACAACTTCCTTCTGCAAGTAATAGAGGAACCAACAAGGAAAGGTGCCATGCTGGACCTCATCCTCACCAACAGGGAAGGGCTGGTTGGAAATGTGACTCTCCAGGGCAGCCTTGGTTGCAGCGATCATGAGATGGTTGAATTCGAGATCATCAGGACAGTGAGAAGAGCGTGCAGCAAGCTCAATGTCCTGGACATCAAGAGAGCAGACTTTGGCCTCTTCAGGAGCCTGCTCAGTAAGATTCCATGGGATATAGCCCTAGAGGGCAGGGGGGCCCAAGGCTGTTGGTTGATATTCAAGGATCACCTGCTGCAAGCTCAGGAGCGATACATCCCTACTAGAATGAAGTGCTGCAGGAGGGCCAGGAGGCCACCTTGGATGGATAAGAAGCTGCTGAGGAAAATTCGAAGGAAAAAACAGGCTTATAAAAGGTGGAAGCAAGGATAGGCAGCCTGGGAAGAATACAGGGATGTTGTCTGGGAAGCTAGGGACCAGGTTAGGAAAGCTAAGGCCCACTTAGAATTAAACTTGGCTAGGGATGTTAAGGATAACAGGAAGGGATTCTATAGGTATATTGCAAATAAAAGACAGACTAGGGACAACATGGGCCCTCTCCAGAAGCTATCAG
The DNA here is from genome assembly GCA_028858755.1 of Ara ararauna. Taxonomy (NCBI): domain Eukaryota; kingdom Metazoa; phylum Chordata; class Aves; order Psittaciformes; family Psittacidae; genus Ara; species Ara ararauna. The sequence goes on from CM054379.1 coordinate 23,744,554, forward strand.
GAGAACTGGCTACCCTGAATTTGGAGAAGGCTGAGGTTCTTAACGACTTCTTTGCCTCAGTCTTCACCGACAAATGCTCTGAGCATACCACCCAAGTCTTGGAAGGCAGACGCAGGGACTGTGAGAATGAAGACCCTGGGCCCACTGCAGTAGAGAATCTGGTTCGAGACCATCTTAGGAACCTGAACGTATACAAGTCCATGGGACCTGATGAAATCCATCTGCAGGTCCTGAAGGAGCTGGCAAATGAAGTTGCTCAGCCAATGTCCATCATATTTGGAAAATCATGGCAGTCAGGTGAAGTTCCCAATGACTGGAAAAAGGGAAATATAACCCCCAATTTCAAGAAGGGGAAAATGGATGATCCAGGGACCTACAGACCAGTCAGCCTCACCTCTGGGCCTGGCAAAATCTTGGAGCAGATTCTCCTGGAAGGCATGCTGAGGCACATGAAAAACAACAAGGTGCTTGGTGACAGCCAGCACGGCTTCACTAAGGGGAAATGCTGCCTGACCAATCTGATGGCCTTCTATGACGGGGCTAAACAACTGATGGACAGGGGTAAAGAAGTTGATGTCATCTCCCTGGACTTGTGCAAAGCATTTGACACTGTCCCACATGGCATCCTTGTCTCTAAGTTGAGAGACCTCAATTTGATAGGTGGACCACTTGGTGGATAAAGAACTGGCTGGATGGCTGCACGCAGAGTTCTGCTCAATGGCTCAATGTCCAGCTGGAGACCAGTAATGAGTGGTGTCCCTCAGGGAGCGGTGTTGGGACCGGTCTTGTTCAACATCTTTGTTGGTGACATGGACAGTGGGATTGAGCGCGCCTTCACAAGTTTGCTGATGACACCAAGCTGTGTGGTTCAGCTGATACATTGGAGGGAAGGAATGTCATCCAGAGGGACTTTGACACGCTTGTGAGGTGGGCTGATGCCAACCTGATGAAGTTTAACCATGCCAAGTGCAAGGTCCTAAACCTGGGTCGGAGCAATCCCAGGCACAGCTCCAGGTTGGGCAGAGAAGAGATTCAGAGCAGTCCTGCAGAGAAGGACTTGGGGGTGTTGGTTGATGAAAAAATGAGCATGAGCCTGCAGTATGCGCTTGCAGCCCAGAAAGCCAACCATATCCTGGACTGCATCAAAAGGACTGTGACCAGCAGGTTGAGGGTGGTGATCCTGCCCCTCTACTCTGCTCTTGTGAGACCTCACTTGGAGTATTGTGTACAGTTCTGGTGTCCTCAACATAAAAAGGACATGGAACTGTTGGAACAGGTCCAGAGGAGGGCCACGAGGATGATCAGGGGAGTGGAGCACCTCCCGTATGAAGATAGGCTGAGAAAGTTGGGGCTGTTGAGCCTGGAGATGAGAAGGCTGTGTGGAGACCTCATAGCAGCCTTCCAATATTTGAAGGGGGGCTATAGGGATGCTGGGGAGGGACTCTTCATGAGGGACTGTAGTGATAGGACAAGGGGTAATGGGTTCAAACTTAAACAGGGGAAGTTTAGACTGGATATGAGGAAGAAATTCTTTGCTGTGAGGGTGGTGAGGCACTGGAATGGGTTGCCCAGGGAAGCTGTGAATGCTCCATGGCTGGTGGTGTTCAAGGCTGGGTTGCACAGAGCCTTGGGTGGCATGGTTTAGTGTGAGGTGTCCCTGTTCCTGGCAGGGGGGTTGGAACTAGATGATCTTAAGGTCCTTTCCAACCCTAACTATTCTATGATTCTATGATCTAGTTGAAGATGCCCTGCTCATTGCAGGGGGGGTTGGACCAGAGGACCTTTAAAGATCACTTCTGACCCAAACCATTCTATGATTCTATGATTAAAAATTAGCAAAGCAAAAAAAGTTTTGCTTCTGGGAATGACCATAATTGCTGTTACTCTAACATGGCTGAGTTGATCACCGCCTAGTTTGCATCTGAAACTGAGGTTTCGGACCAATAGGTGCTTCTCCACCTAAGGCACAACCGGGCGGGTGGTTTGAGATAATCCCTAACAGATGCCAGTAAGACTGAGCTGCTCAGAAATGTAGAGTAACCTCCTGCTTTCTCTTAGTTTCTATCCAGAAGAAGTCCATAATGGTTAGCTCCTTCAGCTGAGACATACCATCAAGTTTACTGGTAATTTTGCTGTTTGATTGAATAGCTAGAAAGCTAACTTAGAAAACAGACAACAGCTAGGGCAAACACAGCAGTTTGCCTGGTTAGGGGTGGACTCTATGGACAACTAGATGTTTTTATTCATAATAACAAATTTCTTAAGACAGCCAGACTTTCATCAGCAGATTTGTTTTCAGAGTTAAGCCTGTATTGTGTTCCACAGTTTTACAGAGGAGGAAACTGAGTCACAGAGCATTTAATTGACTTCATCATAATGGCAGACTTGGAAACAATTGAGAACTACTAATTTGGTATTTCTCACAGTATATCTTGGGTCATGAAGCATTGCTTATTTCCAAATACTTTGGTGCTCTTTGGGTGGATATTCGTGACTTCATCAGTAATGTTTCAAATTAATGGTTTGATACGCTTTAATTTCTAGCTGATTTTCTACTATGGAACTGGAGACAGCTGGTGTCCACAACACTACTACGATGAGATCAAAATGGATTTTCCAGATGGGGACATTCGCCTTTGTGAGAAAGGGCTCCGTCACGCCTTTGTGCTAGATGCCAGCAAGGAGATGGCTGCCATGATTACAGACTGGCTACAGGATGACCTGACCAAATTATAAACACAGATTCAGTAATTAACAACAAACTGGTGTAATTATTTTGTGAACGTGTAATTTTTTGTGAGAGTCTGTCCTATTCTTTTTCTGTTTATTATATATTATGGCTAGTTTTATATTAAGATGTTTCAGAGGAAGCTAAAGAGAGACTGGCTGGTCCAAAGTATAGTTTTATTGATTCAGTAGTGATGCACCTTCATCCTGTGTCTTCAGGACTCTGCAGGACTTGGCAAGGGGTGGAATATTTATTGTCTGCTAACACTCTAGACAGCACTGATTCACTGGCTACAAGTGTACCTGAGTTACTGCCACCTGACTCAGCTGCTGGAGAACTGTCAGGGATGGACTCTGGGCAGCCCAGCTGGCCTGCTTAGGAAAGAAACACCAGGCTACTCTGTATGGATAGGAATCTCCCTCTGGATGGATCCTGGCAGTGAATCCTGGTATGCTGTGAAAGGCCTGTCCGCCTCCACGCATCTAATCCACCACATAACCCTGGTGCATGACAGCCAGAAACAGCCCATAGCCCCAGGACAACCCAATGCTGGTTGGATGGGGTTCATGGTCAACCAGAGGTCAGGCTGAGTTCAGGATGAGTACAAGGGAACTGCATAAGATGAGGTGTGCAGTTTCTCCAAGACTCAGGTGGGGCTTAAGGTGCTGCCAGGACTCCGCAGGGTATTAAAAATGCCGTAAGGTAACTGTGGCTGCTCAGCAAGGGAATGCATATAGAGCTTTGGTCTGGAATGTGGCCAAGTGTTTCAGTTTTCAATTGGCTGTAGAGAAGGTAAAGGACGCTGGTCAAATGTGCCAATACTAAAGGTTAAAATAGATTGCAGAATCCATACATAACTACTTACAGGTGGCTTAGCTTTCCTAATGAAGTCCATGCAAACAGTACTTGCTCAGCAACTTTAAAAAATTAAGCCTGTTTTGATGCATGCCTAAATTTCAGTTCTTTGCTCGAAGGACTGAAGTATGGAATTTTCTGCCAAGCCACAAATTAGATAAGTCCACTGTGAGGAAATGGCTATTACTCTGCCATGGTTGCACCCCTAAAATGGCATGAAATGTTACTATTGAGAACCATATCCTTGCTGTAGCACATTGTTGACAAGTACACTGTTCCTGACATTTGTTCATCCCTCTCCTTCACAGGTAGCTAGAAACTGGAAAAATCATCCTGTCAGTTGTGATAACAGAAGAAGTTGCAGGCGATAGCTAGAAATGAAAATAATGTAAGGAAGGGGCACAGAGCCAAGTGTAATCAGGAAAAGCTTTCTAGCCATGAACCTGTGAAATACATTCCCTGGGGAGTTCATACAGACATTTCTAAATAAGTGAAACACTACAGAATATAGTCAGGAGAAGTCCTGCCTTTCCAAACACAAGAATTTAGATCATGCATTGGTTATCTTATGATTTATTAAGAGTTTTAATATGGTACTAATGAGAATAGTCCTGGAGAATGTTCTCTGGGATGCAGAAAGACTGATTAATTCCTTCTTCTTTTCTTAGGTTATAACCACACCTTCCACTTCTAAGTCCACCTCGAATCTTACACTAATATTTAGAGCAATTTGAATTCAATTTCTGGATATTCTGAACTAGTTTTCAAACCTGCAATCAGACAGTGGGTTTAAGTGACCATCTTCACATCAGAAACTGCTTTTGAGACTAGCCAGTGGATTTTCAGATTCCACTGCTGTGTAATGAAGCAGATACTGATGTTTGAGGCAGGAATGTTGAGACCACAGTTGCAGCAGGACAAAGAGGAATGAGACATGTTCAGAGTAAAGGGATGTGCCCATGCAACTGATTCTGTTTATAGGAGAGTCATGGGACATTCTTTCTTTCTACAGGGTCATATTTGGTCATGATCAAAACAATTCTTGCTCTCACTTTAGAAATCTATAATTGTAGGTGTCTGTGTGTGTTTCAGTAGCCCCCAGATGCTGGCATGCATTCCTGTTGGATGGCCTTATGGCAGATGCTAAATGCATCTATTGGCCTAGGTGCTCCCTGGGGCAGAGTGAGGGGCAGGGTGTTCACGTACATGGGTATAGATGTATGTACACAGAGATATATATGCACATATACACCTGTTTATCTGTTAGCAACATAAAAAATGCGGGTCACTTGGTTGTTTTGCATTACACATTGAACTGATTGAACAAATTATTTTTTCTTCGAAGTACATGGAATGGGGTAATTAAGCAATGACTCAGTTTGTAAAAGTTCGGCTGCTGTAGTGGATCTCTTGAGGACATAAAGTACCTTGCATTAACCAAAGATGAGAAGCGACTATTAAAGCCTGGAAGCACCTATGAGAAGCAGTTGTTTACAGTGCGTTTTTCGTATACTTTGTATGGGGAATTAATTTTGCAATACTTGTACTTGACTTGTGTATGCCTTTTATACAAATGTTAACCCATTCTAATAAATCCTACTGACTGCATTAAGACCTAAACTGAGATTAGATCTGGTCAGTGATGGTCAGATCTACTGCAGGATAATGCCTTACGATTTTCTTAAATTAATTTTCTCTAAGATTATCAAAACCTATCAATTCAATTGCTGCCTTCCTCCTAAAGCTGTTTCTGTAAGGCTAAGATCTGAAAATTTGCTACTCTAATCATTGCGAAAAAGCACAGGTCTGTATTTCATAGCCGTATTTCCTAAGAGGAGCAGATCTCACACAATGAGAAACCAGCTCCTCTGAAGCCTGCGGTGGTCATCGTGACCCCAGGCAGAGTGTCAAAAGTGCTTACTGTCCAAGTGTGCCAACTTCCCATGAGAACACAGTGTGGTCTTGCTTATTTTAGACTATTTTAGAATTCTTGGGAAACCTACCACAAGTGAATTGACTGTATGCAGTAGCACATAATCTCTGTCATTCACATTTGTGCTTAATTCTCACCACACGAGTAATCCTGCTAGCTTCAATGACTTTGACTCACGTTCAAGTGTTTTGCTAGATCAATACCTTTTATGACAAAGTACACAACTCCAGTAACAAAAATAAAGAGGTTTGTGGTAAAATGTAACTTGATTCTTTATTTTTGCAACTTGTTCACTCTCTTCATTACTTCATGCATACAAAATTCACTCAATTACTTGCCAAACCCCAAATTTCACAAGCGAAGTAGACATCTGCGAAGTGCAGAGAAAACCAGTGGGTGGTAGGCACCTGACTCAACCTCAGCATTTTTATCCAGAGGCACTCCAAGATAATCAGTTTTTCCCCTTCCTCGCTCCAGCTCTGTGTTTGCTGCTTTGAATGAGCTATAGAGTGTGTGGTTTAGTGAGGTTTGTCCCTTCAGGAAGCATACATAAGCCACAACAGATAATCTCTTCTCTGCAGTTGACGTCATCTGTCTATTTATTTTACAGAAAATGGCTTTTTACATGCATCCACTCCCTGTCCCTTTCTTTGGTCTAGCTAATTGCCAGCAAAGACTTTAAACAAGATGTTCAATGTTACCATTAATAAAGTCACTCAAGATATTACTGGATTTGGATAAACTTACTAGACCCAAGAGACTTGCTTTTCTGTGTCACAGGTCACACTCAGATTCCCAACCACAGTAAGTATCTGAGGCTCTTCACTTGCAGGCAAATATTCTCTTTCCTGGCACATTCACAAAATAAGAATCCAGAGAGTGTTTGTGGGTGACCAGGAACCATTAAAACACCATGTATTTCTGGAACAGCTGATGGGGTTGGAGTATAAGCAGCAGATAGAGCAGTAACAATACAAGCCAGCTGCCAGAAGTGATTGTTGCTCTCAGCAGCATCATGCAGAAGTTATGAAACAGCCTGACACACATGCTCAGATGGGACAGGCAGGGAGAGATTTAATTAAAGACTGTTTTCACGTGATTAAGTTCACAAAAAATGGACTAGTTTTTTCCATTCCACCTATTGCCTTCCAACCCAAACCATTCTATCATTGTAAGAATGTGCCTGCAGGGAAGTATTCATGTTGTGGAAAGTGGTTTACAGCAGCTAAAATATCATAGAATGGTTTGGGATAGAAAGGACCTTAAAGCTCATTCAGTTCCAACCCTGGCCACAGGCAGGGACACCTTCCACGAGAGCAGGTTACTCTAAGCCCCTTCCAACCTGGCCTTGAACACTACCAGGGATTGGGCAGCCACAGCTTCTCTGGGCAACCTGTACCAGTGCCTCACCATCCTCATAGTGAAGAATTTCTTCCTAGTATCTAATCTAAATCTGCCCTTTTTCAATTTAAACCCATTCCCCCTTGTCCTATCCCTACATGCCCTTGTAAAAAGTCCCTCTCCAGATTTCTTGTGGGCCCCTTTTCCGGCAGTACTGGAAACTGCTTTAATGTCTCCCCAACTCTTCTCCAGGCTGAACAAGCCCAGCTCTCTCAGCCTGTCTCCACAGCAGAGGTGCTCCAGTCTTCTGAGCATCTTCATGGCCTCCTCTGCACTCACTCCAAGAGGTCCACATCCCTCTTGTGTTGGAGGCCCCAGAGGTGGATGCAGTACTGCAAGGGGGGTCTCATGAGGGGGTAGTAGAGGGGGAGAGTCCCCTTTGTCAACCTGCAGAATGTTGTTTGAAACATCTGAGTATCTGACTGCAGTGTTTGCCAGTCAGACATGCAAAGGAGAGTTTTTTCCATCCTATCTGAAGGAATTCACAATAAAAGAGGTAGTGTGGATGCCCCCCACTCTCCCTGTTTGCAAATACTTCAAACTCAAGTTAAAGCCCCCAAGCTCTACACTACACTGTGCTTCATACATTAAGAGAATGCTTGTGTATGGAGATGGTTTGGAATTGGGGTAAACAGGCTTTCCCAGCGTCAGGACTCAGCTACTCCTTTTCCTGAACAGGCACCCCTAAAATTGATAAGGATCCAGCTGTTCTAATATAATAAATTTAGGAACAGAAATACCTTTTACAGAATATAAATGTTTTGAAGTGTGAACATCATCTGCTCTCATCATGCAGGGTGTACTGCAACTCATGTTTATTAGGAAGGAACCTGTATTTTCACCCACAAACACACCCCACCCCACCCCAGGATTTTAAGCATCCAGAATGAACTGGAGTGTGTAACTCCACATCAATAAAGCCAGTAGGATTTTGCACAGGCTTAGGGAGACCCAAGTGATTAGTTGACCAAGACCAGGACAACAGAGGTGACATGACATGAACTTTGGCACAAAAATATTTTGTGCAAGACAGGAGTTTCCTTTTGTCCTTGTATTCCTACTGCTTTGCACCAAAATAGAACACTCCAATGCAGCTGTATTCCTATGGAATTACCACTTTGTGATAACAAGGATTTAATGTGATGGATTAAGCTAATCTTACAGTTTCTTTGCTTTCTGGATATTCCATAACTTTTCAAGTTCACCTACTAGAAATGCAAAGGGATTTCATGTCCCAGGGTGCTTTATTAGCTAGTATAACAAAAATAATACTTTGAAAAAGGGAAGAACAGACTAATAAAAAAACATAGTCAATTAAAAGCAATCTTTAACAAAATATTCACTGTGGTAGTACAAAGCAGCCTAATCTCTCAAACACCAGGCAATATATCATGTGTACCAGTGATACCTACCAAAACTCTACTATATTCCTCTGTTTATCTTTTTTATTTCCCAAATTTTGAAATTCCTAATTCCATCCTCATTTCCTAAGGGGATATTTTGACCAGGCATAACTATGCCGGGTTCCTCTCTCACCCCTCCCATTGCCTTGGGTTCCCTCTGCAGGGATCACAGTGAGCAGGCAGCTGCCCAGGCAGAGTCCTGTGCTCAAGGCAAACCCATCAGGCCAGCTTTCTGTGGTCACAAGCATGGTGTGAGCTGGGGACAGTCTTCCAGCTCCTATATCTACCCTCTCAATTCAATGGTTCTGAGCTTCTAAAGCTTTCTATTCAGGTCATGGAGAGAATCCTGTTAGGCTTGCTGGAGCTGCATAGTCAAGGCAAGTGAACTGTATTCAGAAACACAGGGAAGAAAAGGTAGGTACAATCCCATGACAAATCCATTGCAAACACTCACTGTTCTGCACCTTTTTTCTTGGAAAATACCTGAGGTCGCCACAGAAGGCAGTTTAAAATAAATGGCTTTTTCATTTTGGGTTTTAATGTCTTGGGTAGCCCAGGAAGTAAAGGTGACTGATGAAGGTTGCTCTGAAATGAGCCATCAGGTTTCAGGACAGAGGCACAAGTCTTCAAAAGAAAAGTCCTTGCAGAGATCTAATTATCAATAAAATATTTAATAAACTTAGCTGTACAAAATATTAAGAATGCTATTGAAGAGTATACAAGAATACTTATTTAACAAATATATACTGCTATATAATATATTCAAGAAAATATAGATTGCTGTTTACAGTTCATTTACAATCCCATATGTACAACCTATTTAAACTTTAGAATACATACAAAGAACGCATTTACACCATCACTTACAGAGCTATCTTCTTTAGAGATATTTCACACACTCAGACCCAAAAAAGCAGAACAAATACATGGATAGTTTAGAGGCACACACAGGGATACGAGTATTGCTTCAAGAATTATACCTACTAGAGATACGGCTATTGGAAACATGAGTCCTTTTTCAATTTTTGCTGTTTTCCTTTCTGATCAAAGAAAACATATAAATAAAACCACGACTGACCAGCAGAGAGGCTTGTTTTGTGAAGGTGCTCCAGGTAGTGTTGACTTGACTCCAGAAGAGCACACAGTGATGGCATACATAGTGACTTAGCAAACTAGCAGCAAGCAGGGATGACCTTGCTCCTGCCTGCATCTGATACGGGGAGTACCTAGAGTGGAGCAGGACTTTTCCTGTGCATACATGGGTTCAGTTCGTGTGAGCAGCTTCTCCACCAGCTCCACCAGCAAAAAGCCACAGCACAAGATGGAGCTGGAGACTCCAGGTGAGAAAAGCCACTAAGTACTCCTTGGGTTGCAAGAGCTCAGTTTGAAAAGGCATTGCACAAGTGTGGCTCTGACTGAAGCACATGGGAGCACTGCATGTTCAGCACCCCAGAAACTCAGACCCTTCCTTTCCCACACTATTTGAAAGGTGCATTACTCACAGCACATGGGGTGAATGTAACCAGAGTGACCACCTCCCCCCCGGCCAAGGAAGGGATGAGCTGCCCTACAAAATGCCCCATCCCCAGCTGATCACTGCCTACACAAACAACTTTGGCACCTCTCTGGGGACCAAAGCCCAGCTCCTTCACATTTGACCACTCTGTTTCCTGGCCTGTGGGTGTTATTCCATGCTCTGCTGCTGCCGGCTAAGCTCCAGTGAGCCCCTTGGTGCTTGGCAGTTCCCAGCAACCTGGAATGTCTAGCCTGGGAGCAAGGGAGCCCTAAACTTTGTAACTGTGCCCCTTGGGCTTTTTCTAACTGCTCTCCTTGTACCAATTTGCCAAGGCAGGGTGGAGGAAATGAATGGAACACTGTGAGGAACACTACCATCATCTCCCCAAAAACTGGGACCAAAGTCAATGAAACAGCAACGGGGAGGCTGGGCTTGACCCAGCCTCTGATGGTGGAGACCTGGGTGGCATCAGCATGATTTGGCCCCACAGCAAAGTGGAGGGGAAGGGAGACCCAAACACTCCCAACTTCCATCAGGAAAGCACTTGAGAGTATGACCCACTGTGAGCAGGTTCTCTCCTCCCACCGGCTTCAACCTTGCCAGACCCGTCCTCTCACTGTCCCCCGATTGAGTGCACAGACTCCTCTCCCCTGCCCACCAAACACCCCAGCAAGTCTGCACAGTCCCCATTCTGAAATCCCGAAATATGAGCACAAGTATCGAAGCAGAAAAATGAGCTCGCAGAACGTACGAATGGCCTATAGTAAGTGGTGATGACAGAAAAATGAACAGCAAAACCTGCTGAAAAAACACTGAAAAATGGCTGGGTTTTGTTTTCAGCGCTTTCTGGAATGGACCAAGCTTTGGTTTAAGATTTTTCAATGCCAGTCTCCGTGAGCTCTGCTGCCCAGTGCTTCCTGCCCTAGTCTGCTCAGCCACAGACAAACACAGCACATCAGTCAACCCACCGGTGTGCTCCTTCCCACCACCGTATAGATCAGCTCCTCTCCATCACAGTAAATCCAGGGGGCTGCTCAGATACTGGTGGCAGTAAAAGGAAAAAGCAGCTGCCTGGGCTTTGTATGTCTTGAAGCGCAAGGCTGCAAAACATCCTTTGAGATGTAGGGTTGGGTTCTGGGTCAGCAGGTTCCATAGTTTGGTCATCTTTTGAAGGTCCAGAACTCTTGCTGATAAGGCATAACTTATTTTCAGAGACATCTCTCAACCTCACAACTTGCTGTACTAGGAATAAAGAGCCTTAAAAGACTGAATGCAGCTGGTTTTACCATGGAAGACATAAACTAGCTTATGACAGAATTCAGGATGTCACATACACCAGCCTGGTGGGACATCTTACTCTTTTACCAGCCGTTAATTCAAAGATGGGAAAGGCAGAAAAGCTCTCCCCCCTCCACACAAGGTCACAGGCTCCTGACCATCAGCAACACCTCATGCACAGAACAGTTACTCCCCAACTCTTCTTTTCAAAGTGTTTCACAGAGGACACACTTCTGCAGTGAGCACACTGCCACAGCCTGCTTCTGCCACCCAGCATCCCTGTTTGGACCCCACATAGCCGTGAAGGGATCCCTGATGCCAGGGAACACTGCTCTGATGCCAGTGGGACACACAAAGTCTCTCCTTCTGCTGATCATGGTGACTTACAAGAAGAACCATGCTGCTCTCAAAGACCAGAGCTTGGCTTTTGCCCATGTGGGATTTCCTGACCATTCAACTCCTCAGAGGGTGATGTGAATAGTGAGAAATTCACACCATAACTCTGGTTCTACCCAAGACACAGCAAGCACACTGCCCAGCCAAGGCCCATGTGATAGCCCTTGGGTCTGGTCATCTTTCAAATCTAGTGGCACAGCCCCATTTTCGGTGAGTACCCCCTTTCCAATACCCAGACTCTCACTGATGTTGCCCCATGCAGGTTTTTTCCCTCCCTGACACACAGCAGTGCTGCCCCATTGCAGACAAAAGAGAAGACACTCATGTTTCAGGACTTGCGACATGCTCAGCAGGAAACAATGACATTTCCCACCAGTTTTGCTCCAACTGGAGAATGAGTTCAATTGATATTTATGACATACCAGTCATAGCAACATATGTCATGTGGTTTTTGACATGAATAACTAACTGTAGATGCTGCTATCACAGACAAGAACATCAAGCTGAAGCTCATGGCAATACTTCTGTTAAGTCTGGAGAGCAAAGCCAAAGGTATCCCATCAGTACACCAAGGTGCTCCACTCCACTTGCCCAGCTGTAGTTCCATGGGAGCGGCATCCCTGGAACACCCTAAGTGGTGCCCCAGCCTCTTTTGTCTCATCCTGTAAAGACAGCACTGCAAACAGCAGTGCATGTGTCTGCTGTTACGTGGGGGCCAGCAAAGGTGACTCTCCCTAAACACACACTTGGGTTTGTGGGATAAGGACTTAAAACCACCAACAGTGAAAAGAGCTGCTTGTTTTGCAACAGGAGTGTTGGATAGGAGCAGACCTATCCAATTCTCTCCAGTAGCGAGAGTTGTGTAATCAAGACATGACTTAAGAACCATATGACACACACAAGTCACAGGCATTCAGACTTGAGCAGAAGACACAAGGTTTGGGGTTTGCTTTCGATCAGAAGCGATGCCTGTCCAGTCTTTTCCTTACAGGTACACCACACATCAGCAAACAGCCAAAGAGGACATGGCTTTGTCTGCTGACCAGAAGTAAGGCCACTGGGATCAATGCAGCTATGACAGGGCGAAGCTGCTGCAAACCTGAATCAAGCCTTTTTCCATCTGAACATGCTTATCCATGACAGAGGATACTCCTTTTCTTTTTACCATTGGATCTGAAGTATGAATTAAAAACAAAAAGGGAGGGGGGAATGCTAGACAATCCGCTTAGTTTAAGAGAATTTAAAAACCACAAACAATTATTCCTTAAAAGAGAAAATTAAAAGAGATAAAATCTGTGTTTCCTGGCAATTATTTCTAGGCCAGAATCACATGATCATCAGGCAGTTAAACTGGCCATAAAGCCATTTTGCTTCCGAATGTCCCTGCTATAGGACTCCACTGGACAGGGGGCTTTGGGACACAACACAGGCAGTGGCTTAAACACAGGCTGCAGCTTCTTAGAACTCAAGGAGCCCTAAGACAAGGCACATGCACCAATCCTGTCCCAACCAGGCATACTTCCCGGACTCCCAGCCCAGCACTTCCAAAATGGGATCGCTCTGTGTTTTTCTCTGTTCCTGCACAATGACACTCCCATGTAAAGAGGGGAGGGAGCCAGTTAAGCATAGATACATAGTCCTTTTCAAATGCTTAATATTTCTAGCTTCACTATAATTACATCCTGCAGATAAAAATGGTGCTGAAGGTCAAACAAATCCTCCAGGAAAATGTACTCTGCATGGAAACTATTGGGTTTTTTAAAACTGGAAAGGTTGTATAAATACTGCAGATTGAGAACCTATAATTATCCATCAAATTCACTCTGAGTCTACTGAATTCATATTTGTCCATCTTCAAACCCTACACTCCTATTTATAATGTTTATGTATGCCCAAATATCAACTCAGGCAAGAGGTGACTGATCAGAAATAAATTTTTCCTGGACTGTTTCTACAGCGTTAGAGAGCGATGCTCTGCGGAGGACCAGCTCCAGGGCTGGGCTACCACCATCCTGCAGCTGATGCCTCTCTTACCCGCCTCTGGAAGCAGGGTTTACTCCTCCATGCCCTTTGCAGACAGGTCCCTGCATTGCTCCCCAACATGGCAGGGCTGCAGCATCCTGGCCATGGGAATCTCCCTGCCTGGAAAGGCTTTCACACCCTACCAGGGCTCAGCACTTCCATCTGTGATGGCTTCACTGGCTGTTCTCGAAGCCTAGTCCCACTGTTCTGGTGCAGCCTCTGAATTTACCTGGGAATGGATAGGCAGCCCTTGCAGTGGCACACAAGGGTTCAGAAAAAGAGGACTTGTGGCTTTTGCTCTGGAAACATCCCTTCAGGAGCAATGAGCAATGTGACTGCCAACTGCTGTAGCCTATACACTTGCCCAGAGAGAATACGAAGCTGCCCACGAAGAGCCCCCAGCCTTGCCCTGCTTATCCCCGTGGAGCAGCACCAGGCAGGGAGCTGCCCCCCCCCCCCCCCCCCCCCCCGCCCTGGTAGGCAAGCAGAAAGAGGGTCCAACACCATCCTTCTCCCTCCTGTTGTTCTCCAGAGGTTGTTCACACAAGAAAGGAGCAGATGCTCTCTTAAGACAGTGCTGGCATGGTGGTGTCACCAGGGGTGTGAATACAAAGGGCTGCACTGCCACTGGGCTTGCCCTGGTGAGCTGAAGCACGGTCTCTCACCAAATATGCCTGTTTAGGGAGAGGTACCTGCAGCTGGACTGGCTCCTCTATGGGCAGAACCCCAAATCCTCAGCCTCCTCATTTATTGCAGCTCCAGTTCTGTAGCATGGACCGCGACTAAGCAATTCTCCCCAGGGCCAGCAAAGCCATCATGGGGCTCACGACAGCACCCCAACAACACACAGCACCCCAGAACTGGGGTCCAGGTAAAGCACCAAGAGCCCAACCCATCACCCTGCTCTCCATTGGGCACTTCCAGACCTGAGGTGGGTGACAAAGGTCTGTCCATTACTTGCAGCTGTGGCTGAACAAGAGCCACAAGAATTGGAGTTTGCTGGCATCAGCACCCCCTTGGACACAGTTACACAGAACCAGGCCTCAGGATATCTGTTTGGCCAAGGCTCACAAGAGCCACCAGCCAGGAGCTATATGTATCTTGCCTGGATTTGAACTGCTCACCAGCCTCCACCGCAACTATTTGGAGGAAGCGGAGGGGGGATAAAAGGAACTAAAACATTAACAAAATTGCCTCAGCAGTGAGAAAACCAGTGAAGTAGACAGCAGCAATTGAAAAGTTAGGTACATTGAGAGCTTGGTAACTCTATAAATGATGGAGTGTTTCCAGAGCAAGCAGCTCCAGCGCTGCCCATGCCAACCTCCTTCCCCTCACTACCTATGCTGAAGCCCAAGGTCAGAGAAAACCCATGAGCCCTCCTGTCAGCTCCTCTGCATCCACTAGCTGCACCTCACACCCCCTACATGTGCTGACAGTGAGAAAACCTAAGAGCAGAGACCTGATTTTTCCTTTACCCCACTAACCTCCATCTCTGAACATCCCCCTGGGTACAGGTTCATCATATGGTTAATATATATTTACATTCACACTGAGGTCTGGAGCCAGATTTTCCTCTCAGATACATGGATGTAAAGCCAGAGCTGCTCCAAGGAAGTTCACAGGAGACTTACAGGTGCCACACTTGCTCCTCTGATTTACCACCAGCCACAATGTGGATGCAGAGCAGACCTCCTTGGGGTGAGGATGGAGGGAGGCTGTGAGGGTTGTGTCGCTGTTATTGATGCACACGGTGTTCTCCCTGCTAAAGTACTGTTTTCCTGGGGAGAGGGAGCTGTTGGACCCTCGCTGGGGCTTTCTTGATCTTTGAAATCATTTGGATCTCGGTAGAGCTTTTTGAGGTGACCCTCTCATTGCCCTGTTTAGGCTTATTCCTCCCTAGCAGAACACCCCTGCCATGGAGGACAACAGGCTTTATATAGAAAAAAACCCTTATGTTTTCCAGCACGATTTATGTCACCCAAAAGCACATTATTATTGTCACTAATAAGCACTGATGTTTACATGCCAACACCTTGACCACCAGTAAAATACAAACTATCAAAAACAAAATCTGTGCAAGTGCATCTCTAGACTAAGCCAACTCAGCCATGACGCCGAAGTTCAGTACCAAAAGCCGCTGGGGTGCAGCAGAAACACTTCCCAGCATCCCAAACATGCCCTGGCACGGATGCAAAGCTTCTCTGATTTAAAGGCCTCACTTATACTCAGCTCCTGAGTTACTAAAATCCTGTAGCCCTTTTAGCATGGGTCAAAGCACGCTGCTTTACACAGTGGTCTCTGAGGGTGGCGTTCAGCTTTTTGCATGGGAAATGTCTGTTCCTGGCAGATCCAGGTCCCTTAACAGAACAGCGAGAGGCAGGCACTCCAGGGAGGGATGGAGCTCACTGGTAAATCAGTGCCAAAAGAAGGTGGGGTGGAGCTTAGTGCTTTTATAGAGATTATTTGGAAAAGAACCCAGACAAAATGGCTCTTCCCCAGGGAACTCGGGACTTCTGCTTCTCTTCCAGCATACTGAGGACAGCTGTGTGACTTGTGGGCCTGACACTGGTGCTGATTTCCTGGTGTGCCTTGGAAAGCGGGGGTTTTGCCAGAAAGGGATGGGACACGCCAGCCAGTACCTCCTGCAGGACATCAGCAGCAGGGCTATCACTTCAGACCACACAGAACCAGGGCATCCCCAGGTAACACCTTCCAGGGCAGTTCTCATCTCTGTTGAAAGCACGAGCTCTACTTCAACCCCAACTCTTGCCCACCTTCAGTTACAGGGACCTCCTTTCCTGTCTCCAACAGCAGAAGCACAAATCTCTTCCCACTGCAAACAGGTCTGGACCAAATGACTTCAACCCCGACACAGCCACGTGCTCTCCACCCCCCGCTTTTCCCTGGGGATCCCTTGTTTTAACCCCTGCAAACCCAGGGCAGTGATGTGAAGGAAGACAGAGAAACTCCTTCAATGCAGATTAAAGTGTTCCAACCTTACCTCCACCCCACCTCCACAGCCGGAGGGTGATGCTGGCCTGACCCCTCTGCTGCAGTCACCACTCCATCCCCTCCCAGGTTATCCCCCACACTGAGACAATTTTGGCCAGAAGTTTTCCAAATCTTTTGGGAAATCAGGTGTCAGCTCAGCTTGAGCAAGTGGAGTGGACCAGGCAAAGCTCAGAGTCTGAGAAGGCAATCTCAGGAGCTCTGCTCCCCTCCTGGTGGGAGCAGGCAAGGCACAGAGATGGCAGGAGCTCCAGGCAGGGAGCCCTGCCTCCCAGCACAGCGTATCTCCCCTGGCTGAGCCCCGGGAAACCCAGCAGGGGTGGTGGGAGCCACACTGTCTTTGGGAGGGCCCTGGGCAGATCAAGCTACAGACTCGCTGTCTGGGGGAAGGCATCTCCCATATCTTCCAGGCTCATGGCTAAGACAGCTCCACGAAGGCAGGGGACACCTGCTCTGAGCCTGGCTTTTGGAAAGGCACACACCAAAGCGTGCATGTGTGTATATATACACTTTATCTATATATATATTTGCATTTATATATATAAAATGGGGTAAGGCTGCCGGGCTGGGCTGGGCTGGGCAGGGCAGGGAGGGGAGAGGGAGAGCTGCAGAAATTGCTACCTGCAGCCACATGTCTCCACGACCATGTCCTCGTACTGTTTGTAAACCACATTGTTCCCAGAGTCTATGTAGAGGATGCTGATGGGGCTGAGCTTGGAGGGCACGCAGCAGCTGGGGGGGGTGGACTCCGGGTCCATGGAGTTCATTAGGGTCTGGATGATGGCATGGTTGGTGGGCTCCAGGTGGGAGCGCAGGGGGAAGTCGCAGACCCCCTCGCAGTGATACGCCTCGTAATCCAGGGGGGCAATTATCCAGTCATCCCAGCCCAGTTCCTTGAAGTTTACATGCAGGGGCTTCCTGCTGCAGCGGGTCTTTGCCTTCTTCCCGTGGCCTCTGCCCCCAGTCCGGGAGGCAATGGTGGTCCGTCTCTTCCTCCGCTTGGGGAACCCCTCCTGGCCAGGATCGGGGGGCTCCAGGAAGGGTGGGCTGCCCAGGGCCTTAATCTTATCTCGGATCTCCTTGAAGAGGTTCTCCTTCCTCTGGGTGTGGGAGAAGGCCACGAGCAGGGCTCTCTCATGAGGCTGCGGCCGGGGCTTGCTGAACCCCAGCTGCCGGGGGGGCAGGAGCCGCCCCGACTGATCGGAGACGATCCTCAGCAGGAAGCACAGCAGCTTGCCCGAAAGAGACCGCTCCCTCCAATCCCGCAGGGCTTCCCAGACATCAAACACCTCCCATCTGGAGAAGCCCGCGTCCACAATGTCTGCAGCCCTGGAGTCCAGCAGCCGGGGCTCCTCACCGTCCTGGCTCGGGCAGGTGGAGAGGAGGAGGTGGTGGAATGTGCCTTTGGGGGACAGGGCCAAGCTCCGGTTTCTGGGGAGGGCGCGCAAGATCCGCAGCTCCGCACCCGTCACCTCCTCTGCGTCTGGCAAGCGGGAGACGTCGAAGAGGTATCGCTGCTCGAGGGCTGCCGGGGAGGCATCTGCATGAGATAAACCAAAAATAAAACAAGAAAAGAGGAAAAAGCCATAAAAATCCAGCGAGCTGAAGCCAAGCTTCCCTTACAGAGGCACAAGGGACACGGAGCTCAGGGGGGAGATCACTGCCTTGCATCAGGGCTCACGGACCATCCCAGCAGGGACACAACCTGCATCCAGGAACATTACCCTGGATGAAGGTACAGAAAAAAAAAAACTAACCGGGGAGGAAAAGGCAGAGAGGGAAGGAGGAATCAATTCAAACAAGTGGCTGAGGAGACTTCTCTCCCTCCTCCCGGGTGTTCCAGTGCCCCTAACTGCATCACTATCCTGTTCCGACACTGAAGCCCCAGCAGAACACGTACGGGACAGTTGCACCCCCAAACAGCAGGTTGTTACAGATTTCAACTGCCCTTAGTGTCAAACACCCCTCTCAGCCCCCGCCATGCCAAATGAAATGCTGTGAACATCTTTCCTTCACAGGCACACGTCGGGGACGCAGGCGTTGTGCCCCAGCGTGTCTGGCAGAAGCACTCCCAGAAGCTGAAAGTGAGCCCAGTTTTAATCTGTCACTGTTTCTGGTGGATCCAAAGCCCAAACGCAGACTTGTGCAGTTTCTGGTACTGATTAAATATGCTCAATGTGAATTAAAAAAAAAAAAAAAAAAACCAAAAAACAACAACCAAAAAAAACCAAACACACACACACACACACACAAAACTAAAGGCGGTGGAGTTGGGGGAAGAGATGAATGAGTTCTGGAACGGTTGGGTTTTATTTTCTCCCTCTCTAACTAGAAACCTGATCTGTAAATATCGCTGCTGCGCTGTGCCCGAGCCCCCCGACCCGCGGCTGCCAGAGCCCTGGGCTGCAGTCTGCATCACACTTCGGGTGGGAAAGCGTTTCCTCCCCATCATTTGCTGTTATTATGATCATCATTATTATTATTACCTTTATGATATTAATATTTTTATAACTATTTTAGAAGCAGATGTAAAATTCCCGCGAGGAGCAGATCAGGAGATCCCTTTGAAGAAGTTCATCTGGTTTCATTTTGCCCTGAAACTTCCCAGGACCTGCGCGCAGTTTGCCCCCGGCTCTCCCAAGGCGGGCACTGCCCTCCCGCCCATCGCAGCATCCTCCCCCTGTCCCGTCTCGCTTCCCCGCCGTTTCCCCACCAGCTTTCAGCCAAACCCTCTCGGCCAAGGCTGCCGGCAGGATACGGCCCTGCTGGATTTGGGGATGGGGCTTGGGGGGCTAAGGGCGGCTCCGCACCAACAGCCGCCGCTCTCCCACCTCGGGGTAGCCGGTGACAGGCACGGGGGGAGGCTGGAGCTGCTTTTCCATTTGTCTTTTTATTTTATTCGATCGGGATTTTCTTTTTCCGCCAGCCGAGCCACCTTCTCAATGCGTATGTATATATATTACATATATATAAAAAATATATTGTTAAGTCTGTAAATGTGTTTATTTGATTATTATCACCAGATCCGCGGGTATGAAGGAGACACAAGAGGGGGGAGAGGGAGAAAGGGACGGTGATGCTGAATTCACGGCCGGTCGGCGGGAGCCGCTTCGGAGCGCAGCGGCACTCGGGGCTGAGCCGCTCCCTTCGCGGTGCCTCACGGAGTTTTTAGGGCTTCTGCCTCCCAGGTGGTGGAGGTCCCGGGAACTGCCCGCACCCTCAGCCCCGAGCATCATTCTCTACCCTAAGTGCGTGTGCAGCCCCATCGCCATCCCTGACCCCAGGCTCATGCACAGCCCCCTACTTTTTATGTCCACCGGGAACTCTTTCCCAGCTCCAGGCACTATCCCCATCGTGACCCCAATCCCACGCTACGGACAGCCCCATCCTCATCCCTCTACTCGTCCCCATTTCCATGCTCGAACTCATGAACAGCTCCATACCCGTCTAACAAGTGATGCACAACCCCTACCCCGTTAAGCTCCAGCTCAACCCCATCCTATGCCACCACCCCGTGCTCAAACCAACGCACAACCCCACTTCCCAGCTAAGGCATAAGCCCCATCCACATGCACAACCACGTACAACCCACCTGAGGCTCGACCCCGTCCTCAGATCAACGTGTAAAGTCCGTCTCCGTGCGCAACCACGTCCTCAAATACATACTTAAAATAACACACAACCCGGTCTGCATACCCAAGCCCATGCAGAAGCCCGATCCCCACATCCGTACACGAGCCATAGCTCCATCCCCAAGTCAACGCACAACTTTCTTTCCGTCCCAAATGCATTCCCAAGCCCGATCCTCATTCTCAAGCACATCTCCAAGCCCCATCTTCATTCCCAAGCCCATTCCTAAATGCTATCATCACCAGACCAATCCTGGTCCTCCCTCCTGCCCGACGGCTGGGTCCCGGCGGGCCAGCCCCGTCCCAGCTGCTCCCCCGCGCTCCTAGCTGTGCGGAGGGACGCGCGTCCCGCACTCACCGCTGCGCTCCCGCTCCGCGAAGCCCGTCACCGTGTCGGCGCGGCGGCCGGGGACGCGGTGGGCGGCCATCCTCTGGTAGAGGGCCACCATGTAGTGGTGCGGCACCACGGTGCCGTTGCGGAGAGCCCCGTCCCTCCGCGGCGGGGAGGAGAAGGGGGAGGCGGCGGTGGAGGAGGAGGAGGCGGAGGAAGGCGCGGCTGCCGAGGGTCGCTGGGGAGCGGCCGCCGACGGGCCGCGCACAGCGGCGGCCTCCAGCCCGCGGCGGAGGCGGCAGGCGCCCAGCAGGCAGAGGCAGAGGGCGGCGACGGCGAGGAGGCGCATGGCGGCGACCCGGTGCCGGTGCTCGGCGCTGTGCTGCTGCCGCCGCCGCTCCCCGCCTGCTTTTGAACATCGTCTTCGCCCGCCGCCGCCGCCGCCGCCGCTGCCGCCGCCGCCGCCCGCCGCCGAGGAAGCGCCCCCTGCCGGCCGCCCGCCACGCCCCGGCGAAGCGCCGCCCGCGCCCCTGCCCCCGCCCCGCCTCCGCCGGCAGGTGAGACCCCCCCGGGCCCGCCTTGCGGGGGACACCCGCACCCCTCCGTACCCGACCCCTGTGGACGGCGGCCCCCGCCCGGGATTGAGGGGGGGCACTGCCACCTCTATTTGCGGGGAGCATGTTCCTGAAAGGGGAGCCCCCCGCCCCTCATTGGCGGGGGAAACTTCGCCCCGCATGGGGGGGGTTGTCACCCGCCACCCCATCCTTGGGCGCGGGAACCCGGTCCTGAACTGGAGACGGGGCAGTCCCGCCTCCGCTTCGGAATGCCACATTTTGACGGGACCCCTTGCTCCGCACTGCAGCGGGACACCCCACCGCCAACTCACCCCGGGGTCAGCAGAGGATGGGGGAGGACCGGGCGGTGAAGCCAGGCGGGAGCGGCCGCGGGAGCGCGGAGCCACCGGCTGCGGGGCGGCCCCCGGTGCCCTGGCTACGCGCTGCTCCGCGCCGCTCCGCGCCTCCCCCAGCACCGCTAATTCTGCCTCGGGAGACTGACACCACAGCAAAACAAAGCCCCGGCAGGGCTGCGGGCTGATGTTTTCCCTTGCACGGAGGGTTTCCTTGGTAAAATTCAGATGTTTCCTTGGGTCTCGATTGAAATAACAACATGGGGTATTTACTAGGATGTTATTTCATGCCTCTTTAAGTCCCTGGTTATGTCTGTTGCGATTTCTCTGCAAATACAAAAACAAGTGCTGCGATGATTTATTTGAAGGAATGTAGGTGTTTTGCCAAAACAAACACGGAGTTTTTTCCTCCCCCCCCCCCCCCCCCAAACAATCGCTTCTCACGAGCGTTTGTCACTGCAGCCTCTCGGATTTCTCTCTGCTGTAATTCTGCAGGTGCTTTGTCACAGTGTGGTGAGCGGGTCCCTAATGCCAGTCAGTGGATCTGCTCGGCACGAAAACACAGCGCCGAGCACTGGGAGCAGCTCCCATGGCAGCGTCCCGAGAAGTCCCTGTCCCACACGGTGCGGGATGGTCTGGACCGAAGTCATTCGCACACCTCACTCAGCACCTTGTGAAGTGTTCACGAGGGGCTTGTACAGCCTTTGTACGATATTGCACAGCTTGCACGGGGCCTTGCACGGGGCCGCTGGCAGTTGCACCCAGCAGCCAGTGACCACTAGAAGCCCTGACCCAGCTTCTGGGCCAAGAGGCAGAGGAAGGGCCGGCAGAGGAAGGCTTCATTAACTGTTTTTCTTCTGTCAGCCCCTTACTAAATCCAGCCCAGTGCTGTTCAGACACTAAAGGTCACTTTAAGAAAGCATTGGTGAGCCGTGGCTGCCTCAGTCCCCCATGGGCAGGCTGCGGGGATCCCGGGTGGGTGTCCTCACAGCACCAGAGCAGGCAGCTGAGTGGTCAGGGAGCCCTTCCCACGCGTGGGGAAGGCTGGAAAACGCTGTTCTGCCCTGCACCTCTCAATACCACTGCCAACACCCACCCCAGACACACTGGCAGTGCCCTTGCCACAGGGAACAGCAGTGGCTCCTCCGTAGTGCTGCTCAGGGAAGGGACCAAAAGGTGAGCAGAAAATGGTGAGATCAGAAGGGCTGCCAAGCTTTAGAAAATGGGCAGATGAGTCTATCCATAAACCTCTGTGCTTGCAATGGTTTCTGGAGCATCCTGCCTGGAATCCTTTTATGCAGCCAGTTTCATGGGAAAGTGATGAGTGTGGGCTGTGCCCTGGGCCACCCAAAGCTGTACATCCTCGTGTGTGCTGGGTGTATATACTTGCCACATGCAAGGGACGCCAGGCTTCAACAAACTCCCAGGGACTGGAACTGTCACTGCTTTTTTTCTGTATGTCTTCCAAAATAAAAATTACACTGATGCAACAGAACTAGGCTGTACCCTCTGGTTTTTATTCCACTGCCCCAGACCAGTCCTCCTCTCAGACCTGAATGTGGGTAGCAGGGGCAAATGCCCGCTTGTTGCAAGCCATCAGAGCTGAGAAATAGGTTCCGCCTCATCCCTGTGCATAGCCCTCCTCGTGGCAGAGCCCTGTGCTGCTGGGTGATGAGAGCCAGATCCCTGTCCTCACCGGCTGCGTGCAGACCCAAACACAGCACGCACATAGCCCACACAACCCAAAGCAACACGCACACATATGTCTGCACGCACCAGGCACACATGCCCGCACCAGCTGGCACTGACACAGACCCAAGAAGCAAATCCTGCATGGCTGTGATAGAAGAAAGACATGAAATCCCACAGCCCATCCTCTGAACCACGCAGTCTATTGAGGTGCACGAGCACCGAGTTTCCCATCTGTTCTCCATTGCAGCTTCATCTAAACCCTTTTGGGCTTTCTTGAATTTCCACCAGCCCAGCCCAACCCAGCTGCTGGACCTTCCCAAGCCACCCCAGCGCTGTGCAACGGCACAGCAGCTCCTGCCCCCAGCCCTTCCCTGCTTCGAGGATGGGCTCTCTGAAAACCTTTAATTTCACACTGGCAAAGAGCCACCTTCTAAGATCCCCCTTCCAAAACCAAATTAGCACGCTGCTGCAGCAGCAGAAATTGGAGAGGAAGGGCTGCAGTTTTATTTTACAGCTCAATTAGCAAGTTTATACAGAAAAGGCACCCGTATAACTGTATAATGCAAAGAGAGATTTTATGTCCGTTCGGCTTCACGAGCAAATAGACTTATTCCTCTTTGAGGGCACTCCCTACTTCTGTGGGCACAGTTATATTCTCCTGCCCACAGTGGCCCTCAACCAGTGTGGTGACAGTGCCTCCAGCCCTGCTCACTCACTCGATCTCTCTTTGCTCTTACACTTACAAATCCTGTGGGTACCTCCAGCATGGACTCAAAAACACAGTTCTGAGGCTGTCCCATTACTCTGTTCACTAAGTATTAAAGGAACCAGAAGTCTGCCAGAACCTAAGATGAAAATGAAGGGCCACATTTGCCTCTATTGTTTCGCTAATAACCTGTCCCAATAATACGAAGCCAATGGCTCTATGCCCAGGACCTTGACAGCTCACACTGTGTCCCACCATGGTCTATCCCTTCCTTCACCAACAGGCCCTTTTGGGTGGGTTTTGGGGAAGAAGAGGGCAGTCATCTCACCAAGACTTTTTTTTTTTACTGGGAACGTTTTCAGGATGCTGATTCTTTCAGTATCATGAAGAAATTGTTCCCGCCCGGCTGACTCTTGGGTTTGTCCCCTCTGTTGCAGTCTTTCTCCCTCTTCTCCCTCTCTCAGTCCCCAGGAGATTTCATTTCCATGCCTGGGGTTGAGTTCTGGGCGGGTAGACTCTCCTACCACGGCTGAATCCTCTTTTGCAACTGTGGGCAAGATCCCAGCCTGAGGCTCCTACCTGCTGGAGAGGAGCTGCTCTACAGATACTCTTCAGCAAAGGAAAGAAGGAGGTATTTGATTTAACCAGAACCCCATCAGCTGTGGAAGACCACTTCTCAAAGGAGGAAACAGACAGAATGGAATTCCTCAAGCAATAACCTTGTACCTGATGTCGTAGCCGTGTTCCCATAGACCTGTACCTCCACAGATGTTCACCTTTCTGGTCATCAGCACTTTTTGAGGGAATAAAAATAAACTGCAGTGACAACCCCCCTCCACACTTCAAAACTGGAGGTGTTCATGGCTGTTTCCATTAATTAAGTCAGTGAGGTTCAACCAAGTGAGTCTTGAGCAGATTCAGAGACGTCAGAATATTGATGCTAGTGGTTATTTGGAAGAGTATGTTTTCATATAGTGACCACACAAGAAGCCTCTTGCAGCTTCACTTAACAAATGTCTTCTAGCGAGATGGTTACAAGTGACGGCAAGGCCAGCTCAGCAAGTAACCAAGCAACAGCATCATTTTCTTTCCAAATCTTCCAGCAGCTCATTCCAAAACTTACTTAAACTGAAGCCAAGCTGAATTAGTCCTGATTGTCTGCACAAGGATAGCCAGGGAAGATAAGACAAACCAAGGTCCAAAGTCCGTGCATGAAACATCAAATGGATTCACAGACCCCACTGGGCTGCTTCCCTTCACGTCCAGAGACCTTACATCACCACAGTCTGGATGCCTAAAGCTGTGCTGGTCTCACATAACTTTCTGGTTTAACACTGTACTCTAGCTAGGGGACAGGAGACTTATTGAAATACTTTACTGAGAACTCAATCCTTCTGGAAACATAAAAGCTTCTTGGATTTTACTTTCCATTCCCCTAGGGGAAAATTATCCTAATACAGCATCTGGTCAAGAGGGTCTGTCATAAGCCACCTGAAGATAGCAAGTCAAAACAGTTGAGTGCTCAGTTGATTTTCAAATATTAAAAAGCACATTTGCTTTTTGAAAAGGGCAGAGTTAGCAGGTAATTTGACAATGCACAGGTGCAGAATGTGTCCTTACAGTGGTAGTCTAGGTTAGCATCTGGTCGTAAGGGGTGAGATTCACCTTGCTTCATTTTGGCTTCTTTCTCAGTGTAAATAATCACCTTCCTCCCATTAATAGCTACTGGAGGAAGAGCCATACTTCCGGAAGTGATTCCTACAGTGTTAACCAAAGAGCACAGCTGAGAGAGCTGTTACAAAGGATTTGGCCTGCCTATACAGAAAGACATCATCTGCCTCCCTGTCCCTGGCTGTCCATGTGAGATGTCATCAGGGAAGCGCTCTCCTACAGGTCTCCTCAAGCTCTTCTCCACGCTTACTTGTTTTTACATATTTTACACTTTAATCTTCACTCAGCTGCTTTTTCTCTCATCTGTTTCCCAGATTACTGTGTTTCCCTACAACTTCTTGCCCTCCAGCTCCATTCCTTGCAAAGGTCCCTCAGATTTGGGGGGGTTCAGCCAGTCCTGAAGAGGAGACCTGGCTGGGAGAGTGTCTGCCAGCAGGAACTCAAAGGGAGCATAAGAAAAGGAGCATTGTATATAGCACTTCACCCTGATCCTTCCAGTTCCTGGCTATTCCTAGGAAACCCTTCTTTACCCTCTCCCCATCCCTCCCCAGCCAGCACCACTCAAGGCTGTTGTGTAACTCTCACTTCTCTGCCACCTGAGACAGAGAATTACTCAGTACCAAAATCAAGCCCTTTGCTTCCTGTATCAATGCAAAGTTTGACCAAGAACTCCAGTTTTGGCTCACTCCTAACTTCCTGGATGCAGATGCTATGAACTGCTATGATCATGAAAGGAAGGTGGTTTTTTCTCCCCCTTTAGGTTATCTTCCTATCCTTTGGTATTGTTTATTTCTTGTCAGGCAGCTACTTTTGCTCTCTTGTTTACTTCAATGCTCTTAATCCCATGCTTTTTTTTCCACTGCAGACCAGTCAAATGGAGCTAAACTCTGAAATCCTTAAGGTCAGCCCAATAGTTCTCCTAGGTGACAGGGTCTGGCAGAGAAAGTTCTTTGCCCAATAACTGATTTCCCTCTCTTTGGGGAACATCACCTTCAGCAGGAATCAACAGGTGGATGCATCCTACCCAAGTGCACCTGACAATGCCAGGTACCTAGCTGGAGGTCTCAACTTTGGTTTCCTTCACTCTGGGACCACCAACAAGCTATGATGGCCAGATGAGGCATGTAGAAAGGGCCAGAGAAGACCTGCCAACCTCTCAGCTCCAGACCCATCCTCCTCCCTTCACTCCTCTGTGCCTGCTGCTGTCTGAGCTGTGAGGAGGAGGACGTGTGGAAGAAGGTGGGTGGTGGGGTGGGGAAAAGGATGTGATCCAAAGTCCTGTTTGACTGCAAGTTTGCACAGTCTGGATCACTCCTTTCAAAACTATGTCTCCCTGACCTTCTTGCCAGGGCAGCATGTCCTTCCACGACGAACATGAGTGATTTGGGCCAGGCACCTGGCAGTTAGGAGGGATGCCTCTCTCTTGAAATGCCTCCCAAAACCAGCATAGACCATTGGGCAAACTAAGAAGATCATAAGTACTTTTTACCACCACTGCACCTCCTGGCCGCTTGTCCTGTTGTGCATTTTAACCCCACAATTTCTTCTTTCCTTTTCCAGTTTGCCTTATCCAACCTTCCAACTTTTTTTCCTTTTTTTTTTTTTTTTTTTTTTGGTAGACATTTCATGCCCTGGGCCTCTTTCTTCTTCAGCTGTTGAATACCATGAGAAGCTCAAAGGAGAAGAAACCATCCCACAGCGCCATCCTGACCCACCTCAGCAGAGGGGCTAGGTAGCTGCAGCAGGACTGAGCACCGGCAGCAAGCGGAGTTATCCGGGGTACCCTGGCTTGCAGGGAGCGATCACTCCCAGGGCAGGAGCACCATCTCCCGGTGAAGGGACTTATAGCAGCAAGCCTCCGCGTGAGGTGTTTCCCGACGCACAGATGAAATGTGAAGGCATTTGCAGTTTGGAAGACACTCACTCTGGTTTCTCTTCCCTTACGCTGTGAAACACATGGAAAAGCAACCCAGTACAAGCGGGTACTGTATATAAGAAAGGGAGGTGGAAAACTGGCTGTGAACAGGAACACATTATGTGGGTACATCCCTCAAAGCCTGCAGTCCCTGCACGTTTATTTAATGTTCGCACTAAAGTTTAAGACACCTCTGTGGGCAGTGAGAGCTGCATGGACGAAGCCACTGACCAACATTACTGGGTGGGTTGTCAAATGCCCTATTAGCAAGGACCTTGAATTCCTAACACATTACAGTGGCATGTGTTCACAACTGTCTCTGGTCACAGCTCTTCACACAGACTGCGAGTTGGTGTGGGTTGTGCTGACATCAGTATTTAGGCAACATAAGTTTCTGCCTTTCATATCTGATACAGGCCAACATGCTTGCTTTACCTTGCTCACTTGCCTGCTCCTGTCCACCCAAACACTCACATGCAGGTTCATACACCTGAGACCATCTCAGATGCTTAAATGTGAGCATCTGGTACCACCTGAGAAATCCACACCTCAGAAAAGAATGAGGCTTTCCTACACTGTCTACCTCCTCTACCAGCACCATGTGGATTTCTTGGGTGCCCTGCAGCCTGCAGAGAGACATCAGGTGCCTATTTTAGCACCTGCACAAAGCACATTTCCTTATGAGAAGATCATCAGATTTTAGCAGGAAAAAATATGTAATATAGGGCTTACCAATACTGATAAAATCTTTGAAAACCCACCACTGTGTGGGTCACTTCAGCAGTTTATGGTGAGCTCTGCCTTTTTCTGTGGTTCACACACTGATCCCACCAGCTTAGTAAGTGAAAATATGCTGTTTTGGGGTCCTCACTCCATGGCCAGAAGAAAAGCACAGCTGAAAATTATTTGATATGATTGGCTTCTGTACGAAACAAAATGATTGTCTGGCAGGCAGCTGCTGGTTTGCACTTGGAACAGGGAGGTGTTAAATTCCGCCTCTATCCATTCTGCAGGGCTTCACCCTGCAGCACAGACTGAGCTGACAGTTTTAATAAGAGCCAAAGGCACAAGGACAATTAGAAGTTTTCCTGGACCTTGATTTGGTGATGTGGAAACTGCAAGTGAACCCAGCCCTGAATCTTCTCAGTAGTATTTTCCTCTTTACAGTGAAGGCTTGTGGATACAGCATTTACAAGACAGGCTGTGAATGTAAAAACTTGACCTGTGAGGTCTCCAGGTAGACGTAATTGTGGAGTAGAGCTAGCCACTTGGGCTACATATATGCAGGTAAATTAAATGTTTGTAAGACCACCCTTTGGCACCAAGGTCAAATGCTGTGAATCAGCCCATTCCACATGGCTAAACTCCTGTAGCTTCCAAGGCATTTGGCCATATACAAGCTGTCATTTGAGAATGGTCCCTCGCCTGTGTTAACAACCAAACTGTCCCCAGGAGCCTTTTAACAGAGCCCTAGGCTGAAGACATACCAAGGATATCACTATTGACAATGTGACAATGATGACATTGCTACCTGGCATTATTTAGTTTACTTGTATAAATGGAGTGCTGGAGACTCTGGAGACCAGGGCAGGGTAGCTGATGGCTTGCGTGTAGGAAACTTAGCTCATTGTAAAGATTCTCCATAGTCTCGCTTTTATTCCTTCAAAAGCTTATTCCAGCAAGGTTTGGGTGAACCTTAGCTATGTAAAAAACAGCAGCAGAAGAAAGAAAGTCCAGACTTTTGGTATTTGGTGAGGAGCTGAGAAGTTGGCAGCAAGAGCAATGAAGACCACTATCTTGGAGATAGACGTATGCCATCACTGGCTGGAACCTTGGGACAGCCACACTCCCTCACATTTTAATTTTTCCCTTTCTGTGGTAATGGCTCCCCGCTCTTGCAAGCAGTTTGGGCAGAAGATTAAAGAAATACTATAGGTACTATAGGTATACTTCCAACCTTGCACAGGGTCAGTATGGACGTTTCTGATGGGTTCTCAGGAAGGAAGAGCACCTTCCATGAAATCATTTTTTTCCATGATTCCTGGGTCTCTCTTTCTACTTCATTGCTCAGCACACTACTTCCCTGACCAACTCACCTGACTCTGTAATGCTTGGGTAGCATTTACCATTCTGGTTTTGTAATTGTAGCTTTGAACACCCGAGTGACTGATTTCAGCAGACACTCCAATCACATGAAGAGGAAATAGTTGTTGGTTGTAGGACCAGTTAGAACAACATGATCTCTCAAGAATGGTCTCTCAAGGAGAATTCATTTCCATTTTCTTCAGCCTGACTGTTTCACCAGGTGGCGGTTGCTACTTCTTGCATTACAGAAAGCTAATAAATTGAGAAAACTATCCAAATTGTGTGCTATGCCATTGTACCATAAATGCCTACATCTATCTCTAAAGCTGTGTTTTCCTCAAGGACAATCATCCATTTCTACAAAATCTCCAACACCCATACAATATCATTTTAGTAGTTACTGGTTTGGAGAAGTGTAATAAAGAAGCATTTAGGATGGATTCATTTCACTTGATCTACAATGTAAATGTAAGATTTGCTAGACATGCATCAGCTGTACCACTCATTAAGCTCCAGAGACTGTAGTGACTTGATTTTCAATTACTGTAGTAAGTGTATATATATTTAATGTACATGAGAGCATCAGTGTGGTGACACTTGCTTCTCAGGTAGTGAATTTCAACCATTTCGGCCTAATTCCATTGCCTAGACATAGACACTGTACACTGAAATTTACCAGAGATCCAAGACATCTGCCTGGTGAGATAAGCCTGCAGCCCTCTAGAGCAGCAGCTGGAGGCCATGTGGGATATACCCAGGTCTCTTCAATGGCACTAAACCATAGCTGAACAGCTGAATTATGACCTGAACACCTAAGCTAGTTGCTATATTCCCCCGACAGCCACTGGAGAAAAGTAGGAAATTTTAGGGCATAAATCATGATCAAATGAGCACCTGAAACAGACTCTAGTTCTCCCAGAAATGTGTCCTCTGTCTCTCCTGACTGCAAGGCCAGTCTACCAGATCAGCACAGAGGAAGATGCTGAGCAGATCAAAATGTGATTTTAAGCAGGAATAATATCACTGTGTGTAACTGGATAGGCAAACTGCTACTGCTTTATAACACCTTTACAACTGCAATCATTAATACCTTCATTAAAACCCACAGATTTCAGAAGTCCATGTCCACGACCTGTTGAAACCCAGAGTCTGACTGCCAGCCACTTTCTAAGTAGAGTTAGAGCATCTGACTTGAAATGTTTGTTGTAAAACAACATTGTTTTTGTGAGCAAAACTCAGCTCCTGAATTACATAGCATTGACCTGGAAAGATATTCCCCTTCCTACTGTGGCTATGTGTGAAGAACTGGTTGACAAGATAGGTTGCATTGGTCGTGCTGTGAGACAGAAGCATACTTACAGATCTCCTTGGACAACTGGGTAATTGTGTTCTGGCTCACTGTCACCAAATAACGGTTGGGTCATTGCAATCTGTCTGTCATAGCATCTGCCAAACTGGTTTTCTTGAATTGAAAACAGAGCAGCAGAACCAATGCAACTCAGTCTAACAAAAAGCCTGTATTGTTCTTCCCTTATACTTCCATCCCACACTGGAGGTGCACAAGAAGCAACTGATCTACTGGCAAGCCAAGTCAAACAGGTTTCTGGTTCAGGATTTTGCTTAGAGGGACACAAATGCTGGCCTCTCACATATTGAGCTGCCAGCATGTTACAATAGTTGGAAGAGCTAAAAGTTGTCCAGCCAGCTTGTCTTTTGTTGTATTTGGTAAAAATTGGCCATTGGGTTATTACAATGTTATTAGATTGGGAGCAGACAGCTAGACTGGCAGACACATGGAGTGGCAGACAGAGCAATTGCATACACCTTCTTTTTTTAGGAAGAGATGTTGAAGAACAACATACTAACACCCTCTTGTCTCCCAGCCCCTTCTTTCCTTGCTAATTCAGAAAGCCAAAATTTTTCCAATTGGGAGAATTTCAGTGAGGTCCAGAATCACTCATAAAATGGAGGAATTGTTCCAACAATCTCCCAGAAATGTTTCCAAATTTTAAAAATAAATCAGGAACAAAACCTATCCAGTTCTAACTTGACAGGCTCAAACCCCGTTGTGATGAGTAGTTCAGCAAAGGAGCTTGTATATCCGTGAGCCTCAGCCTTTTCTTACTCCTGCAAGCAGGATCTTCATAAAGGGAGTCATCTCTACATGTCCCAAAGCAACCAGGAGTCAGCACCAAAGCCAAGCAGACCTTGGGCTCTTGTTTATCTCCAACCAAATAAATTAGCATGGACATAAACACCTCCAGAGCTTATTTGGTGTGAGTGAGGGAAATCAAAGTGAAGTCCTTGGGCAACAGCTTAGGTCAGGTGAGTGGTGAAGAGGTACTTGAAAAAGTTGGCAACATATTTGAGAGTTTATCTGGAAACTTGTGCAATCACTGACCCTTCATATTTCCTTGGTCTAGGGAGATACTAATTTTATTGCATCTATGTAAAGAGTCAACTACTCAAATCCCACCGTTTCTTTGGGGGGAATGGAGGGGAAGGCTGCTGTATCTATCTACTTGTCGTGGTTTAAGCCCAGCCATAACTCAGAACCACGCAGCTGCTATCTCACCACCCCCACCCCCCCCCCTCCTCTCCCACACTCCCAGAGGGATGGGGAGGAGAATTGAAAGAATGTAACTCCCACTGGTTGAGATAAGAACAGTCCAGTAACTAAGGTATAACACAAACCACTACTGCTACCACCAATAATAATAATGGTAAGGGAAATAACAAGGGAAGGGAATACAACCGCTCACCACCCGCCGACCGATACACAGCCCTACCCAAGCAGTGATCTAACCCTTCCGGGTAACTGCCCACAGTTTGTATAGTGGGCATGATGTGCTATGGTGTGGAATACCTCTTTGGTCAGTTTGGGTTAGGTGTCCAGTCTCTGCTTCCTCCCGGCTTCCCCTTCTCCCTGGCAGAGCATGATACTCAGAAAGTCCTTGGTCAGAGTAAACGTTACTGAGCAGCAACTAAAAACATTGGTGTTATGAGCACTGTTCCCAGGCTGAAAGTCAAAAACACAGCGCTGCACCAGCTACTAAGAAAGAGAAAAGTGGCTGCTACTGCTGAACCCAGGACATTACTGTTGATGTGATTTTTTAATAATACAGACAATTTTCTGTATTTTAAGACTTGGTTTTATTCAACTGGGGCAAACTGAGAAATCTCATCTTTTCTTCCTTACCGGCTACTATGAAATTTATCCATGATTTACCTAGGACCCCTAGACTTGAGAGGTGGAATTCCAATTCAAGAGTTGCAGTAGGTCAAGAGAAAAGTTTGTCTTTCAGCAGGGATTACCTGTCATTTCTACTAGACTATTCCTGACATGTGGTTCATCATGTTACAGGTTAACTGTTTAAAGGGGCGAAAGCATGAAGCATAATGAAGAACAGCTATATAAGTCTCCTTCCTTCTCACCAGAGTAAATCTATCTTGAGTTTAGGAGGTGTGTAGATTAAAAGACTGCCTTGACAAGCTATCAACAACCTTACCACATCATATAACAAGACTGAACTTTAAATCTAACATTTTGGCAACCTTTGAAACTCACAGAGAAGCCCAGTCCTAACATAAAATCTCCTAGTGGTTCACATCTGGGTTTTGTAATTGTCATCTGAAAACAAGCAGTGTTAGGAGTGGTAAGTGATTGGCCACCTCACTGGGATCCTATTACTCTAGTGCAGCTTTTTTCAGTAATTCAATAATATTGTATTTCTCTCAATATGAGTCAAGACTGAAAAAAAGGTTCATGTTCAGCTCTTCAACTGTGTTTTCATAGCGGATTTGTTTTGGTTTTAAATATGTTCCTCTGCTCTTGCGTTTGCTGTCCTCCCCCATTTTATTCACTATACCCTAAGCAGGGCTCTGATTTCTTCTCATCCTGTCATGATTACAGACAAAGTCCTCTGCCAGGGTATCAAAAATTGGTGGACAATTCCCCCTGGGCTTATAAACTCACTGCTGTTTGCCTGCTGTCTTCGGGGAGATGAAAAGCAAATCCGTGGGCTGCCAAGAATCACACCCAGTCAGAGATGCAGTACTGCGAGAGCTGGTCCCTGCTCAGCATACAGGAGACAGACGTGACTCTGGGATGAGTTCATGGGGTCACACCTAGGCCCGGATGGAGACCCCCATTGCCTTGTGCCCTCATGGGGAACAGAGAAGGGATTAAACTGTAGGGCTGCATCAAACTGAATGAACAGACCCCATCAACAAATCACTCAGTATTTTAACAGGCCTTGGGAGGGTTTTCTTCCTTGCTTTGACCCTTTATGGGAACTCAGAACCTGCAGAAGATGGCTGGTGGGCAGTCCTTCAGCACATGTGGCAGAAGGCTACCTGGTGCAAACATGCTTTTTCCATGTCTCAGCCAGGGCTGAAGGGACAAGGACAACTGTTGCCTTCATTTCTCAGTCCTGGAGTCTCTGCAACAGCTGCCCTCCAATGCATTCCTCACCACCAGTGTTTCCCATTGCCTGCTCACCAAACGGTCCCAAATTTAGCACTAAGTCATTCCACAAGAAGGCCAGGACCTGGCAGTCAGTTATGTCACAGGCATTGGACCATGAGCTCTGCAAAGGACCTGGTTACCTCACAGGCATCAGATCATAAGCTATGCAGCTGCCAAGCCATCTGAGCTTGCCCAAGTCCTTGCAAACTTCTTTCACATATTTTTCAGGTTGCCACAGGAAGGGCCAATGGGCAGCTTTTGAGTCACATCTGGCAAAGGAGAGCAAATGTGTTTGTGTCCCTTTCTGAGTACTGGGAGGGAGATACTTGCAGTATCTCCACCATTTATCCCTGTATTTCCTTGCCTGCTCTGCCCCAATGGATGAAGAATGAATGATTTGTCATCTGGCATAAAAAAAAACCATGCTAATGTAGGGAGAGACCACAGAGAACAGGGTCACAGGAGCCTACAGCTTCTGCTGTAGGCCACTGATTTCTAACCTTTAGCATTTCTTTTTTCTCTTTTTTTTTTTCATCCTGCTTCCACTTGGTCCTCTATAACCCCTTTTCATGCTGAGGCAGGTGGCTGAGAGCTCCTCTGGGCTATGTGTCAGTGAAAGGCTCTTAGTTTAGCTATTGGGAGTAAAACTGTGCATAAAATGTAAACACAAACATCAGTCTTAACTGCAAATGTGGTCATATCACTGCCCAGCTTCAGCTCTGTTGAAAATCCCAGTGTAACTGGTCCCAGATTCAGGTTTTGAGCATAAACTGAGGGTTAGACTGGAGTCGGTGGGATTGCGTGTGCAAGTACGCAGTGCCAGACAGGAGCTGGGCAGCTGACTCCAAAGAGTGACACACAGCTGGTGAGCGCAGGTAGCATCAGCAACCGGTCCCCGGTCTATAGGTTGTATTTGAGTGCTCTCTAGTGGTCAGAGAAATTAATCCAGAGGCAAACAGAGCTGATGCTCACTCTCCCTGAGCCAGACTGGACAGGGCCTTGGGCAACCTGGTCCTGTGGAAGGCGTTCCTGCCCATGGCAGAGGGTTGAACTGTCAGACCTTTAAGGTCCCTTCCAGCCCAAACATTCTATGATTCTATGAAGTCACCCTCCCCTGCCTGCCTGATTGGGTCTGTAATATCTACACACGCAAGAGGGAGCAAGGGATTGGAAGGTGCTTCAGAGCAGGGTCTCCCTGATCTGTGACCCTGCAGGGCAGCGGTTTGATACAGGAGAGGTGCGGGTGCTTTTACCCCACAAGGAGTGCATCCTCTACTTAAGAGAGGATAAGAGCACCAGGCAACATCCCAAGCACTTCCCTATTACACGGCCTGTCAGTGCTTCTTGTGCTGAAGGAAACCGCTGCAGTGCCTGCGTGTGCAGTCAGCAGGTAGGCGAGCAGACAGGTACTGTGGAAAGAGAATAGAGACGGGGTTTGGAAATGTTTTGGTACCATAGAGAACAGAGAGCGGAGTGTCAATTAGTGCAGCTTGTGAGCCAAGAGAGGCATCCGCCGGTGTAGTCGTGGCCGAGTGGTTAAGGCGATGGACTAGAAATCCATTGGGGTCTCCCCGCGCAGGTTCGAATCCTGCCGACTACGATCTGAGTTGCCCTTTTCTCACCAGGGCAAGCTCTTCCTCACGTTTTGCACAGACACCGCCCGCCTGCAGACATCCGGCCGGGCGGCCGCGGCCAGCCCGAGGGAGAGGAGGCGGGACCCCTTGACAGCAGGACGCAGCCCCTCCTCCCGGAACGGCGCCTGTTGCCCGCGCCATGCAGCAGAGCCCGGCGCCCGCCGTGCTGGTCACCACCAGGTACCGGGAGGGGTCGGAGAAAGTGAGCAGAGACCCCGCCGCCAGACTCAGCTTCGCCTCAGCGGCTGTGGGCGCTGCCGCCGCGGGCCCGATCGCCGCGGCCTTCCCTTTACGGGGCGCGGCCCGCGCAGCCGCTCCCACGGCGCAGTCCGGGGAGCGGAGCGGAAGGGAAGGGAAGGGAAGAAAAGGGAATAGACCCCGGGGCGGCCGCTGAGGGGAGGCCAAGGGGCGGAGGCTGCTGAGGCGAGGTCGAGGTGGGTGGTGGGTTTCTGGTGCGGGATTTGCCCCCGTGACACTCCGGATATAGGCTGTTCCTGGAGTTTCCTGGCATTTTCACAGCCGGAAGAGGTCACTGGTGTCTGCCCTGTCTTGTGTAACTACTGTCCTTCGGTCCCTTCCTCCTGTGGTAGCTTGGGGTTGTTCCCGTCCGCATTGTTTGACACTGCAGCGTGTGCTCCCACTCTCCAGGAACATCTCCTTGTCAGTGTTTCTAAGTGGGTCAGAAGGAATTGGAATTCATTCTGAAGCGTACACCCACATTTTTGAGACATCGGGCCTTGAGCAACCTGGTCTAATGGAAAGTGTCTCTGCCCATGGCAGGGGGGTTGGAACTGGATGAGCTTTAAGGTCGGTTCCAACCCAAACCATTCTATGATTCTATACTGTCGTTGGTGCTTTTGTCTGACCCCTATTCTCCACCACCATGCCCTGCGCCCCAATCCTTATGTCCTCTAAGGCATAGGGAGCCCGTCTGGCTTGAGGTTAGGCCAGAAAAGGGCAAAATAAGTTTGCTCTGTTATCCTGCCTTCTTGAAACCATGCACAAGGTGGTTGCACAGGTGCTGTTTTCAGTTGCATTAAACTTTTAAAACCTGTATTTTCCTAGATGTGGTGAATGAACCCTCAAGAGAAATGCCTCAAGAAGAAAATGCTTGCCGCAATCTTTATAGGATAGAGATACCTCATTTCTTTTTTCTTTTTTACCCCCACAAGAAATTTAACCACATGAAAGCAGTTCCCTATCAGATGCGACGTAAGAAGCAGAAGTGTTGATTCAGCAAGGTCCTAACTCTTGCACCTACCTCCTAGGACATAAGTAGCAACTATTTCAACTACATTAACTTCAAAGCCATTATTTTAATCCTTAAATATTTGGCTGTATCAGGACCTGACTTCCTTTGGAGCAGTGGCCTTGAACCTTCAAACATATCTAACTTAACTTGCATGTTTTGTATAAATGACTTAATATATTAAGTTTAGCCTTGGACATGGAACTCTGAACACCTGGATTTATTTTGCAGTCAATAGACTTTACCACTTGCAAATTGTCTCACTGGTACTGGAATGCTTTCAGTGATAAAAGTGGATAGATAACGTGTGTATGGGATTAAGGCTTTAGCAAGTGAATATCTTTTCTAACTTGTGAGATAGGATAGCTGTATAGTTGTGACCTTTTCACTCTGTAGGTACTGATTCTGGGAATAGGATTCCTTGTTGCTATGGAAATTTAAATAATTTGCATACTTGTAGTTAGAATACACAAAGAAATTAAAATGTTTGCTGGCTAATTTGTATCTGATACTTTGCCTGCACTTAATGAATGAGATGGCTGTACAAGTTTTTTCTCCTTTTACTACAGCCTGGGTTGTCACAGTTTCTTCCCCTTTGGGCTGAGGTTGCTGGAGCTGGGTGCTGCTGATAGGGCTAAGTTTATTGAGGCAGAAAGTGCAGAGTCTGCTCTCCTGGCCACACAGACACTGGAATAAAGTTTCTCTGGTCACAGCACTTACATCTCTTACTTTGCTTTCTTCCTTGCAATGGCTGCTTTTCCCCCCTCACTCATCTTGGCCTTTCAGCAGAGAAAGCAGATTAATTAAAGTGTAAAGCCTCTATGTTATATGCAAATCAAAAGACAGGAATGAAAAACTGGCTCTTCCATGAACTGTGCACGGTGTTCATCTGACCTTTATATAGTTCCTGCTTCCTCTGTCCCATGTCGATCCTGCATGATCTGATTGTGCTAGCACAGGGTTACTGGTATGAATGGTCTCCTTGTAGTCAGGTGAAGTGGAAAGTTAATCACATGCCCAAGTCTTCCCTGAGCTGCCTGTACTGTAGTCAAAAGCTGAGAGTTACACAAGCTAGATTTAAATATGGAATAGAAGCAGTAAACCTGTGTGTCCGGTTTAAATAACCAACTTACTCCTTTTGGTTCTTTTATAAAGCTACTAGTGTAAAAATAATTGTGTTTGATATGAAAAATGCAAGAAAAGGATATTGTCTTGGAATCTGTAGGTGGTGCTTCCATTTGAATAATGATAACAGTACCAAATGAATTAAGACACTGAGGCTGCTTACTTTGAAACTAAGGCATTACAAGAACTAGCGTGTGCTTTGGTATTACACTATATCTGCCTCAGCCTCCCTGCTTTCTGTTAATTTAAAATTATTTTTATGTTTAAAAACCATACAATCCTTTTGCTATGGAAGAGATAATAGGGGTGGGTTTCCTGTAAGAGATGATAATGAAAGTGATTAGTGATTACAGGCCTGAAGCTAACAAACAAAAATGTAGCTGTTCCCCTTCACTCTAATTGCTTTCCATTACAGTCATTTTAACTCAGACTTTTAAGTTTAAAAGAAAAACCTTGGGTGTAGAGGAGGTACTTATTAACTTCATGGCATTTTTAGACTCTTTGATGCAGCAGCACTCACAGTGAAGTCGTGTCATCTTGGAACATCTGTACATGGTTGGCATTTTAAGCTAAGTAAGGCCACTTAGGAAGGATGGTTTACTGGTGTTTTTTTTCTTTTATTTACATCAGAGGTGAAAAGCAGCTTAATCTGTCATTTATACTCTTTGGCAGTGTTAGCAGAAGTCACTTCTGAGTACCATCCTTTTGGCTGCAGTCATAGCTGTAGTCACAATTTCTGAGTGACTACAGAAGAGCATTCCTTTTGTTGCAGGTATATTCTAAAAAACCCAGATCCAGCTGATTTTACTGGCAAGTGTCCTTTGAGTCTGCATTTTGGATGCCACTGAAGAAGACAACACTCCAGATAATGACTGTTACTTATGGGTTTGACAGACTGCTGTGTGAAAGCTAGGCACCTCTGTATTTGTACATGAACACCGTTGACTCTGTGTTTAGAGCCCAGCAGTGTGTAACTGAGAACAAAATTTTGACTGATAGTGTAAAGTCAAGTCTTTGACTGACAGAAAAAAACAGAATCAGAGCAAACAGGGTCACGTTTAGATGCCTAGTATAAAATCCTAGCGATGGTACAGCTATTGTTAAAGCCCTGATGTTTTAAACATGGCTTGCAAAGAGGATTGGGTACAAAATTTGGCCTGTGCCCTTGTTTGCTGCTCTCTGATCTATAGAGAACTCTCAAGATATTCTCTTTAAAAAGCTTTTTATTCAGTTTTGCATGGGAGATTCAGAGGTTGACTTCTTGGGAAAACTCAAGTTTCAAAAGAACTGGTCAAGTTTTGACATGATGAGAGGAGTCTTTTGAAACTTTCTTTGAAACCAGATTGTTTAAACCTCTTTAAAGTGTATTTCAAGCTCATACGCCTCATGTATCCTTAGATGAAAGGGCATCTGTGCTGATGAATCTAAACTTCCTGAAGGAAGAGGCAAGAATTCTACATGACACCTCTGCAATCCATGGGAAGTCCAGGGAAGATGGGATTTGGCATTCGCTATACAGCTAAGGTTAAAAATAAAAAGCAGAAAAAACATTTAATGAAAAGAATTATTTTTTTTAACAGTCATGCTTTTAAAATGCTTTTAAAAAACATTCACTCACATAGAGGACGGATGCAATTGAAGATGTGTTCAGTGTTTTCAATGCTCTGGGTGATAAACTTCTTTTTGATTATGGCAGAGTGCTTGGTACCAGCAACAGCAACAGTGAATGTGCTTGGCATAGAGGTAACTTTGGGGAAAGGACCACTGACCAGTTTTGGCTTCCAGCCTATTGAAACAGCTGTTTATGTCATTAAATATACCGTTCTCTTGTGCCCCAGTAGCAGCTGCTCAGTCTTACTCTTGATGTGTGAGCACTATAATATGATCCTGGCATTCCTGTTGCAAAAATGTCATAAATGATCCCTTGGGTGTGAATCCAGGGGGAAGATGATGCCATTGTCCTGTGGATCTGAAGCTGGTAGGAGAAGAAAATGTGTTGAATAAACTGCAGCAGCAGCTTCCTTGTTGCATATTCCTCCAAGAGGAACATTGATGATTCTGACTGTTGGCAACTCTCAGAGGTTAACGCTGTGATTATTTGTCTACTTTAACTGCTTATGAAAGGACAGGTATTTTTGTTTCCAGTGGGATTTTCTGTGGGAAAGCTGAGGTACTTTAACTAGCATGCCCTTTCTGCTATTTAGCAACAACCACTGTCCATCAGACATTCAAAACAAGAAGGCAGCTTCAAGAGATCATGTATTCCTTTAACTTGCTCAGTCCTTATAGGTGTTGGTTGAAATGAGAGTCTTTCCACTGACTTTCTTGACATTTGAAATAGATCCTCAGGGAGTCTTCGTGCCAATGCCTGAACTCTGCTTTTATTTTCTTCCCTAGGCAAATTCAGAATACACACACGGGGTTGGATTTGTCAGTGCCAGAATACCAGGAAATCCGTGGGAAGATGATGTCTGGCCACGTAGAGTATCACATTGTCGTTGTTACCCGACTGGCTGCCTTCAAATCAGCAAAGCACAAGCCTGAAGATGTAGTTCAGTTTATGGTAAATGTTTAATCAGTGCTGTGTCAGTGATCACTTTCTTAATCAGCTTTGATTATTTTGGTTCTGATGTAGCAGAAAGAATCATAGAATCATAGAATAGTTAGGGTTGGAAAGGACCTTAAGATCATGTAGTTCCAACCCCCCTGACATGGGCAGGGACACCTCACACTAAACCATGCCAACCAAGGCTCTGTCCAGCCTGGCCTTGAACACTGCCAGGGATGGATGGAGCATTCACAACTTCCCTGAGCAACCCATTCCAGTGCCTCACCACCCACACAGTAAATAACTTCCTCCTTATATCCAATCTAAACTTCCCCTGTTTAAGTATTAGCCCATTACCCCTTGTCCTATCACTACAGTCCCTCATGAGGAGTCCCTCACCAGCATCCTTATAGGCCCCCTTCAGATACTGGAAGGCTGCTATGAGGTCTCCACGCAGCCTTCTCTTCTCTAGGCTGAACAGCCCCAACTTTCTCATCCTGTCTTCATAAGGGGCATATGAGGACACCAGGACTGCACACAATACTCCAAGTGAGGTCTCACGAGAGCAGAGTAGAGGGGCAGGATCACCTTCTTCGACCTGCTGGTCGTGCTCCTTTTGATGCAGTCCAGGATACAGTTGGCTTTCTGGGCTGTGAGCGCACACTGAAGCCGGCTCATGTTCATTTTTTCATCGACCAACACCCCCAAGTCCTTCTCTGCAGGGGTGCTGTGAATCTCTTCTCTGCCCAGCCTGGAGCTGTGCATGGGATTGCTCCAACCCAGGTGTAGCACATTGCACTTGGCATGCTTAAACTTCATCAGGTTGGCATCAGCCCACCTCACAAGCATGTCAAGGTCCCTCTGGATGGGATTCCTTCCCTCCAGCGTATCAACCACACAGCTTGGTGTCACTGGCAAACTTGCTGAGGGTGCACTCAATCCCACTGTCCATGTCACCCACAAAGATGTTGAGTAAGATCGGTCCCAGCACTGATACGTGAGGAATACCACTCGTTACTGATCTCCAGTTGGACATTGAGCCATTGAGCACTACTCTTTGCATGCAGCCATCCAGACAATTCTTTATCCACCGAGTTGTCCATCTATCAAATTGATGTCTCTCCTATTTAGAGACAAGGATGTCATGTGGGTCAGTGTCTAATGCTTTGCACAAGTCCAGGTAGATGACATCAACTGCTCTGTCCCTGTCCATCAGTTCCGTAGCCCCATCATAGAAGGCCACCAGATTGGTCAGGCAGGATTTCCCCTTAGTGAAGCCATGCTGGCTGTCGCCAAGCGCCTTGTTTTTCATGTGCCTTAGCATGCCTTCCAGGAGAATCTGCTCCAAGATTTTGCCAGGCACAGAGGTGAGACTGACTGGTCTGTAATTCCCTGGGTCATCCATTTTCCCCTTCTTGAAACTGGGGGTTATATTTCCCTTTTTCTAGTCATTGGGAACTTCACTTGACGGCCATGATTTTTCCAATATGATGAACAGTGGCTTATTTAGGGTACATTTAATTTGATCTGCTTTAATTGTCTGCTGAACCCTTCCCAAGAAATGTGTTTCTCTGTCCCTTGACTACAAAGGAGCTCTTAAGGCAGTGAGCCCTGTTGCATGCTGTGAACATCTTCTCTTTTTGGATTTTTTGGGGGCAACTATAATGTCAAAGTGATTTGTGTGGTTACCTGGTAGACTATTAGCCCTAGTGTAACTTACACTCTGTAGGAGATAGCTGATAAATGGATATTTACACAGTCTTGTTTGCGGATAAAGCTGTATCTGTCAATGTTGTGAGGAGGTGCATGCCGAGGCGATCTCATACACAGATTGCACTCCTTATATTGTATGTAACATTAAGGTAAAAGCAGCAATCCTGGCATAAGAGTCTGTTCTGTTCTTCCTCCTTGTCTAACTGCTTGTCCTCACTCCTGCAGTGTTTCCTCTGCACCAGGGTTTTGTGGCTATTCTGTAACATCAGATGAGGAATTGGTCCTTGCTAAGAATGGATATTTGGGGGTTTGTAATTTGCTACTAATTTACATCTGTTTCTCAAGCATGTGAGTTGCAGAGCCCCTGAGGTTTGTTTTAGCACAGGGGATGGGCCTGACATGAGCAGGTAAGAGAAGGGATGTGGAATCACTTGTTTTCTGTAGCAATGCCTGCTTATATTATGCAGTATTTCCATGCAGCTCTGTTCAAGAAAGAACCTGACTAAACTTGAGGTGTTAAACTGGGCTATTGTCATCTAACATTTTGCTTCACTTAAGAAAAAGTAGATAAAAACATTTTGTTTATAAAGAGGAGAAACAGACTTCCTACTGTGACCCCCTTCTTGCTAAGATTGT
This sequence comes from Ara ararauna, assembly GCA_028858755.1. NCBI lineage: Eukaryota > Metazoa > Chordata > Aves > Psittaciformes > Psittacidae > Ara > Ara ararauna. Next base: position 23,787,404 of record CM054379.1, read on the forward strand.
TCTTTCCCATGTCTGCTCTCTCTAGGAGGATTTTCCGCACTTAGTTGCTCTTCTCAAGTGCAGTGAACCTGTCTGATTTCTTCTCTGGTCAGACCTCCTGATATTTCATTCTTCATGAAGAAGAAAACAGGTGTAGTTTGACTGGAACATCAACTCCTCAGATACATATATTTTTCAGCTGACTAAGTCTGATACATTGTGTAGTTTGGTGTGTGACAGTAATTTAAAGCCATCAGCTTTGCACTGATTCATTCCCATGAATCTTTTCTCTGTGTGTTACTGGAAGGAACAGAGAGATTCACCTGTCCTGACTTATCTCTCGGTAAGTTGGGTATTTTAATCTGTGTCTGTCCCTGCTTTTATGGTCAGTGGGGAGATGGGGAATGAGGTGACTATCTGGAAATGCCTCTCTGACTGCAAAGGGAAACCATTCTGCATTATAGACAGATGGGTCTGGAGGCTTCAACTCCAGGCTAAAATGCTTAAGGCTCAGTTGAGTTGCACACAAGTCACTGTCTATATCACTGGAGGTGCCCTGGGATTTTCCACCTAGCCTTCAAAAGGTTGTGGGTCTGCCATCCATAGGTCCTGTGTCATACTTGCCTGCCCCACACAAGCCATTTGGATACCCCGGAGCATCTCAGATGGCACAAGATGCCTGATGGAAGGCAGAACAATCTGTTCTGTGTGATCAGGTCTGCATTTGCTTTGGATGTCTAAGCACCCATCCCAGTAAGTGCAGTATTATTGAGGAGATGTAGCTGAGCATCTACAATGTGGGGGAATCCACTTTGCATAACATATACAGTTGTTTCCATTTGAGAAACTCAAAATTACTCTAGGTGCCTGCAGAGGCCTGGCAGATGTGATAGAGGACATAAAGGTATTGGCACTGCCTTGGAACAGAGTGAGGTGAGGTAAGTGCACCATTCCAAAGTACCAGTAGCTGTTATGTTCAGGTGTGTTGAGTTTCAGTCACATCTTCTCAAAATGTAGTGACTGTATCTGACTGTCATGAGAGTTAAGACACCTCCTGCGCATACGCAGTTGTCTTACCCTGGAGGCAAGTCCCAGCACTATGGCTGCCAGATGAGCTGAGTTGCACCCCTAGTGTCTGTGTAGTGCTCTGTTCTGGTGGATGTTGTAACAGCACAAACAGGACACGCTACATTTCCCCAAAGAGTTTTGGAGGTGACTTGTAAGAGAACCAAATGGCTGGGGAATAGCAGAGAAAGATGAGGTTATACTGGGCAGCAAATTTAACACAGATACGTATCACAAGGTGGAGTGGGATGAGACATCTGAAAGAGGAAACAGAAACAACTGTTTGCCGGTTCTGCCTTCCCAACTACAGGAGGGGGATGGGAGAGGGAGCTTTTTTTTTTTTTTTTCTTAATCCTGTTTTTCTGTGTTTGAAATTATCAAATTTGAGAAGTTGGAAGGAGCCAGTGTCACAGTGCTGAGATGACAGGTAGGTGAGAGAAGATGGATAGGCATGGTAGGATTCTCATTGTCTCTGGAGACGTTAATCTGATTTTGGCTACGTCAGGAGCCAGGTCTGTGTTTTGTGACCCTTTGTCTTTCTTTTTCTTCCTCCTCCTTCCCCTCTTTTTCTCTTGAAACACAATCCAAATGGTCTAGCTGTTCTTCTATCTCTTTCCAGCTGGAGTGATTGCCTTCCATATTGTCATGCCCTAGGTGGCAGCAACGAACCTGGCTTTCTGTGTGTTAGGCTGTGAGCAATGGGATTGAGCAGCATTTATTGCTCAAATAACTTCTCTGTGCTTCCTGAGAAAAGATGGTGAGCAAGACAGGCACGTCCTCTAAGCTAGCTGTGATCTCTGGGCTGTGATTTAGATCATCTGGATCGAGATATGTTAAGGGCCTGTGACCAAAACCGGATGAACATCAGAAAGAGATTTCAGATCTGACCTGTGAAGTTACTAGCCTTTACTGTGGGTCTAAACAATCCAGAGTTCCCTGTTCCCCAGCCTTAATGGGGCTATGCAAACTCAGTATCATAGAATTTCTAATTGAAACGTTTGTGGAGCAGTAACAGAAGAATTCACTTCTGTGATGACTTTCAGATCTAAATTCTTAGAAACTGGAGAGATTTTTTTAATTAAAAAAAAAATCTGTAGAACAGGGCAAATGGGTTGTAGAACTGCTTAACCTTGAGGTTCTGTTTGGTAACTGAAGAAAACGTCGGCTGCATTTCTTTCAAAGATCAGAATACTCTTGTCCTATTGAAAAAGTGAAACTGATTTTATCTTCAGTAGTGCATCAGAAGTACTGCTGCAAAGGTGATAGTTAATTATTGCCTGTAGATTTGCCATTTTCTGGGAGAAGAAGAAAGGGTGTTTTTTATCTTGAATGCATTTGTTCAAGCCACAGCTTACCCTTTTTAGCATTTAACTTCTCTCTTCCAAGCCTTATTAAAAATCCACCCAGGCTATAGTGCCTTCTCTTTCTATCTACTCCCAGTTTAATTGCTTCTTTTTTTACAAGTTACATTTGTTAGTTGAGTTCTTTCTTTTTTCAAAGCTGAACAAATAACTACTGGTGCTTGACAGGCACAGCACATTTTTGGGAGGAATTTACTGTAGAACTGTCTTCCTCTCATAAAATGAGGGAGTGTAAATATGTGGGTGTGTATTCATCTATCGATGCCTGTTTGCATATGTTGGCCTTCTTTCTGTGAGCCTCAGAATCTGCATGTTGGAGTTGCTATTTTCTGATCATACAGGTGTGTTGTGAAGATAAATTCCTTCACATTATGACCTCTGTGATGGGGAGGGAGGGGGAGGGGAAATCCTTGCTCAGTGTAACAATAGGCTCAGGAGCCGTTAAGAATTCATGTTGATTAGAAAGAAATATTAGAGTGCTTGCTCTTCTGCTGGGCAGAACAGATGGGGAGAGCAGCATGTGGCCCTGTAATTAAAATCTATCATAATGCATACCCATGAGGTCACCAAGCAACATTAATTATAATATGGCTTGCATTGGGAGTGTCCAAGTGAAAGCTTGGTTTGTGCTGTCTGTGAGAAGAGATGCTTTTGTTCCTGTATCCAAAGCTAATGGTTGTTTTAAAGGACAGTGCTGCTGTATCTCCATTTGCTGACAGTGTGAAGAAGTGGGCTTTGTAAAAAGAAAGTCACAGTAGTTTAACATGAGATACTATAAAACCACCAAGAGTGCTCTTCACTAGCATGCAGTGGATGGCCAACGGGCTTGAGTTAGCTCTGAGATCTCCACCTCGCTGAAATCCTTGCAGTAGATATAAAGCATATCAAGACAAGTTGGAGGTTAGAAATGGGGCGTTAAAATGAGCATTAAAGGGAAAGAAGGCATTAAATCCCATTAATACTGAGTGGGATCAAATTCTCTTATGCAAAACTGAGACTCCCAGCTCATATCCTGCAGGCATTCTGGTGTCTGTACTTTCATATGTGAGGTTCTTGTGAAGAAGGGGGCAAAGCACATGCATGAGATTTGAGGGATTAGCAGCAAACTTCAGGCTTTCACTTTGAACTTCACCATGGTTTTCTTAACCTTCTAGCTATATTTGATCATATCCAGCTTATTTTTTCCTGGTGCAAAAACTACTCAACCCATCCCTGTCTCTCTTTAAGTTCTGTGTTGGATGTTAACTGTTACAGGCAAATAGGGTCTTGACCTGGCAAATATGCACATGCTTTGCTGTATTTGCATGATTAACTCTTTTGAAGTGAAGTAGGATGAGCCTTTGATATTGTGACTTGACAGAACTCCTTGAAGTGCTTGCACTCAGGCTGACTTACAGGTGGTGGGGGTTTAGCTCCACAGTGCTCACAGAGTTCAGTTAGAGGCATGGAGGGGGAGAAGATTATTACAGGGTCAAGACATAGAGGAATTACAGACAGCAGAAGAAAAATATCTGAATATTAATCAAATGGGACTTTGTAGGATTGATAAAATGGGGTTTAGAGCAGCATTTCTTTTCTATCCTAACATTTTGGGCCATAGGATCCATCAACCATTTTTAAAGGGTTGTGAGTGGTAACTAGGAAAAGCAGGATTTAATTTTGTTACATGCTGATATGCCTTTCTCCTGGAAAAATTGTTAGAGGACATCAAATGGAAAAGGTCCAAAATTGTCATGGCATAGCGGTGTTTCCTGACTGGAAGGATGTGAGAATGCTCTGTGTGATGCATGGGACTCGTCTTGAGAACATGCATTCTGTGAGATCTGGCCAGCGTTTTGTAAGGCCCCTGTGTTGCCTCTCTTGCTGCATCTGGCTCTGGGGTCTCTAGTACAAGAAAGACACAGACCTGTTGCAGTGTGTTCAGAGAAAGGGCACGAGTATTGTCATAAGGGCTGGAGCACCTCATCTGTGAATACAGGGCTGAGAAAGTTGGGCTTGTTCAGCCTGGAGGAGAGAAGGCTCTGAGGAACCTTGTGGCTTTTTGATACATAAAAGGGGCTTATAAGAAAGATGGAGAGTTTTTACCAGCCCAGTAGTGACAGGACAAGGGGCAACAGTTTTAAACTGAAAGACGGTGAATATAGATTAGACATAAGGAAGAAATTTCTTATGATGAGGATGGTGAGACACTGGCACAGGTTGCCCCAAGAAGCTGTGGCTGCCCCATGCCTGGCAGTGTTCAAAGCCAGGCTGGATGGGGCTTTGAGCAACCTGGTCTAGTGGAAGGAGGGGTTTGGTCTTTAAAGGTCCCTTCCAACCCAAACCATTCTGTGATTCTAAATGCATCGGTCTGAGGTTGTTGGATTTAACCAGTCTTGCTGCTGCATTTCCAGCACCCAAACCAAGGTAAAGCTGGCAGTAATGTTGAGTGAAGATGTAGAAGCAGATGGATAGCCGTTGGAGAGCCTTCAGCTGCCAGGGGCTTGCCGGGATCAGCATTGGCATTGGTGGGGAATGGTTTAGGCTGCAGGTTTAACACCTTGGCAGTGTAGTAGGTTATCCCAGCAGAGGGCATCCCCACACTGCTGGATATGAGCTTCCATGGTGTGGTGCAGGCATATGGGTAGCAGATTAGTATGCTTTGGATATACTGCTATCATAATTTGTAAGCTGTGTCGCGTGTTATGGTTGTTCAAAGCCTTGCAGATTCACAAAGGCTCAATTAGCAATAGGATGCGAGGGTGTGCATTTGCTTTAGCTTCAGTGGTGTAATTAGACATAAATTGGGATTTATGAATAATTTACAGAGTTTGATAGGGGAGGAATGAAAATTAAGTAGGAAGAAATACTTTTGTATGTTTCAGTACAGTGTTAGGTTTTGAGTATTTTAAAGCTGTTTTGGCATAGTCTTGTTGATTGGCTGCTTTCAGACAATATATTATTTATTACTGAAATTAATTAGATGTTAAATATTTTTCACAAATCAGACTTGATTTTTTTTTCTGGTGGAGGGTAATGTTCTTTATTCTTGGGGCAGGGGGGAAGTACCAGTGAATTACCCATTGCCTTTATATTTGTGCTTCCACAGTATTTTGGGAGAGGTGCTGGTATCATACTTTGTTCAGAGTGATACTGGGACTTAGCGAACTAGAAAAGTACAGTAATTCAGAAATTCCAGAATTGCTTTCCTCTCTATTTTGGGGGTGTCTTTCAAAGAGAGGATTGTTTTACTCTGGGAGCATCACTTTAGTGCTTGGTTGTTACATTGCATGTTGGATCCTGCATGCAGAGCACAGTGTTGCTCGTACTTACCTGTATTACCTTAAGGACACAAGTCTAAAATTCTTGATTTTCACTCTTTTGTCAACTCAGGTTTGATTTTGTGCTTCAGGTCTTTCTTAAATAGCTGCTTGCTTCTTGTGACTGGGCATTGAACCCATAGCAAGCATTGTATAGCTGAAATGCAGTTTTCAAATCAGCCAGCTTGGTTGATAATTACTGCACAAGGCAGGGAAGCATGAAAGCTAAGGTGGTTATTGCTCTTTATGCCTATGTCTAATTTAGTAAATTGGGTGTGTCTGTTAATGTCAGGACCCGTTTTCTGACCTGGAGGGCAGCTAGCGCAGTCTGGCTGCATCCATAATAGGAAACTTTTTTACTGTCAGCAGTAGGCATTGGTACCCAAACTGGCTACTGTGTGGTCTCTGCACCAGGCTAAACCTTGGGTTGAAAAAATATCTGTGGGAGTGCCAGCTGCCCAGAGTCACAGCTGTGCTGGACATTGCCAGATTCCAGGAGGCACTATAAGGCTCAATAGACACTCTCAGGTTCCAGTGCCTGAGAATATGCCTGATACTGTTTAGTTTGCTAGTATAGGTGTAGTTTATGGATTCTGGGTTAATCTGTAACTCGTTTCCCTTCTCCTTCTGTGCTTTTTTTGAGTTGCCTTTCTTTTATCACTGTGTTGGTAGAAGAACTCTGCCTGCTTACATCCCAAAATGTAGTGCTTGAGTCTCTCCATCTTTTGTATTACAGTATTAATTAGGATTCACTCCATTAGAGTTTACCAACACGTGTTACAGGGGAGGATAAGAACTGGACCCTAGTAGAGGATCTGTGCCATATGTGCTCCACTAGGAATAGTTTTTGGATTGTGGATTGGAACTAGATGATCTTTAAGGTCCCTTCCAACTCAAACCATTCTGTGATTCTGTGATTCCATTAATGTCTTTTTTTAATCTAACTCTGTATTATGGAAACACATACACAGATTATGGGACCGTGGAGGGCCATGATGGTCTGTATAGTCTGTATAGTACCACAGTCACAGAGCATGACAGTAACCCTTCGTTTTACCTGTAACATCACTTAGTGTTTTGTTTATGTGTGCTTTTTGTGTGTTGATTTTTTAAGGTACCAAATTAAAAATTTAAATTTACATAAAGTCACACCTTTTCTAACCACCATTCCCATCAGTATTGCTTTCCTTGTAATATCTTGGGCCTTACTTCTCCTCAGGCTTCCTGTCTTTGTCTACAAAAGGAATGACTCCATTTACTGTTGGCAACTTCTCCCTGTATGAGAACATGTAGGCCATGGCCAAGCTGTTGGTTATTTTCTCATAGATAAACTGAATAGTCATGTGTCAGCTGAGGTCTTTACCCGTTGGTTTCTGTATTAGGTGCTCTGCACAGCAGCAAACATGCCAGGTTTTTTAGGCCTTAACAGTCAGAAGGGCACTGAAGCCTACCAAGGCTGAGAAATGGGTCTTCTGGCTTAGTGATCAGAAGGTACAGGCTGCTTTTTCCGTCACATACCTGCCTGACTGGGCTTCTCTTCCCTCTATCTCTCAGGGATAGGTATTGTATACCTAATTTTTAATGGACAAGGAGTTTTGCTGGGAGAGAAGAGTGGAGCAGTGACCTTCCCAGTATTTCATTAGTTGATGAGTCAGACAAATGGACGCTGGGTATCTGTCAATGAATTTCAATTTCATTAGGGAGCGGATTTTAATAGTAGAATTAGAAGACCAGCAGCAGTGCTTGGGGATTCATTGTACACATAACAGGGTTTTGCTAGGCTATATGTAAAGCTCCTTGGTAATACATGTTTTTCCACTTCAGTTTCCAGAGTGAATGTTTCACAGTGCTTAAACTACTGCTTTGCTGCTTATGTGTTCCCTGTAAAGAAACTTAATGCAGGCAGCATGTTTCATTGCAGGTTTCCAAGAAGTACAGTGAGATAGAGGAGCTCTACCAGAGACTGGCAGCACGATACCCACAGGCTTCTCTTCCACTCTTGCCTAGAAAAGTGCTCTTTGTGGGGGAATCTGACATCTGTGAACGAAGAGCCATGTTCAATGATATCATGAAATTCATCTCAAAAGATGAGGATCTGGCAACCAGTCCTGAATTACTGGAATTTTTAGGTAACTAAAAGATGTGAGTGTCCCCTCTCCCATGAGTGTGCTTGATGAAAGCATTAAGTTCTTGACCCAGGTAGTTAAAAAAATGGAGAATGGCAGAATAAATGTTGTCACTGAAAATACCCTCTTGTGCATCTACAGTGCTGCATAGTCATGCGTCTTCCCCTCCTCTCAGTGGACACATGCTTCATTCAGAAGTGTTGATACCACAATAATTGCTTTATAGATATCTATCCCACTGTCTCTGATTCCCTTAGGTGTATACATAAGCTGTGATTCAGAACACCTAAGTTTAGGAGGCTAAATAACTATATATTGTCAGTGGAGAGATGAACACTAAAGGGACAGTGCAGGGTCTCCCTTAGTAATCAATTATTCCAACTGTCTTCATACTGTGGACAGATTGGGTGCAGATCAAAACCAGCCTTAGAATAAAGACTCACCCTACCAAATGATGTGGAATTCAGTACGTACACTGCAGTCCCTCAAGCTAGTTGTGTACTTTCCTTACAGATGCTGACTGCATAGTCAATATATTCGATGGTGTTTAGAGAGACTCAACATAAAACAGGTGACCGTGGGGATAAGATAAGCAGCATCCTAATGTTTACTGCCTACCCAAGTCAGCACTCTCTTGCCCATAAGGGGAGCATAAGACCACTCCCTTAGTGTAGATACTCATCTGGCAGATGCAGACATGAAAAGCTGGGTGAGATGAGTCTCCATGTCACTTTAACAGTGAAAAGGATCAAACTGAATTTTATCCATCGTGGTTTTCACTAGCCTATTTTTAGCTAATCTGATTGTTTTAAATTGCTTTCCTGAGTATCTAGAGACTCCACAGCAAGCAATAGTTCTCTTGTTACATGCAAAGCTCAGGAGAATAAGTGTGGTGAGGATAGTTGGTTGAAGCACATGTTTCAGTTTGCTGAATTTGCTCAGGTGAATGGATCCCTTGCATCCTTAAGGGAGTCAGAACTTCGGCTTTATTTTTGAGTGTCAATTGAAGAGCTGCTATGGAAACTTTTTTGTGCTGTCCAATGCTCTAAATTTAGCCTAAAGGTATTAAATTAATATCAAAAAGTGGACTTTAGCTCAGCTAGCTATGTGAAAGTTAGGTACCTACATCAAAACGGAGTATTTATGGGCTCTCTGTAGCCAGTGGAGAGAAATAGGCACTTCAGAGGGAAACTCCTTTTCAGACAGCTTTATTTGGATGGGATGAATCACCATGTGGAAATGCTATTGTTTCTGTGACTACAGAAGGAACATAAATAAGGAGATTAGGCATGTAATGCTATGTCTCAGATAAAGTTCATTTCCTCTATCTTCCTCTACTTAACCACTTTAAATCAGTAAACAGATCAGACACATAATGACACATAGTGGTAGACAGGACAGTCAGGAATGGTGAAAGGATGTCACAGAAGCTGATTGTATCCTCCACTTCCCCAAACAAACCATCAGGAGCAGGTGCAAGGTATTAAATAAAATATAAATGTTATCCTGTGTACTCAGTTTTGCATTCCTTATCATGTTTTGCAGGAACAAAATCTAGTAGTGCCATTGATTTCAAGGGTAAAAACATTCCTGATGACAAGGAGAAAGAAGATGAAGAAAATGAGGCATGGGATTTTTTCAAAGAGGAGAAGACACCTGACTTAATCTCACAGCTTTCATCAGTGGAAAATGCCAAAAAAGGGGAGAAAAATGAAGAGGAAGAGGAAGAAGATTTAGACCCTCTTGGTATTATCAGGTATGGCTGGTAGTGCCCTTGTTACTTAGTTTTTAGCCTAGTTTTCTAAACAAATAAGGCTGTTCTATGTCACTGTCCCCTGATCCCGACATTTTTTAACGTCGACCACTTTCAGCTGAATTTCACGGAGGAGAAGCCTCTGCAGTTCGTGAAGGAGGTGCCTTGGTAGAGGGAAGAGACTTTGTAGTGTCTCTTAGTGCATTCCTCAGGAAATCCAAGTGACAGAGGGACATTGTGAATACCTTGATAACGGTCTCATCTATAGTGAGTACTTTACTGGACACTGCAAGGTTCCAACATAAAACATAAAGTCACCATGGTCCATTGGATGTGCTGATCTGGAGTACACTGGTGTTTACAGTGTCTGGAACTACTTTTGAGCTCCCTTGTGTCTACAAGGAGGTAAAGTTATAGCAGCATAAAGACCAAAAGAACCAACATTTCAGTTGTGATGTTCACAAATAGGCTTTTCTTTCTTTCTTCCCTTATCTGAAGGTGTCACATGCTAAATGCTGCTAAGGCATAAGCAATAAAGCTTGAGAAACAATAATTGAATCAAGGCTTGCTGATGTTAGTATCTGGGTTTGCTTACCTATGCAATAATTATCAGACAGTTATTTTCTTCTCCTCAAGATGGAATTTCTCAGTTCCCAAAACCATTTCTAACTGCTGAAGCCTGGAAGCAAATTTAGCTCCTCAGTGCCTGGTATCTTGAGTAGTGACTACTCTTTTTAGGGTGTCTCAGGCTTTAGATGTCCAAGTAGAAAAAGCTTAAATGTTCTTAATCTTCAGTAGGCACTGACTGACTCAACTGAATTGTTTCAGCCACCCACAGTTACCAGCCACTTTGAATTTCTTTCTCTTTGACTCAGTGCTTTCAAAATGCTTCTTCATAGCAATAGGCAGTAACTGGTAAGTAACAAGCTAGAGCTGTCTCTTGGTGTTTCCCAATTGCCTTGAATCATTTCCAAAGGGTTCATTTACTTCAACCTCTAAGCTGGAGTCTCCCACACTTGGTTGGGTCAACTACAATGATTAATACTGGAAGCACCATTTGGACTTTGCTTCTGCTATTAAAATCATGTGATTGTTGACGTCAAGATATCATCCTTTTTACTTGAAGTATTTAATCCTTTATGTATCACCAGAAAACTTTAAATGTTATTCTTTTGACAAAGCACATGCTTAGTTACTCAGCATCAAAATTATTCTTTTGTTGAAGAGTTTAAAAAAGTTAAATAACTATTTACAGTAAGAAGTTAGATAAAGCAGTACTTCCCACCAAATGGTCCTTAGCTGTAAGTTTACAAAAGAAGCTGTCCTTTTTTGGATAAGAAAATGATCTATTGGTTTAGCAAATGCAATGTTGTATTTTCCGACTTACAACAAGTAGAAGCTGTAAAGAACTTGTGGTGCCAAAAAGAGCAAAAAGTTTGCTTTTCTGCTCTGCACAGTTTGACAGAGCATTTGAAAGTCTTGATTATTTTGGTCTTTTGATGCATTGAAGGATGGCAAGATCTGATAATTAATCCTCATTTAGTTTATTGTTTCAATTCCTTTAGAGAACAGAATTCTTATGGAATCAGAATAACTTCATTTATCTAAGTATGGTCTTTACTGTGACCAAGCTACAGCATGACATGTTATGCAGTCAGATGTTTTGCACTTTAAATCAGTGGTTGGCTATCTATAAAAAATAATAAATCTCCATGTGTATTTTGCATTATTTTTCTGAGTCTGACATGTACAGTGTTGAGGCAGGAACATGAAAGCAAAAACAAGACTCCTGAATCTGATTTTATGTTTTCTCTATACTCCTATAACTCACCCTGCTTCCATGGAAGGTGTTTTCGCTTCACACCAGTGGAGATCAGACTGGACATAAGCACCACATCCCAGCTTTATGCCATCTAGTAATAGGTGTCTAGGTAAGAGTCCAAAGGCAGGAGCTTAGCTGTCAGCGGATGAGCATTTCTTAGGTGCCCATTTCAGGGTGTTTTCTATGCCCATTGAAATGATTGGTGCTTACATGTTGTAAAGAGGGAGCTTGCAGGCCTCACAACTTTAGGTCTTCCAATGTACTTGAAGTTACTTTTGGATAGGAATGAATAAAAAAGGAGGTGATGCAGTCTGTATAAATACATTTAGTAGTAAACTTCTTCCTAATGCCCAGTAAATTCAGGTTCAAAAAAAATCCACTATCCTTTCCTCTGTGAAAAACCTTTGGAAAGATGTAAAATCAGCACTGAAACAAGCCGGTTGATTCCAGGCAGTATCAGTGACCAGGGTGTTTTGAGCAGCAGAGCTCTGACCTGAGCTGAATCACGTGTTTGGCATAATTCTACAGGTTTTTTTTCCTTCTGGATGAGAATGAAACTGCTCCAGTAGCACAGGCCTCCATATGTTGTCAGCATGCTTCATTTGGTAACAACTTTTCCTGCTGGGCCAGAAAGCTGTGACTTGGGCTTGGCGCAGCACGGCTGTTGTGCTGCTGAAGCACCAGATATCCAGTTAAATATACTGGCCTTGGGGGTAAGGGATAAACTAGGGCCTTTTTTTCTGTTTTTTTTTTTGCTGGTGATCATCCAGTGGAAGCTCATAATGGTCTGATTCCTTTTGCCTGGAGGAGACATCCCAGTTGCACCGATTCTCCCATTCAAGGCTGTGCCTGAGTTGCTGTTTCATGTCTGGTGGGCAACTCACTTCTCAATTCTGCTCTTCATCTTTTGTGGGTATAAATGATGGTCTAGGAACTTTGTATTTTTCTGCTGTATGATTCTCATGCCCCAAAAATTCCTTTATGTGTTAGCAGGGCCATAGCTGAGATTCTTAACAGCAGGAAGACTGTGTTTTTCCTTGTCCAAATCAGGGACATCTCAAAAACCATAACTAATATTTCTGATTTGAATTGTCAGCTTTTAAAACCACTTCTCCTTTATTTCTTCCTCCCCCCAACTATCTTTTGACACTGATGCCTTTTAAAGGATTTTCCTTCTGAATTGCAAAATAGTACTGGGTGGCTAGTCACAATTGCAGGGGTTTCTCCAACTGCAATGCCCTCAAGAATGAAAGAAGCAAGAAGACTAGATCCAAAAGAGGCTAATCCTCTGAGGGGAAAGGCATGGAGGACAGCAACATGATGGAGGAGCTATTCACCCTCAGCTGTGCCAGGGCACATTGGCTGAGGTTGACTGGACAGTATCTGTCTATGGCTATATTGCTGTATTCTCCAAATAAAGTTTGCTGCATCCAGAATGCCCACTGGAAATGACTGGTGGCCTGTGCTACCTCCTGGGCTGTGGTTTGGGTAGTTCAGGAGAAGCCAGGTTGTCCCATGCCAGGGGAGTATCAGGAGCTGCCTTAAGAACTGAATTGTTGAACTGAGCTCCTGTGCTCAGGCCCAGGGTGTGAAGGAATTACTAAACAAAGTATTATAGGCTCGAGCTGCTCTGCACATGGGGGTTAGCTTTCTGCTTGCTGCTGTGTTTGCTCCCAGTCTGCCTTGAGAGTTCCCTACAATTTTGCTTTGTAAAGAATTCAGGCAACTGTTTGTGGATTTTTTTACTTGATTTAAGCCGAATCAAATTAGGCATTTCTAGCTCTGAATCTTAAAACAATTTAAAAATACACCATAGTAACTGAATTGGATTTTGTCATCCTCCCTCTGTGGATGAACTATGCAGTTTTATTGTCAGTAAGTTAAAGCCAAGAGTTTTAGCATCTCTATCCTCTCCCTTTGCAGTTAAAACAACTGAATTTAGTACTTGTATTCATTCAGTTTACTCCAATAAAGCTGAGACAGCAGCTGATTCAAACGGCTCAGAACCATCTCCTCTGAACAAAGCAGCACCAATTTTGCACAAAGAGCATGACTGCTTTAGGGGTTAAAGCATGCAGCAGCCCTTTCAGTGCTTTGATTTCTTCAGCTGCAGTTAATTTCTGAGGTAATATTTGTTCACCAGCTGGGGAGAACTCATCTTTTCCTGTGTTTTCCTTTCCTGTCTTCATCAGGCCTCCCCAGCCCTTGCAGGAGCCTCTCCTTCACACACAGTTCCCTCCCTTCCATCCTGTTTCCTTTGCCTCCCGGAATCTTTTAGTGACAGCATATCTGCCCTCAGCCCTCGGTTTTTCCTGTCAGACAGCACAGAGCCAAGAGGTGGGTATTCCTCAGGCAAGAGCTTTTCTGTCTCCTGATGGGTCCTGGAGAGTTTCTGTTTCCATTCTCTACCTTTCCTATTGTTTCACCGGATTTCCCCTCGTGACTTCTCCTCATCCAAATCTGTGCCTTTCCAGAGGAATAATGACATGTGGGTAGATGGAACCTTTGTATCCGTTGTGTTTAAACATAGATACAGCTAAGTCCTGACAATAGTTAGGAAGGGATGGGGCTGGTGCAGGCTGACCTTTTGGGGTCCTGCTGCCAGAAGTCTTTAAAAGCCTTGTAGCTAGTTGTTGCTGGGGTCAAGCTCAACCACGCCTGATGCCGGAGGTTTGCCATTGCTGGGTTTACTAGTAAGGAGATTATTAAAGGGCTAGGGGCCTTTTCTGGCTGCAGATGAAATGGGCCATGGCTTTGAGCAACAGATTGGCAGAAGCAGCCAGCCCTGGCTTTGCCAGAGCCCCACAGATTCAGCCTGGCTGCAGGAGGAGGTAGGTTGGCACACAAGCCAGCAGTTGTTTCTGGGTTATGTCCTACACCTTTGTGTCTCCCAGCCCCCTAATGGAAGCCAGGGTAGAGTCTGACTACTGAGCTCTTCACCCCAGTGCTCCCTTCCCTTCCCTAAGAGCCTAAAATGGACTTGGAGTCTTTCATCTTTGAGGGAGAAATGAGTGGCAGCTTTTGATCTTGCTTACTCTGCCAGAAACTTTGGGCTGCTGAGAATGGCTGACCAAGAGGCAGAAATTGGTTTAAGGGAAGTCCTGCATTTAGCATCTTTCTGAGTGGTTTTATTGATGGAGTGGCTGGAGCTGTAATAGGTGAGGGCAGTGTGCTTGCTAGATTTTCATGTCCAAGGAAGAGAATTTCTGCCGGCTCAAGCGTGTCGTGGCACAGCTCCTTGTCTGCTGGACAGATGGTCTACAGCAAACTTGTCAGAATGTGTGTTCAGCTGCTGTGCCTTCTGTGCTTCCTTGGTTGGCAGGTTTGTGTTGCTACTCTCAGGATGCCATTCCTCAGGCATCCTACTCCTCACCCACTCATAAATTCACAAATGCGTTTTGGCCTAGCCAGGTATGTGCCTGATTTCCCTTCTGAATCCAGTAGGATTCATACACAGCAGTAGAGATCAGCTTGAGACAAGAGTGAAGACATCAAAACATCAAAGAAGAGAGAAGAGATGGGTTGTTTTTTCTTTAATGAAATTCAGATAGAACAACGAACAAGAAAAGAGCAAGCTTTGTTTTCCCAGCAGTGTGTGTATCTCTGCTCACAGCTGTGAAGCCATCAGAGATTTAAACAGGCAGATCTTTATTTTCTGCCAGTTGTTGAGTCACAAGCTTAGGTAGCAAGGCATGCTCGACCATGCACTTTGCCAAGTGGCACAAGTACTTGTCACCATTCCAATCCAGCTGCTGTCAGATTGGCAACTTTCAGAATCCCAGTAAACAGCCCCACTGGTCTTCACTGAAACATTTCTGACTGTTGAAATTTTTCTGAAAACCAAGGGCATAGTCTGGTGGAGTACTCTTCCCCACCAAAGAGAGGCAAGGGAAGAAAGGGCAGCAAAAAGTTTGTATTACCCATCCAGTCAGAGGATAAGCCTCACTTAGTATTCATAAATTGTCTGCTCTCAGCCTTTTTTAGAGGCAACCTTAACGCCTTGGAGGTGTTTTAGGGAGTCCAGCAGGATGTCAGGGATGCTCTCCTTACAGGAATTCAGTCCCTCCCGTTTGTCTGTCCTGAACTTTTTTTGTTTATAGGTGCTCTCTGAATGTTGTTCTCCTATGTGATGGGCTTTCCTTTCTTTTCTGCCTCCAATTGCATCTCCTGAGCAGAGCTTCCCGCATATTTCTTTACTGCAAATCTTTCTGTTCCCCCACAGATGGAAGGTTGAGGGTGATTGCAAGAAAACACTGAAAAATGAAACCATGTTTAGCTATTGAATCTCACAGAATCATCCATATTTGTTCTGTGTTGTGTCTTATGAGTGGAATAAATATATTATCTTAGAGCATGTTTTCCATGGGAGAACTCTACCAAGGCCTGCATGGTTCCAGTTGGTAGAACTGAGAACCTTTTCTAGCTGTACTTTCCAACCAGGAGAATCGAGTTGCATGTGCAGAAGACTCAGCCCTCTTTTCTCATTGCTGAGGTAGTGCTAATTGAATGTGAGTGAGCTCAGGAAAACTGAGATTTTCTGGCACCCTTGGGCTTGCAGCTGGCATTTATTACATCCATGGGCAGTCCTTCAGAAGACCATACTTGAAAGGTGATTGCAAAAGCCCTGCTGCTATGTCCACTTCTGGCAATCCGGAAGACCTGTACCTTAAGATCAGAGCTAGGGCACTCAGACTGTAGAGAAATCTGGGAGAGTGGGTGCATAACTTACAGATTCAAAGTTGGCTGCTCTGTTTTCTTTTATTCTAGAAATAGTCACTTCACTGACCTAAGGAAAACTTGTGAGAATTCTTCCCTGTGACAACACTGTCCTTATCTGCATTCATATTTCCTGGTCTAGTTTGTATTTTTGGTCCCATAAAATTATGCAGTCATTATTTCCCAATGTTTTCTGTTGCATGTTGAAGCAGTTGCCTAAGTTAAACTTCAGTGGTGAGTTTCTGTCATGGCTGTCAAGAGTGATTCTAGTACATACACAGCTGGAACATGAGGATCCTTTGGGAAGGAGTTTAAGTAATTATTTTAATGTGCTTCATTTTCTTTGTAATTAGAACACTGAATATACATTAATGGGTTTTATAAATAGTAAATTTGTGTTTATACCATCATCCTAAACCCGAAGGACTGCAAATAACTCTGTAGTCTCTGTAGTATTACAGCTGCATATGCCATCCGGCACTGTTTTCAAAGCAGAACACAAATGCAACTACATCTGGGCTAAAATGCAGCAGGGGCTAATTAGCTTAGTGCAGCACTTCATTGCAGCATAGACTGTAAGTGAAGAACACGTAATTCAACTGGAAATGCAGGGGGAATTGCAGTGATGCTAATGTAAATACCCGGTTAGAAGTTGACCAGCTTGCTGAAGTAGACGTAGCTATGTCTGCTTTTAAGAAAGATGTCACAGGATTTTAATGGATCTGGTTCATTGTTTATAATGTATTAAAGCAAAAAAACTTACCACACAGTTTTCTGTATATAGAAGACTCGTAGGGCCAAGTAATGTCAGAGAACTGGCATGAAATAGCATTGCCACTAGCTGGCACCAGCTTTCAGATAATTCCCATAGTCCTCTAAGTGAACTCTCAGCTTTTGATTTTCCCATCCTGTTTAACAGTGCGGTCATTAGTAGCAGTGCAGAACTAAACAGCAATGAAGGCGTGCAGAAGCTGCCATGAGCCATTCTGCAGGTGTACCAAGCAAGTCTTGACTGAGACAGATTCGTAGGAGGCTGGGGATCATTTTGAAAGGGTACAGGATAAATTTACAACTACACAGAATCAAAATTGTCTTTTATTTTTTTACTTCTGCTTTGGAAGAGGATTGAACATGATGTAATTGGGCAGATTTAAACGTGTTTTGTCTCATGGACTTTACAATAATAGGATGACTCAAGTTCTTAATTAGAGTAAAAAAGCATTACCTCATCTATTAGCCTCCTCCTTTCACTAAGGCACAGGAAATCTTTAATCGACAGACGCAGGGAACTGCCTGTGGATGAGACAGACTGCTAATGAGAGATGGATTCAGAAGTGCCCTGTTGCTTTTCTTTTCACCAAATGTAACAGAATTGTTTGCCTCAGAAGCAGCTGTCTATGGGGTGAATGTGTGCTCAGTTTAGATCGAAATAGGAGACTTGCTTTTCCTTTCATCCAGTGCTGTCAAATTCCTAGTTCAGCATGCTTAATCAAACCATTGTTCCCTTTTCCCCATGGATCTGCTGCAGAAATTTCTGTCTTCGTTTCAAAGGATCAAAGAACTGGCTTTTGGAAAACCATTTTTGGGAGCAATCTGAAAACTTTGCCAGAAATGCATGAATTAGCCATTGTAACTATGGGCTGGTACTAATTCACGCACCTGGGGATCACATCACTTGCTACTGACCCTTGCAACATTTGGCAAGATCCAGAATCATCTGAAGTGCCAGGGGAAGAAGGAATGTCCTTAAGCGCATATACACGTCTGGGATTCAGCAGCTCTTCATTCTGCACTTGAATTTCTCAGGTCCTATTGCAGTACTTAAAAGTTAGATCTCTCCATTATCCCTTTGGTAAAAAGAATAAAACTAATGTTATAGGTCTCTCTGAGGAAGTTTCCCCTTCCACACAAATTCACATTGTTGTTAATGACAGTTGTCACTGAAGTGAAAAATGCTTTTTAGTTCTTTCCATAAATTTTGTATAGAGTCAAAACCTTTCTTTCCGTATTGCCTGAGATGCCCAGTCATGTCCAGATCATAAGGGAGGGTAAGATATATTATCACAGTGAAGTACGCAGGCGTGGCAGGTGATTTGACTGTGGCTAAACTAGTAAATAAAAGCAGACAGGAACTGTAGCCTTGCTCTGTGCCAACTAGGATGAAGTAGCTTCTGTCCAACAGTTAAATCCTTCCTCTCCCCTAAGCAGGCTGGCCACATCCAAAACAGGAAGCGCCCTGAGCTTGTAGTGATCCCAAAACTATGTCCAGGCATCATTTGGGAAAGCCGTAATTAGCTTGGGCCAAATTCATGCCAGGAAGCATGCTAAAAACTCAGAGCAGAGATACTGTGTACCATTATGTCAGCCTGAGCCTTGACCACATTTATTTGCTAGTATAAATGTTGGCTTTTTGTCATCAATAGGACAGCCTGAAGAAGGTGCACATTTAGGAGTCAGGATTAGAGGCACTGAGGCCCTGTAATGAGGCTTTTCTTGGTGCAGGCAGTGCTGAGTCTCTGTCTGGCTCTGTGATCATAAAACACAAGGGGCATTTTGCAGAGTAGGTAGTTGGCTGCGGTGGTTCCTATCAGATAGCACTCTTTTGGGTAATGGTGGGCACAGCTCAGGAGCAAGCCCAAGATCTGACAGGTGTAGCCAGCCTGTTTTGGAGTGTAACAGAGTTCAGCTATGTGGTGTAAGCCATGGTGCATCAGTTGGCTAAGAAAGCTCCTGACTTGGGTTTTTGCTAGTATGGGCTATTTTCTGAGGTCAGCTCTCTGAACCATGATTTTCTGTAATAACTGCTACTTATTTGGCACAATACACAAACTGGTCAGAGTGGCTTGGATGGAAGATTTCCAAGCTTTTCACTTTCTTGCTTTATTGCCTTTTGTCTGTAATTGCATCTGAAGCGTTCTTGAAGGCATCATTAAACACAAAACACAGTGTCATGCCCTCAAAACCACCTTACAACATTATCTAGACCCATTTGACGTCTCATTTTTCATTTGTGTGATGAGTTATCTGCCAGCATAGGCTGTTGCTGTGTTTAACCATCTTGTCATGGAACGTTGTCCCCAAGTCATCCGTCTTTCTGATCTTGGCTGTGAATGACAGAGCCATGGCCCCAGCTGTTCTGTGATACGAAAGAAAGAAAATGCATTCTTAAAAGGCTCCTGAGAGCTAACCCCAACTTCCTCCCTCAGGGGGTTGTTACAGCAACCCCTGACCTCACTGGACTTGATTTTATTTGTTCAGTGGTTCTGCCAAGAGACAACGGCTGCGCCACACAATGCAGGATGCTCAAGTGGGAAGGAGAAGCATGTGGTCCATAGCTGCTGGCCAAGGCCTAAGGGAAATTAGTTATGATTCTTAGTCTCAAAGATATCCTGCTTAGCTGCAGATAGTTCACTTCTGGTTTTCAGGACTGCGTTTCATTCCTGATCTGTAAAATAAGAGTGCTGGCATGTCCTGCCACATAGAGGTGCAGAGAGAGTGAATTCTGAAAGTGGTGAGGTTTTGGAGGCCATCCAGACATTTGGATAAGACTCAAACCTTTCTTGCCTATGTTATCCCAGAGGTGCTACCACCTTTGCTGTTGGGCTCGGCCTTGGCCAGCAGTGAGTCTGTTTTGGAGCTGGCAGCATTGGCTCTATCAGACATAGGGGAAGCTTCTAGAAGCTTCTCACAGAAGGCACTTCTGCAGCTGCCCCTGCTACCTAAACCTTGCCACACAAACTCAATGTAGCAGGAAGCAGTGTCCTCCCATGGGAGCGCACAGGAAGATGAACATAGACAAGAGCAAGGCCAGAAGCTGCAGATAAGAGCTGGGTGGGCAGCTCAGAGGGGCTCAGTAAGGGGGACAAAGCAGCCCCATGAATCACCCACCACTGGGCATTTTGGCCATGTTTGATGTACAGTTGATTCTCTGTCCTAGCCATTTGCCGTGTGAAAGGTCTGCGGTAGCATTTCTCCTTATGAATCCAGATCCTGAAATGTCCTGAGTCTGTGTTTTCTGTCTGAAATCATTGTTCTTTCCTCCAACATTGCTACAGCTACTGTAACATGAGGGAGTAGAAGTTTAAAACATTGTGCAGTTATTTGTAATTGCTACTCCCCTGCTGTCATCAGCATCACTTCACTCCTTTTCCACTAGTCCCTCCTGCTGATACAGATCAGTGATATAATTTCTGCTTCCCCTGTGTATTCATCAAAAGATCCTCCTTACCAAACATCAGTTCATTTCTCACATCAATTTGCTAGGTGACTTAGTTTCACAAGTTTCTGTACCAATGTGAAATGGCATAACTTTAATGTACTTTGAGTCTATGTAGGATTTGTCAGTCAGAAATTTGGCCCAGAGGATCAAGTTGCTTGCCCAAGCTGATACAGTGAGTTTACAGCAGCTAATCCTGAAAAAAGCTCTCCTTGGGCTCATAGACACTACACGCTTGCTGCTTTTTGTTCCCATACAAGCATGAGGTCTGACATTGTCAGGGATGCCTGAGACATTTACCAGCATTGCTACCCGCAGCCTGTGTTCCTGTTTTCCATGCTGCATCCCTTGCAGCACGTGAATCTTCACCAGCCCCAAGGGGGATGGCTGGCAGCAGCAGATCATCAGGTATCTAAGTAGGAGCAAGGAGCAGGGTCTGCAGTGAATCAGTTGGGTGGATCTGCAAGCTCACGCTGCTTGTGTCAAGTCATAATTCTCTGGGGATGAGATGCTAGTTGGATGCCTCACTGAGATCATCCATCTGCCATCTCTGAAGAGTGCTGTGGGAATAGCAAGTGTCGGTCTGACGGAGCTGAGCTCGGAGAAATTTTTTGCCAATAGAAGTGTAATTGATTTTGGTTATGATTTTAGAATATTATCATGGCTGTTAAATAACACCAGCACTGAGCTGGATCTCATGCATGAGTCAGAACACTTGTAAAGACTACTTATTTCGTCTTCCTTTAGTCCCCTGTCTGTGTATTATTTGTGTTTATCAGGTTTCCGCAATTCATCACCCACCCTTGCTGTGCTCTGCAAAGGGCTCGTAGTGTTTCCCCACCTGAACCCGTTCATTCAGCATGACAGCAAGCTCAGTGCCCAGCCCCTGAAATCACTTCTATTGCAAAACCTTGTGTGCTAAAAATCAGGCCAGTTAATGATAAATAGGAACCCAATTAAAGAAATGCAAAACTACATCAGCTATTTTTCTGCTTGCAGCAGAAAGGAGCCCCTTGGCAGCTGCCACAGTGCAGCCTCAGCGTCTTGCTTCGGAGGGCAAATTTTGTGTCTCCAGTACTCCCTGGTGTGACTGTTCCTACAGTCTGACCTCTGGCAGTGTCTGCAACATCAGAAGAGGAGTTGCTTCATGTAATAGGTGTATCTGTGGCCTGGGGAATATTTTTACCTAGAGCAATTTTATCTGACCTGTATTAAAAAAACCCCAAACAACAAAACAACACTAAAAACCTGAGGCAGGAAAGCTGTGTTTTCTTTTTATGGAAGAAGTTTTCATCTCACGATCAGCAGGAGAAGCAGCAGCCAGAGCATAGGACTGTGTCTCAAACAGCAGTATCATTTAGCTCTGACAATATCTCACTGTCCTTCTCTTTTATTTCCTGTGGAGCCATCTCTGTGTTGCAGTGAGAGGTTTGTTTTACCCATGGCACAACCAAGAAAAAAAGTGACCTCTGTAAACAGCAATTTATGGGGGAGGGAAAGCAGGGGGTAATCAAGCTCAGCCCCATCTTCCCTCCTCAGGCCATATCATGGATCAGTCGAGACCCTGCACTTTCGAAGAAGTCTGCCTCTGAGTGCTAATCCTGCTTGGCTACTGCTAGAATCTGCTCACTGCTTTGGTAACTGGCCCTTCTCTGGTTTTTCATAAGCTCTGTAGATGTGGTGTGACAGGTATGTCATTGAAATTTAGACTGGAACATCATTCACAATTTGTTAGAGGTTTTCCGTGGATTGGTGGTGGGTCTATGTAGGTACCAGATGAGAAAAAGAAGGGTGCGCTTCAGACAGGGTTTAATATGGAGGCTCTGGGATTAAAGAGGCAGGAGGTTTTCTGATGCAAACATGCTCTCGTTACATTATCTATTTGAGGCTTTTCTGTTCACAGGCAGATGAAAACTAGATTTATACCTGCAGTCTGGGTTCTTGTACCCATTCTGCTTTTGGATGTGGTGAGAGGGTAATTCACATGATGCAGCAGCACAGGCAAGGTGGTCTTCTCCTGAGGAGCGCCAAAAGGCTGTCAGACACAGGTGGCAGAAGATGCTGCTGGATGTGATGGCATTCTGTTTGTGAGGAGCTAAACATTAGGTAATACAAAATTAAACTTTGGAATGTTTAGGCTGGCATTCCTTTGGAGGAAGCACAAAGCAGTTGCAGGTCCTGCTGATTTGACTTTATGAAGGCCTGTAGTGACAGGACAGCATTAAAACTTTCAATTTTAAACTGAAAGAGGGCAGATTTAGATTGGACATAGGGAAGAATTTTTTATTATAAGGGTTGTGAGGCACTGGAACAAGTTGCCTAGATAAATTATGATACTCCATCCGTGGCAGTGTTCAAGGCCAGGTTGGATGGGGCTTTGAGGAACCTGTTTTAGTGAGAGATGTCCCTAGGTCATCTTAAAAGGTCCCTTCTAACCCAAACCATTCTGTGACTCTGTGGTTCTGTGATTTAGAGGTGTGAGTGCCCAACACTTCTGGAAATGAGGCATCAACTATTCATGTGTTCAGTGCTTTTTCAGAAATTACTCAAATACATCTAACAAGGAGCTACAGTGTACGTTCACGTGTGTGTTGGGCTTTCTTCACTGTTTCAGTGTTGAAGAAACCGGTCACTTCTCCAAAATGGTTGCTGTTTTCATTTGTTGCTTTTACTTGCTACTTGTAAGAACTCTGACCACAATATCAGATTTCAGTACCATCAATTCCCTATTTGTGAGGCCTTCTTTTTTTATGTTTGTTCCTGGATCATTGAGCATGTGGCAGATAACATGCTCACTAGCTAGGGTTTTTTCACAGCCTGGTTGTTTCAGCTTGGTTGACTTTGATTGTGAAGCTGCTCAGGACATTTGTGAGGCATGTCTCATAAAGGGACAATGTTGGCAGGTTGATTTCATTACAGTTGTCATATTTACATTCTTATCATGTTGCACATTTTACTGCTGGGTTATACTGCATGTAGACATCACTTTATAGGCATGCAACACAGTACTTGCTCAAGAATTTGTTGTCTTTGGAGCTACAGACCTGTAACAAATATTAATTAGTGTAAGAGAATGGATTTTTTTTCTTACAGTGTAATTTTTGTGGGGTCTTTAGCATCAGTCTAGGGCCTATTCCTGAAAGTAACTCCTTTAGTTAGAATAGTGACCTTAAAGGAATAATGATCAAGGAATAATGGCTGACAGAGTTTTATGTCCAAACTGTTAGTCCCTTTTTTTCCTGATAAAGCTTCCCTTCTCCAGAAAGATTTTACATTTATTTAAGATTTAACATCAGTTTTATCTTTTACTGAAAATTGACTTGTTTATTTTTGGTGGTGTCATGGTTTCAGCCCCTATAGCTCACGCAGTCGCTCTCTCACTCACTCCCCCTTCTTTCTTCCCCCCGCTCCCGGAGGGATGGGAAGGAGAATCGAAAGAATGCAACTCCCACAGGTTGAGATAAGAACAGTTTAGTAACTAAAGTATAACACAAATCACTACTGCTACCACCAATAATAAAAATGATAAAGCAAATACAAGGAAAGAATACAATCACTCACCACCTATACCCAGCCCAACCACACAGTGCACCCCCACCCTTCCGGGTCTCTGCTGTCTTTTCATCCTGGGCATGACGTGCTGTGGCATGGAATACCTCTTTGGTCAGTTTGGGTCAGGTGTCCTGTCTCTGCTTCCTCCCGGCTTCCCCTCCTCCCTGGCAGACCATGAGACTCAGAAAGTCCTTGATCAGACCAAAACATCACTAAGCAGTAACTGAAACACTGGTGTTATCAGCACTGTTCCCAGGCTGAAAGTCAAAACACAGTGCTGCACCAGCTACCAAGAAGGAGAAAAAATGACTGCTACTGCTGAACCGATGACAGGTGGTCAGCAGTTATAGCTGGTTATCATTTGTGAACAGTTTCAACCTCTTCCCTTTCTCTTGCTTTGCAAACCTGCCTACTGTTACCTGTGCTTAATTTCACCCTTTTTTTTCTTTTTTTTCCTTACCTTTCCTTATGAATTTTCCTGCTTTCCCATTGCCATTCCTATTTGTCCTTCGGTTACAGCTTTTGGTCTTTTTCAGAAGCAATGATTTCACGAGCAATAGTAATCTTTAGTTAAAGCAAAAAAAGAAGAGTCCAGAATAGAGGTGTGGAGGGTAAAACATACGTGATGCAGATGGGGAGAGAAGAAGGTTGAAGATGACATGGAGGCCTAATTGTCAGTCTTGAGGATAAGGCAATACTGTAGATTCTGGAGGTGAAGCAAGAAGTGTCTGATACTGGCCAGAAATTTGGGGAAATGGGTTGAAGAGGGATGAAAAGGGGAAATAAGCACAGGGAAAATAGAAAGTTCTCCAGAAGAGGGGGAAAAAAAGCAAAAATCAATGTTTCTCTCCTATTATCAATTTGGTATCAAGTTCTATCAAGCATACAAAGAAAGAGAATTAGGGATAATAAAAGCTGGTATACATCAAACACTGATACTGCCAGCATCATGTTTGCCTTGTAGCTATTTTACTAATTCATAGACTGAACAGCAAGACATAATATTGTCTCCTCTTTGTCCCACCTAAGCCATGGAGAAGAACTAATAAGAAAGCATTCTGGTTTCGTCCCTCCTTGTTTGAGGCATCTGAGTGCCTAAGTCATGCAGAGATAGCTCAGGCTTTCTCTCTACAGGGAACCAGGTACCATTGCATTGCTGCAGTTAGATCCCTGTCTTCAGGAGCTGGAGGATACAAGCTTCCATTGTCCTGGTCCTACTTTGGAAAAAAATGGTGGGAAGTCTAAGGACTGCTGTGTCAGTCCTTGGACAAGATACCGTTATTAACAAAGCCTGCAGGCTCATAGAGAGAAAACAGCAGCATGATTCTGGCAAGACTTTAGCAATGAATGCTCTTTTAGTTATTTACTGATTATATCTGATTGTCACTGCCTTTCTTTAACTCTACTGAGCATCAAAGCAGTGCTCACCAGCCCATGCTTTTTTGTGCTGTACTTTTCTAATTTAAGAAATAGCTTTACTTTTAGCCATCTGTAACACCCTGAAGCTCTAAAATGTGTTGTATAGTTACATCCAGGGTGCAGGAAAGTGCCTGGCCAATTTGTTTCCAAAACATGTTAGTGCACGTTGTCTGGTATTGCATTTTTGAAAATGTGCATCATTAACATGAGTATTAGGAGAAGAAACCCTGGAAGTACCATTGTCCTGCTTTGCAGATGAAACCTGAAATACTAGTGAGTATTTCTGGCTTTTTCACATCATTATTGGCAACTTTATTATGCCTGTCTTGTTCTGACCACTGTCCTTACTGTGGTTTAATTTAGTTATGATTAACTTTTGAAACTTGTCTTCTGATGTCCTTAACTTGTTTCAGCTAGTCTCACATTCTGGTTTAGTCTAGAAAATCAAAGGAAAATGATAAAGAAATTGACTTTGTGTTAATATTCTTTGCAATGTACTCTGTAGCTATTGTTCCCTTGCCAGGCATATGAGTGCCTATGTGCTTTAATAGTTACTTAGCTTAAAACTTTTTAGGAAATGTTTCTGTGTTATGATTATTGCTAGTGAGCTGTACACTAAATAAAAGTTGTCTGTCTGTGTTCTTGTCTGTTTTCAAATTATATTGAAAAAGGATATAACCAGAAAGCTTAAGGACAGATTATGAAAACAGCTTGGCTTCTTTTAGGAAAAACAGGTACTCCCAAGTGCTGAGCCCTTCAGCAAAATCTCTACCCAAAAGCAGGTCCCTAGCTGAACTCTTGAAAATCTATTCCATCAGACTTTCTTTCTATCTGTTGCTCTGCTGGAACAATAGTCCAAGGCCGGCCTAGTCTGAAGGCTGCACCAGGAGAAACTTTGCCTGCAGTTGAATGCTCTTCTTCCAAGTGATTTCTAATGGGTGATTTATTCTATCTATTCAGCATTATCTTATTTTGGGGCATGCTAGGGCCATTTAAAACACTGTAAATTACTGTGATATCCACAAGAAAAAGATTACTGTGTGAGGTAAAATATGCCTGTGGCCAGCACTTGTCACGCTTGCTTAATGCTTGGGAGTCAGGCTGGGTTGAGCCGACGGGCTCAGAATTTCTGTTCAGCATCCCTTGCCCAAAGCATATGAGAATGACCCCTTTTGTCCTGTCTGTTATTATCAGACAGCTTTGGAAAATGAGCGCTGTTGAATGCAAAGAAAGCAGCAGATGACATTTTGTATTCTGCATGAACTAGTGTGTAGGTTCTTTGTTTTTCAGAAATGGTTTTCAAGAAGATGTGTTAATATTGCTGCTGTTCTAGCAGTAGCTCTTTTCTTCAAGCTGGAATACAGATTTGTGAGAGTTGGGGTGCCCATTTATATTAGTATGCTCTTTCTGTGTAAAATCTCAAAATACCTAAAATACAGATATATATATCCTGAACAAGTCTTTTTTTTTTTTTAATATTGCTGTAATATTCCTTTCCTGGAGCATCATCTTCTTTCTATTAAAAAAAAAAGAGTCATATTTTCAGAACAATAAGTTTTGAAATTTTCTGTTTGCTGAGATTACACTTAACTGAATAATTACACTCAGTATTTTAACCCAGTAGTGAGCATGGGTTAGGGACTCTGTGCTGAGCGCAATAGGTATGTCCTTTGATTTGAGCTGTGTGTCACCAAGCATTAGTTCTGGAGATTCAATATTTCAAAATACAGCTATCACATATGCAGGTCTGACAATATTCTGACTGGAGTCTCTCAGTCATTCTTGTTTCCTCAGCTGACCAGAAAGCTTTTGTGCATTACTGATGTGCCACTGAGACACAGAGGCTGCCAAACGAATGACTTACACTATGTCAGTAAACAATAACATGAGAATTAGGCACACAGAATGGGTTAGGTTTGAAAGTGAGCATCTTCTGCATACAGGGGTTTGTTGACATTTTCCTGGGGGATTTGGGAGTCGTTTGGGAGCCAGGAGTCTCAGCTGGATTTTCAAGTGTGCCAGCATTCTGACTAGGTGGATTCATATACCCTTATTTTTGATCATTCACTTTTAGTCCATGTTAGTTAGGAGGCTAGTCTTTATCTACAGTCACTTAGGAGGCAGTTTGGCTCCTTTTGGACTCAAAGCAGAAGATGGTACTGTTAGTTGAGTCATTCTCACAGTGCTTAATGTGTAGACGTATGTGAGCTCAACTAGGTAAATAGGTTCAGCTGAACAAAGGATACATCATCTTTAGCTCTGGTTTGATTTTTGTTAAGATTTTTAAGATTCTCTAGAGTGATATTGCAAAGTTCACTTGTTTCAGTGACAGAGAAATAGCCATGACACTGGTCACCTTCTGCCAGCTGGATGAAGGTAGCTTCAAAATGTTGGATGCCAAGGTTGCGAGTGTGATGTATGAAGAAGGTGCTAATGACATAGAGGGCTTGAGTACAGTAATACTTTGTGAGACTAAAATTAACTGTCCTTGCAGTTTCTCCTCTGCATGCCAACCAGCATGTGGCTTCAAGCTCAGTTCCAGATAGGTTCCTGGTCCACTGCTTATGGGGAGGTAGCCAGAATACATAGAGAGGAGATGAGTGGGCAGGGAGACACAGATCTGGGACAGCTGAAGCTGACTATGAAACCAGAATCTCAGACAGAAACTTCCTATGCACCCTTTCTCATCCATTAATCACTGCTCAGCAGTGCACAGCCTGGGCTGGCACAGCTAAATACGGGACCGTGGGAATCCTGTTTCCCAGTTAGAGACTGACCTCAACTGAGTCCCTGTATGGATATGCTGGAATTACTTGGCAGTTCAGCTGTGGCTTCCTTAGAAGGGTAGTGAGGGGAAACAGCTCAAAGGCAGAAAAACAAATTCCTTGTGTTCCTGCTGGTAGCAGTCAAGCCCTCTGCGTTTGGCCTCATGCAGTGTAACTGCCAGTGGAGTCCCCTGGCAAAACAGAAAGGCAGTGGAAGAGGGCTGGTTTGATGGCTAGACTAAGCAGGGGGTTACTACCAGAACCTTCCAGTTCAATTAATTTTGTTTTATATGCTGTTCTTCATGACACGCTTAATGGTTCTCTTCACTTTCTTCAGCATTTCCCACCATTCTGGTACTCGTTGCTGCAAATACTTTAGCTAACTAATAGTAAAGTCCCTGTTCACTGGGGTGCAGACCTGTTGCTTGGAAATGTATTGGCTCACATATATAACTACTTCTAGCATAACAGGCCCTTATGCTTTAGGTTGTAACTCCCTGAATGGACAAGGGATCTTGTCAAAGACTTTTTGGCATTCTGTAGGTTGGCAAATGCTCATCTATATTGTTATTCACTTCTCAAAGGATACTTTGCAAAGCATGAATTACACAAAGTTGTTCCTTCCCCAGTAGATTGGATTTATTTGTATCTACCAATTCTATTGTTAGTCAATTTGTCAGCTCTGAAAGACTCTTACTGTTCTGAGGGTTTTTTGTAAAATATAATATCACTCATTTTTTACCCTTTCCTTTAATACTTAGGGAAACAGTAACATAAAAAGCCAACAGAAAAAAGGAGGAAGAGGACAATTAGAAGCAAGGGGCTTCCTACTAAATCTGTTGTCCCCACCCAGAACTGCTTTGCTGTCCTGCAGGGGGATGAGGAACCAGACACCCAGCAGGAACAACCAGGTGATGCACTGGTAGAGAAGATCACTACTGGTGCTGCCTGGAAAAAGCAGCGGGCTGTGGTAGTAGGGGACTCTACTCTGAAAGGAACAGAGGCACCCATCTGTCAGCCTGACCCAGTCTCAAGGGAGGTGCGTTGCCTACCAGGGACTCGGATCAGGGATGTTCCAGGAAAGCTGCCTGCTCTAGTCAGTCCCACTAACTATTACCCACTTCTAGTGATCCATGTAGGTGCTACTGATATAGATAGCAGTA
This sequence comes from Ara ararauna, assembly GCA_028858755.1. Classification (NCBI taxonomy): domain Eukaryota; kingdom Metazoa; phylum Chordata; class Aves; order Psittaciformes; family Psittacidae; genus Ara; species Ara ararauna. The sequence goes on from CM054379.1 coordinate 23,816,640, forward strand.
GCCTGGAGAACATAAAGAAGGACTACAGAGCTCTGGGAGAGGTGGTTAGGGGCTCTGGAGCTCAGATAGTCCTTTCGTCAATTCTCCAGGATAGAGGGGAGGACCTCAAAAAGGCTAGGAGGATTGGCCAGGTTAATAAATGGTTAGAAGGGTGGTGCCATAGTCAGGGGTTTGAGTACCTTGAACATGAGACTCAATTTAGTAGGCCAGGTGTACTGGGGGCTGGTGGAGCTGGTCTGACAAAGAAAGGGAAAAGTGGATTTGGGAGGCGGCTTGCCAGACTGGTCAAGGATGCTTTACACTAGATGTGTTGGGGGAGGGGGGCATCATTCCATCCCAACACACCCAGTCAGTTGTCAACACCTATAGTAAATGTTCAGAGCAATGTAGAGATATTCCAGCTGCTCCAGCCAATGAACCAGCTTCAACTGGAGCTCGGCTCAGATGCCTCTATGCAAATGCCCGTAGCATGGGGAACAAACAAGAGGAATTAGAGATGTGTGCACATCTACAGGGGTATGATATCATAGGCGTCACAGAAACATGGTGGAATGGCTCCTATGACTGGTGTGTTGGAATGGAAGGTTACAGGCACTTTAGGAAAGACAGGCCCAGTAGGTGGGGAGGGGGAGTTGCTATTTATGTTAGGGATAGGCTGGAGAGTATGGAGCTGTGCCTGGGGACAGGTGAACAGACAACAGACAGTTTGTGGGTCAGGGTTAAAGGGAGAACAGGGATGGGAGACATTATTGTGGGGATCTGTTACAGACCACCTGAACAAGAGGACTCTGTGGATGAAGTGCTCTATAGACAGATAGGAACAGCCTCATGCTCGCAGGCCCTTGTTCTCATGGGGGACTTCAACCACCCTGATATCTGTTGGAGAGATGGTACAGCCCGGCACAAGAAATCCAGGAAGTTCCTCAATTGTGTGGAAGACAGCTTCCTTCTGCGAGTAATAGAGGAACCGACAAGGAGAGGTGCCATGCTGGACCTCGTCCTCACCAGCAGGGAAGGGCTGGTTGGAAATGTGACTCTCCAGGGCAGCCTTGGTTGCAGCGATCATGAGATGGTCGAATTTGAGATCCTCAGGACAGTGAGAAGAGCGTGCAGCAAGCTCACTGCCCTGGACATCAAGAGAGCAGGCTTTGGCCTCTTCAGGAGCCCGCTCAGTAAGATTCCATGGGATATAGCCCTAGAGGGCAGGGGGGCCCAAGACTGTTGGTTGATATTCAAGGATCACCTGCTGCAAGCTCAGGAGCGATACATCCCTACTAGAAGGAAGTGCTGTAGGAGGGCCAGGAGACCTCCTTGGATGGATAAGGAGCTGCTGAGGAAAATTCAAAGGAAAAAAGAGGCTTATAAAAAGGGGAAGCAAAGACAGACAGCCTGGAAAGAATACAGGGATGTTGTCTGGGAAGCTAGGGACCGGGTGAGGAAAGCTAAGGCCCACTTAGAATTAAACTTGGCTAGGGATGTTAAGGATAACAAGAAGGGATTCTATAGGTACATTGCAAATAAAAGACAGACTAGGGACAACGTGGGCCCTCTCCAGAAGCTATCGGGAGAACTGGCTACCCTGGATTTGGAGAAGGCTGAGGTTCTTAATGACTTCTTTGCCTCACTCTTCACCGGCAAATGCTCTTACCACACCACCCAAGTCTTGGAAGGCAGACGCAGGGACTGTGAGAATGAAGACCCTGGGCCCACTGTATGAGAAGATCTGGTTCGAGACCATCTTAGGAACCTGAACGTATACAAGCCCATGAGACCTGATGAAATCCATCTGCAGGTCCTGAAGGAGCTGGCAAATGAAGTTGCTCAGCCAATGTCCATCATATTTGAAAAATCATGGCAGTCAGGTGAAGTTCCCAGTGACTGGAAAAAGGGAAATATAACCCCCATTTTCAAGAAGAGGAAAATGGATGAGCTGGGGAACTACAGACCAGCCAGCCTCACTTCTGTGCCTGGCAAAATCTTGGAGCGGATTCTCCTGGAAGGCATGCTGAGGCACATGAAAAACAACAAGGTGGTTGGTGACAGCCAGCATGGCTTCAGTAAGGGGAAATGCTGCCTGACCAATCTGGTGGCCTTCTATGATGGGGCTGCGGAACTGATGGACAGGGACAGAGCAGCTCATGTCATCTACCTGGACTTGTGCAAAGTGTTTCAGGCTGTCCCACATGACATCCTCGTCTCTAAGTTGAGAGACCTCAATTTGATAGGTGGACCACTCGGTGGATAAAGAACTGGCTGGATGGCCGCAAGCAAAGAGTTCTGCTCAATGGCTCAATGTCCAGCTGGAGACCAGTAACGAGTGGTGTCCCTCAGGGATCAGTGTTAGGACCGATCTTGTTCAACATCTTTGTCGGTGCCATGGACAGTGGGATTGAGTGCACCCTCAGCAAGTTTGCCAATGACACCAAGCTGTGTGGTTCGGTTGATATGTTGGAGGGAAGGAATGCCATCCAGAGGGACCTTGACACGCTTGTGAGGTGGGCTGATGTCAACCTTATGAAGTTTAACCATGAGAAGTGCAAAGTCCTCCACCTGGGTCAGAGCAATCCCAGGCACAGCTCCAGGTTGCGCAGAGAAGAGATTCAGAGCAGCCCTGCAGGGAAGTACCTGGGGGTGTTGGTCGATGAAAAAATGAACATGAGCCGGCAGTGTGCACTTGGGGCCCAGAAAGCCAACCGTATCCTGGGCTGCATCAAAAGGAGCGTGACCAGCATGTCGAGGGAGGTGATCCTGCCCCTCTACCCTGCTCTCATGAGACCTCACTTGGAGTACTGTGTGTAGTCCTGGTGTCCTCAACATCAAAAGGACATGGAACTGTTGGAACAGGTCCAGAGGAGGGCCACGAGGATGATCAGGGGAGTGGAGCACCTCCCGTATGAAGATAGGCTGAGAAAGTTGGGGCTGTTGAGCCTGGAGAAGAGAAGGCTGCATGGAGACCTCATAGCAGCCTTCCAGTATCTGAAGGGGGCCTATAGGGATGCTGGGGATGGACTCCTCATTAGGGACTGTAGTGATAGGACAAGGGGTTACATGTTCAGACTTAAACAGGGGAAGTTTAGATTGGATATGAGGAAGAAATTCTTTACTGTAAGGGTGGTGAGGCACTGGAATGGGTTGCCCAGGGAAGTTGTGAATGCTTCATCCCTGGCAGTGTTCAAGGCCAGGTTGGACATAGCCTTGGGTGACATGGTTTAGTGTGAGGTGTCCCTGCCCATGTCAGGGGGTTTGGAAGTAGATGATCTTAAGGTCCTTTCCAACCCTAACTATTCTATGATTCTATGATTTGAATGATAGATTTTTTTTACCACAGTTAATAAAGCAATGAATTTGAGTTTGTGTAGAAATCCTGGGTGAAAGCTCTGTTGATTTGTAGATATTATAACTTCAGATTTTGTTAGGTTTTGGAAGAAGGCTTTGTTACAAGTGCTTCAGTTTGAGGCAGTTCCTTGGAGCTGGCCTTTCAAAAGAAGCTCAAATTCAGAAGTCACTTGAGACATATCCATAATGAATATAAATGCAAAAATGAGAAAATCATGAAAGCAGCTGCTTTCTCCTGATCTAAAAAGAAGGTTTGTGTCATAAATAGTTCTGCAAATTAGTTGCTGACAACTGCAGGTACCTTTAGTATATTGAATGAGGTGTATTTCCAAAAAAGGACATATTTAAGTTCTGTATGGGTCTTGATCTTAGGCCTCTAAAGTCCAGCATTTCCCATTGCCAAGAGATGAAGTGGTGGCAAGGTAATACCATCCATGAGTTCTATTTTGGTGATAATAAACTTGTGAAAATAACTGGAAGCAACTGGACTCCACTCTTTTGTGTGCTGCTGTAATCGGAAGAGGATTTTACAAGATTCTTTAATGTATTTGGAATGTATGTGTAATCTTTTGACCTTGTTCTTCGTTTTTGATGACTATGGCATGTTAAGTGCTGATAATTAGGTTTGCTCTAGGCTGAAACCTGACCTGCTCTCTGCAAACGAGAAGATCAGATCTTCTATTGTAAGAGGCACTCAAAGGGGCTACCTTAGCAATTGCAAGACCATGGCTGCTCAGAGTAAGGATCTCAGAAATATGGCAATTTCTTAGGAAGGACATGCTGTCCTAAGGAATGGTTCTTTTTCAGGTTAGTTTGAATTGGACTTTTCACCCAAAGCTTTTTGCCCTATTCTCTTCATTTTCTTTTTTATGCCATCTGATATGCTGCATAACTCAAGCTGCCCTACTGTGGAAGCTGCCTGATAGCTTCAGCTAGTAGAACATAACTCCCGAGTATGAAAGCAAAAGGCACATGTTTTTCACTCAGTTCTTGGAAGGGAATTCAGCTCTCCTTGTGTAAGACACATACAAATGAGGCCTCTTAATCCAAACTACTTTTTAGCTTCCTTCTGCAGCCATGGGGAAAGGGAGAGATCTTCAGAGATTTATTGCATCCAAATATCAGTGTTCAAAATAGATGTGATTAATTGTCCTACAGAGATGCATGTCTCTTTCCACTCTGTAGAGAAGAAGCCTAAAAATTAACTTTGTGTCACTGTCAAATTTTTAGAAAACTAAATTTAGAGGAAGTTAATCCTGCCCTTGGTTCAAGAAAGTACTGAGCGACATTTGTAAATTGTGCAAATAGCAGTCTGTCCAACCAAGCATCTTCCAGTCCCTGCTAGCTTAAACTTAAATGTGATGTAGTCTTTGTACCACATCTCCTCTGGCGAGGATGAGGGGAGTGTCTAACAACTTTCTGAAAGGAGTATGCAGCAGTCAGAAACAGCAGCAGGCACTGGGAAGGAAGTGGAGCCAAAGAGATTTTAAAAAATCTGTCCAAAGGGATTAGTGCAATGGACCAATCCACACTTTGTTTTTCAAGCCATTCCTTTTCTGCCTGTCTATGGCAGTGTTGCTGGAACTGGTCATCTTTCTTATTCTAAGCTTTCCTTGTGGGAGTGTAAAACTGCTTAAATGTGATTGAGTGGTGGTTTGCACAGTACAGCAGTGTTAGCCCTGCTCCTCTAGTTCCCACTGAGTTCCTTGACAGTTCTTAAGAATACAAAACATGAGTACAGGTAGAGTATGTCAGACCAACAGTCCCTCCAGTTTAACTCAATATTCTGTGCCTGCCAGCAACTAACAGGTGCCTATGTACCTTTCTCTAATCCTTTCCCAGCCTCCACCTATTTTCAGCTTATGAGACTTTCTAGCCATTAATCTTTCCTGTTATATGAAGAATTGCAGAACTTTCTTGTCTCTTATGTTTTAGAACTAAAAAAATGAAGAAGGCATCTGCTCCTCCAGCCAAGGAAGAGAAGCCCAAATTAACCATTTTTGAAGAGGAAGTAGATCCAGATGAAGGACTCTTTGGCCCAGAAAAAGATTTCTCATCAGTTGGTCCCAGGAAGAAGAAGAAAGAGAGTAAGTCTGTTCTATATTTATATATACACAGATGGTTTTATCTAAAGCATGAGCTTTTAAAATGTAGTGATGCAGAGTATACAGGCTAAATAATTACTTGGGAATGTTAAGGTAAACCTTCCTAGAATCATTCAGAAAGAATAACTAAGACCTAAAGTTCCCACAGCTGTTCACTGTTGATATTTTGGGCTGGGATATTATAGGTCTATGGAAGCTGGATGTCTCACAGTCCCTCATCTCATACTGACAAGAGTATTGTGACCTACTTTTGTCTGCAAGAAGCAAGCAGATTTACTAAGTCCTAAGAGTGCGGAGAGTCACTACACTTTGTGGATTGGAAGTCCGTGTAAAAACAGGAATTGTCCACATGATCCTTTTTTTCAGCTCAGTAGCCAGATTTACTAGCTAGTGTTCATGCAGGTATTGTGTTATATAGCATGATTTAACTACAGCATTTTCTGGTTCCCCTTTCTAGATCTGAAATTATTTGAAGATCCAGACCTTGGTGGGGTGGTAAGACTGGGTGACTCACTACTGTTGCCAGCTACCTGTAAGAGCAAGGACTATGTGCTGAACACAGGTCCTGAGGAAGACACTGAGGAACTGCTGAGGTACACATCTCAAATCTGTTGTGTAGAATGAAGGTGATCTGAGGAGCTGTTTGGACCTCAAAAGAGATTAATTTGAGGGCAAAGCTTAAATACTTCGAAAGCTAACTGTGAATCACTTGTACTTTTAAGTAAAATATTAGACAGATATGTGTCATGGAGCTTAGAAATCAAACACATTAAAAAGGAGATTAGGAAGATCCTTTGAGAAAGGAAGGGTGCAAGGTATTACTCTGTAACTGAAAGTAAAGGTCTTGAAGGCCGAAAGGCATGCCATCTAGTCCTTGTTTTCTAACACGACACTTCTGCTTTCTGCAAGCAATCCCCAGAGGAAAACGGACCTTCATTATGAAAAGTTAGAGACAAAGCCCAGAAACAAAGAATTCAGCTTCCATGAGCTGAAATCAGGGGCTTTTGCCACATGAAGAATAGTTTTCTGCTGATGGCTCACAGATCTCTGTGCACACTTCCAGGAGGAATCCTGTGCACACCTCTACAGCTCTAAAAGACTGTCATTAAAATCTTCATCACCCTGCATTTAATTTTTAGTCTAGTAGAAAGGAGAGCTAGAGGTCAGAGTTACAGGAGGGAATAATGTACTTGCTCTTACACTTACCTGCCCACCTTGATAGTGTAGCACTGGAATGTATCATCACATAATGTGTTTTATTCCTGACATCTCTCTCACAAGGCTAATTTTCCTGCACTGATAATCCTCAAGACATCAAGAGGGAGCCAATGCTCAGAGAGACCGGCATCACCAGGGAGTCTGTGCTGCCATAGAGCCAAATTCACACCTTCTGGGTCTCAGGCTGGCATCTGAATGATGAGACCAGCCTGCTTCCAGTGCTCATTCTTGCCAGCCACCTCCTGTTAGGATGTATGATTTTCACAGGAGATACTAAACCCAGGAGAGAGAATCTGTGTGTGGTTTCAAACCTCTCCCGAAGCAGATAGTTTTGCAGCTGTTGCTTTCTGTGCATACCAAAGTGCTAGCTATCTCAGTGGTAATACCTGACTTAATTTAAGCAAAGGTTAAATTGGGTTGGGTGCCATCTTGCATGACATACTGACAGCCCACCTGATGTTTATAGAAACTGATGGGTCAGGACACAACCTGATTTAGTGCTGTAGTATAATGGGAGCAAACATGTATGTTCTTGCCATCTTGTCATTTGAATCATCTCCTACCTTCCCTTACCAGCAGGGTGGTGTTATATGTTCTTACAGGGCAGTGCCACAGTCTTTCCAGGCAGTGACCCTTTGTGGTGAGAGGAAATGTTCAATGTGAGCTGAGCCCTGGGGTCTCTCTGGCATGGGAGTTTGAGCATATTTTGAGGTCTAAGAAAGCGTAAATCTTGCCTTTGACCTATAGATGCTGTCAATCACACTTCCTTCCCAGAGGGGACTGAAGAAATTTCCCCCCAAGCCCTCAGATCAAAGTAGGAGCCATGACAACCTATCCCTTCAGTGGGCTAGAGCTGGCAAAGCTACTAGAGGAAAAGTGGCAAACATCTTGGTCTGTTGGACATACTGTCTTTTGCCACACAGAAAATTTGCCTGGACACATTTTGTCAAGACCTAAGACCAGCCTGAGCTATGATGCACCAGCAGGTCTGTGATAGGTGCAGAAACCTAGATGTGTTCACTGTACACAGATGGATTAGCTGAATAATGCAGATGTGGGTAGCTCTTGACTTATGCAGTCTGCTCACATTCACATTCTATAGCTGAGAAGTGTCTGACTTCCTGGAAAATGCACCTTTCAGTGAATCACGGAAAGAGATAGGAGAGCACTGCCTAAGGCAGAACCTTCTTCCGAAGGTGATATGGGAAAAAGATGATGTTTAGAACATCAGAACACAGGAGCAACCAGGGCCTTCATGATCTGTATGGCACCTGAGTGGTTGCAGCAGCAGTAGCACCCCAGCACTGTCAGCACAGCAGTGAATCCCCAGCAGTGACTTGCCGCTCTTGAGGAAGAGACTGTTATGGAGACAAATGAGTCCGCAAAATGTGTGTGGGCTGTGCTTGTCACAACATGAGGGAGAAGAGAATATGATAAACGTTCTCATTGCAAACTGAGGACTGTGCTCTCAGTGGATGCCTGCTGAAATGAAATGAGATTTACTGTTTCAAATAGAATCGCCTACTTTACATTAACAAGTGTTGAGTTTTGAGAAGAACCAATTGCTTTGTAAGTGTAATAAAAGATTTCTTTTTATGGCAAAATACTCATGTCCATTCAAACAAGTATCATCCCTCTTCCTGTCCACTGACCAGCTGTCATGGTTTAAGCCTAACTCACGCAGACTCTCTCTCTCTCACTCACTTCCCCCTCTTTCTCCCCCCCGCTCCTGGAGGGATGGGAAGGAGAAACGAAAAGAATGCAACTCCCACAGGTTGAGATAAGAACAGTTTAGTAACTAAAGTATAACACAAATCACTACTGCTACCACCAATAATAATAATGACAAGGCAAATACAAGGAAAAAATACAATTTCTCACCACCTAATCCCAAGCCCGACCACGCAGTGCACCCCCCACCCTTCTGGGTCTCTCCTCTCCGTCCTCCATCCTGGGCATGACGTGCTGTGGTATGGAATAACCTCTTTGGTCAGTTTGGGTCAGGTGTCCTGTCTCTGCTTCCTCCCGGCTCCCCTCCTCCCTGGCAGAGCATGAGGCTCAGAAAGTCCTTGGCCAGACCAAAACATCACTAAGCAGTAACCGAAACACTGGTGTTATCAGCGCTGTTCCCAGGCCCAAGATCAAAAACACAGCGCTACACCAGCTACCAAGGAGGAGAAAAATGACTGCTGCTGCTGAACCCATGACACCAGCCTTTTACTGTTTACTAATTTTTTTTTGCCTTTTAACAAGTACTAAGTGATGGTGATGAAGAAACTAGGTGAGCTACCTCACTAACCACTGGCATTGCACATGCAAGCGCGCTTTCCTACCATAAAGTCTACCACAATACATGTGTGAGATGCTTGTAGAGCACTGTACTTGCATGTCCTTCCAGGGCTTGTGGAAAAGAGATAAACTGCTGTGGCAAGAACCATCAAGGTCAAGTCCCATCATGTTGCCTGCAGGAAAAAAGGAGCGCATCATACTCTTCCTTCATGGGATGTGCTTTGAGAAAGGGAGGGATAAGTGACCAGGCCTTTTTGGCTTATCTTTTCACCACAGGGATATGGAGGAACCCAGGCTTTTCAGAGAAGTCTAGGGTCACATTATTTTTGACTCTTCCAAGGTGCAAGGTGACCAACTGTAGTGATATGAAAGGGTAGCTGATCAACCCTTTCACAGATGTTAAAAGCATTATCTTTGGGAATGATTTAGGACCAGGCCTCTCTTTTACAGTAATTTTCCTGGGTTGTGTCATAACGTTTAACGATTCCTTCTGGATGCGTTTAGCCATTTACTTCCATTCTCAAAGCTCCTTCTCAGTCTGATTTGCATTTGAGCTAGAGACAGAAATCAACTGATGCAGAAATCAGTATCCTGCAAACTCTCCCACTGTGGATTCTTATCCCATCTTATATTTTCATCTGCATCCACCCAGTGGCCACAGACGTGCAAATTAAGATTTTATGTAGCAGGACTGCAGTCAATCTCTTCTGCCTCATTAATCTAAATTGTGCCTGCCTGGTGTGATGGATCAGGTTTTTGTGGAAAACCAATGCTAGAATTGATCCTGTGAATGTTGCAGCAGCTCTGTATGTCCACAGAATTACATGAATTATCACATTTCCTAGCATGAAATAATTATCACAGTTGTCTGAGCAGCTTTTTAGGAGAGATTTAACTTCACCTTTTATAATGAATAGGGAGTTGAACTGGAAGGAAGCATCTGCCAGCATAGCATTTGTCTTTTTCCTGTCCTGAGAAAAGCGTCAGCAGCAGGATCCAAGTTCTGCTGCCTTGTAATGGCAGATCTGGTGTTCTTTCTCGGGATTATGCTGATCTAAGACCACTGGTGTTGAAAGGGACAGTCCAGCTCCTACTTGCCTTTGTGCTACAGCTGTATCAATCTGCCTGTGTCCTGAAAAGATTAATTTTGTCTGCAGTTAAAGGTTGATCTGTTTTTACAGCTGCGATCTGTGCCATCAGTGATGCAAATGAAGACCCTTTCAGGAGGATTATACTGTTAGAGGCTGAAACTGTGAAACCACGTCCTAACTAACAATGGCCATTTCTAAACACCATGCAGTCCATACAGCTTCTTGAGCAGTTTTGTTAGCTTCAGGTTTGAAGGAGCTGATGCCACCCTTGAAGCAGAAAAAGTTTTTATGTTCTTCATTCAGCAGGCCATTCACAGATGTCAAATTCAGAGAGCAACACTTACATCTTCAGACTGGGCAGGATTCGTATGAAACACTACATCCAGCATCACATGATGAGAAACACTTTCTCATTGTCCTCAGGATATGGGACCAGCACCATAGTTGGGTTGCAGGAGAAAGCAGGAGCTGGAGAGGAGATACGTCCTACACAGCCGCCTGTGCTTTGCACTCTTGTGCTTAACCCCTGCCCTTATAATTTCCACAGGCACTTGCTGTGGACATCACACTGTCTCTGCTGACCATAGCAGAAGTGATGGTCAACAGATGCTTCAAAACCTTCTTCTTATTTTGGGGCACAAGTCTTTTCCCAGGTAATGTATGTGATATTACACCTCTTCCCAAGGCTTCCGCAAGGTATCTCTCAGACTTGGAATTAACACCAGGCAAAATAAAGACACCCGTAATGAGACAGGGAAAGATAAATGCCTACCCCGCAAGAACTGCTGACAGTTGCATAACCTAGCTGCAAGCACAATCCTTTTGGATATTTTAGCAAATGGTAGTCTTTGTCTCTTGCTTTCGTTACTGTCCTCCTCATTAGAGCATTCCTGGCAAGCAGTGGTCACTGTCACCATCATGCTAGATGCTGTGCAAGCGCTAGCACATAGTCATTCCTGTCCCAAAGATCTTTTCCAGTAGACAGGACAGAGTTCAGAGAAGTGTCATCTAAACTGCTGAAGTTCTGGTGATAGCTGTCTCCGTCTCCAAGTCAGAACTCATTTACTCTCTCTAAAATCCACATGCTATCATAAGGCTTTGTGACAGACTTTCTTCAGTAAGGGTTTTGATTGCTTTCTGCATCTGGAAACAAAGAGGATTTTCCACCAATAGAGTCTGTGAATCAGCACAACAGTATGGCAGGAATTTTAAACAACGTGGTGCTGCTTTTCCATTACAGAAAAAGGAGACTAATTAGAGAATGATTAATTACATGGATTCTGTGCCTGATTGTCTATAAAAAAGATGGGGGTGGGAACGTTCTTCTTTTAATCTTGTTATTTCAGAATAGCTGATTGATTTTTTTCGTCCTCCTCCTAGCCTGGAGTTAAATATGGTGGTAGTTATGCACTGTAACAATTCATTTGCTTCTCAAGAAATAGAAGTCCTTGTTTCTGTCTCTGCCTGAGGCGTTTTGCATTTTACCTCTTTAGTTTTCCAAAGACAGTTGTGTCTCACAGGATCAAACAGCACTGGATCAAACAGTTTGCCTAGCACTGCAGCACTGAAAAGCAGGTTTTGAGACAAAGACCACATATTATCTGTTGTGTTCTCTGTAAAAGACTTCTGTCTAACCAGTGTCTTGAAAAAACACATGACAGGAAAAGGATATTTACATGATCAGCTTCCAGACTTTGAAAAATCATCTCCTGCAGAATTTTTGGCCTAAAAGCACACTACCAAAATACCTCCCCATACTCTCACTCAGAACTCCCACAGCCTACTGGCCTGCATCTTTTGGGGGTATTTTATGACTGTGCTGGCTGGTTTGTTGCTGTATTTAGCACAGAAACTAATATAGAGCCACAGGGGAGTAGAGAATTCAGGGCGCTGTACCATCTGATCAGGTTAATGAGCTGTATCCACTGCTGCCCCTTCTGCGCAGTGCACCTAGTTCAAAATCCTGCTTCCTCCGTATTGTCTATATGTATATATTGTTTACCTGGTTATTACATTTCTGTTATTTATGACCAAAACTTTATGACATGGGCACTGATTCATTCAGTATATTTTTGTGCCAAGAAGGGAAGCATCAGATCAGCTAAAGAAAGCTAAGCTTCAGAAATACCAGGCCTAACATGTTTTGTTTAAAACACAACAAAGAGAATAAGAACATATCTTGGCAGTGTGATCACAGGTGTGATATCTTTGGATATCCGAGTTTGCAGCAAACAAGATGTCTGGGCTTAAATTAAATTAATTTCTTCTAGTAGATGAGGAATTTAGGAGGAAGAAATACACTGACGAGATGTTTTGTAAGTTACATGGGATACATCACCCACAGGGAATCGTGGAAACTAAAAGACATCAGAAATTGTATCTAAATAAAAGGGAATATAATCTCCAGCATTACTTGGGGGATGAAATTTGAGGAGCTGCCTGCTGGAATACAAGTCCACGAGGAAGAATTGAAGGTTCAGAGCTCTGGGACAGTGGCACTGCTCTGTCCATCAGTTGGTCTGTTTAAGTATTTCTGAGTTTTAGACACCTGTTACAAGAATAGCCTTGGTTAAAACTGATCCTTATTAGATTGCCTTTGGGAGTCACAAAAAGATCTGGCTTCAAGAATGGTTTTACTTTAAAGTGTTCTCACTGTCTATACAGCAGAAAATACAGGCTTATCCTTGTTCACTTTATGGTCAGTGTATTTTGTCTCAGCCTGGGCAGCACAGTCAGAAGTTCCTCACAGCTTTTAATAAGGGCAAACAAAACCAGAAACCCATGAAATCATGCAGTTTTTCTTAACAATAATGGGATCCTTAGCTGAGAGTGCTGGAGCTGTTGAAGTACCTGAGGTTTTAACATGTTCAGTAGGGATGGAGTAATAAAGTGTCTCAGAGACACCAATTCTTCTGTTGAACATGTTCCTCATGGTCCTGGCCTGTTACCCTAATCAGTCACTTTCCAAATTATGGAAGAGCTCAGCTTTTCTTTAACTGCCTACATTATTTAACTGTAGTCTTGGCTGTGGCAGAGGGAGTTTTACTGTTGACACTGTTACAGCCTAATGGGCTGATTCAGTTGATGTTGAAGTCTGATAAAAACAGTTCTTACAACACTGCTTGTAAACAATTAAACAGTTAAATAATTTCACTGTCTTAAGATGCTAGAGTCACAGAGTAAGTGTATCCCACTAGAGCTGGGGTCTGGCAAGGAGATACCTACGTATTACAAACATACTGTTCCTCTTGACTTTTGGCTCCTGGTCCCCCATGTTAAAGTTTTTGCTAGTGCTTCTTATGCTTTACTTTTCTCGATCTTGTATGCTGCAGTTAGAGGTGGTGCCTTTTGCAAGTTGTGTATTTTGTAAGCATACAAGGTATGCATTTTATCAGGGGCTTCACTTTTGTACCTAGTCATTGCATAGCTAATCATCTGCATGGATTGCTGGTTGGGTTTTTTGACTGCTTAACAATTATTTATCAATTAATCCTTTGGGAAATTAACAACTGTGTTGACTCCTTAAGGTATTTTGTTTGACCACCATGTTCAGAGGACCAAAACAAGAGGTTATTTTGATTCAAAGCAGAAATTACTGTGGCCTGAAAAGACTTCTCTAGCTATGCTAATTTTTGCTTTGCCATCTCTGCTGTAATGTGTCACCTTCTTTCCCTTTCTTCCACATACTCACTTTCCAAAGTCAGACACCTCTTGTAGTCACAAGACAATCTGTTATAAGGGCTCTCTCAAAATCAGTAACAGCTCCTGTGGGAACAGTTTGGCATGCGCAGTGTTCTGTGTCTCTTGATAAGGTCAAATAATGCAAGTAGAAAACATCCTTAACTGTTTCAGGTGTTTGGGATTATTTCACTAGGAAACAGGGGGAAATGTTCTTCAGAAAGAGTTGTATACAGTCACAGATTGCAGAACTTCTTAAGTTTCTTGGAAACAAACGTGAACACATTATTTTTAAAGCCATTGGTTTTTCCAGTTCCTTATGATTGAGCATGGGGGATGTTCAGCCTCAGATGAGATGGGAATGAAGAGGAAGCAGAGCTGAATTTGAACAATTTTACTGTCCCATGAAAATCTCTGGGAAGAAAATCATCCTGTCACAAATCAAACACATTTTTTCCCCAAACTAAAGTTCTTTTTCTTTTGATAATTGCAAATTGCTTTTAGTTCAGACATTTGAAAACATGATGTAAAATTAATTAACTTGTATGGCAAACTGAAAAGCTGCATTATAAAAAGACAGTTCCTATTTTGATAACATGGAAACCTTTATGGAAAGCTCTTTCTGTAAGAGAAATTAATAGAATTTGATCCTTTCCTGTATAAGGTTTTACTTTACAAGGCTGCATTTTCTTATAAAACAAAAGCAGTTCATAAATTCCCAAGATGTTACTGATGTTTTCTTTTTATTCTAGAGTTGAAGATGATTTAGAGAAACTCTTGAAAGTAACCTCCAAACCAAAACCTAAGGTAGCGTCAAAACCACCACTGCCTCAGAAGCCAGCAGTTGCCCCGAGGAGCACTAATTCATCCCCATTGGCGAAGCCAAAGGAAAACAGGATTCAGACAATGAATGAACTGGACATTCTCCAGTATATCCAGGAAAATGAGTCTATCAACAACCAAGATGCAAGTCTCTTTTGAACATGCATGTTCTTAACATGTACTTAAAATGATGCCTTCTTGACCCAACTCCTGAAGAGCTCAAGTGACAGTAGCAGTTGTTGACCAGATGCTTCTACTATCACAGAGCTCATTTCTGTACTGTCATACAGAGAGCAGCAAGTTTGACTAGCAAAGGCTCAACATGATGTTTTCAAAACAGCGCAGTTGGGGTAAAATGTTGCCTTAGATTTCCAGGGTTTTTCAGGGAACGTGGACAAGGATATGGCACTACAGACTGTCTACTACTATTTTAGTATCAACATAGTGCAGTTCTGGCCAGTTTAGTCATGACCAAAAATGGTAAGCATGTTACACACATGGCGGCTGTGAATAGTGTCCTACAGACAATCTGAGGCAGGACAGGATGCTGTTCCTTTCATTAAGCTGACAGTGTATTTCAGCTCACTGAAAAGCTTTTTCCTTTTATCCTGTGTTATTTCTGTAGAAGCCCTTTCCTCCTGGACTGGTATTTCAGTAATCTATAACCAGGAGCTGTAAGCATAGGTGACAGTTCCTCTGTTACTGAAGAGAAACACTGAAATTTCAGCTGAGCCTGACAATCTGCTGCCTTTGTTGTTGTGCAAATGCCAACTTATAGGAGAATTTGTAGGACTGTAAGCGCTAGAGCTATGCATCTTAGGCCCCTGGGGAAAACAGCAAATGACTGAAGATGGCTGAAAGCACACCTCCAGACAAATGTAGAAGTTGCAGTGTGAGGGAGGTTTGGATACTGTAGAGCTCTTGTGAACCTACTAAAGATACACAAGGGCTAATCTTTTTTTCAGCCAAGTCTTCCTGGGCTTCCGCTGTAGTTAGTGGAGAGAGTGAGATTTGTCTGGGAGTTGTTTCAGAGCAAGTGTCTTAATGGATGAACAAGGCCAGGTTGGACAGGACCTTAACATGGTATAGTGGAGGACGTCCCTGCCCATGGCAGGGGTCTGGAACCAGATATCTTTAACGTCCCTTCCAACCCAAACCATTCTATAATTTGCTGTCTGGAATCACTCATTCTTTCCTCTTCCCTTCATCCAGAAATCAAAGAAGAAGCCATAATGATTAGTTCCACTAAGCTAAAATGAGGTTTTTCATTAAACAGAAGTCTGTTCGTTACTATAACAATGGTTAAAACAAGGGAGAGCAAACCTGGAGTTATCCAGAGGAAAAAGATAGGAAGAAAATATACTGGAGAAATTTTAATACGCAGGAAAAGAAAAACCTGGTAGAACAGGCATCCCAGACTACTACTTTTTTTCCCCTCAACTTGGGCATTCTGGTTCAACGCGCTGTATTTACATCTAATAGGACTTGATACCTGCTGTCATGGAGGAAGGTATTTCCAAACCCATTTCACATGTATCCAGATGTGAAGGCAAGCTCCCCAGAGGAAAAATACTAATATATTTAAGCCATATCACTATCTCCAGATTTGCCTTTCTAGTATAGAAAAAAATAAATAGAAAACAATATATATATTTTTAATAATGAGATTATCTCTATTAATATTTCCTTTTTAAGCTAATGGAAAATATGATAAAGGTATTTCAGTTTGATGGGACAGATAAAACATAACCATTGGCTCTGATCTATGCATGGTATGTTTTAGTATAATAAAACTTTTTGCTAACCTGCAGGTGTTATTGTTATTATTATTCTCTAGGTTGTACAGTAGCAGCAAATCAGAGATAAAGGATGGATTCCATCCAAAACATGAGGAGTCTTATGTGGTGTTAAAGTGCATGCTCCACTAAAGCTCTGTGTAAATAAGAATGAAACCAAGGATGTAGGTGTTCTCATATTTCCTTAGAGAGCAGCTAAAGGTAAAAACTATATATGGGCAAAGGCAGTACCTGATCCTGTCTTGTTTTCAGTGTCCTGATGCAATTAGGAAGCTTATTTATCCCATCCTGCAAAAGGGGAACAAAAGCACTGAGGAGAAAATAAATTACTTGCCAGAGAGCAGGCAGAGAATAGCAGGGAGGATAAATTGATTCAGGACAGCCTTCCTGTTACACTACCTTGTCTAGTAACAACTGTGTATTTAATGGAGGGTTGAGGAATCTTGATCCCCACTTTATTCATCACTGGAGGAGGCTGCTTGCATTGCTGCTAAAACTACCACATCGAGGGCCATGGATTTGAAGACGAGTAAACAGAATGCAGATCTTCACCCTTAGTGGGATTAAGATTTCTTGAAGAGAAATCATAGAACAGAGCTCGCAGCAGCCTGGGAAGACCACTTTGTCCACCATCCTGCCATAAGCAGGAACATTTGGCCTGTGTCCTGCTGATGGCAGTTCTCACTGGCCAGGACAAGGTGTATTGACGTGAGGCAGAACTGGAAGAGTAGGCAGATGCCAGAGCAGGACATGGTGGCTGAACATGGTTCAGCTGGAGAGATACCTGAGCATGGGCACTGAACTACTCTTGCAGTGGCAGTAATTATGCCTGCTGAGATATTATCTCTTGCAGGCATTTTTCTAACCTGTCCTTAAATATCTGGCTGGCTGGCGAGCAGCGCTGGAGATGTCATAGCCTCCCTGGTTGTGCCATTACAATGTTTTGCCATCCTATTAGAAATGTTTTTCTACTGTTTGACGTAGCTGTTCCTTCCTGCAACCTTTCTCATCACCACAGAACAAGAACAAAGTCTATTCCTTTCAGTCTATTTTTCTAGACTGAACAACTCTGACCAGTGTGGGTGGCAGCAGGACAGAGAAGGACATTACTACAGTACCAGCTTCTCATGACTTGGTGTGCACTAGATGAATGTTGTCATTTTGCATTGGATTTCTCCCATTTTCAGAAGAATTGTTCTATATACACATTCCAATTTACCAGGGGCAATAATGGATGCCAGCATTCCACACCCTTTCACTAACACCTCTTGGTGCAGGGACACAATGTGCAACTTTTCACTGTTCCTCATAGCAATGTCATCTATCTGCCTTCCACCATTTTTAAGAGCTCCACACAGAAATGGCTTATGCTTTTATAAAACAGTGGGAGGGTAGATATTTTATGTTACCATCACAACCATGGGAACATTCCCAGTAATACTGATGTAACAACAATATAGCTGTATCTATTTTGAGCAGCCAAGGAATACTTTGCCCCCCAGCCCTCCCTAAAATTGCCAAATTACCTAAATACCACCGAGTCAGAAGAGCTGTTGATTGATTCCTGTGCTAGATTTTTAAGATTATTTTAAGGTCAATGCTTTACTTCAGAAAAAAAAAAAATCATCTTTCTTGTCAAGCCACTAACATAAAAGGGTCCTTCATTGTAATGCATTTGTTTTTCAATGCAAATATCTAGCTGCAGTAATATTTATAGGCACCTAGAGGTGAGTTACAGTCCTTGAATAAATTATACATAATGAATCATTATGATACCAGAGAAGAATGTGAGACAAATGTAGCCCAGAAAAATTGAACGTATTATTTGAAATGGCACAGGAAAAACACATAACATACTTTGCATCCTGCCAGACCAGAACTTCATTTTTTCCCCCCCCCCATGCACCACTTCTAGTAGCAGCTATTTTATTAGCATACTCTTGACAACTCTTGAAATTCAGTTACAGACTCTAATTAAGCTCTTGGCTGACAAGCATCACCTTTCAAAATTAGTAGTAGCTGGCTCATCAGAAGATTGGAAAAGCAAGAGTTACATTTTAACCCTTACAGAAGATGTTTTCTTTCGGGATTAGAACTCATAACAGGTATTTCTGTTGCATTAGAAGCTGCTTCTTGTTTTGAATAACCTTTTGCTTCTCATGTGGTACAGCACTAATTAACAAAAACATTATATACTTTATTTTGGTCACAGTTAAAATACTGATTTCCCCGAGCTGGGTATTTCACAGATGACATGTGGGCCATCTGCTCAGGTCTGTTCTGTTGCTATATTTTTAGGAAAGCTAATTCCCACATATCATTTAAGGCCTAGTTCTGTCAATGGCAATTTGGGTTGGGTCTAAAAAATACATATTAATTGAAACTGATATTTCTGCTAATCTTTGCGCAGAAGTTATACTGTAAATAATTTACAGAATACTGTAAAAAATACTGTACAGAATACAGAAACTCAGCCTGTGATTTAAGGTCATGGAAATCCAGCATCCTCATGGGGCACGAAGGCATTAGCTAATGAAAGAAAGCTGTAAATGACCAATCCCTGTGGTCATTAGATTTACTACAGAGTACAAGAAAGCACTTATATTTCACTAATAAATGTGTCTGTCACTAATGTCACCAAAGAGTCTTGGATCTTTGTGTATGTGTATCAACCACTTACTGATCGATGTGATCAGTAAGTTTAAACCTCTAAATCAAGAAGAGAGAGGGGTTTTACTGTTAGGCTTTATCTATATTCTTACTTTTACATCTCAACATCAACAGCAGGACTGAATAAAGTCACTCACCTTCTGTATTGCACCAATCTCTGCTCTGATTCATCTTTAAACCTTTCTGATTCACCTTTTTCAGCTCTCAACATATCACTGATCTTCCTTTACAGCCTTTTGCATACTACTGGTATTTAATGTAATGCATTAATGAACCTAATGAAGAATTCAAGTGAAGGGAAATCATGTGCCTGTGTTACTAGAGACCCATCTGTAAAGTATGCTGCTTTGAGCAAAAATACTAGCAGTGAAACATGATGATGGTAAATAAAATTAATAGTCAAATGCCACTGTGGGAGTTAAGAAGTCAATGAAGCTCCTTAAAGAATTGAATAGTCATAGATGTTTAGGGTCTAAGTTTTATTCATACCAGGATGTTATGAATGCTGAAAACTTATATGGGGTCAAGGAGATACTGGTTAGACTCATGGAAGAGAAATCTATCAAACATTTTTAAAGATGCCACTTAGATCATGGGAAGACCGTGAGTTACAAGTTCCTGGAAATGAGGGGAATATTCAACAGGCAAATACTTTTACATTCCCCTATAGTCATCTGCTTTTGGCTGTTGTGAAGAACTATAATGGGCTAATCCAAAACTCACACTGAGTCAGTGAGGATTTGGTGACTGAAAGAACAGAATATCCTTAGTGCTTTATCATCCTGCTTTCCAGCACCTTCATAAGATCTGTCCACTGGCCTTATAACAACATGCCATTTCTCCTCTTGACTCCAGAGAGATTCCTGAAGTCAGTGGAAAATTTTACTTGCAACATACACTTTTTCAAAAGCCACTTTTGATATGTATGCATTATATTTTCAATGAGCAGTAAAAGGCTTAGTGATACCAGATGAAGATTTCAACCATCCCTGATTGTTCCTGCAGATCCCACCCTTAATAAAAAGATTAGTAGACACTAGGATTTGCCCAGGAAGTCAAATATAGGAGATGTGCCAGGGGTAGTTAGGTAGCAATTGGCATCATCACAGCACCCACCAAATTTCAGTGAAATAACCTCTAAACAGACCACCTGATGTGATGTTATGCTGTTTTTCAGCAAAGTGCTCAGGAACCTCAGAGCCTGAAGTCACCACCAAACACAAAAAGAAATAACAGCCCATTGGCCCCTGCTGCATTAACAGCCATGGTGGTTTGTTAGCTTCAGCTGTACTGGTTTTATTATCAAATACATAGGAGTCATAGCTGACTTTGCTATCTGACATAGGAGACATATGTAACTTCTCTTTGGAGAAGAGAAGGCTGCATGGAGACCTCACAGCAGCCTTCCAGTAACTGAAGTGGGCCTACAAGGATGCTGGAGAGGGACTCTTCATTAGGGACTATAGTGATAGAACAAGGGGGAATGGCTTCAAACAAGGGAAATTCAGGTTAGGTAAGGAAGAAATTCTTTACTGTGACTGGAGGCACTGGAACAGGTTGCCCAAGGAAATTGTGAATGCTTCATCCCTCTTCAAGGCCAGGCTGGATGGGGCTTTGAGCAGCCTGGTCTAGTGGGACATGTTGGAATTAGATGATCTGAAGGTCTTTTCCAATCCTAACCATTCTATGATTCTATAGTATCAAATTTGGAGGTTTAGAGCTGTGAAAGCCATGGGGAAGCATTGTGGTCATCATGTCATCTTAATGTGGGAGTTTCAGTCACCTGGCTAAACCAGGATGATGTATGAAAACCATTTTGGAGGGGTTTGTTAAAAAATGCAAACAAGTCTCTCCTTGAACTCGTTAAACACTCTCTTTGATTTAGCCATTTTCTACCAAAGTCAATGTTTCTGTGCCATTTCTGTCATTGAAGTACTGCTTCCTGTGACTGCTGGGGCAGTCCTACAGTCAATCTAAGCTGTCAGAATCCCATGCACACCATAAAAAGCTTGGTGGTACTGACGCTTGAGAGAGGAGGTGAAGGGATAAGATGTGACACCACTGTCAAGTCTGATCAACTTGAAGAGCACTGCTGAGAATGGGAGAGACAAGACAGAATGAAAGAAGGCATCTGCCTGATTTATAAACACATCTCCAGAGCCTTGTAATTCCCCTGAAAGACTGGGACTGTGGGGCTGAGATGAACAATTCACTTAATGGTTGTTTGGTGAGATGAGTACCATGGCTTTTCAAATGAACACAGAAGCAAACAAAATAGTATTACAAAATTCCTGGGGTATTTACTGAGCACTTTCCTTACTTCTTTGCTGATATCTCTGCATTTAAGTTCTTCCAGGGAATTTGTACTGATGATGACAAGCTTCTCAGATTATTTTGTTGGTAATAATAATTTAAGGCTACTGATTTCACCTCAGAGAGTTTGATAGTGCCCGGTTTTGTTAACAAGTTCTTACTGTGAACAAAAATAACCATTTCTTTACCTTGAATGCTGAGAATCAAAGCTGCCTAGTGCTTCTCCTCCTGCCTTATGCAATCAAATCTGCAGGCTACTAGGATTTGTCTTGCTGCTTATGCCTTCCTCTGTCTTGACCTTTAATAGTTTACATATTTAATCTTGTGTGCAGTCCCAGAAAGGAAATTTTTGTGTCCAGAACTGCTGTCTAATTATAGTTGGAAAGCCTTACTTTAAAAGAAAACATAATTCTACATGGAATCATGTGGAAAATTCATACTTTCATGAGGAATGAAAAAGAAACCTGGGGCTGTCTTTACCAGTGGCTTAGTTTAGCTCAAGCGAGCACTTCCATAGGAAATCTCCTGATCAGCTCCACTCACTATACGCCAGTTCCCGCCACACGGCTGCCACGGAGCAAATCAGACACTTGGGACCAGAGGACCCAACAAGAAGCCGGAATAACTTCCCCCAGATGTGCACATGAGGGCAGTGGGTACTCACCACCAGCACTCTCATTTTGTAAATCTCCTGGTGTGCTGCTGCACTTGTGGCTGCCATCAGGGGTAAACTGAGCCCAAAACCCGGCTGACCTCAGCATGTTTCCTTTCATTTTTGCAGTAAGGTATTGTACTGAGAGAGGAAAGGGCAAAATCACAGGGAAATTCAAGTGCTTCCTGGTTTGCAGGTGCTGAAGTGGGTTTAACAACACCCAGTCAGGTACCCTCAATATAACAGCTTAGTCTCTGCTCAGCTGACTCCGCTCTCTAGGCTGTTAATGAGTTTTACATTAAGTAAACACTGGCTGAACTAAAGGAACAATGTTGTATTGTGTGGGATTGACAGGAGGAGAAAAACTCCCACATCTCCTGCTCCCAAGTAGATGTCCTTATTGCTCACTATAAAATCCCTGCATTTTCTTCTAAGAATCCTGTTCCTTTCCAGCTTCAGCAGGGAAGGTAATGCATGATTTTGGTACTGGCCTTGTTTCATGTTTGCTGCAGAAGTGGAAGATGGATTTTCAACAGTCCCCGAGGCTGAGAAAGGCAAAAGGCCTACATTTCCATCTGCTGAACTGACTGTCCTAAACCTACCTCAAAATATAGTGACAGGGGGTCACTTTGGGATGCTGTTGCTTCCTCTCATTTCCAAGCTGGCACCACACAAACTGGGCTGTATCAGGTGCCGGGGTGCTGCTCCACGCTCCCAGGCTGTGCCTTTCAGCTAAGGCTGACAAGCAGCAAGGCTGTTCTGACAGCATTGCACTTGCTGGACTTATCAGCTCCAGTTTTCCACATTTACAAGTCTGTGCATGACAGCTCTCTCGTAGAGTAGTCATGAGCTGACCCATTTACCTTTAATGCAGTAATTACCAGACTGACTACCTTCTCCTTCAAGATACTGACCTACCATGGCTCATTCAGTAATTGCTGTGGATGAAATCTGCATTTACCACAGCTTTTTTATCCATTTCTGTTGCTGTTGCTTTTTCTTTTCTTTTTTTTCCCTTTCCCTTTTCTTTTTTTTTTTTTTTCTTTCTCTTTTTCTACTTCTCTTTCTTTTTCCCACCTGACCCACAGATTTACCAGCTTTGTGAGAGAAGATCATGGGTATTTTTGGCTCAGACATATGATAAGATAGATAAAAACAGGGAGCTTAGTGGAAAACTGAAACTGTTTCCCTAGAGCCATGTTTGACTAATGAATCCCATTTAATTCTACCAGAGACTCACACAGGGATTACACAGGGCAGAATTATAAACCAATAAGACAGGACAGCAGTTATAGAATCATGGAATCATAGAATAGTTAGGATTGGAAAGGACCTTAAGATCATTAAGTTCCAACCCCCCTGCCATGAGCAGGGACACCTCACACAAAGCCATGTCAGATTTAGGGGGCAAAGCAGTCTTATTTCACCATATAGAATGGGATTTACCTCCTCTGCTTTTTGGTATTTAGTAGAGAGAGGCTCCCTTTGCAGTCACTAGTGAGAAACAGTTATCTGCAGGGTGTGATTCACCTGTCTTGCTTTAGATGCCAACTATTCAGACAGCATGATGTCCAGAGTGGTCAGAGGAACACCACCCATAATGTCATATTTAAAATCTCTCTGATTACAAAGAAAGAATTGGAACAGAAACAGATCTCAAGACATGACAAGTCCCAAAGTTGGGATAATTCAAACCCAGAAAGCAATTTTCCAGTTGGCTCCCTGGAAATAAATCATTGTTTTCTGCTGTCTCACCTTGCTGTAAAGACTGTGCTGTTTGGCTTGAACACTTCAAGAGGTGCTGGATGAGAGTGACAAAGTGAGCACAGCACCATGTCCCTGCCCAGGGCCTGGGATACTCACTTGTATACAACTATCAGAGACCTGCTGCTTCTCCTTCCTTTCCCTGTAGCTGGTTTAATAATGGCCATTTCATGGAAACAATATTCAGCTATTTTAGACACCTCAGTGTCTAAATCAGTGGGATTTAAGACTTTGGAGTCATTTATAGGCTCTGTGTTTCTCTCTGTCTGATAACAAGGATGTATATAGCATATGAGAACAGGGAAAAAACGGGAAGGCTTATTAATCTCCCCACAGTTAAACAGGGACTCTGTAGCAGAGCCTGCAGAAGATTTGTCTGGTTTCCTATCTTGGCCACGAACCTCAGGGCTAACCTAAAAACACAAACAAAACAATCCTGTGGATTAAGGGATTTTCTGCTTTGTTTTCACTTTTTCGTGGTGTGCATAAGGATGACCCAAAACACCCTCCCTCTGAAAAGCTTTTGCCTGCATTCTCTCTGTTTCATTAGAAATTCAGGAAGATGCTTTGGCTGCTGGACAGCCAGAGAACAGGTCACATTGCAACAGATGAAAAGGCGGGGGAAATTAGGGATTTGGGTATTACAACTTTTATTTTCTTTTCCAGTTGCAATTCCTATTTCATTTTTAAATGTCTAACAACATGAGAAAAACAATGTTTGTTAGGGTTGCTAATGAGTTTTCCCAATACTAAGGGTGTGAGAATATGGGTTTCCTCCTATTTTTCCCAATAAAATATGAGAAAGAAATGAATGGCCTTTAAAAATAAAAGAGGAAAAGCTTAATTGTTTTCTTTATAATGTCACAAAATAGGCCCAAACTGCAAATTCCTTAAAAAGCCACCTTTCTGCATCCCATCCAGTCCCTGAACCACTCACCGTTCAGCCACTACAGGATACTCGGAATTCGTGTGAATAAAGCATTTACTGGATTTGTGTCAGAACACCGTCAGACCGAACTTTTTAAAGGGAAACCTGTTTTGAAATCATAGTCAGCTTCTCACAGCAAAAACCACAGAGGTTTTTACATTCAAGAGGCATAAAACCCAGAAAGCATCTGTGCGGCCTTCCCTAGGATTAAGCACTGGGACTACAAGGACAAAAAAGTCTTTGTAGTTTCCTAAAAAGTACGTACTGGATACAGACATGGGATAGGCCCCTTTCTGGGGGGTTTTACTCAGCTTCCCAGAACCAGAGGCTGCTCTCTGGCCAAAATAGAAAAATGGTGCTGCCCCTTCAGCACAGGCAGGGGTGTAACCATGCCTGAAATGGAAATGGCATCTGCTGCTGCAGAGGCTGAGTTGAGAGTTCTCTCGCTGCAGCCTGGAAGCAGTGTGCTGATGGCAGTCCTGATTCTTAGAAACACGGTTATAAAAACACTTAAAGCGTGATGAAATGCTGTCTAACGAGCAGTTACGTAGGAGCGTGACTATGTGCTTCTCAAGCAGGGAAAGCAAGGTTAGTGTTTTAACACAGAAACCTTCAGGTCACTGAAGCATGGTGGGCTGGTGGCAACAGGGATTTCTGCCTTCACTGCACTTTGTGATGTGTGTGTGTGTAGGGGCAGGGGACATCAGGGAGAGTGAGAGGTGAGATTCTGGAGTATGAATAAAAGTATAGTTTTCTGGGATCTGAGTTGTTTCTAATCATTAGAGGCTTCCTGTTACTCTTTCCTTATTGATCACACGTCACAAATGAGACAGTAATCCCATTTGGCATCTGATTAGACCAATAGGAACATGATCATTATTAGTATTAAATGGCAAGTTACTCTTGCTGCAGATAAATATGTCTGGCCATGTCCCTTATAGGACAGTGCTTTTAGATCCTTAAACTTTGCCAGATTTAGTTGTTCAGGGTAATATTGCACATGCTTGGTTATTTGGCTCCAGCAGAGATAGTAAGAAAGCTTCAGCTCAAGCAGTCCAGCAATCTTCAGATGAAGAAGCTGTAGAAAGTTCTTTTAGTCTATGTATTTTTTTTTCAAACTGTGTGGATAAGAAGCCTTTATGGTCACATGTGTTGAAAGAAGGATTTGGGAATCAGCGTAGAAATCATTTGGATGCCAGAGTTGTGCCTTTTGCCTTATTAATTAGAAGCAGGCAAAAAAACCATAAACATTCCCAAATTTACCTGTACAAAAAAAGGAAAGCAAGGAGGAAAGAAAGGAATGCACGTGCTGCCAGTACTAACGTATTGTGGTCAATCCTGTAAATTTTCCTGTGAAAGTAGTCTCCCCTGACAGCGCTCATCTGCAGCCAGCCAGTGGACACATCTCTGCTCTCTGCTCCATGAGTCCAGGGTAGGAGGAGGCTGAGCAAGACTTGCCCTGCAAGCATGTGTCTCAGCTGCTGATGTCCAGCTCCAAAGGGGCTGTGGTGCCTAGTAAAGTGATCAACTTGGAGCAGGGGGACCTACAAGAAAGACTCTGGGGGGTCAGCAGCTGCAGGCAAAGCAGGCATTAGACATCAGTGTTTTGGGAAAGGAACCAAACCTTAAGGGTGGTGGTTCCTATCTCAGAGCTGGCAGCTGAGAACCCTTTTTTAGTCAATGAAAACAACTGTTGATTCCAGGCTGCTTCATCTGACCTTCAGCTAACTTGGTGTGAGATGACGTACCCTCTGCAAGTGCCTGCTTTCCAATAAAAGGGACTCTGGCCAAGTTGCTCAGCTGCAGACTGTGGGCATCTAAACTTAGGTGAAAAGGATCCTGCCTGAGGAGACTTTCTCTCCAAAAGTCATGCTGGGTCTCCCTTGAGCTGTAGGCAGAGCCAGGAGGCTCATCCAAGGTGGGACCCATTGGCTGGAGCCTTGCCATGAGCATTATTTTGAGCACATGTGCTTTGGGTCATTTGTTAGCGGACAAGCCAGCCAAAAGTGTCCTAGTACATGAGGAGGTCCATGTCAGCGGAGGCAGGGAATATGGAGGGTCAGTGGCTTGTCCCAGGTGGGACTTGTGTATTCTCAGGCCATGCTGGGCCACCTTCTGTGGGAAAGCAGAGGTCTGCTCCTCTCTGTCCTGTGCTCTCCTCATGGAAAAAATACATCTTCACAGAGTTCTTTAAAAAATCAGTTTATACATGTTAATTCTGGGAGAGCTGGAAATGTGGCGGATCTATTCACAGAGGCATCTGCAGGTTTCAGAAACATCTCACTTTCAAATAGCCACGGAAGGGCAGAATCTCAAACAAACAAAACCTTCATGGGTTCAAACTTAAACAGGGGAAGTTTAGATTGGATATGAGGAAGAAATTCTTTACTGTAAGGGTGGTGAGGCACTGGGACTGGCTGCCCAGGGAAGTTGTGAATGCTCCATTGCTGGCGGTGTTCAAGGCCAGGTTGGACAGAGCCTTGGGTGGCATGGTTTAGTGGGAGGTGTCACTGCCCATGGCAGGGGGTTGGAACTAGATGATCTTCAGGTCCTTTCCAACCCTAACTATTCTATGATTCTATTCAATGATTCTAACCAAAACTGTAAAAGAAAGCACTGACCAGAAATGAAGGAAGCAGGTTTTCAGTTGCAGTGTCACCTTTCCCCAAATCTATAAAATTGTAGTTTAATTTTAAAGTTGAACCAAAAGCCAGGGGTGACATCTGTGAGCAGTTGTGACAACGTTTTAAAAGATAATCAAAATCTGGGACACCAGAAGTTCATTCAGAAAGACACTGCCCTGTTTCAGTTCTGTTTCAATAAAGTTTCATTTTGGGTTGTTAAAACTGCAGCAATTTTCTGCCCTGTAACAGACCTCGGCTGTGCTGTGCCACCGCATCGAGGGAGAGATACAATTACTAACCTGGGATGGATGCACTTGACCCTTTTAATCAAGATAGCAGTAGTTTGGTATAGGCTCCAAAGTAGGTAAAGGCCTAAGCCATAGCCAGGCCAACAACTCTTCCAGGAAACCCACAAAGGGGCAGAGTGACCCTGTAAGCATCGATGCATGTAAGCTTGGAACACAGCTCATGCAATTAACACATGAATAGTGAGTGGATTTTCCAAGACTCATTAATCAATGAACAAAGAACATTGTGGGTACACGGAGTCTCATGCATACCTTTCCCATTGCATGTAATCTGACTACAAGCCAACCACTTTATTCCATAAATATGACAGCCTAAGTGAGCCTTCTTTGAGCTCTCCCTGTCAGGCAGCCTGGCATGGCAGTGATCTCCCCTTGAGCTGAGATGCCTCTCAAGGTTACTCCTGGAGGATGAGAGACCTTTCACCAATAGCAGATCTTCGGTAAGTGACCAGTATAATGCATAACCTTGTACTATGGTAACTTTGATTTGTGCCTTGGTAGTGTTAAATCATTGTTCAAATGATTGTGCCTTACAGTAATAGAGTGAACCTTGCCATCGAACTTTGTTATGTCACGCTTTTACAATATCATATTAAACCCACTTTTGCTAATATCTTTGATTCTTTAAGCAATATAACAACATAACTTCATTGCAGCTGGAGGAATGGAGCTGAGCATCGTCTCCTCGAGACTGACAGCCCGTCTGAAGATCTGCCTCCCTAAGCAGGAGAGCAGAGGGCTCTGAGACCTTCTGCCAGTGGACAAATTCTCTGGCTGTGAAGACGTTAACTATTTACAGCATCAGGAGGCAGACTGCAGCTGGGGCATGACATTGGTGAATTACTTGCCCGTCATGAAGGTGGTGTGCCAGGGATGAATCTGAACCCAGGATTCACTTCAAGTTCCTTTCAGACCTGAGGTGAAGCATGTTTTAAAACTCACAAAGGAAGACACTTGAGGAGAAAAATACCTTTTGCTCTCCTGCAGCCACTTGAATTAGTGGTGTATTTTGGAAAGCCTGAGTGATAAATATTTCATCAATGTTGAAAGGGAACTGTACCTGCAGCGCAAGTACTGTGTTCAGTTTTGGGTGCATCACTACAGGAAAGACATGGATGTGCTGGAGTGTGGCCAGAGAAGAGCAACAAAGCTGGTGAAGGGTCTGGAGAACAAGTTTTATGAGGAATGGCTGAGGGAACTGGGGTTGTTTGGTCTGGAGAAAAGAAGGCTCAGGGCTCACAGATCTTATCTCTCTCTACAACTACCTGAAAGGAGGTTGTAGGGAGGTGGGGGTCAATCTCTTTTCTCAAGGAACAGGTGATAAGATGAAAGGAAATGGCCTCAAGCTGTGCCAGGGGAGGTTTAGATTGGATATTAGGAACAATTTATTCTCTGAAAGCATTGTCAAGCACTGGAACTGGCTGCCTGGGGAAATGGTTGAGTCACCATCCCTGGAGGTATGTAAAAGATGTGTAGATGTGGCCCATGGGGACATGGTTTAATGGTGGACTTGGCAGTGCCGGGTTAATGGTTCAACTTGATGACCTTAAAGGTCTTTTTCAATCTAAAAGATTCCATGATTCTATGAAAAAGTTCTCGATTTTTTTTTTTTGGTTTTTTCATTCTTCTGTGCAGCGGCTTCTGAGGCAATCTGGAAAATTTTTGCCATCTAGCTGGCTGTCTGGGCTCAGAGAAACAAGGAGAGCCAGCTCTCACTGGCTTCCACCTTTAATGAGGAAAGCATGACAGTGCCCTGGGAACTGAGAACAGATGATGATGGGGAAAAGGAAGGTGGTTTATGCCATGCTGACACTTTCCCATCTCATTCCCATTTACATCTGTAAGGACGCAGTGCTATAATGCATGATGCAGATTGCACGTGACGCTGGTAAATATGAGAGAAAGCTGCATGTTCCTAACTGTTCAAGAAACTGCAGTCTCTATTTCCCTAGAAACAATATTCCATCTGTGTGAGGATGTGCCTTTGGGATTGTTCAGCAGATTTTCATAAACAACGACAATGCATACACTAAAATTGGTTTGTCTCTTATCAGATTCTGGGGCTTTTTCACTCTTTTCAGTATGTAAATTGCTCCATCCTTTTAAAGGCTGTTCTGCCTATGGTCAGAGCAGCTCAGGATGTCTCCTGCAAAGCCCTGTGAACTGAGTACAAAGGGTGGCTCTTTTTTCCTTTCACATCACTGCCTTTGATAAGGTCTCTAATAGCCAGTCACCTAATTCCTCCTGTAAGAGTGTAAATGTAATGACAAGCCAAAGGAAGCACTTACAGTAGCCAAAAAGGAAAGCATATTCCATGCTTGCTTTTGGCACACTGGGATTTCCAGCAATGACTGCCACAGGATGCTGCACCCGGTGGCTGGGGACTGGTAATAAGCAGCTGCTAGCACTGTCCATGGGGCAGATGTGGCCATGTGGTGATGCCTTGCTGTGGGCAGTAGGAGCTTCTTGCCTTCTCCAGTCCAACACACATGAAGGTGAGCTACTGCACTGAGACTTGGCTACTGCCTTTCTGACACCAGCCTGACACCTCAATAAAATGAATACAGCAAATGGGAGCAGGAGTGTTGAGACAACCTGAAACTGGTGACTGCTTTTAAAAACAATCTTCACAGATATTTTGTCTTAAACATATTACCCTGTGGCTTTTGTATCTTGAGGAATTATTGGCATCACCTTCATGTCATATAGAAAGGGTAGGAGTTTAATTTAGTTGAAGTATTTGGTAGTGTATTTAAGAACAAAAGAACAGATCTGTATCTCTGTTCCAGGTTTTCCCCAGTGTTGAGATATTTCTCCTTTACAGGGGCTGGAGGAAAGCCAGAGTCCAGCCCCTGTGCTCCACATGGATAGACACAATACTTTTGTGATTTGTAGAGTTGCACAACTAAAATGGAAAGGAATGACTTGCTGGGTGTTACTACTGTTCATTTGCTCCTATAGCCAGCTCCCATTTTCCCACAGAAACAGCTAGCGGTAGAGAATCTAATAGGTTTCCAAATGTTTCCCTGCCCTTCAGAATAAAACTACTGGGTTTAGAGGTTAGATTAAAAGAGTCAGGAAATTGCTTCAATAAGCTGAAATTTCTGTGGATACCAAAACCTTTCAGAAGCCTTTGCTGTTTTCTGCCTATTTTGTCTCTAATCTGAGCAACTTCTCCACCACCAGGGCTTAAAAGGAAAATGTCAGGTTGAGAAGAACGTGGTCTCTCCTGAAGCTAATAAAACCCTTGGCTTCACGGCTGGCCTGGGACCACACATTGAGCCAGAGCCAGAGGACAGATCTCAGCAAGAAAAACCAGCCCTGCCCAATGAGACATGTGCACCCCGAGGCTCTTACTGCAGCTATGTACAACCATGGCTGCCCTCTCCAAAACCATTTGTCCAGTTTATGCTAAGACCACAAATGTTTTAGCTCTGGGGTGCCTTGTCCTACCCTGGGGCACTGCAGCCACACAACACGGAACAGCTTCATGTGCAGCCAGCACAGGGCTCACACAGCAGAGATGGTCCTGCGCTCCTCTGACCAGAGTCTGGTCAGGCATGGCACAAAGCAGAGCTTCTGCTAGTTCTCCTACTCCTGCATAGCTCAGTGTTTAAAGAAACCATCCAGGACAACTCACACTTAAGAATAAGTGTAAGAATAAGCACATCTAAGAATCTGAGCTATTTCAGTTGGCCTGCATGTGCCATATGAAGCCGACTGTGCCCTTCTCTCGAGGACAGACTTTCTTTAGGTCGAGTCTTTCAAGGACAGACTGCACCACTGGTGCTGAGAAAGTGTTTGGATGAGACAATGGCTTTGTCTTTGCAAAAGACATTTTGGCAAGGACATCTTGGCAAGGACATCTGCTGTGCTGGGGCCTTTCTCTCCTGTGCCTGCACCTGGGCACTGAAACACCTGGGCTTGAGAAAGAAAACCTCCTTAAAACACTGGACATGGAGAATATTTGTTTTCAAGAAAAAGGGGATGAAAGGGAACAAGGAAATGGATTGGCAAATGATGGGATCATAGCTTATAAATATATGAAGGAGGAGCCCATACCTGTTAATGAACAGCTTCTGACCATACCTCTTTATGGAGCAGATATGGTTCCAGACCAACAGGTAGGCACAAGAGTATTCAGGTGTTTATTAAAAAGGACTTTACAACCCTACTGGTAGATGATCCACTGCAGAACATCCAGCCCTGACACCAGGTGGCACAAGGGACCATGCTAGTGTAGGAGTGGTGATGGTGTGAGCTGGCTTCTAGACTTGGGGAGACGATCAGGGCCAAACATGTGCCATGGACCACCAACCACCTCAGCATCATAGGCAGAGTCCTTCTAGTGCCGGTCCCACAGGGCTGGTGCAGGTTGCCTTTCCCCAAGGGCCCAACTGCAGCTCTGCTGGGGTGTTTGCTGGAAGTCACAACATGAAGCAAGAGCACAGCAGTTCTTGGAACTGCTTTTTTTCTCATTATGCTGCAGGAGCTCATTACATTGACTCAGTCCCGAGGAAGATGTTTTCTAGATAAAAAAACATTCCCAAGTTAACCTTGACTTCCCAAAGGATGTTGATAAAGAAAAATGAGCTCACCATAGCAAAAGATGACTGACAGGGACACGTGGAAAATAGTAAAACTGGTTAGTGGCACATGAGCTCAGAAGAAAAGATCTCTTTCCCATTACTCAGCTCATTTCCCATAAATCTTTTCTTGAAGCCCTTACTTCAATGAGTGCCAGCCAGGCTTTTATTTTTTTCTGTAGAGTTTTGAGTAACACATGACCGATGGGCTTAGCCTCACAAATAAGCATGCAGAAGACTCGTTGCTGATGGTTTGCACTGGTGTAATTGACTTTTATGGAGTTGCTCCTGATTTCTACTTATCAAAAGGCTCTGAAACATGACTGCAGATTGGCAAGTTATCACACATCGCCTCAGCAGCAGCAAGTGCCCGAGCATGAGCTGAGCCTCTGGCAGCAGAGGTTAGGCTTGACATCATTAAGCTTGCAGTGAGAGAGGATACAGCTCACTGAATTGCCTCATATCTCCTCAAGGCTGAAATGTCGGTCCAGACAGTCATCACCACTCACACTGGGCATGGGAGCCAATGCGTCTGACCCTCTGCCAGGCAGAGCCTTCCATTTCTTAGGATGCTCTCCATGCCCTTGTCATTTTCCCTGGTTATTTAAAGATGTCTCCATTCACATCCAGCAATGCTGGCTTCAGCCAAGCTACATGTCCTGCTACAGACATACAATGTGCTGAAGCCTTATATTGGCCAGTACTCATCAAGGTCTCACAGACATATATCTTTGTCAGTAAACCTGTGCCTGCTGGGGATGGCTAGTCTCCCACCGTCACGGCAGGAAAGAGCTAGCTGGCACGCGGGGTGACATGTGGGGCTGCTGTGCACCTTCTGGACGTGCACCATTTGGTGGCACTGCCTGCTCAGAGATCTCCACCTCAAGAAGCTTCTTCCAACCCCTGCTGTGAATGAGGAGCAAGATGTTCCCACTGAAACCCCGGGGGCCATGCAATGCAAAGTGATAATGCTAGGAGATGGGACCAGAGCCACAGATGGGCAGGATGAGGAAAGCATTGCTCCTGCCTGTTGGAAGCCAGTGAGAATCAGCCTGGCCATGAGCTCTGCTGCCCATGGGCTCAGTCCAAGACTGGGACTCTAAAACCTGCTTGGGTTGCAGACCACAAAGCTGTACAGGCTATGCGCTAGCCTGCCAGGGACCTCCCAAATAAGGCAAGCATCTCATTCTGTTTCAAGAAGCAGTCCTTCTTTGTTGAGCTAGAACACAGGTATATTTAATGCTTTTTTTATCTTACCTAGATCAGGCAGTGGGTGCTGCAAGGTTGGATGCAAAGAGGAAATGGGAGAAGGAGCAAGGATGGCATGGAGGGATTTGGTGAAGCTTCTTGCAAGCAAGGGAATGGTTAGTAGGGAAAGAAAATCACTGAACTTTTGAATGTTACTGTTAATTAATAGTTCAAAACCTCCAGTGAAATAAAACATTTTAAAATATTGAGTGTTTCATGAAGATTTTATAGACGCCATTTTTTCCAAACAGTCCCAGGTGTTTAATAAATTGTATTCATTTCTCCTTTAATCTACCCTTTTTTACTCATGAATTAGCTAAGTGAGGTCAGAGGGAAAGAGTGAAAGAACATTTTTGGCCAAGGGAAGCTTTCAATATGTCACATTTAATAGAAGTACTAAGTGCACAAAATCCCAGGATCTAAAAACGGCTTTGTACAGGGAGATTAATTTGCATCTCTACTGGGTATCTTTCCCTAATTATCTTTTTGTTGTTATTGGTTTTCTTACTTTGTTTGCTGTGTGAATGAGTATCAAGGCATTTCGTCTGAGAAGTGGAGGATGGTTGACACAGTTCACTGCAGAGCTGGGATCCTTGAGCGCAGATGAGCCTTTGAGAGTGATGCAAGCTCCGTGTCATGCAAGAAGTGAATTGTTAGGGAAAGACACTCGCAGGGACTTCAACTTCTTTTTCCCCCTCTTTACACTCACAAAACTTCATAGCCTGGAAGATTGCCTGCACAGAGGTGTGCCAGATGTTATTTGTGAATCCACAGCTGGAGTCAAAACAATCCTCTTCCTGGTTTCTGAGTCACCTTTTATTGCTGAAGTGTTTGCAGCTATTGAAACCTGTTCTGTGCCAGCAAGGCCAGGCCACAAAAACCCTCTTACATGTAGTCTCTTCAGAACTGGTGCTGGTTTACCACATCTTTTAAGGACTGGCATGTTTTCCCATAAAATAGGAGGAATAAGCTCCCAAAGCCTGTAAAAAAGCAGATGTCACTCCTATCTTCAAGAAGGACGAGGAGATCCAAAGAACCACAGTCTGATCAACCTGAGCTTCATCCCTATAAGCCATTTCCAGGTACACGAATAACAGGAAAGTCACCAGTCAGTATGGTTTCATAATGGGAAGTCACGCTTGACTAACTTGACAAACTTGTATGAGGAAATGACTGGCCTGGTAGATGAGTGGAGAGGAGTGGATAGTGTCTACCTGGACATCTGTGAGGATTTTGACAGTCTCACTGCTGGTGGCTCACAATAGCAGGCTTAGGTATTGAGGTGTTTCAGTGGCCTCTGTTTAAGGTGATCACTAGGTCTTACAAACCCTGCTTCAGAGGTGGAAAAGCAGTGAATAACCCCAATAACCCCTGGGGACAGCCCTCCCTTGACTCTGCAGCCCAGCTCACTGGCTTCACACATTCACGTGTGCTGGGGGTCTCACTTGCCTGCCACCCCCCTTGCAGCAGCTTTGAGAACATTCTGCCAGCTCCCACAGGGAATTTCTGTGGAACTCAAATTGGACCAAGGGCAGGACAGTAGCTGGGGTTTACACATTGCAGCTTCCCACCACTTGCATTACCCACATCTGTGCTCTAGGTGGAGAGGCTGCCTGTTATCACTGGCCTCTTAAGCTACTGTGTTTTGTCTGCCAACTTGCACTCAAATCACATGCTGTTTATCAGTGTACTTATTTTCTCTGGAGGAAGGTGAGCAATCTAATTAATGCTGAATTTCAGCTTGTAATAAAACAAGCTCTCTCACTAACAGATGAAGATTAATGCAGATCCTTTCCCTTTCTCAAGACTCTATACTTGGCTAGCCTGACTCCTTGCATGGATTCTGCATGTTTGAACAAGGAGAAACTGTTTTTCAGGCATCTTTGGCTGGTGCTGTGCTGAGATCTCCTTTGTTTTCTGCAGCACAATGGCGATTGATAGATCTTGCACCCATGCCAGTGCCTGGAGCTAACAACCTGAGGATGCTGGGCAGGCTGGAGCTAGTGAGCTGCAGGGACATCAATGAGTTGCTCTTTAGTACCTTCCAACCACCTAAATTAGGAAAGAGACATAAAAACTAACTTTTTTTTTTTTCTGAAATACTGAGGCAAACAGTGTGAATGCTGTTCCGCAGCAGCAGAGTCCACACTGTAGTTCGAACAAAGTCACACACCCCCTCTGGCTCCTAGTATTATTCTTACATTACATGGAGACCAGATCAGCCTCATCTGTGAGCTAGAGGTGACACTTGATGCTGTCTAAATGAGGAAGGCCAGGCTGCCACTCGCTTTCTTACCTGTTCTTACATCAACATGGTGCAATCAAAGATAGGCAAGTAAAATGGCCATGAGGCCCTAGAGGACACACTTAGGCAGCTGGGGTTTATAGGCCACCTTTTGTTGGATTGCCTTTATAACACCATAGACTGGTCTTATTTCCACTTCGGTCATCCAAAAGTGGGAGGACAAAACCTGCTTCCTGATGTGACTCCCTCAGATGTTACAGGTACATCGTGAAAAACAGGAAAGGAAGGACAGAATCACAGAATCCTAGAATAGTTTGATTGGAAGGGACCTTCAAAGGTCATCTGGTCCAACCCCCCTGCAATGAGCAGGGACATCTTCAACTAGATCAAGTTGATCAGATCCCTGTTCAACCTGACCCAGAATTTTCCCAGGGAAGGAACATCTACCACTTCTCTGAGCAACCTATTCCACTGTTCCACCACTCTCATTGGAGATTTCTTCCTGAAAAGAATTCTAGTCTGAATACCCATTTTTAGTTTAAAACCACTCCCCCTTGTCCTGTTGATACAGGCCCTGATAAAAAGTCTCTCCCCATATTTCCTACAAGCCCCTTTTAACTATTCAAAAACTGAAATAAGGTCTCCCCGGAGCCTACTCTTCTCCAGACTGAACCACCTTACCTCTCTCATCCTGTCTCTAGATCACTTCTGTGGCCCTCTTCTGGACCTGTTATAACAGGTCCACATCTTTCATGTGCTTGAGGACTCTTTTGCTGCAGCCCAGGATACAGTTGGTTTTCTGGGCTTCAAGCACACACTGCTGGCTTACGTCCAGTTTTTTAACCACCAGTACCCTGCAGTCCTCCTGTGCAGAGCTGCTCTCAGTGCCTTCTTCCCCAGCCTACCTTCATCCCACAGATACTGGAGGTTGCCCTTAGCCAGGTGCAGGATCTTGCATTTGGCCTTGTTGAACTTCATGAGGTTCACATGGGATGACTTCCTGAGCTTGCCCAGACCCCTCTGAAAGGCATCCTGGCCCTCAGGTATGTCAAAGAGCATCACTCAACTTAGTGTCACCTGTAAACTTGCTGAAGGTACATCAATCCCACTGTCTATGTCACTGATGAAGGTATTAAACAGCACTGGTCACAATACAACCACCTGAGGGATACCACTCATCATTGATCCTCATCTGGACATTGAGCCATTGACCACTACTCTCTGGATGTCACCATCCAGCCAGACAAGCAACTGGGAAGACACTACCCCTGCAAGACACCTGGCATCTTTGCTGCTGGCCCTTTGCCTGCTATTTTCCTACTCCGTTCCTGGAGGAAGGAGGACAATGGGAAAATACATGCAATTGAGTTAGCATCTATCATGCAAAATCTGTGTGCCCAGAACAGTTTTCCACCTCTTCATGGTCCCAGAGTGGTGCCAGCAGCAGTCTGCTGCAGCTTTTGCTCTTTCATTGTTCTTTCTGTACTCATGCATTTTTGCTTCTGCTTCTCCTTACTTTCACCTTTCCACTTGATCTTGAAGCCAGCAACCATGCAGTGAAGGGGAAAAGTTTGATTCAACTGTCTACTGGAGAGATCCCAGACCAAAAAATAATCCACAGCTATGAGGTATGACACTGGATGACTCTGATGATCTTGAATGCCCTAAATCTTTTTCCTCCTCCCCACTGAAAGAAAAATAGGTAGATAGGTACATCATATAGGTCCTGATACCATCAAGTATGGTGCTGTATTGTGGCTGAATTCACCAGCAGTGCTTGGAGGGGTGTCAAAGATGTCTCAGTGATCTCCTCATCATTGCCACCACCTCGACAGCCAGTCTGACTGGAGCATTATTCCTGGCAGAGGTTGCAGGGAAGGAGGGTGCTGGAGCCTTCCTCCCCCCCCTGCAGCATCACTCCCTGCTCAGGGAATTGCCAGGGCCAGGAAGGGAGCTGGGTCTCCCCAGCTATGCAGAGCCAGGCTCAAGAGAAGAGATAGCTCTTCACATTGTGTTGTAGATGTGTGGAAGCACAATGCTGCTGCAGCACTGGGGTATCACCCATCTGAATGCAACACACAGCAAATCAGCAGGCGTGCTTCCACAGGCACCCCAGTAACTTATAGCAGCCTGAGAGGCTCAGCAAAGCTGCAATCCCCCTTTCTTCTGCTTCATCCCTCCTGCTTCTCTGCAGGATTAGAGAGAGCTAAGTCCTATTCCTACCTGAAAGTGAGAGCTCACACTGCAACTAACTTCAAATGCAGTGACAGAAATAACCCTTCTCTAATCCTCCTCTAAGAGGGACTGAGTCTCAGCAGGGAGCCTGAAATTTGACTGCCTCTGCCTTGCCTAACCCTCTGCTTTAACATGCTTCACGCTCTATTTTCATTCCTTTTCTTCTTCACCCCCTAGAAGTTCCTGCAGTTGCCACAACTTTTCAAATATTCCTACCTGCCTTTAAATGGCCTCATTTCCACTTCTTAAACTTTCAGTAGTGCTCTGTTAGGCCAAGTCTATTAGCATCGCACAGCGGCAGAACTAAAGAGATCATCTTCTGCTCAGCACATCACCATGAGACCCTCTGGGTTCAAGAGGGCAATGAGCAATTGAGACTCATACTCAGAGAGAAGCAGTCCTGACACACTGGGTGCTAAATATAGGTATACAGTCATAGCTGGTTACCTGAGCACTGTCAGGCTCACTGCATAATCCACTGGGAGAGATGAGAACTTCCAGAGGATAGTTCAGCCTCTTTCAGAAATGTACTGTTTTCTGTTTGTCTCCATTTTCTCAGTCTCATTTTATCTACCTCCCTAAACATTTCTGCAGAATTTAAGTTTTGTTCAAGGTGGCATTTAAGGTAAAATATCCATGCAAATTAGATTAGTTCTGGATCATTAGATCCCTTCCCAATTTCAGAGCAAACACTACCAACCATTTTCAGAAGTGCCAGCACCTGATGAACAAACCACTATTATCCCTGCTGTTGTAGGCTTGTCATCTCCTGAGCTGTAAGCAAACAGCCAGTGTTATTCTGCACCAGTTAAATAACATCATTTCACAGGTAATTTACACTGAGGGAAAGCACAGCAACAGGTGTTTTAATACCTGGGAATATAATTTCCAATATAAGAAAGCAAGAACTCTGGGAAGTGGCATAAGCAAATGTCCATTAATGCAGCTCAAGGACAGTTTACACTGAGTTTGGGCTTAAATTCATTGAATAATCAAATTTCAGCACCAGACTACTTTACTGGGTGCCTTATTACACCCAGGGTGCTGACACTACTCCATGTTCTCCTGCATCAAAGGCCTCAGCAGCTACTATCTGGGCATGCCTGCACAAAACAAGTGTATTGCTGTCGGTGGTGTTTTAGCACAGCGCAACGGCTGTGTTCAGGAGCATACAGGCAAAGCTGTTATTCATCTTCTGCATGACAGTGATCAGAGATTTCACCTGGAGGGAAATATTTTCTTTAGTTCCTTTGCCTCCTCCTCCCCAAAACCTGTACCCACAGCTCCTGTATGCCGGAACACTTTGACCCGCTACAATATGAAGATATTTCAGGTGAAAAACCTCCCACAGGGGCTATAAGGTTTGGAGACAATGCTCCAGGCTCAAGATTGTGAACGATGGAGGCCTTCAACCCCCTGAGTTTAGAGAAAGAAGGATGAGAAAACACCTGCCTTGGGAGGGTTGTGGGGGTAAGAGCCTTTCCCTGTCATGTTAGTGGGTTGTGCTGTCCCTCTGTGGTCCTTGGGGATAAGGCCATTGTGGTCAATAGCAGGGAAGTCTCTCCTGGTAAGGCAATTTGCAGTGTATTCTCAGTTACCTCAGGTGAAAATGAAATGTGTCCCAAGAGGGCACAGCCTTGCCTAACTGATTAATTACTGTGTGGGGATGTGCTTCAGGCAGCTTCATATATTGTACAACAGGCAGTTTCACATAGCATTATAGCTAAATCAGTGACTAAAATCCTACTGTCAGAGTCTGCAAAGAGCCAGCTGTCATGTCCATACGCACAATCGTGGCGGTATTGCCTTTCAGTGTCCCAAAGGATGCACAACCATTGGCCATGGATGTCAGGACACAAGGTCACATAAATCTTAGCAGCACAAAGAAAGCCCATCAGCTAAGCCAGACCACTGCAATGAACCTACAGTTCCCAACATTTACTATTCTGGGACAAAGCAGCCCTAACTGCTCCATTTAAACTG
Organism: Ara ararauna; assembly: GCA_028858755.1. NCBI lineage: Eukaryota > Metazoa > Chordata > Aves > Psittaciformes > Psittacidae > Ara > Ara ararauna. The sequence goes on from CM054379.1 coordinate 23,856,531, forward strand.
GCTTTCAAAGGCTCCTATTTAAATCCAGACGGACACTGCTGAAGCCAACACAAGTGACACAAAAGCACGTGGATGCCTGGCATTTTCCCATGTGGTGCTCCAGTTGCCCACTCAGAATATGTGAAAGCCAGCGTTCCATTTACCAGCAATGGTCTGGAAGGGCTGAATTACCCGTGACTATTTGTGGAAAAGGCCTCTCGACCCAAAGCATCCTCCCACAACACAGCACACAGAAATTCACTTGCCCTGAAGTGGGGTGCGCCAGTCACAGTGCTAACAAACACAATCGGCAGAGTTGCCTCTCACTATGCTAAAATGCCAGTGAGCACTGATATTCGACTTTCTGGACTCGGGGAGGCACAGAAGGAAGGTGTGATACCTCTCATGCTGAGAAGGACCCTGTATGCCCCCTTGCTCAGAGAGCACATGCAGGGAGCAGAGGTTGGTGCTGGAAAGCTGCTGCATTAGTCTTCATTTCAGGGACTGGACTGGATCCCAAAAACAGTTCCTGCCCTGAGGTTTGCAGAACAATAGTCCTTTCAATTAGTGGTTAAACCAGTATCTTTGCAAACTCTGGTTATTTCTGGTTTTCAATTGGTGTGGATAACAGTTTGTTACCCTTTTTCTTATAAGCTGGTTTTAGAGTAAGTGTTTTCATCTTACTGAGCTCTTTTTAATGAAATACTTTGTTCTTACTGAACTGATGCCCCAGCTTGTCTGAAAGCAGTTGGATTTTAAGTCAGTTATTAATATGCCTAAGTAAGTATTGCAAACAAAGGGAAGATGGGTAAAGGCACTTCCAAAGAGGTGAATTGATTGGGGTCTGCTTCCATATTCAATCTTCAGCTGCTGCAGCACAAAAACTTATCTTCCCCATGAAACTGAAACACAAGAATCTAATGTTGTTTATGAGATTGTTCTCCTCAAAAACAATCAAGTGATGACCAAAGTTAAAGGAAGCACAGGCTCTCCCTCTTATCCCAGCAGGACACAACTCAGACATGAGGAGGAGGAAAGGATCACTGCTGAAAGCCTAAAAATAACTAAGCCAGAGAAAGGCCCAGAAATCGTTTGGTCCTTAGAGAGCTCAAGCCTTGAAGTAAGAGAGAGCAAACTTTAAGAGCAGTAGGTACTAGACAAACCCTGTCAAGCATATTTGGAGCAAAGAGTGAGCGGTATTCCTGCTGCCAATGCTGGGAGCAGCAGGGATTTTCAGCCTCCCCAAGGTGGCCGTGCTTGCAGGGACAGGGACATGAGTGGTGGCTGGAACTGGGCTCTCTCCTGCACTGGGCTCTGCCTCCTCCTTTTGCACTGCAGCACTGGGCAGAAGCAAGTCCCAGTAACACCCTGGATGCTGATGTTGGGGAGTGCCACATACCCGCGTGTCTGCAGTGGTAGCTGATGCCTCGGCAGCCAGCTGACTCTTACAGATAGCCTGGAGGGGAAGGGAGAGGCAGGTGCTCTCTGGCTTTCACTCTGGTTCTTCAGTTGCAGGCTCAGGAGAGGCTGTTTCAGCCTGTCTAGTGAAGAGCAGGCTATCAAGACTAGATCCAGGGTTTCGTGCCATAGAAGTAAGTCAAATGAAGGTAAGGTAATTGATGAGATTCAGAGATGAGCCTGGGCTGAAGTGGGCCCTTTTTATTTAATGAAAATGGGAACAAAAGGAAGGTGAGCTTTAAGATACTTGATAGCACTATTTTCTGTTCCTGGAAGGCTCTTGTCTGTGAAAGTGCCATTTTCCAGGAGCAGAGGTGTGAGGAAAGGCACAGAAAAGCTTTCAGGGCCATTCATTGCAATGCCGTAGATCTCACAGACCAGGAGGAAATCTGTGCACAGGAGAACCCATAGCTATTTCCAGCTAAAGGTAAATGCACAGGAGAAAACTACTGAGTAAAGTGTTTTCCATGAGATGAGCAACCTTATGCAGTAGGCTGGGGAAGCAAGTGTTCCACCAGCTGGGAAGCGCCAGGTCCTGGCCTCCTGTCCCTGTGCAATGCCTGGACCCCCACCAGCAAACATCCCGGTGCCTGTGTGTCCCCGTGACACAGACCCACTGCTCTCTAGAAGCCCTTTTCTAAATACTTGACCTCCTAAGCCAAGAAAACAATCAGGGAAGTAGTCATGTTTCTGAGCATCTCAGCTTTGGAGGTGGCCTGTCCCCAAGCTTCTGGCACCTAATACCTCCATGCTGGAAGGAGTAGCCTATGCTGGCCTAGGCAGCAGACAAGGCAGCAATGTCCCTGCAGAAGATTACTTTAGTGTTTTCAAAGACATTAAGCTTTGATTGAACTCAGCCAATACCAGACTTTAATGGGACCAGAACTTCATCCTGCTGGCAATGGCAACTAAACTATAAATGGTTTTACTGCACCTTGAAAAGTTCAAAATAACGTATAAACACAAGGTTTTGTTATTAAAACCAATCTGGTCCATATTTCTTCCACAGAGCCAGGTTTTTTCCCTAAAGTATTTAGACCTCAGTTTGTTATTACCACAAGACAGGAAAGTTTAACAGTATTTAGAATAAACTTCCCTGGTCCACTTACAGCCATCCTGGCTGTAGCCTCCTTGTATAGACAACATGATTTAAATTAGAGAGAAGATATAAACTTGAGTTTGGTTTTCTTCTGAAACGCTGTGTGCGTTCCAAGCAACTTTTAAGAGCACTTCCACTGCTAGCTTTTTAGAGAAACTTTATCACACTGAGATTAAACGATTAGAATCTAAAAAGAGTTCCTAGACAAGCCTGAAAATTTACAGAAAGGGAAGAAACATGTTGGAACGAGAAAAAAAGATCTATTGAGAGCATGGCAACGACTGTTTCTAAAAACTGTAGAAGAGAGCGATGTTCTCCACAGCCTGATAAGACGCTTGTTGCTTTGTTCACTATGATTTGAGAAACGGAAACCATCCAAAATGAATTCCATCCGGCTGGATCAAATGGGCTCCGCAGGAAGTTCTGTTTTCAGTCTCTTAAGGGCAGGGATTACACCGTGTGCAGGTTCCCAGCAGATCCTCTTGCATAAGCCCTGATTGCCTTACAGTGGGAAAGCCTGCTCACTCCAGCAGGAGCTCTGCCCAAGGGGCAGGGTGCACTTGTAAAAAAGCATAATAATGAGCAATTACAGTATCATGATACAGAGATCTTGATAATTGAATCTAGTTTACTGATGAGATCAGATTAGAGGCTTAGGGCCTGCCTAGGTGAAGGAGGGTTTTTTAGCTAATGAAACTCCAGGTGAATCCTGCAAATGCCTTAGGAAACCTTCAGGCAAATCTGACTCTGCTTCTGGGACTACACTTCTCCCTCTGGACTCTGTTTAGCAAAGTACGTAAGTTACATAAATATATACTCAAAGCTAAGCAAGTAGATGATGATGGCTCTGAAAATGAATAGGATTTTTTGTCCTTTTCTGAGTTATCAGTCTTGCATGTGCCCAGGATAGATGATGTCATGTGAGTGCAGGAGCTGAGCTCTGAAGAGCTGTGAGAAGCACAGATGCTCTTCGACAGTGCAGCCAGGAAGTCTGCATCAAGAGGACTTCACTAGGGTAAGCCTGTGAACCTCATGGTTAAAACATTCTTCTGATACCTTCTGCTTCCAGGTGTCTTCTGCTGACGTCTGAGTGGAGAAGAAAGCCCCCACTGAGTATGAAGGAAACTTACAAACAGGAAAGGAGAACATCATCCAGTTACATCCTCCACAGTCTACATGTTGGTGGCCTTTCATTCATGCGCCATCCAAAACATGTGACAGTAACAACACTTAATTCCTCTTGGCTGGTTTCAAGGCAGGAGTAAGCATAGCTGGATGGTCTCTGATGAAGACTTGTCTAACTTGCTCTTTAAGATCATCAGTGGAAGAGGTTCAGGAGCCCCCCAGGCCACTCCTTCCACTGCTTCACTACTTTATGGTTAGAAATATTCTCCTACTATCTCTGTGTCAGCTTCAATGAACTGTGTTTTGTCCTGTGCTACTGGACAGACAGACAGAGCTGCTTGCTGTCCTCCCTACCACACTCAGAAACTGCTGCCCACTCCTCTCCCCTCAGTCCTCTTTTCCAGAGTAACTTGTCTACCATTCCTCCTGACTCAAATTCCTTAAACCTCTGTCACAGCTGCTCATTCTGGACAGTAGCCAACCTTTCTTAACCTGGATTTAGCACACAAGCCCAAGAATCATCATCAAAGAGCAGAGCAAAAACACAGCCTGTGATGCTCTTACTGATACAACCCAGAATACATTCTATGCAATATAAACTCATGCTTGGGTATGTTTTTTTTTTCTTTTTTTCTTTTGGGGGGAGGAGGGCTGTTTTGCTGTCTCCTTTGAATTTGCACATTTTATCCATGCTTCCCAAATTCAACATTTAACTGCATTTGGCTTTGTTGGTTGTGCTTTTCCCCAGATTTACAGATTCTGCTCTGAGTCCTACTGCTCCCTCAAGTAGGTTTGCAAACTTCCCTCCAGGAGCTTCACCCCTCCACAAATGAAAGTGCATCCTCTACTCCACTATCTGAACTTGAAGTGAAAACCAAATTGACTAAAATCTCTGCAAACTTTTGTAAAGAAAAATTCATTAGAGGGTGAACTATTGACAACTTGCCTTTGGGTGCTGTATATCAAGTTCAGCACCAACCTGGTTATGATTTAATCTCTGTCACATTCTCTTTGCTTGTATAAAAGAATGTCACCTGTCCACAACAACAGCATTTCTGAAGTCATGATGCAACATGTCAGCTACTTTTCCCTGTTTACAAGATCTTGTCAAAGAAAGGGGTCAGGCTGGACATGTGTGACTTGGTTTTGAAATATCTACTTTTGATATATTTGCATTTTATCCTGCTGGTGCTTATAAAGTAGTGAATAACTCATGCAAAACCCTTCCAGGTACCAAAGCGAGCCTGACTGGTCTGTCTTCATGCACATCCTTCTCCATTTCCTGCTGTTGTTTGCTCTTCTCCAGTTTGCTGTGATCTCCCCTTCCACCCTTGTTGCACACTCAGAGATAATTGCTAATGGTCCAAGGAGTGCTTCATCTGGTCCCTCAGGGTGTGTGTCATATGTCCCTCCCAGCTTATCTCATTTCTCTAATTTATGCCTTATATTTAAAACATTTAACCGATCTAAACATTTCAACAAATAGAAAATTACAGGGAAACATGAAATAATGGTTATTATGCCTTCATTTATCAGTCTGCTGACTCAGGAGAAGTAATGGATCTTTTATGTCCCATTACTTTCAAATAGAGATAAACATTAGATTTATTATGTCTAATGATAATAGTACGCTTATAACCCTGTTTTGAAAATAACGCTTTCGCTACAAAGGAATATCAGGTTCAAATTTCCTCTTTATATAGCTGTGACACCTTCATAGGTTATTCTTTATCTTTTATAAAGTAAAAATCTGCTGTATTTTTGCTTTTAAGTCTGACCGGGTTTTTTTACCCAGTGGTAATGGAAGTTCATAATTTTGTTTCTTTCTCAAATCAATCAAACTGTTCCCATGGAAATAATCCTAGATGGAGATGGGTCAAGAGAAAATAATCTCTCACAGAAGATTGCTACTTGTAAAGCTCATAAATTATAACAATTTAATCAAAAGCATAGTCAATTTAAAAACCTATGCAAGTATAATAATTCAATTCAACTGCCTGATCTTTCTCTCCTGTGCATATCTTCTACACTATTGTTAAAAATCCATTACTAATTAATCTCTAATATGGTTTTCCAGGACGCAGACTGGTTGGCCACTAAAAGTATTCTGCAAAAGAGATGAGAAAGAATTGCAGTTCAATAAGATGAAGAGCATTGTTCTTGCATTTGTTTGTCACTTTGATATAAATGGATTTCTCCTGGATATAGAATCTTTTATCTTTCCCCTTTCTGCCCTGCTCTACTGCTGTGGGAAGGCTTGCAATGCTTAATCCATGTCTAGGTGTAGATCCACATCCTTTAGGAGTATTTTGTCTCCAGGACCCTGGTCCCAAGTTCAGTGAATAAAACCCAAGAATTTTTGGAGAGAAAATTTTACTGTTTTGTTTTGTTTTGGTTTTCTTGCAGTTAGAAGTGGTTGTAGATACTAGCTGGATTATGAACTAGTTTACTATTGAAACTGTGGTTTGTGTTAAAGTAAGGAAATCCTGTATTAATAACACCAAGGAAAGACCTGATTACTCTGGGGGTAAACTTAATGCATCCCAGAAATTCCAGTTTACTTTTCTTTTGTTCTTATTAATTCTCCTATGAACACTTGTGGTATATCTGCCGCACCTATGCCTGTGAGCTGTATTAACAGAGATTACTCCAGGCCTTCTCCTGAGAGGTCACGTTATCCTTCTCACTGTCCATCTATCTATTCTCTGCATAAGTTTTTCCTGGGCCCAGATACATTTTTGTCTCAGAGCTATCCAGTGGCCTTCACCCAGGGCTCTCCAAGGTGTTATGTTTACAAATAAGCTGCTATAAGAGATTGGCAAAAATTCTTCCCATTTCAAAGACAGCTGAAACAAGATGGATTTGTTGAGTGATTTGCTCCTTGCTATTGATGCCACTCTTAAAAACCCAAACACCCACCTCCATTGTTATCCTCCAATTCAGCTTCTAACGACATGTCATTTCAGTTTCAAGGGTGACCCATGAATGTGCAAGACCTATTTTTGCCTAAAAACTTTGGAGAAAGACGTAAGGAGAATAAAACTTGAATAAAATTACAAAATATAGAAGAAGAAAAATTATAAAAGTAAGAACAAGTGTCCCAGAAACACAGAATTAACCAAAAGGATCTGATGGCTTATGATTAATGTCATTGAGAGAGGAGAAGTCATTTTTCCTTTCAGGAATGATATGGGGAAAGTATAAACTAAAATAAATGGAATAGCAGAGTTATTAAGCCATTGTTTATGTGGTTTTAAAAGCAGAGGACAGGGTGTTGCTTCAGCTGGTGATAAGATTTATAAAGAGAGAGAAGCAGGAAAATAAGGAAGTCTGTAAGATAAATTCTAAAATAGCTTGTCAAGGCTTCAAGCCTCTTGGTATTGACAAGGCATTAAGTGCAGACAACATCCGTTCCAGGGTGCAAAGGGAAATGGGGCAGGACAGGGAGAGGTCCAGCAGACTTCTTTCCAAGGTCATATGTCCCCATGTGCCGTGGACCGATCAAGCAAACACAAATGAGTCAAAGGCGCCAGCAGCTGCCACAGATGTTCAATAGCAGCAGTGAAGAAAATCCCAAAGTTTGCAGGAATACGTTGGGAAGGGCTGGAGGAGGGAGGTTATTTGGTACCAGGAGAAAAATCTAGCCTTTCTGCATTCTGGGGAACATCAGGAAATCCCTTCTAGCAGAGGTGCCTAAGCTTTGGCAGCATGAATATGCTTTTCCTCTTTGCTTTTTCTTCCTGAATCTAGGAGAGGGTGGCCAGAATGACAGCTCACAAATGCATACTTCAGCTTGGAAAAGCATCCAAATTTAGGAAAAACCCTGGGAATTTCCTTCAATCTCACTGAAGTTAAAGGAAGCAGACGTGTGTGGTCAGAGTTTCATATGAATTCCCAAATTGGAGTCAGATTAATTTAGCTGATGAATTTTTAATCAAATAAAACATTTCAGAACTAATCAAATGCCAGATTTATTACTAATACGAATTTACCAGACAATTTCACTTCTTTTTTTTTTCCAGATGATTACTTATTCTGACATGACAAGTCAGAATATTGATAGTCAGGTTTAATAGCAAGTTACCTAAAGGGTGCCTCTTACTGTTCCTATTCACCAACCAGTTTTGGCTTTTGAGCAGAATAATAAAAAATAACTGTATAAAAAGCACTGTAAGAAATTCAGACCAGGAATGCTTTTGTGCTGAAATTCTAAAATACTAAATCACCTCTTACCTCCAAATAATTAATTTTTACCAACAATCAATTTAATAACTCTAAAGAACAAACATCACAGTGCAAGTGACATCGTGGTGATACATCCTCCAAATAATTTGTACATTCACATATCTTACTGAACTTTGTCACATAAAATTCATCATTTCGGGTAAGAAGGTAGCCTTGTCCCCGGAGGCTTTGCATTTTTCTTCCTTATTGACCTACCGTTGTAAAGACGTATTATTGTAGAAGAACACTATTGATTTTCAGAAGCTCTTTGGAAAAGCAGTATCTTGGCTTCATTAAAAATTGAACAGCATAGTACAGCAATACGTCTGGAAGAGAGCTGAGATGGTCTGCATTTAGCCTCTAACTGACTAAAGAAATAAGGCAAAACCCTGGGAAAAGGTGTAGAAATCCAGCTGGGACTTGGGGTTCTAGTCTTGGTCAAGCTTAGACCTACAGGTCTGAAGGAATCTCCCTGGCTGCTGCCTCTCTGTGGAGGTACCTCAGCTGCATGGGAAGCTCAGGATTTTACCTCAGACTTACTGAAGAACCAGAACTTCTTCACTGAATTACTAGATACATGAGTTTAGCTGGGCTCAGCCCACCTTATGCCTAAGCTTACTCATGATCCAGACAGCAGATGTGCCCCTGCCCTCCCTGGCTGGCTTGAGGTGCTAGGAGCTGCTGCCATAGCAGACTCTTGCCTCCATGGTCACTATGCAGATCATCTTTGACACCTAAAAGATAGTTCATGACAATGCCTCATTTCAGTGTCTCTGGGGCATGCAGGCTGCTTCAAAATCCTATTTAGGACTCAACTCTCTCATGTGTGTGTAAGCTCCCTAGGTCTCCTGAGAACCCAGTGATGTCAGATGTTGCAGCATGTGGTAGCAGTGATGAATATCCCATCATCAAGGCCTGTTATTTAGTGCTCAGTCTGGTCATTCTCACTTGGTTTTGGCACCCTCAGGAATGAGGCAGGGTCTGAGAGGTAAGTTCTCCATGGTTTTCCAGAACTCTCTGGTGTTTAAACTACTCTGGTGCAGCATCTGGAACTTATGAGAGATGAGTTGAGCTCTGGGTTGGAAACTTGGTCCCTGGGTGACCTGGAGGTTCTTGATGTTTATTGTCCTGTCTGATGGATAAGGCTACATAAACCTCAGAGGTAAAGAACAAAGTGAAAGTCTCAGACAGGATTTCTGAAAGTTTTAAAACTTTTTCCATCAGGCTGTTCCCAGCAGGCAGAAAAATCCTGGCTGAAGAGTAAAGGCTCCTGAACTAAATAGCATAAAAAGATGTCTTTTACTATCTTGCTTCAAAGTACAGATCATGACCATTAAGTTATTCAGGGCTACAAGTTCCAGACCTCCTTTTCCCCCCAACTTTCGTCTACCCAGCAGAGGAAAAGGCTGTAACAACTTCAGCATTTAGCACAAGCTAATGCATCTTTCTCTAGAACAAACAAAACCCCTCCACACCCCCCTCCAACCAACCCCCAGACCCTGGTCAGTCTTATTTCAGCATCTGTGTTGTGTGCACAGTGACATACCAGAGGCAGTGGTGCTTGTCAGCCATCTCGTCACTGACCTTTAGATAGGAGCAGCCTTCTCCAAGCCTGCCACCAGAAATGAAAAGGTCTGCACTCCAGACATGCCTGAGCTGGGGTGTGAGCTGCAGCTTTACCCAGTGTGTTGGTCTGGAGGCTGGGAGCACCCCCCTCCTGCCTGCACAAACCTGTGCCAATGTGATAAAGCTAAACCTGTGAGTGTCCGCTGTCCCTGGAGGAGGCTCTGCAGAGGGGCGCCAGGCTGCTGGAAGCACTCCTATCTGCCAGGGAGGGGTGGGAAACATATCTGGTTGCCCAAAAAGCAGCATGTAGGTATCCCTCTGCCATTCCCACCAGGCACCTGGGACAACACTTGCGGACAACCCCATTGGCATCCCTAGGGAACAGACACCTAGGGTGAGGGCACATATCCTGCTTCATGTAGCACGGCTGTAAAGTTCCCCTGGGTACCAGCCACCCCAAACACACACATACACACCTACACTGTGGGTGTCAGTGTCTTGGGCCCACCCTGCCTTCTGGTATGCCTTCAACCTGAAACTCCCATGGTCATTCTCTCCAGCTCACTGCTCTGTCCCTGTTCTGCTGCTTTGCTCTCATGGACTTTGTTGGAAGTTAGCACTTTTAGTGCCTCTGCACAAAATCTGGCTAAAGCTGCTGGGAAAAGGTCCTAGTCACACATGGGGCAAGAGAAGAGACATAATAGGTATGTTGATGATGCCCCCCAAAAATATTTTCACCTGTATGGCAGGCAGGAGCATGCAGGAGGCAAAGCAGCGAGTTGAGGAGACAGGAGAGGTCATCTCAGTGTTTACCCTCAGCCCCTCTCATGTAACTTCAATGGATCCACGTCAGCCTGAGCTGGTCTCAGGGTCTCATGGGTCTCCTGCTCCCTCCCCTGCCACATATGGGTGCTCATCAGACTTCTCAGCAGCTTCATCCAAAAGCACCAAATGAATAGTTTGCATTAGTACTCTAAAATAAAATAGCAACATTAAATAAAACATTAATAAATATAAAACCATACATAAAATAGCAGCATTAGTACTCTAAAATGGCTCAGGCAGACTGCAGTGACAGTGGAATATGGGTCTACAGGAGAAGATGATGGTGAGATTTAGGGATAAAACAGAGGGCAGGGTCTGGGAGCTGGTTATTAAAGGGGTGGGGTCCACCACAGCAACTGCAAGAAACAGGAGGGGAGCCTGGGTACCAGCAGCTCTCAGACGGGTGTATACAAGCAGCATCTTCACTGGTCTCAAAACTGGAGCCAGTAGCCAAACAGTATGAAACAAGGGGTTAGATAGTTTTACACTTTTTGCAGCAGACAATTTTCCACTTTAAATGGGAGTTTGATTTCTTGCATCAGAGAAGACTACAGCCTGTTGGGCTTCATAGAAGGAGGTTACATATGGAAGTGCAGAGGAGCATAGATGAAATATAAACTATCCAGTCTAATATATTAGCATATATTTGAGTGATGAATAGCCATTGCCTTGTGAACAGCTTGCTGCTACACCAGCATTCTGCAGCAGCAAATATATAATATGAGATATTTTGGCAGCATCTGAGCCTCCTGCATTCATGTGTGGTTCCCCAGTAATCTGGAGCAAGCCATGCATCACCTCCAAACCCTTATGAGGCTGAGTTGAACTGGCCTTGTAAGGCAATGGCCAGCTTTTGAATGCCTCCAGCTCTTCTTTAAGTCAGCAGAGAGAGGTTTGCATGCCATGGGTGTGCAGGGATGCAGCCAGCAAAGGCTGGTTGACAGCTGATGCTGGCTTCCTCAGCAGGACCGTGTGGTGCTCCCTGCCTCCCTGCCTCCCTTACTGGAGCTTCAAGCCAATGGCTGGTCCAGTACACAGGGAGGTGAGGCTCATCCAGCAACACAGTCAACTCCCACCCCTCAGGCTCACAGTTGACATGTGGGATTGGGAAGAGCAGGTGGAGGCAGTGAGCATACAGAGCGCCTGAGGATGTCCCTGCTGTCAGAGTGGTGATAGCCATGCACCAGCTGGCTTGCTGCTCTCAAGGTACTTGTCACCACGAGTGGTAGCACCAGACAGATGGCCCAGTGCCGGGGCTGGAGGCCCTGAAGCTTCTATGGTGCTTTTGAGGAAACTAATTGATGAGTAGAGTGCCTGCATGTATTGGCAGTGATACCAACAGCCGCTAAGCCATCGGCCAGCACTGGTGGCTGCCTGCAATGAGCTTATAAAGGAGATGTTGCTGGCCAAAGAGGCAGTATGTCCTGGCTCTGCCACTGCTGTGAAACACTTTGGGGCAGGACAGAGCAGGAGATTCCCTAAGGAATGCATGGGATTGCTTGAGGCACATGCTGGATGAGTCCAGGGCCACAGACATGCCCCATGCTGCACAGCCAAGCCTACATAATGCAAGCCCAGGCAGCTTTGTACTCCAGGGCACAGCAGGATTCTGGAGGGAAGAATGCTGCCAGTTGCATGAGGGAGAAAGAGATGTTTGCTGGTTTAGGCTTCTGCGTCCGATATTGCATGGCCATGAAGGCAGGCATCTTCACTACACTTTGCTTTTGATCTTCATGGCTGGTGTGTTTTGGTTTTGCTTTAGACAGAGCTACGGCAAAAGCAGCAGAGGGGGCTCTGGTGAGCTCTGTGCTACCACCGCCCAGAGGTCAAAACAATGTCTAATGTTGTCAGGATCATCCCAAATATGCTGTAGAAGCTAGAAATGGGAGAGAAGAGAAAATGTTGTGGAGCTTCATGTGGGGACACAGAAGCGTGGCTGGTTTGCAGCAGTGCTGGTGCCCGACCTCCCTGGTGCAGAGCTGCAGGCGAGGCATTTCTAAGCCATTTTTCAGAAAAAGCTTTTCCAAATGTACCTCTGATAAGCGTCAAAGCCAGAAATGGCCACACTTGCAAGCTGGTATGTACCAGGAAGACAGTTTTGCTGCGGCTGCACCTTCGTGTTTACAACACAAAGGAGGGAAACAGCCCTTGCAGGAAAAAAAGTCAGTATTTCCATTTAAAGGCAGGCAGAAAGGATGCAAGACAATTCGTGTGTGGCCCCGAGGCAGCTCATTCGAGACAAAAAGGAAAGCTGTATCTGTTCAACTTTCCCAGACAGACAAGCCATAACTCAGAGCACTCTTTTGCCATCTCCTGCAAAAAGCTTTCCTTTAGCTGCTGCAATCTCCGCTCATTCATTTCCTCCCCTCCCTCTCCACTGCTTCTTTCATTATCCATTACAAGACCTATTCATGGATATGTCCTAAAATGTCCCATTTGTCGAGGGGGTTGCAGTGCTTGCTTTCACTTCCAGCTACTGGACATTTTGAGCCAAGGGCCCAGTCTAAGGTAATAAACATACCCTTTGTCAAAACAAAGCAGAGTTTAAGTACCAGCAAACAGTGTCTGTCTGCTAGATGGGGGGCTGGTCTGGCCTTAGCCAGCTATTGAGATGTCTTTGTGCCATGTTGCCATAGCTACCCTCCAGCTAAATAGGGAAAGAGCTCCTTTGTCCCGGATTAAGACCAGCAGACTTTTGGAGCGGAGCCTGACAGAGACTGTGGGGAAGAAGCTTGTCTGCAGCTGCTGGGACTTCAGCGCTGCTGTTGTGTGTGTATTGGGCTGGAGACAGATGGTTGCTTGAAATAAATTTATATACATATGTATGTATGCATATATACATATATTTATATATATACACGCACACATACAAAGGCAGCTGTGGAATGGTGGTGGTGTGGGACAGGTTTGCCAGCAAAGGAGGTGAAACCTGGAGTAAAAAGGACTTGAAATAAATCAAGCAAGAGCCCTTGCAGCACTTGATGCTGCCCCCAGGAACAACAACCAAATGCCCTCCAAGGGCACCACAGGTCCTGGCCAGATAGCATATTTCCAGATGAGGCTCCCAGAAAACTCACATCACAGCAGCAGGCACTCTTCTTTCTCCTGCCTTGTGCTAAGCAGTATCAGTGCTGGCTGTGAATGTCCTCACACAACCATCTTTGCAAACCATAGGTGCCTGGAACAGGGGGATGCGCATGTCTTTGCAGGTGCTACTGCACAGGCAGTGGAGCATGGCCAGGGCAGGTAAACAGGGCAGGCACAGCAGCTGAGGACTCAGGATGGACTGCAAAATCCCCATGGAGAAACAAGGAGGCAGGAGCCTAAATCCACTAAATTCAAAGGGGATTATCCCACAAATGATTTTTTCTGCCTTGACTGGACCTTTAGTTCAGTTAAAGTGAGGCTGAGTGTTCCCACACCTGACACGGGCAGGGTAGGATCATGGTGAGCTATGAACACTTGCATCTTGTGCTTGCCATATTGTACATGCACTGCAATACCCATGCAGCCGTTACTTTCTTCCTGAGTGCACTCAACGAGGTGATGTTCCACACTTTATTTGCCCCCATCAAAAGGTGAGGGTTTCCAACAGGCCTGATCTAGTTCCAGCCCTGAGTTTTGTTTCTGCCCACAATGGACTTCCTAAAACTATCCATTTCTTGAGGTTGCTCAAACAGCAGGGAGAATTTCAGACCTCCTGAGGCTGGAATATGTAAGAAAATAGACTGCTTGGGGACTGAATTCACACGAATTCGTAGAAAAAGGGCTGGATACGTTCAACACAAATTTTGGATTGCATGTGAATTCATTTTAAAGGAAAGACTGAAAACATGGAAGTAAAGGGAAAAATATGACAAAAATATAACAGGGCTTTACCAAGGTCACTTGAGTCAGGCTAACTTGATAGCTTTTGGTGATAAGAAAAGTAAAAAATAAATGAGCAAACAAGGCTCTCTATAGGCTTTTTTAGACATGGGAAATGCTTTAGATCTAATCTGTCTGGACTTCAGCAACACTCCTGATAAAAGAGCCACATGGGAAATTACTGTTTGTGTTGGAAGAAGCAGGGACTGGTATTTGGGCTGAAGGTCTGTCAGGAAATAGCCAAGAACATACACAACAGGTTCTTCTGAAAGGAAAATGATAGGAGTGGGGGGGCATACTGGGTGAAATTCCTTGGAGCCAAGTTTTAGTTAGTTTTCTTCTGGAACAAAAAGTAAGCAAGGGCTAATGATATTTGCAGACAATACACAGTTGGGAGGCATCTGTGAATTGGGAATAGCATAAAGGAAAAACACACTATGTTTGAAAGCTGGAACAGCAGACCTGGAGCGAAAAGTTCAAAGTACCCGTCATGCACTAAGGCTCCCTCTACACTAATTAATTAAACTGAGCCAGGGCAGGATTATGAACTGCCCTGCGACCATTGGTGAGGATAAATGTTTATGTGCCTCCTGGCACTGTTTGACAGGGGCTGACCAGCTACCAGCTAGACAATGTCCAGGCACGGTTTGGGGATTAGCACTGGCCAGGGACTGCTTCCAACAGGCTTTTTGGATGAGGTCACTCCAGTTTGGAGATTATGAGAGTTGAGCTGTGTGGATGTAAGCCATGCCATGCTGTCACGCCCTGGCTCACTTTACTGGCCTGCCATAGATGTGGCCTAAGAATTTACACTGTTTTGCTGTAAAGTGGAGTGCACTGATCAATCACAAAAAGGCCGTGGGTAACTATCCAACATGCACAAGACAGCAAATACAGTCACAGCTTG
The DNA here is from genome assembly GCA_028858755.1 of Ara ararauna. Lineage (NCBI taxonomy): Eukaryota > Metazoa > Chordata > Aves > Psittaciformes > Psittacidae > Ara > Ara ararauna. The sequence goes on from CM054379.1 coordinate 23,871,581, forward strand.
CATCAGGAGAGGACCTTCTGGAGAGTGCAGGCACATTTTTGCTCCTTTACAAGCCTTTCTGGGAAAAAAAGTATGTAGTCATGGCCTCCCCTAGCCCAGAGTCATTCCAACGGGAGAGGCTGGCATGCAAAGAAGTATTGGAGGCAGCTGCAAACTTGTCCAATGAGAAGGACTTGAATTAATTTGGCCAGTTTAGTCCGGCAAAACAAAAGCTGAGAAGCAGTTCACTTGTGCTGTCTATCACTACATCAAGGAGGTAAACACCAGAGTAAGAAAAAACACATGGAAGCTAAAGGCACAAGTGTGTACCAGCCAGCTACAGATAACTTTCATCTGGAAATTAAAAGCAGTTTTCTAATAGATGGAGGAGAGTGGTCCAGCTGCAACCTTCCAGTGGAGGCAGAAATGAAATTTGGTTTAGGAGGTGATGGCTGCATGTCTGGGAACATATGTGACATGGTAGCTTGTGGCAGCAGAGTCTGGTCCCACCAACCCACACAAGGGCCACCAGTCCAGCTTCTTCTCTTCTAAATAATTCATAGGAAAGCCTGCCAATAATAGCCACAAGAAGTGATTCTGGGCCTAATTGTTCCCTCCGTCCATCAAGCTCTTTCAATGACCTCAGCCATTGTGTACGTTAGATGAGGCAGAGCTGCTAATGGAAACCAGCATTACGATATGCACAAGTGCCACTCACTGTGCTTACCCCTGGATTTCTACTTGAGCATATTGCTTCCTGAAAGACTTGACCTCACACGTATTATTAGAAAACACATAAAAAAAAAAAGAAATAAGAATTAAAGGCTTCCATTGAGTGTGTAATAAACTGCGATCAGAAGACGGTTTAGAAGGCAAGTAATTGTGCTAATTGCTCTGCCTAATAACTGTACATCCAATTTAATTCTGTTTGCTTTTTCCATGCTTGCTTGTCTCAGCTGCTAGTAGCATTTTGTTTATTAAACCAGTGCTTTTCAACCTGTGGTCTACAGATCCTGGAAGGTATTTGGTCTACTTGTAAGCAGTTGCGCAAAAAGTACTTAAGAAAAGGCAATTTGTTATAGGAGCCCTAGGTTTGCTATATGGAAGTCTCTGTTCAGCTGTCCCCCACACTGTGTGTGAGCAGGATGGCATTTACACTGGTAACAAAATCAAACTGTAACTTATTCAGCCTCTGCGGACACATCCACAGGCATATCCTCTCTCTAATGTACCCTAGAGGTGTAGGTCCTGTGGTTCCACGACATAAAACATATACAGCGCACAAAGCCTGCAGCTGGGTAGGAAATGCATATCCATGTGAGAGAACTCAGAGAAAGCTCTTTGCATGTCAAAAGGCAGCAAAACCAAATTATTTTGCCCTGCAGCACCTCCTGTGCTCTCACAGTGGGAGATAGCTCTGAGGGATTTAGGGAGCAGTTGAGAGGCCTGGACTGTTGTGGAGGAGGAAAAGCAGCAGTGAAGCAGATGCTCTGTTTCAGTGCTTCTTTGAACACTTGCCTTTTAGCCATGTCATTCAGCCCCGTATGCAATAGTCATAACATTGCATAGTTTAGTTTTTATCTGTTATTTAGTCATGACCTGATGACTAGGCAGAATCAGCAGCACCATTCAAATCCTGCAGTACAAGTGTCCGTAGCTCTGAAATGTCTCCTGAGACACAATTTACAAATCCCTCCCACTTTTTAGGCATCAGCTGCAAAGTTTGCATAGAGATCCAGGGTTATTTGGACCCAAGAACTTGAATCTATTTCTGATATTTGCAATTTGAAGCCAGGTGCATGCGCGCATTTCCCTTTCTTTAAAGCTGACAGTTAGTTACAAGTGATACTGGAACAGAGAGGGAAAAGGAACTAGTGTTTCAGGTCTGGGGCTCACATGAAGCCAGTTGATGTGCCTGCTGTGTCTCAGAGGGGAACAAATCATTTAAACTTTTCTTCCTATATCCTGGGCACTATGAGGAAAAATGTGCTCAAGAACATGGGAAGTTCAGGCTACAATGACGGGAGTCTTACAAACAAGCTACACATCTACAGAGAACTTTTAGGCGTGATTGATTTTGAAAGCATAAAGCCTCCTGAATCCTTTGATAGCTCTGCGTGTGAGAGCTTGCGTGTGTGTGGAGTAGATTTCTTCAGCAATGTGTCTACACTAAAAAAGAAGTTGTCCCCTTCACTGGAGGATGGCAAGGAGGGAGAGGCATTGCCCTGGCCATCCACATGGGAGCAGAGGATTGCGGTGACCATGTAGCTTGCATTAAAGCAACTGCTGCTTTGCCACCACAGTTGGCTGTCCAGAGAAGTTGTGAAGCTTCAGTCTTTGGAAGCATTAAAAACCTGACTGAAGATGGCCTATAATGACCTGCTGAGCAGGGGTTTGAGCAAGAGGATCTCCAAAGATCCCTTCCAACCTCAGCTCTTCTGTGACTATGTGATATATGCATACATATGCACACACCCCCCCATACAAATAAACACACACACACTCAGGGCTCAGACACACACACAGCTGAGTGGCAGAAGCTCAATGAATTACCACGCATTAGCTGATTCCAGTGGAGCTCATGCACCCATCTGCAGACATCTGCATGTCCAACATAGTGTAAAACTCTTTTACTGTGGTTTAAAAGCAGTCATGTTACTTCTTTCCAGAGATCTGCTGAAAGGACACAGCAGCACAGTCACCATGGCTCAAGTGGCATGTGGTAACCTGCAAAGCTGTCATTTGCTGAGCAGGTTCCCGAGCCTTGCAGGTAAATAGATTCAGCTACAGTTATAAATAAAACTTTTTTAAGGCACTAAAAGAATATGTTTGAGTAATTGTTCAGGAATGCACAAAGCACTGTTGCCAACAGTAAAAGCTCCTAATCTGGGTCAACTAGTGATTTAAAGCAAAAAGAGAAAAGCTCTTCAAGAAGATTGTTCTTTAGCAGGTGAATACTGGGAGCCAAATTCACCACTGAGCTCCATCTGCTTTGTATCATGCTGTGACACATCTGAGCATCACCAGGACCATGTGGAGCAGCTGGAGTATACAGAGGAGGCTGGGCCAACAAGCCTTCATCCTTCTTTGGTCTGTTTCTTATGTTTGCTTTTCAGATACCTAATGACAGCCTCCCAGATGCCAACAACACAGTGGCTGGCCTGAACTTTCAGAGGAGGAAGTTTTCTACTTACAGGATTGTGAAGGCAAACCCTACCATGTGGTTTCCATTCTCAACCAGGAGCCATATGCACTCTCCTACTGCCTGGTTCCCCATGTGGGAAAAATTCATATCACTTCTTCATGACTGGCCACCTTTTGTCTGTCTTGGACACGAGAAGATCTCTGAGGACAGAATACCTCTTGCCAGGCTCATACAGTGCCCAGACTCCACGGGCCCTGTACCGCAAAAATAAAGGAAGATGCTTGCTAGGAATTTGACCAGTATTGCCTTAGCCTAACAACAAACTTTGTGGTGCTGTCTGGAGAAAGCCCGTACTCATAACGTTCTGGGAAGAGACATCTGGTCGATACACTTTGTGTGGAAAGTAAAATGTAGGTAGGAGCAAGGAATGAGAGCTCTCTTAATCACCGTCATTGATTTTCTGAAATGGTTCCGTGTCTGTTCGTAAGAAGGATGCAGTGACATTCTATGTTTATTCAGAGCTTGCTCTGGGTGGGAGGAGATGGCCGTGCCAATTAAGAAGTTTAATTAAAGCAGTAACCTTTCTGTTCCAGAGGTGGGGGCCTCTCATCTGCCAATTTATTTCCATGAATAAGTCATTAATGCAGGAGCAGCTGAGGGCTTACCCAGACAGCCCAGGTTTGCAGTGCATCTTCCCTGGTTACAGGAAATCATTGCAGATCCGATATCAAGGCCTTGAGGTAAAACTCAAGAATACAAGTCTAAACAGAGCAGAATTATGTCTGTGATATTTTACTGCAGTGTTGAAGCCTCCCAACAGCAGGGACATGCAGTTACAGTCCATAGCAAGATTAATATAACTGAGTTTCATATACATGTCACACCCAATAAATCTTCAGGAGCACCTAATTCCCATTTTTTGTCTGGTTGCTCACTGTGGTGTTTACCTCTGTTGATCATAGAATCATAAAATCATAGAATAGTTAGGGTTGGAAAGGACCTTAAGATCATCATGTTGCTGCATCAGAGAGAAGAGGTGTTTATTGTGTCTGAACCACAGCTGGCTGACCGTCCATCTGCCTGTGATGTGGTAAGTTTCTCAGTGAACAGATGTGACTAAACTCAGATGGTGCCATGAAAGAGGAATCAGAAATGACAGCTTATGACCTTGCTTGTGACTACCTGATAAGTTAATTCTGTATTCAGATGAACAAGCCTGAGTTCAGACTGCTTGGTCTGAAGTAACCTCTGGAGGTTACTTCATTCCACATGATTCACTGCCTTGAAGCTAGTAACTCCTGTCAAAGTTGGAACAGGAACACTGGTCTGCAATTTAAAGTATTACTGTTTTGATGCAGGGAGGTGAACTCAGGAGCCATTAAAATCCTACTTGTTAGAGATTTGTTAGCACTTTGTGACTATTCTGCTGCTTTCCAAAGTAACTGAATCATCTGTACTGAAGGATGAAGTTTGTCCCCCTGCACCAGGTGAGACCTGAGTCAGCATTTGAGTACTGCTCATCATTGATTCATAGAATGGTTTGGGTCATTTTTGGAATGGAAGAGGTCCCTCATACAATGTTAGTCTGCAGAAATTTACCATGCTTACAGAAACAGGTAAGACAAACCCCATGTTTTTTTGCTGATACATGTATGGATTTGTGCAGGTACACATACATGCATGTGCATACAAGTGCTCATGCACACTACACAGTACATTCCAAGTAATTTGGAAGCTGGCCTACTCTTTGAATTTTCAGTGATGTTAAGGAAATATTTAAACATTGCAGTGGACTCAAAAAACCTTATGGAAATCAAGTCCACTCAATAGAACGACAGGAAGAACCAAACAGCTGAGGTTTCCAAAGCTAATTTGGGGTGACAACTAAATGACTCCCACAAAAATAAATGACAAATTATATGGCTGAATCTTCTGGTCTGCTCCTGTTTTTCTCCATTACAGCTGTCCCCGAATCCCTGAACCTACTTTGAAAAACCAAACCAAGTGTCCAGACAGCAGAAAGGCTCTGTGTTGGAGGTTGTGTAACACCAGGGCTGGAGAGCCAAGACTAAAGCTGATTCAAGCAGGTATAGCTGGAAGCAGTGAGGTAGAACTGAGAAAAAGAAGCTGCAGATTAAATGTCAGAATTGCTTTTTCCAAAGCCAATGTCTATTAACCTGGGGGACATCGTCCAAAGAGGGTTATGGAATCCCCATTAGCCGGCCCTTTTGAAAGCTTTGCTATACCAGTAACACTCAATAATACATATTTTGGAACAAACTTATGCTGGCAGGGAAACAGGAGGAAAATTAATAGATCCTTTCTGGCTCTGATTTTTACAACTCTTCACATTGAATCCTAATACAAGAGGTTATCTTTATAGCAGACAGTGAAAGATTTTCCCGGTAGATTACCACTTGGAAAGCACATGCTGCACTTCTTTAAAGTACAGGACATTTTATACTTTCGTTTGATTTCAAGTAGTCTACAGCCAGCTTCAAGTTAATATTTTAGCAAGAATCAATGGCATAATTAAACTTTATGGATGTCCCTCATCAACAGCTCCACGTGACCAGGTTTACAACATGGTGGTACTTGGTTAAATCATTTTGTATTTATAGAGGGCTCATAAAAAGGTGGGATGAGGACTTAGTCATGAGGGATGATGGAGCAATTACACTGAGTGGTATGGTTTTAAGCGTAAATGCAATTTGCTATTAGTGTTATGAACTGAAATGTGTTTGACTTAAAGGGACAGTGCTATGTATTAAAAAAGCCTCACGACAGGGCCTGGTGTTCGGGTTATCCAGTCTTACACTTCGCCTCCAGAAGGATGTTCCCTTCTATCTTTCTGTCTCTATTGACTCAAAAAGTCAACATGTGAAAAATGGTCTAATAGAACCATTCTAGGATGCTCTCTTTGTCACAATGGAAAATGTGGCTGGACTTGGTTATCAGCTAAGTGCCCAAGTCAGGCACTGTCACAGATGGCTGTTTTCCCCTCCAAAAGGCTGATAGCCTCTGAGCGATCCTGACTGCTTACAGGCAAGGCCAGGATTGTCCAGCCTGAGCACCTTGTTCCTCCTTCTCTGGCCACCTCTCTTCAGCCCCACAGCTACTTTCAGGACATTTTGAGGCCATCAGAGGAAAAGGATGCATTTTGTCACATTTCTCCCAGCAAGCTGGGGACTCCTTTCCCCAAGCTCATTTGCTGGCACTGAGTAGTACACACAGAGCCCAGCCTTAGCACAGCTTAGCCTAATGGGAGCTACCTGAGATGGAGAAAATCCTCAGTAAACCACCCACACCAAAGCATATCTTCATCCCTTGCAACTAACCCTCTCAGTGCCTGGAAAAGACGGTGGATTTGAGGAACTACAGTTTCTTTGCCAGTGTTGGAGTTTGGGCCAGAGCAGGACATGCCACCTGAGGGGAAGCAATGCTCAGTGGGGTATGTAGGCTGATTTACTACACCCCCCTCCCCCCAGCCCCCCCCCCCCCCCCCCCCCCCCCACCTCTCTGGTCTCACCCTCTGCCTGAGAAGACTTGTGTTCTAACCAAGTAGAGAGGCAGTGCAGCTCAACACTGTGCTTCCTCTTTCAGCCCAGCTTCCCAGGTACTCTTACCAAGGACAAGCCTGTGGTGCAGGGAGAGGCAGCCTCTGATTCCCAGGAGAAATAGTTGTCCTGCCATGTAATTCTAGAGCAGCAGCTTATTGATGATTAATGGCAGTATAAATTAATTATGATAAATAGATGAGGGGAAATTAAAAATAAGCAAGCTGAACATCACTGGCACACCTCACTGCCTTCCACTGTGACAAATGTTGTGCAACCCTGCAAGGTTTTTCTCCGTACTGCTTTATCGTTGCTTCCCTTAAGAAAAAAAGTAACACTCCTGATATCTGCCTACCTTCCGATGAAACAAGTAAATGAAGTTTTTCTCTCTGTCTAATACACAATCCTGCTATGGCTGACTTCTTTTACTCACAGTGCAAGGATTTTGATGGGGTCACACTGACCGATTGCAAAACAGGGGGCAGATCATATTGCTCATCTTGAAGCAAGTGAGGAGATGGAAGAGGAAAGAAGAAACAGGTTGAAAAGGAAAAGCAGGGGGAGGGAAAGAAAGGATGAATAATGAATGTTGTAATTTGCCACACTGAAGCAGCCATCTAAGTTAATAAAACCTATAGTGCAGAGCTGTGATTTAACAAATTCCTTGTAAACCTGATGTGCTTCCTTGCATGTGTGCATGTTTGAGGAAGAGGCGTCTGTAGGTGGTTGCCAGACAAAGCATAAACACCTCTAAACTGAACACTTGCCTATTTGGTGCTACTGAAAGAGCTCACAGCTGTCAGGGAGCAGGTTTGATGCATTGACTCCTTTCATTTTTTGAATGAAAAGCATGAAAACCGCTGAGCTGTGCAGCTGGAGCTCTGTGCATGGTCTTTGAAGAGGCAGAGCACCTCAGTGCTCAGCAGGAGCAAGCACAGGGTGGTGGGGCTGAATGGGTCTGATCACCAGCTGCAAGGTCTGAGCACCACCTCCTCTGCAGGCACCACCAGCTGCTGACAGAAGCAAATTTGAGAAAATACGGTGATATTTGGGCTCCTTTGGACATAATCTGGAAGCATTGGTAAATGCAAATAGAATCATCAATATACCAGCATTTTTCCTTAACACAAGCCTTCCCCTCTTTGGGAAAGATATCAGTTTCATACACTTGTACTCTCATAGCTGCATCCTGGGCCATGCTGACCACTCTTAACACCAGCTGGCTGCCAGCAGCTTTCAGCCTTGCTATGCCACACTGTCAATCTTTTGGAAGCTACAGATAAACTTATTGTAAAATCTATCTGAATTTATTTAAGCACAGAATAACCTGTCAGAAGGAGTTTGAGTTTACTCTGACCTTCACCTGATACACAGCTACAAGCCTGGCAGTATGTTAGTACGTTTAAATCTGGAGTGTAAACACAGACAGCCTTGCTGTGCTGCCCTTTTAAAAGACTGTTTAGGTTTCAGAAACCAGTCATGGACTGAAAGAAATTGGTTCAACCAATTCATTGTGATTCCTTCCTAACTAACTGCTGCTAATCTGCTAATCAGAGGAAAAGTGTCCCTTTTTCTGTTTGTTGGAGGTTGCTATATTAAGGCTCAAAGTTGTCTGTAGGGAAAATAATCACTTATGAGCCAAGATACATTTAAAGTGTCATTTTGGAATACAAAATGCATCACTACTGTCATGCTAGCGACCTGCTCGCTTTGCACATCTTTAAGCATCCAAAATCTTACGGAGTGGCTCCTATTCTTCTGGGGAGGTTGCAGATGTTCTTGGCTGGGCTTTTTTTCTTTCATCAAAAAAGCGTTTTCCTCAACCTCCTCATGAAACTGAATTTTCCCTGGCAGTTTTGAAACCCAGGGTTAGTGGCTTTTCTTTCTGCCCCATGAATTCTTTAGCTCCATCTCCAAATATTTCTTTTCCCTTTGGAAACACGTTGAGATCGCAATCTGTTTCCAAGGACAACCAGGTCCCCAGTGGCAGTTTTACAGGCTTCTCAAAGCAATGATGCTCAGTGTCACACAACAGTGAGTATGAGAGAGAAAATAAAAGCCCATAAGAAACCTAAAATCCCCAAATTTGATTTTATCTCGCTGGTTTCAGAAAAGCCAGGGGTTGAGCAGACATGTAGCTGGACCTTCTTTCTTACCGCTAAGCTTGTGCTTTCTGGCCATCTGCTTTGAGTCCTTCCTTGGGTGATGGCACAGGTCCCTTTGTTCCACCACTTCTCCCTCCTGACACTTCAGCCCTTGTTCGGGATCCCCCAGAAAAATGACACAGCTTGCCAAAGTGCTGTTAGAATGATGTATCCCATCAGAAGCACGCTGTTTGTGAAGCTGGAAAGGACGGTGGTTGCTGCAGCCCACCTGTGAAGTGGTACCTCACCCAAGTTCCACCACAAGGAAATGTTAACTACCACGCTTGGTGGCCTCAAGTGGGCAGCTGACGATGGTAGTCACTGACAGACCATGCAAATTATTTTACTACAGACAGGGTGGTCTCACTCCAGACTGCTCCTCTGCTGATTCAGTAATTAGGCCTCCCTCTTCAGTCATCATTTTCAGTGGTACCCAGACAGTGGGGAGGAGAAGACAGCCACCAGCCACCTTCTTGGTCAGTAGGAACTTGCTCTTGAGTGACATCCTGGATGGAAAGAGAAATCCTTTGGCTTGCCTGGTGTCCAGATGGAGGGCATGTGCAGAGTAAAGAATAATTTCCAGGTTTTAATTTCTTTGAGAAAGACAGATCAAAATAGCCTGTAGTAGTAGTTAATGAAAGAGTTTCCACAGTAACCTTTGCTCTGAACAAAGGAAAGACCTGAACCCAATGTCTAAGTGAACAGTGAATTCATACAGGAGTGGCTAACTACCAAGCCTACCGTGGGGCTACAAATCTTTATTTGGCCAAAGCTAATATCCTTCCATTAAAACCATCTATTTTGAAAAGCTGATATGCAACAGCTAAGAAACAGGAGTTGAAAACTTCTCAAACAGCCCCATCTTTGGATCTTCTCTCTTCCAAATGTCAGGATACTGTGATAAACTGAAAGCCTCTTGGTATAATTTTTAATGTCTTAGACGCCGCTGGTTTAGAACAAAAAGCATTCCTTGAGATTAAATACCAGCACTTTGTCACATTTTGGAGTTTCCACTCAGTGAATACAAGGATTAGGTCAATGATCCAGCCAGCTCAGCTCATTGCCAATAAGAACATTATAAATACAATACTAAGAAGACTTTTTTTTTCAACTTTTGACCTCTAGGTAGCAACTGCAGTAAAGCATGAATACAGCTGGACATGGCTTGCAATGGGGGCCTGAGTTATTTTCCTGATTAATGCCAGCTGATACGTGTGGGTTTGGAATACCTCTTGTGGAGATGCATTAAGCAGAAGAGTTAACTAGTGTCAACTGATGATAATGCCTAGTGCTTCCTCTGGGGAAAGCCCTAGAAATAGGCTGGGTAAACACCATGCAGACTGCAGACAATATGGCATGTTTGCTGAGGGGACCTGAAGCTGGTGATGCAAAAGGAGTCTGGGTAAACTGGTCTCTTCTGAAACAACAGGCCCTTACTCCAGCCAAACATGAAGTTGTTTCTTCTGGATGACTTTAAGGCACCAGTAAAAATGGTGAGTGACTAGATTAGTCTTTAGCCACAGCTTTGCAAATGCTGCCGAATTCCAGCTGTCTCCAGTTAGCCTGGGAAGACTGCAAACAGCAGGTAAATGAAACAAATAGTTGATGAGTCAGGAAAGTATTTTTCATGCTGTTTTGAAGAAGTCAAATATGCGGTTTTCCCAAGTGGGCCATTCCATTGTACTTTTCCTTGTGCCAAGCACTTCCATCAGTTTATTTTTACATATTTTGTTTTATATTTATGTAGAAAGGTGTTAAATCTTAGTCTCAGCATGTCTGGAATATAAAGGTCATGTTAACCCATTGCTACCAGGAGAACAAGGGAACAAGCCAGAGAAACTGTTTCGGGGTGAGTGGGATGGATGCTTTCACACACCTCTATGGGATTCCTGGTTTGCACAACCATTATTAGAGGTTAGATTAAGTCTCAGCTAAGATGAAGGTTCACAAGGTTTGTACACCCATATGTAGTAAGAAATCACCCACTCTGAAAAGAGCTTTGGCCCAGCTCACGTTATTTGGAAACTGTTCTCAAGCTACATAGCTGACATATTTAAGGACCTGCCCTGCAGCCTAAGATGATAAGCAGTTTGACACAGGAATTATGACTCAATTTTATCGCTTACAAGCTGGTACAAAGAAATTCAGTGACGTAGGTAAGATCAAGCAAGAAATCTATCAAGCCCTGATCCACACATCCAGAAGATCACCCAGAAGATCAGTTGCTGAGTGTGAGTAATGGATAGGGAAGGGTGATATCTGGAGGCTGCTGTGGGGGAATAGGACAAATGAGGAGCTGGACTGACTGGACTTAGATTGGCTGGAGAAATGGATGGGAAGAGGGGGATACAGGGTGTAGCTTGTATAGAAATAGAGCTCCTCAGAGATGATAAAAGGGTTTGTCTCTAGTCCTGAGCCTGCACACCTCAGAGTGCCTTGCACATAAACCAAAGACTTTGATTAAAGCCAGGCACATCAAAATGGAGAGAGCCAACTGAGAGCCTCATCAACCACTTAGCTGAATCCTCCCAATGAAGGACAATACCTGACTATCAGTGTGTTTTCAACCCACTCTTTCATGGTAATGAGTATATTTAAACTGCATTTATGCAGATAAAAGTATTTATTTTAAAAAATGTATTACTGATATTATATTTTTAATTTTTGTTCAGGAATTATTAAAAAATATTTATTTACATAAATTATTTTTTGAGATGGCATCAATTTTTCAAGGAGAGGCAATTTACTGCTCCCTTCCTTGTAACTAGGTGCAAACCGAACCATCAAACATAGGGGGTAAATCCACCCTGAAGGGCAGGGAGATGGAGCTGCACTTTTCCTGCTCAGACCTGTGATATGTGTAATCAGCTGGGGTTGACACTGCATAATCTGGGCTGGCAGGAAGGCCATTTAGTAGTATGTCCTTGACACGAGTATCTCTCCTCCACGGTTACCACTGGCTTTCAGGGTGTGCAATATGGTTCAGACATGGAATTCGATTCTTTTGGGCTTTCCCTGTGGGAATATGCCTGTGCGGAAGGGGGAAGCTGGATCTCAGCCTGCTCAGTACATATATTATTGATCGTGATCAGGGAAGCTTTATATGCTAGATGGGGAGATCTGAAGCTGAGGAAAGGGGATTTCTTTTACTGTGGCTGCTGCTTTCACATGAATGTTGATCCAGCAAAAATATTGCTCTGGGTTTATAAATTACGGGCGTCCAAAAGGAAGAGCTGGTAAAACCTCCCTTTGTCCTCATGGCAGTGTTTGTTACACAAAGATGGATTGGTTGCTCCTATTGATGTGAGCGATGAGGGCAGAATTTTCTCTCATTATAATTGATCACATAAGCGGACAACAAGAGAAAACACTTTTCCAGCAGATCTGTATTCCTCCTCTGCAGCACAGCCATTTGTTACTACCTGGAAGTAGAAGCTCTGAGCCGCGCGCCTGAAGTCAGCTCTGCAGCCTGCACACTCCTATCAGCCCGCTGCCTGGGCTACCCAGGCCTCTGGCATGCAAAGGTTAACTTCACCATTGTATCTGTGGTTATTTTCGCACAGCCTGTTTATCTTCAGTCCCCAGGTCATTAATAAACATCCTCTTTCAAATACTTTGGACATCTGGAATATGGCTTGCTTGTCTACTGAGACAATGACATCCTTTTAGGCTGGTAAGGGAAGGATGAAGACTAAAGCTCTCCTTCTTTGGAAAAACACAGTCTAAATTGGCTTCTCTTTTGCTCCAATGAATTGACCTGTCAATTGGAATTACAGTCTGCAGGAGCACTTAAGAAGGTATCTAACTTCCATGCACATAAACAGTCCCACAGGTATCAACCCCCTGTCACCATCACTGCAAAACAGTATATTTGCACCCTGGGTGCAGGCAGGGTCATTTGGAAAAAAGCAACATCTGCTGCTGTTATACAAGACTAATTACTAATACATTTGCAGTGGGACAATTTCTCTGGTAATCTTTGTTTCTCTTTACTTCCTTTAATACTTTCTTAAACAATGAAGCTGGTCTTGTATGTTGCTGTGATGTAGCATTTGCTGTGATTCGTGTGGTGGTGGGACAAGTCTTTGCGTGCTCTAAACCCTAAATCATGCCTGGGAGGTAGGGGTCTGTCTGCTGACTGTCAAGTAAACCCTACATGGTTCAGTATACAAGATTTTTTATACCAGACTCCTCCTTATGGACTTCTCTTTGCAGCCAAAAGCTGGGTCTTGGCCTTTGCTCCAGCACCTTGTTGAGGAAGCTGGAAAGTCCTGTGCATGTGGGCATCTTTTCTTTGCCACCCAACAACTCCGTCCCTGGCTGACCACACCAGTCATACGAACTGAGCGAGTGTAGAGCTACCTTCAACATTACACCTCACTTTCCACCTGTAGTAGCTTCTGCTAGAAATATTTTAATGAGGCCTTCTTAGGCTTGTAGCTGCCTCCAAACTGCCTGTGCAGGACCAGCAGCTAGCAAAGCATCTGGCTAATCATCTACTGTTTATTCGGTAGCTCCTGATAAACTATGAAGATTGAAACCTTTCACTGCGTGCTCTACAGATAATTGGCATTACTGAAGAAATGTCCTGCTTTTTGGGCCGCACTGCACCTCCCAAGGCTTGGGGGGAGAGGAGAAAAGCTCTTTCGTGAGCCATGTCCCATCGAGCCCTCCTGGCACAGTGTCGCCTTAGAGGAACAGTGGTTTATAGACTTCAGTGGTTGCTTTTATCACTTCTCTTTCAGAAAACCCTCTCTCCCACAGAAGAAAGGCTGGAAAATTGTGCCTGGAGCTTCACTAGGGTTAGGGGTCAGCAGGCAGCCCCTGGTGACTCAGGGCTGAGGAATGTGCAACCAGACCCTGTTCGCAGTCCTCCCATGATGCCAGTTCCCTGACCGGCAAATCTCCTTCAGGATGAGCACCCTGGTGTCACCTTTGCCAGCTGGAGCAGCTCCTGTGACACACTGCAGACCAGAAATGGCTCCTAAGGCTTTCCAAGTGTTATTTCCTAATGTGTGGTGCAAATGGAAGGGGCACTGAGCTTGAGTAGCCTCTTGGTCACTCACATACCCCCACCCAAGAGAGAGTGATGAAGGACAGAGGCTGCAGATGTCTTTGTTGGAAAAGACACAATCAGACAAGCTCTTTCAGCCAGGGGAAGCCTGTTAGCAGTAGTCTGTAGCCCCAGACAATCATCCCAGCCTCTCATTCCTTCCAGTCTGACTGCCAGAGGTTACTGCCACCTCAGTTTTGCCAGATTCATTTGCCCAGCTGTGTACAATGACCGAAGTTTAAATAACCCTGTTAACCTTTCAGACAGGGGCTGCTCTGAGCTCCCTGCATAGGAGGAAATCCTGGAGATGATGATGTCAGCCTTGGATGGATCAGAAATACGGTCTGTCTTCCCACAGCTTTTTTTTACCAGATTGCTTCTTTGTTTATTGCCTTGGAATGAAAGAAATATTAGTGGAAAATATTTGCTGATAATGCCACTGGGGCTTGGTTAATTCCCCTACACTGTAGGAACTGTTTGTGGCAAACACACATAGCAAACGCTAACATCGGGCAGCGCAAGAGATGATGTAAAAGGAAGTTTTATTGCCTTTGATTCTCAGAGGTACCCTGAAATACCCAGGCTCACACAGGGTCTCTTTAAAGCAGCACTGTAAAGCAGGGCGTCCTTAAAACATGGAGCCTACTGCAGTATCTATTTGTGCAGGATTAGCTGTGACTCTTAGGGTAAGAATGAAAGGAGGCTGGTGGTGCATCACTGAGCACAGAGGGAAAGGAGCTGGTGTGATTTTGAGAATTCAAGGTTGTGCTCTATCCCTCTTTGTCTGCTGTATCAGTGCTTCTAAGGCCATAGGTCTGCCCTTGGAAAATGTGCGTATAAATCCAGATAATGTTTGCTCTGGGGGGTCAGCTGTACCGAACTAAAACACACTATATATGGTCAGGAAGGTTTTCATGCCAAAATGCCCACACAACCAAAATAGGCCTAGCTGGTGCTCCTCACAGCCTCAAAGATGGTGTGAGATGCTAAAGATAATTGGCCAAGGGCAGCATCTCCCCCCAGTCCAGCCTGTGATGGGTGTTCATGGGAGAGGCAGGCACACAAGTGCACCACAGCTTATTCCTCTCCCACTCCCACTTCGTGCTCTGGGTCTGCACCCCTTCTTCAGAAACAACCTCTCCTGTTGCGTCTGCTTCTGGATGCAGTTATCCCTACAGAGACACATGCAAGAGGTGCAATTTCAGCCCAGCTCCAGTGCATCTGAAAGCTTTGCAATGGAAAAGGGATTTCCAGGAGAAACTCTCATTTTCTTTGTATACCTGTACAGATGTGTATGTCATGTATTTGAATAGAAATGTCAGCTCTATTGCCTCTGTAGGGCTAGAAAACTTTGCATTTTTTCTGCTATGTTTCATCTGCTGTGAGCTTGGTTTGTCCAGGATTTATCTCAGCTCCTAATGCATTTACAATGAGATAACTCTTGGCATGCCCTTTACCAATTACCTAGACAAGATCTATCACTCTAGAGATGGCAGATGAAATGCAGGACCCCAATAAAGAGTATGCATTTCTATGGCATTCGTATAAGAAAAGACATTTGGCAGATGATGCATTTGTTTTTAGTATTCCAACCTATTGCAGACATCATGGATCAAGTCTTACTGAGCAAACTGCATTTGGTGGTGATAGCTCGGGTACATTTGAGATAGATGAGTTTGCACTGGCTTACTGGGGAGCAAGTCTTTGTACAGAAATGTATCATCAAGGCACACAATTTATGTTCTCTCCGGAGTCTGCAAAGGCTTTGAGCCTTAGGGGAAATACATAACTCCCGCGTAACCTGATTCCCTGCCAAAATCAATAACGCCCCTCTTTCAGATCAGGCACTTAAACTGAGGTCTTGACCATTTGCTGTCTTTAAGGATTGCAGGACACCCTTCTCAAGATCTGTACCGTCAATTAAAGGCTTTCAAATTCCAGCTTTGCATTCCTGTGCTGTGTCTGTGGGCTCTGTACTTCTTTGAGCAGCTCAGTAGCACTGCTGTGCACTGCAGAGGTGCTACAGCACACCCAGAAATACCATGTGGCCTCACCTCAGTTGCTGGGGGCAGATGACTTTCTGTGACAAATTTCCATGATACAATAGCACCAGAGAAAATCAGCCTGAAAGGGAATTTGAGTGGTCAGAGCACAGAACCGTCACCCCAAGACAGGATTGGCAGTATTGAAGCTAATCCTGACAGGTGTTTCTCTAATCTGTCCTCAAAAAAAGACAGTGATGTGAAGACTACACAGCTTCCAAGGGGCATCCAACTCAGTGCTTCAGTATTTTGAGGTTGAGAAAGTTTTTCATAATTTCTGAAATCCTTTTGCTGCAGTTGAAGTCCATAATCTTTGACCCCTTTCTGGGCACAAAGACTGATTATTCCCTCCCTTTCTGAGGGCATTTTTGTCTCGTGTGAAACATTTATCTTTCCCTGGAAGTCATCTGTCCCTCAGACTGATGTTCCCCAAGCCCTTTCACTCCACAAACCTTCTCTTCTAGACCTTAAAACATCCGTGCTGCAGACTTCTGAAGCCACTCTAGCTGCTCTACATCCTTTTGCAAGTGCAGTGACCAAACTGCATATGAGGCCTCAGGAAAGTCCTGACAAATGCCAATGTCCCAGCTGTCACTGGGATCAGACCTTGGAGAACAAGGTGACTGAGGCATGAGAGCATTCAAAGCTGTCACCCCATTAAGAAGGAGCTCATTGCCTTGAATACTTGCAGCTGCGGCAGGCATTAGTGAATACCCTCAGCGTGTGAGTCACTGTCTTGGGTTCAGCAGTAGCAGTCATCAAATACAGTTGTGTGGATCAGTTGGCTGTTGTTGCTCATATACCTTGCTCACCTTGCTCGGTAGCTGTTCAGATATAGTAAAATGAGCATTGAGACATCTGAAATTGTGACTAAGCCATGGGAAGCCAGTTTTCAAGAGGCTTTTATTGTTTCTGCGGTTGCCACATTGGACTGAGACTGTCTGGGCAAGGAAGGTTCTTAACAGCTCACTTCTGCAGTTTTTACGTGTCCCTTAGGAGCAAGCCATGCCCTCATATCCAGCACTAAGCTGGGAAACAGGCTGGTCCTTGGGGACCCTGGAATGTCACTCTGCCTCTCTGCTGTGGTACTCCCATCTAGGTCCAAAACAAAAGGAAGAATCATTTGCTGGCACAGTAAAGCAGCAGATTTCCTTTTTGTTTCAGAGGATTAGATGATCTAAACGTTCAGGTTATTTAATGTGTATCTTCAAAAAATCATTCCAATTTTGTGAGGCATATGCAAAGCAAAGAAATTAAAATATCATCTCTGAAAAAAGCATATTTTTATAGTTGCCTTTTTTCAGTTACTCAGCAGCCAACATCTCGGAGTAGGCAAAATTTCTCTTTAAGAATCTGAATGTTAAGATGTTTAAACACAAAAGAAACCTCATCATTGTGCTTGTTAAACTTCAGTCTTGACTATGCCAGCGTAATGAATTTATTAAGCAATGACAGAATTAATTGCACTAAAAGCACAGGCTCCATGCTGTCTGACTATATAATAATTGCCATTTCATTCTGCTGGGTTAGGCTGTTCATGGACTTTTTCTTCCTAAATTGTTACCTTCTTACATAGCCTACAAAAAAAAAAAAAAAAACCAAAACAAAACCCCACATTTTTGGTGGAGCCCATCAGTTAGCTATCAGCAGGGAAAATTAATTTTCTTACTTTAAACAGTGACTGCCAATCATTCAAGTGCTGAAGGCCTTTAAATGCTGACTGTGTGTTTAGGTTTCACATGGCTCGCTTGGCTCTGCTGCTTTGAAAGGAGGGATGAGTGCCAGTGAGAGACGCTTCTCCTTCCAGTGCTTAGGCATGTGCCCCAGCCAGGATCTCCATCCATAGCTTGGCAAGATCCAGCCAGCAACCTTTCCATCACTGTCATGGGTTCAGCAGCAGCAGTCATTTTTCTCCTTGGTAGCTGGTGCAGCGCTGTGTTTTTGATTTTGGGCCTGGAAACAGCGCTGATAACACCAGTGTTTCTGTTACTGCTTAGGGATGTTTTGGTCTGACCAAGGACTTTCTGAGCCTCATGCTCTGCCAGGGAGGAGGGGAAGCCGGGAGGAAGCAGAGACAGGACACCTGACCCAAACTGACCAAAGAGGTTATTCCATACCACAGCACGTCATGCCCAGGATGGAAAGCAGAGAGCAGAGACCCGGAATGTTGGGGGTGCACTGCGTGGTCGGGCTTGGTTTCAGGTGGTGAGAAATTGTATTCTTTCCTTGTATTTCCCTTGTCATTATAATTATTGGTGGTAGCAGTAGTGATTTGTGTTATACTTTAGTTACTAAACTGTTCTTATCTCAACCTGTGGGAGTTGCATTCTTTTCGATTCTGCTTCCCATCCCTCCGGGAGCGGGGGTAAGAAAGAGGGGGAAGTGAGTGAGAGAGAGAGACTGCATGAGTTAGAGAGGCTTAAACCACGACAATCATCACAAGACAAAGGATGAAACCTTAGCCATAGGGCTCAAGTGAGGCCTTTGGGATGATGAGGTGCTGTGGCATTAGCTGAGGGACACTCCACAGTGCTCTGGCCCTAAAAAGAGCAGATGTAACCAAAAGTGAGGAATTTCTTAGATCCAGAACGCAGCCTGCAACTCATGCCTCACTCTGGGGTGTCTGAAGTCCACCAGTGCCTTTCCGTTCAGCTTTTGAGTTTCTGTAGCACCTGAAAGTGAGCTGGCCCAAGAGGTGCACTGGTCTTGATAGAGTCAAGCGGATGGATGTGTAACTCCTGCCTTAGCTTCAGGGCCTAAGAGGGCTTACACATCCATCCACTTAACTCTGTTAAAACCTGGATCCCATGAGATTTCTCAAGCACCCCGAGCAGTCAACAACCAAACCAAAGGGCAGTTTCACTCTCTCTGTAATGAGCTGGCAGAGTTCATCTTGAGGCCAGCTCAGATAAAAGCACATGCAGAAACACCTGCAGACCCAGGCTCTGTGCCCCAAGGACTTAAGTCCACACTGCAGCTCCCCAGGGAAGTACCCTGAGCACAAACTAAATGCTGGTGGTTGAGGATCAGGACCAAGGTGTGCTCCACACCTTAAGTAAAATCAGTGAATTACCAGAGGTAACAGAGGTATCATTATCACTGAAATGTGATGTGCTCTCAACATCCACTTTCCTGCCACCTCTGTCACCTGCCCCTCCATCCACCATAAGGTCAGGGCCAGGAGATCATCTTTTGCTGATTGTGGGCTTCAATGCTTCAATTTCTAGAGACACTCCAGGAGTTATGATGAACTGTTAAAATCATAGTGTAGACAAGATTGTTCTAAAAAGTTAATCAGTTTAGGGGAAGTCCATGAGGGAGAAGGGAGTTGCACGTAACACCTTCTAACGCAATTACAGACCTTACTGACCCCTTAAAAACACACATACTTCCTCAGGACTGTGACTGACAGACTTTTCTGTCTCCATTTCTCCTGTTCAGAAATCACAGTTCCATCTAAAGACAAAATAGAACACTGCCAGAGCATATTTTCTGCTCCTGAAGGCAGCTGGCATGGTCTGGTTGGGTCCAGAGCCAAGACAGAGCCACTGAGCCCTGCTGACCTTCAAAAGAGGAGGGGGTGGCCTTAGGCTTGTGGTGAGCCTGAGGTGCCGGCAGCTGTTTGAAAAGGACAAATTAACATCAAATAAACCTGAACCAGGGCTTTTAGCGGTTTAAGAGTGCAGCTGGTGCAGTATCGGTGCTCAGGTCAAAGGCTTAACGCTGCAATTTACTAACAGAGACTTCCATGCACCTTCCCCATACCTCTGACATGATCTTTGGGATCTTAGCTAAACCCACCCTCACCACCTTTTCAAGAAAAGAGAAAAAAAACCAAAGAGAAGCCATGGCATAGGCCAGACTGTGGCCTATTTTCCTTTGAGGTCAATAGTAACATCTTGGCCTGTGGGTCTAGCACTTGTCAATTTAATGTGATAATCTGCTTGTCCTAAAAGACCTGCTTGTGACTGATTCAATTATTGGCTTTTCTTTAAGTATGCCTACCTTCTGACAGCTGACCAGCACGTAGAGCAGGTAAACACACCTTTAAAGGTATTGTGTCTCCTAGCAGAAACCGCCCCCAAACGTTTCCCCAGTGACTCAGGAAAGAAGGACGTTTATTTCAGGTCTCTAAAAATATCGCTGACCTCTGCATGCCTCTATTGACTCACAGCACTAACTTGTCTAGTGGCTGTGTCTGCAGGGTGCGGTATTACACGCCTGATGTGCTCAGGGGCAAAGTACTGCTGCCCTGGCCGCATCTGGCTGGCTTCAGTGTCCCACTCCTCTACCAGCCTTGGTCATGACATTTGTCTTTACTGCCACTTCCCTGCACTTTCCTTCATGATTCATCTCTAGACTATGATGTTGTTCTTGCACAGGAGTGGTAGAAAGTACAGTCATTAAAAGGGGACTACTGTCTATTATAGCTGGGGAGGCCAAGCAGAGTTAGGGAAGGCTTATGTTGCCTTAGCTACAGCACCAACACAATATCAAAGGCCACTGGAGCAAATGGTCTTCTGGCCTTTCCCTTATTTTGGGTTGGTTTATTTCTTTCTTTCTTTCCCTTCCCAGTTGCTTCACTTCAGAGTCGTATGCTTGACATTACACAACTACATGCATTTTGACATGGGATTGTTATCTAACTGGGGAAATCTATATTCAAGCAAAGAGATTTCTGAGGAGTAGCAAGAAGTCTGCTCACACATCAGTGTCTATGTATTCACCAAACTTCACAAGTTAGCCTGGGATGTTTCTGAGAGAGAAATTAACATTTCTAATTTCAATGAGCGTATGTGGGGTTTTTTATTGAGAGCATTCGAACAACTTTTGTAGTCTAGCTTTTTGCTGAGCTTGGCCTAAGGGAAAACAGATTTCTGACCTTTGGTCATTTATTACTGTCCAAAGTTCAGGTTGAAAAGTTAAAATCTCATAATTTAGTCTCCAAGAAGATATCTAAAAACATTGCTAATGCAGCAGTGTGTTTCATTTAGTCATTGAGTGCTGGATTTATCTCAGCATTATAGATTCACAGATTCATAGAATAATTAGGGTTGGAAAGGACATTAAGATCATCGAGTTCCAAACCCCCTGCCATGGGCAGGGACACCTCACACTAAACCATGCCACCCAAGGCTATGTCCAACCCGGCCTTGAACACCACCAGCAATGGAGCAGTCACAACTTCCTTGGGCAACCCATTCCAGTGCCTCACCACCATCACAGTAAAGAACTTCTTCCTTATATCCAGTCTAAACTTCCCTGTTTAAGTTTGAACCCATTACCCCTTGTCCTCTCACTACAGTCCCTAATGAAGAGTCCCTCCCCAGCATCCTTATAGGCCCCCCCTTGATATATTGGAAGGCTGCCATGAGGTCTCCATGCAGCCTTCTCTTCTCCAGGCTGAACACCCCCAACTTTCTCATCCTGTCCTCATACAAGAGGTGCTCCAGTTCCCTGATCATCCTCGTGGCCCTCCTCTGGACTTGCTCCAAGAGCTCCATGTCCTTTTTGTGTTGAGGACACCAGAACTGCACATAATACTCCAAGTGAGGTCTCACAAGAGCAGAGTAGAGGGGCAGAATCACCTCCCTTGACCTGCTGGTCTCGCTCCTTTTGATGCAGCCCAGGATATGGTTCGCTTTCTGGGCTGCAAGCGCACACTGAAGCCAGCTCACGTTCATTTTTTCATCGACCAACACCCCCAAGTCCTTCCCTGCAGGGCTGCTCTGAATCTCTTCTCTGCCCAACCTGGAGCTGTGCCTGGGATTGCTCTGACCCAGGTGGAGGACGTTGCACTTGGCATGGTTAAACTTCATCAGGTTGGCATCAGCCCACCTCACAAACATGTCAAGGTCCCTCTGGATGGCATTCCTTCCCTCCAGCATATCAGCCAAACCACACAGCTTGGTGTCATCGGCAAACTTGCTGAGGGCGCACTCAATCCCACTGTCCATGTCACTGACAAAGATGTTGAACAAGACCGGTCCCAACACCAGCTCCTGAGAGACACCACTCGTTACTGGTCTCTAGCTGGACATTGAGCCATTGATCACAATGACCACATTGACCACAATATAGTTAGGTATCAACATCTAAGGCAATTTCCCTGCTCTCCTTTTGAAAAATAGGGACACAAACAGATGTTTTCGTGTTCCTCAGATTTATTTCAGACCCCCATTTTTGGACAGCCTACTTGTAGCTGTCCACTGGCTGTAAAAGGATTCTAGACAAATGGGGCTAGTTTCAGCCACCTCCTCATTGCAGTCTAGCACCCTTGCAGACTCACTAATGTATCTTCTCTAGTTTCTATCTCCTACTCCAAGAGGGTTTTCTGTATTTCTTGTATCATGTCTTGTCAGAGCTGTGTGGATCTCTCAGACTTCCCAGAACTCCTCAAATGACACCAGTCACTTATTAATGTGTAACTGAATCCCTAGTTTGGACTGTTGTGGCTCAGACTATGCGTTGGCTGGTTGAGCAGCTTTTGGGTCTGACCACTGCATTCAGGTAGTCCCAGTGCTTAAATGTTTGTTGTAGTCAGCGGCATAGCTGTCAACCCCCAACAATGATCTGCTTTGAGTGAGGATGAACATTAAACTTAATGTTCCCTTAGTGGCACAGTGCTTTATGGGAGTTACAGTTTATGAGACTGCTGTCTGGCTTCAGTTTCCAGCCACTGCTTCTTGTTATGTCTTTCTCCATTAGATTTTAAAAGCTCCTTAGCATTTTAACCTTTTTATTGACTGTAACTGAGTTGCCACTAAATCTGCTTTTTCCTATATAAATCAAATGGATAACTTTAACGCTTTTAATATATTTTTCCAGGTCTCCGAAGTCTAGTAGAGTTTTTTTGCTTCTTCTGAATATTGGTTCCATTTTGTCAACTCTCTCTAGAAATTCACGTGCCAAGATGCAGGTCTCCTTCTGTTAGGCAACTAGAAGATACACATCTAATCTGACCATTTCATTCAAAGCAACTTTCAATCAGTGGAGGAAAACAGGCTTCTCCAGAGGGCAAGGCATCTGACTTGAACCTTTAGTTTTGAATGAAATGAACCACCGTCTGGAGGAGGCTACATTAGTCATGAAGGCAGCTGAGAGCGCAGCAAGGTGGATGGGAAAAATGGGAAATAAAGTCTGCCTGGAAAATGCCCCTGAATGCAGATGCCCCCATCAGTTGTTCTCCACCAGGGACATAACAGGAAACCCCTGTGGAAGTTAGACCCTGATTTTCTTAAATGGTCAGGGTAAAATGAGATCCTCTGTAATGTGAGTCAGGACTCTAAACCTGAAGTACAATGGGACAGTAAACCTGGATTTGGAGGATCTTAGTACTGGACCAAAAAATGATGCACACACATTCTTTGAAAATTTAAAAAAAAAAAAAAAAGAAAAAAAGAAAAAAAAGAGAATATTGCAAAAGGTTTGCAAAAATGGGAAGTTCCTAAATATTAGGAAGAAATTTTTCCCTGTGAGGGTGGTGAGGCACTGGCGCAGGTTGCCCAGAGAAGCTGTGGCTGCACCATCCCTGGCAGTGTTCAAGGTCAGGCTGGATAGGGCTTGGAGCAACCTGGTCTAGTGGAAGGTGTCCCTGCCCATGGCAGGGCGTTGGAACTGGATGAGCTTTAAGGTCTCTTCCAGCCCAAACCATTCTACGATTCTGCATTTCTGTGAAGGTCCAAATGCATTCAGCCAGCTTTCCCGTATCCAAAACTTGTTGATATTTTAATTCAGCAGCCGGTCTAAACCTGCCTTGCTCACTCTGCTTAACATGGTCATGTGCTCACAAGCTCAGCAGAGGGCTGTGCACACGCTGATGCTACTAATCAAGAAACCAAGTCAAAGTTTCAGGAGGGCAGAAGTGAATGGAAAGGGAGTCAGGCAGTGAGCAGGAGGAAGCTGACCACCAGGTAGTTTATACTTGTTGTGGTTTAAGTCCAGTCAGCCACGCAGCCCGTTCTCTCACTCACTTCCCCCTCTTTCTTACCCCCGCTGCCGGAGGGATGGGAAGGAGAATCGAAAAGAATGCAACTCCCACAGGTTGAGATAAGAACAGTTTAGTAACTAAAGTGTAACACAAATCACTACTGCTACCACCAATAATAATAATGACAAGGGAAATACAAGGAAAGAATACAATTTCTCTCCACCTAAAACCCAGCCTGACAACGCAGTGCACCCCCACCCTTCCTGGTCTCTGCTCTCTGTTCTTTCATCCTGGGCATGACGTGCTGTGGCATGGAATAACCTCTTTGGTCAGTTTGGGTCAGGTGTCCTGTCTCTGCTTCCTCCCGGCTCCCCTCCTCCCTGGCAGAGCATGAGGCTCAGAAAGTCCTTGGTCAGACCGAAACATCACTAAGCAGTAACAGAAACACTGGTGTTATCAGCGCTGCTCCCAGGCAGCACTGCACCAGCTACCAAGAAGCAGAAAAATGACTGCTGCTGCTGAACCCATGACAATACTGCTTTCTGACTCTGTTTTGTATACAGAAATGAATAGAAACTGTGCCATCATGGACAGCATGCGTGACACAAAGTAATATCAGGTCCTAGGAAGTGGTTAGAGAGGTATACCTCCCTTCCCCTTACAAGTAACCATTGCAATAAGGAAAGCAATGCCAGCCCCAGAGGGCATCCTGCTGATAATGCCAGTGCTCCATGTCTAGACTCTGTGGTGGCAAGGCGTGGTGGCAAGGCATGTTGGCAAGGTGCACTCAGCATTGGCACTTTGGGGGCTGAAAATAGTAACGTGGCTGATGCTGGTGATACAATGACAGGATGATAATTTAGCTTTCTGCCTGCTTTAGCTTCAGTCTCTCTGTTTGCTATGATGCAAGAAAATATCAATTACCCCCTGTAGGGAGGATAGATTACTTGATGCTGCATCAGTCACTCTACCACTGGTAGCAAGATAACACAAACTCATTTCCCAGAGGTCTGCAAAGAGCTGTCAGAGAATAATGGCTTTCAGTCACTACTTGCCCATACCAACTCTGAAGCATTGACCTAGAGGCAAAAAGGCCGAGTTACATTACAAATCCCTTCAGCTTTCAGATGTGCCTCCATTTGTTCTCTGACACCAAAAGGTTTAATTAATAGGGATTATCTTTTTTCATGGCACCTCTCATTTGTGCAAAACTTGGTCTGAAGACCAATTTCCATGAACTCCTCATCAGGTATTTTTTCTGTTACATATATTAGCATTCTCCCTACTGATATTTTTTCTTCTGTTTTAAAGCTTCAGGAATAAAATTTAACCACTCACTACAAAAATAAAAGTGCTTTATTGAAAACTGATATTTTAACATGGAAGAGAAGGCGTACGTATAAAAAGACTCAGTAATGCGTCATCAAAGAGTAAGACTTCAAAGCTATAAAGAAGTAGTTGTAATGTCATGTCAGGATTTCTAAATTCTGCTCAGAGTCTCACATCACATTTTTACTGCATTTTGTGTCACAGTTGAACTGAAACATCCATTCCTTGCTTTTGAGTTTTATTTTCGTTTCTGTCCTCCTCAGTGTCTGCTGTCAGACTTGCCTCTCATTTATGCTGTTGTACGGAGGAGTCTCACTGAAAAATGTGAAGAATCAGGTGCCACAACTGTATGAAATTATTTCAGGTGTTTTTTCCCTCCTAGCAGACAGAATCTGATGGTGGTCATGTTGTACTTGCATCACTGAAACTGATCAGAATCTGCCTTTGATAGACTTAGCATACATGGTACATAACCACAGTAATAGCTCTTGGTGACAGTGACATTTACGTCTTGTAGGCATAAGAAAGGGCCTCTGAAAGATGGAAAATGAAAAATTTTGCATAAAAATAATAAAGCAGATTACAAATAAGCAGGTTTTACTGTGGTAAAAGTAAACATAGCACAAAAACATAGCGTATTTCCACTATGCAAATCTAGATGAGAAAAAGGATTGGATTTTTCTTTACAGTGACAGCTGATGTTCCAACCAGACTGAGGGTTTATGAGCAGATGCTGCTGCTTTGGTGGGTGCAGTTGTCAATTGGCCCTGGTATGGATGGAAAGAGCCATGTGTTGACATCAAAGAGGCAGTAAAAGTTCACTCAGGAAACCCTTTGGGTTTAGCAAAGGCATTGTTTGATCTTGCAATTCTATCCCCAGTAATTTTAATAATCACTAAATAGCAAGTGAAAACCTTAATCCTTCCATCAGCACAAATCCACTAGAGGGAAATTAGTTTAGAAGAATCTCTACAGAGGTAAATGAGCTGTCCTCTTCCTGCATGGCTTGTGAAAAAAGCTGGAGCACTGGAAAAACGATACTTTCATGCAGGAAAGATAAGAAGAAAGGTCAGAGAAGCCAAATATTAACCAGCAACCATCGTCCCTGCAGAGGAAACATAAACAGCATCCAAGCAGCAACCAAATCATTCATATTTACAGGCAGTAAAGGCATCAGAAGACGACCTGACCACCTTCAAAACATTTGGTAGGATTCACATCTGTACCTTGGCCATCCACAGTGGAAGACAACCCCAGCTGCTACTATCCCCACCATTATTTTGGCTTGGGCCATCTAGTGCTCCCCCAAAGGCCTAGTGAGCTCAGGTTGGGTTGATAGCAGTCACTCTGGGGCAGCCTTGCTACTTTTGAGGGCAAGAGCATTTAGTGTCATTCCCTGCCTCTCCAGTGACAGAGAATAATCCCTCCCTGGTATTTTAGTTTTCTAGAGCAGACATAGCCTGGACATCTGTACCGGTCCTTGCCACTTCAGGCTCCCTTTGGAACCTTCCACCATCAGCCAGTGGAAAGAAACAGGCACTTTCAGGTTCAATATCAGAGCTGTTGTAGGCATTAGGATAAGGAAAAACGCATCCTGAAGTGCCTGTATTTCCCCATTGACTATAAAAACAGTCTAGACACTTAGCTCATGGGCAGAAATTTACAGTGTGAACATCTGGAGTTGGTCGGACAAATCCCACCTCTCCTGTCAAACATTTACAAATTTCTACCATAAAGACACCATTAGCGAGGACTGCATCTGTAGTGCACTTGCAGACAAAGGTATTTCATTTATTTGTTTACCAAATGTTTCAAGTAGAGATTTACTTCTCTAATGTAATGAATAAAAAAAAAGAAAGAGGACTTGTTACAAAAGTGCATAGCTAATAAAATGCTTATTTCAGAGATAATGCAAAACTTAGTCAAATAAATGGAAATGTTTTTTGAGGTTAGCATAATCTGCTACAGAAAATATGTGCAAGTGTTTTTCTCACTAGGAAACAGGACAAGTTCTCAAAAACTCTGTTGGTAGAACAGCCTCTGCCTGACAGACAAGGTGACCTATGACGTCTTTTCCATCTGACATGAGCTGGAGTGACACAAACAAAAACTGTCTGATCCCATGTGAAACCTGCCAGTAAAAGGTTAACTTATCAAAGTGATGTGAGCATGACTGATTCAGTGCACTTGGTTTTTCGCAGCTCAGCATTTTGCATGTCTGACTGCAGTGTTTTTGGTGAGACACATACTGCTTTTCTGTGCTCTCCGGGATGCTTCCACGGAAATGCTCAATGGTTCAATAACAGGAAAACTAAAAGCAAAAAAATTTGAAAATCACACCCTTAATCCCATTTCAAACATACAAAATTACATGAAGTTTAGCCTCCAGCACAGATGAGAAACTTGAGTGTTGATTATTGTGTTTAAATAGATGTAGAGAAGCTAATGATGGCCTATATTTTATAATCTTCACACCTTTATTAATTGCAGACCGCACTTTAAGCACTCCTGTGGCTGAAATCTTCCTTATGTACTAAGCATGAGCATGATTCAGTGTTGATTTAGTGAATGACAGTGTTTTGTAACTTCAAGCTTCTTCCCCCGATGAATAATCTGCAGTAGAAGTCCTTTTATGAGGTGAGCAGATAGAAGAATATTTATGCAGCTCATGAACCACTGCAGGGATGGACTTGACTGCCTTGACTACAGTCTGCCTTCATGGGATAGGGGGCTCCCCTTGCTTCTGGTGGCCAGGGAGGGCATAGTGCCAGTGACTGCGAACCACCTTCTCCACTGCTACAACCCAGTGGCTGGTCTTTGTGATGGGGCAACCTGCACCCGTTTTGTGGACCTACTCCAGCGTAACAGCAGTGAGAGAACCTGTGGCCCTTGTTTTTCCAAGTGTGAGGAATTAATAGCAGATGAGCATTACATCCGGGTTCTGGGATGACCTCATTGAGGTCTCCCTTAGATGGTGTTGGGTTCCCCTCTGGCACCAGCAGAGATTGTGTGTCTTGTTTTCTTTCAAAATGCAGGAAATCTCTCACCTCAGGATTCTCTTGGATGGGATGGATGATTCACTCAGTGCTCTGCTGTCCCTTCCTCAGGCTACAGCTGGAGACTTTAAATAGAAAATAGTCTCAGACAGATTGTGCACCAGGGAAACCCTTTTATGATCCAAAATATACTGTCTGCACAGTATCTGTTTCATTGTCAGGGGCACAGACTTCCTGAGCTCCATCCCCTCTCCCTGGCCTCCAGCTGCCTGACGTCAGCAGTATTTCCTTGCATGCCTGGGATGCTTGAAATTGTTGGGGCTTTGCTGGGAAACAGAGAGGATTTGGGGAAACAAGGGTAAGATTCAGTTTTCTTTACAATAGAAGGAATTTGCTACTGGATGCTACTTTGTTATGCACCAGCCATGTTTACTCCCCATTTTGCCACAGCATATTTGTCCGCTCAGGCTGCTGCAGTTTCTGAAGCAGATGTTTCCTGCCCAGATCCTGCTCTGTAAGAATTGATGAGGTCCAAGATGCCCCAGTAAAAATGTGGCCGCTTAGTTTTGAGTTGATGTGTCTGTAAAATATCTATGAACAAGAGACCACAGAGGTTGCAACACAAATGCTGCCCATTGACTGTGAACACCCCTGGCATGCGGGTGTAGCCAACTGTCTTCCCTCTATTACCAAGAGCCCTTGGGCTTTGTATGGAGCCTTAGATAGGATCTGCAATACTGTCAGGGTAAGGCTTTGTCTTCTAGAGAAAATTAGACTGTTATTTCCCCTACATAGCTTACTAAAGTTAGATAATTTGAGTCATGTCTGATTTAGGAAGTTACATAGGACCAGGGCACAGGCCTGCAGCCTTCCATATGGATAGGCTATTGGCTCCATTGCTGGCACGGTTTTTATCTTCAGACCCTGTAACACTTTCACAAGCAACTGCCGGACAAGGCATGAACTATGGACTATTCCAAATAGGCAGTTTCTCCGTGTCTACCCTGTTTTTAGGACCAGACTATAGCCATGAGCATTCAAAGGCAAGTGGCCTTATAATGCCCCATCTGTAGGATGGATTTGAACACACACCTAGCTGGAGAGAAGAGTGAGACTTGTGAACCGCTGACCATGTAGAGCATCAGTGATGGCATGCACTCAAGACCTGGGGATGTACTAGTGACAGCTGAGTTATGTCAGGGGTAAAAGAGACGTAATTCAGACCACAGTGCAGAGGTCAAAATCAGTGCTTTAGAAATTAGAGAAGCAGATTAAGATCGCAACCCAGTTGGCTGTCATGTCCTGTGAGCAATGTGTCTGGCCAGCACTGGGTAGACAGAACACAGCCAGAGATCTCAACTGCTCTCGTATTAAGAATATCTTCCATAAATGCAGTTTTCTAGCACAATAGTATGTGCATGAAAATCAGACTCAGGACAAAAGGTGGGAGAAACAGCCTGGCCTGGCTCTAACACTTGTGTCCTCTGCACCTTTAATCACTCTTAGAACTGGAAAAATGAAAGCCCAGTTATGACCCTGGCAATAACAGTGCTGGGGGAAGAGAGAAGGACAAATACATCTGCAAGAAGCAGGCACTGATCCAGACTAGCAAATGGTCTGCAATAATCATTCCGTAAGAAGGTTTTTCAGTACTAACTGAATGGAGCAACAACTGGGAGGACACAGACATAGGTCTAGCAAAGGACAGAGTCCTCAGTGAGGGGTTTCCTGGGGTCTGCTGAATCTCAGCCACAGAGAAACACATGTCAACATGATAATATGTAAAAAGAGCTGTCATTCTCCCTTTCAAACCATGTTTGTAAAGACAGGTCTAATCTCTCAGATTAACTGGAGCAGAATCCTCAGCCCATCACAGGCACAGCAATGCTATTGCTACCATGTGGGCACCACTGACCACTGCCTACACATCTCAGAGGACAGTGAAACCAGCATAAACAGGAGGATCTGCTTCTAGCAGCTGGGACTTTTCTTCCTCTTCTTACAGATCCTGCCTTGCCTGTAGCGTCAGACCCTGGCAGTAACACAGCACCAAGTGTTTGGTCAAATCTGCCACCTCCTAGATGCTTACCGTCTTGATGGCCTTACCTCACCTCCCAAGAGGGATGCCCTGGAGCCCTAATTCCCTGCCTTCACCTTCTCACTCTCCCAAGAAGAGAAGAGCAAGCTGCAGGTTGAGCCCAATATTGAGGAAGAGCAATGTGCTGAAACAGCCTTGTTCTCTCGTGCTGTCATCAGTAAATAAAAGAGAGCTGTGGGAAGCCTGCAGCACTTCTGTTAAGTAAGCAGGACAAAGCAGAGCAGATTTGTATGTGGGAGCCACTTTTCTCTGCTTTAGAAATGCTTTTTCTTGAACATCCCGGCTGTTTGCCCCCATCTATGCCCCGTTTTTCCTCCTACTGCCTCTTTCCCTCCTGTATCTCCTTTTTCCACTTTCCTCCTCAACCACTGGTGAAAGTATTGTGGAATAGGCTGATACATGGTTGGTGCTGCTCAAAGTGTCATCCTCCTTTTATCAGTCCATCACAGACTGTTCAGCTCTGACTCATCAGCACAGACCCGTCCAAACAATCAGCGACAGCACCATGGGAACTCACAGGCAGATAGTGCCAAGGAAGTATGAGTATTAGCTTGGTTAATCAGAATTATGAAATAGAGCATTGGGCAAGAGATGTCCAAGACAATATTTTCCATTCAAGCAATGTTTTCCACCATCAGTTTCCCAGATAAAAGGCAGGAATTGCTTTTAAACAGATTGTAGGGCACAGGTCAACAAAAATGATCTGTTTATAATTTCTGCTGTCAAAACAGTACATGTACGTAGATCTCAAACCACCTCGTAATCTGTGGTTATCTTTTCTGTTTGTTCTCCAGCTGAGACCTTAAATGGCTTCTCAGATTGTGCCACTGTGCAGTGGACACGTTCCAGCTCCTGAGCACTCTGTCCGGTGACTAAACCCATGTCCTTCCATGCCACCACTCCCAGCCAGGTCTGTCACCCCAGGCAGGGTGTGGAGCAGCACTCCTTTGCTTCAATCTCTGCTTCAGACAAGGAAACGCACAGCGCAGTCTCTGCTTTTTACTATCATGACAGGATAATTTTGGGAACAAAAGCACAATTTGGGGAGTAAGGGAAGGGAGCCCTTCCGTGACTGGTTAAGCTGATGATACCATGCTATTAAATGGCCTGCTAATGATGTGCTAAAGTCACGGTGCAGGGGGGTGATTCAGGGATAGTGGCAAGATGAATTTCAAAGGTGAGCTGCGCTGGGAACCCTGACCTCCTGCTGGCATCAGCCATGTATACAACAGTACACTCCTCTTTCTAGGAGCACCTACTGCCAACTCCTTATTTGTCCAAATCATGTTACTGCACAGCCATTGACACCATCAGGTATGGCAGCATAACACAAGGTGACATTAATGCAGAGAGATACATAATGGCAGCAAGAAGGCAGGGGAC
Source organism: Ara ararauna (assembly GCA_028858755.1). NCBI lineage: Eukaryota > Metazoa > Chordata > Aves > Psittaciformes > Psittacidae > Ara > Ara ararauna. The sequence goes on from CM054379.1 coordinate 23,903,237, forward strand.
AACATGCTGTTTGCATGTCATAGATAACATCTGACCATGCAAGGACACCAGTTTGGTGATCAAATTACAGTGAAGTGTTTACAGGCCCAGGAAATATTGTCCAGCACCTAGTCTTGGCTGTGGCAATTCTTAATAGCAGCTGCCTTCATCATCAGTGACACGACTACTAATATTAGAGGTTGACATCAGAAATGATTACTAGAGTTCAAGACTGTACAAAATAGAGGGAAAGCCATTAGAATATGTATGCCCTTTAACCAATGTTGAGATCAACCTGCTAACGTTATGTGTGGAAAGTGACAGCAGACTGTGCTGTCCTTCCATAGCAGCGCACAGCAGGCACAGCTCTGGGACAGAGGCAGGTTGCAGCAGTGCTAAGAACTGCCCAGCAGCTCCACTCCATTGCAAATCACTAAATACATGCTCTTTGTTGGATACGTGTGGTGAAGTTTATCTCCCTTTCACTGCCCTATTCTGGAAGCACGGCAAGCCCCAGCTGGGGATAGTTTGTGTTCAGGAGGGTGAACACAAACCAAAGATGTGGATATGGTTTGTGTTCAGTGTCCTGGCTTGGTGGTACAGGAAAGGCATTTCATCCTATTTCAACTCCTCAGACACCACTGGGGATGGAGCTTGGTCCAGCTCTGCTGGCTCCCACATGCCTGGCAAGGCAACGGCAGCACTAGTAACTGTGGTAGATCTTTTGGGTCACCATTACTAACATGCCAGGGAAAAGTATAAAATACATATCTGTTTTGGAAATGTCCTGTGTTAGGGCTAGTTGGCATTCCTCAAATGTCATTTCTCCCAGTGAGCTAAGGGTGTTCTCGGGGAAGAGGTGGTCATACGAGGAGGACACTACCATGAGTCTTAGGAGATCAGCCTTTAACCGCTCTGTCTGCCACAGATTGCCACAGACATGTCCCTTTATCTCCTTCCCTTAATCTTCCCAGCCCACAAATAGGTATGAAGATAATGTTATCTTCCACTTTCTACCTACCTTGCCTGCATAGACTGTAGGCTGTCTAATGCTATTTATTTCCTAAGGGCAAACACACAAGAAATGATGCATTAGTGCTCCTAGCAGAGACTATAATGTAAGCAAATATGAATAATCTTGTGACCTGAAAAACTTGAGATATGTAGGTTCAGGCAGTCAGGCAAAGGTATAGCAGTAACACAAGCACTCCCCTCCCTACAATGAATCTAGCCTCCATGCTGATTCCTGTTTGCTCTTATGCAGTTATTTATCCATTCATTATTTCTTCTCTATCTTGAGTGCAATTTCATTTTGAAAATAAAATTTGGTACAGTTACGAAAAATATGAAGACAACCTCTCTGATGGAGTAAACCGACTCTGCTGAGCTGGAGCAGAATATAGCTACTTATATCAGCCATAACATCAATATTTATTCATTTCTGTACCAGGAATGCTAACAGCAAGTTTCCACATGGTACAAAGCAAATATTGATCTGTTTGCTTAAGAGTCTGACTAGGCTGTGTCCCTAGGTAAATATTCCTGCTAGCAAGTAGAAGAGAGGTTTTTTTCCCATCTCCCTTCCTGAAGGCTGCCAAACCACATAAAAAATGAATCTATTTGATCCTAGGGAGTTTTTAATTAAGGAAGTACCAAACCTGAGAGAAACAGAACTTTCTCAACTGGGAGTTGTCAAGTCCCTGTTTTGATAGTTTTGTGGCAGGGGACACAGCTTATAAGGGCAATGACTCATTAGGGCCTTCACTCTTCCTGAGTGGGGAGAAAATGCTCCTGGGGGAATCAAGATCAAATCTCTTCAAGAACAGGGACAAAGAATCTGGCTGGTTCTTCAAAAGAATCTGGCTGAGCAAAAGCACTTCACGTTGTCTTCAGTTTGTCCCTCAGCTCCATTGCTTCAGGGAGATCACTCCCAGCACTGACACATCCTTCCCTTTCTCCCAGGATGTATTACATGGAGATAAAGACACAAAGGCCAGATTCAGTCTTTGCTTGGCATCACCGGCATTTCTGGCTGTGTGGCAGTCTCCAGCCAGCACCCAGAAATCTACAATGAGGCCACCCCAAACCCATCACAAGATAGGTTGCAGGGATTGCTGCAGTGTGGTGGGAGAGCTGTAGGCTGATGACACCATCAGACACCACCCCCCACACCCCCCGGACTGCATGTGTCTCTGTGTCTTGTCCCTTATGTCTGCACAGGGCAAGCTCAAGAGCCAACCCCCCTGAAAACTCTTGGAGCCAACTCTTGGGGTGCTCCAGAGGTTATTAAAGGGAAAGGTTGCTCAAGAATGCTCCAAACATTAAATTTGGCCAGGAGGTAGCTACCTGTGTTTTATGCTTTGTGCTGATTTTGCACTGCTGCTCATTTCCAGCCATGCATAAGATGACTTAGGGGAAGTTTAGGTTGGATATAAGGAGGAAGTTCTTTCCTGTAAGGGTGGTGAGGCACTGGAATGGGTTGCTCAGGGAAGTTGTGAATGCTCCATCCCTGGCTGTGTTCAAGGCTAGGTTGGACAGAGCCTTGGGTGGCATAGGTTTAGTGTAAGGTGTCCCTGCCCATGGCAGAGGGGTTGGGACTAGATGATCTTAAGGCCCTTTCCAACCCTAATTATTCTATGATTTTATGACTTCAGAACTATAGTTACACACCTCTATTTCTACCTCCATAGTACTGAGGATACCAGCCTTCTGGCTTCCCAGGCGGTTTCCAGTTCCAAATGGCTCCAGTAAACTTCTCCATAATGCTCCTTGGTCACAGAGAAGACTCTCCATCCACCTCAGTCCCTCATCGTGGCAGCCCAGTGGCAGATGGACAGGCGGGAGTTACCCACGCTTCAAAACCTCCTCATGCAGGGGCTGGGTACCCATGAGGATTGGTTTCGTACCACTTGACAGGTATGAGAGGCTGAATTAGGACCTGAACATGCAGTTCCAGTGAGTGCAATTAGTTCAAATAGGCTGCTAAACATCTCAGCAGCTTTCAGCTGGCAACAGCAGGTAGCAAGCCACTCTTAAGAATGTCTTTCCTACAAATAAAACAGACCTCTTGGTTTTATTCTGCTTATTTTCATTTCCAGCAGGGAGGAAATCTACCAAAATTAGAGACAAATTTATACGCTTGGTTTAGTTATGCCAAGGGACTAAATTCAGCTTTAAATCACCTTCTCACTTCAGAAACCAGGACAGGAGTATAGTCAGAGGTTCGCTGTTAAGAGCTACCCCAAGGCTACTTTACAGACTCCTGGGCTGATCCCAGAAGGGATGGTTTCCTGTTGGGAGAGCGGATGGAGATGTCTCTCTCAACTCTCAGGGGCATTCACAGAAGCAGATAGCCCAAATTACGAACATTGAACACACATCTCAGCTGGGGCGTGCTCTTTGCTGGTGCATCTTGAATGCATTGCTGGTGGGAACAGAGTTAATAAATGGTCAGATGTTTCAAATCATGATCAGTGATACCCTATTTACTGGGCAGTACAGCCATACTGACACCCTCTGCTCCTCTCCCTGCTCCTGCTCCTTGCAGGCGAAGGCTGCACAGAACTAACAGTCTGACTTGCTTCTGCATTTGTTCTCAAGATTGAAAGTTGGTTGAAATGCAAGTGATGTTTTTGTAATTCTTGAGAACACAACTGAAGAACGTTTCATCTCTCGTCTCTGAGCAAGGCCTGTGGTGTTTAGTTTTAGCCTGTAAATGCTCTAGTGTGGATTGGGTTCTGCTTTGTACAGCACCTAGTACACTGTGAATCCCATCTGAGAGAGAAACAAATAGGACACAACCCAAATAGGGAGCATCTTTTATCATGTTATTTCCCCTGATTGCTCCATTTCTGCCTGTAGAGAACGGTACTTAACCTAGGAGTACACTGGATGGGCCAAGGGTTATTTCTTTCGTTATCACATCAAGAAAGATGCTAATTTCTCCTGTGAAGGCTATCTCAGTGAGTAGTCACTTATTCCTCATCTCCTAGACCACATATTATTTTACAAATTCACATTAAAAAAAGGTTAATGGGGGAAGCAAGCACCGACAGTCCTTTTCACTCCCCCAGAGTGATTCACTGTGTTGTGGTAATTCAGCTCAGTGTAAAGCTTCATGACAGCAAGACCTATACAAAATAACTGCTGTCAAAACCTCTTTATTTTTTCTTTCAGAAAACCTTTTTTTTTTTTCTCTTGATCCTTCTTTGGATGATCTTTGAACAAACAGCAACATCTGAAATTCCGCAAAACACACCATAAAGGGAGCATTACATCCACAGCAGTTTTGCTGAAAAGCACAAACCCATTTATTACTCAAATGAAAAGTTACGATTGCTAAATGTCAGATGAAATTAGAAAAAAAAAAAATAAAAAAGAATGAATCCCCTGGGTGTGTCCTTTGTGTCCTTGCCAGCTCAGAGTGTGTGGAAAGCTGCCCCTCTGTAATCACTCTTCTTTCTGTCTTAGTTGAAAGTCTGCAAGGGCTTGCTAATTGCAGATACACAAGATCAATTTAGTTACCTTTAGGCCAGGGCAGAGTTGCAGGCAGTGCTTTTTCCACTCAGATAAGGAAAATACAGCAGACAGAGTGTCTGTGATCAGAGCATGCCATAACTCTAACCAAACTGCATTCTCATTGCCCCCCTTATCTTGTCTGGGCTGAACTCAGAGGCACAGCATCCTGCAGGCTGGGCTGGCAGGTAAGCCTGTGCTCGCCTGTGCTCGCAGGTGATCAGCCACCCCAGGAAACCCTGAGTCTGCAGAGGACAGCTGAGGACATGCAGCTAGTGGGGTTATGGGATGATGAAAGCACTGAGAACCTCAGAAAGAGAATTATAAATATCTTCTCTCCCTGCCTCCTCCCATTTGAGCAGTACAAAGATGCTCCATGAGGAGCATCTGACAGCACAGGGCACCTGAGTCCCAGGCTCAGTGCACAGAAACAGACTGAATCTATCTCCTTTTGCTTTGTTTTTCCGTGGATAACTCCTGGTTTCTGGCCCAAACTCACTTTCTTCAGAGCACGTTGAGGTCATGAATTCGCAGCTCCCATAAACCAACCTTAACCCGGAAACAGGTCTTCATCTAGTTGGGTAATTTTTGTCTTAGAAGATTGTTCCAAGGGTTGAAATGCTGACAGCCTGGAGAATAAGCATCACCTCAAGGAGTGACACGGTGCATTTTCATTTTGTACAAGGAATTGTTTTGGATCTTTGCAGCTCAAATACAAAATGAGGAAGGCAGGAGAGAGAGATTGATTTTATTTGCAGAAGGCAGGGGTGGGCCCTGCTTCTACTCCTGATTCTTCCAAACATTTCATATGTGGTTGCAGATATATTTCTGACAGCCAGACTCACCAAGGGGGAAGACTCCCTCAGCTCTACTGATTTCTGGAATAGGACAGGTAACTTTAAAGCACATGTGACTCCTTTAATGACACCAGTAAGTTCAAAATCAGGTATCACTGACTCCACCTCTGCTAGAAAGCTAAGCAATGCATGCCATAAAGCTGGTGGGACATTGGTTTTGGCTCAAACCAAATTGCAGGCAGCACTGCCCTTTTCAAAAGCAGCCCAGATATGGGCTACATGTGTGGTGCTCACAGCCTTCTGCTGCCTTTTGCATGTGCTTTCACAGCAGTGATGTACAGAGTCTCTTATCACTTGTGAAATCAAAGCCTAAACAGATTCCAGCCAAGTTAATGTATTAGTAGGCAGCATTTTGGGTAAGAGGCATAATAGTTTATGTAAATAAGTGAGAAGTTTTTCCTGTTTCCTTCCCCATGGAGAAAGAGATGTTACATCTACACTAATAAGCTCATCCTGAAGGTCCAGGTTTGCAGGTTTAGGTCCCAAAATGTGATTACACGTACTGTTAAATTAGCAGCATTGACATAGCATGGTTTAGGTCTGGGCCACCATTACTGCCCTTGCAATCCCTGGGGACAGTTTAGGATTTAACAAGGGCCAGAGGCTGTTCCCAGCTGGCTGTTTGGATGTGGCCAGCCTGACTGGAGATGTGGAGATGACTAATGAGCAGACGACCTGCCTAAGGCCAGGGAATTCATCCTGGCTGTTCAAATTCACCAGTGAAGATATAGCCTAAAAGTTTGTGTTTCTGCCCTTGGAATAACTGCAACCTGAGAGCAGCCCTGCAGGGCAGAAATCACAGACTCACATGGCTTATATTAGAAGAAAGCAACACCTTAGACACCTTACTTAGGTAAGTAAAATGACAGTAAATATAACATAACCCTCACTGAGAGCAGGAACTGCTTAATAGCATGGGTTACACATTGGTTAACCACAACACTCCCATCTCCATGGAGTACGTAATATATTTTAGCTACCACAATTCTCCATGGGTGTGCTCATATGAGAGATCATTTCCTGCTATTGGCAAGTCTGAAGTCTCAGCAGAGGGTGAAACAGACCCTCCCTTCCCTGGCTGGGGAGCCACTATCCTGGGGGCATCCCCACATGCCACCAGCTACTGGGAATGAGTGCCTGAGAAAATAGTTGGCTTGTGTTGCTCTAACAAATTATGGCTCACATCCCTCCAGCTGGAAAGAACAGGTAGCCAAAAAACACCGCATGCACTTGGCTGCCTGCATGCTCAGGGTAAGGCGCTGATCTGGGCAGTGCTTCCCTTCTGGCTCGTTGTCACTGAGCCACCCCTGCCCATCAGATCCCATGACCCATTTGGACCTTCTCTTGCTCATTGCACTTCCCATGCATGTCCTTCTCACCAGCCTGGTGCAGTCACGCTGGGATCTGCCAGGTGGCAGCTCTGCCCCACCACTGTGTCCCTGCCACCAACGGGGCAAACCAGGGCACATAGGTGCAGAGCTTCAGCCTAGCCTGGCTCCCAGGCTGCTGGGGTAGCACATCCACCCCAGTCCTCCTCTCGTGCTTCCCCTGTTTTGACAGCTTTGCAGGTCTATTTCTGCTGCCGACTGGGGATGCTCCTGCATTTTTGGCAGCTTTTCAGGCAGAGGAGTTGTTTTACACCCGTCTTGAACGATGGGATGTGTGTACAGTACCAGGAAAATGTAAATTTTCATAAAAGCCTTACATAAGAAGACAAGGTTTCACAGCAACAGATATGCAAATGAGGAGGCCTGCTCCCCTTCTCTAGTTTCAGGAATCCTATTCCTTGTTTAGAATAAAGAATGCATGTCTTAGATTTTACTTTAAACTGAAATAGACCCATGACAAATAGACCAGTGGGAACAGGGATTACTCCCAGTGTTCTTCAGGAAAAAAAATCCACAAGATTCCAGTAAGAAGCAATGAGGCAGATCTTCAATTTCCAATAATAAACCTACAGTCCATATAAACATACGGTGCCACTGGGACGGAGACGCTGGGAAATATAAATCTTCAGTGGCTAGTCGACTTCATGTTTGGTATGTGCCCTGCCTCTATGAGCACACCACATCTGTCCAAGGACCACCATAAATTTTACGAGTTTCACATTCTCTTGATCCCTTTTCTTACAAGTACCTGGAGGAATGCAGCATTTACCCCAGTACAAGCAGCACAGCTATTTATAACTCTGGACCTAGCACGATGATTTTTTTTCCTCTGAAATCTTGGAATAGCTCAACCAAAAGAAAAACAAATCATCTTTTGTTTCTTTTATTTAGTACATTTAACTACCAGGGCTGAGAATGTGGAAACAATCCCAATAATGTCATCTCTGATGATACTGAATTCTTGCTGACAATTTATCTGTGAACAGAGGACAGTGATTCAGTATCCATTGTACAATCTATACGGAGCCATAAAGAGCCTTGCCTAGCAGAAATCAATACCTGCCTTTGGCCATTGTGAACAAACAACAGATGAGACCTGCCAATGTCCTAAACTCTGCAGAAAGTCATGCATGGTCTGGGCCCCAGTACTGGTGCCATGGCCACAGCGAAGCTGGGCAAAGGCAAGCATCTAAAATTATCCCATCCTTCCACACTCCCGCATTTTCATTTCATTCACCTGTTACATCTGTCACTAAACAAGAGAGCGGGCTCTTTGCAGAAGGAGCCTTTGCTTTATTCCTTGCTTGTACAGAACTTGGCACTACTGGAGCCCAGCTTGTCCCAGCCAGGACTCGTTATGGTAGCATTGCAATGTGAATGATAGCTGTATTTTGGGTTCTTGCCTCCCTTCTTCTTGCTTACATATGCATGCACATACACACAAACACCAAGGCACTCCAGGGCCCAATAATAGCCCCTCAGGAGGCTTGATTCTGACTTAACTCATGCCAATTTAATAATGACTAACAAAATTTGCCTTGCTGCTGATTTATACATGTACCAGGATTAGGTGCTGGACAGACATTGCTGGAACAGCATGCATGTGATTATCCTTCCCAGGAGATGAAGAACAGAAAGAGAAAACTCAAACACAGGCATAAGAGGCAGCAGAGTCAGGCACTTACAAAAAGCAGATTCGGAGTGGGCTCTGTGCCAGCCTGACCTGCTCTCCATGCACCCTCAGGCACAGTCAGGCATGCACACAAGGTGATGTACACTGGTCACCCTGCTGCTTCTCCTGCACCTGCAAGGAGGCCAGAGAGAGTAAAGAGCTGCCACCCTCTATTGCCATTTATTTCACTTCTGAGGGGGAAGGTGTTTTCACATCAGGTTTATTTTTGCAGCTGTGGGAATGTTTTCTTTTGAACAGTGATACACTGGAATTCAGTGTGCCTGAAAGAAGTAAGGACCATGTTTGCCACAGGCTTCACTGGAGGCCGAGGGATGCAAACCAGCTGGGAATTGCTTGAGGAAAATAAGGGGAAAGATTACATCTTGGTAAGGTGAAGGCACTGGAAATTCAAAATTGGCTAGCTGAATCCAAGTAGGAGGTAGAGCCTGCGGCTGTAGGCATGGGGTGTCCTGTGGGACAACAAAGACTTCCTCCAGCCTGATCATTTACCCCAGGTGCTTCTTACCTGGGAGATTACACACTTTCCTTTCCTAGGGCAGAATGAAAGGGCCCCAGCTACCCAAGAATGCACTACAAGACATGAAGGGTGGGTTTACATGCTGTGAATGCCCACAAGGTTGCATGGAGGGTTTCACCCCCCAACTGAGCCCACCTTCCCAGCTGCCAGATATGGACCCCACCACAGCAGTACCACTAAGAAAGTGAGGTGCAGAGCACCAGTGAGCCCAGGCTCTCCCGGCACTGCTCCAGCTCCTCACCTCAGAGGAGAAACCGGGTAGAAAGGTCCCGCTTCAAAGCATGAAAAATCAGACAGCTACAGCCTGAGGGTCTCATCTCACCGGCTTGGTACGTGCTACAGAGGAGCAGCTCCCCATTCACCCCAACACATCACACGGGAAATTTTACCAAACGGACAAGTTAGGAGCAGATGGAATCTAATCCAATCAGAACTTAGGGATCCTAGCAGCCAGATTCCTAATGCTGTAAGAATATATGGATTATACAGGTGGATACATAAAATTTCCAGTTGACAAAGGGGGGGTTGAGCAGAAGTGAGATCACTGAATTATTGCTGTATCAGAGCATGAGATGGGATCTTTCTTATTCCTTTCTCTTGCACGTGAATAGTTTTAGATAACACATTTATCTCTAAGAACAAAATTCTGCTTGAGCTTCTGCTTTGTCTATTTCCCAATCTACAGAGAACAAATTAATTTTAAAAGTCCAAAAAGAACCTCATTGATCAGCTAAAACATCCCCAGTGTTCTGAGATAAGGAGTTATTTCAGCAGTTTCAAAACACTCTTCTGTGGGGGGGCTGCTGGCCTCTGAGATTCGGTCATAAATTGCGCAAATGCTCCCAGCATTTTTAATTAAAGTAAAATTTGCATTTTAATGAAGGGGGTAATGGAGCCCTCCAGCAACAGGAACAATTACATATTGACCTGATGAAATGGCAGCATGATTGCTGCAGCAAGCATGTTTAGCTTGGTTTGTGATGGATTTAGAGCATTCTTCTGGGAGCAAGTTGTGGTGTCCCAGCTCTGCCCACAGTTAATGAGGAGAGGTGCAATGCCCTGCAGCAAATGACGGGAGAAAGTGAGGCTACAAGAGACCTGCTGATCTGGGCAGGTTACATTAGGTGTTAGCAGCTTCACCCACCTCTTGGTTAGGTTTGCTCAAGAAGCAGAGAGAAGGGAACTGAGCTCTCTTTATTTCCTTGTCCCCAGCACTGGGTCCTAGGTACAATCTGAGAGAATCCAGTAGTGACCTTTCCCTAGTACCGGGAGTATGAAAGAAGATATTCTGCGCTACTCCTTGCTTTTCCACTTTTTGCCGCCGTAAACAGAGGCAAATGACAATTTAGTTCAAATCATCATGAAAAGTAGAAAATTATCTGTCTCCACCACTTTTACAATCCCTCCCTCCAGAAAAGCAATTTTCACATTTTCCAGGTAATGATAATCTGCATAGTTGCATCTCAATGTGCAGGACCTGCTTGAAAATCTGCTGCACTTGGCAGCACACCAGAGGGACAGTTGTTTTGAGTGTTTTGTGTATTGGGGAGCTTGCCTCTGCATGCATTCCTCAGAACAGAGTCAAGGCACTAGAAAATGTTTTGCATCCAGAAATTATTTATAAAGCATAGAGGAAGTTTAACATGACAGGAAACATTAAGACTTTCCAGCCTTCTGAACAAAGAGAAACATAAAATAGTTTCCTAGCAGGTCGTGCTGGTTCACAAGGTATTTTATACATTTCCTCTGTCCAGATGCTTTACAGTAAGCAGCAAATGAATGGCCTGGGGTTTGGGATTTGGGTTTTAGTTTGGCTTTTTTGGTCTGGGTGGTTTTTGGGTTTTGGTGGTTTTTGGTTTTTTTTCATTTAGACAAGGACAAGTAAAATCTCAGTTGAGTTGAGAACTGATTTCAGATCATCTCAATATAAATTCAGTCTTTCTTGTGTGACCACTCTTTTCTCCAGCACATCAAACCCAGTGAAAGCATGAGCTCTACTTATGTCCAAGCCCTTAGAAACAACAGGGCAGATGTGGTATCAGTCCAAGTGTCTCTGCCTCAGTTTACCTGACTGTCCCTATTTGAAGTTAAACACTGGGAATGAGATCTCACCAAACACCCACTCACCTCCAGACCATTGACTGCCAGAATAAAAGGGGACAGAACTGGCAAGGGCAATGGAAGCAGGACATTTTATCTGCTCATCACAACAGAAAAGCTATTTAGTAAATCTAAAATTATAGCAGCGTGAGGTTTATACTGTAACAACTGGACGCGAGTGATTCAAGCAGATTTAGTTAACCACAGTAATATATGGGTTTTTCTAGACCAACCTTTGAGAAGACCTTTATGTCCTGACTGCACTGCATTTGCTAAAAACTCATCTCTTCTTAGTCTAAATAGCAGCTTTGCCCTCCACACCCTAATTTCTGTGGTCATAACCTCATGTGCAGTCTGTATGGTTATGCTGGTATTATCTGATCAATTCTTCTGTACTTTTGCTGCCTCTACTCACTCACCCCTGTTTTTCCACAGTAGGAACAGCAGTACATTACTTTTTGTTGTTATTATGCTGTCAAGTGCCATCTTGAGCAAACCTGCCCACCACGTATAATCGGTACCTTGGCAATCCTTCCTAAATGATTATTTGCACGGACACTTGCAAGTAAGAGCATGCAGTGAAGGTAACACAGGAGCATGCAAAAAAAAAAGAGCACTCCTGAACTCTAACCAGGTCTTTGCAGAGAAGGAGTCAGCTGGTTATAGGGTTTAAATTCTGCTTGAGTCCTGCAATTAGCTGCTCGAGTGAAGATCTTTTCTCTGGAAACTGTATAGAGTATCCTTAGTCTATATTTGGTCCTCAGTTCTTTCTTTCTTTCTTTCTCTATTCATACAGGCAAAGATAATTTACCGCTTCATATCTGTCAGGTCAAAGTCATCTCCGCACTCAACCATTCTCATTTTACACTTGCTTTCCCTAGCTCTGACCCAGCTGTCTCTATTTGTCAGTTGTTTTCTTTTTTAAACCCTAAACCTCATTGTCTACTTACCATAGCATTGCCCTTCCCTGCCTATTTTCTTCTTTGGAATACCGTTTTTGAATAGTTTCAGTAGCTCTGCCTGAAAGAAATCAATCTTCTCCACTCTCCGGGCTCTGAGCTCCTCAGTCCAATTGACTTTGTTAGTTTCCTTAATTTATCAAAATTAATCTTTTTGAATACTGACAACCCTGGCAACAATACACTTCTGTTTATTCTTCATGCGGCTTAAATTGAATGCAATTACAGTCACACAAGCTGAAGCCATTTCCTACAGGTAGTTCTTTCTCACAGCCACAGCATGACCAACATTAGATAATGAAAATCAGAGCAGCCAGTATCTCCCATCTGGTCCTTAGTCAATTAAATCTAAAAGAGACACTGAGAAAAACTGTAGCTCCTTTAAGCCCTTACTCCCTCTGGTTGTAATAAAAAGAAAGGGGAAGGGAACAGTTCTTGCCTGCCCCTCTGAGAACCAACAGATGCTCTGAAGTGTGACAGCAAATTCTCCAGTCTAACCTGTAGGTTTAGAAATTTCAGGGAAATTAATATAATGCTATTCACTACTTGACCTCCAAATGCCAGGTACTTCTGAAGTGGAGGATTGTGGCTGCCCCATCCCTGGCAGTGTTCAAGGCCAGGTTGGATAGGGCTTGGAGCAATCTGGTCTGGTGGAAGGTGTCCCTGCCTGTGGCAGGGGGTTGAAACTAGATGAGCTTTGAGGTTCCTTCCAACCCAAACCATGCTGTGATTCTATGAATACTTCTAACCTTAAAGAAAGTTATGTGAAAGGGTCCTTGAACCTCTTCTTTCCTCATGGACCTTAGAAGAAAACCACAATTTACTGGTGACCATTTCTTGGTATTCAGGAGATCTTTTGAAATCTTGTAGAAATTTTTCAACTGTGCATCTCAAAATGCAGGAGAAGTTATTCCTTACAGCAGACAATAAATAGATATGAAATGGTTTCTGAAGAGATCTGGTTATTGTTTCCCAGTTCTATGCTTGGGGATTTGAAGAAACATTTAAGCTGAATGGAAGCTCACAAAATGATAATCAGAGATGCATTAAGAAAAATATGTACAGATTAAAGCTAAAAAATGTGTACTTCCCTGCTGGTCAAAGGAGGACAGCTTTTGTAAAATGTTATCAATATGTGTGCCTTTCATATATGAAATCCAAGCCTGAAAAAGATAGCCTAAAATTGTCTGTAGCTCTAGAAGTGCCATTGCACAAAAGATAATACGGTATATATAATGCTTTGCTTTGGCTGACAGAAAAAGTGCTACGTTAAGATGAACAACCCTGCTCAGGAGCTAAAATTTAGCTTCCGGTTTGTGAAAAACCTCCATCAATAAAGCTTCTTAGGGATAAATTATCCCCTAACTTAATATTGTATTGCCCTATGCCCCTAGATTTAGAATTTACCTACTATTTCTCATGAGGTGAATCATCATTTTTATCAAAAGTAAGCAAACGTCACCATCTGATCTTGTCACCCGATAAAGAGAAGGCAGAAATAAGAGACATTTTGGGAAACACTAGATTTGTGCCCCAGAGTGAAGTTTCAGTGATTATAGTACATTCATCTGAACATACATGAGATGATGGTGAGCATCTTGAATTTTATCAATCTTTCTCAGTCATTGAAGATATTTACCTTGCTGGCAGATGTACAACTCCTTTTCCTGCATGGTGGGATATAATGCTACAGGGAAATGCCCAACTGCAAAACTAGTGGCTTTTGTGTGGGACTCTTACTACTGCCTTTTGACACTTCCCCCCTAAAACTCATTAATGCAGAATATGCAACTCAGCTTCTTATCCAAAAAAAATCCTTTAGCTTGAAAGTACTGTCTTTCTCACCTGCATGCAGGCCTGCCCAGCAGAATGTACAATCTCTCTGAGCAGCCTGCTTCAGGGCTCAACTGTCCTTATGGTGGAAACCTTTTCTCCACATCATGTGAACATTTTATGTCCTCTGTCCCTCTTCTTGCTGCTGCACACTTCCAAAAAGAGCCTAGCTCTGTCTTTTCTGAAAGACACACACAGGTTCCCCCAGGGCATCTCTTTTCCAGACTAAAAAACCCACATCACTTAGTCTCTCCTCATAGGGTAAATTGCTCTGGCCATGGTCCCCCACTGATGGCACTGAGGACACTGAAGAATACTCTAAAAGTACTTCCAGAAAGCTTCAAATCCACCCTTTGACTAAATGAACTGTTTACATGCAGCACCCTGAAATATTTATTTCTTATGAGTAAATCATATTCTATTGAGGTTGTCTGGCAGTGTATTGGAGCTACTTTTGTGGGGCAGGTGGCAATAACAGTTAAGAAGAGGAGTTGACATATCTCACTGCAAAATATTTTCAAGCAGAAGAGAATACGTTTTCAAGGGCTTAAATGTGTTTCTGAAAAATTCTGCTTGCTCTAAAATTCAAATCTGGAGGTGAAAAAACTTTCAGGTAAACACTGGAATGCTACTTTTCAACAACAACAACAAAGTCAGTTTTCAGTTATCATTAATGTAGGAGCTTCTTTACCCACCAATGGGGAAACAACTTTCTTGAGAAAAAGTTCTATTGCACTTTTATGAACATTATTAATGGAAAAAAGGTTGTGCTTTTTTTCTGATGAGCTAGTACAGAAGACATGATCACTCCCACTGCATGTCATAAATCTGCACAGTAGAGCACTCATGACAGCGTTCTGATGGAACCATTTTTTAAACTATAAGTAGATCTCCACAGCCTCTCCTCCAGTCTTGTCATAAATCTATCATACCATACCCTGGCTTTCCATTTCAGCCTACACACACCTGCCTTATCCCCTTATACTTTCTCTAGCATACTTTTATTTATGCATAGCAGCTTTTTTCACAGGGATCCCACGTCTTTGTTGAACAGCATCATCCCTGCCTGCCCCTGATTATTGCTTTTCAGATCAACTTACTATGAAGCAGGATGAGAAGTACCATTGAGGCTGTACTGGCCAGAAGTAGAGAAACCGCACAAGCTGCAGGAAAATGCCTTTTTGTGCTGAAAGCCCTTCTTTGGGTGAGGTCCCTATTGTAAGGAGGTTGTTCTCAAAGCAGCAGAGGTTGTCTATGCAGCTGATATTCTTCAACTTTGCCCAAGACAAGAAGGCAAAACCAAGATCATAACTTTGTATAAATCTGACAAGAATATCAGTACTTTCTTTCCACTTTTTAATGGAGAAAAGGCCAGAGATTTTCAGTGCTGTGATCTCTTAGGATCAAAACAGAACTCACTCCCCAGCTCCTCCTCCAGATCCACCTTCCAAACCTTCTGCCACACCATCTGTTATTATTTCTGAGTCTGGGCAACTACGCACCACTCTCTTAGGTACAACAGACCATGAGGCTTTTACTCTAAGATGTACAGGTACTGAAACTGAGCTGATGACCCTCAGGGTAAAATCATGATCTTGATTCCTTGATACCTATTTTAATCACTGAGCCTTCTTTGGAGAATGGACAAAATTCTTGCCATCAGAAGCCATGTTCAGAAATTGTTCATTTTCTAAGAATCCCCCTCATGCCTCCAGCACAACTGACACCACCGTCCCATGTTAGTCCTGCCTTCTCAGCCCCTTGTCATATGCCAGCCTGCCTGGCTGCCGCAGCCACAACCTGCATGCTGCTCCATTGTAGAGCATCTGTCTGTGCTGATACCCCATGTTCCAAGTGCACAACCTAGCATCCATCATTTAACTACACATAGAAGCCAAAGCAGGAACTTTTCCTCTTATTGTGAACCATGCAGTGGAGACTTCCCAGCAAGATGTTCAAGATCAGAGTTAAAGGTGTGCATCAGTGTCCTGCCTCTTGCCTCTGCCTTTAGAATCATGGAATGGTTTGGGTTGGAAGGAACCTTAAAGCTCATCCAGCTCCAATCCCCTGCCATGAGCAGGAACACCTTCCACTAAACCAGATTACTCCAAGACCAACCCAACCTGGCCTTGAAGACTGCCGGGGATGGGGCATCCACAGCTTCTCTGGGCAACCTGTGCCAGTGTCTCACCAAATTCATAGGAAAGAAGGCACCCCAGTGGGTCATGAACCCAGTGAGCTGAACCTGTAGCAGAAAATGAACTAGAAACACAAACCTCGTTAAGGCTGTGAGTTCTGTCTGAGCACCTTTGTGTGAGCACCTTTTTGTAAGCACCATTCCTCTAGACTGCAACCGAAGCAGCTCCTCTTCCCTGACTCAAGCTCCCACAGCATCATGGATGAATCACATCCTCAGACAGTCTGTTTCTCTCTGTTTACCTGGAGCCCCAGGCAGCTGCTTTAGATGCAGACCTCAGCTCTGCAGATGTCCACACTCAGACATTCGGATCCACTGCTCTGGGCCAGCTGCCGGTGAGAAGCAAAGCCCAGCCCCTTCCCACCCCTCCAGCACGCCTGGAGCTGTCTGAAGGAGATCAGTGAAGCTTTCCTCCAGAAACAGGGGAACCAGGCAGAGCTCTGTGTTAAGTTCCCACAACCTCTTTTCCCTCATCTCTTTTGCTTCCTGTGCCACAGTGGGACAAGCAGAGATGGCAGTGCTCCGGCTCATTCCTGGCTGGAAAGCAGCCTTCAGAGGTGGAGTCAGTATGCACTTTAGAGAAGTCAAACAGCCTTTTAAATTATGCCAATTTAGCACTGAGTAATTTTAAGATTGGCGGAGGAGATGAGGGAGACAGATAGGTAGCATTTAGCCGCTCTCCTCACTGGATTTCCCAGATCTTCAGGTTGTTCATAAGTCCCAGGTGAATGCTAAGTCTCAGATTTTCACTCAGAAACATTAGCATATTTTTAATACAAGCATTTTTCATGCAACTTGTTTAACATTTCACTTGTAAAATCAAGTTCAGGTCATCTGCTGCATCCTGATGTATGGACATAGCTCAGCACTTTGATTGCTGAGAGGTACCATGTCAACAGCCGCTGGGCTGGTCACCTCTGATCCCTTTACATGCCATCCCCTTTGAATCCATGCCCAGTAAGAATGTGTTTCTCATATTGCATTGCCTTGGCCTCCAAACACTTATGTGAACAGACAGCTACAGCTGGGGAATTTTGTCTGCACAGACTCTGAGCAGCTGCTTGCGGTCGCACCCAGCCCAGCTCATGGAAGCGCTGTGCTCTGCCGCTGGTGGGAAGCTCATCAGGAATAGCAGCAAACTTCCAGGTGTCATCCAACAGCAACAGGAGCAGGGCACAGCCCTGGCCAGGCACGGCAAGGTCAGCAGGGAGCCAGCTGATGAGTTACACCGGCCAAATGTGGAGCTCTCTGAAAGCCACCGATGGAAAATGAGGGCTTTTTATAACACTAATGGAAGATGACCCTAGCTGAGGAGCAGCTGACTATATGGGGAGCAGTGTGGCACACCCAGGCTGCACCTCTGTTATGTGTATGTCAGGCCCAGGGGAGCACCGCTGGGATGTGCTCATATTAACTATATATGTTCATGGCATTTCTAGATGTGCATTGACCACAAACGATGGCATCAATATAAAAAGTTTGTATCACTTGAAACTGGAGGATCCCAGAACGCTTTGTGAATATAAACGGTGTCCTTCCAAGGATGTAGTTTATGACTGGCTTAATCACAGTGGTTGAGCTGCCAATAAAAGCAGCGGTCCTGCTCTTCCACCAGCCCATCCCTGCAGTCTTCTTCTCACTCCTCATCAGCTTTGCTGAGCAACACTGGAAATTCTGTGGCATGTCTTTGCTGATCTGGCTGGAGATGAGGTTTAGTTCAGCTTTGGGGGGTTTTTGATTGGCTGATTTTCAAGCCTGAGCACTGACGTGATCTGGTATACTGGGCAGAAGAACACTGAGCTGACCCAAGGGATACATGAAAAGAGAACTGACGAGACAAGATCTCACGTATATGTACGCTACAACCTGGCACAGTTACATTTTCCATGCCGTGCCTTGCACTGTGTGTCAGTGTGCTGATGGTGTTGCTGCAGGGGAGGTTCACGACTGGGTAGAAGAAGACTTGCCCTCAGAGAACCATCTTCCAGGCTAGCCTTAGCCTGGAGTTCATTTCTCTCTGCAGAAATGTAAAAGCTGAATTGCTCTGAAGGGGATGAGAAAACAACCAAGATTTCTGCAGAAATTATCTCAGACACACCAAGATGTTTTTTCCTCTGTCCAAAAACCAGTAGAAAAAATTCAAAACCTCTGTGGTGTCTAATCAGCAGGGCGCAGTAACACACATCTCCGCAGTGAGCTGTTGTTCAGAGGCTGTCCTTATCATGCTAAAAATCAACAATGGTTTTCTCTCCTAATCCCACCTGCCCAATGCGTCTGCAAGGAGACATGCACCCAAGATCAAAGTTTTGTGTGGCAAGCGGCATGACGATTTGAATTTGTTTTATGCATCATCCTGATATTCCATGTGTCTTCACCAAGATAATATGCTCGCAAAACCACTGTTTTGCTAAGATCTAATTTTTTGATTTTAAACTGTGATACTGAGCAATGCTGTGAAAAAAAAAAATCAAAAATCCACTTCAGAATAATAAAAAAATTATCTTTCATTCTGAAATTATGCTGAAACCAGACACATCTACGCGATGGGAGCCTTCCCTTTTGAAGTAAAAATTCAGGCTAATTCAGCACAGCTTTACAAAGAATTTCATTGTGTGGGACTCTTTTTCTAATGCAAAGTAATTTCTCAGAGAGTTACACCCCAAAACTTGGGAATGTGGGAAATCCAGATCAGCTGTTAGTGTGCTTACTCAGGTTCTTCACCAATTGAGACTAATGAAGCCTTTGCTGTGGACTGGAGAGTTCTTACAGGTGGGGCAGCAAGGTGTTGTCTCTCGTAAGATTAGGAAATCTCCTATTTCCTTTCCATTGCTGATACCCCAGATAATATAAATGTGCAGAATGTGATCTATTTAAAGCTCTCAATCTCAGCCGAGGCTTTGCATTCCAGCTGTTGGGTTTTCACTTGTTTACCTTGGAGCCTGGCTTCAAGGGATGTGATGGAAGAGATAATTGGAGTGGAGTGGCTGCCAGTAAGCAACAAAAAATGTTTCAATAAAAAGTGCTTTATTCTGCTAAGGATACTTATGTGAACAAATGGCACCCTTGGGTACAAACCAGAAATAACCCTAAGCACTTCTCTCCCTCCCTCTCTCTCCACATACCTCCCCTGCAGCAGGTTTCATACCACACACAGCAGCTCTGCAAGCAGATTCCTATCCATGTTTCAACACCTCAATGCAATGGGCCCCAGGAGTTTTCAGGGCCAGGTTTGCTGTGCTGTTAGAAAGATGCTGTGGACTGGGGGAGTTCAATAGCTGGAGATGAACAGGCACCTGGGGTGTCCCCCTGTCATCAGGCGCCTGCCTCCCATCCTTGCTTTCCCTGGGCATCACCGCTGCTGCAGACCTGGTCTCGGGAAAGGCTGAGTCCTAGGGCTGCCGCATCTAGCCAGAAACCAGCTTCAAGCCCTTGCCCACTCCCAGAGCTGGAGGGTTTACTGCTGTGACTTGTCCAGGGCAGAGATAAGAATAAACCCAGAAACTCAAACAGGACCTCACACTTTGAACTCTGTTTCCCTCCCCACAGCAATCCAAATCTGCCTTTTACAAGAAACTAAAGGTATTCAGGTTGTTCAGGCCCAATATTTGAAAACTCATTCATGCCCAAGTAACCTCCTTACTTATTATTAGCACCCCTCTAAACAAAGGCTCCTGGAGGAAGCACTGTGTTTATGTGCTGGGCCTGCCATGTCTTCTGCTTCAGCAAGTCAGGAACTGCAACAGCAGTCACCAAGTCAAAGGCAAAATAAGTCAAGGCTACAAATGGCTCATATTAAATTTCTGCTGCTTAGCCCTGCCTCCCTGTGTACCTCAGCAGCTAGGCCTGTGGGTCAGATAAACTATTTCAGCTGGCCCATTCAAATGCCCTAACCAGCACTCTAGCAAGTTACTTAAGTAGCATAGCATGTGAGTAAACCCTGGCACTGCACATTTTGGTTATTACCACCAAATGGAGCTTGAACTCCAGTGAAGATGTGGCCAGTAAAACCAGCCCTTCCATACAGCAGCTGAAACCCCATGAGAGCATCTTGTGTCTCACAGACATGACAGGAACTGGGATGCTGGGGGCAATGCTGCGGGACCAGTCCTTCCCACACCTGACAGTGTCTTGGACCTGGTGAGGAGGGCTTGGAAGGCTCTCCTGCAACTGCATGGAATGGTGGGATCAGCCAACTGCTGCAGCTGCATACAAAGCCAGACCAAAAAGTGATTCATTTTCAGACTGCTCAGCTCCCTGACCTGTGTCCCTGCAGGAGCACCAAGGCCAGCCCAGGCAGCCCTGATCTAGAGAGATTGAGAAGCTGTGGCTTTTGCCATCGTGATTGCTATGGTGTAAATTTGGAAGTCTGCTCTCTCCTGTGTGGCCCAGTCCTGCATAGCTGAAGAAGTTAAGCAGATTCACTGTTGGGTTAGGTAGCCTGCATAGGAAGGCAGAAAACACTTCTGCCTCACTCTTCATCTCAGCAGTCTTTGCTTTCTTGCTCTGAAACACTACATTAGCTTGCAAAGTCAAAGTTAAACCCCTCAGGTTTACCATTTGAATATGACTGTCTGCAGGTCAGTGTCTGTGTATGAATTTTCATTTCCTTCACACCTATCCTTTTTACCTTGTCCTAATAAGAGATGTGATTAATGACACCAATATTATCATGTCCATCTTATGTGATAGATGGCTTTTACATCAGCTATGCAAAGATCAGGAGAAAAAGCAGGTCAACATGTTTTCCTGAAAATGCAAAGTATGAAAAAATGAGCCAAGTTTCCTCTTTTTCACTGAGCATCCAAGAAAACACTGTTTCTTTGATTGGAATGTTTGGTTTGATATTTGTTTCTCAGCAGGAGGGAGTTAAAAAAATGAAGCCCCTGAACACCAATGGTGAGTATAAATTTGCTTAACATTACCATTATTTTCCAGTCACATTTTTAACTCCTGAATACTTTCTGTATAGGATTTCCACCAGAATTCTTATGGATTTCCACCAGAATTCTTATGTGTGCTTGCCCCAGCATGGTTATACCCATCTTTCACTCAACACAGATGCTCGCATACAGAGATAATCTGATGTTGCAAATGTATATGGTGCTGTAGCAAAAGCACATCTGAATGATCTTCAGACAGCTATTCATCCAAATCTTAAATATTTCAGAAAAACTGTAAGTTACATTTTGGTTTAGTTTTTAATGTTCAATAGGCAGATTCTGCTGCCAGTGACTTGTGCATGAATCCTGAATTGACGTCTCTCGTCATGCTGCTTTGATTTCACTGATTCTCTTGAACACGGTGTTTGTGTACACAATGAAAAAGGGTGTCAGAGCACTTTCATTTATGCCAAATTTATACTGGTCTCACTAATGCCATGCTGTGGCTCTCTGGGATGTCTGAGAGTTGATCATGCTGTGGATTCCCTCTCAAGGATCTCAATGTCCCACCATGGATTCTTCCAGGGGTGGGAAGGGGCAATCAGCCTTCTTTGATCCCAGCCCAAACTGTAAGGACTACCACAGTCTCTTCTTTGTTCTTTTGGGGCTGCAATTTGGGGTACAAGCCATAACAAAGAGTGAAAGCTTGGAAGAATGCAAAGTTTTTCAAAACTTCCTTCAAAGTCAAGCCCAGTGTAAGGCATTCACAGAAAGCATTTTGAATAAATAAAGCACGAGCAGTTATGTGCAAAAATAGCCCTTCTCCAGGTAACCACAACAATGAAATAACTGCCATAGCTGTCATGTCTCAAACAGATCCAGCAGGGAAAGCATGAAAATGCAGAGCTTCTGATGACAATCCCTGGTCAGGGCTGAGGGTGCTGGGGAAATGGTGAGGAGTGTGAAGGGACTCGCCGAGGTGCTGTCTTCATCAGACTGGTTTCTAGATAAAAAGAGAGCCTGTCAGCTCACTGCTATTCAGAAATGCAAAAAGGGAAACCACAAACACAGGCACCAAACAGCAAAGCATTGAGAAAGAAAGCTCATTCCTGCTTCATCCAAACAGAGCTAGCTGTTGCTTGAGCTCAAAGGGATGGCAGGAATGTCTCCGACAATGGGATCTCAACTCGTCAGCTCGGATTATCCTTGTGTAAATCCCATGGAGCAGAGGGCATTCCTGCACGGTGCCGTAGGAGCTGCTTTGCTTGCTCAACCACCAAAGTGCCTGCCATAGTTCCTGAGCACACCTTGGTTTGGCAACACAACTTGGCACATGCTGAGGCTCAGCCCTGAGCCCAGCATGTTGTGCTGTGCCATGTTGGGCTCCCTGACCCACCATTGGGATGATGACAAGAAAATCCACCTGCTCTTAGGAGACAAAGATGAAGCTACAAGTCCAGAAAGATTTAAGGGCTTGAGCAGGGTGGATTAAACCTTTTTAAGTGCTGTATGATCAGAATAGACAGAAGCAGTGCTAATAAAAGGTCAGATAGAGGCAGATTTGGAGGCACTGGGAAAAGACTGTATTAATGGGTACTATGGAGAGCCCTGCAACAATGGTGTTTGAGGGGACACTCCAGGCTTAGACTCTCATGCTTAAGGCTTTCAGCCCTGCTTTAGGCAAGGGTGGGAGGCTGGCCCACAGGCTTTCCAGAGGCCCCTTCCAATCTGAGTCCATTGACGTGTTCTAAATGTGCTGGAAAACTTCCTGAAGTATCTTGAGAAATTGTTGAATAAGAAATATGCCATCATCATAATATATACTTACCATGTCTTCTGGTAAGTGCCCTGTGCTGAGACTGAAAATATCTCATTTCAGTTGCTGGCGCTGCCTCAGACTTTCTGGGTGATGCTGAAAATAAACCCAAATATCAGAGCAGTCAAACTAAACTTCCCATTAACACAGCATCCTTTCTTTGGCAGGAGCTAACCCAGGTGCTGGGTAAATTGTTTAACCAGTAATCCCTGTGCTGTGCTTTTGTGCCCACGTGTTCAAGGATGAGAGTAATCACTTCTTCCTTTTACTGTGTGCCTGTCTCTACAGCAAAGCCCTGGTTTTGCTCTGTGTTTGTACAGCACCCAGCACAAAAAAGCCCCAAGTCTCACTGAGTCCTTGTTGAATCCAGCTATGAAATCCTCTCTGCTGAGTGGCTATGGCCATGAAAATGCTGCTTTCTGGAACTTAATCCATCACAATTTGTCACTGAGGAGCAAACCCTGGAAGACAATTTCAAGTAACATTTTGTCTTTTTTTTTTCCTAATGAGTTTCAGAGATATTTTCACTCCCTTTTGCTTTTGAAGATGGTTTTCTGAAAAGATGAGAGCTAGCGCACAAGTCAGTCAGCCATTTCCCTTTTGAAAGTTCATAATATAAACTGCACCCTCCTGTTTGAGCTTCATACCTCTGCCATGGCCTGATAGAGCGAGGATGGGCAAATGATGGCCACTACTACCCTCTGGGAGAGGAGATAGTTAGTCCTCCAGCACAGCTCAACTGCCCTCATTCATCATGCAGGGAGTGTGCCTGTGCCAGGAGAAGCTGCAAAACTCTTCTTCCATCACAGACAGTGCAGAGCCAGGGGTGAGTTTGTTCTGATTTAGGGAATCCAAAGGTTTTGCTCAGGTTTTGTGCCAAATCATAAACCCAGCACTTGAGCTGTCATTGATACTATTGCAGGAGGAAGCCAGAGGCATCAAGCAGTAAATTCAATAGAATTAAGACCATCTGCTGCCCAGGACTGCCAGCCCACAGCTCCCTGCAGAGTCAGTTGAGACAAGCAGTTACAATACCCAAGTTACATTCCCTTGAAAGCCACATAAACCCAGTCAGTAACGCTCTGTCCCTCTTGCACTCAGCAGTAGGCAAAAGCCAGCCAAAGCAACAGTTTTGCTAGAAATTCTAGAAGTTCTTTAGAGAGAGTAGTCACATATATGTATATAACTGAATACACACATAGACACATATACATATCCTGGTTAGATCTGAGTTCTTGCATCAGTTCAGTACCTGTCTTAAAGAGTCTTCCATGCCAATGGCAGGAGAGTTGGGACTAGATAATCTTACGGACCTTTCCAACCCTATCCATTCTGATTCTATGTAAATGGATATCCACGTGAGTCTAGTTTCCATAGCCCTGTAAATGATTCTCTGGAATTAGTCTCTGGGATTCCAAATGTGAACAAAATGCAACCAGAGACAGTGATAACAGTTCCTTACAAAAGGATCGGAAAGAGACCTTCTTTTTAGCCATTCCAGGTCATTATTTCTCATCTAGAAGCAGGCACCATCAACGGGACAGTAAGATCGTTTATCTCTGGATTGCATAAGGCTGAAAGACAAGTGTCCTCTCAATCACTTCCTAGATGTCTCTAAGCTGAAAGCACTCCCACCTCAGCAAGCAGTTTTCTTCAGAAGCTAGCTAGTGCTGTGAGTGCCTTTTGCCAATAGCAGCTATAATTACATTAAATGGTTGATTTGCAGAAGCAGAAGAACAACATGTGCAGAGCAATGTTATACAACATCACAAAGAGTTTGCACACTTCTGTCACTCCAGCAAACCACTTACAATGACACTCACATACTCCTATTTTCTCTCTGTATTTTGGAGATAAGCCTGTTTTGAATTCTTCTGCGGGATTATCTGACGCCTGCACACAGCTTGATTCATTGCAGCCATTAGAGAAGAGCTGGATGACCCCCAAAACAATTCCTTGCTATGAACAGCCATTGTGATCCCACACACACAGTGGCACAAGATGTCATGCATCCTTTCCTGAGCTTCACAGAGGAATGCTCAGATACAAGAACAAAAAAAAAAAAAAAAAAACCAGCATCATTTCTATGAAATAGAAGCGACTGCAGTACGCACTGCCTCTTCGCTTGGAAGCATACTGGTGTTCGTGTAAGTGCTTTCAACCACCAAATGCTGTCTTTTCTCCCCAAGCCTGCGCTGTAATTAGATTTCTGCCTTTAAATCTGAGTGCACTTTGTAGGCTAAATAAAGCAACCAGCAGCAATAATGGCAGTAATTACAAATGAGTTCAGTGTTCAGAACTCAGGGAAAATACACTAAAGATGAAAAAGGCCATCACTCATGATTTTTTTTGAAACAACACAGGCAGAAATGGGCAAGTTTGCATGTCTATAAATATAAGCACAGAGGTTACATTATTTAGGGCACGTGTGTGATGAGCATTCTTCTGAAAGACTCTGGGCAGCATTAAAGCATGAGAGCACAAGCAATCTGGGAAATATCAAAATATTATAATCTGCGATGGAGACACATAGCTTTTCTTTATGGCTTGCAAAAATATACTCAAGATTCCAGATGCACTCCACTGCTGGACTGCCTGTTTATCACAAATGGAGAGCACACAGGGAAGTATTGCTAAACAAGTTGGCAATGGATCAGCAAAAGCAACTTGGTAACAAGTTATTTTAATGGCATTGTATATCCTGTTCCGAGTGTCATGGTGAAACGTCTCAGGGAACAGTTTGTAATAACCACCTTACAGTTATCCCACATGTACTGTCAGTGTCCAAACCACATGCAGAATGGATGGGCACAAGACATTTGTAGGGATCTTGGTTGTCATGAGGAGTTCCTCAGTTCCTCAGGAGAAATTCTGCTGGAATTTGGCAATATCCTGAACACAAACTGCTCCAAATAAGCCATGAGGAGACCTGAAGTACTCTGTTTTCCCATCTGCCCTCAAAAGGGCAGGACAAACTGTGTCTAAACAACAAATTACAATAACTTATCTTCTTATTATTTTATTATTTTGCATTTGCCAGTAACCTGAAGCATTTCTGCCAATAGCGCTCCTCAGTCACTGCTAAACCTGGCCCATAACAAAACTGGGAGGTTTCCCATTTTTGAAGCCTGGGAAATGAAGCATGACAAGATAGAATTTCTCTCAAGCTTTAAATTAATCCCAAGCATCTCCTTTCTCCAGCCATCATACAATGTGGATCTAAGCTGCACGCCTGAGAAGCATCTGACGCCAGGTGCTTGGTCTCAGGACGTGCAATACCATGAGGAAGAAGCTGCATTCTGGGACCTTCGCTGTTCTTTGCTCCATGAGCTCTTTTTGGACTTTCCCATTTGTTCTTCGGCCTTCGGCTTCTCAGGAGTAAGAGGTGGTACACTGTTTCTGGTGCCAACTCTATCACCATAACTGAGCTCTCACATCTCTGCTGGCTGGGAAAACAAGGTTCTAAGCTGAAAACATGACAATGCTGCTGATGGCTGATACAAATAAGACCAGACCTTTTTCTGCAGAGCCAGTCAGAAGTCTACAAGGGCCTCCTCACCCTGGATACATGAAAGTTAAATGTTTCCAACCTCAAGCTGTACACCAGCGCTCTTCTCCAATGCTGTAATCAGCTTAGGTAGGCACTGGTGACAGTGGGCAGAGAAATGGCCATCATGACACGTAACAATTTCACACACTGAGAATGGGAACACAAAGGGCTACTGAAAAAACGATCATTTCTGGCCCTGCTCTGATGCTGGAAATGCTCCGCTCAGGCTGGCAGGTATAGACTGCCTACATTTCAGCTGGAAAACCAGGACCACAGTCCTTAAATCCCCATTTTTAAAAATTATCTGCATCAACAAAGCAAGGGCTTAGAAAACGCAGTGCCTGTCAGTTCATGTTTATGTATGTAGGATCCGGTGCATGTGGATGAAGATATAAATACACGTCCAAGCTTATGCAAACTTTCTATCAGGACAGCGACAGCTCAGATGTACTCGCCCACTCACTGGTGGCTTCTGAATCTCATTTTCTAAATATACCTTGCCCAATTCACAGGGGGAACACAACTTTTGCCACCTCCTGAGGGGAAACACAGATGTTTGGCTCCCAGGCCCTGGAATTTCTTGAACTTCTATGGACCAAAGGCGAAAGGCCAGAGGTCGAGCAGCACTATTTATTCTGCCCCGTTTCCTACTAATTGTTCAAAACTGCCCAGCAGATAAAGCACGGGCACCTTTTGTTAGCAAGACCTGGGGAGGCTGCCAGCATGGATCCATGAATTCCAGTCATTCCTCCAGCCTGCTGGGGCAGCCCCACTGGGGAAAGCTGACCTCACCACCCCCCAGCCTGCTGAGGAAGGGCCTGCCCCAGACAGACCACCTCATCCCCAAGGCACCAGCTGTTTGTTTGCTGTCTCTCAGCAGGGAAGAAATCCTAAGGCTCAAGAGGTACCCAGACTTTGGGAAGCCAGAGACCCTGCAGAGACAGCCCTGATGAGGGTGCCTGAGGCGCTTCTTGCTTTTCAAACAGGAGCACAAAGGAAAGAGGGAGAGAAAAGATGAGACACTCGGGCTTTAAATATTAACATTTTCATGTCCCTAAGCTTTAATTTAATTAAAGAAGGTGATGAGACACTGACACAGGTTGCCCAGAGAAGCTGTGGCTGCCCCATCCCTGACAGTGTTCAAGGCCAGGTTGGTTGGGGCATTGAGCAACCTGCTCTAATGGAAAGTGTCCTTGCCTATGGCAGTGGGTAGGAACTAGATGATCTTTAGGGTCCTTTCCAACCCAAACCATTCTATGATTCCATGAATTTCAAATAAAAGAGTCTGGAACACCCCACAAAGTAAGAGGCACTTGCTCAGAAGTTAGATCCTCAGGATCAAGGTAGCAAAATCCTACAGCCCTAAGAAAAGAGCTGGAGTCAGCGTAGTCCCTTCTCATGGCACTCTCCTAAAACTGGGTGGCTGCTCCCACAAGGGCATGGGCTGTCTCAGGCACTTTTCCCAGCACAAGCAGTCACACACGTATGTCAGACAGCAGCCCAGCCCTGGATTGGTACCAGAAAGCTGCTGTTCTCTGAATTGCCTCAACCCACACAGAGCAGCAGCTCCAGCTGCACCAGCACTTTCTGTGCCACCAGTGGGTGTGCACTCTGGTTTGGCATGGGGCGTTTTCACCTCCAAAACAAAAAACATATAAATGTGTTCCAGCTGCTTTTTCTGTCAATATGCTCTGTGCTAAAACCAGAACTGCTGCAGTAACAACTGCAATGGTTCCTTGAACAGCAGGTCAGGGTGGCATTGAGCTCCCTGGCTTGTGTCTCTGGCACTATTGCTGCTCAAATAATAGGGGAAAACACCACAAGTGGTGGCCCATCTCTCCATCCGGCCCTCACATCACCTGCAAGGACCATAACTGAGTGGTACTTGCCACATGAAAATGCTCCCAGTCTGCAGGATATCCCTGTCACAGAGGCGGCACTCATTCTGCACCACTTTCCAGTACTTCTACAGTGAGAAGAGAGAGGTCTGAGACATCTGTATCCTCCAGCAGGTCCTGATCACCCAAAGAGGCTTTTGGCGTCAAAGAGGTTTGTGCATCAGCTGCAGCCTCCCCTTACACTGGCACCAAATCACCACCTGGCATTGGGTGGATTCCCAGCACCAGGGAAACATGAATGTGGAGCAATGCTATCTTCCTTCCTTTCCATCCCTCTGTCCATGCCCTGGGCATGGTCTGTGCTTGCTTACTTACTGTGTGGACATCCGTGGCTTCTATGGCTGCAAACACTAATGAGCATCTGAAAAAACAAAAGCTTCAGCCTGCATTGCCACTGAATGCCATCAAGATTTTTTTAGAAACAGCCCTATTTCTTTCACTTCTACATTCTCTGCTGATTTAACCTCTCACAGAAGTTTTTCTGGGGGAGCTTTTAGGTCTATAAAATGGTAATATTCCATTTGTCCCTCTCCTCCCTTACTGTTCTTCCCAACCACTAATATGGTCTCAAATGCATCATTACCCACTCTTCCTCCAACAGGTAGAAAATCTGTTAGAAATAGAAGCAAGACCATGACTACCTCTCTTATCATTACTGCTATGCCTGCTGCATTCCAGCACCACCATGGCAGGCTTATCTACCTAGCCTGAGTCCCTACAATGAGTCTTGAAGCCATTTCAGGGCATGCTACAATCCAAACAGGTCTTCCTGCAAGAGTTAAATCAACCAGTGGTGTGTCTTCATCACTGAGTCAAACCAGCCTAACGTTTTGCAAGTTAAATATACCCAGATCTCTATTCTGTTCTGCATTTCTACAGTACCTAGCACAGCAGGGCTCTGATTCATATGCAGTGTTCCCAGGCATGGTCCCAAAACAAACAAGAAGTTGCAACTCAGCAATCTCAGGCTTAACAGATGGGGCTTAAGTCACCCGCCACAAGCCCACTAAAATGAAGTGGAGTGTGACTTGGTTTCCATTGGCTCAGAAGCACTTTCTGTATGATTTACAGATCAAGAAGCAGGGCCCAGGAGGTTCAAATTCTTTAGCCTTGAGCCCAGACCTCAACTGGTTGATTTAGGGGCACAATACAGCTGGGTTAATCCTGTAAAGGAGTTTGGTCACGGGGTGCTGTTAGCAACCGTCTCCCAAGCACTGGCATGACATCAGCCAGCAGCACCCTGCACCATGGCAGTGAGGGTGAGAATCCCTGCAGACAGTGGGGAAAGGCTGTGCACAGTCCTTTGAGATCAGGAGCATGGCCAGCACATGAGCTATATTGCTCACAAGACCCATGTCTGGAAGCAAATAATCAACCATGTACACCTCCAGCTTGTCTTCACTTAACCTAAATATCCCTCACTACCATGATTCAAATGAATTTGGACCCTGACATAAGGAAGCAAATCAAACGTGCTCTATTTCAGCCACTGTTCTTGGTGGAGCAGAGAGATAGGGTTGCAGTATGTGTGGAGTTTGTCTTTTACACTGACAGGGACAGATGCCAAGTTCTTTCTTATGTATTTGCTTATGGACAGTAGTAACCATACTGAAAGAGGGCTGGTGTCCTCTACTTGACTCATCCACAGGGGAAGCTGTGTGGTCACAGCACCTCTGCTCTCCTCTGTCCTGACTGCATTCCTCCTTGTCCCTGATAACAGTCTTTCTGACCCTGGGGGACTTGTGAACTAGACTAGATCTGCCCCAAACTGCTGGTGTGGTCTTGTCATGGTTTAACCCCAGCCAGCAACTAAGCCCCACAGAGCTGCTCATCCACTCCTCCCCTGGTGGGATGGGGAAGAGAAACAGAAGGGTAACAGTGAGAAAACTTGTGGGCTGAGATGAAGGCAGTTTAATAGGTAAAGCAAAAGCCGTGTGCACAAGCAAAGCAAAACAACAAATTCATTCACCACTTCCCACTGGCAGGCAGGTGTTCAGGGCTCCATCACACATAATGATGACCTGGGAAGACAAAACACCATAATTCCAAATGCCCTTCCTTCTTTCCTCTTCCCCCAGCTTTGTATGCTGAGCATGATGTCGTATGGTATGGGATATCCCCTTGGTCAGTTGGAGCCTGTGTTCCCTCCCAGCTCCCTCTGCACCCCCAGCCTATTCGCTGGTAGGGCGGTGTGAGAAGCAGAAAAGGCCTTGACTGTGTGTAACTAAACATTAACTAAATGTAGTTTAGTTAATGTAATTAAACATCCCTGGATTATCAACACACAAGCACAAATACAAAACATAGCCCCATACCAACTACTATGACGAAAATAAACTCTATCCCAGCCAAAACCAGCACAAGTATCTGCTCAGGGCTGCTTTCTGCTGCTCTGTCATGCTCACAGGGTTGTGCAAAGTGAGTGGATAGGGTAGGCTGCAGCCCAAACCTGGACATGGCACACAGCCCTGTGGGGGGGCTGTCTCCTTCATGAATATGGTTAGATGGAGTGTCCCAGCTCTTTCAGGTCCCCAAATGCCACCATCAAGAGCCAAGAACAGGGTTTTCTGGCCCAT
The DNA here is from genome assembly GCA_028858755.1 of Ara ararauna. Taxonomy (NCBI): domain Eukaryota; kingdom Metazoa; phylum Chordata; class Aves; order Psittaciformes; family Psittacidae; genus Ara; species Ara ararauna. The sequence goes on from CM054379.1 coordinate 23,933,995, forward strand.
TCCCAAGTAAAAAGGGAAGAAAGGGGGATGAAGCAAACAGAAAAGCCTCAGTAGAAATCAAGGGCACTCCATGCCTTGGAACAGCTTTCAGCCTCCTGCTAGATGAAGTCCAAGTGCAGATATGGTCCTGCTCAGAGAAAGATGATAAGGATTGATGCCATAAGCAAAGCAACAAGCTCTTAAAACACTTGCTAGAAGTGTGGGAAGCCACTCAAAGGAGCCAGAAATCATACAAAATGATGGGGGTTGTGAACTCAGGAGCTTAGCTCTGGCCTGTGGGGATTGCTCTCATAACTCCAATCTTAACACATGATCTGTTTAAGGGAGATAGGAAGGGGAGAAGGAGTGCAGGGGTGCTGTTATGCATCAAGTGTACATACCGCTGCCCGCAACCTGTCACTTAACAATGAAGAGCATGGTGATGGAGCCCACTGAGTAAGAGCATAAGGCATGTGAAATGAAGAGGAAAGCAGTGAGATCTGGAGCAGTGAGCTCCAGACCACCAGGACTGATGAGCAGGAGAGAAAAATGTCTGGGACAACTCTCAAGCTGCCAGAAAAGATGCAAAGGAGAAGCTGTTATCCATGACTGGGACTGAGGGTGGCTGCTGGCGGTCAGACATCCCTGTGCTCATATTCCAGCTGCCTCCTATGGAAAGTGCACAGAGGCCAGCTTTTTATAGCAAATGTAAGACACCAGGGACTTTGATTCACAACTGCGATTTATCTAGGTACTGCCCGTGGTCTTTGTGGTAAGGCTCTAATTTTACAGATCACTGCCCCAGGTCGTGATTAATGGTGAGAGAGGCCATTAAAAAGAGATTTACAGAAGATACAGGAGAACTGCCCACATTATCCACTAAGGCTAAGCAGAGAAGCAAAGATTTGACTTTGCCCCTGTAAGAGGAAGTTATTTCCTTTCAGCCAGAATTAAATACCTAAGCCTGGTCAGTCCTTTCTTGCAAAAGAAAGATGAACAGAGGAGCAGTGCACAGCCAGACTGTACCTGTACAAGTAAAGTGAGCAGAAAGAGGGCTAGGCCATGGACCTGGTACTTCACACATCCCTTGTCCATCCACCAGGACTCTGAACATAGTCTCAGCATAGTCCTGGCCCAGCAAAGAGAGCAGCTTCCTTATCTGGAAGAGACATTATCCTCATGGAAGTAAGCTGGGCCACGATGTCGGCAACATAATGAAAAAACAGAGGTTTGGCTGGTTAATTTACTCATCAGTACAGGTACAACACCAGACACTGGAGATCTGGTTTAGATTCTGCTAGATTAAAGTCTTCTATCACTATGGAGAGCACAAACTATACGATGTAGAGGGGTCAGGCTCACTTTGCATCTGCTGCTGAAGGAGTTCTAGTATTATAAAATGAGTTTCTGTTCATTGAAGTAGGCACTGAACACCTCATACATCAACCTGAGACTCATAGTCCCTAGTACATTATAGCTCTTACTGGCCCAAAGAAGAATTCACTGTTTTATATAAAGCGAAAGATCCACAAAAAAACAGGATTTAGAAAGCCCCACTCCAACATCAGACAGTCTGGTACCTTGGATGTTCTCCAGGGCTGGCTTCTTTTCTGCCCAATAATGACTGTATCCCTAACCCTGTGAGCACACATTGCCATTAGGCACTTCCTTACCCCAGCAGTGCTGGACTCAAATATCACCCATGCCCAGGAGAGCTTGTTCTCCTCAGACCAGACTCAGTGTCGTCCAGGTTGAGGCAGACAGCTATCCTCATGCCATGCACATGCCAAAAAGCTGTAGCTGCATTAGTGTCCTATTACATCAGTGAACAGAGACACAGGATCATTTTCATATAATATACTACTAGCTAAAATAGTAATATGAACTCCTTGCTTCATATTCTGAGGAATTTAGCCCAGACAGGATGAAGCTGGCCACATGTTAGACTGGGCTGCACGTAATCTCTGACTGTACTATGACAGAAGGACTCAAGTATGCATCTCTGAGGCAGATACATGACTGTTGGTGGTTGATTTTTTGCAGTAACATCATTTTCAACCCAGATACACACCAACACGTGTGTGGATCACATGAAAATGATGAGGCTTGAGGAGTCACAAAGGTCAGCCAACACTTAGATAATCCTAACTGCTGTAAAAGTGTCAGGAAAATGAGGGGGAGGGATAGGCTGTGTCTGTGGGAGAGGGGCACAGCTGAATACACTCCCAGGGCCCATGGCTTGACCCTTACATGAGCAGAATCTTTGATCTCAACAGAGAACTCTCACAAGCTTTGCAAGCACAGCCAAGCATCAGTTTGTAGATGTGCACAAAGCTATGCCTCCCCCCTCCCTCATTCCCACAGGGGAATGAGGCCCTGCAAGGTACATCTTCACAGCTCCTCACTTCAGGGTCAATTCTTAATGTTTATTTGTTGGCTTGAGTGCTTTATAAAATAGAAGTTTTATTACTGGTAGTTATTTCCATTAATAACACAATAAATGGTCATGCCATATGCTCATATCTAGTGGCTATAAATGTGGGTTCAGGAGGACAGAGGGAGCTGAAGGTTAATCCAACCTCTCAACAGCCTCCCCATACTGGGGAGCTGACATGGATATGAAGCTCCCTTGCCTTTTTATTCAGGCAGAGCTCACACTGCCCCCAGGCTCTGTTGTTAGACTGGCCAAGAACCCTAGCTTTTCGCATCCCTTGGTTGTCTGAAATAGGGTCTGCTTTCAAATCCACCTCCAAATAAGTCTCTTTTTTTCAGATGGGAGAACTGGAACATTTAAAATTGGAACCTGATTAGACAGGTGGTGTCAGTTTGAGGAGTTCATCAGCCTCTCTTGGCAAGTCTTTGTATCCCAGCTTCTTGGTTTACTTTTTTTTTTCCTCAAGAATTACATTTCACTTGGGATTAATAGTGTTTGGCACTGTATTTATGCCAGTCCTACCTAACCTGTAAACTTTCTCTTGCAACCTCTTTAATAGTGACCCATTTGCCATCCCTCCTGTCTATTCTACCAAATACTCCTGTATTAAAATAACTGAAGTATCTTGAAAATATTCCAGGGCAGGGTAAGACACTGCACGAGGAAGCAACAAATGTCACAGTCTGCATAGGGAAAAATGTAAGCTTTGTTTAATCTCTGCTTCATTACAAGCACTGTGTCCTAGCTCTGAGAAACACAAAGTCAAGCTGAGTCGATTTCCTTGTGAGTAATGGACAATCCAGCTGGCTTGCCAGGAACTGTGGCCCCAGGGCTGTGCAGTACATGGCTTCCAAGAAAAAAAGGGCCATATTTGTAAACAGAAAGGAGAAGTGATTCCCAATTTGACAGGTGCTGAAACAAAGACACCAAGCTCTCTTTAGAGGGAATGAGTCTACCAAAGAGGAAGGCCAAAGATGTGACAATGTGTGGATAAAAGAATTATAACTACGTGTATAGCCTCCTGCCCTTATGCTGGATACAGGACTAGTAAATATTTCATGGCTGTAGTAAGTCTAGCATTGTGCAAGTGCTTTTGCTCTGCAGGATAGTGGAGCCAGACCAGACGGGCCCTGTCTGCTCCCACTCCTCAGAGGGGGCTTGCTCTTGCCCTGTGCTCAGTGGTGAAGGTGACCACACAGCATGAAAAGCTTTGAGCCAAACAGGAATCAGAACATCTCATGGGTATCAGCACTCACTAGTCCTTCTGTCCAACAAAAGGAAACCCAGACTCTTCTTAATGCTTCTCAGAAGTTTCATGGGAGAGCCAGATGGAGGGGCAGATATCAAAGGGTGAAATGTTGGCTCCTGCCAAATCCAGAGCAAAACTCCTATTGATTCCGATGGACTCAGTTATTTATCTTTTACTTTCAATGCTGAGGCAGACTACTGAATGTCTTCCCACAAGCAACAGCAGTTCAACACATCATACCCCAAACCTGCTAGCAAACCACAGCAGTGTTCCCCAGCTTCCCCTGTTCCTGGGCTACACAACAGCAAGCCAGACTCTGGGAAGAACAGTATATCTTGCTCTCATTGTAGCCTCAGGCACATTTTTTTGTGTGCTAGGGCATAAGCAATGTCATATCTTGTATGATAAAGATATCTGCCCATCATAGATGGAAGACTGATGATCTCAGAGACATCTCTTAGAAAGCTGTCTTGTCTTGCTTTGATTATTTCAGGTAGCATGGAGCCCATACTTGCACTTGGAAGTTCTTTTGGTGTTAAACTGTCCTCCTTCACATGCATTTGTAGTCTTCTGTAGAGATCTTCTGAGATCTGTAGGGTCTTCCTTCCCTCCAGCTTCTCATGGGGGCACATGGTTTGGGTACTAATGCTGCATGCTGGCATCAGGCTGTGTTTCATGGGGAAAAATATACAGCCCTCTGTGAGCAAATCAGGATACAAACACTAACACGAAGAAAAGGAGAACAGAGCGGAAAAAGAACTTGTCCCCAAACAACACCCACGGCAAGAACCAAGGTTTCCCCCTGTAAGGAAAATATTGGATTTAAAACTGGAACTGATGGGAAGCTCTATTACCTTGCATAATTAGAGATACAATAGTGCTCCCTCTCTCCTGACAGACCCATCATGGCCCCATTTATAGTTAAGCTCAATTCTGTGCAAATATTGAAAGATGTCCCTTGTTGAAGTCAGCTGCAGTGTGCACATTGTAATTTGGGAAATAAAAAGCATCTGGTTCATTCAATGTTTTAATGGTCTTGTGTGTCTTGTTCTACAGGAGAAAGGTGCCTGGGCCCCACAACTAAAAGAAACCACTGCAGCTTGAGGTAAGGTGGACAGTTGCAGAACTCATCTTCAACAGACAGTCCACACAGCTGCCACAGCATCCAGTATCTGCCCATATCTGCAGATGCTACAGACACTGACAGGTGGGCTTGTACAGCGCTACTGGTAACCTACCACAACCTCTTGCATGCACTCTGTCCAAATGAACAGCTTGACCCACACTCTGTATCTGGATCCTCTTCTGGGCTCTCATGCATAGGTGAATCCCACACACTGCTCCTAATTCCTCCAAACCTCCATGTGTCTTTCTTCCTCTTTCTGCTTTTCTCTCTACCTTGTCCCTTGGACCTTATTCCATCTCCATCACCCAACACTGTATAAATATCACTAGCAAAAACTGGGCACTACAGAAAGTAAACTCAAAGGCAAAAGAAAGCAGAAGTACTTAATACATAAACAAGATGTTTTCTAGGAATCCTAATGTCATTGCTTCAGGAGAATAAAGGAGGACTATAAGTTCTAATGCAAGTCTCCCCACTCAGTTATAAAACATGCTGCTGTATTTACACTAAAATAATCATCAGACAAACAGTTATGATTTTTTCCCCCAGAAAAATGTATCTTGAATTCGCTCTCAGACAGGAAGTTGCTCATAGCCTCTCACACTTCCCTCTTTGATGCCTGCTATTTCAGGATTGTTCTACTCCTTTGCCTCTCTCCCTATAAACTGGAATCAGTTTAGCCCACATGATTATTTGATAAATCCTTCTTCTCAGCATATGAATCCAGTTTTAGATTTTTAGGCTTAAAAATAAAAATCTGACAAAGAAAGACTGTGCTATCCAGAGGGAGGAGAGAAAAGAAAGCTCCAGCATCCGTTGCTTCAGCCTTAGCAATCTCCAACGCATTCAGCAAAGGCACATTCATTTTACTGTAAGCGATGCGTAAACTGTGGATGGATCTGTTTAGTGAAGATTTAGTATTGAATGGGTGGTGACTGAGAGAAAAGGCATGCAGCCACCACATGTTGCCCAGAGATGGCTGCTCAGTGAGCTGCCCACAACAAACAGCTTATGCGTGCAAATTAGAAAACTCTTTGGGAAAAAAATCCACTTACATAGTAATGGCCCAGCTCTCAGAAAAGCTCTTCTGTAAAATAAGTTATTTGTGGAAGACTGCACTCTTTTTTTTGCACTTTACTTCTACACTTTCTATTAAGTGCATAAAAAATGTATTATTGACCTTTTGCAAGTCATGGCTGGGCAACATTTGCAGTAGATGTGGTCACTCAGTAGCTGTATTAAGATGTACAGACAACATTCTAACAAAAGCCTGAGACTGCAGGCTGTCAGCTGAAACAAGGGGACAAAGAAATCCTTCTGAAGAAAGCAATCTGAAATATATTTGAGGCCATGCTCTTCATAAGATATTGTTTCTGGCACTCTCTAATGGCTAGCTATCCTCCACAAACCAACATTCTTCAAAGATAAAGGGGTTTATACCTGAGGTAGGTGTCCAAACCTCAAAAAACAGTGAAGATGTGCTTCAGAGGCAGAGCAGATGTCTTCTCTGAAGCTTTGGTTCCTGTGTACCATTCCTGTGATGCCATGTGGGAGCTGAGGGTTTTGCTCTCCTTTTCTTGCTGCCGGGCTGCCAGCTCCCCCCTTCCCATCCTAGCTCCCCACCTCCTCACAAGATCCCCAGATCTTTATGTAGCAAATTGCATTTCTCAAAATTATTACTGGAAATATGCCAAAAGGATGTTGACAACACTCAGACACTAGTCATGTTTTGGTTTGGTTTAAATAAATGGATATCCATTTCAAATGCCACCAAATGAAAGCTTCTGGAGGCTCACCACTCTGACAATAAGCCTTTATTTGTTTTAATCTATCCTACCTGCACTTAACCAGTCCCGCTCAAATTATTTGTAACTGGGCAGTTCCCACAGCACCCAACAGAGAGCAGCAATACATAGAATCATAGAATAGTTAAGGCTGGAAAGGACCTTAAGATCATCAAGTTCCAACCCCCCTGCCATGGGCGTACATATTAGATAGAGTTAATTCCTTACCAGAATTGGTCCCTGAAGAAGTTACACATTGACTGATAAAATTATAATGCACACATTTATCTGACTGTATTTAAACACTACTTAACTACTTTTTAACCAATGAGAATTCTTCTGCTACAAGTAGCCAATAAAGCACTTGAATAAGTACACTTTCATTCTGAAAAACCATAACTTCTACAATTTTCCTATTTTGTGTGGGGATATCACTTTTATTTTGAATTTAATTCCTACCCAGCAGCACTTTTAAGCAGAAACATGGCAGGCAAACAGGATTGCTGGAGCTCAAGCACACACGGCAGTAATTCTGTGCCCTCATAACATGATGCAAGCGGATTTGTACAGTGCAGCACTTACCAGCTGCGGGGGTTCCATTTCAGGATGTGCAGGTTGGTTGTTAGAAAGAGATACAGCTCATGTCCCTCCGTGGGCATGGTGCCAGGGGACCTGCACAGAGCTGGTACCTGGGGCTCCTGGGTCTGTTCCTCCAAGGGATTTACCTGGGCAGCTTCAGCAGCAAGGACTGGTTCCACAAGGAAACACAAGAGTAAATAAATCCCCATGTTACAGCCTTTTCCTGAGCACAGGTTTAAACGTTATCAATGAGAAGAATCATACAAGCTTAGAATTGTTTGGGCTGGCAGGGACCTGAAAGGTCAAGTTTCAACTCCCCTGCCATGGGCAGGGACACCTTCCACTAGGGCAGGTTGCTCCAAGCCCCTGTGTCCAACTTGGCCTTGAACACTGCCAGGGATGGGGTAGCCACAGCTTCCCTGGGCACCCTGTGCCAGTGCCTCAGCACCCTCACAGTGGAGAATTTTTTCCTAACATCCAATCCAGATCTCCCCTCTTTCAGTTTAAGCCATTCCCCCTTGTCCTAACTCTACATGCCCTTGTAGGAGGTTGTCCCTGCCCATGCCAGAGGGGTTGGAGAGTCCCTCTGAACCAAACCATTCTACAATTTTATGTTTTGTGTTCTTGGAAAATCATTTACAGCAAAGGATTTTTTTGGAAATGAGTGCTCAGCATTAGTCTACCAAGTTAAAATGTAAACACTGCAATAAATGTCCTGATCTTCAAATGTACTCAACAGCCTGTGACTCTTTCAGAATCCAGAGCTGTTGAGTGCTCAGTTCTTTAAAGATGAGTCAGATTTTCTTTTGTACCCAACTTTGGATAAACCCCCCTAATTTTAATGTCCAGAAATGGAGGATTTCCTTACACTGCACAAGTGTTCTGTAATCCTTAGAGCTTCTAAATGTGAAGCGCTGCTGTTAGTTCACTTACTCGGGTGTGGGTTTGGAGGTGTTCAGTGGAACAACTTGAAAATATAACTTGAAGCATTTTTTTCATGCTTTTAGGAAACAAGATCCAGATGACAGTCATTTGACACAGTTATCACCTGCAGCAGGAAACCATCATCAAGGGGGAAGCCATAAGGCTTGCCTCATGCCCACAAGATCCTACGTAATTTGTGGTACAACAAAACAGTCTTTGCAGCCATGTACTTATTTGTATTGCTGGGTGCCCTTTGTTACTCCCACACATTAGACTTTAAAGCTTTCTTTCACAGTTTTGTTATCTTTCATATATTGCAGCCCCTAAAGGCATTGATGTTTCAGCCTGTTCTGGGGAACTGGTGGCAAAGTCATCTTTGTTTTTCCTAAGGGAAGACCCCAAAGGCCACTACAGCTGCTCAGCAAGGTTTCCTTTCCTTTTAAGAGCGAGCTGAGGGAGGCAGCCTGCTTTCATCCTTAAATCTTACGGGATGAGAGGGAAGATAGCGCTGATGTCCGGGCAATATTGACCAGTGCTGGAGTTCCCACAGCTATTGGAGATGCAGCATCCGCAGGCTGACAGGAAGTGCCAGGGCATTGAAAGCTGGGCTCTGTGCTCTGCCCTGCTGCCGCCTGTGGCGTTTCCTCAGTATCTCTGTAGAGCACAGCTGCTATCTCCCTGCATCCACCGGCAGACTGCTTAGCAATCTCAGGCATTGCTGGAGGACAAATGCTGGTGACAGTGGCACAGATCCACATGCATGAGAAAGCAGAACTTTTCCCAGTGATGCTTACTGTAGCCCTTCCCCTAGTGGGATCACTGCCATGCCTTACTTATTTACAGAGATCCCTCCTTTCCAAGCAAGGAAGATTTGAAACTGTATTTGAAAGAGGATGTATTTTAGCTCTTATCTCCTTGCTGGAAACTTTTTTTTGTGACTTTGGATTGTAGGAAAGCACTTTTCACAGGCATAAAAGCTGAGCAACAAAACACTAGCTAATACTAAAAGACAGATAAACTATCTCAAAAATATGAGTACCTGCCTCGAGTGCAGGACTATTCAATGCTGAAAATTAATCATGCTAACATGAGCCTCCACTGTAAAACAAAACTGTAATCTTACCATTTTCAGTCCAAGAAGTCAATGTGCATACTGCAGCGCTAAAAATAAATCAGTGTCTACCAATAAACAGCCATCTCATTTCCTGTTGGTGGTTAAAAAAATAACAAAAAAAAAAAAAAAAAAAACCAACAAAACCACAGGGAACTGTATAGGGGAAAAAAAGGGTAAGGAGAAAGATGGAGAGGCTTTTCACCAGGGCCTGTAATGACAGAACAAGGGGCAAGGGTCTTAAACTGCTTAAACTGAAAGAGGGTAGATTTAAGTTGGACAGAAGGAAAATATTTTTTATGGTGAAAGTGGTGAGGCACTGGCACAGCTTGCCCAGAGCAGCTGTGGATGCCCCATCCCTGGCAGTGTTCAAGGCCAGGTTGGACACAGGGGCTTTGAGCAACCTTGTCTAGTGGAAGGTGCCCCTGCCCATGGCAGGGGGTTGGAACTGGATGAGCTTTAAGACCCCTTCCAACTCAAACAATTCTGTGATTCTATGAGGTTATTCCGGCAAAAATGCAAACCCCTGCCCTACATAGGCCATCATCCCTCAGCCCATATAGACTCTTGCTCTCCAGGGTCTCCTACAACAGAATGCCTTATTCGTATGAATCTAATGATGGTCACCAGATGCTGCAGCCTGATGATGGGTGGTCCCTTTTTCTCAGAGGGTCATCTGGAGACTCCCCCAGCACTGACTGCTCAGGCAGCTCTGTGAGCAAAGCTCAGGCGTTTCCCATGGGCTTCACTCCTTTCCCAGCTATTAAGTTCACATCTGACTTGTCTGTTTGTTGCCTGCCTAGATCCAAACACTTGCACTCCATGAAACCAAGGTTCAGCAGGAGAGTGGAGCTCTCAGAGCATTAGCATGAAGGTAAAGGTATTTCAGCTCTGCCTCAGTGAGGGGGTATCTCATTCCCAACTACATCCAACAGATACCTCTGCTTCTCCACTTCTCTCTGTGTAGAGCTGGCTGCTCTTCTGCTGCCTTCTCCCTCTGTTTCTCCTTTCCCTTCTCTAGCTCAGTCAAATACATGCTTCAAGTCCGGTTCAACAGCTTCACTTGCCCCCAGGTAATTTTTCTTCCTGTAGATTGTTTAATTCAACATATACCTCAAAATATTCAGCTGCCTAATAAGCCCCTCTGGAGCTCCCTCAAAGCCCTGTCTGAACTCCAGTATCTTCTTCAGCTTTGACTCCCAGCTGTGTCTTGTCTCCCACAGGTTCCTCAGATGCCACTTCCCACCTAAGGAGTTTCCATTAAAAATATTAGCCAGGATTATATCTCCTGCAGCCAGGCATCCTTGTTCTCTCTCTGCCTTGAAATGACATCACTGCTGTCAAATTTGCCTTCATCTCCCTCCTCAGCTCTGTAAAAACACCCTACCTAGCTGTCTTTACAAACTGTAGGCAAAATCACAGCCCTCTGTCTCAATCAAGGCCTCCAGCAATCATCCTCTGCTTGGGTTTTAAAGCTTTTTGCCTGAATAAATCTTGTTTTGAAATGGTAAAGAAACAGCTTGCAAAGTACATACATTTACATACCTCACTTCATTCAAATTAGCCAGGGAAGATAAGAATCTCCAGCAAAGTAATTCTGCTAATGTTCTAAACTGTGAATTTCAATCAAAGCTGAAAACCAAACCAATTCAGCTAAATTGCTGGCTCTTGTTACATTTTAAGTGATCTAAAAGCATGCATCAATAAGCAAAGCAACTTCCCTTTGTGCAGCTGAGCTCCAGACTGATTTGCTGCTTTCCAGGACTGTCTGATAAAAAAAAAAAAAAAGCCACAGTCAGCTCCAGCTAATAAGAGAAAATCAATCCAGAGCCAAAGAGCAATAAAAATGTGGTAGCAAGTTCAGAACATTTTGTCACAGCTAAAATTGGTTTCCTATGAGCCATCTGAAATAATATGGGCTGTAGAGCTTTGCAGAATACAGCCATTGAAACACCAAATGCCTGGGTGAATAACAGTTCCAGAAGCAAGGGAGAAAAATCTACTTTTTGTCCCAGAATGAGGGACAATGCTGAGGTGAAGAGTTAGAGATGCTACACAAAGGGTTTGGAAATTATATAACAGCCTCGGAAACTTGAAACCCAGGAGTTTAGCTGGAAAAACTTTGAAACGTTCAGACCAGCCACATGTTTCTTTGGATAACTTGAAACTGGACCATAGCTTTTGAGAACAGAGCCTTATAGATCAAAGTGATGTAGGAAACATAAGAGCAAACCCAAGTGAAAGGTCTGGAAACAACTGGGACATTTTATTTCCACCGTTCCCACACTGCCACAGCAGCTGGGTGCCCCACAGGCTCTCTTATTTGGTTTTCTAAATATAAGTTTTACTGGTTCAGCTAAATCACAGAAGTGCATGGGGAGAAAGGAGAGCAGCATTTACAGACTCAAAGATGCACAACTCCTGTGGGGATTGTGGGTTCAATGTGGACATCCTCACCACACCAGCAGCCAGGGCAATTCCCAGCAGCCAGGTCTTGATGCCCAGAGTAGAGAGCAGGGCTGGAACACAGAGGGCTGCAAGTGCGTAAACCAAGTACACAAGCAGCAGAGCTGCCCATGACAACATCTGGTATGTATTGTGTCTGGGAAGCTGGGATTGGTGATGGTAAGTGCAGGTACCACAACACCTCTGATGAAGAGGTGCCCATAGCCAGGCTGCTGCTCTCCAGGGACCAAGGCCACCTCCTCAAGCTCCAGCCCATCCATCTCCCACCTCTGAATCACAGTCTTGCTTCTGTAATTGAGGCAGAGATTTCCTGCAAGACAAAGCACCCCCTGACCTGTTTTTTATTAAGGAAAACTTGTGTTTCCACTGCTGGAGGAAGCCAGAGCCCCCTCTTTGGCCACAAGAGCCTTCCCACGAGCAGCTGTGCTCAGAACATCCACCCACATGGCCCCAAAAGGACAAGCCTTGGGGGAGGGGAGGAGTTGGCTGCTTGATCTCCACCAACTCTTTCCACACAGATCAATGAATGCTTGCTGAACAGAAATGCTTTTTCATCCACAGCAGTTGAAGCTGTGCTCTGGCCCATGACCCATCCCCTCCCTAAAGGGCTCAAAGAGAAACTGTGACATGAAAAAAGACTGTTTTCCCTTTTGTGCTTCTCCCCGTGGCACCACGCAGTTTGAGCAATGTGGCACCTTGAAACCTTTTTAAAGCAGAGCCCAGCTTCTATTTTTGCTGCAGTGTTGCAGTCCTGCGAAGTCTGGTGGCTGCTGCTTATGGTGTGAATCGTCCTCCGCAGGCAGCATGGGGACTTAAGCAAACAACCCCCAGCTCCAGGGGGAATATGATAAATAACTCCATACAATTCACATGGAAATGGATTTCAGTGGAAAAGCCATTCCCGAAAAAAGCAGCTCCAACCCTATTGCCATAGCAGTGATGAGCACATCTTCCACACATGGTGTGGTGGAGCTCTGCATGTGTTCTGTATCACCCTGACAGGGTGTTAATCTGCTGTAGTCCTCGTTTCCACGGGCAGGTTGTACATCGAATTGATTGTATGAGGCACGTTTCATTCCTTGCTGATTATACAAGCTGATAACTACCTTGATAGGACTATTAGAGTCTTTTAATATTTTCCTTGTCATCTGCTATGAAGAAATCAAGTGCTGTCCTTCCCAGACACTGGGGTAACACTTCCTTCCCCTGAGCTTCAAAAATAACTTCTCAGCACTGTCAGACCTATATGTCACTTATATTTCTCAGTGTGAAATGATGACATTTCCTTTAGCCCCTTCTTCATTCAGACTGCTAACCCTTGGGGAAGGAGCCTGTATTTTTGCAATGGCTTTGCAAAATGGTTGCACTGCTCTGCTTTTGCTTGAAAGCCCTCTGTGCTACTGCGATAAAATTGTAGAAGATAAGCAGCACGAGAGGAAGCTGCAGGAATCAGTCTGATGTCTTTTGCACACACAGCCACCACTTTTGTAGTAATTATAATGCAATTAACAGTTGCAAGATCACAAAGAAATTTTTAAGCACTATTAGAGAAACAGTGACTTTCTATAAAGGCATAGGCAACAAATGGAGCCACAGGTAGAGATAAAAAAAGAGGCATATCACAAGAGAATGGGCTTGTGCATGTGCTACTCAATGCCTACATAACTGTCCAGTGGAGCTATTCAGGCAGACAAAAATTTATCTTTGTGGGAAGTTTCTGAGTAGCTACACAAACAGTGACAGAAAGGACCAGAGACACCATCAGCAAGAGAGTTTGTTCTAAGAATAAAACAGTGTGGAGAACACAGACTGTGAACCACCATAGACAGAACCAGGACTAAACAGGGGCCCTTGCAGGAGCCTGGGTTTGGAAAAAAAATGTTATCGCTGTAGTAGAAGAACATAATAAAGTGAAGAATTTAGTGCTGATTGTGTGCGTCATGGTAACTACATTCCAAACCACCCCTGTTGTGAAACCACAGAGCTGACAGAGAGGAAAACAGAGAGAAGGCAACAAGGAACACGGAGAGATAACAACAGGAAGGCAATAGGTGAAGAAGACTAACTTCGCAAAGCCACAGCTGCCTCTCTGGCTTTGTGTGTAACTCCGAGTCCTTCATGAAGACCTTAATCCATCATTCTGGGGAGAAAATAAAAATTGCCATGCTGCTGAATTACTCATTCCCCACACAGTGCCTGCTATCCTGCTCAGCATGGTGTGCATCATCACTGGGAGAGCACCAGTTGTGCACCAGCCCCTACCCATCAATGCAGGCTGCTGCCATGCCCTGTACATCTATTACAGCCTGTAATTACAACATCCCGCTCTTCTGATAGTCTGGACCCCATAACACATGCACACATGGAGCAAGTATGCTTGCTGGTGGCATGGTTTCCGCCTCAAAATTAGATTCTTATTGATTACGATAGCTAAAGCACCCTAGAAGAAAAGTGTTCTGGCATCTCAGCTATTCTAGCACTAGTATTTGTCAGAAAATTAATTACATGCTCCGATTTGCTTTCCAGATGAAAAAAATAAGTGTCTTCAGCCCCCCCTGAAGCTACCTTCTGCTGCTAGCTCTTTGCAGCGGTCTTCAGCAGTGCCCTGGCAGGCTGGAGCTCAGCAGCCAACTGGAACCAGGAGATAAAAGTTTCTGAGTTTTGACTTGTGCTAAAATGTTTATCTGCTTCATATGCAGCTGATGCTGTTTTATAACATATAAACATGCTGCAGCTAAAACTTTAATGGGCATAATTACCATTCTTTGAAAATTCTAATTATATGGATTACTAGGAAGTAACTTAAGAACTTGGATAAGATCAGGGAATTTGGATAGGCTGTCAGTGATGCAACCTCTGTGCCTATAGCTCTCTGTAAATTAATCATTTTCCATGGTTTACTTTGACATTCTGCTTCTCCACATAATATTACACTGCAGGCAATATCTTCCATGGAGCGTATTCCACATCCTGCTTTGCTCAGTCCCTCCAGCTTTGGCCTCATGCTTCCCCAGGAATACAATTGCTTTTCAGCAAAGAGGTACTTGTATCTCCTTATGGAGCAGCCCATGCCTGCAGTCCCAGCAAACCTTCAAATACTTGTTTTTTCTGCTTATTTGAGGTTTTCTGCTTATTCCTGTGTCATATGAGTAAGGTATAATTGCAGTATCCAATTTGAGGACTTTTCTAATAGATGATTTACAGGTTTATGTTTCCATATTTTTAGATTTTATGCATTTTGTAATCAGCTGTGCGATAATGAGAGCCAGGGGTGCAGAGGAGCAAAGCAACAAATCCAGCATACATCCAGTTTTGTTCAATCACATTTGCCTTAAATGGGTTCTATCAGACATTATGGGATGAAACCAGGAAATGAATTATTGAGTATTGCTAGAAACCAGCTTGCCAATTTATAGACTTATTATAATGCTTGGTCTAAAGTGTTAAGATGCTACTCAATCAAATTGCTGACTCCTTGTATTAGAACATATAAAGCTGCTGTTCCCAGTTTGGGGCAGCATAGAACAAATTTCGCCTTCCTGGTGCCTTTTTTACACCATGAATTTTCCCTGTAAATAGACCCAGCCCTACGACTGAGATAATTTTTTTTCTTTCAAATTGGCCAAGATGTGTTATAAATGAAGACAATGCTGCTCGCAGGCATGGGTTTCTGGCTCAAACTCAGAAACTGCAGGCTGCCATTTCCTTCTTGGAAGGTAAAAACCTAGTTAATGTTTAGGTATTTTGTACAAACTCTCTGCATGGAGCTGACTGATGAAGCAGACCCCTGGGTGCTGCGTGCCATTGCTGCTGCTCCCAGACCCCACCACAGACCTGGGACCATCCATATCACGCTGTTGCTACAAAAGTGTCCACTGCCTGGACAGCCACCCAAGTTGGAATCCATGTTCAGAAGCCTCTTTTTCACCTTCCCATAGTGCCAAACCCCTCTGAGGTTTGTCAGCTTCAACCCACCAGCCAGAACAGCCTCAGCTGATGGCATACTTCACGCAGACATGTTACAGTATTAGCCAAAGCTTAAGAACGGCTTTTTCCGATTTTGGAGGGCAGTTATAAGTTACCTGCCAAAATTTAGTTAAATTTCTGTGAAGACAGAGTATTTCAGCCCATTAAAGGTTTTCAATATAAAACGCCACCAGGTTTTATTGTGTGTGGAAGATTACTTATAGAGCTATTTTTCCAAGTGATAAGAAACCTCAATGTGGTTAAGAAACCTGTTCAGGACAGTCATGGAAAGAGCAAGTAGGAAAGCTGTCAGTGAGGCCCAAGCAATTTCCCAAGCACCACACAAGAGGTTTCATATGGCCATGAAGTGAAAAATCGATGTCTGAGCCGCTCATCGGCACCATCACTGCCTGCACATTCTTCACAAAGGAGAAAGCTCAGGAAAGGTCACCGACCCAAAAGAGAGGTTGAGTGAAGCTGGGAGAAAGCAGTGCACAAAACACTTAGAGCATCCACCAAGAAAAGGCAGGATCAATAATCCTGTCTATTACAATATAGAATTAGACCAACAGGGCTGGCTTTCATCCCACAGAAATAGTAGTGCCTGTCATTGCAGCCCTTCCACAGCCTGCTTTTAACTGATTGCAAGCATTTCAAAGACTTTCATTTTCAGAAATATTACATAAATAATTCTGGGATTTGAAATGCTCTTTGAAACTTTCAGAAGGAAAAGATGAATAATCCTCCCCTTTCAGGGATTATCCATCCTTCATCCTTACACAAAACACAGGAGTGCATTAACTAAAGAACATTCAGGTTACAGTTGGTGGGGTTATTAAACAGTCACTATTTTTTTACTTAAAACTCTGTTATGACTATCAGTGATCACATACCTCACATCAGTATGGATAATTTAAGGTAAATGTCCAAGTTCAGCTTTCAAAAAGCCTGAGCACAATGTTTTGTTTCTTTCTATTCAAGATGATAAATTTCATTCCACAGTTTTTAATTAGTTGGTCATCATTACGTTTAAGTGCTAGTGACAGAACTGGACACATAATTCATAGGGAATAATTTACTTAATTAATTCAGCCATTTTTCTGCTTGCTTATTGTTCATAAGGAGATTATAACATTCTCCCATTTATGCCCTCCTTGAATGTATTCATGAAATAAGTTCATCACATTATCATCTGCTTGTAGCCCCTTGCCTTGATCCCACTGGAACAAGGCACTGGATGTGTTCAGGGGCATGCCAGAGAAGAGAAGACATAAAGATGGGGACCCTTATCTCAGAGAAAGGATGATTAGGAAAGAAGCAGTCGAAGTAAGCAGAATAATACAAGGGTAGAGCGATGAAAAGGAAAGACAGTTATTTTTCCTCCCATAATACAAGAAAAAGAGAGTATTCAATAAAATCACAAGCCAGAAACTATACAATGTCAAAAAAAAAACCAAAACACCAAAACATTACAAAGTTAGAACCTACTTCACAAGACAGTACCAGTGCCAAGAGCTTAGCACAATTCAAAAGAGGATTACACATTTATATGGATAATGGGAGTAACAGATCTAAGAATATGATTTCAGAAGCAATATAAACCATTTTGATTCAGGGCACTGACAAGCTTTCAAGGACAATTCCTTACAAGTGCTTGTATTTGAAATTCCAAGTATAAGCATCCTGGTCTCCAACACTTCAAGGGCACAGTTTAAACATGCAGCCTTGTCACTTCATTTTTCACAGCACCATCCTCTGCAACATCACATACCTCAGTGTTCCTAACGGTAGGGAGGATAGCCAGATCACATCTGGAGCACAGGCTTTCACTAAATTCACATGGTACAAGCTCTTTTTAAAGAGGGCATTTCTGGAGATGCGTGTTAGAGGCTAACTCCACTCTTAAGGCATTCACAGTAGCATCAGCTGCAGCCGCAGGGGAAGATGAAGCCAATTCCGTTTTGCAAAAGACTAGGGAAGGAGGAAGGCTAGCAGCTGGAGATGCTCTGTGGCTTCATCAGGAGTAGGTGGCATCACCTGGGAAGACATGGAGAGAAACCAGGGAGCACCACCACCTCTCCCAGCACTTGCACCTGTATCAAATACATGGAGGAGAAACAACTCAGAAGGGTACTTAGAGGTCCCCTTCTCATTTCAGCACTTAAATGTGGGAGTCAATGAATTCAGTAACACCTTTCCTCATTTCTAGTAACCAGGGTTTGGCAGTGCCAAAAAAAAAAAGCAGCTTGTTTATAGACTGGGAAGTTGAAGATCTTTTCCAGATCCTGTTTTGTATCCATTTCAAACCTTTAGAAGTCAACATTCAGATTTTGTACTTCACATTCACCAACCTCATTAAATTTTCCCCTTCGTAGCACTAGCAGGCCTTTTTGTGTTGCATGATTTGTAAGAAGGTAGGCATTTAATCAGCTTCAAAATTAAATAGGCTCTGACACAAGAGCATGGACAATGCTTGTGCAGTTCCAGTTCCCTCCAGACTTGCTATGAAAAATCATCTCATGTTCAGTAATGAGAACAGTAAATTACAGAGAGCACGTCAGGTAAAATGGTCATGAATCTCCCTCACTCCCTGGTGAGCCCGCCTCTCATTAGAAAGGCAAGAAAGGGTTTTCCTGGAGCAGAGCCAGACTCGTGCCTGTGTCACTGTTTCACAAGGTTACTTGATGGTTTGCAGTGCTGGGTTTCCATTTCTCCAGCATATTTTGATCCACACCACTGAGGCTGTGCCCTGCTGATGCACATTAAGTGATGCCAGCCAAGGCCACAGCTCAGGATTCCTCAGGGGAATTTTTCTTGTTCTGTTTTCACTGTAAATAAGTGAATAGCACTACAGGTGTGAGGGTCCTAACAATCTGGACTCCAAGCACAGTTTTGACTACCCTGCTTCTGTCTCAGCCATCTTGTCTAATATATCCTGTCCAGTGCTACTATGCACACACACACACACCCTGAGCCCCAGGTGCATCTGTGCCCTGCCCTGAGACCAAAAGGCATAGCCTGGCCTCATCCATATTATTAAATCCTCCTGGCCTCCAAAACTGTGTAGCTACCTCCAGGCAACCCCAGGGGAATGTCCCCTGGATGGCTCCTGACCCAAGCCTGAAGTCCCTGAGATGCTGTCAAGGAGCCTTTGCCCAGGGCTGGTTACTATGAGGCAGAACCCTGGAAAAAAGTAAGGGCTATAAAGGTTTCTGCCTGTCTCTAACAGGGACCTGATGCCATATGGGAGAGAAAAGTCTCACTTCAAAAGGTCCTATTTTCTCTGGAGCAAGGAGCACAGTTTGTTCTGGTTTGTTGCTAAAAAAAGCAGAACTGACAAAATTATTCAGGAGACAATGACTTTCCATCACACCATATCCCAGCTGGTCCATCCTGTGTGAGGTTGTCTAACACTTTCTATTGTTGCATCTCAAATATCATCTACCTGTGGGAACTGAAAAGCAAACCCATAAAATTAACCCAGCCTTTGACAATCACATAGAATATCAAGTCATTGGCAAGAAGCAAATACCCTTCCTGTTAAGAAGAGGTAACATTCAATTTCCCCTATGAGCTCCCAGTGCACAAATGCTGTCTGCCACCAGGAACTAATCTCAGAAGTCTCTCACAAAGGGCATCCCAGATAGCAACGAATTTTCAGGAATATCCAAAAAAATATCACTCCTGTGTCAATCAGCTCAGTTATGTTTAAATAGTACCATCCTCGCACAGAATAGAAACAGAAATTTCCTATCTCTGCATTTCTTCTTACTCTTTTTCTGTTAAGGAGGAGTTGCTAAATCAGTTTTTATTCTCTTTCTCTTTCTACGTAATATCACTGCATTTTGTGGAGCACACCTCCTGCTAGGTCTCCTAGCAGGGTCAGAAAGGCAAACAATCCAGATACCAGAGACATGTTTAGGGAAATGGCTAAAGGCTCTTGCTAAAATAGTCCAAATGAGGATGCTGAAAGCAAAGGCTCTAGAACAGGGTCAGACAGAACGTACTGTTTTTAAGGGATGTGATCTGACCCAGTGTGAATACTGGAGATGCGAAGTGCAGCATTCTAGTAAATTAAAAGTGCCAGGGCACCAGACTGGGCATGGGAATTCAATGTTCTGTCAGCAGGCTTTTGGCCTGATGTGCTACTGCTTTCCCACACACTGCTCAGGAGACAGCATAAAGCAGGAACCATTCCCAAAAGCAGTCTGGACAGAGCCACACAGATCTGGAGGTGAGGAGAGGTCCATAGCATAGACCAAGGCAGACAAGCCAGCTGACCTCGGAGCAGATAGAACGTTCTGTCAGCGTTTGGTTCACTAGTATAGCTAAAGTCCTCTGACACGGGGAGTTGATTTCTCTTGGGTTTATTTTTAAGGATGATTAAAACCACGAGGCTGAGAGCAGAAAATGTTTATCACTTCACCATCCAGCCTCTCTACTTCATGCCAATACTAACTGCAACAGCTCAGTGATGTTCTCTACCATTACATTCTTATATTCTTTTAGAGCATGCCCTCCTCGAGTGGCACCTATATTCAAAAACACCTTGCAAATGCTGCCATTGGGTTACAGACACTGCTCATACACCAACTGTAATGGAATGGACGAAAGGGAGGAGGGCATTGTCAAGGGACCATGATCCTCAGATGTATCAAAAGTCACAATCCCTCCCCTTTCCTCCAGTGTGAGCAGAGAAGTGCCAATATCCTCAAAGGTTTGAAAATGATGGTTAAATACCGTGGAGGAACTGGTCTTCAATTACTTTCTTCATCTGTATTCCTTCCATCTGCCTGTTAGCTGCTATAATCAGAGAGGAAAGAGATGTAGTCAGATATCTTCCCCATTCCTGCACTTCCCCAGGCACTGACTTAATGGTAGACAATAGGAGTGTATCTGCTCATCACAGCTGGCATCACGACATAGAAAAAAGGATGATGAGGAAAATAAGAGTTACTCACACACAAATGTATGTGTACACAAACACAACAGAATAGCAGGCCTTTGGGGATAAGTGATAACAGAATAAGTGACCTTTGGGGAGGCACGGATAGGAGCTTTGTTGTTCTCACATTTAGTGTCAGAACTCAACATGTAAAATGAAGGGTTTTTTACTTCTTTCTCATTCATGAGTGTCTGCTCTACAGAGCCTAATTAAAGTCACTCTGTTTCCGGATCAGTGAAAATGTGTAATGTGTATATAGATCCTTTCTCTACAAACTGAATAGCCAAAATTCTTTTATTCATTTCTACTAAAGAAATAAGGAAAATTTAAACCTGGAGCAGTCTCAGAAGTAACATCTATCTATAAAACAAAGCAGTGTCAAAGCATAGCTTTGAGAAAACATGGCCCTGCCTTTCATTTAAAGGACGTATTTATTGATGGTGATACATAACGCACTTCAATCTCAGCTGAATAACTCACCTCAAAGGTTTTGAAAGAGTCACATGTCTAATTTGAAAATATATTTCCTTCTGTAAGCATAAAATATGTTCAATTTACATTTTTCAAGTATGCCACCTTTTCTGAGCAGAAAAGCACATTAAAGAGTGAAGGCAGAAGCCTGCAAACTTGCAACATTCTTTCCCAAGAACACATTTTATTCGTATCCTAATAAACATAAATAAAGTAAGGTAGCATCTAAGAAAATTAAGAGCTAAGCAGAAATGTAGAGGAAGGTCTGACAGGAACAGAACAGCATATAAAGCAGTGCTTATGTATAAAAGTGGTCTTTGGGACAGTTTAGTACTGTGCTTAAATGATTCAGTCCAAGGGGCAGAGAGGAGTTTCAGGTACTGGGTCAGGGTTAGGGTTAGGGTTATGCCAGGAAGAGGACTCTCCTTTTAATTTGATGGCAGAAAAATAGATAACTGATGTCAAAGCATCACTCTGAAAAAGGACTCAGCTTACAGACCCTGCTCTGGGCAGCAGCAGTTCTACCCTCTGTGACATCCCAGTTTTTATGGCCTTTCCCTGCAGTACTGTGTAGAAAAACAGAGATCCCTTTCCCTGTCTGAGAACAGTTAGCTTTATATTTGAATTGAGATCCATTTTCACTTTCCTGTGACGTTTAGTCAGCTCTCCCTGCCTGGTTTGCATATATTTTATATCCAGTAAGCACGAGTTTAAAAGCAAGTAGAGGCTTCACATGCAGACTCCCTGGGAATAAAGGCTCCTCCATGATGCAGCGCTGGGCGGCCCCCAGCTCATGTTGGCAGCTCACCAGGACAAAGCTGAAGCAGGTTTTTGCCTGCCTGCAAGATTCACCTGCACACAGACCGCCTCAGGCCAGGATTTTACCCTGCGCATGTGGCGTTACATCTTAAGCAGCTCTTGTAGTTCATATCTGATAATCAGCTGCTGGGAACAGCATTGGCACCTCCCCAGTTATTTCCTGGGGGAGATGTTAAAAACCTTGCACTGTGGCAGCTTCCACAGCAGTGTGGGCACAGCTCCAACAGGGATATGCTGGTACACAACAGATCCTCATCTCTTCTGGTGGGAATGGGAGGCAGGGGTGCTTTGGCATCCTTGATCTCCTCTGATAAACCCAGCCTGCATTTATTTATTACTAATGCCCCATGATGCACTGTAACTTTAGAGGCAGACTTTTCTGAAAGAACGTGTGGCAGGGTGAGACACTGGCACAAAAGCTTCTGCACTGCACAAGCGAAGCTCTGGGGAAGGCTCCTGTTATCAGGGCGTGTGATTTCTGTGATCTCCCTTGCAAAGAGGCTGTGTTTCTCATGGTCATCATCTGTGACATGACGTACCAATGACAAACTGTGTAACAGACAGAGGAATGTTAGTTAAATTCAGTTAGCAAATTCAGTTGTTTTGACAGCAGAAGTCCTGGGCCTGACCCAGAAGAGGGGTGTCATGGTGGGACCTGCACGAGGTTACACAGCTGGGAAAGATCCCCATGACTTTCTCCTGCACCCTGTCACTGTACCTGACTCCCTCCTGCTCCTACAACTGCTGATCCAGCTGTGCCAGGCAGGACAGGACTGAGCTGTGGCTTTCCCACCTCCCAACCTGCCCAGTGACACCTACAGACCACTTGCTCCTGAAACTATGTTAGCTGTTTGCTGAAACTTCTTGAGGAGCAGAGCAAACACAAAACCTAACTACAAGGCCATAGTCAGCTCCTCAGAACAAATATGCTCAAACATTTTGGCACCTTGAGTGTGAAGACAAATGACTTAGTGAGAGCAAAGAGGCTGAATTAGAACCCTGAAGCACAGTGACAAGCGCTGAGGTCTCCTCACAGAGATGTCTCCTTCCCACTTCCTTTCACTGTTTCGCTGAGGATGAATCACATCCCCTAAGCACCATGAGCTCTTTCTTTAGCAGATCTCATCCACTGGCACTTCTTCCATGCAGCCATTCAGGAGCCACGAGTTTGCTGGCGCTGTGCTGGCCTCCAGCAATCAATGCACCTGAGAGCAAAGCACTGGAAAGTCTGCACCCTTTTTGTGAATTTAGCTCCTAATCATGCTGTGGCTTGATTCCCTGTTTGCAAAATGAGCATATTAATCCTTCCTTTTTCTAACTTCTTATCAGCCTCAACTCACAAGATGGTAAACTCTCTGAGACAGCACTGTCTATCAGGATGTGCGTTTGGCTCAACAAAGCCCTGAAACCCTTATGAGTTTCTAAATGCTGCTGTTCATATATCATCTTATTATTCATCCTGATTAATTCCTGAGTTGCATCTTTAAACAAAGGTTGCTATTTCCTAAACCTTAACTCCAGAGTCCACAGTTCAAATTTATCCCTGCTGTCATGCCCGTAAGTTACATTACTGTTAATAATTCCTCACTCTGAATGCATTGACTTGTACTTTCCCATTTTGTATGTCTTTTACAAGTGATAAAGGATTGCTCTGAGGAATTTTCATTGCAAAAGAAATCAATTTTCTGCTAGCAGGGGAAGATAGCAAGGTCCATATAAGGTGATCTCATACCACCACTGCTCCCTTGAACAAGAGTAAAAGTTTTTTTGCAAGCTGTACATCTGGATGCCAGCTTTCCAAGTGCCAACGCTGATCTATCAAACACTGTGAAACGATCTATCTTCAAAATGAATGGTGATGTAAATTGTTCTCAGGAAAGAAATCCATCAAAAACAAAAGAATATAAATTACAGACTGGGCATGTTGGTGGAGGAAGAATGCTATGTGGTTTATATCAAGTTAACCCACTGCCAAAACTTTCACTGATTTATATACTGAAATGGCAACCCTAGGCTAAAGGTAAAAGGGGCACAATTCCAACAAAGACCCTGTTTCTGCAGATGCACATGCCTAACTCTCTGTGTTCCCAGTCTGCTTGAAGGAAGAGCTTTTTAACCTACTGCCACCCCAGAGATTCTGAGGTGCTCCTGGGGGGACCACTGGCTCCTGCAGTGAGGAGCCCCATGCCAGAGAGGACAAGGAACCCTGCAGATGGTTATGCACGGTGGTTGTTCAATGGGACCCAGCTAACCTTGGGCCCTATGCGGTAGCAAAATAACAAAGACTCATTACTTACTGTAATTACTTACAATATACAGTGAACAGCTGAGATTCTTTGATATTTCAGTGGCAGGTGGTGTTACTTTGGGGGACATTTAGTACTGTCTATGTCACATACAAAGATTAGATTGCATGAACATTGAAACTGCAGCGTTGGGTACTCAGAAGTCGAGAAGTGCCAGAAAGAAGATTGCTAATGTATCCTTCATTTAGTTTACTTTTGCATATGTACTTGATAATGTCTTTAATTACATGCTCTCATGTTTATAGTTGTATTATAAAACAAGCACAGGGAAGCTCAAATCAAGCTGTACAGCAACTTCAAACATGACTTTTGCTAACTTCTCAGTTCTCAGTGTGAGCAAGGCAACGTATTTTTAGAACAGCATTTTTGCTCATAAAATGTGCATTTGCCAAACCTATTTTGTTTCTCACACAGTCCTGCCTCTGATACAATGCTAACTGAAGCTATTAGCAATGCTGGGAAGAGCAATCAGAAGCCACATGTGAATTAGGTAGTCTCTATTACAGGCTGAGGGAGGTTTCAGCTAATTGATGAGACAAGGTAATTTCTGTGATTGAAGGTCTTTACTCCAGATAATGCACCACATTATCAGATACAGCTTTGATTTTTCATTAATTGCTGTACTAACTTTGGAAGAGGGGGGAAATATTTATCCCACAAAAGGAAAAGAAAGCCAAAGTGTATAATTGGTAGAGTCACGCTTTATTTGTCTGGGCTGAAAAACAGGACGTATCTGCTGGTAGACAGCTATCCAGTGAGGTATTTTTCCCCTGCTGCACTGTTTCTCTTGGCAGCACAATATGCTAACTTTAGAAGTGTCTGAATGCTTTTGCTAAACCATTAGTACAAAATAATCTCCTTTGTGTTTTACCCATTCATGCTTCGTAATTTATGTTCTGGCATCACTTTTCCTTGTATTGTGCAAGTCAAGAGCCTGCACATGGGGCCAAAATCTGCTTGTGCATGGGCAATGATAAGGGTAAGTGTTCTTGAAGTCAATACAACTGCATCAAGAAAGCCAGACCCTGCTGTGTTTCTTATTTATAATCCAATTCACACATGCCTACCTCGAAATCTTGCTCCAAAAGCAACGGTGCACCTTCCTCTGCTTTGACAGTTGCTAACGGCTATACAGAAACAGAAAAGAGCTGTGGTGCATGGGGCCAGAGCCATGTTGTCCATAGCGTATTGGTCTGGATTTCCAGTTTGCCCCATGGTGGGAGCGCCAGGAGCCACTATGAAGTCCATCAGCAGAGCCAAAACATCCCAAAAGTAAAACAATTCTTTTTCTTTTGGCTTGTCTGTGGTATAACAAATGTGTTTTATTGCCTGGGAATACAATTAAAAAAAAATCTCCAGAAAGAAATAAAGTGACGCAGGATATTCAAGAACAATAATCCAAAGCACTGCATGAAGTGAGGGCCTTTCCCTTGAAACACTACACACTGCAAGCTCCCTAGGGCATCAAAAACCATTCTTTCATGTTCCTTATGGAACCAAGGGAATTGCTGGTGCTCGAACTATCAAGAAAATATGTACTTTATAAAGGGTGATACCAAGCCAAGAAGTCCAGTGCTATGAAGCTTGGCTGAATGACACCATTTGCAGAAGCAGCTACAGCCCAAAAATTTTAAAGCTTCACTTTTCCAAACCAGAGTAATTCATTGCCTTCCTGGTGGAAGGAACAGAGAAGAAGTGCTTTGGAAGCATTTACTTCCAGGGCAGAGGGGTACTCTTCAAGTTATGTGCACCAGAGACAGCTTCAGGGAATGCCCCTACGGCAGCCTGCCCAGTGCTGGGATGGGCGCTTACCTGGAAATCCCAAGTGCATGGCCAAACCCCAGGAAAACAGGCTGCTGGTACATGTTGAAGCCCTGTTTTAATAGTATCACAGAATAGTTAGGGTTGGAAAGGACATTAAGATCATCGAGTTCCAACCCCCCTGCCAGGGGCAGGGACACCTCCCTCTAAACCATGTCACTCAAGGCTCTGTCCAACCTGGCCTTGAACATGGCCAGTGGTGGAGCATTCACAGCTTCCTTGAGCAACTCATTTCGGTGCCTCACCACCCTCACAGTAAAGAATTTCTTCCTCATATCCAGTCTAAACTTCCCCTGTTTAAGTTTGAACTCGTTACCCCTTGTCCTCTCACTACAGTCCCTAATGAAGAGTCCCTCCCCAGCATCTCTATAGGCCCCCTTCAGATACTGGAAGGATGCTATGAGGTCTCCACGCAGCCTTCTCTTCTCCAGGCTCAACAGCCCCAACTTTCTCAGCCTGCCTTCATACGGGAGGTGCTCCAGTCACCTGATCATCCTCGTGGCCCTCCTGTGGACTTGTTCCAACAGTTCCATGTCCTTTTGATATTGAGGACACCAGAACTGCACACAATACTCCAAGTGAGGTCTCACAAGAGCAGAGTAGAGAGGCAGGATCACCACCCTCGACCTGCTGGTCACGCTCCTTTTAGTGCAGCACAGGATACGGTTGGCTTTCTGGGGTGCAAGCACACACTGCTGGCTCATGTTCATTTTTTCATTGATCAACACCCCCAAGTCCTTCCCTGCAGGGCTGCTCTGAATCTCTTCTCTGCCCGACCTGGAGCTGTGCCTGGGATTGCTCTGACCCAGGTGGAGGACCTTGCACTTGGCATGGTTAAACTTCATCAGGTTGGCATCAGCCCACCTCACAAGCGTGTCAAGGTCCCTCTGGATGGCATTCCTTCCCTCCAACGTATCAACCAAACCACACAGCTTGGTGTCATCGGCAAACTTACTGAGGGCGCACTCAATACCACTGTCCATGTCCATGTCCATGTCACCGACAAAGATGTTGAACAAGACCAGTCCCAACACCGCTCCCTGAGGGACACCACTCGTTACTGGTCTCCAGCTGCACATTGAGCCATTAAGGACAACTTTGCTTGCAGCCATCCAGCCAGTTCTTTATCCACCAAGTGGTCCACCTATCAAATTGATGTCTCTCCAACTTAGAGACAAGGATGTCATGTGAGACAGTGTCAAATGCTTTGCACAAGTCCAGGGAGATGACATCAACTGCTCTACCCCTGTCCATCAGTTCCGTAGCCCCATCATAGAAGGCCACCAGATTGGCCAGGCAGGATTTCCCCTTAGTGAAGCCATGCTGGCTGTCACCAACCACCTTGTTGTTTTTCATGTGCCTCAGCATGCCTTCCAGGAGAATCTGCTCCAAGATTTTGCCAGGCACAGAGGTGAGGCTGACTGGTCTGCAATTCCCCGGCTCATCCATTTTCCCCTTCTTGAAAATGGGGGTTATATTTCCCTTTCTCCAGTCATCGGGAACTTCACCTGACTGCCATGATTTTTCAAATATGACGGACAGTGGCTTAGCAACTTCATTTGCCAGCTCCTTCAGGACCCGCGGATGGATTTCATCAGGTCTCATGGACTTGTGTACGTTCAGGTTCTTATGAAGGTCTTGAACCAGATCCTCTCCTACAGTGGGCCCAGAGTCTTCATTCTCACCATCCCTACGTCTGCCTTCCAAGACTTGGGTGGTATGGTCAGAGCATTTGCCAGTAAAGACCAAGGCAAAGAAGTCATTAAGAACCTCAGCCTTCTCCAAATCCAGGGTAGCCAGTTCTCCTAATAGCTTCTGGAGGGGGCCTACGTTGTCCCTAGTCTGTCTTTTATTTGCAATGTACCTATAGATTCCCTTCCTGTTATCTTTAACATTCCAAGCCAAGTTTAGTTCTAAGGGGGCCTTAGCTTTCCTAACCTGGTCCCTAGCTTTCCAGACAACATCCCTGTATTCTTCCCAGGCCACCTCTCCTTGCTTCCACCTTTTATAAGCCTCTTTTCTCCTCTAAGTTTCCTCAGCAACTCCTTATATTCCCTTTAACCCTGACCCACAGACTCTCTATTGACTGCTCACCTGTCCCCAGACAGAGTTCCATACTCTCCAGCCTATCCCTAACATAAATGCGAACTCCCCCTCCCTGTCTGCCGGGACTGTCTTTTCTAAAGAGTCTGTAATCTTCCATTCCAACACTCCAGTCATAGGAGCAAAAAAAGGAAGTGAATGTTTAACAGGAGCCTTCAGCCTCTTTGGACCAACCTGGTTTTGCCTTGATCAAGCAGCAGCTCTACCAGCTGGGAGGTTAGAGTGCAGCACAGGGGCTTAATGTTGGGGCTGCCTGGCCTCACTGCCACCAGACCTCCAGAGACAGCAATGGGGGCACTGATGTCTTTGAACTGGCCACAGCATCTGGGGTTTGGCATCCTGGCAGGGCTGAGCTCAGTGGTCTGTCCTGTCATGTACATCTGCCCAGGCCGCACTGATACTAACAAAACTGCATGCTGAAAACACACTCCTCCATCCTGACATCATGAGGGCTTTCCCTTACTTTTTTCCCAAATCTCAAGCCCTAAAAAGATGTACTTTTCACCCTTATCAGTGCCTTGTTCTACCCCCTTCACAAGACGATGTTTCTACCATGATAGTGCGCTCGCAGCCCAGAAAGCCAACCGTATCCTGGGCTGCATCAAAAGGAGCGTGACCAGCAGGTCGAGGGTGGTGATCCTGCCCCTCTGCTCTGCTCTTGTGAGACCTCACTTGGAGTATTATGTGCAGTTCTGGTGTCCTCAACATAAAAAGGACATGGAACTGTTGGAACAAGTCCAAAGGAGGGCCACGAGCATGATCAGGTGACTGGAGCACCTCCCATATGAAGGCAGGCTGAGAAAGTTGGGGCTGTTCAGCCTGGAGAAGAGAAGGCTGTGTGGAGACCTCATAGCAGCCTTCCAGTATCTGAAGGGGGCCTATAGAGATGCTGGGGAGGGACTCATCATTAGGGACTGTAGTGAGATGACAAGGGGTAACGAGTTCAAACTTAAACAGGGAAAGTTTAGACTGGGTATGAGGAAGAAATTCTTTACTGTAAGGGTGGTGAGGCACTGGAATGGGTTACCCAGGGAAGTTGTGAATGCTCCATCACTGGCCGTGTTCAAGGCTGGATTGGACATAGCCTTGGGTGGTATGGTTTAGAGGGAGGTGTCCCTGCCCCTGGCAGGGGGGTTGGAACTAGATGATCTTAAGGTCCTTTCCAACCCTAACTATTCTATGATTCTATGATTATGAAAAGCAGCCACTCCGAAGCAAAGCTCAGCTCACGCAGGCAGCTCAGACTATTGACAACGGGTAAAGAGGAAAAGAAGGATGCAAAGAAAGAGGAAAAGAAGGATGTAAAGAAAGAGGAAAAGATCTCTCCTGCAATCCCTAGCACACCCAGAGTCTTGTTCAGGCTACCAACACACAGGCCGACACAAAGACGTGATGACTACAGAGTTGGCAGGTAAAAGTTAAATAGTGGTACCTGCCAACTACAGAGTGAACGTGATGCTGAGAAAACATGGGAAAGTGCAACACATGAAGCGATCCAAAGGAAACCAAAATAAGCATCTATGTTATCTCTGTCCAGACGCTTATAGCTGGGGTCTGATCACAGTCCTATTAAGGTCAGTGGAAAGATTCCAGGTAGTCAGGGCCGAAGCCGGGTTTGGCTCCGTATCTCTGGCTCCAAGGCTTTGTTCTGGGACACTAACAAATATGTTTGATGGTATAAGAGGGCTAGAAACACCATCGCTGCCTCTCAACTGCACATCTCAGAACAAAGATCTGGCTCCACAGCCTTGGAGGAGAAAGGCAGCTCTGTCTGCTGCAGAAACACATTGCCTGATTCAGATGCAAAACCTCTAATTTATGCGGACAGACATATTTGTACACACACAAACATGCCAGCTTTTCATCACAGCATGTGAATGAGTGGGCTAATAAAGAAAGATGACATATCTTTCTTTTACACACACGCAGTCACCTACACAAAACCATGATAAAAATATTTTGTAAAGGCAGCGGTCAAATACACTGAATCGAGAATGGAAGAACGAAGACTGCCTGTTCGTTCTGATACAGTCTTAAGGATTAAAGTTAAGCAATTATAGTATTGTCTTCAGTGCTACACTAACAGTTCCTGTTCTGTTCTGAGAGAACATCTTGCATTAAAAATATCCTTTCTTTTTTTTTTTCTATCTAAAGCACTGGGGAAAAACAGGAAACAAAACTCAAGTCTTTATTTTTAAAGGTTTCTGGAGTTTTCTCAGGAAAAGCAAAAGCAGAAACACAGAGATGAGGAAATGTCAGAGTTAGGGCTGCCCAAAGATGGAGATGCCTTTCATTTACTCATTTGCCCAACTCCAAGGAAAGTGAACCAAAACTGCACAGCCTGTCCTGGCATTTGAGTGACTAACTGCAAACTCAGCGGCAGTCTTTTAACAGAACTCATTTGGGTATTTCAATCCCAAGGGGACATTTTCTTGTTTGTGTTTAGAAAAGGAAGATGAACACCGTGCCACAGCGTTGTCACCATCACTGGTGCTAGCTGAGCCTCTGGCAGTGGTCCAGGCTGCCATCCCCCATGGGAAGAATAGCCTGAAGGAGGAGAGACTTCAGCCAGATGTCTGGTGACTAAGTTCACACGTACTCTCCTTCACAACTATTCTCTGCCTGAGCTTTTCTGTCTTTTCCCCTCCAAACTGTCCCTGCTCCATGCCTGTCATACCATTTTTCCACTCACCAAAGTTCCAGTCTCCTCATCCTGCCAGCCTTGTCCCTATTCCTCTGCTTTCCCAGCCCTTATCTCATTGCTTGGCCATTCTCAGCTCCCCCTGCCCAGTCTGTTTGCTGTGCATTCCCAATTGTCCATTATTTTTCCATCCCTTCATGTCTTACCTTCATCCCATACAGCTCACTCTCCTAGTTTCTTCTCCCTTGCCTTTCAATTCAGTTCAGGCAGCAACAACTGTCTGGGCTCAGCAGGATTCAGGGGCATGGCGGGGACAAGCCCTGTGCTCTCACACCTAGCACTGCACTGCCGTCACTGGGCAGGTCCTTGTCGTGGTTTAAGCCTAACTCATACAGCCCATTCTCTCCCTCACTTCCCCCACTTTCTTCCCCCCGCTCCCGGGGGGATGGGGAGGAGAATTGAAAAGAATGCAACTCCCACAGGTTGAGATAAGAACAGTTTAGTAACTAAAGTATAACACAAATCACTACTGCTACCACCAATAATAATGACAAGGCAAATACAAGGAAAGAATACAATTTCTCACCACCTAAAACCAAGCCTGACCACGCAGTGCACCCCCCAACCTTCTGGGTCTCTGCTCTCTGCTTTTACATCCTGGGCATGACGTGCTGTGGTATGGAATAACCTCTTTGGTCAGTTTGGGTCAGGTGTCCTGTCTCTGCTTCCTCCTGGCTTCCCCTCCTCCCTGGCACAGCATGAAACTCAGAAAGTCCTTGGCCAGACCAAAACATCACTAAGCAGTAACCGAAACACTGGTGTTATCAGCGCTGTTCCCAGGCCCAAAATTAAAAACACAGCGCTGCACCAGCTACCAAGAAGGAGAAAAATGACTGCTGCTGCTGAACCCATGACAGTCCTGTATGTCCCTGCACTGGACCATGCTCTGTGCAGATACACCTATTGGGGTGCAAATAGAAAAGTTCAAGTGAATCTCTACTGAGCACTTGAAAATCAGACTTTTTCCTAAAACTTGCTACTGAGGCTGATTTTAGCGACTACTGGAATGGGAAGGAAGTAGTAAAATATGCAGGATCAACCTGTGAAAGCATGCCCTCCACATTCAAAAAGAGTGACCCTCTCATCTTCAGTATGGGCAAATAAACTATATAAAATTTTGTTAATTTCAGAAATTATTTGACACTAAAACAGGTTTTGCATCTCTGTAGCATCACTTAACAGAGACTCTTGGAAACAGCTTGCAAGCCTCAGACAGCTCTATCCTCCCAAAGGGCAGGGGAATGATGGGTAAGCAGATGAAGAATGCTGAACAAGCTATCAGTGCACCCACAACCAGCCCGCCTGCCCAGGCTCTTTGGGTGATCTGCAAGGCACCCTCCTGGCAACTCCCTGAAGTTGTGACCTTCCCAGACTACACTTCAACTGTACAGTCACCACATCTAATAGATAGGGGGAAATAGAAGGTTTGCTCTACTGACTTCATTCCTTCTAGGGCCTCTCACTAGAGTGCCAGGACCTCTCCCAGAGAAACCTCACCCTCCCTTTCTGCAGTCAGAGATTCTGCTCAAAGACTCTCTAATATACCTTTATCTGCTGGCTTCTAGTTAACATTTTTAGTGTTCCATGCCTCCCTTTCCTGCTGAAAAATAGGAAAATCTTTTTTTTTTTTTTTAATCATCACCTGAACATATTCATCATCACTCAAAATTCAACTAGAACTTGCAGGCATGGACAATAATGGCATAACCTCAGTCTTGGTCTTAAAGGGACAGAGTATCCAAAAATGGGTGGAAAAAGAAAGCCATTATGCTTTCCAGTGTCTAGGTGAGATCCAGAACTCTATTTCAAATCACATCCAAGAGGTAAAAGAACTAAAGTCTTGAAAGACATCACTGAGGCTTCCCAGACTACCTTCCTACACTGACTTTACCACTTGGACCTGAAGAACCTGAACAACATGTTTTGGTTATTACAGAGAACTTCACCAAAACAGGCAGGTGCTGGCATGATTTTAGGGCTGTAGATGAAGTTCTCAGAGGAAAAGTTGTGCTCCACTTGGCAGTCTGTCTCCCCAGTCTATTTCTGCTGCCATAATAATGAAGTTGTTTGCATAAAGACCATGAAATGCAACTGATGAAATGCAGTAACATACATTGATACAGCTGATTGTGAATGCAAAGAAAGAAGGTGGGTGGAAAGGGATTTTCTTTGGTATATAATGAGTTTTTAGGGCTGGTAAACCATCAAATTAGAATCCAACTAAGGGTTTTCTGCATTTTTATCATTTTAAAGCTGAATGCCACAGCCTGGCAGCTCAGTTTGTACAGTTTCTTCCCAGGTCCTTATGGACTATAGAGAAACAATTATTTTTCTGTTCACACATCACTTGGCTTATGTTACATGCTTGCAGCAACAAGTAAACTCATGATTCTCCATGTCATCCCTTAAGTCTGGGTTGATATCTGAGATTTCTCAAGATAAAATATATGTCCACATGCCGAGCACGTTTGCAGCTACTGTGGTGGGAATGCCCAACCTGCCTCCTCCAGATGGTCTTAACATATTTTCATGATGGCTGTACACACCAAACAGCTACAGTCACATCATGCAAGTCCAGCGCTTCCCAGAACTGCAAGTTTGCTGTACCTACAGTGTACAGCTGATAAACCTGTTGTTTTTATTTTTCTCAGGCCCACAGCAACTGTGCTGTGTAGGGACAGTAAGTGCAATGCTTTCCAAAAACATCAGACTTCACCTGTACACTCACCATGGACCAAGGTTTCCAGGTGCATGGCAGCCCAGATAGATTTGTTGCCCATTAACTCCAAGTTGGTCACTGAACATCTGAAAACCCTGGGCAAATACAGAAAATACTTGACTGTCTGGGTAAGGCTTCTAGTTAAGAAAAAAGTGACCATATCAGTGGAAGTGCCAAAGCATGATGGTCTACATTGCCATTTGGCATTAGGATCCACTGGTATGGTCTGCCTACATCCAAACCATGGGCTGACAGATTTAAGTGGGTGGCAAATTAATGGCTGCATAGTTTATAAACAAATATTTTATTATTTGTGAAAGAAAATGTTGCATGAGTGCTTATTGTCAATGAAGGAGAATTATTTGTGCTCCATCTTTTGATTATCTCTTATGGCAGGAAAGCATTCTTTTAACTAAGCATGTGACATATTTGATGACAATATATTTCAAGATTATCAAAGTCAACTGTCAGGGAAATTAGATTAGTCATTATTAGTCCTCAGTAGTTCCCATGAGAACCTTAAAGAGTTGGTGGTTCTTCTTAAAAGATTAGAGTAAGCCTTGTAATGTGTCATGATGAAAGCTGTAAAGATTTGGAATAAAAGTCTTGGTTTCTGAAAGTAGACAGCTTCTAACTCAAGCTTTTAATTGCGCTGAACTTTTATCAGTAAGACAGAAAACATTGGAAAATGGCCTATATCTTTCCATGAACTGCTGGAAATGGTATTTAAATTCATTCCTCTGAAAGAATCTGATTCCTATTGGCTGCATCAATGCCAGCAACTGTTCTTATTTCCACACCATTTCTCCCTGCTCTCTTCAATTCTTACTAATGCAAGATGAGAAATGATGCTGATAAGCAGTCACAAGACTAATTATTACACATGGAATCCTACAGCCTTATCAGTGAAGCTGAAACAAAATTGGCAGAATATAAACCATGGCCTAAAAGTAAAGGTGGGGAGTTTCAAAGCAAATGAGATGAGGCTTTAGCTATCATGACTGGTCTGCGTTATAACAGAAAAACCCCTTCTGCATTGACTGTTATATTCCTTCCACAACTGGAAATTTCT
Organism: Ara ararauna; assembly: GCA_028858755.1. Classification (NCBI taxonomy): domain Eukaryota; kingdom Metazoa; phylum Chordata; class Aves; order Psittaciformes; family Psittacidae; genus Ara; species Ara ararauna. The sequence goes on from CM054379.1 coordinate 23,968,570, forward strand.
GTGATGTGAAAAACTCTGTGTGAAAATGGAAATCCCATAAATTCAAATAATAAAGGGTATCACTTCAGTAATATTTACCAAAGAGGCATTCAGATAAACTAGAATATCTGTGAACAATGACTTCTTCAAAGCACTAGCCAAGATTTCTCTTTGAAACAGCTTGTTTGAAGTCTCTTTGCATGACCATAAAACAAAAGACTCTCTGTTTAAAGGATTACATTAAAGGAGTCTTTTTTTCTGCATTTATTTGTTGGAAAATGCTGATGAGGGAGAGACCCCCAAACTGCTATGGAGGGTATTATGATTGTCATTTCAAAGAAGACTGAAAAGTTCTTTAGATCTTTCTCCAATATTGAGGTAATCGTGTCCTTGTACTTCCATTATTTTTTCTTAGGCCAAAATTTATCAAAGATCGTAATTTTGATGTTCTTTACTATCAATGCTTTCTTTTTGGTGTTTTTTTTTTTTTTATATATACATCCCTGAAGCACATAGCTCAGGTAACACAAAATCACTTAAACCCTTAGAAGCATGTAATAGCATGGGACTTACAAAAAGCAAGGTATTTGTTGACCAAGCTTTCATGCTCCTTACTTGCACAATTGGCCTACATGTTATTAGTTAAGACCATTTGTTCATTATACGTGAAAAATCATAATGTAAACAATGTGCAGTCATTGCTATGCTGTGTGGCTTTTGGTGACATGAGGTCCTTATGGCAACAGCTTTTTTCCTAGTTTACGTACATCAGTGCAGCCCCTCCAAAACCATTGAAGTAACAACAGCAGTAACACATTACGTCCCTATAGCCAGAGATTTTTAAGGACACAAAAGGGTCTTTAAAATGCTCCTGTGAGTATGTACCTGGGCACTGGTGGCACAAAGCCCATGGAAATTTATTCCAGTGTTCCCACAGCCAGCCCAACAGCCCCAGGTTGAACCAAAACAGTGGTCCAAATCTCAAACAGTTGCTTCAGAAGAATTGAAGACCCACTGTAGTGAATTTAGGCTTCCTGACCAGAGACTTGCTTTTTTCAGTTATCTTCCACAAGCCCAACTAGAAGCAGTCTGTGAGCAACTCAGCTATACCTGGACCAGTGAAGTGATAAGAACTGCAATGCCGGCTCTGCCCCAAATCACTCCCACGACTTGACATTTAGCACTCTCCTTGGCTCAGGTTTGGCCCTGCTCAGCTCTTCTAAGTAATGCTGAGGCACTGTTTGGAATACAGCCAGGCCAGAGGCCATTCCGAGCTGCTGATTATGGACAACACTTCTCTGTTTTGGGAAGGAAAGGGGATGGAGTCTAGCCAGATGGATGCAGATCAGGCCATGTATTTCTTGCCCTCGTGGCCAACAGCTCCTGTGGTTCAGCGATTCCCTGAGTCAGAGATGCAGTCTTTGGTGAGTTTAACTCTTCTAAATTAATTTTTATTCCATTAATTTGTCCAAATATCCATTTGACCCATGCAAAGCTTCAGCATCCTCAACATCCTTTGGCAAGCTGTTCCACAGCTCATTTCAGTGTTATTAATACCACATTTAAGTGTGATAGTAAATCTATCATGTCTTGGCAAACTCTTCTGGGGGGTTATGGTTTTAATAACTGTTAAAAAGGTTTTCTTTGCTTTCTGTCTGAGTATGTCTAGCTTCAACTTCCAGCTATTTGGTTCCTGTCAATGTCTTGTCCATTAGTTGGACCCACATTACCAAATACTTTCCCTGGGTAAACAGTGATGAAACCACTCCTTACCCCTCTTTTTTATATGCTAAATCAACCGAGTTTCTGAAATCTCTCTGAACATGCTTTCAAAACTCAAATAATTATCCTAAATATGTTCAGACATGATTTTTCTTTCAAAAAGGAGCCTTTTGTGGCTGTGTAAAACACACCTTGTCAGTAATAAATAACTTTTACTCACTCTTTAAGTTTTTGATGTCCTGAAGATGTTACAGAGAAACCTTTGGTCTGCCACCGTGAAGAAATCTTCTAATTGTAAAATAAACAATTTCACAATGCACATCTGGGAATACCCCCTTATATGCACACTGTGCTCCAAAATAAAAGTGGATTTTACTCCAAAAATATTAGTACGAGTTGGAAACATGCAAAGTATAACAGAATATAAACAGCTTATTCAGCACTATATGCTTTGGGAAGGTTTTCCATGGAGACAATCTCTTTCTGAACATGAGAATGGCATTAATTTGTCCATACGCATATAGAATCATAGAATTCACTTTGTTCCACTGATTTTCTTGGAGATCAGTTAGAAGATGAGCAGAGATCTTTACAATAACTTCACACCACCAAATGCAAAACAGTAGATCTTCTTATGAGATACATATTGCCAAAGGAACTAAAAATAATGTCAATACAGTTCTATTGATTTGGCAGTAGAAATAGTGCTTCATGTTAGACCTGGATTTCAAGTATATTTTTTCTCACATCTCTATATTGTTCTGTTGCGCAAGATTAATGTTGAAACATGATCTCCCGGTTGAATGAAATTGTGAAAACTGAAAACTAAGTATGCATTCAATTTTTTTCATAGACATTATACAGTGATGACAGCTACTGAAAAAAATAACCCCTCTTTGAATCTTGATTTTCAAGCCCCTACTGCTCCTCAGACTTCCAGGCATACACTGTAGATTTCTGACTTCTATGAAAGGAACAGATCTCCCTGATTGCTAATCTTCCATTTTAAACATCCAACTTGCCAAAATCTTATGACTCAATTTACTTGGCTGAGATTTCATTTTCTTCAGCAGTGACATTACAAGCACTCACTGCACAGAGATGTAAATCCTATTCAGATATGCTGTATATCCAGGATCCTTGCTGAGGCTGAAATGAGTACCTTTTGAGCAAAAACTGGTGAAAGGGCTTACCAAAGCAGGTGACTTTGAGCAATATTACCACATTACACGTATTAATCTTTCAAACTCTCCAGAGTACCTCCACAACATCAGACCAGGGCCAAGTAAAATCAGCAGCATTTGAAGGTTAGCAGGAACTGTTCATCACTGCTGAGCAGAAGATCTGAGAGGACATAAGAAGGATGTTTGGATTTTCTGCTGAGGACTGAGAATCCTCACAGAAACCCAACCCTCACATTTGGTGTTCCACAGGCTTTCACCAAAGCCCTGCTGCAAACCAGTGCTTTTTTACCTTGTGAAATTAAATAATTTGAGTTAAAATCATTACACTGGAATCTGAAACCTGATATGAACAAGATGATTCTCTTTCATCTTCAAAGGCATTCTAGGTACCATATAATAAACATTATTATGTCACTTGATTCACAGGACTGACAAACTAAATTCCTACTATACTGGGATGTGCAAACCAGAAGAGGGACTTCTATTTTGCTAATTCTCTCCTCCTTTGTTAAAATTAGATTTCAACATATCATTAGAGTCCATTTTGCCATTTACTGCAAGAGAAACAAGTCTGTGCCAGATCCACCAGTACAGCAGATATAAAATAACTTTTCAGATACCTTGGGATCCTCTAAACAGCATTATTCTGGGATTTTCTGGGTTGCCAATACTTTAATAGCACTAACCTTGCTTTGCAACTGACATCAAAAGAGATATTCAGGGATTTCAAACCTTCTTTTGAATTTTAATTCATTATCACGAGGTAAACCCTTGACTCTCAGGCACTCTCCCCCACAGTGGGATGCTGTAATCTCAGAGGAAAGGGCTTGAATCTTTCAAACAAGGCGGGTTAGAGTTAGTTCCTCTGCATTTCTTTCCTCACAGACTTTTCTCATCACCAGTTTCAGCTTCCCTTTAAAATAAATTTTCTATTTAATTCTGCTTTGTCTCTAGCACTGCTAAAACCACGACACCCAACATTGTTTCACAGATTAAAAAAAAACCCACAACAAAACACCAAAAAAAAGGGGGGGCAAAAAAACAAAGCAAAAAAATTCTCTGCCTTTAATCTTTCCTACATTTTTCTCTGGGGGGCAAATTTCTTTTAATCACTTTCCTGAGCACAATTTAGCACATGCAATTATACTTCAAAACAAAAGGAAGTGAATCACTTAACATGATGTTTTGATTTTCAGAAATACTAAATATAGTTAATCTAAGAATTTCTCACTGCTTTTTTGATACACTTGTTATTGCCAAGGACAGAAGTGCTTCCTAGGTGAGATTGAAAAACATGGTGCGGCACTTGTTACAGAGCAGTCTTTCTGAAATACAGACTTGCTGTCTGGAGGGGTTATGGTTCGGGTCTAACACGTAGGAGTGCTGCAAAATAACCTCCTAAGGTTCTGGCACTGCTGCAGTCCAGCTTCTAAAATAGTCTTGTTTCTTTTGTTTTCTTTTTATTACCATTATCACCCTCATTCACACTTAGGTCCTAAAAGCCAGACCTCCCTACACCTGTGTAATTGTTGTTACGCACAACAAAAAGGATGTTTCCTGAAAGACAAGCAATCCTCTCTCCATACAGTAATCTACACAGATGACTATAAGGACATCTACATAGACTTTCAGAGTAATCACCTGCGGGCATCTTTCTCAGGGTCACTGCATCTATCTCTTGGCGCTGCCCCCCATCTGACGTTTGTTCTACAATATCTTGGTGCCTCTTCAATGTCATATGTCTTAGATACAACCTTTGCAGCTGATGAGAAGCTGGTTTGCTCTGATGTTCTTCTCAATGGTTGCTTTCCATCTGTGCAAGCATTTCCCTTCTGCTGGAGACCCATCATGCTTTTGCAACACCCTTATTCATTAACAATCATTATTAATTTATCCACTCTCACTTCCTCCTGCATTGTACACCATACTCTGATTAATAAACCAAAATAAAATACTAATCAGGATTAACAGCATTATTATAACCCAACAAATTTTATAGAATTGTCATGGCTAGAGAGGAACATTAAATTACAGCTGAAGAACATATGCAGGGAACACATGATACTGAAAACCAACATCTCATCTGGAGTTATTCGTAATTAAGCACCTACAATAGACCCTTCATGTACACTTCACTGTGCCTGAAAGCAAGAGCAAAATGAGCTGAATTTTTCCTTTGGTTTATGGTGTCAGAAAGCAGTAAGGTTTTTGTCTTAGGAGTTCCCTATTTTCTACATCATGTGTGCTGGTCATCTGTGGGGGAACTGACATTGCCAGCCATGCTAGTGAATGGCTAAGTAGCATTAAGCACTTTTGGAGCCTAAATTCACTTTTCTAAGGAGACACACAGGCACCTGGCAGGAGACCCACAAAGCACACAGGCATTACAGCACTAAGATGTTCAACAGCCTGTTCCCAGGCACTTGCTGTCTCATACAACAGAGCTGAGTGAAGCGTTTGGGCTCCCCAAACAGAGTTTCCTGACAACAGGGGCCACATAAACTAGTTGATGGAAAATCTTGAGGTGGCTTCCAGCCTCACTCCACTCAAGAAGTGTTGCACTTGGATGATGTTCACAGCTCCACAGGGTGGAGAGCCCCATTCCCACCCTTCGCTGGATCATCTTTTTGCCATAATACACAACCCCAGGATGCAGGAAACGGGAGTTCACATCATTCCCTGGCCTAAGGAAATGCTGTCTGCACATCAGAGGGCTGGTTTCCAGGGTTGTTTTTTCCTTCAGGGAGAGAAAGGAAAACTTTGAAAAGCTTTTCCAGCTGTTTTTAGGGTTTTTAACTATGAAATCAAAGAAAGGGAAAAAGAATATAAAATTTTGGACAATGTAAAAATCTGTTCTGAGTTAAATTTTCCCTTCCTCTGTCCCATGAAAGCTACCAATTGACTCTTGCTGTTCAAGGAATAACTTCATACACCACTAAAACTCCTCTGCCACTACGTAAAATGCTAGAGGTGTATAAGAAACAGCCAGCCATACCTTACCAACACTCTGCTAAAGACAGTAGTGACAAATCAACCATCGCAGCATGGTCAGTGGTGAATACAGGAGCTATTAAAGGGCCCGACCCAGCACTGCCATTTTGGCTGCCGTCTTTGAACTGTGCTGGAAGTCTTCTTTTCCTGATCTATAGTTAATCTGCTCACAAAGTCACACAGAATGTGAAATAATAAATCTGACAGGCAATTTTTTGTTGTCTGCCTTCTGACTGGTTGGAAAAGAAACTCAACTTCTGGCTTTTCTCCACAAAGATTATGCCCTGTTTCACTTAAGAAGAATGCATTTTTCATAAGCAACTATTTTACATTGCAAACTCTGGGCTCTTATTCCAGACAGATAGACTACTTTTAATAAAGTTTTCCCCGAGTTCTCAGCTGGCTTCCAAGTGCACGACTGTTCAAGTGCATGACTGTTAATCTAGAAATACTGTAGAGAACTGCACGCAAAGGTATATTCATTGGGTCTGGGGCTGCACTCACTGAAATAGCCCTTTAGAAGTTAAGAAAAATCACAATATATTCATAAAGGTAGAACACATTTGAGCATAACACATAATTATAGAGAGCCTGTACTCAGTCTCAGAAGGCTGTGATCACAACCAGCAGCTGCAGTTGGGCAGGAAACACTTTTCCTGCCTTGTAAATATTCCTGGGATTTTAGAAATGCTTCCCATTTACATATGAAGAAAAAGCGTTATTTTACAGTTTTCCTTCAAATGAAAGAGTGGAGAGACAGGCAGACAGCTTACAGGGCTGTGGTTAGGACTCTCACTTGGGATGAAAGAGATTCAGAATCAGATTAGCTGTGTTTGCTTTGATTTGCAAAGGGAACTGATGTGCTTGGCTCTAAGGGGCTTTTTCATCCCTTTCAGTTGGAGATTTTCTGTACAGACAACTGTTCACCAGATCAGGAACTTGAACCTAATTAATCTCCAGGGGAGGCTGATGCCAAAACCACCTGCTTTAGGCACCCAAAGTGGCTATGCATGGCAAGTACAAGGTAGATGGGTAAGGCATCACAAGGGTGATTCAGATTACTCAAATTCAGTGTCTAGACTCCTGGCAGTGCTCTTGGGCAGAGCTGCTGCTTCTGAGACTGTCTGGAGTGCCCATGCCAGGAGCTACCTCTGTCTGCCGACCCTGGGCAACTCTGAAGAGTGACTTTGTGAGCAGGTACATACCAAGAACCAACTAACAGGAATGGGTGCTGTCTGTGCCACATGTACCTCAGGTACAAGCAGCAGGACCCTCCTTCACCAGCAGCGCAGAACACTGACCTTGCTTTGGTGGGTGGCTGGCTCCTTCTGCACAGTAGTCTAGGAGCCCGCACCATCACCCACATCAGCCCTTAAAGGGACATAATCTATCATTCAGGATAGAAATTGAGCTAAAGTGGTTTCTGTCCATCATAAAGAAACCATGCCATTGCTGTGGAAAAACTCATGGGAGTAGAAGAGATGACTCAAATTGGGTTCAAAGTAGTCTCCCAAGAAAGAATACCTTGTGGCTCTTTCTCTACATCCAACACTATGCCCCTTGTCAATGGTGGCAAGCCAAATATAGTCCTCGTTGCTTTCTCACCTGCAATTTGCATACCTGTATCATTCTCCATGGACCAAAGGAAGACCTTCAGGATTCTCCAGCTCCAGAAACTTCCCGTATTTAAAAGATTTCTTAAGGTGTTCATAGATTCCCAGAGTCATGGGAAGCTCGGCCAGGACGGGATCTCACCCAACCTCCTGCATATTGTAGGAAATGAATTATCACACAAATTCCCCAGCATGAGCACAGTTCAGAGAAGCAAACCATTACATTACAGCAGTTGCTTTTTATTCCTCTTTGTTCTTTTCTACTTATCCTCTTCTCCACCAAACAAGCAAAATGAGGGTGCAGGAGACAAAAAACATGAACAGAATACTCCTACTTAGAACTAGTTTGGCTTAGGTAGTTACTCTGGAGAGGAGAGGAAGGCACTGGAAAAACTCTTGGAGAAAATATTTTCTACATTTATTTTTTCACCTTCTTTGTCAAAGTCAAAATCATTTTCAAGTCAGGAAGTTTACTTGTACTCAACCCATTTACTGGGACCAGCTCTGCTCTAGAAAGCTCAACCCCCATAGAATACCACATTTTGAGGCCCAGAAACCTAGGAAGGGGTACGCATGATCAGCGGTTAAAGTATTTCTCATATTTTCCTGTAGCTGCTCTAAACTCTCTGTAACGAGGTCTGATGACAGGCTGGCTGGGGATGCACTTGTAAACGAGTGCTCTTGAGGTGATAGCCTAATGAATGAAATTTAACAGTGCATGATTTTGGAAGTTTCTCGCTAAAGAAGTCAGCATTTCTCGCTGAGTTTTCCAGGAATATCTTTAGGACGAGTTACAACATACAGCAAGTAAAGGTGTCTTTGCATTAATACATTTTAGATCCTCTCTTGACTCCATGGTGGCCCCACCTGCTTATTGTGAAACCATTTCCAGAGTCTTGTTTATCATATTTTTTCTCTAAACTCATTATTGCCTGGTTAAATTGGATACTCTCTTTAAAGCAAAAGCAATTTATGTCTCAGAGAGCTCAGAGAAGGCAGATGGAAACGAAGATACCCTGGATGTACTGGGGAAGGATGAGACTTCCTGGGGCTAGTTTGAGCTGGCCATCCACATCTTTGACCTTCACCCCATGCATCTCACATCTGATTATCTGTGAATGGATTCATTTAAGAGCCATGGATTCATTTAAGACTTTGGGATTTGACCTTTCAGAAGTAGTTTACATCAATGGCTATAATGCTTAGGTAAATAGACCCAAAAGGAGATGAAAGAACCACAGTTTAGCCCAGAGATGACAACCTCAAGAAACTCCATCTTAGGAACTGCTGAGAACACTGCTTCGGTTGGGTTTACTTCTGAAATCTTCAAACATAGGTTGGCCTTGGATTTTCATCCTTTTCAGAAAGGCTTGGCCAAGACATTTTGCAGAGTTGTATGAAGTGAGATGGGTAGACAACACCCAAAATGCTAAAGGACCCTGGAATTTATTCCTCCCCACAATTTTAGCTCAGCTGCCTAAAGGCTGCAAGGCTCCTGCAAGTAATGCCACATAAGTCACTGTAGAGTGAAACGCAGGTGGGGAAAAAAATACTTTCTGTAGGGGATGAAGTAAGCCTTATTTTTTAATTCCATTGACTGCACTGTTTCTCCCAGTCATTCTTCAGGCAGCAAGAGAATAAAAAGGATCCTTTAAAAATAGTGAAAAGGAACATCCCTGAAAAGAAACATACGAACACACACACAAAGAAAACAAGCAGTTGTTTTCATAATATCCATCACCCATCCATAATATCCATCACCCATTCAAATCCTCCCTACCTCTTGTTCAAATAGACATCTCTATTACCTTTCCCTTTTACCTTTCAATTACCAAGCACATCACGCGTTACCAGGCCAGTCTTGCAGCACTCCCTCAACTGCAATGCTGAATGGAGCTTGGATAAACCAACAACAAAATCAATCAACAAACAAAAGAATATTTACTTCTCTGGATTTCTGTACATGCTGATGCTGTAGAGCAAAGTGGAGAGCATGAAAGGGCAAGCATGACCTTTAGTATGAATTTTAGTTCTCTTGACCCTTATTTTGGGCTTTTGCATGATTCTGAGAATCATTTTGTTACATAAAGGCAGTTGAGTTCTGATAATGTGATTCCCTTATATTCCTGTTCAGCAAGTCTTACCTTACACTTCTTATCTCTCCTACAGCTTTACTAAGGTGGATATCACTGATCATTCTGACAGGAAAGGAAACAAGTAGATTAATTAAGTGTTTTCTCCATAGTCATACAAGGGATCACTGACAGCTAGGAACAACTACCCTGACTCAACACCTAACATCTATATCACTTCTCCACTTACAGCCATCATGCAATGCATTCCATTAGCCATCAAGCCACCATGCCTACATGGGAGTTTCTGGCATTTATGTAATATGATGTAATAATAAAATAATAAAAAAACAATAAAATTATAATAATAATGAGAAGGACATGTAATAATTGGGCCAGGGAAGGAAGAGAAATGAGGAAAGCAATTAACTGAGACCTGAAAATTTTTAGCAGATTTCTCTGGGATGTGCTCTCCAGTACTTTATTAAACCACCCAAAAGACTTCTTATGACTAAAGATGTTTCATCACCAAGATGTTCCCACATTCAGCAACAGCTTTTGCTCAACCCCAACTGACTTCTTTTGCAACAAAAACATCCCTGAGCTCTTACATCACCCTGGCTGTGGACACAGCTGCAAAATCATGCCCTTCTCTAGCCAATGTAAGGCAAAATATTTATTTTAATAGTGCTAGCTAAACTAATTTCATTCATAATTAAATCAGCAGGTTTTTTTTTTGGGTCTTTTCACTGACCACCCATTCATCACTTCCAGCCACAGAGTTCAAAGAGCTGCTGTGGAAGGCACACTTAAAAAAATCTGTTCAAAACCCAGCACAGCAGAACGGCAGACACAAGGGCCAGAGTGTCAGCCATGCAAGGCAGGCATCCTCTGCCATCACAGCCTGTCGGCCCCAACTAGGGCTTTGCAGAAGACACACTGAGACACTCCAGCCAAGATTTCAACAGCAACAGGCACCTTAGGGCATTCATTCACTGGCAATGGAAAATGCACTGGTTGAGCCAAAGAAGGCCCAACCCACATTCAACCCATTGTCCTGGCATCCCCTTAGAGCAGCAGACGGTCCTAGTGGAACAGAGCTGTTTGGGTCCTCTGATCTTTACCAGGGTGTGGACACACACAATCCACTATGATGCACACTGAACCCATGTTCTCACGTATCTGGTGTGGGTGACCCAGGAAGCTGTACCTGCTTTCCTGCAGTTATCATTTCACAGCTACCGCCCTCCAGACATGAACTGCTAAGGTGCACCACAGTGCAGAGCTATAGAAATGGTGGTGCACAGAGGGACTTTGCAGCTCTGCCCTAGGATACTTCACACATGCTGCAAGAGAAGAAGTCTGTAAAAGATTTAAAGCTAAGAGGTTTAGGCCAATGTTTTAGACCAGCGGTGTATCTTGAGGGTATCTTCCATCAAGGAGTTTCCATGCACTTTGTAGTACAAAGAGAAGCCAGCTTTCTTTTCCAAATAACTGCATGGTAGCAGAAGCAACAGCAAAAAAAAGGCTATGATTTGGAGCAAAGAATAAAGACACCAGACATTAACCTCTGTAAGCCCCAGGCCCCAGCCAGTAGTCAGTTTGACACATCTCCAGGATAGGTAGGCAAAATTTTCTTCTGGATTCCAACCTTTTATTCCTTCATATTTTTTCCCTGAAGCTTTTTATATTTCCCCTTCTGAGCAGAATGGCTTACTCCGATGCATTTCCTACCCCAGCCCTTCCCAATCTGATGCAGAACTTCCCTCATATCAAGAACACCACTTTTTTCAGCCAGTTCTGTACCTCTCCCTCTTGTAACCACAGGTGGCTACCTCCAAAGTGGTCAGGCAATTTCCAAAGATGAGCAATATTCAAATTGAACAACCTAAATTTCAATGAAGGACACTATGTTTATTTCCAATATTCCTGCAAACTGATACCCCTGTTAACTGGCCAAACAGCTGGTGGAGAATTTGGTTTACCACCACAGTTTGAATTATGACAAAAAGAGAAACACAGTTTTTCACAACAACTCACATTTCACAGTGACCAGACCTTAGTCTCCTTTTTCATTTCCACTTCTTGCAAATACTTTGATCAACTTTCCAGTCTCTACTCCAGCCACTCCTCCACAGCTAACGGTTCCATGGAGCCAAGCTCTTTTGATCTCCAGCATCCGTCACTAAAGCCAGTTAGAACATAGACTGATAAAACAGAACATGAATCAAGCAGTAAATTTGTGGTTTTCATTCAAACTACACAGGAGCCAGTGGCCACTACTGGTTTAGCTAAATCATCCATCCCCCTGACCAGCAAAGTCTGAGGTCTTTTCCTCTGGAGAACTAAACTAGAAAAACTTCTGATATTTTTGCTGTCAGAAGAGGATCCTGAGCTAGGAAATATTTATTTTAGTGGAAAAAGCAATTATCTTATAGTAGCTGCTCTGATGGAAAAAGTGTCTCTTAAAACTGAGCAGAAGGATAGGTATGATTTCCACTTAGGTGATATATCAATCAAGATAAGAAATAATCAATTATACAACTCCTCTGAAATATTATACAAACAGAGAAAATGTGTCTATCTGAAAACCCAGAAGTGAGGAACAAAAAAGACTTGGAACAAATCCAGATAAACCAAACGTCTTCTTTTAAACTCAGTAACTAATGAAAAGAGAGCCTCATAAAGTGGTAAATAAACATAAACTAGGAACAGCCCTGACTGGTTCTGTACAAAGTGACCAGAGTTGAGAAGTGACCCTCAAACTTCAGAACGGCTTCGCGTGTGGAAGGATGAGATCTGCTTGGAACACCGGAACCTGAGGAATGTTGCATGATGTGATTTCCAGAGAACTCTAAGGAGACCTTGCCCCTGTTCTCAACAGGTGCAAACACCTTTGGTGTTTTGCTTGTAAAAGTTGCCAATGTGAAAATTTTGGGCAATCATCTATGGAGGGGAACAGTCCCACACAAGATAATGACCAGTGGCTGTGCAGGAACAGGCAGTAATGACGAGTAGGAAGAGGCACCCAAGCCCTACACACAGTGCTCTAACTCCCATCTTGTGAGGGTGGCTTTGCTTGAAAGAGCCATGAAATGCTCACTTTTAAAAAGCCATTTCGAAATGTTTGTGCAGTCTGTGGTTGGGTCACTTTCATTTATGGAGTTCCACAGCCATTGCTGCACCGAGATGCCCAGATGCCTGAAATGCCCATTGCCCAATCCCCACTCTGCCCTCAGACTTGATCCCATTGATGCTCTGCTTCCTCCTAGATATCTGCATACCCACGGGTGCCATTGCCAAGCATGCACTCAAGCTGTGAAACTGATCAAACTAAACCTTTTTTTCTCTTGGGTAAAGTTAAATGTGAATCCAAGCCCTGAACTAAATGGCAACAAGCATTCAGGAATTTCAAGTGCAGACTGGACATAAGACTCAAGCCTTGGGACATGTCTATTGCTAAATGTTTTGCACCAGACACATATTTTATCGGATCAGAATCACATGCACACTAATGAATTCAGTGAAACAAATGGCATTGCAATTACTGTGTGCTGCACAGTAATTGTCAGACAAAGGATAGCAATGAAGCAGAGACTCACATAAAATCAGATTAAAAACTTTAACTCTTAGTGCATCTAAGCACCGTTTCCATGGCTCTGTAATGATCCAGGGAAAGAATTTGCAGTGGAAAGCAAAGAGCCTGTCTCTGAATTTGCAGTGAGCAGTTCACTGCTGTTAAGGCTGCAAACACTAGCTATAGACAACTGAAATCTTCAGAGTGCACATCTTCCCTGAACTCTAATTTACGTTTAAAGGCTTAAGAAGGATTTATCTTCAGAACCTGCTCAAGGAGCATTACGTGAAAAGGGAATGAATAAAGCAAAAAAGCTATAAATGTCTTTGTCAATAAAAAACCGACACTGAGTAGCCATGCAGCAGCCAAATTGAGTGGAGCACATCAGGATGAGCACTGTCATCTATGTTAAAAAGGTTTTCTAAATTCCTCATCAGCATTCCTTGATAATGCTGGCACAAGGTGGTAAGGGAGGCAGATGTGTATATGTCATGAAAGAATATTACTTTGTAAGTCATCAACTGTTCTAAATCTCTTTCTCACACAGCGACCTAACAAGCAGAGAAAGTTAGGGTCTGAACAAAGAGGTGATCATCCTACTGCTCTGTCTTTAACCAGAATCACTGCAAAGACTACCTGGAGCTAATTCTGCTTCCTGCTGGCATAAAAAGGATCAGACTTGGCATATTGTTCTACATGTCCACTGTGGCTACTGGCAACAGAAAGCTGCTGAAAGAAGTAAATTTGTTTTTTCACTCTGAAGAACATAACTAGCAGAAATGACTGGATAAAAATCTGGGCTACATATTACTGCCTTAATTGTATTTCCTATTTAGGTTTCAACTCCTAATGATAAATTCTTACTACTTACCACTTACTTGTAAGTTCTTACATCTTACTACTTACTACTAAATTCTTACTTCACTCTTGCCCCAAATTGCAATCCCTGTGCTTCAGGAGTGTATTAAAAAGGCAGTCTGAAAACAAACTTTTGTAAACTTTAGTGTACAAAACTAAAGATTTGACGCTTTAATAGTCCTGTGGCTACATTTAGACAGAAATTCTACAGGAAGAAATGAAACACACAGGAAAGCAACAATGATGTGCCAACAGAAACTGTAAATGAGTAATCTGTAAAATTTCATTCCTTCTCTGCAAGACAGAGAAGGTAATGGAGAAGGAAAATCCAACTTGGAGTGCAGAGCCATGCGAGAACTCCAAACTTCAACAGGAAGTGCATGTACGATGATGCATTTCCTAGGTACGCCCCATTGTTAATCTCTCATTACTCAGATTAAACAGAAGCACACCAGTCTACTTCAAGGGAATAATAGTTCTTGTACAACACAGCAAATAAATTAGAAAGAAAGTAAATTCACCTTCGAGAGAACAGAAGTCAAGAAACAAAGTGCTTATGCTAGAGCCAGGCCTAAACGCTAAACCTGTTCTGCCTCCAGCCCAGCTTCAAGCACACTGACATTCAGCAAACCATTGTAAAATCCTGGCCAGATACTTTTCAAACCCCTGTGCAATTGAAAACAATAATTTATAAACCTCCTGGAAGCAGAATATGGAAGGACAGCAATCCTGCAAAAGCCAACTATACTAATACACAAAGCAAACTATACTAACACACACTCTTAAGGCAAGCTGGACTCAAGTACTCAGTCTCTTCAGCTCTTCTTTACACTTACTTCAAAATCTATATTTTTATTTATTAGTACTGATAAACCAGAGCTCCATGACATACTACCATTGTGACAGACCAACGCAATTGGAAACAACAGATTACCAACTTCAAGTTAATAAAACCATAAAATCACGCATAGATAGCCTTCTCTATTGCCTGTGTCCTCATTCTGAAGCAACATTAGTGTGTCTTCTGGGAATAAATAGGGCCATATAATGGCAATTATTGTCATGGGCTCACTGCAGACATGACCTCACCCTCAGGACTTGGAATCTGCCCCCGGCTGGACTGGAGTTCCCAAGGAATTTTAACGATGGGACGTGAGGGTCAGGCTAAGCTTGCTACCTCTTTTGCAAAATAGAAACCCATTTTGGTGGGGTGACTGAGGCTGAGGTCCCCTTAGTGTCTCCAGCAAATGGTTTGGTTGCAACAGGTAGCCAAACACACTCAGTGTTTAGTTACTCTAAGTGGCCTGACAATTTGTATGGTGCCAACCACTACATCCAAACACTTGATAATATTGTTAGTGAAAAACCTCTGGTTAGAGCTAGCACTTGCTTTCCTGAAACATCATTTGCCTGCTGTATCCCAAACACCAGGACAAAACTGTCTCATGCTCTCAGCTTTCACACATCTGTAGTTAAGTGACTGTGTTATCTGCTAGGGATCCCCATCTTACCCAGAATTCCAGTATTTCAGTAAGGAGATCAGCAGCACCCAGGGAGCAGGAGGAAATGAGTATATATACCTGTTAAGCTCCAGACTGCTCGCGCCTACTCCTTCTGGGAACTACCAAGCACTGTCAGAAGGTTGGTCTGCTGTAATGCACAACCATTCTCAACTCAGATAAGAAACACCTTGTGATTACTCTGTGGAAAGCTAACTCCAGCTCCCACTTGGCACCAAATATAAGTATCCCTGGGACCCAGTTCAACTGGTGAAGTCTTCATTTTGTCAGCCTCTAGCATAATAGTCCATTAATCTCAGTGAATTACCTTGTAGTCCCCATCCACCAAAGTGCCTGGCTACCTGATGAAATGAAGAATTATTTCTTGGGACTGTCACTACGGGTCAGCTCAAGAGCGAAAACATTTATCCAATATGATTAATCCATCATATCCTAACTGTCGCATCTGCCCTGTCAAGCTGAAAAGGTGATCAGGGAAGTTCCCAGAGACAATAGCAATGGGGCTGACAAATCGCACCTCTGTGTGGCATCCAGGGCACAAATTCCCCCCACTCCCACTGTAATGTTGGAACACAGCTTAATTTGAGGACAATGAATTTCAACGGGAGGCAGAAAGGACAGGAACTACTCAAAGGAAAGCAAGAATCATTTCATGAATAGTTCCTACTGCCTAAGTGAACTGAGAAAACGTGCAGGGAGAGAGAGCTTTCAGGGTGAAGAGAAGAGTGTTCAGATCCCACAATGAGCTTCAATACCCAGAAGCGCCATTCCTCCCACCTCATGAAATGTCTGGGATGTCCCAGATCTATACCATCACTTTGGTTTTAGGCTTGCTACACCATAATTATACCTCACAACCTGCAGGGTTGCACAACCCCCAGTAACAGACAGCAACTGACTGAATGGACTCAATCGTAGCTGGCCTCCTGTGTACTACTTGCCATTGTACCTAATCTCCATCCAACACTGCAGAAAAAGGCTAGCTGGTGCCTTTCATCCTTCACTGTCATCTAATCCTGAAACCTGGTTCATCTGCCAGGAAAGAATCTGAAATACCGCAACATCCATCAGTCCAGCATGTGCTAGTGAGGAGCAGGCTGTGGATTAAGCCTGACAGCACTGGTGAAAGAAGAAAGCATTCAGCACAGAGCACATATGTAGGGTGATTTACAAAGAAGGACAGGCAGGTTCTAGCTATTCATTCTTGAATATTTAATGGGCTTGCTCCAATTACAAGGCTTAGCCCATGAACTTCAGATTTACAATGCTAAGTATTTTTCTACGGTCAAGGGCGGTAATTGAAAGTCGACTTTGATATTCACATTAAAAAATACTGCTAATAGGGAACTGTTCTGAAATCAGCCCAGCATGATGCCTTTCAGACTTGGTAATAATGAATATATGAGTGACTTGCAACAGTCTACTCTGTGGAAGAAAAACAATCTGTCTGGTCATTTGCTTTTGTTCATCTTTTGTTGGGGGAATGGGAGGGGAGACAAGTCCCGTGGCAATAGCCTTGAACAGACTATCCCCATTTTGAATCTGCTAAGATGAAATATCTCCTTTCAACAACAAAGGCTGAACTCTGATCAAAGCCCAACAGCAGCACGCCCTGCAGTGGTAGACCCGATCCTAATTCCTGCAAGTGCCCGAGGGGATGTGAGACTCCCATCAGTCAAGTAATACAAAGACAGGAGAAAGCACTGTAATTTTCAGTTCAGCCCAACAAACCCTGCAGCCTCTTGGCTGGCAGTAACCTGGAATGCATCCTGCAAACAATTAGCAAGATGGCTTTTCAAGCCAATCAACACCACACAGCTCGTCTTTGATATCGTTTTATTCTTCCTCCCCTCCTTCCCAAAAGGTTTTTCAGGAACTCCACACACACGCGGCTGGGAGTACAATTATACAACAGCGGGCACAGTAGACATTCATTCAGCATGTTTCTAGGATCCCTCGTTTTTACGCAAGGGCCTCTGTGCCTGTTCTGCATGCACCCAGTGTGCGTGCAGTTACATGAGATGCTTGGACAAGCAATTACCCATCATGTGTGAATAAAGGCTTGTTTTGTCAAGAAAATATATATGTGCAAAAACGTATAGTCCTTTGCTGTAATTGTCTAAAATACCATCGTGGCATGACAGTGAGTTGCAACACGCCAGAGCACCAGGGTAGCCTGACTCTAAGTAATAACTTGTCTTCTGCATATATCCCCCCTCCCGAGAAGTTCCTCTCCTCTCCATCTCCATAAATGCAGCCACATATGTAGGACAATCACTGCTGTTAACAGACTGAATGAAAAAAGGCATTTTCTCTACTTAAAATGCAGCACAACTTAACAGCACCTTTGAAAGCACCAGATCAATTATCCCTGCTCGCAGGGTGAAAAGGGGATCTGCACCAACTACTTACGGGCAGGCAAGGTTTAGTAGTGGGCAAATGTGTCATCTCCACTCCCACCTTGCTTGCTTTCCCTTTGTCACTCCTGCCCCCATCAAGACCCAGTCTCTTGCTACCCAACCTTCTGCCTTACCTACAGGATCACACTATTATCAACAACCTACCAAGTGTTGCTGCTGAGAAATTAACTCTCAAATAGGCAAGTCCCTCACAGATAATGTGTCCTGTTCTCTATCAACCAGGTGAGGGTGGTCATGCTGCCAAGCCATTCTCGTTATGGTCACAACACGGAAAAGGTAGGTATCAACTAGGGGTATCCCCAGACTCATAAAACATCTCAGCAGCTCATACTTTCTTGCTGCTGAGGGTGATGGTGCAAGGGGCAACAGCACAGTATAAGGACCATGGGCTTGTGAGGCAAATTGGTCATTTACTGCCCAGAAGGAAATACAGCTTCAAATCTAGGTTCAGCTACGGCTGGCTGGTCTATGTGATGTTGCTCAAACTGTATGCTTCTTTCTGTCTCTGTTCCAAGGTGGAATCAGGGCTCCAGGAATCTCTACAAGTCACCATAAGTGTGGTGTGGTTTTTGGAAATTGGTAACTGTTAATGTAAATGTTTCCAAGTCAAAATACTCTTTGATATCTTTAAATACTTTAGGAAGATGGAATCACCCACTCTAAGTCTGTAGTTCTATTCTGTATCTTTTTTGATCAAGAAATATATTGCAAATTTCCTTTTCTATTTTTAGGAGTTCAATTATTTTAAGAAAGCGATTTATGTTTGTTGGAGAGACGCATTTCCATGCGCATCTGACAATCACTTCTGAAGGAGAAAACATTAAAACAAAGAGAATATATCATATTTGTCCATTAGCACTGAAAGATGACCTACCAAGCAATTAATAGTATAGAGCCAATCACTTAAATACTTATTTAGCAACTGGGCTTAACTGCTCTTTTAAATTCCTCTGAAATCCATAATATGTAAGTGTGTAGGTGCTTTATTGAACAGAGATTTAGTAACCTGCAAAGCCATGCTGCAGTGAAGAGTGTACACTGGCATGGATATGTTCTTTCATTTTCTGTGATCCCATGTTTATCTGTAGGTCTGTGAATTCCCTTTGTGCATCCTGACAGCTGCCTGATAAATTCATGACCACTGGAAAATGAAATAAACCCTGCTGCAACAGTTTACTGATAGCATCAGGGTTCAATCTAAGGCAAAAGCTAAATCACAGAAATCCACAGTTCATGCAGAGATCTCAGATTATTTGGTTTCAGAAGCTAAGAAGCACTGTCACTTTGCATTGGAATACAGGAAATCATAGTTCAACTTTCTATACAACTGTAATAGTGAGCAAGATGCAGATTTGGTGAACTACTGCGGATTTGGAGGCAGAAGGAAAACCGCTTGAGGCTTTTAAATTTTTATTATTATTATTTTGCATATTTTCCACAGAAATAGCTCTTTCCTGTGGCTCTTTTAGAGGTGTCTTTTTGTATTTGATAAGCACAACCTCAGACTGGGAACATACATCAAACAGCATATTTGTGATCTCTGACTGGATAATAGTCATTCTCAGGCTGATATTTCCTGTGCCAGGTTCATGATTATGAGCTCAAAAAATCACTCTATGGGCATAATTTGTAATCATTGCTTAAAAGTCAGTAAACAATTCCACAGTTAACTCCTTCTGCCAAATACAGAGGAAATGCAAGTGGCTGTAATTCAGTCAAAGCAAATCCAAAGCATATTTACAGAATCCTTGCTCTATTTCTTTTAAACTAACAGCTGCATCTGGCTATATCGTGTTGGTTTTCAATACAAAATTGCCAATAATAGCATGAATTGAGAAGATAGATATCTTGTTATCTAGGAAAAGCCTAATGATAGCCCAGCTGTGTAAGTTTTCTTACAGCTTGCTTGGCTGTTGGTTGTTGACAGAGCTGCAGACCCAGGCAGAAAACCAAGCCCCATCTGATCTCACAGAAATTTTGTCTTTCATTTGGGAAAAAGAAAACCACCATAATTTCAACTCCATTGATTCACCTGGTTTCATACGAACCTACATGTCTTGCAAAATCAAATTTTCACAACATGACTCCCAGAGCAAATAAGTTTTTGGTGAATGTTAGTCCTACAGAATTATCTGACACCCAAAATACCTTTTTCTCTTTCATTTCAGGAAAAAGTTCCTGTATTTTGCTCATACTCCTTGACTTTATCTTGCATGTTCCCCAAGGTTTCTAAGCATTAATATTTCCTCTTCTAAAAGATACCAGTTTATGTTTTTTTCTGCCCAACTCTTCACACCATCATCACTGCTAGATCCTTGGCATTACAGGGTCTGGCTGTATCTGACAGCCATGTAAATGCAAAGAAGGGCATAATTTTGAAGAGTTCATGCTCACATAAAAGCAAATTTAAAAAAAAAAAAAGATGCATTAGTACCAAGATATTCCACTAACTTTGTTTCTTATCGTGTAACTATAAATGTCAGGAATGAGTATCACACAGAGTGAAGGATGCAACCTACTTGAGCTAGGGGCCATGTTCAGTTAGTCTAAATTCCTAAGGACTTGAGTCTGCGGTTTCCTATGGCCTAGGTATCTTTTATGGCCTGGGACTAGCAATAAGAAGCTCTAGACACCAACTTGAAGGCTATCTCAACCTTCTCCAAACCCACCAGTCAGTGGCTGCAGTAGCAAAAGGCCTTCATCAGCCTGAAGTCTGCCTTATCGTTGCCTAGAAATTCCAGCCCTGAATCATTTCTATACCCGTGTGTATGCATCAAGAAGAAAAGCAGCCTGGGAGGATCTGCTCTTGTCTTGTCCACTCTGTACAAATCCTCTGCTCTCTCGCCTGGGGATTGGGAGGGGTACAGCTTCACTGTGAATCTTTCTCTCAGGCTGGCTGTCAGAGGGACAAATGGAGAACCAAAAGAACCATTTACCCAGATGAAGAAGGAATGGAGACACCAAGTGCCATTCAACTTTTCCTGCTCCTTCAAATCCTATGGGAACAGGATCCTGACTGAGCAGAAAAGCTACAGCTCCTACCTAGGAATGTAGCAACTAGGACAGGCAGTCTGCTTCCAGGTGGCAGTAAAATTTGTCATGCTCGGCGACAGCATTTTTTTCCTAGGAGCTTTATTTCTTCAGTTACTGATGCATTATCACCTGGCTAGCACTGTTTGTACATAGCTGAGTAAGCTTCAAGTGCATAAGGACTGTTCCAGAATACATAGTACAATTAATCAACTGTCTTTTCAACAGAGGTCACGATATTGCACAAAGCTCATAGTTTGCTAAGTGAAACCAGAGGGTTGTTCTTTTCCTCCAGCAAGCATTCGCCTTTCAAAATCCAGAGCTATTCTATTTAAGTGTTCAAAGCTTGCCAAGGGAAAGAATTTTGTTGGGCTGGTTTTTTTTTTTTAGCTTCTGGCAACCAAGAACTAATAAAGATTTTCCTGAGAGCCAGAGAATGTACAATATCTCTCCAAGTAAATAGCTGCCCGGTCTCTGACTAAAAACAGCTCAGAAAATGCATTCAGTTTTGTAAAGCAATTACACAAAATGTCCATGAACATAGCCCTGGAGGCTGCAGGCAGACCTTAGCTTAGGCAGTGACTTAGGTCTTCAGAGTGAAATGCTGCTTGAGACGCAGGGCTGAAAGAAGGAAAAAGGGACAAATCCTGAAGGATAGATGGATGGGGAGCTCTCTTTCTTTCTTTTCACCTGTGTAAGCCAAATTCCATGTAAGTTTACATCAATGCAGTCTGCTTCAGGGATGTCAGAATAGTTCACAGAACTTGTAGACACATGTCTGCTAGGGATGGAGGATCCAATCCATTCTGGGCCAGCAGCACTGGGGAAGAAAATGAATCATGGGGGAAAAGCAAGCAGCAGCACAGCCAGCAATGAGACCATACCAGCACTGATGGAAAGAAACAGAGCCCTGAGAGACAAGGGGATGTGCACGATCCTTCCCCTGCTGGCCAGGAAGAGTGGGCAGGGCAAAGCGGTGAACATTTTCTCTGCAACAATGACCTCAGTTTGTTGATTTTCTGAGCTCAAGGAGAATTAAAAAGTCCAGGCTTGAGTGCCCAGGAGCCTATCTATGACTTCAGTCCTTTGTACTCTGCAGCACGAAGGGTTTGGAAGTGGCTTACACAAATGGTACTTGTGTCTGCCAAGGAGAAGGGAAACTGGAGGCAGCTTTCCAAGAGGTTACATATCAGGACAGAAAAGAAAGTTTGCAATCCTTGTTTTCTCAAAAACTTCTAGGCTGACAGGGATCATTTGACAGGACCAGACTAAGAAGCATCTACACATGAAAGAGCCCCTGCAGATGTGAGGAGGTAGGAATCAAAAAATCCACATGCAGGCTGTGTCAACAGGAAGCAGAAATGGACTTGGGGCAGCAACCTTAAGACACACTTCAGCCACATCAATACAAGGGTCATCCATGTCTGCCTGCAAGTGTGTTATCACCTGAAAGACACCACCAGCTGGGTACAAACAAACTGTTATATTACATCAAGCAGTGTATCAGTTATACTTCCTGGAGGTGGCATAACTCCCTTCGTGAGCTAGGCTAGTTGGTTGGTGGTGCATGGTGAGGCAGCTCGTCTGCTCTTAGCTCCAGAAAGAGCGTGTGGGCTCCGGGCAACGCTGTGTTATGCAGATACTCCCTATTAGTCCTAAACCCCACAAAACCAACATGGAAGTGACAGAAGCTGAAACTGCACAACAGCACATCCATCTCTGTCCTGCATCATCCCTCCCTCACTAACCCAGGTCACTGCCGTCTTAGTAGGCCTTTCTGTGAGCTCCTGATTTGCATCCTTTGTCCCAGGCATTCACTTCCAACATAAGCAGTTAATCCCACTACGTCTAACGCATGCAATGGCTCTTGGGTTCCCTGAGCTGCTGAACAGCCTTACTGCTCTGTCCAGCCCTGGCGCTTCCTGGCAGGCTGGCAGCGCACAGTTGGTGATGTTAGCACGATGGTCGCATTCCACAGGGAAAAGATTGTAGAGCTGGCTCATAGAGAATGATCATACGGTCCAGAAACCCATGGCTGCATTTTCACCTCAGCCTAGCAAATCCTTCTGGGACCCTGCCAGAAGCCTTACAAAACAACCGCTTGCTCATTGCCTGGATAGCAGCTCTCAAAGAGAAGTGAGGGTTGGCAAGGATAGCTTTTCCTGCTCAAGGGCCGGTTTCATTGCAGGGGAAGCATTTTTTCCAGCCAGGCATGAAGGCAAACCATGGGAGAAATATCCCATTTCAAGGGGTGGGTTGAAGAAGCAGACAGCTGCACTGCTGATGGGCACAGCGCTTGCACAGATAAGGCCTATGTTGCCAGCGTTTAACCTGCCAACCCCTGTGGGTCTCTGGCATTAGAACAAGCTCTAGCAAGGAGGGCAAACAACTTCTGCCATAGGATCATAGAATGGTTTGGGTTGGAAAGGACCTTAAAGCTCATTTCCTTCCAACCCCCTGCCACGGACAGGGAGGGACACCTTCCACTAGACCACGTTGCTCCAAGCCCCATCTAAGCTGGCCTTGAACACTGCCAGGGATGGGGCAGCCACAGCTTCTATGGGCACCCTGTGCCATTGTCTCATCAACCACACAGTGAACAATTTCTTCTGCATATCTCATCTCAGTTTTCCCTCTGACAGCTTAAAGCTATTCCCACTCGTCCTGTCCCTAAATGCCCTTGCCAAAAACCTCTCCAGATTTCTTGTCAGCAGAGCAGCACATTGTAAAAATTAAGATCCCGTGGCGCTATGGGCTACCAACCAAAGTCCTGGAATATGAGAGGAACTTCGAAGGCATGGCCCTGATACAAGAAGCCGCGCAGCCTCCCGCTATGCAGAGGCGCAGTGTGCTGCCCTACCGCTCTCCCTTCGACCGCTGGGACGGGTGCCATCAGGGCAAGAAGGCAGCAAAACAGCACCCAGGTCCACAGAAAGAGTCTGCAGACCCTGTGGACGTGTGCCTACGAGGGAAACGGGTTCCTACCCAGTCTGGGACAGCAGCATTCCTGGGAAGACCAAAAGAGATGGCCCAGCAGGATGGCGAGACACCCCCATGGAAAAAGAAGTCTGGGGAACTTGATGGTGGCGGCAAGGCCGGCAAAAAGACCCTGCCAGGCACTGCTGGGAAGGAACAGGGCCCTGGGACACAAGGCGATGGGCACGGTCCTTCCCCTTCTGGCCAGGCAAAGTGGGCACTGCCACAGAGCAAGGGAGGGCCACAGGGGCAATCAGGCCAGGGATCTGAGAGCCCCAGCATCTCCAGGGGGCACATGGGGCCACCAGAACTGCCATTGGAGAAGAGTGTGCCTGTGCAAGAAGCAGACCACTCCATGGAAGGCCAGAGCAGCTCCAGTGAGGATGTGGGGACACCTGAGCTGCTGCTGTCAAAGGGGGCTGCTCCATTAAGCAAAAGCTCCCCACAGGCAAAAAGTCCCTCCCTCGAGAAGAGACCCTCAGCTCTGCCACTGCCTCCAGACTCTGCAGGGACCAATCTTCTGACCTCATTCCTCAGTGTCCTCCCCGATTACTTCAGGACCAAGCAAGCTGCTGTGGACCCGTGGAATCAGCTGGGTCATTGATATCAGGAGCAGCACCCACACAACACAGAGCTCCCCAGTGCCTTGCAGAGCCACCTCCACAGAGAATCAGAGCAGGGCAAGGGAAGTGCCCAGGACAGAGCCATCTCCAGGAGACTCTGCCCCCAGTGCAGCAAAGCCCCACATCCCCGCCAGATCTCCAGGCCCCGTCAGGAGCAGGAGCTTTCCCACAAGACAAGTTTCTTCTGCAGTGAGCCCATGGAAGCCTTTTCTGCCTGGGGAGGAGAAGCCCGCAGGAAGAGCCCGCAGACCCTGCGGACACGTGCCTGCTAGGGACACAGGCTGCACTCGGCTCTGGGACAGCAGCGTTCCTGGGAGGAGCACAAGAGATACCTCATGAGGGCCGGGAGCCAGCCCCTGCAAAGGGGAGCGCTGGGCAACAGCCAGCAGCACGGAGATCGTGCCGGGGAGACCTCGGAGGGGATTGAGAGCTGCCCTGCGCAGCTCACTGCCTGCCCCAGCCCTTTCCAGAAGCCTCCGCAGCCGAAGGGAGGCAGTTGGAGCTCAGGCGATCAGGGGCGTTCATGGCAGCTCTGAGCCGATGGGAGGAGCGTGTGCCACCATGAGCGCACCCGCCCTAGGACACGCAGGCGGCAGAGAGGTTTGCAACGTCCCTCAGCAGAGAAGGGAGCAGCCCGGGCTGGTGCGGCCCGCGGGGATGGAGCGCGCTCTGCCCATGCCCTAGAGCAGCGGCCAGGGCAGCACGGCTGCGGCAGGAGGCACAGCAGAGGGAGCAGTGCTTTTCCTGCCCAGCTCAGTCTGGGCACATCTCGGGTACTTCCAGCTCATGGGGCTGCTTGAGCTGGTCCAGTGACCCCATGTACTTACAGTACAGGGACTTCTTAAACCGTGTTTGCTTTCTGGAATGAACTGCAAAATACATGCCTGCGTGAATGTAATTAATATAATAGGGAGGGTGAAAAAAAGGCTTGGAGGGGCGCTACAACTACTTGAAAAGATGTTGTAGTGAAGTGGGGGTTGTTCGCTTCTCCCAAGTAACAAGTGACAGAACGAGAGGTAGCAGCCTCAAGCTGCACCAGGGGAGGTTTAAATTGGATATTAGGAAAACTCTATTCACAGAGCGGGTGGCCAGGCACTGGAACAGGCTGCCCAGGGAAGTGGTGGAATCAGCATCCCTGAAGTGTTCCAAAACTGTGTAGATGAGGCCCTCAGTGACATGGTTTAGTGGTGGGCTTGGGAGTTCTGGAGTAACGGTTGGACGTACAGCTGGGGTGCTTAAATTTCCCAGTGGAGATTCCATTACGTTGTCAGATGTACCTAACTTCTTCCCAGAGACAGATCAGGAGACAGTAACTTCTCATTTGCGGGCCTAGCCTTTACTTTGCATTAGCACTGATCTCGCTACCAAAACAATTCAGAAACTTATGCAGCAGCTTTGTTCACATTAATATTTATTATTGCAGCAACCCACATAAGGTTCCAATGTTTCTTGGTGGAATACTTTAGCAGCAGTGATTCTATAATTGATTCACATTAGACGTAGAAGTGGGTCAGCATCACACCTTGTGCCAGTCATTAGGAGGTGAATGGAACTGTCACTTACTGCGGAAAACAGAGGAAGATATGCTTGTGTTACACAAGTAACGAAGAAGATGGGCTAATGCTGCCCAAGTAAGCATGTTTCTGTATTACTCTGACCCTGCTTGATCTTCCCTGAAAAGGTCTGTGGAATGTAGTTTCCCAGTTCTACTGCCTTGGTCCGATTTGCCATCCCTCAAACCTTGATGGTGCAGAATTCACATAAGGAGACTGAAGTCCTGTGGTGTCCTACTGCTGAACCCATGACATGTGAGAAGAGAGACACCACCATGTTGGATGTGTTCCCTGTAACTCAGCAGTTTTCAGCATGCCCCAATATGATTCTTCATTCCTTATGCAAAGGGGCTGAAAAAGTCACTCATTTCTGAGTAGCGTTGACAGGACTGGATTATAGCAAGGCACAGTCACCAGATTTGCACAGCTGTTCTAAAGATTAAATGTGGTTTAGACAGCTGGCAGGCCCTTCAAGCTGATGCTCTTTCAGTGGAACAACACTAATACAATCCAAGCACCTTCTTCATAGTATGAGATTGAAGATGTCCTTTTTACATCTACAAGGATTATAGATTCACCTGGCCTAGTGGGAGGTGCCCCTGTCCATGGCAGGGACGTTGGAATCAGATGATCTTAAGGTCCTTTCCAACCCAAACCATTCTGTGATTCTAGGCAACATTTACCCTGGAAGGCCAGTTTAAAGTCAAGTCTCTATTTTCCCATGGAAATACATTTGTGAAGTTACTCTTTTTTTCCTACAGTACCAAGGCAGAACAGCGAATATTTAGTCATTTATCTGTTAGAAGAACCGATGCCTTCATGCACACTTGTTTACATATCTAACTTAATGTGGGTTTTTTTAGCTAGGAAAGAAGAATTTATATCTCTCCATTTTCTCCTTCTTGATTTTATCTTTGCCCTAAAATTCATAAATCCTGCCTGAGTTCTCTTTTATAGCCAGTTGTCGTGGTTTAAGCCTCTAACTCATGCAGCTCGTTCTGTCACTCACTTCCCCCTCTTTCTTCCCCCCGCTCCCGGAGGAATGGGAAGGAGAATCGAAAAAATGCAACTCCCACAGGTTGAAATAAGAACAGCTTAGTAACTAAAGTATAACACAAATCACTACTGCTACCACCAGTAATAATAATGACAAGAGAAATACAAGGAAAGAATACAATTCTCACCACCTAATACCAAGCCCGACCACGCAGTGCACCCCCCCCCCCCCCCCCCCACCACCCTTCCGGGTCTCTGCTCTCTGCTTTTCATCCTGGGCATGACGTGCTGTGGTATGGAATAACCTCTTTGGTCAGTTTGGGTCAGGTGTCCTGTCTCTGCCTCCTCCCGGCTCCCCTCCTCCCTGGCAGAGCATGAAACTCAGAAAGTCATTGGCCAGACCAAAACATCACTAAGCAGTAACTGAAACACTGGTGTTATCAGCGCTGTTCCCAGGCCCAAAATCAAAAACACAGCGCTGCACCAGCTACCAAGAAGCAGAAAAATGACTGCTGCTGCTGAACCCATGACACCAGTACATCACTCAGAAATTTAATTAATAACTCTTTGGATTAACTGCCTGAGTTAATGCCACAACTTACATGCTTAGTATTTAGCAGACCCTTAAGGATCTCGATACTTCTTCACAGCTATCTCACAAAATACTTGTTCATAGAGTAGAGTTGTGTGGCTTAAGAACTCCTAATGCAACATGAAAGATTTCAGATTGGGTTACTGCTTCAAAAGACATGAAATTAGGATCCGATCTGGTCACTCGGGTTACCTGAAAAATCCTGCCATTTGGCAGGGATCAGGAAATTGTTTTAACCTGTATAAACTTCTCTTTTCTCAGCCTAAATTCTTTAGCTCTTCATTGCCTAAAAATGCTACCTGTCCCCATTCTTCCTTCTTTGGAAAGGAAACACCAGGAAATTACCACTGTTACTTTGTTCTCACAGGAGGGGGACCATGGGCTGGCACTTGGACACAGATCAGTTTCACTTGGCTTCCCTGAAGATGTGCTCATGATGCACAGAGAAGCATACTGCAGAGATTCCCCAGGCTATCATGGATTTGATCACTTCTACCCTCATGGTGTGGCAGAGCATGAAACCATAGCATGAGCACCCACAGTACTTCAGCATCATTCTTCTCCAGCCAGGCACAGCCAGTCAAGTCTCCCAGGTCCTCTCTAATCTTACATATTACACAAAAATCTCCCCACAGCTTTCTTCAGCAAGACAGACACACATTTGTGAAGAAAGTCACAAGTATGTACTGTTTTGTGGCAGTGAATATGAAACCTATGTGCCTGACTTTCAAGCAGTGTTTAACATTCACTTGTAGCAAACTGTAATATATGATGTTAACATATAATGAGGACAAGTCATAATACTTTGGAAGACAAATAGGATAAATTTTCTATAAACTATCCTCTGGAGTATCAGCAGCTTCACTGACAATTACAGGGTGATTATGCTATTGGGAGTACCTTCAAGAACCGTCTGTGAAAGAGTTGTATCATGCAAACCACTCCTAAGAGGGAATATTTTATAGACTGCCTACAAAAGCCACAAAAGTGGCACAACCAAGAAAGCTGGGAAGCTCAGATAAAAACTGACCAAAGGTGATGATGTAAGTGCTTCTCCATCAAACACTATGGCAGAATCACTGCTTTAGGAGACAAAAAGAGCTAAGAGTCAAGCTACTGTTGTGGTTTAAACCCAGCCAGCAACCCAGAACCATGCAGCCGCTCGCTCACTCCCCCTTCCTTCCTCCCCCTGCTCCCGGAGGGATGCGGAGAATCGAAAGAATGTAACTCCCACGGGTTGAGAAAAGAGCAGTCCCGTAACTAAGGTATAACACAAATCACTACTGCTACCACCAATAACAATAATGATAAAGGAAATAACAAGGGAAGAGAATACAGCTGCTCACCACCCGCTGACCAATACCCAGCCCGACCGAGCAGTGATCTAACCCTTCCAGGTAACTGCCCCCAGTTTATATACTGGGCATGACGTGCTGTGGCATTGTCGTGGTTTAAGCCTCTCTAACTCACGCAGTCGCTCTCTCACTCACTCCCCCCTCTTCCTTCCCCCCGCTCCTCGAGGGGTGGGAAGGAGAATCAAAAGAATGCAACTCCCACAGGTTGAGATAAGAACAGTTTAGTAACTAAGGTATAACACAAGACCACCACTGCTACCACCAACAATAATAATGACAAGGCAAATACAAGGAAAGAATACAATCGCTCACCACCTATACCCAGCCCGACCAAGCAGTGCACTCTCACCCTTCCAGGTCTCTGCTCTCCATTTTACATCCTGGGCATGACGTGCTGTGGCATGGAATACCTCTTTGGTCAGTTTGGGTCAGGTGTCCTGTCTCTGCTTCCTCCTGGCTTTCCCTCCTCCCTGGCACAGCATGAGACTGAGAAAGTCCTTGGTCAAACCAAAACGTTACCAAGCAGTAACTGAAAACACTGGCGTTACCAGCGCTGTTCCCAGGCCAAAAGTCAAAAACACAGCGCTGCACCAGCTACCAAGAAGGAGAAAAATGACTGCTACTGCTGAACCCAGGACAGGCATGGAATACCTCTTCGGTTAGTTTGGGTCAGGTGTCCTGTCTCTGCTTCCTCCCCGCTTCCCCTCCTCTCTGACAGAGCATGAGACTCAGAAAGTCCTTGGTCAGAGTAAGCATTACTGAGCAGCAACAAAAAACATTGGTGTTATCAGCACTGTTCCCAGGCGGAAAGTCAAAAACACAGCACTGCACCAGCTACTAAGAAAAAGAAAAACTGCTGAACCCAGGACACTATATAGTCACTTTCTGGAGTGGAGAACAGAGCTAAGAATGTGCCACAGAAAAAGTTGTAAGCCACTGTCCTGAAATAACAGTTTACCATTTTTCAGTTCGCTTTTCTCTCAAATTTTGATGGAAAACTGCTGCTGGCAGATGTCAAAGGCTCACAAGGGGGAATTTTCAATTAACTACCTATAAAAGCCACAATAGTAGCAAAACATCAAACAATTCTGCCCAAAAAGACCTCAGTAAAAAAGGAAGTGTTTCTCCAGTAAATCACAGAGTCATAGAATTAAAGAATGGTTTAGTTCAGAAAGGACCTTAAGATTATCAAGTCCCAACCCCCAAGCAATGGGCAGGGGCACTTCACCCTAGACCGTGACGCCCAAGGTTCTCTCCCACCTGGCCTTGAACAATTCCAGGGATGGGGCATTCAAAAATTCCCTGGGCAACCCATTCCAGTGCCTCGCTACCCTCACAGTAAAGAACTTCCTCCAAGCTAAACTTCCCTTGTTAAAGTTTGAACCCGTTACCCCTTGTCCTGTCACTACGGTCCCTAATGAAGAGTCCCTCCCCAGCATCCTTATAGGCCCCCTTCAGATACTGGAAGGCTGCTATGAGGTCTCCACGCAGCCTTCTCTTCTCCAGGCTGAACAGCCCCAACTTTCTCCGCCTGTCTTCATACAGGAGGTGCTCCAGTCCCCTGATCATCCTCGTGGCCCTCTGGCCTTGCCGCACCAGCTCCAAGTCCTTCTTATGTTGAGGACACCAGAATTGCACACAGTAGTCATACTGGAGTCTCACGAGAGCAGAGCAGACAGGCAGGATCACCTTCTTCGACCTGTAGATCACGCTTCTCTTGATGCAGTCCAGGATACGGTTGGCTTTCTGGGCTGCGAGCGCACAGTGAAGCCGGCTCATGTTCAGTTTCTCATCAACCAACACCCCAAAGTACTTCTCTGCAGGGCCGCTCTGGATCACTTCTTCACCCAGCTTGCAGCTGCAGATGCTACAGCTGTAGATGCATAACTGCGACAGAAGGTGAAGTTAGCACACCAAATGGGCTGGTAGATACCTGTACACCAGCAGCAAGGAGCCAAAGGGGCTCACCAAGGTGGCAGGGCACAGCCTGACACCCCGGGCCTGTCCTACCAGCCCAGCAGAGAGCAGGGATCTGGCTGGCAGAGGCAGCTCCAGTTGCAGGCACTAGGCACCACCCTGGAGACAGGGACAGGCCAGAGGGGACATGAGAGGGTCAGCGGGCAGTTCATGGGCTTTTGGAGCAGCAGTCCAGGCCAGGAGCTGGGATTCGGCCCTGCGTGGGGAGAGGCTAGAGGCTTTATATGTCCCTGCACAGGGACAGGTCTCAGGACAGGGTAGGCCGGCCACAGTCCAGCTGTGCTGCAGTTGCCCAGTGCTCTAGTGACTCGAGCCACCTCCCCCCGTTGTCACTGTCCTTGCATCACAAACGTTGCCAGGGCTGACGACACTAGCTGCCAGTTGCTGGTGACACCACAGCTGATGACAGCCCAGCGTCACGCCTGCATCACAAACACCAGCAGCTACATATGTGGCGTAAGCGAGGTACAGCAGGCTTGCCTACAAGCTGTCCGTGAAGTGAGAGGGCCTGGAGCTGGACAGGAAGAGCAGGCGGACCCCAGCTGGGTCCGGCTGCTCCTCCTCAAGCACTCCTTGGCTCTCTCTCACACGCTGCAGGCATGGCTGGCACGCCATATGAAATGAGTGAGTTGCTCAGCCACGTGGTCCTCCCTCTTTACCTGATGTTGCTGTTGTCGGTGGTTTGCTACCGCATCACAGTGGCCATAAGCGAGCTCCAGGTAGGAGTCATTGCTGGTGCTGAGCCGAGCTCCGGCTGGCAGGGTTGGGGGGCAGCAGGGGCCCGGGAGCAGCCCCAGGGGTGGGTTGGGATGCTCCTGCCTGGCAGGGGAGGCCATTTCCCAGCCAGACCTGATCAGCCTGAGCCAGGAGACTCGAGGCAGGTCTGGCCCTGGACAGGCTTGGGTTTCTGCTGGTGCCACTGGGACGGTGGGGAATGTCTACTTCTAACCAACTGCTTCCTGTGCCTGTGTAGGAAAGCAGACCAAAGAAGCACCAACGCAGAGTCAAGAAGAGACATGCCAGAGGTGAGCAGCCCCTGGGCAATGGCAGGTACCCTGCAAAGACACCCTCTGACCCCACATGCCCACCAGCCTGTCCAGGGATGCCCCATCCACTCACTCTCTCTCCTCTGCCCACAGCCTTTGTCCTCCAGAAGTCTTCACGTCTATCAAGGAAATGGTAAGTGGAGCCGTCCCTCCTGGAGCACAACAGAGCCCTCTGGTATTCTCCTGCCAACGGAGGTCCCACTAACAGTGCTCTCTGCTCCTCTGCAGCTGCTCTGTACAGCTGGAGATACAGTCCATGTATAAAACAGTTCGTCAGTTCACGAGGACCATTGAGGACATAACCACATACCTAGACACGCGAGGCCACTTGAGAAGGGGATGGGGGGCATGGACTACCAACTGGGGAGGGTATGGGGAAATCCATGGACCTGAAATATGAGAGGACATGCCCTTGCAGAGGGACTGACCCCCATGGTACAAAGCTGACACTGTTCACCCCTTTTCTGGTGCTGAGGGAGATACTGTGCCCAGCAGGCAAGGAGGGGGACTTGGGTACACAGTGAGTGGGATCCCACGGCAGTAACAGAGCCTGCAGTCTCCTTCAGTGCAGGAAGGATGGGCCCAGGGTACTGGGGAGTGCTGGGCTTAGGCTTTTTCTCCTCCTCACAGGCTAGACTGGGGGATGTCTAAAAGGAGCAACAGCTCCTGGACTACCATCACAGACACTGAAGATGAGTCCCGTTCAAAGGTTTCTCTGTCTCCTTTGAGTGACAACTCGTGGAATTCCATCACGGCAAGAAATGTTGAAGTGGACAGATGCCTCGAGGCTGGCAGTATGCATCAGCACAAGCAGGATCTCCAGATCCAGCTGGGTGCTCCCAGTCCCACACCAGAGGAGAGGGACATGGAAGGAAGGAAAACGGAGAGTCCCATGGCACACCACAAAAGCCAGAATACTGTGGAGGCTTTTAGCCCAGAAAAGAAACTGGGGCAGGAACAAGGCCTGCCAGCCAAGATGGATCAAACTCTGCAGGATGCCACAGCATCAGCATCTCCATCATGGCAGCCACAAAAAGCACGTGACATGATGCTGTGGGTGCTTCCCGTCACACGAGACCCACCTCTACTGGACATGGCTGTGAAAAGGCAGCTGGAGCAGCACATTGTAAAAATGAAGATCCAGCGGCGCTTGGGGCTGCCAACCAAAGTCCTGGAATATGAGAGGAACGTTGAAGACATGGCCCTGATACAAGAAGCCGCGCAGCCTCCCGCTATGCAGAGGCACAGTGTACTGCCCTACTGCTCTCCCATCGATTGCCGGGACGGGCGCCATCAGGGCAAGAAGGCAGCAAAACAGCACCCAGGTCCACAGAAAGAATCTGCAGACCCTGTGGACACATGCAAACAACGGATACCAGCTCCATCAGCTCAGCCAC
Source organism: Ara ararauna (assembly GCA_028858755.1). Taxonomy (NCBI): domain Eukaryota; kingdom Metazoa; phylum Chordata; class Aves; order Psittaciformes; family Psittacidae; genus Ara; species Ara ararauna. The sequence continues at coordinate 24,002,051 of CM054379.1, forward strand.
AAAAAGCACATGACGTTTTGGTTCTCCCCATGGTACGAGACCCATCTCTACTGGACGGGGCTGTGAAAAGGCAGCTAGAGCGGCACATTGTAAAAATGAAGATCCAGCGGCGCTATGGGCTGCCAACCAAAGTCCTGGAATATGAGAGGAACTTTGAAGACATGGCCCTGATACAAGAAGCCGCGCAGCCTCCCGCTATGCAGAGGCGCAGTGTGCTGCCCTACCGCTCTCCCTTCGACTGCCGGGACGGGCGCCATCAGGGCGAGAAGGCAGCAAAACAGCACCCAGGTCCACAGAAAGAATCTGCAGACCCTGTGGACACGTGCCCACAACGGATACCAGCTCCATCAGCTCAGCCACAAAAAGCACGTGACGTTTTGGTTCTCCCCATGGTACGCAACCCACCTCTCCTGGACGGGGCTGTGAAAAGGCAGCTGGAGCAGCACATTGTAAAAATGAAGATCCAGCGGCGCTTGGGGCTGCCAACCAAAGTCCTGGAATATGAGAGGAACGTTGAAGACATGGCCCTGATACAAGAAGCCGCGCAGCCTCCCGCTATGCAGAGGCGCAGTGTGCTGCCCTACCGCTCTCCCTTCGACTGCCGGGACGGGCGCCATCAGGGCGAGAAGGCAGCAAAACAGCACCCAGGTCCACAGAAAGAATCTGCAGACCCTGTGGACACGTGCCCACAATGGATACCAGCTCCATCAGCTCAGCCACAAAAAGCACGTGACGTTTTGGTTCTCCCCATGGTACGCAACCCACCTCTCCTGGACTGGGCTGTGAAAAGGCAGCTGGAGCAGCACATTGGAAAAATGAAGATCCAGCGGCGCTTGGGGCTGCCAACCAAAGTCCTGGAATATGAGAGGAACGTTGAAGACATGGCCCTGATACAAGAAGCCGCGCAGCCTCCCGCTAAGCAGAGGCGCAGTGTGCTGCCCTACTGCTCTCCCTTCGATCGCCGAGACGGGCGCCATCAGGGCAAGAAGGCAGCAAAACAGCACCCAGGTCCACAGAAAGAGTCTGCAGACCCTGTGGACGTGTGCCTACGAGGGAAACGGGTTCCTACCCAGTCTGGGACAGCAGCATTCCTGGGAAGACCAAAAGAGATGGCCCAGCAGGATGGCGAGACACCCCCATGGAAAAAGAAGTCTGGGGAACTTGATGGTGGCGGCAAGCCCGGCAAAAAGACCCTGCCAGGCACCGCTGGGAAGGAACAGGGCCCTGGGACACAAGGCGATGGGCACGGTCCTTCCCTTTCTGGCCAGGCAAAGTGGGCACTGCCACAGAGCAAGGGAGGGCCACAGGGGCAATCAGGCCAGGGATCTGAGAGCCCCAGCATCTCCAGGGGGCACATGGGGCCACCAGAACTGCCATTGGAGAAGAGTGTGCCTGTGCAACAAGCAGACCACTCCATGGAAGGCCAGAGCAGCTCCAGTGAGGATGTGGGGACACCTGAGCTGCTGCTGTCAAAGGAGGCTGCTCCATTAAGCAAAAGCTCCCCACAGGCACAAAGCCCCTCCCTCAAGAAGAGACCCTCAGCTCTGCCACTGCCTCCAGACTCCGCAGGGACCAATCTTCTGACCCAATTCCTCAGTGTCCTCACCGATTACCTGAGGACCAGGCAAGCTGCAGTGGACCTGCGGAATCAGCTGAGGCTTTTATGGCAACAGCTGTACCCAGACGAGGCAGAGCTCCCCTTGGAGAGCCACAGCCCTAGAGGAGCAGAGAAGGGCAAGAGAAGTGCAGAGGACAGCGCACGCTCCAGGAGACTTTGCCCCCAGTGCAGAAAAGCCTCACATCTCCACCAAGTCATGGTAAAGAGATCTCTTTGTGAGTTTGAGTGGCCCCAGCTGCAGAGTGCTCCCACCAGCTGTCTCCCCCACAGGACTGTTCAGGTCACTTGGATCTGAGGGTGAGGCACACTGGAGGGCTGAGGAGGACAGAAGAGCTGAGGCACTTCCATCAGAAGTGAGCAGAGTATCCAGAGCTGGTGCAGCCTGCAGGGACATGCCATAGCGCAGCAGCCAGGACAGCAGGGTTGCGGCTGAAGACAGAGCAGAGGAAGCAGCACTTGTTTTTCCTGCCCATCTCAAGCTAGGGGATGTTGGGCGCTTCCTGCACATGGGGCTGCTTGAGCTGATCCAATGACCCCATGTACATACAGTACAAGGACTTCTTGAAATGTGACGCAGTTATTAAACAACATGCATTGTCCTGACTGGCCAGAGGAATGGTGGTATGCAAGGTTTATTTTCCCATTTACCAATCTGGGGATCAGTGTAGGAACCCACTGCATGGGATAATTTCAGACCTTTTTCTCTAAGGGGTTTTCTACACAAATAGTAACTTCTTGCTCAAGGCAGATTTGCAGTTTACATTGCCCCATGCAAAGAAACCGTGAGGAGCCTGAGGCAGCCTAGTGTTCCTCAGGGGAAGGACGGTCTGAAGCATGTGCCACTGGGGTAACAGGATGACAAGCTGGAGCAGGCAATAGAGGCAGCGCTGCTCAGTAAGAAGGTAAATGAGCTCAATGCACAGAAAATGTGCACTTCTCAGAGCAATTCAGCTCCTCACATCACAGTAATATACAAGTTCCTACCCCAGCCTAAATTGCCTTTCCCACTCAAGAGCCAGGGTAAGGCCATGGCTTCAGGAAGCAGAATAGAACCACAGAAGCTGGCTGAGAATTCCCCCCTTCAGTTCCCAAATACAGGGACATGACTTCCAGAAAGCTGCACTGCCTTGCTGCCGGTGCTCAGTTCTTCTTGATGTACTCATTATGAGTCTGAAGGAGCCCCACTTATTTATGTGAAAGAAACTGTTGGTTGCTGACTTGCAATTGGCCATGTGACACAGGCCTGGAGCAAATCAGTGAATTCAGAAGCCAGACTAATGTATAAAGAGAGATTTTTCTCTTGGGAAGGCAAGGGTGGGGCAGAGGACATGGTAATGACATGTTCTTCATGCGTGCTTCTTTTCTTCCTATGCACAAAGCAGCTCTGGAGAAAGCATTCCTATTTGTCTAGCTCTCATTTGCACTGCCTTTCTCCCCTACAAAGGGGGGATGCTGTTCTCTTTCTCCTTCTTCTCTTAAGCTCTTCAGTTTTACAACCTCTGAGAAGATCTGGGAGGAGAACTTGGAAATTGAGTGCAAGATCTATACTTTAATGAAGGCCTATGCAGAATGAGGGAGAGAGAGGGAGCAAGGGATTACAGTCATGAATGGTGGGTTTCTGTTCAGTAAAAAGCAAGAGAACTTGCTAGAGCTTTTACCTATCATCTTGGCAATGAGCAAGGACATCCTTGTGCTTCACTGGCCTAAAGTTACTGTACTCACTGCCTGCCCCAGCCCTTTCCAGAAGCCTCCGCAGCCGAAGGGAGGCAGTTGGAGCTCAGGCGATCAGGGGCGTTCATGGCAGCTCTGAGCCGATGGGAGGAGCGTGTGCCACCATGAGCGCACCCGCCCTAGGACACGCAGGCGGCAGAGAGGTTTGCAACGTCCCTCAGCAGAGAAGGGAGCAGCCCGGGCTGGTGCGGCCCGCGGGGATGGAGCGCGCTCTGCCCATGCCCTAGAGCAGCGGCCAGGGCAGCACGGCTGCGGCAGGAGGCACAGCAGAGGGAGCAGCGCTTTTCCTGCCCAGCTCAGTCTGGGCACATCTCGGGTACTTCCAGCTCATGGGGCTGCTTGAGCTGGTCCAGTGACCCCATGTACTTACAGTACAGGGACTTCTTGAAACGTGTTTGCTTTCTGGAATGAACAGCAGAGAATGCCTCCATGGATGTCATTACTATAATAGGGAGGGCGAAAAGAAGGCTTAGTGGGGATCTCATCGCTCTCTAGGGCTACTTGAAAACAGGTTGTAGTGAGGTGGGGGTTAGTCTCTTCTCCCAAGTAACTGGTGAGAGAACGAGAGGTAGCGGCCTCAAGCTGCACCAGGGGAGGTTTAAATTGGATATTAGGAAAACTCTATTCACAGAGCGGGTGGCCAGGCATTGGAACAGGCTGCCCAGGGAAGTGGTGGAATCAGCATCCCTGAAGTGTTCCAAAACTGTGTAGACGAGGCCCTCAGTGACATGGTTTAGTGGTGGGCTTGGGAGTTCTGGAGTAACGGTTGGACGTACAGCTCTTTTCCAACCTAGCTGGGAAAGGTATTTTCCAACCTAGTTGATTCTATGATCTTAAAGGTCTTTTCCAAACTAGTTGATTCTGTGATACTATAATCATAGAATCGTAGAATAGTTAGGGTTGGAAAGGACCTTAAGATCATCTAGTTCCGACCCCTCTGCCAGGGGCAGGGACACCTCACACTAAACCATGCCACCCAAGGCTATGTCCAATCCAGCCTTGAACACTGCCAGGGATGGAGCGTTCACAACTTCCCTTGGTAACCCATTCCAGTGCCTCACTACCCTTACAGTAAAGAATTTCTTCCTCATATCCAATCTAAACTTCCCCTGTTCTGTCAGTGTAAGGGCTGCATTATTTTATATACTGAGTAGTAGAATACAAAGGGTACTATACTTGCTGGTATGTGCAGAGGCACGACTGAGGTAGGCCTTCCAAGCTCACCATCTCATCTTCAGATCATGGTATCTCTACCTCATCGCTGCATCGTTTCTAGCTCTGTATATAGATAGACTGCAGAAATCATATTGACCATTAAGAAACAGCATCTGTTTCTGAAATGCAGGCAAGTGCTGAACTGAAAAAGCAAACATGAGCAGGGTATAATCAGGCTCCCAGCAGTTCAGGAGAGGAAGTGATGTTTACCTGGGACTGCAGGAGGAACAGAGCATACTGCATGCAAGGACCCATCTGGGCACTAGGGGCAAGTTCTGGTGCAAAAAGTAGGCATAGGTCCTCCTACAACCACAGCACTTGAGTGTAATTTGTGTTTCCTTCCTGAAACTTTCCCTTTGGCAAATGTGCATTTTCACAGTTTATGAGTTCATCAGTGACAAACGGTTACCAGCCACATTCCTCCCTACGGCTGTGCTGACCGTTCAGTGAAGCCAGGGCTGCTTGGTTAATTTTTGCTGAAATCAGGTATTTTTCCCAAGAATCTTTCACCGAGAAGGGCTGTACCAAGTCCAGGTGCGAAAAGACCCATGAGTCCTTCCCAGCCCTTCAGAGTCTAGCAAAAAGGCTGGGATCTCTTGTAAGGAGAAATGTCACACCATGTCTCAGACTGTGCTGGAGATGAGGCTCTGAATCCAGACCAAATCTGCTATTTGATAGCTCAGGAAATCTCACAGCCAAGGACTGTGTATTCAAACTAAATACTTTTAAAAGGCTTTGCAGTCTACTTAATGAGGTCCCAGCTCTCAAAGGGAGAGCGGTCGGGCGGAATCTCATGGATATGGCTCTGTCCTGGACACTTGTCTTGCCCTTCTCTGCTGTTCTAGTGCTGTGGCTCTGCAAGGCACTGAGGAGCTCTGCTTTGTCTGGGTGCTGCTCCTGAAGTCTTCAACCAGACAAGCCAAAGGAGAAGACGCTCCAAGCAGAGCATGACTGGTTTGAAGTTTTGCATTCTTTTCTCTTGGTTATGGCCCATCACAATTGTTATTTCTTCATTTCTCAAGAAAAAAAATATGTCATTTGGTTCAGGTTCAGTTAGTTCCGTGAAACTTTTGTCCTGGTGCGGATACCTCCATTTATGTATTTATAGCGTCTCATTTGTTTAATATGTGCCTCGTGTAAGCACCAGGCAGGGAATAGCTGAAGTTGTTTTTTAAAAGCAACATGATGTGCCAACACCTTGGAAACTTTCACACTCTGAGGAGACGCAGGATGGGCCATCTGAGAGATGCCCCATTCTAGTCAAAGCCAGCCATCTCCAGCATCTTGCCATGCTCCGTAACAGCCCGAGCACCTCAGGTCTGTTACGGATAGAAGGCGGGGTAGGAAGATGAAACAAATCCCAGCTGCTGGTTTCACAGTGACCACAGATGCGGGACTGTTAACCAAAGCATAACCCTTGTAGGAACAGGCGCTCAGTACTTTTTTTGCTCCAGCAGTGATGGTGACTGCTGAGCACAGATTTTATTTTTAAACAAATTTATCAATTATATGCATGTATATAGGCTTTCAGTGTGTGCTGGTAAAACTTTTTAGCCTTGCCTATACTAACACTTAAATAAGCACTGTAAGGCACAGGGTTTTTTTCTGTTGGTAGAAGAAGGTCTTAGATACACAGGTGATGACTTTGGTGGAGAACAGCATTACAGCACATGAGATCCATAATGGGTTACTCATGTACTGCTCAATAAAGACATCTGAAGCTGCTCCATATACCTGGAGATGGATGGCATGTACAAAATAGTCAGTTCAGGAGAAGCATCAAGGACCTAATCAGACACCTGGACGAAAGGCCACTGAGGAAGGGATGGGGAGCATAGCTGCAAGCAACCATTTGGAGAAGGCATGAAGAAATCCGTCACCCTAAAATGTGAGGGGAAATGCTGTTACAGAGGAATTCAGTTCTGTGGCACAGAGGTTGCAGTGCCCCTGCCTTTTGATGAGGCAGAGGTGGATGCAGTGCCTAGCAGGCAGTGAAGGGGCTTTGGACACATGGAGGCTGGGACCACACGTCAGTGATGCAGCCTGCCGTCACCATCAGAACAGGAGGGAGAGCCCCAGGACACTTAGGAGTACTGGACTTCCATCACTGCAAGTGACGCTGGCTGTTTTTTAGGGAAGTTTCTCTCCACTTGTGGATGAAGCAAACACGGCTCATGCCTCCAGCATCCAGCCTAGACTGGGGCATCCCAGGACTGAACCAGAGAACCAGCCTGGTAACAACAAGAGCACTACAGGAACTGGACACAGTGTCCAAGTAGAGCTATACACAATCATAGAATAGTTACGGTTGTGAAAGACCTTAAGATCATCTAGTTCCAACCCCCGTCCCATGGACAGGGATACCTCCCACTAACCCATTTCACCCAAGGCTTTGTCCAGCCTGGCCTTCAACACTGCCAGTGATGGAGAATTCACAACTTCCTTGGGCAACCCATTCCAGTGCCTCACCACCCTCACAGTAAAGAACGTCCTCTTTATATCCAATCTAAACTTCCCCTGTTTAAGTTTGAACCCATTACCCCTTGTCCTAACACTACAGTCCCAATGAAGAGTCCCTCCCCAGCATCCCTATAGCCCCCCTTCAGATACTGGAAGGCTGCTATGAGGTCTCCACGCAGCCTTCTCTTCTCCAGGCTGAACAGCCCCAGCTTTCTCAGCCTGTCTTCATGCAGGAGGTGCTCCAGTCCCCTGATCATCCTTGTGGCCCTACTCCGGACTTTTTCCAACAGTTCCATGTCCTTCTTATGCTGAGGATACCAGAAGTGCACACAATACTCCAAGTGAGGTCTCACGAGAGCAGAGTAGAGGGGCAGGATCACCTCCTTTGACCTGCTGGTCACACTCCTTTTGATGCAGCCCAGGATACGGTTGGCTTTCTGGCCTCCGAGTGCACACTGCCGGCTCATGTTAAGTTTCTCATTGACCAACTCCCCAAGTCCTTCTCCACAGGGCTGCTCTGAATCTCTTCCCTGGACAACCTGTAGCTGTGCCTGGAATCGCTCTGACCCAGGTGTAGAACCTTGCACTTGGCATGGATAATGGCATATGCAGCCGTTATCACCTCCAGCTTGCCATCTTCTGTAGCCATCAAGCTTACACATGGATTGTCTAGTAGTTACTTCAGAATGTATAAGCACATAGAAATGCTATAGTCCAAACTCCCACACTGGAAGGGATAAATCTGTCAGGTTATGCAGAAAGTGGACCCAACAGCTGCTGGACTCCTGAGGCTGTTGTGCTTCCCAGTGTGACACCAGGGATGCCCTCTCTGTGATGGAGGAGGGAGGATGAGCTCTCTCACATTGGGTTGTATTACAGTTGTCCAGTAATCAATTAAGTAAACAATTACAGTTGTCCCGTAATCTCCTGATCAGCCTGAGCCAGGAGACTTGAGGCAGGTCTGGCCCTGGGATGGGCTCACATTTCTGTGGGTGCCACTAGGATGGTGGGGAATGTCTACTTCTAACCCACTGCATCCTGTGCCTGTATAGGAAAGCAGACCAAAGAAGCACCAACGCAGAGGCAAGAAGAGACATGCCAGAGGTGAGCAGCCCCTGGGCAATGGCAGATGCCCCACAAAGACACCCCCTGGCCCTACATGCCCACCAGCCTGTTCCAGGATGCCCCATCCACTCACTCACTCTCTCTCTTTCCTCTGCCCACAGCCTTCGTCCTCTGGAAGTCTTCACATCCATCAAGGAAACGGTAGAGTGGAGCCATTCCCCCTACCCCTAACCCTAATGGCATCAGGGCACACTGTGCTCCAGTATCTACTAGAGCCTTCTACTTCTGTGGGATTGATGTGCCAGGCCATCTGATCCACACAGTCCAGTAAATCCAATTGTCCCCTATCTCCACCTGGCTGGAGGCAAGGCCCCACTAATAGTCATCACAACGTTGCACACTCAGGTCTTGTAGAAAGGGACTATTCTTCTTGATCACAGGAGCTGGAGTAAAATCAGCTCTTCCACTCCATCTGGGAACCTGCTCACCAGAGCCTGAAGCTGCAGCTTTCATAGGATGATCATCCTTTACCTTTGTTTTCCTCTTCAATTCACACACCCGTTCCTCCAGAGGTGAGGTGGGTTTTCCATCCCACTTCATCATGTCTTCTCCATGATCCCACAGGTAAAACCAGAGGGTCGCCCATGGCATATACCTTCTATATCTTCTCTCTCGAGCAGTAGGACGCCTTTTGTTAAGAGCTGAGAGGTGGGTTGGTATACGTGAGGAACTGGATAGATCAGATAGATTGTCTCTCAATTGTTTCACCGCCTTGGACAGACAGACCCCTCTGGTATCCTTCCTCCCAAGGGAGGTCCCACTAACAGTGCCCTCTGCCCCCCTGCAGCTGCCCCATACAGCTGGAGATGGAGTGCATGTATGAAACAGTCCATCAGTTCCAGAGGACCATCAAGAACCTATCCAGATACCTGGACATGTGAGACCACTGAGAAGGGGATGGAGGCATTGCCACTTGGGGAGGGCATGGGGAAATACACAGGCCTAAAATGCGAGGGGACATGCCCTCGCGGAGGGACTGACCTCCATGGCAAAAAGTTGACACTCTCCACCCCTTTTCCTGGTGCTGAGGGAGAAGCTGTGCCAAGCAGGCAGGGAGGGGGATTTGGGCACACCAGTGACTGGGATGCTACAGCAGTGACAGCCTGCAGTCTCCTTCAGGGCAGGAAGGACAGGCCCAGGGTGCTGAGGAGTGCTGGCCTTAGCACTCCTCATCCTCCTCATCCATCCTCGTCCTTCTTACACAGGCTAGACCAGGAGATGCTTGAGAGCAGCGACAGCTCCTGGACTACTACTGCAACCAGTGAAGTCAGCTGCTCTTCAGGGGTGTCTCTGTCCCCTTCGAGGGAAGAGACCTATACTTCCACCACGGAGTGCAAGTGGGAGAGAGCGGTGTCCCATGTCAGTGATGACTCATGGACTACCATCACAGCAACAGACAGTGTCTGTTCATCATGCAAGTGTCTCCCCACTCTTGTGGATAAAGCAGACATGACTTATGCCTCCAGCGTCCAGCCTGGCCTGGAGCATCCCAGCACTGACCTGCAGAAGCAGCCTGGCCTGGCAAGTCATCCTCCTTGTAATAAAGGGGTGGACATCTGCCTTGAGGCCAGTAGCGTGCAGCAGCACCAGGAAGATCTCATTATCCAGCTGAGTGTTCCCACGCAACCTCCAGAGGAGCCTGAGGTCAACTCCAGGGAAATGGAGATGCCTTTCCAGCACAACAGTGGCCAGGGGACCTTGGAGGGCCCCATCACAGGATCCAAACTGGAGCAGGAACTGGGCCAGCCAGCCAGCATGGATGAGGCTCCACAACATGTTCCAGCCCCAGCTCCTCCAACACCTCAGCGACAAGAACAATGTGACGTGAGGATCATTCCCATTGTGTGGAATCCGCCCTTCCTGGATACGGCTATGAAAAGTAGACTAGAGCATCACATTGTGAAAAGGTGGGTAGACAATAATGTGATTGGTTGAAAAGGCATGTCATCAGTAGTGTCATTGGCTGGGAAAAGCGTATGATGTTCCGAAAAGTACCGAAAAGAAACTAACCGATACTAACAATTACTAACCGCTGGGTAGGGGTCCATAGAAAGCCTGTAAGTTCACTCAAGAAACAATTTTGGATACCCCACAACTGGAGTTTGTGCCTCAGTTGCCACAGCAGTGAACATTTCCTCTTCAAGAATGACCTAAATTTGTTGATTTTCTGAGCTCAAGGAGAATTAGAAAGTCTAGACTTGGGGGCCCAGGAGTCTACGACTTGAGTCCTTCATACTCTGCAGCATGAAGGGTTTGGAAGTGGCTTATAGAAATGCTATTTGTGTCTGCCAAGGAGAAGGGAAATTGGAGGTACCTTTCCAACCTTCTACTAAACCAGGCTGCTCCAAGCCCTGTGCACCCTGGCCTTGAACACTGCCAGGGATGGGCAGCCACAGCTTCTATGGGCACCCTGTGCCAGTTCCTCATCAACCGCACAGTGAAGAATTTCTTATTAATATCTCATCTCAATTTCCCCTCTGACAGTTTAAAGCCATTCCCACTTGTCCTCTACCTAAATGCCCTTGTCAAAAGCCCCTTTCCATGTTTTTTGTGGGCCCTTTTAGGCCCTGGAAGCTGCTCAAGTGTCTCCCCAGGGCCTTCTCTTCTGCAGGCTCAACAATCCCAGCTCTCTGAGTAGGCAGCAGCGATCACAACCAGCCCTTTCTATCCACCAGCCCAGGGTACCTCTGTCATTGCTCTGCTCAGTCCCACCACGCTCCCCCATACCGAGTGGGGCGAGTCCCCCATCTTCCCCCTCAGGTGCATTAGGAGCAAACGCTGCAGGCAGCGTCCTCCGCGGGCCGGCGCCGCAGGGAGCGCGCTGCTTCCTGCGTCACACAGGCAGCTCCACGCCACTGCCCGGCCCGTCAAAGCCGCACGAGCGCAGCAGGGCCAGCGTGGGCCCAGTCACCAGTGCCTGTGCTTACACGTTCTGCGGAGGGTCTGCAGCCACTTGTGGCAAAGGCTTTACAAGTACATCCGGGGTTGCTGACAGGGAGATAGACGATCGCAGGTTAATCGGATCCTGGTCGTTTCTTAAAGCCAGAGCTCTCCGTGTGCTCAGAACTGCACTGTGTTCAGAGTGTCTCAAGAACTGGTTTAAGTCCTTGCATGTGATCAAACAGCAGTGCCCAGTAAAACGGCCAAAGCTAACCTGAAATGGGACATAGAAGCAGGATTAAGGATTGACAGTGCCGTAAGAGATAACAAATCTGGTCTTCTACTAGAGAGGCTGAACTGGTAAACTGGAGAATGCAGGCAGGGTGTGTGTTACACCTCCCTCCGGCCCACTGAGCAAAGTAAGCCTGCTCTGCAGCTCAGTTCCCTTTCATTCGCCTTTCAAAATCCAGAGCTATTCTATTTAAGTGTTCAAAGCTTGCCAAGGGAAAGAATTTTGTTGGGTTGGGTTTTTTTTTTAGCTTCTGGCAACCAAGAACTAATAAAGATTTTCCTGAGAGCCAGAGAATGTACAATATCTCTCCAAGTAAATAGCTGCCCGGTCTCTGACTAAAAACAGCTCAGAAAAATGCATTCAGTTTTGTAAAGCAATTACACAAAATGTCCGTGAACATAGCCCTGGAGGCTGCAGGCAGACCTTAGCTTAGGCAGTGACTTAGGTCTTCAGAGTGAAATGCTGCTTGAGACACAGGGCTGAAAGAAGGTAACAGGGACAAATCCTGAAGGATAGATGGATGGGGAGCTCTCTTTCTTTCTTTTCACCTGTGTAAGCCAAATTCCATGTAAGTTTACATCAATGCAGTCTGTTCCAGGGATGTGGAGTTTTGCCGCTGCTGCTGTTTGCATTTTTTTAGTTTGTGTTAAAAAGTGAGAAACTATATTGTTACCATCAAGGTCCCTGGAATCCATACCAGGTTTTAGATCTGAAATGGAACAACTCTCATAAACTTCTCATCTTTGGTAGCATAGAGGAGAAAACCAGCTTTTTATATGCGCAGTTACCTGGCAGCCTGGCAAACCACTGCACAGCCAGAAATATTTGTAAGTTTCCTTATTTCCACATGTAGATGAGACACAAGTCCAACAGGACAGCTACGGCAGGTATCTGTGGACTCAGATGTGTTTCCATCCCAGTGCAAGGAAGCACCATGACACCTCACTGTCTTGTCTTTAGCAGAGAAGAGATATTTTGAATTTACTGGGCAGTTTGCTAGTCAAGTCAATATCCTTTGTACTATTAGGAAGACAGCAAGACTTTTCTTACTTTAATCACACAGTAGACTCTTGCAAGATCACTGGCAACACCAGAAAGTTATGCCATATACATTAAGCCATTCGCATGTAATTCCCTTTCTCCAAGAAGAAAACAACAATGTGGTTAGATGCCAGCTCTGTGTCTGGGCATGCACAGTGGAGAGCTTAGCTTCTGCTTAAAGCTTGCGATATGCAAGGGATAAGGTCCTTCTGGCTATATCCTTGACGTCTTCCCTGGCTTTAAAGATAAGATTTGATGTGGACTTGTTGAGTAATCTAGGTGAGCTTCAGAGTCAGTAATGTGCTGGCAATGGTTTCTGCCTTGCAGAGGTTTTTGTCCAGTCACACAACAACTGCACCGTGGAAGCTATAATAAAAGACCAAACTCTCTTGCTCCAAAGAACTATTCACTACTCTTTTTATGGCTACATACCAAGTGCTCCAGCTCTTAACTCTCACTGCACCCTTCCCACAATGACTAAGCTAACACCTCACTAAACCTCGGAGCCTCTAAACCAAGAGACTCAAGTCATATGCCAGCTAGAAAACAGCATCACATCAGATCAAATTTGACCCACTATTCTGACTATTCCAGAAAGCTTGTAATTCATTTCTTTTCCTTCCTAGAAGCAGAGACTGAGCAATAACTGATTAAATTACTGTAATTTACATAACCAGGACCTGTGTGCAAAATTCTGTCCTACTATTTGTACCACTCAGTGCCAGTTTGAAATTTGCATGAGAGCCCTCAACCTCTACATGTGTCAGCAACTGCCATTGCCATCCAGGCTGGAACTTGAACACAGAGGATTGTGGCATTAACTCTGTGTTTAATCTGTCTGCTATACCCATATCTTTAAACAGCTTTTTCTACTACGCACCAAAGACAATTTTCCAAGAGAGTATTAAGGGCTTGGCTGTTTCACTGTTAGTGCCATGGAGGTGCCACCCACCAAAGCTGTGGCTGCTCCAGTCTTTGTCAGAAATGCTGCAAGAACTGCTCAGTTTGCAGCAAACAACAAAGCCCTTGCTCAAACAATCCCTTAATGGCCTCCTCCTCTCACAGAAAGGGGGATTTTTGGTGCAGTTTCTCCACTGGGCTGAGAAGAACCAATGAGAAGAGAAAACTCCCGAGTTATAAAACGCAGCAACATGGCTAAAGGTAGCTCAGCCAGGTCAAAGCACAGTGTGCCCAAACATGGCTGGTCTCCCGCACGACGCCGGGTGCTATCATCAGCCAAAGACCCAAGCAGCAAGAGAGAAGGTTATGGTGGTGACTAACATAGACTAAGTACATCAGGAAACGTTCTAGCAAAAGCAGGTAACAACCTTTGTCCTGCAGAGCCATGCCAGGGTGGTTTTGGATGGCAGCACACCCAGACTCATACTCTCCTGCATTTGACCTCACAGCACCTCTGTTCAGTATAGAGGTTACCTGAAGGTTTTGCTTCTCTACCCTGTCACAGTCCCCATGCTCGTACGCCTCTTGTGCATGGTTTCACTGCTTTCCCTGCAGCTGTAGGCTGTCTCCTGAATCATGGAAACCATGTCTGTAAAACAGGCAGACTCACTGCTCCAGGAAGTGCCTGGAGGATAAAAGAAGAGAAGGTGGCTGCAGGTCTCATCATGTTCTTCATTTGTCCTAAACAAAGCAAGATACCCTATGTACAGTTTAATGTCCTTTTTGTTTCACTTCATCCTGTGTTCTGTTAAGTATGGGTAACTCGGCACTCCCGGGAGGACAGGGAGGTGACACTTTTGCAGATGGTCATTTGTGATTTTATTGTTTCAGATACTTCAGGACTTGTTTTGTGTTTCCTGTCCTCTTTATGAAATGAAGATTGCAAAACCCTGGTAATGTGAAATTCACTAATGAAAGTGCCTCTAACACACGATTTATTCAAGAGTGTTGTTGTTTCAGAATTTGGGAACTAACTCTTAAACAACCAGCTCACATGAGTCAGTCTTCAAATACAGTGTATCCTCATTAATATGAAAATCATAATCTAAAAAAAGCATCAACTTTTATTATTTTTTTAAGATACTTTTTAGTTATTCAGATTTTGACATTTGGTTTTTGAGGCTTTTGAGTTTGCTCACACCATTTGTGAAGATGATGTACAAAGATTTCAGAAGTTAGGACAAAACTATTAAGTTGAGAAAAAGAGGAAGTCTTGTATTAAAGGAAATACAAGTTAAGGAGGATTAAGGTCTTTCATCACTCTTAAGTTAGTCTTTTGCAATACCTGGAAAAGCACAGTTTAGGGTTTGGGGTTTTTCTTACAACACCTAAACTAAGGTTCCCAACTCATTGTTTGTCTAGAGAAATTTGGACTTAAAGCAAAACACTAAAGACGTGGAACTGATAATAGAAACAACAAGTGATAAAACTGGAACTTGAACTGCTGCCTTATCCCACAGTATAGAACTATATTTAGGCTGTTCTCATCTTCAAAATCAACTTGCCCATAAGCCTCTGGACCTCACAGTCAGATTCAGCTACGGCAAGCAATGGGACTCGTGACTTTATTAACTACGTTCTGCCTTTTATGTGTGACAGCGCAGAAATGGAAAAAAGGGAGCATTTCCTTAGAAGCTTTAAAATACTTCCTACTTTGAGTGTTGAGTGGTTGCCATGGCAAGCAGGCATGTTTACATAGCGAACATGGAACGAGGCTTGGCCAATAGCATGGTAGGAAAGCCCTGTGAGTGCAGCAGTACCCTGGTTTTGCAACTTTGAACTGCAGATATGGTCACGATGGCTGCGACTTTGTGTCCAACTGCTTCCTTTTAGTAGCTTTATTTTAGCCAGAAGTGTCAAGGGTAAATGAATCACTGTTTCCAACCTGGAGATCAGAACGGAGGCTTGAATACCATGAGACACTGGCATTGGTGGTAAAATAGCATGGCTTGCTGCCACGTTTCCCTTACACCCATTCCATCCATCACAGCCTCCTTGGTTATGCCAATGTAACTGAGATTTAGCTTAGATATTCAGAAGAAATTCTTCCCTGTGAGCGTGGTGAGGCACTGGCACGGGTTGCCCAGAGAAGCTGTGGCTGCCCCATCCCTGGAAGTGTTGAAGGCCAGGTTGAACGGGGCTTTGAGAAACCGGGTCTGGCGGAAGGTGTCCCTGCCCATGGCAGGGGGTTTGGAACTAGATGATCATTAAGGCCCCTTCCAAAACAAACCATTCTATGATTCTATGATTCTGTGATACTTTAAAGAGCTAATTCACATTTCAGTGACAGATATTCTATGAAGTATCAACCCTTGAGGTTTCTGAATGTTAGTTTCCTTTAAATATATGCCTGATATTTTATTTGTAACACTCTAGGTAACATGAAGAGCCTTTGTTTTCCTTTTATTTGGTAGTATCAATTTGCTTTTCTAAGGAGAAATATTAAATTCTGTTTTGAAGCAGTCAAATTCCGCATTCTGCCCACATTGAGATCATACGTAATTCTGCTTTTTCTCAATGACAGCTGCAAAAAGGAGCATGTGTAGTCAGCAAATCCAACTGACTTTAGCTCCTGTTGGAAAGGTCAGATAAAGTTCAACTCCTTTATAGCAGAGTGACAATTCAGGAGGTCTTTAATTGTTTGTCCTGCAGACTAGCATGATCATCGACTTTCAGTGAACATAATGGTTAAAAATTACATTAAACCTCCCCTTTTTGAATAACAGCTCTCCTTTTGACCTCCCTGTAACCCTGAGTATTATGGGCTAGTATCCAATCTGAATCACAGATGAATGTTGCACTTTTCAGATGCATGTTAAGTAATCTGCCACTTTCTTCTGACTGAAGACAGAGACACAGTCTATGCAGGAAAATCCAGGCAGATAAGGGGAAAAGCATCACATCCCATTCCTAGAAACCAGCCTAGACAAGCATTCTTTTAATAAGTATTCTTGTTTTGAAATGTTGAGAAAACATTGATCTTAATCTTAAGAACTGACTTTAGCCTCCTTTCATACACATTGCAGCGGCTTCCTCAAAAGTCCACCGCAAGTCTTTCCAGTCATGATGATGTCCCAGCTGAGCAGCAGCCTGCATGCAGAAGGGACCAGGATAAGTATCTCTGAGCAACTGACTGTGTAAATACAAAACAGAGAAGGGGTTTGTTTATGCTGGTCAAAGCAGATAGGAAAAAAAAGTATGGGACAGAAAAGGCAGGACTCTTCCAAAGTCATTTTAAATTATGAGATTTATTAGCCTCAGCAATTATTACCCTATGAAACTGGATATCCAGCTGCTTGACTTATAGGGCACAACATACAGTGTTGCATTTAGACTACTGCATTAGCAGAGAATGGTATAAAGATCTAATTCAGGGCAAGGAGGCTTTCAAATCACTTGGTTGGATCTTAGCATAGTATTGCCAAGCCTCCCATCAGTGATGAGCTTTTCTGCAGAAATATCTCAGACAGGTCTCTAGAGAAATCCCAGGGGATCCTTGGAGCAGCTACCTTCACAATGGAGAAGGAAGCACAACTGAAGGGGAGTCTAGCCCATCACCCAAGAAGGTTTCAGAAGTAGAAAGTGGTGTTTTCCATATGGTTCCATTTCTTTATGCCTTTCTGCATTTTTATGTTCCTCAAGTTCAGAAGGTGGCAGCCAGTTCCTCTCTTAGCTTTCCATTTCTCTGCTAATTTAAGTTTTGGCATTGCATATAACTCTTAACCATGATGGAATTTATACCAGGCCAATCAATAACTCAACTAGTTTTGTGGCGCAGGCAAATCCCTTTTTTATTTGTAATATAGCAAACAGTGAATCTGTGTTCAGGACACACGTGGCATAGTTATTAGCAGTAACCCTGGATTTATTAGTAGTAGTTCTAACTGAGGCTCATGCCTACCAGTTTCACAGATGTGTATAACATCTCCAGATCTCCTGAGAGTCTTTTAAAGGATAGAGACCTCATATATTACCTCTAAGCTATACATGGACTATCTAGTCCAGAAACATGACCAGCTCTTTGGATGATGCTTATTTTGTTACATGACTGCTTGGGTGTCACAAATATTATGGCAAAAAACATAAAAGCAGAAATGCTGTCACAGAGGGTAGCACACAGCCCAGCCTTAGCACTTATTTTTTTAATAAGTGTCTCATATTTTGAACAGAATCAGGAGGATACAGCACACATTCAGCACAAAAGGACCATTTCTACTTGAGATATATGAGTTTTAATAATAAATGTGGCCTGAGGATTCAAATGTATAGCCTGGTCTTACGGGAGTTTCTGAGCAGTCAGTACCTTTGAAACAAGCCAGCAGTGTCTGTAAGAGGTATTAAATGAGTACCTCTGGGCCAGATGAAAGCTCAGGCTGAGTGAATGCTTCAGACATGCCTCCAGAGAGCAACAGCTTGTCCTGAGGACTCCTCCTCCAGCAACCCAGTCTCACCACTGAGGGTCCTGCTCTCCCCATCCCTGCCCTAGGGCTTCTTGTCACTTCCCACTACCCACAGCCTCCCCTTTGCAGCTCAGCAACACACTCACCCAACTGGCCTAAATCCATTTTCAAGGTCACCATATTCCGTACACCCTTTGCACTTCCAAAAAAAGATGTCCCTGCACATTACTTATCTCTTATTTCATTGTCTCCTTTTACACCTTTTTATGAAAGCTGCAGAAAATATCCTATGTTTGCACAGCAGGCAGAGGCAAGATAGAACACCAAGGCACGGCTTAACACCAACGAAAGATCGAATAAGCAGTTTATCACGACAAAACCCCTGGCAGTTTCTTGTTGCTCTCACAAGCTCCCTAGTAGAAGCAAAACAAATGCTAAACATCAGAGACTTCCTTGTGGAAAGTCATCTCTTAAGAAAGTGTTGCAAATATCCCATTTGTTCTCCAGATGATCCTACTTCTCCAGCTCTTTGATAGCAGGGAATGTACACTCTGCTATAGATGTATATTACACAAAACTGCAAGTCAGATATTACTTTTGGGCCATTTCAGCAGGAGAGGCAGCAGTGTCACCATCACCTGATGTACCAGTATCTGACATGACCTTCCAGTCCTCTGGAAATGCCTGCTGTCAGCACATGCTATCTTCTCTAATGTCTGATAAAGTGTTGATTTTAAATTCTGCATGTTACCTCACCCACCCCCAACTCCAAGTACCAACTGAACAGATTCTAGAATCGCTTGAATAGCTTATTGCAGTATTAAAAGTTATGTGCCTTTCATAAGCAGTTTTGGTAAAACATTATGCAGGTATTTCTGCCAAATACATTCTTCTATGTCATTTGTTGAAGTGAATAAAAACTCTTGTCAGGTCTCCCAAGATTTGCAAATCTCGTATCTCACTGCTAAAAACTATATAAAAAGAAAAAATAACTCAACACATGGAATACAACAAAGGGCACCTGAAGGCAGCCCCAGAGCACCTCCACAGCGAGAGATTTAAAAGCCAATTTGCTCTTCTCTAGCAAAACCCAAACTGGGGGCTGCCGGAGGCTGAAGATGGATGCATGAGGGGAGGTCCCCATGGGAAAGGGGTAAGTGCACCCTGCAGAACTGCAGCCCTGGAGGACCCACACCTTTGCACAAACATCCCTGATGGACTGCAGCTATAGGTGACCCACACCCACACAGGGACACCCCCAAAGGACCATGGTCATGGGACAAACATACCAGTGCACGGACATCCCAAGGGAATGCAGCCATAAGTAACCCATGCCATAGCAGGGCCAGTAAGAAACAGCTCCACGAAAACAAGTTGGAAGCAAAGAGCAGTAGAGAAGAAAACTAAACAAGAAAATTGTGACAGAGAAAATGAATAAGCAAAAAAGCAGCAGCAAGAAACAGTTCCACGCATGACTTGAAGCTCTTACGCCATCAGAGAAATTAGGACAGGCTAACTGTATGATGGGGTGAAAGTCAGGGAAGTCGAGGCTAGGAAGAGGGGATGATGTATTTGATTTTAAGATGAGCTGGGGGACAGAGGACAAAAAGGTATTTGTGTCCTTTTTTTTTTTTTTTTTTTTTTTTGTCAATACCTGATCAGTCGTCAGAAATTTATGTTGTTTGAAAACACATCAGGTAAAAATTACCCAAGTCAAGCCGTTTTGCCTGCAACTTCCCGGTCTCTGTAAGAATTAGCCTGCTCGAGGCTTTTATCAAGGAGCTTCCCCAGCGAACCCTCTCTCTCTCTCCTCACGCAGCTGCCACTGAGCACTGGCAGGCACGCCTGACAGCAGGGTCCACACAAAGGCACAGTTTATGCCTGCAGACTTGTCTGGGAGGCTGAGAGGAGCAGAGTGTTCTGTGGAAGTTTGTCTGGAGGCCACAGAAGTCTTGGTGCAATTCACTTTTGCTTTACACAGGTGCTTGTGCCACGTGCGCTAGAAACAGACCAGGCACTGAAACAGAATTAGCCAATTCCCACCATTTCCTCTGTGTGTGCATCCCTCAAGCCAGCCCAGGCCAGGATTGAACCAGGACCACTGCCAAGTGAGCAGAGGAGAAACTTTCTTGTGCCCAGAGTGGACAGATCTGAGTGATAGGCTTCGCCACTACAGCTCTTCTTTAGCCTACCTGGTGGATGTCTGATTTCTAGGCTTTTACAAGAGGTACAGACTTCCAATTAAATTTGCATTCACGAACACATGGAAATTGCTCAGCAAAGTGGGATGCATGCACACCTATCCGCATTCTGATTTGAATGGGAATAATTAGTAGCTCTCTACTTTTTTTCCTGCTTAGAATGAACAGGTTATAATCTTCATGAATTCATTTCCTATTTGAATTGCCTGTGACAGACTCTCTCCTTGTGGCCCAGCACTTTGCTGTCTTCCAATGCACACTGTACAACACAATGCATCTTATTTCCCTTCCTACAGATTAAGTGTGCAGGGTTTCCTCTTTTGGACCTACTACCTTCTATTGATGTCACTGACTTAATGAACAGAAATATGTTTTCTAATATGTCTGATTGTAAACACAGTTTCCTTGACTGTTCTGCAGCACAGGGCTAGAGATTGTTCTTTCAGCAAACACTCCTGCTAGCAAATTGTTTGCCAAGATGTTTGCGGATGAGAAGCACAAAGATGAGTGTAAATCAGGACACGTGTTTCAAATTTCAAACACGTTTATTTTTATTTTTTCCCAATATCTGTCCACCTGTCTGATCTTCCTAAGAATTACACAAATTACCTATGGGTGAATTAACCAGGTTAACTGTTCCCCATGAAAGATCCTATGCCAAATTTTCATAAACAGAGCTGGAGATGGGTCTTTCGGTCGTGTCACACCACACCCCCACACCCCCCCCAGCAAAACAGTCCAACAAAATAATGTCTCTAATTTTCACCTTAAACAATGTGTTGTGGTACAAGAAATTAATTTCTTAAAGAATCTAAAATAACTTCCATCACAGAAAATATTCTTCCTCCAATTCTAACTCTGAATCATGGTGTCACTCAGGCTATGAGATTTCTCCATGGTTTCAGTTACTACAGTCTTCAGCACAAGTCATTTTACCATTGGTATGCTGCTCCCGTCTCCACCTTTTCAAAACCAAAATTTTCAGTGTGCGCCAGTGTAGAAGCCCTCGACAAAAAACTCCACCAAGCAAACAAAAAACACCCACAATACTCTATTTCCCAGAACACAATAATCAAAAGTGGGATGCTGAGAAGGACTCAATTCCTCTCATCGACACACACTTGAGCAGATGTAATTTTGTCGCATGGCACGGGCAGAACAGCCAGTATTTCAAGTCTAGAATTATGCAATGCTGGAAGGTTGCAACATCTTCAGAAATGCTGCAAAGAACAAGGCGCACGCTGATCGCCACTGGCAAAGAAAGCAAGAGTAACTTAATTAAAAAATACCCTAAGACTAAGTCAGAAAAGGAACCTGGACTATACTGAGGTTTTCAAGACAGCAATGACCAGAAGTTGCACCTTGGGAGGGTCAGACTGGTCCCTAAGAAAACTTCTTAAGCAGGAGAATAGTACAGTCCTGGAACAATACATCTCTCCCATACAGAGGGGTGATGGAGTCTTCAACCTTACAGATGAAATGTAAATCAGACTAGCCATTGTTTTGTCTGATGCTGGCAACAGTCATGCCTTTAGCGTGAGGATGGACTCAAGACCTTCAGAGGTCCCTTACAACTAGTACTCCAATGATTCTGTGAAAACATGAACTAGAATTGAGAGCTGTATACAACTGCTTAGTGCACAACCTCATCAGCTCTTACTTGCCTGGAAGTTTATCCATTGCCTACATGTTGCAGCATCATATTTAAATATTCTCAGCTTTCCTTTCTAAAAATACTGACTATGGTACCCACTAGCAGTCTGTTCTTTGAAGGCTCCCTTCTGTTAGGCTGAAAGCATCTTCTTCTTCTTTGCGTAGCAGTAAGTACAACAGGGAGTAAGGAAAAAGGGATAACCGCTCTGATTAGGTAAAACTTAAAGCTGACACACAAAATGCAGTTTGTAATCAGGTGCTGCAAACGGATCTGACCTTTCCTAGTATAAGCTCTGCATTGCTACACACCATTGTACATCACTGTCGTTAACCCAGAGCTCATAAAGAGTGCTTGATAGGTTCATCTCAGATTACACACTAAATTTAATGTCAGCAAGGACTATCTGAACATGTGTTTTGGCCTCTGGAATATCCCAGACTTTTACACTTAACTCATCCACTCTCACGCAGCACAAGCTTGTGCTTGACAAAGTGTATCTTCCAGAAAGACTTTACTTCTCGCAGAAATCAAAAAGAGCCACCTACTGCACCTATTGATAGTCAACATCAATATTTTTTCATTGCCTCTTAGAAAAAGGTGCTCTATGACTAGAATTTATTCGGCGTCAGCAATGCAGCTCTTGGGTCTTGCTCTTTTTCTACTAGATCATTTGGCTTATATATATGCAGCATTTTTTCCTTCATCAGGTTTACAGTAGTGACTTCAATCTCTTTGCAAAATAGAGATTTAACTATTTAAAATCTTCCATGCTGTTAGTTTTCAGCACAGATTTTTTTTATTTATTTCTCTACCTCAAATGATTCCTCTCACCTTCTCCAGGTTTTCAACAACATTTTTTAATTATGAGAACAGATCTACTCCAAATTTCCCTGTTTCAGCCTTACCTTGTAAATACTAGGTAAAGGAAGAGGATTCTGGGGTGCTTGAATTTCCCAATGGAGATTCCATTACGTTGTAAGATGTACCTAACTTCTTCCCAGAGACAGATCAGGAGACAGTAACTTCTCATTTGCGGGCCTAGCCTTTACTTTGCATTAGCACTGATCTCGCTACCAAAACAATTCAGAAACTTATGCAGCAGCTTTGTTCACATTAATATTTATTATTGCAGCAACCCACATAAAGGTTCCAATGTTTCTTGGTGGAATACTTTAGCAGCAATGATTCTACAACTGATTCACATTAGACGTAGAAGTGGGTCAGCATCACACCTTGTGCCAGTCATTAGGAGGTGAATGGAACTGTCACTTACTGCGGAAAACAGAGGAAGATATGCTTGTGTTACACAAGTAACGAAGAAGATGGGCTAATGCTGCCCAAGTAAGCATGCTTCTGTATTACTCTGACCCTGCTTGATCTTCCCTGAAAAGGTCTGTGGAATGTAGTTTCCCAGTTCTACTGCCTTGGTCCGATTTGCCATCCCTCAAACCTTGATGGTGCAGAATTCACATAAAGAGACTGAAGTCCTGTGGTGTCCTACTGCTGAACCCATGACATGTGGGAAGAGAGACACCACCATGTTGGATGTGTTCCCTGTAATTCAGCAGTTTTCAGCATGCCCCAATACGATTCTTCACTCCTTATGCAAAGGGGCTGAAAAAGTCACTCATTTCTGAGTAGCGTTGACAGGGCTGGATTATAGCAAGGCACAGTCACCAGATTTGCACAGCTATTCTAAAGATTAAATGTGGTTTAGACAGCTGGCAGGCCCTTCAAGCTGATGCTCTTTCAGTGGAACAACACTAATACAATCCAAGCACCTTCTTCATAGTATGAGAGGGAAGATGTCCTTTTTACATCTACAAGGATTATAGATTCACCTGGCCTAGTGGGAGGTGCCCCTGTCCATGGCAGGGACGTTGGAATCAGATGATCTTAAGGTCCTTTCCAACCCAAACCATTCTGTGATTCTAGGCAACATTTACCCTGGAAGGCCAGTTTAAAGTCAAGTCTCTATTTTCCCATGGAAATACATTTGTGAAGTTATTCTTTTTTTCCTACAGTACCAAGGCAGAACAGCGAATATTTAGTCATTTATCTGTTAGAAGAACCAATGCCTTCATGCACATTTGTTTACAGATCTAACTTAATGTGGGGTTTTTTAGCTAGGAAAGAAAAATTTATATTTCTCCATTTTCTCCTTCTTGATTTTATCTTTGCCCTAAAATTCATAAATCCTGCCTGAGTTCTCTGTTATAGCCAGTACATCACTTGGACATTTAATTAATAACTCTTTGGATTAACTGCCTGAGTTAATGCCACAACTTACATGCTTCGTATTTAGTGGTCCCTCAAGGATCTCGATACTTCTTCTTAGCTATCTCACAAAATACTTGTTCATAGAGTAGAGTTGTGTGGCTTAAGAACTCCTAATGCAACATGAAAGATTTCAGATTGGGTTACTGCTTCAAAAGACATGAAATTAGGATCCGATCTGGTCACTCGGGTTACCTGAAAAATCCTGCCATTTGGCAGGGATCAGGAAATTGTTTTAATCTGTATAAACTTCTCTTTTCTCAGCCTAAATTCTTTAGCTCTTCATTGCTTAAAAATGCTGCCTGTCCCCATTCTTCCTTCTTCGGAAAAGAAACACCAGGAAATTACCGCTGTTGCTTTGTTCTCACATGCAGGGGAGCATGGGCTGGCATTTGCCCACAGATCAGTTTCACTTGACTTCCCTGATGATGTGCTCATGCTGCACAGAGAAGCATACTGCAGAGATTCCCCAGGCTATCACGGACTTGATCACTTCTACCCTCATGGTGTGGCAGAGCATAAAGCCATAGCATGAGCACGCACAATACTTCTACATCATTATTCCCCAGCCAGGCACAGCCAGTCAAGTCTCCCAGGTCCTCTCTAATCTTACATATTACACAAAAATCTCCCTACAGCTTTCTTCAGCAAGACAGCCACACATTTGTGAAGTCACAAGTATGTACTGTTTTGTGGCAGTGAATATGAAGCCTATGTGCCTGACTTTCAACCAGTGTTTAACAACTGCGTAACAACTGAGTTTAACTGCAGTGTAGTAAACTGTAATACATGTGATGTTAACATATAATGAGAACAAGTTGTAACACGTTGGAAGACAAATAGGATAAATTTTCTATAAACCATCCTCTGGAGTATCAGCAGCTTCACTGACAATTACAGGGTGATTCTGCTATTGGGAATGCCCTCAAGAACACCCTGTGACAGAGCTGTATCATGCAAACCACTCCTAAGAGGGAACATTTTATAGACTGACTATAAAAGACATAAACGGAGCACAACCAAGAAAGCTGGGAAGCTCAGATAAAAACTGACCAAAGGTAATGATGTAAGTGCTTCTCCATCAAACACTACGGCAGATCACTGCTTCAGGAGACAAAAAGAGCTGTGAGTCTTCCTAAATATTCACTTCCAGGGGTGGAGAAGAGAGCTAAAGTGTGGCACAGAAAAAGCTGTAAGTTACTGTCCTGAAATTACAGCTTACCATTTTTCAGTTTGCTGAGGTTTTTCTCAGATTTTGATGAAAAACTGCTGCTGGCAGTTGTCAAGGGCTCAGAACGGGGAATTTTCAAGTAGCTACATGCAAAAGCCACAACAGTAGCACAACCTCAAACACTTTGCAAACTTCTGCCCAAAAAGACCTTAGTAAACAAAGAAGTGCTTCTCGAATAAATCACAGAGTCATAGAATTACAGAATGGTTTGGGTCGGAAAGGACATTAAGATCATCTAGTCCCAACCCCTGTGCCATGAGCAGAGGCATTTCACCCTAGGCGGTGTAGCCCAAGGCACTGTCTAACCTATCCAAAAACAGCGCCAGAAATGGAGCATTACCAACTGCTCTGGGCAACCCATTCCAGTGCCTCACTCCCCTCACAGTAAATAACATCTTCCTTATAGCCAACCTAAACTTCCCCTAAGTTTGAACCCGTTACCCCTTGTTCTCTCACTACAGTCTCTAATGAAGAGTCCCTCCCCAGCATCCCTATAGGCCCCCTTCAGATACTGGAAGGATGCTATGAGGTCTCCACACAGCCTTCTCTTCTCCAGGCTGAACAGCCCCACCTTTCTCAGCTATCTTCATGCAGGAGGTGCTCCAGTCCCCTGATCATCCTCGTGACCCTCCTCTGGACTTGCGCTAACAAGGTCATTTCCCGAGATGAGCAGCTCCAGAGAGGAGCCTTCAACACCAGAGAATACGGAAACACCGCATCCCGGAGCCCCACTTCTGAGCGCCGACACCCACCGCCAGAGCCTCCAGGCCGCGCCAAGCCCTGCCCAGGAGCCCGCAGCTCCGCTGAGGCGAGCAGGGACTCACAGGGGCGGTGCCAGGAGGGACGGCACCGCCCTGAGAGGGGAAAACGCGCCCCAGGGAGCGCGGGCGACCAGAGCGTGGGGCGGGAGGTGGCGGCGGCAGTGGGAGCTGAGAGCTGGGAGCTGGCGGGATGGGGAGCGCTCGCCTCAGGGTCAGGGCCCGGTCTGGGGCTCTGCTCTGGCTGCCCCGGCGGTGGCAGCGTCGGCACCAGACAGAGCCGATGGGAGAGGAGGCTGCAGCGCAGAGCTCGGGGTGCAGAGAGCGCCTGCACTGGTCTTGCGATGGGAGGGTGCACCATGGGCAGGGCTGCACTCGCTGCGCCCTGGTGCAGGTCCTCCTGCTGCAGGGGCTGAGCTGCGGGAGGCTGCAGCATCTCTAAAAATCGGCCATGGCAGAACTTCCATCACAAACTGTAATCTTATTAAAACACGTTTTAAAGATGTGCATAATGTATACAGTAGATCGGAAAGTAATACATACCTTCATAGAAATGTTTTGCCATTGTGTAAAGTCAAAGTTAACCAGTCATTTAATGCTGATGTTAATAACTCAGTATTATAAGCTATAAATATTTTATTAAAGATGAAGCAACAAGCGTAACACATTAAACCAAGAATTAAACTGAGGAACATTTATATACTATGAAGTTGGAATGTGGGTTAGGGAGTGGCTTTGTTGAGTTTCTGCTCTCCTGAGCCTCATGCACATTCAGGGAGGCATGTATTTTGTAGTTCATCCAGAAAGCAAACACGGTTTAAGAAGTCCCTGTACTGTAAGTACATGGGGTCACTGGACCAGCTCAAGCAGCCCCATGAGCTGGAAGTACCCGAGATGTGCCCAGACTGAGCTGGGCAGGAAAAGCGCTGCTCCCTCTGCTGTGCCTCCTGCCGCAGCCGTGCTGCCCTGGCCGCTGCTCTAGGGCATGGGCAGAGCGCGCTCCATCCCCGCGGGCCGCACCAGCCCGGGCTGCTCCCTTCTCTGCTGAGGGACGTTGCAAACCTCTCTGCCGCCTGCGTGTCCTAGGGCGGGTGCGCTCATGGTGGCACACGCTCCTCCCCCATCGGCTCAGAGCTGCCATGAACGCCCCTGATCGCCTGAGCTCCAACTGCCTCCCTTCGGCTGCGGAGGCTTCTGGAAAGGGCTGGGGCAGGCAGTGAGTACAGTAACTTTAGGCCAGTGAAGCACAACGATGTCCTTGCTCATTGCCAAGGTGATAGGTAAAAGCTGTAGCAAGTTCTCTTGCTTTTTACTGAACAGAAACCCACCATTCATGACTGTAATCCCTTGCTCCCTCTCTCTCCCTCATTCTGCACAGGCCTTCATTAAAGTATAGATCTTGCACTCAATTTCCAAGTTTTTCTCCCAGATCTTCTCAGAGGTTCTAAAACTGAAGAGCTCTGCCTCGTCTTGGTACAGCTGTTGCCATAAAAGCCTCAGCTGATTCCACGGATCCACAGCAGCTTGCTTGGTCCTGAAGTAATCGGTGAGGACACTGAGGAATGGGGTCAGAAGACTGGTCCCTGCGGAGTCTGGAGGCAGTGGCAGAGCTGAGCGTGTCTTCTCGAGGGAAGGGCTTTGTGCCTGTGGGGAGCTTTTGCTTAGTGGAGCAGCCCCCTTTGACAGCAGCAGCTCAGGTGTCCCCACATCCTCACTGGAGCTGCTCTGGCCTTCCATGGAGTGGTCTGCTTCTTGCACAGGCACACTCTTCTCCAATGGCAGTTCTGGTGGCCCCATGTGCCCCCTGGAGATGCTGGGGCTCTCAGATCCCTGGCCTGATTGCCCCTGTGGCCCTCCCTTGCTCTGTGGCAGTGCCCACTTTGCCGGCCAGAAGGGGAAGGACCATGTCCATCGCCTTGTGTCCCAGGGCCCTGTTCCTTCCCAGCAGTGCCTGGCAGGGTCTTTTTGCCGGCCTTGCCACCACCAGCAAGTTCCCTGAACTTCTTCCATGGGGGTGTCTCGCCATCCTGCTGGGCCATCTCTTTTGGTCTTCCCAGGAATGCTGCTGTCCCAGACTGGGTAGGAATCTGTTTCCCTCATAGGCACACGTCCACAGGGTCTGCAGACTCTTTCTGTGGACCTGGGTGCTGTTGTGCTGCTTTCTCGCCCTGATGGCACCCATCCTGGTGATCGAAGGGAGAGCAGCAGGGCAGCACACTGTGCCTCTGCATAGCGGGAGGCTGCGCGGCTTCTTGTATGAGGGCCATGTCTTCGAAGTTCCTCTCATATTCCAGGACTTTGGTTGGCAGCCCATAGCACCGCTGGATCTTCATTTTTACAATGTGCTGCTGCAGCTGCCTTTTCACAGCCCTGTCCAGGAGAGGTGGGTCTCATGTGATGGGAGCACCAACACCATCCCATCACATGCTTTTTGTGGCTGCCATGATGGAGATGCCGTGGCATCCTGCAGAGTTTGATCCATCTTGGCTGGCAGGCCTTGTTTCTGCCGCAGTTTCTTTTCTACGTTGAGAGCCTCCTCTTTTAAGGTTCTGGCTTTTGTGGTGTGCTGTGGGCCTCTCCGTTTTCCTGGAGTGCATGTCACTCTTCGCTGGAGTGGGAGCACCCAGGTGGCTCTGGAGATTTCATGCTGCTGCATACTGCCAGCCTCAAGGCATTTGTCCATTTCCTCCCTGCATGGAGGGCCACTCACCACGCTAGGCTGCTCCTTCATGTTGGTCCTGGGATGCTCCAGGTTGGACTCTGGAACCATGAGACATGTCTGCTTTCATCCAAAAGTGTGGAGAGAAACTCCTGTGAAGACCAGCCAAACTTAGTCCCATGATGCAATTCCATGAGTTGTCACTGGAAGCAGTCAGAGAAACCCTTGAATAGGACCCATCTTAACTGTTTGTGATGGTAGTCCAGGAGCTGTTGCTCCTCTTGGGCATCTCCGAGTCTAGCCTGTGAGGAGGAGAAAAAGCCTAATAAGCATAGCACTCCCCTGCATACCAGGCCTATCATTCCTGCCCTAGGAAGGTCCTGGGATGCCCCATTCTAGGCTGGATGCTGGAGGCACGAGCCATGTTTGCTTCATCCCCAAGTGGAGAGAAACTTCCCTGAAGAACAGTCAGCATCACTTGCAGCGATGGAAGTCCAGTATTCCTAAGTGTCCTGGGGCTCTCCCTCCTGTTCTGACAGTGATGGCAGGCTGCATCACTGCTGTGGTGTCCCAGCCACCATGTGTCCAAAGCCCCCTCTCTGCCTGCCAGGCATTGCATCCATCTCTGCCTCATCAAAAGGCAGGGGCACTGCAACCTCTGTGCCACAGAGGTGAATTCCTCTCTAAGAACGTTTCCCCTCACATTTTAGGGTGATGGATTTCCTTTTGTCTTCTCCAAGTGGTTGCTTGCAGCTATGCTCCCATCCCCTCCTCCGTGGCCTTTTGTCCAGGTATCTGATTAGGTCCTTGAGGCTCCTCCTGAACTGACTAAAGGAATGCAAAACCTCAAACCAGTCATGCTGTGCTTGGAGTGTCTTTTCCTTTGGCTTGTTTGGTTGAAGACTTGTGCTGTTTCATGTGCCCAGTGTGGGTCACCTGTGCTGTGAGGTCTGAGCCCATTGAGATGTAGCAGATGTTTGCTTCTCAGGAAATAACACACCCCACCATGACATACAACAAATCTGCTCGTATTTGCTGACTTCGTTGCTAGAAACTGAAGTATTTTTACAAAAACTTTTGCAAAATAAAGTGTATCTGCTTAGAAAGAACAAGAAAAGAAAAATGATAATTGAGGTTCAGGATAGAACTCTTGTGCTGGAATAAACGAAGCAGGGCCATCAAGCAGGACAGCGCATGAAGATGTGAGCAGCTGGTGGTGATGAATTAGAAAAGGACAGGAAACAATCTCATGAGGGGCAGGAGAGCAGCCTTATGCCAGCAGCTGCCGCACTTGATAGCATGTCCTGTCTGTCTGTCCTGTGGGTGCTGTGTAGTATGTGGCTTTTGAAGTCCAGAGAGCTCGGACCGAAGGAGCCTGTCCTCTGCAGGTAGCTGTAGCCATTTTTAGGGATCAGGAATTACGAGGGCTGAAAGCTTGGAGATGCATTATCTCTCATTTCTTGCATAATTCTCATTCAGACACAAAAAAAGCCTTATTGAATAAACAATTAAAATGTGGCTGGCATCCTACATAGCGAATAGATTGTACACTGGTGGGCAGAAGCAGGTTTTAAAGTAGCGTATTTAATTGGTAAAAAAGAAGAGCTAGGTAACAATTCATGAAATTCACAGCCAATGCCTTTGATTTCTGAGCATCTCATACAAGGCCCTCCCTGTGACAAAGAAAAACAGGAGCATTTCTACGCTGGCAACACGATCTTGACCAGCAGGATGTCACAATTTTAGCCACAGAAGTAAAAATGTTAAACTTCTGTGTTACCTAAAATAGTACCTCACGCATCTTGCAGAGGAGCTGAGAGATAAGCTGCCCCTCAGTTCCCCCTGTGGGTTCCCCAGGATTTGCATCCCCTGTCGAGGTCCTGCTTTCCGTACCATGCAGGCGGTCAGAAAATAGCTGGAGGTTTTAGGAGCTCTGTGTGTTGCCATAATCTTTCATAAACACAGGGGCTTATGTCACCACTGGGCTGCCTTTGTGACAGAGCACAGGACTTCCCTGGGTCTGTTGCTAGAGCCTAACCTGCCTGCTTGTTTTATCTGATCTTTGCAAATCATTCCTGTCCCTTTTCTGTCTCAGAAGTCTTCTGAGCATGGGCAGGAAAAACAAGTCATCCTGTGAGCAGCGGGATTAACTGGTCTTTTCCCATGTTCGAAGCATTCATCACAAAGCTCTTTCTCTCTTAATTCAGTTACCTAACACGGACTGAACTCAAATTGTAGCCTCTTCCTCAGCAGAGAATGTGGGTGAGCAGAGCTCAGGGACAAGGAGGGGCATCTACTGCCTGTGGGAGAAGGGACCATCAGCCCATGAGGGGGACAAGGATGCAAGGAGGCCTGACTTCAATGCCAGGGAATGTTATGGAGCGGGTCATCCTGAGTGAGATCACAGAACGTGTGTGGGAAAACACAGGAATTGGGCCAAGTCTTCCTCATGTTGAGGTGAAACTTCTTGTAGTTTTTTCTTTGGTACACGTGTTCCTTGCTAGGTTGGAAAGCGGCTGGATGGCTTAGCCCAGAGTGGTGGTAAATGGTGTCACATCTAGTTGGTGACCACTCACCAGCAGTGTTCCTCAGTATCAGGGCCAGGAATCTGAGAGCCCCAGTATCTCCTGCAGGCATATGGGGCCCCCACAAGAGCTGCCACTGGAGAAGAGTGTCCCTCTCATGAGCAGAGCCCTTCAGTTCTGCCACTGTCTCCAGACTCTGAAGGCAGTGGACTTCACATCTCCCTTCTGGAAGAGGCTCTCAGTGTCCTCACCAATTACTTCAAGACCAAGCAAGCTGCTGTGGACCTGTGGAATCAGCTGGGTCATTTATGGCAGAAGCAGAACCCAGAAAACGCAGAGCTCCCCAGTGTCTTGCAGAGCCACAGACCTAGAGGAGCAGAGAAGGGCAAGGGAAGTGCCCAGGACAGATTCAGCTCCAGGAGACTCTGCCTTGAGTGCAGGAAAGCCCCACATCACCACCAGATCTGCAGGCCCTGTCAGGAGCAGGAGCTCTCCCACAAGACTTTTTTTTCTGCAGTGAGCCCCTAGAATCATAGAATCATAGAATAGTTAGGGTTGGAAAGGACCATAAGATCATCTAGTTCCAACCCCCCTGCCATGGGCAGAGACACATCACAATAAATCGTGTCACCCAAGGCTCTGTCCAGCCTGGCCTTAAACACTGCCAAGGATCGAGCAGTCACAACTTTCCTGGGTGACCCATTCCAGTGCCTCTCAACTCTCCAAGTAAAGAACTTCTTCCTTACACATAGACCTAAAATATGAGGGGACATGCTGTTGCGGAGGAACTGACCTCCATGGTACAAAGCTGACACTGTCCACCCCTTTTCCTGGTGCTGAGGGAGATGCTGTGCCCAGCAGGCAGGGAGGGTGACTTGGGTACACAGTGAGTGGGATACTACCACAGTGACAGCCTGCAGTCTCAAGGAGACTGGGCAGGAAGAATTAGACCCACAGAGTGCTGGGGAGTGCTGGGCTTAGCACTCCTCATCCTCCTCATCCATCCTCATCCATCCTCGTCCTTCTTACACAGGCTAGAAAGGCTAGACTCAGAGATGCTTGAGAGCAGCGAGATACTTCTGTCGTGACCAGTGAAGTCAGCTCCTCTTTAGGGGTGTCTCTGTCCCCTTCGAGGGAAGAGACCTATACTTCCATCACGGAGTGCAAATGGGAGAGAGAGGTGTCCCATGTGAGTGATGACTCATGGACTACCATCACAGCAACAGACAGTGTCTGTTCTTCATGCGAGTGTCTCCCCACTCTTGTGGATAATCCAGATATGACTCATGCCTCCAGCGTCCAGCCTGGCCTGGAGCATCCCAGCACAGACCTGGAGCATCCTAGCACCGAAGAGGAGAAACAGCCTGACCCAGCAAGTCATCCACCTTGCCATAAAGAGGTGGACATCTGCTTTGAGGCCAGTGGCATGCAGCAGCACCAGGAAGGTCTCAGTATCCAGCTGAGCGCTCCCATGCCACCTCCAGAGCAGACTGAGGTCAACTCCAGGGAAATGGAGATGCCTTTCCAGCACAACAATGGCCAGGAGACCCTTCAGGGGCCCATCACAGAATCCAAACTGGAACAGGAACTGGGCCAGCCAGCCAGTGTGGATGAGGCTCCACAGCATGTTCCAGCCCCAGCTCCTCCAACACCTCAGCGCCAAGAACAACGTGACGTGAGGATCGTTCCCATTGTGCGGAACCCACCCTTCCTGGGTACGGCTATGAAAATTAAACTAGAGCATCACATTGTTAAACGGAACATACAGAAGCAGTACGGGCTGCAAATGAGGATCCTGGAATGTGAGGAAAGCTTTGCAAGAGTCCTTTGGAACTGAAAAGCCTCTCAGCCATCCCCTCCACAGCAGTACCCTGGGCTGCCCTACCGCTCCCACTTCCAGCACTGGAACAGGAAGGCTCAGACAAGAGGCCATCAAGAGAGTCCCTGGACTGTCAGAAGAGTTCACAGAACTTGTAGACACATGTCTGCTAGGGATGGAGGATCCAATCCATTCTGGGCCAGCAGCACTGGGGAAGAAAATGAATCATGGGGGAAAAGCAAGCAGCAGCACAGCCAGCAACGAGACCATACCAGCACTGGTGGAAAGAAACAGAGCCCTGAGAGACAAGGGGATGTGCACGATCCTTCCCCTGCTGGCCAGGAAGAGTGGGCAGGGCAAAGCGGTGAACATTTTCTCTTCAACAATGACCTCAGTTTGTTGATTTTCTGAGCTCAAGGAGAATTAAAAAGTCCAGGCTTGAGTGCCCAGGAGCCTATCTATGACTTCAGTCCTTTGTACTCTGCAGCACGAAGGGTTTGGAAGTGGCTTACACAAATGGTACTTGTGTCTGCCAAGGAGAAGGGAAACTGGAGGCAGCTTTCCAAGAGGTTACATATCAGGACAGAAAAGAAAGTTTGCAATCCTTGTTTTCTCAAAAACTTCTAGGCTGACAGGGATCATTTGACAGGACCAGACTAAGAAGCATCTACACATGAAAGAGCCCCTGCAGATGTGAGGAGGTAGGAATCAAAAAATCCACATGCAGGCTGTGTCAACAGGAAGCAGAAATGGACTTGGGGCAGCAACCTTAAGACACACTTCAGCCACATCAATACAAGGGTCATCCATGTCTGCCTGCAAGTGTGTTATCACCTGAAAGACACCACCAGCTGGGTACAAACAAACTGTTATATTACATCAAGCAGTATATCAGTTATACTTCCTGGAGGTGGCATAACTCCCTTCGTGAGCTAGGCTAGTTGGTTGGTGGTGCATGGTGAGGCAGCTCGTCTGCTCTTAGTTCCAGAAAGAGCGTGTGGGCTCTGGGCAACACTGTGTTATGCAGATACTCCCTATTAGTCCCTAAACCCCACAAAACCAACATGGAAGTGACAGAAGCTGAAACTGCACAACAGCACATCCATCTCTGTCCTGCATCATCCCTCCCTCACTAACCCAGGTCACTGCCGTCTTAGTAGGCCTTTCTGTGAGCTCCTGATTTGCATCCTTTGTCCCAGGCATTCACTTCCAACATAAGCAGTTAATCCCACTACGTCTAACGCATGCAATGGCTCTTGGGTTCCCTGAGCTGCTGAACAGCCTTACTGCTCTGTCCAGCCCTGGTGCTTCCTGACAGGCTGGCAGCACACAGTTGGTGATGTTAGCACAATGGTCACATTCCACAGGGAAAAGATTGTAGAGCTGGCTCATAGAGAATGATCATACGGTCCAGAAACCCATGGCTGCATTTTCACCTCAGCCTAGCAAATCCTTCTGGGACCCTGCCAGAAGCCTTACAAAACAACTGCTTGCTCATTGCCTGGATAGCAGCTCTCAAAGAGGAGCGAGGGTTGGCAAGGATAGCTTTTCCTGCTCAAGGGCCGGTTTCATTGCAGGGGAAGCATTTTTTCCAGCCAGGCATGAAGGCAAACCATGGGAGAAATATCCCATTTCAAGGGGTGGGTTGAAGAAGCAGACAGCTGCACTGCTGATGGGCACAGCGCTTGCACAGGTAAGGCCTATGTTGCCAGCGTTTAACCTGCCAACCCCTGTGGGTCTCTGGCATTAGAACAAGCTCTAGCAAGGAGGGCAAACAACTGCTGCCATAGGATCATAGAATGGTTTGGGTTGGAAGGGACCTTAAAGGTCATCTCCTTCCAACCCCCTGCCATGGACAGGGAGGGACACCTTCCACTAGACCACGTTGCTCCAAGCCCCATCTAAGCTGGCCTTGAACACTGCCAGGGATGGGGCAGCCACAGCTTCTATGGGCACCCTGTGGCATTGTCTCATCAACCACACAGTGAACAGTTACTTCTGCATATCTCATCTCAGTTTTCCCTCTGACAGCTTAAAGCTATTCCCACTCGTCCTGTCCCTAAATGCCCTTGCCAAAAACCTCTCCAGATTTCTTGTCAGCAGAGCAGCGCATTGTAAAAATTAAGATCCCGTGGCGCTATGGGCTACCAACCAAAGTCCTGGAATATGAGAGGAACTTCGAAGGCATGGCCCTGATACAAGAAGCCGCGCAGCCTCCCGCTATGCAGAGGCGCAGTGTGCTGCCCTACCGCTCTCCCTTCGACCGCTGGGACGGGTGCCATCAGGGCAAGAAGGCAGCAAAACAGCACCCAGGTCCACAGAAAGAGTCTGCAGACCCTGTGGACGTGTGCCTACGAGGGAAACGGGTTCCTACCCAGTCTGGGACAGCAGCATTCCTGGGAAGACCAAAAGAGATGGCCCAGCAGGATGGCGAGACACCCCCATGGAAAAAGAAGTCTGGGGAACTTGATGGTGGCGGCAAGGCCGGCAAAAAGACCCTGCCAGGCACTGCTGGGAAGGAACAGGGCCCTGGGACACAAGGCGATGGGCACGGTCCTTCCCCTTCTGGCCAGGCAAAGTGGGCACTGCCACAGAGCAAGGGAGGGCCACAGGGGCAATCAGGCCAGGGATCTGAGAGCCCCAGCATCTCCAGGGGGCACATGGGGCCACCAGAACTGCCATTGGAGAAGAGTGTGCCTGTGCAAGAAGCAGACCACTCCATGGAAGGCCAGAGCAGCTCCAGTGAGGATGTGGGGACACCTGAGCTGCTGCTGTCAAAGGGGGCTGCTCCATTAAGCAAAAGCTCCCCACAGGCAAAAAGTCCCTCCCTCGAGAAGAGACCCTCAGCTCTGCCACTGCCTCCAGACTCTGCAGGGACCAATCTTCTGACCTCATTCCTCAGTGTCCTCCCCGATTACTTCAGGACCAAGCAAGCTGCTGTGGACCCGTGGAATCAGCTGGGTCATTGATATCAGGAGCAGCACCCACACAACACAGAGCTCCCCAGTGCCTTGCAGAGCCACCTCCACAGAGAATCAGAGCAGGGCAAGGGAAGTGCCCAGGACAGAGCCATCTCCAGGAGACTCTGCCCCCAGTGCAGCAAAGCCCCACATCCCCGCCAGATCTCCAGGCCCCGTCAGGAGCAGGAGCTTTCCCACAAGACAAGTTTCTTCTGCAGTGAGCCCATGGAAGCCTTTTCTGCCTGGGGAGGAGAAGCCCGCAGGAAGAGCCCGCAGACCCTGCGGACACGTGCCTGCTAGGGACACAGGCTGCACTCGGCTCTGGGACAGCAGCGTTCCTGGGAGGAGCACAAGAGATACCTCATGAGGGCCGGGAGCCAGCCCCTGCAAAGGGGAGCGCTGGGCAACAGCCAGCAGCACGGAGATCGTGCCGGGGAGACCTCGGAGGGGATTGAGAGCTGCCCTGCGCAGCTCACTGCCTGCCCCAGCCCTTTCCAGAAGCCTCCGCAGCCGAAGGGAGGCAGTTGGAGCTCAGGCGATCAGGGGCGTTCATGGCAGCTCTGAGCCGATGGGAGGAGCGTGTGCCACCATGAGCGCACCCGCCCTAGGACACGCAGGCGGCAGAGAGGTTTGCAACGTCCCTCAGCAGAGAAGGGAGCAGCCCGGGCTGGTGCGGCCCGCGGGGATGGAGCGCGCTCTGCCCATGCCCTAGAGCAGCGGCCAGGGCAGCACGGCTGCGGCAGGAGGCACAGCAGAGGGAGCAGTGCTTTTCCTGCCCAGCTCAGTCTGGGCACATCTCGGGTACTTCCAGCTCATGGGGCTGCTTGAGCTGGTCCAGTGACCCCATGTACTTACAGTACAGGGACTTCTTAAACCGTGTTTGCTTTCTGGAATGAACTGCAAAATACATGCCTGCGTGAATGTAATTAATATAATAGGGAGGGTGAAAAAAAGGCTTGGAGGGGCGCTACAACTACTTGAAAAGATGTTGTAGTGAAGTGGGGGTTGTTCGCTTCTCCCAAGTAACAAGTGACAGAACGAGAGGTAGCAGCCTCAAGCTGCACCAGGGGAGGTTTAAATTGGATATTAGGAAAACTCTATTCACAGAGCGGGTGGCCAGGCACTGGAACAGGCTGCCCAGGGAAGTGGTG
The DNA here is from genome assembly GCA_028858755.1 of Ara ararauna. Classification (NCBI taxonomy): domain Eukaryota; kingdom Metazoa; phylum Chordata; class Aves; order Psittaciformes; family Psittacidae; genus Ara; species Ara ararauna. Next base: position 24,039,008 of record CM054379.1, read on the forward strand.
GAATCAGCATCCCTGAAGTGTTCCAAAACTGTGTAGATGAGGCCCTCAGTGACATGGTTTAGTGGTGGGCTTGGGAGTTCTGGAGTAACGGTTGGACGTACAGCTGGGGTGCTTAAATTTCCCAGTGGAGATTCCATTACGTTGTCAGATGTACCTAACTTCTTCCCAGAGACAGATCAGGAGACAGTAACTTCTCATTTGCGGGCCTAGCCTTTACTTTGCATTAGCACTGATCTCGCTACCAAAACAATTCAGAAACTTATGCAGCAGCTTTGTTCACATTAATATTTATTATTGCAGCAACCCACATAAGGTTCCAATGTTTCTTGGTGGAATACTTTAGCAGCAGTGATTCTATAATTGATTCACATTAGACGTAGAAGTGGGTCAGCATCACACCTTGTGCCAGTCATTAGGAGGTGAATGGAACTGTCACTTACTGCGGAAAACAGAGGAAGATATGCTTGTGTTACACAAGTAACGAAGAAGATGGGCTAATGCTGCCCAAGTAAGCATGTTTCTGTATTACTCTGACCCTGCTTGATCTTCCCTGAAAAGGTCTGTGGAATGTAGTTTCCCAGTTCTACTGCCTTGGTCCGATTTGCCATCCCTCAAACCTTGATGGTGCAGAATTCACATAAGGAGACTGAAGTCCTGTGGTGTCCTACTGCTGAACCCATGACATGTGAGAAGAGAGACACCACCATGTTGGATGTGTTCCCTGTAACTCAGCAGTTTTCAGCATGCCCCAATATGATTCTTCATTCCTTATGCAAAGGGGCTGAAAAAGTCACTCATTTCTGAGTAGCGTTGACAGGACTGGATTATAGCAAGGCACAGTCACCAGATTTGCACAGCTGTTCTAAAGATTAAATGTGGTTTAGACAGCTGGCAGGCCCTTCAAGCTGATGCTCTTTCAGTGGAACAACACTAATACAATCCAAGCACCTTCTTCATAGTATGAGATTGAAGATGTCCTTTTTACATCTACAAGGATTATAGATTCACCTGGCCTAGTGGGAGGTGCCCCTGTCCATGGCAGGGACGTTGGAATCAGATGATCTTAAGGTCCTTTCCAACCCAAACCATTCTGTGATTCTAGGCAACATTTACCCTGGAAGGCCAGTTTAAAGTCAAGTCTCTATTTTCCCATGGAAATACATTTGTGAAGTTACTCTTTTTTTCCTACAGTACCAAGGCAGAACAGCGAATATTTAGTCATTTATCTGTTAGAAGAACCGATGCCTTCATGCACACTTGTTTACATATCTAACTTAATGTGGGTTTTTTTAGCTAGGAAAGAAGAATTTATATCTCTCCATTTTCTCCTTCTTGATTTTATCTTTGCCCTAAAATTCATAAATCCTGCCTGAGTTCTCTTTTATAGCCAGTTGTCGTGGTTTAAGCCTCTAACTCATGCAGCTCGTTCTGTCACTCACTTCCCCCTCTTTCTTCCCCCCGCTCCCGGAGGAATGGGAAGGAGAATCGAAAAAATGCAACTCCCACAGGTTGAAATAAGAACAGCTTAGTAACTAAAGTATAACACAAATCACTACTGCTACCACCAGTAATAATAATGACAAGAGAAATACAAGGAAAGAATACAATTCTCACCACCTAATACCAAGCCCGACCACGCAGTGCACCCCCCCCCCCCCCACCACCACCCTTCCGGGTCTCTGCTCTCTGCTTTTCATCCTGGGCATGACGTGCTGTGGTATGGAATAACCTCTTTGGTCAGTTTGGGTCAGGTGTCCTGTCTCTGCCTCCTCCCGGCTCCCCTCCTCCCTGGCAGAGCATGAAACTCAGAAAGTCATTGGCCAGACCAAAACATCACTAAGCAGTAACTGAAACACTGGTGTTATCAGCGCTGTTCCCAGGCCCAAAATCAAAAACACAGCGCTGCACCAGCTACCAAGAAGCAGAAAAATGACTGCTGCTGCTGAACCCATGACACCAGTACATCACTCAGAAATTTAATTAATAACTCTTTGGATTAACTGCCTGAGTTAATGCCACAACTTACATGCTTAGTATTTAGCAGACCCTTAAGGATCTCGATACTTCTTCACAGCTATCTCACAAAATACTTGTTCATAGAGTAGAGTTGTGTGGCTTAAGAACTCCTAATGCAACATGAAAGATTTCAGATTGGGTTACTGCTTCAAAAGACATGAAATTAGGATCCGATCTGGTCACTCGGGTTACCTGAAAAATCCTGCCATTTGGCAGGGATCAGGAAATTGTTTTAACCTGTATAAACTTCTCTTTTCTCAGCCTAAATTCTTTAGCTCTTCATTGCCTAAAAATGCTACCTGTCCCCATTCTTCCTTCTTTGGAAAGGAAACACCAGGAAATTACCACTGTTACTTTGTTCTCACAGGAGGGGGACCATGGGCTGGCACTTGGACACAGATCAGTTTCACTTGGCTTCCCTGAAGATGTGCTCATGATGCACAGAGAAGCATACTGCAGAGATTCCCCAGGCTATCATGGATTTGATCACTTCTACCCTCATGGTGTGGCAGAGCATGAAACCATAGCATGAGCACCCACAGTACTTCAGCATCATTCTTCTCCAGCCAGGCACAGCCAGTCAAGTCTCCCAGGTCCTCTCTAATCTTACATATTACACAAAAATCTCCCCACAGCTTTCTTCAGCAAGACAGACACACATTTGTGAAGAAAGTCACAAGTATGTACTGTTTTGTGGCAGTGAATATGAAACCTATGTGCCTGACTTTCAAGCAGTGTTTAACATTCACTTGTAGCAAACTGTAATATATGATGTTAACATATAATGAGGACAAGTCATAATACTTTGGAAGACAAATAGGATAAATTTTCTATAAACTATCCTCTGGAGTATCAGCAGCTTCACTGACAATTACAGGGTGATTATGCTATTGGGAGTACCTTCAAGAACCGTCTGTGAAAGAGTTGTATCATGCAAACCACTCCTAAGAGGGAATATTTTATAGACTGCCTACAAAAGCCACAAAAGTGGCACAACCAAGAAAGCTGGGAAGCTCAGATAAAAACTGACCAAAGGTGATGATGTAAGTGCTTCTCCATCAAACACTATGGCAGAATCACTGCTTTAGGAGACAAAAAGAGCTAAGAGTCAAGCTACTGTTGTGGTTTAAACCCAGCCAGCAACCCAGAACCATGCAGCCGCTCGCTCACTCCCCCTTCCTTCCTCCCCCTGCTCCCGGAGGGATGCGGAGAATCGAAAGAATGTAACTCCCACGGGTTGAGAAAAGAGCAGTCCCGTAACTAAGGTATAACACAAATCACTACTGCTACCACCAATAACAATAATGATAAAGGAAATAACAAGGGAAGAGAATACAGCTGCTCACCACCCGCTGACCAATACCCAGCCCGACCGAGCAGTGATCTAACCCTTCCAGGTAACTGCCCCCAGTTTATATACTGGGCATGACGTGCTGTGGCATTGTCGTGGTTTAAGCCTCTCTAACTCACGCAGTCGCTCTCTCACTCACTCCCCCCTCTTCCTTCCCCCCGCTCCTCGAGGGGTGGGAAGGAGAATCAAAAGAATGCAACTCCCACAGGTTGAGATAAGAACAGTTTAGTAACTAAGGTATAACACAAGACCACCACTGCTACCACCAACAATAATAATGACAAGGCAAATACAAGGAAAGAATACAATCGCTCACCACCTATACCCAGCCCGACCAAGCAGTGCACTCTCACCCTTCCAGGTCTCTGCTCTCCATTTTACATCCTGGGCATGACGTGCTGTGGCATGGAATACCTCTTTGGTCAGTTTGGGTCAGGTGTCCTGTCTCTGCTTCCTCCTGGCTTTCCCTCCTCCCTGGCACAGCATGAGACTGAGAAAGTCCTTGGTCAAACCAAAACGTTACCAAGCAGTAACTGAAAACACTGGCGTTACCAGCGCTGTTCCCAGGCCAAAAGTCAAAAACACAGCGCTGCACCAGCTACCAAGAAGGAGAAAAATGACTGCTACTGCTGAACCCAGGACAGGCATGGAATACCTCTTCGGTTAGTTTGGGTCAGGTGTCCTGTCTCTGCTTCCTCCCCGCTTCCCCTCCTCTCTGACAGAGCATGAGACTCAGAAAGTCCTTGGTCAGAGTAAGCATTACTGAGCAGCAACAAAAAACATTGGTGTTATCAGCACTGTTCCCAGGCGGAAAGTCAAAAACACAGCACTGCACCAGCTACTAAGAAAAAGAAAAACTGCTGAACCCAGGACACTATATAGTCACTTTCTGGAGTGGAGAACAGAGCTAAGAATGTGCCACAGAAAAAGTTGTAAGCCACTGTCCTGAAATAACAGTTTACCATTTTTCAGTTCGCTTTTCTCTCAAATTTTGATGGAAAACTGCTGCTGGCAGATGTCAAAGGCTCACAAGGGGGAATTTTCAATTAACTACCTATAAAAGCCACAATAGTAGCAAAACATCAAACAATTCTGCCCAAAAAGACCTCAGTAAAAAAGGAAGTGTTTCTCCAGTAAATCACAGAGTCATAGAATTAAAGAATGGTTTAGTTCAGAAAGGACCTTAAGATTATCAAGTCCCAACCCCCAAGCAATGGGCAGGGGCACTTCACCCTAGACCGTGACGCCCAAGGTTCTCTCCCACCTGGCCTTGAACAATTCCAGGGATGGGGCATTCAAAAATTCCCTGGGCAACCCATTCCAGTGCCTCGCTACCCTCACAGTAAAGAACTTCCTCCAAGCTAAACTTCCCTTGTTAAAGTTTGAACCCGTTACCCCTTGTCCTGTCACTACGGTCCCTAATGAAGAGTCCCTCCCCAGCATCCTTATAGGCCCCCTTCAGATACTGGAAGGCTGCTATGAGGTCTCCACGCAGCCTTCTCTTCTCCAGGCTGAACAGCCCCAACTTTCTCCGCCTGTCTTCATACAGGAGGTGCTCCAGTCCCCTGATCATCCTCGTGGCCCTCTGGCCTTGCCGCACCAGCTCCAAGTCCTTCTTATGTTGAGGACACCAGAATTGCACACAGTAGTCATACTGGAGTCTCACGAGAGCAGAGCAGACAGGCAGGATCACCTTCTTCGACCTGTAGATCACGCTTCTCTTGATGCAGTCCAGGATACGGTTGGCTTTCTGGGCTGCGAGCGCACAGTGAAGCCGGCTCATGTTCAGTTTCTCATCAACCAACACCCCAAAGTACTTCTCTGCAGGGCCGCTCTGGATCACTTCTTCACCCAGCTTGCAGCTGCAGATGCTACAGCTGTAGATGCATAACTGCGACAGAAGGTGAAGTTAGCACACCAAATGGGCTGGTAGATACCTGTACACCAGCAGCAAGGAGCCAAAGGGGCTCACCAAGGTGGCAGGGCACAGCCTGACACCCCGGGCCTGTCCTACCAGCCCAGCAGAGAGCAGGGATCTGGCTGGCAGAGGCAGCTCCAGTTGCAGGCACTAGGCACCACCCTGGAGACAGGGACAGGCCAGAGGGGACATGAGAGGGTCAGCGGGCAGTTCATGGGCTTTTGGAGCAGCAGTCCAGGCCAGGAGCTGGGATTCGGCCCTGCGTGGGGAGAGGCTAGAGGCTTTATATGTCCCTGCACAGGGACAGGTCTCAGGACAGGGTAGGCCGGCCACAGTCCAGCTGTGCTGCAGTTGCCCAGTGCTCTAGTGACTCGAGCCACCTCCCCCCGTTGTCACTGTCCTTGCATCACAAACGTTGCCAGGGCTGACGACACTAGCTGCCAGTTGCTGGTGACACCACAGCTGATGACAGCCCAGCGTCACGCCTGCATCACAAACACCAGCAGCTACATATGTGGCGTAAGCGAGGTACAGCAGGCTTGCCTACAAGCTGTCCGTGAAGTGAGAGGGCCTGGAGCTGGACAGGAAGAGCAGGCGGACCCCAGCTGGGTCCGGCTGCTCCTCCTCAAGCACTCCTTGGCTCTCTCTCACACGCTGCAGGCATGGCTGGCACGCCATATGAAATGAGTGAGTTGCTCAGCCACGTGGTCCTCCCTCTTTACCTGATGTTGCTGTTGTCGGTGGTTTGCTACCGCATCACAGTGGCCATAAGCGAGCTCCAGGTAGGAGTCATTGCTGGTGCTGAGCCGAGCTCCGGCTGGCAGGGTTGGGGGGCAGCAGGGGCCCGGGAGCAGCCCCAGGGGTGGGTTGGGATGCTCCTGCCTGGCAGGGGAGGCCATTTCCCAGCCAGACCTGATCAGCCTGAGCCAGGAGACTCGAGGCAGGTCTGGCCCTGGACAGGCTTGGGTTTCTGCTGGTGCCACTGGGACGGTGGGGAATGTCTACTTCTAACCAACTGCTTCCTGTGCCTGTGTAGGAAAGCAGACCAAAGAAGCACCAACGCAGAGTCAAGAAGAGACATGCCAGAGGTGAGCAGCCCCTGGGCAATGGCAGGTACCCTGCAAAGACACCCTCTGACCCCACATGCCCACCAGCCTGTCCAGGGATGCCCCATCCACTCACTCTCTCTCCTCTGCCCACAGCCTTTGTCCTCCAGAAGTCTTCACGTCTATCAAGGAAATGGTAAGTGGAGCCGTCCCTCCTGGAGCACAACAGAGCCCTCTGGTATTCTCCTGCCAACGGAGGTCCCACTAACAGTGCTCTCTGCTCCTCTGCAGCTGCTCTGTACAGCTGGAGATACAGTCCATGTATAAAACAGTTCGTCAGTTCACGAGGACCATTGAGGACATAACCACATACCTAGACACGCGAGGCCACTTGAGAAGGGGATGGGGGGCATGGACTACCAACTGGGGAGGGTATGGGGAAATCCATGGACCTGAAATATGAGAGGACATGCCCTTGCAGAGGGACTGACCCCCATGGTACAAAGCTGACACTGTTCACCCCTTTTCTGGTGCTGAGGGAGATACTGTGCCCAGCAGGCAAGGAGGGGGACTTGGGTACACAGTGAGTGGGATCCCACGGCAGTAACAGAGCCTGCAGTCTCCTTCAGTGCAGGAAGGATGGGCCCAGGGTACTGGGGAGTGCTGGGCTTAGGCTTTTTCTCCTCCTCACAGGCTAGACTGGGGGATGTCTAAAAGGAGCAACAGCTCCTGGACTACCATCACAGACACTGAAGATGAGTCCCGTTCAAAGGTTTCTCTGTCTCCTTTGAGTGACAACTCGTGGAATTCCATCACGGCAAGAAATGTTGAAGTGGACAGATGCCTCGAGGCTGGCAGTATGCATCAGCACAAGCAGGATCTCCAGATCCAGCTGGGTGCTCCCAGTCCCACACCAGAGGAGAGGGACATGGAAGGAAGGAAAACGGAGAGTCCCATGGCACACCACAAAAGCCAGAATACTGTGGAGGCTTTTAGCCCAGAAAAGAAACTGGGGCAGGAACAAGGCCTGCCAGCCAAGGTGGATCAAACTCTGCAGGATGCCACAGCATCAGCATCTCCATCATGGCAGCCACAAAAAGCACGTGACATGATGCTGTGGGTGCTTCCCGTCACACGAGACCCACCTCTACTGGACATGGCTGTGAAAAGGCAGCTGGAGCAGCACATTGTAAAAATGAAGATCCAGCGGCGCTTGGGGCTGCCAACCAAAGTCCTGGAATATGAGAGGAACGTTGAAGACATGGCCCTGATACAAGAAGCCGCGCAGCCTCCCGCTATGCAGAGGCACAGTGTACTGCCCTACTGCTCTCCCATCGATTGCCGGGACGGGCGCCATCAGGGCAAGAAGGCAGCAAAACAGCACCCAGGTCCACAGAAAGAATCTGCAGACCCTGTGGACACATGCAAACAACGGATACCAGCTCCATCAGCTCAGCCACAAAAAGCACATGACGTTTTGGTTCTCCCCATGGTACGAGACCCATCTCTACTGGACGGGGCTGTGAAAAGGCAGCTAGAGCGGCACATTGTAAAAATGAAGATCCAGCGGCGCTATGGGCTGCCAACCAAAGTCCTGGAATATGAGAGGAACTTTGAAGACATGGCCCTGATACAAGAAGCCGCGCAGCCTCCCGCTATGCAGAGGCGCAGTGTGCTGCCCTACCGCTCTCCCTTCGACTGCCGGGACGGGCGCCATCAGGGCGAGAAGGCAGCAAAACAGCACCCAGGTCCACAGAAAGAATCTGCAGACCCTGTGGACACGTGCCCACAACGGATACCAGCTCCATCAGCTCAGCCACAAAAAGCACGTGACGTTTTGGTTCTCCCCATGGTACGCAACCCACCTCTCCTGGACGGGGCTGTGAAAAGGCAGCTGGAGCAGCACATTGTAAAAATGAAGATCCAGCGGCGCTTGGGGCTGCCAACCAAAGTCCTGGAATATGAGAGGAACGTTGAAGACATGGCCCTGATACAAGAAGCCGCGCAGCCTCCCGCTATGCAGAGGCGCAGTGTGCTGCCCTACCGCTCTCCCTTCGACTGCCGGGACGGGCGCCATCAGGGCGAGAAGGCAGCAAAACAGCACCCAGGTCCACAGAAAGAATCTGCAGACCCTGTGGACACGTGCCCACAACGGATACCAGCTCCATCAGCTCAGCCACAAAAAGCACATGACGTTTTGGTTCTCCCCATGGTACGCAACCCACCTCTCCTGGACTGGGCTGTGAAAAGGCAGCTGGAGCAGCACATTGGAAAAATGAAGATCCAGCGGCGCTTGGGGCTGCCAACCAAAGTCCTGGAATATGAGAGGAACGTTGAAGACATGGCCCTGATACAAGAAGCCGCGCAGCCTCCCGCTAAGCAGAGGCGCAGTGTGCTGCCCTACTGCTCTCCCTTCGATCGCCGAGACGGGCGCCATCAGGGCAAGAAGGCAGCAAAACAGCACCCAGGTCCACAGAAAGAGTCTGCAGACCCTGTGGACGTGTGCCTACGAGGGAAACGGGTTCCTACCCAGTCTGGGACAGCAGCATTCCTGGGAAGACCAAAAGAGATGGCCCAGCAGGATGGCGAGACACCCCCATGGAAAAAGAAGTCTGGGGAACTTGATGGTGGCGGCAAGCCCGGCAAAAAGACCCTGCCAGGCACCGCTGGGAAGGAACAGGGCCCTGGGACACAAGGCGATGGGCACGGTCCTTCCCTTTCTGGCCAGGCAAAGTGGGCACTGCCACAGAGCAAGGGAGGGCCACAGGGGCAATCAGGCCAGGGATCTGAGAGCCCCAGCATCTCCAGGGGGCACATGGGGCCACCAGAACTGCCATTGGAGAAGAGTGTGCCTGTGCAACAAGCAGACCACTCCATGGAAGGCCAGAGCAGCTCCAGTGAGGATGTGGGGACACCTGAGCTGCTGCTGTCAAAGGAGGCTGCTCCATTAAGCAAAAGCTCCCCACAGGCACAAAGCCCCTCCCTCAAGAAGAGACCCTCAGCTCTGCCACTGCCTCCAGACTCCGCAGGGACCAATCTTCTGACCCAATTCCTCAGTGTCCTCACCGATTACCTGAGGACCAGGCAAGCTGCAGTGGACCTGCGGAATCAGCTGAGGCTTTTATGGCAACAGCTGTACCCAGACGAGGCAGAGCTCCCCTTGGAGAGCCACAGCCCTAGAGGAGCAGAGAAGGGCAAGAGAAGTGCAGAGGACAGCGCACGCTCCAGGAGACTTTGCCCCCAGTGCAGAAAAGCCTCACATCTCCACCAAGTCATGGTAAAGAGATCTCTTTGTGAGTTTGAGTGGCCCCAGCTGCAGAGTGCTCCCACCAGCTGTCTCCCCCACAGGACTGTTCAGGTCACTTGGATCTGAGGGTGAGGCACACTGGAGGGCTGAGGAGGACAGAAGAGCTGAGGCACTTCCATCAGAAGTGAGCAGAGTATCCAGAGCTGGTGCAGCCTGCAGGGACATGCCATAGCGCAGCAGCCAGGACAGCAGGGTTGCGGCTGAAGACAGAGCAGAGGAAGCAGCACTTGTTTTTCCTGCCCATCTCAAGCTAGGGGATGTTGGGCGCTTCCTGCACATGGGGCTGCTTGAGCTGATCCAATGACCCCATGTACATACAGTACAAGGACTTCTTGAAATGTGACGCAGTTATTAAACAACATGCATTGTCCTGACTGGCCAGAGGAATGGTGGTATGCAAGGTTTATTTTCCCATTTACCAATCTGGGGATCAGTGTAGGAACCCACTGCATGGGATAATTTCAGACCTTTTTCTCTAAGGGGTTTTCTACACAAATAGTAACTTCTTGCTCAAGGCAGATTTGCAGTTTACATTGCCCCATGCAAAGAAACCGTGAGGAGCCTGAGGCAGCCTAGTGTTCCTCAGGGGAAGGACGGTCTGAAGCATGTGCCACTGGGGTAACAGGATGACAAGCTGGAGCAGGCAATAGAGGCAGCGCTGCTCAGTAAGAAGGTAAATGAGCTCAATGCACAGAAAATGTGCACTTCTCAGAGCAATTCAGCTCCTCACATCACAGTAATATACAAGTTCCTACCCCAGCCTAAATTGCCTTTCCCACTCAAGAGCCAGGGTAAGGCCATGGCTTCAGGAAGCAGAATAGAACCACAGAAGCTGGCTGAGAATTCCCCCCTTCAGTTCCCAAATACAGGGACATGACTTCCAGAAAGCTGCACTGCCTTGCTGCCGGTGCTCAGTTCTTCTTGATGTACTCATTATGAGTCTGAAGGAGCCCCACTTATTTATGTGAAAGAAACTGTTGGTTGCTGACTTGCAATTGGCCATGTGACACAGGCCTGGAGCAAATCAGTGAATTCAGAAGCCAGACTAATGTATAAAGAGAGATTTTTCTCTTGGGAAGGCAAGGGTGGGGCAGAGGACATGGTAATGACATGTTCTTCATGCGTGCTTCTTTTCTTCCTATGCACAAAGCAGCTCTGGAGAAAGCATTCCTATTTGTCTAGCTCTCATTTGCACTGCCTTTCTCCCCTACAAAGGGGGGATGCTGTTCTCTTTCTCCTTCTTCTCTTAAGCTCTTCAGTTTTACAACCTCTGAGAAGATCTGGGAGGAGAACTTGGAAATTGAGTGCAAGATCTATACTTTAATGAAGGCCTATGCAGAATGAGGGAGAGAGAGGGAGCAAGGGATTACAGTCATGAATGGTGGGTTTCTGTTCAGTAAAAAGCAAGAGAACTTGCTAGAGCTTTTACCTATCATCTTGGCAATGAGCAAGGACATCCTTGTGCTTCACTGGCCTAAAGTTACTGTACTCACTGCCTGCCCCAGCCCTTTCCAGAAGCCTCCGCAGCCGAAGGGAGGCAGTTGGAGCTCAGGCGATCAGGGGCGTTCATGGCAGCTCTGAGCCGATGGGAGGAGCGTGTGCCACCATGAGCGCACCCGCCCTAGGACACGCAGGCGGCAGAGAGGTTTGCAACGTCCCTCAGCAGAGAAGGGAGCAGCCCGGGCTGGTGCGGCCCGCGGGGATGGAGCGCGCTCTGCCCATGCCCTAGAGCAGCGGCCAGGGCAGCACGGCTGCGGCAGGAGGCACAGCAGAGGGAGCAGCGCTTTTCCTGCCCAGCTCAGTCTGGGCACATCTCGGGTACTTCCAGCTCATGGGGCTGCTTGAGCTGGTCCAGTGACCCCATGTACTTACAGTACAGGGACTTCTTGAAACGTGTTTGCTTTCTGGAATGAACAGCAGAGAATGCCTCCATGGATGTCATTACTATAATAGGGAGGGCGAAAAGAAGGCTTAGTGGGGATCTCATCGCTCTCTAGGGCTACTTGAAAACAGGTTGTAGTGAGGTGGGGGTTAGTCTCTTCTCCCAAGTAACTGGTGAGAGAACGAGAGGTAGCGGCCTCAAGCTGCACCAGGGGAGGTTTAAATTGGATATTAGGAAAACTCTATTCACAGAGCGGGTGGCCAGGCATTGGAACAGGCTGCCCAGGGAAGTGGTGGAATCAGCATCCCTGAAGTGTTCCAAAACTGTGTAGACGAGGCCCTCAGTGACATGGTTTAGTGGTGGGCTTGGGAGTTCTGGAGTAACGGTTGGACGTACAGCTCTTTTCCAACCTAGCTGGGAAAGGTATTTTCCAACCTAGTTGATTCTATGATCTTAAAGGTCTTTTCCAAACTAGTTGATTCTGTGATACTATAATCATAGAATCGTAGAATAGTTAGGGTTGGAAAGGACCTTAAGATCATCTAGTTCCGACCCCTCTGCCAGGGGCAGGGACACCTCACACTAAACCATGCCACCCAAGGCTATGTCCAATCCAGCCTTGAACACTGCCAGGGATGGAGCGTTCACAACTTCCCTTGGTAACCCATTCCAGTGCCTCACTACCCTTACAGTAAAGAATTTCTTCCTCATATCCAATCTAAACTTCCCCTGTTCTGTCAGTGTAAGGGCTGCATTATTTTATATACTGAGTAGTAGAATACAAAGGGTACTATACTTGCTGGTATGTGCAGAGGCACGACTGAGGTAGGCCTTCCAAGCTCACCATCTCATCTTCAGATCATGGTATCTCTACCTCATCGCTGCATCGTTTCTAGCTCTGTATATAGATAGACTGCAGAAATCATATTGACCATTAAGAAACAGCATCTGTTTCTGAAATGCAGGCAAGTGCTGAACTGAAAAAGCAAACATGAGCAGGGTATAATCAGGCTCCCAGCAGTTCAGGAGAGGAAGTGATGTTTACCTGGGACTGCAGGAGGAACAGAGCATACTGCATGCAAGGACCCATCTGGGCACTAGGGGCAAGTTCTGGTGCAAAAAGTAGGCATAGGTCCTCCTACAACCACAGCACTTGAGTGTAATTTGTGTTTCCTTCCTGAAACTTTCCCTTTGGCAAATGTGCATTTTCACAGTTTATGAGTTCATCAGTGACAAACGGTTACCAGCCACATTCCTCCCTACGGCTGTGCTGACCGTTCAGTGAAGCCAGGGCTGCTTGGTTAATTTTTGCTGAAATCAGGTATTTTTCCCAAGAATCTTTCACCGAGAAGGGCTGTACCAAGTCCAGGTGCGAAAAGACCCATGAGTCCTTCCCAGCCCTTCAGAGTCTAGCAAAAAGGCTGGGATCTCTTGTAAGGAGAAATGTCACACCATGTCTCAGACTGTGCTGGAGATGAGGCTCTGAATCCAGACCAAATCTGCTATTTGATAGCTCAGGAAATCTCACAGCCAAGGACTGTGTATTCAAACTAAATACTTTTAAAAGGCTTTGCAGTCTACTTAATGAGGTCCCAGCTCTCAAAGGGAGAGCGGTCGGGCGGAATCTCATGGATATGGCTCTGTCCTGGACACTTGTCTTGCCCTTCTCTGCTGTTCTAGTGCTGTGGCTCTGCAAGGCACTGAGGAGCTCTGCTTTGTCTGGGTGCTGCTCCTGAAGTCTTCAACCAGACAAGCCAAAGGAGAAGACGCTCCAAGCAGAGCATGACTGGTTTGAAGTTTTGCATTCTTTTCTCTTGGTTATGGCCCATCACAATTGTTATTTCTTCATTTCTCAAGAAAAAAAATATGTCATTTGGTTCAGGTTCAGTTAGTTCCGTGAAACTTTTGTCCTGGTGCGGATACCTCCATTTATGTATTTATAGCGTCTCATTTGTTTAATATGTGCCTCGTGTAAGCACCAGGCAGGGAATAGCTGAAGTTGTTTTTTAAAAGCAACATGATGTGCCAACACCTTGGAAACTTTCACACTCTGAGGAGACGCAGGATGGGCCATCTGAGAGATGCCCCATTCTAGTCAAAGCCAGCCATCTCCAGCATCTTGCCATGCTCCGTAACAGCCCGAGCACCTCAGGTCTGTTACGGATAGAAGGCGGGGTAGGAAGATGAAACAAATCCCAGCTGCTGGTTTCACAGTGACCACAGATGCGGGACTGTTAACCAAAGCATAACCCTTGTAGGAACAGGCGCTCAGTACTTTTTTTGCTCCAGCAGTGATGGTGACTGCTGAGCACAGATTTTATTTTTAAACAAATTTATCAATTATATGCATGTATATAGGCTTTCAGTGTGTGCTGGTAAAACTTTTTAGCCTTGCCTATACTAACACTTAAATAAGCACTGTAAGGCACAGGGTTTTTTTCTGTTGGTAGAAGAAGGTCTTAGATACACAGGTGATGACTTTGGTGGAGAACAGCATTACAGCACATGAGATCCATAATGGGTTACTCATGTACTGCTCAATAAAGACATCTGAAGCTGCTCCATATACCTGGAGATGGATGGCATGTACAAAATAGTCAGTTCAGGAGAAGCATCAAGGACCTAATCAGACACCTGGACGAAAGGCCACTGAGGAAGGGATGGGGAGCATAGCTGCAAGCAACCATTTGGAGAAGGCATGAAGAAATCCGTCACCCTAAAATGTGAGGGGAAATGCTGTTACAGAGGAATTCAGTTCTGTGGCACAGAGGTTGCAGTGCCCCTGCCTTTTGATGAGGCAGAGGTGGATGCAGTGCCTAGCAGGCAGTGAAGGGGCTTTGGACACATGGAGGCTGGGACCACACGTCAGTGATGCAGCCTGCCGTCACCATCAGAACAGGAGGGAGAGCCCCAGGACACTTAGGAGTACTGGACTTCCATCACTGCAAGTGACGCTGGCTGTTTTTTAGGGAAGTTTCTCTCCACTTGTGGATGAAGCAAACACGGCTCATGCCTCCAGCATCCAGCCTAGACTGGGGCATCCCAGGACTGAACCAGAGAACCAGCCTGGTAACAACAAGAGCACTACAGGAACTGGACACAGTGTCCAAGTAGAGCTATACACAATCATAGAATAGTTACGGTTGTGAAAGACCTTAAGATCATCTAGTTCCAACCCCCGTCCCATGGACAGGGATACCTCCCACTAACCCATTTCACCCAAGGCTTTGTCCAGCCTGGCCTTCAACACTGCCAGTGATGGAGAATTCACAACTTCCTTGGGCAACCCATTCCAGTGCCTCACCACCCTCACAGTAAAGAACGTCCTCTTTATATCCAATCTAAACTTCCCCTGTTTAAGTTTGAACCCATTACCCCTTGTCCTAACACTACAGTCCCAATGAAGAGTCCCTCCCCAGCATCCCTATAGCCCCCCTTCAGATACTGGAAGGCTGCTATGAGGTCTCCACGCAGCCTTCTCTTCTCCAGGCTGAACAGCCCCAGCTTTCTCAGCCTGTCTTCATGCAGGAGGTGCTCCAGTCCCCTGATCATCCTTGTGGCCCTACTCCGGACTTTTTCCAACAGTTCCATGTCCTTCTTATGCTGAGGATACCAGAAGTGCACACAATACTCCAAGTGAGGTCTCACGAGAGCAGAGTAGAGGGGCAGGATCACCTCCTTTGACCTGCTGGTCACACTCCTTTTGATGCAGCCCAGGATACGGTTGGCTTTCTGGCCTCCGAGTGCACACTGCCGGCTCATGTTAAGTTTCTCATTGACCAACTCCCCAAGTCCTTCTCCACAGGGCTGCTCTGAATCTCTTCCCTGGACAACCTGTAGCTGTGCCTGGAATCGCTCTGACCCAGGTGTAGAACCTTGCACTTGGCATGGATAATGGCATATGCAGCCGTTATCACCTCCAGCTTGCCATCTTCTGTAGCCATCAAGCTTACACATGGATTGTCTAGTAGTTACTTCAGAATGTATAAGCACATAGAAATGCTATAGTCCAAACTCCCACACTGGAAGGGATAAATCTGTCAGGTTATGCAGAAAGTGGACCCAACAGCTGCTGGACTCCTGAGGCTGTTGTGCTTCCCAGTGTGACACCAGGGATGCCCTCTCTGTGATGGAGGAGGGAGGATGAGCTCTCTCACATTGGGTTGTATTACAGTTGTCCAGTAATCAATTAAGTAAACAATTACAGTTGTCCCGTAATCTCCTGATCAGCCTGAGCCAGGAGACTTGAGGCAGGTCTGGCCCTGGGATGGGCTCACATTTCTGTGGGTGCCACTAGGATGGTGGGGAATGTCTACTTCTAACCCACTGCATCCTGTGCCTGTATAGGAAAGCAGACCAAAGAAGCACCAACGCAGAGGCAAGAAGAGACATGCCAGAGGTGAGCAGCCCCTGGGCAATGGCAGATGCCCCACAAAGACACCCCCTGGCCCTACATGCCCACCAGCCTGTTCCAGGATGCCCCATCCACTCACTCACTCTCTCTCTTTCCTCTGCCCACAGCCTTCATCCTCTGGAAGTCTTCACATCCATCAAGGAAACGGTAGAGTGGAGCCATTCCCCCTACCCCTAACCCTAATGGCATCAGGGCACACTGTGCTCCAGTATCTACTAGAGCCTTCTACTTCTGTGGGATTGATGTGCCAGGCCATCTGATCCACACAGTCCAGTAAATCCAATTGTCCCCTATCTCCACCTGGCTGGAGGCAAGGCCCCACTAATAGTCATCACAACGTTGCACACTCAGGTCTTGTAGAAAGGGACTATTCTTCTTGATCACAGGAGCTGGAGTAAAATCAGCTCTTCCACTCCATCTGGGAACCTGCTCACCAGAGCCTGAAGCTGCAGCTTTCATAGGATGATCATCCTTTACCTTTGTTTTCCTCTTCAATTCACACACCCGTTCCTCCAGAGGTGAGGTGGGTTTTCCATCCCACTTCATCATGTCTTCTCCATGATCCCACAGGTAAAACCAGAGGGTCGCCCATGGCATATACCTTCTATATCTTCTCTCTCGAGCAGTAGGACGCCTTTTGTTAAGAGCTGAGAGGTGGGTTGGTATACGTGAGGAACTGGATAGATCAGATAGATTGTCTCTCAATTGTTTCACCGCCTTGGACAGACAGACCCCTCTGGTATCCTTCCTCCCAAGGGAGGTCCCACTAACAGTGCCCTCTGCCCCCCTGCAGCTGCCCCATACAGCTGGAGATGGAGTGCATGTATGAAACAGTCCATCAGTTCCAGAGGACCATCAAGAACCTATCCAGATACCTGGACATGTGAGACCACTGAGAAGGGGATGGAGGCATTGCCACTTGGGGAGGGCATGGGGAAATACACAGGCCTAAAATGCGAGGGGACATGCCCTCGCGGAGGGACTGACCTCCATGGCAAAAAGTTGACACTCTCCACCCCTTTTCCTGGTGCTGAGGGAGAAGCTGTGCCAAGCAGGCAGGGAGGGGGATTTGGGCACACCAGTGACTGGGATGCTACAGCAGTGACAGCCTGCAGTCTCCTTCAGGGCAGGAAGGACAGGCCCAGGGTGCTGAGGAGTGCTGGCCTTAGCACTCCTCATCCTCCTCATCCATCCTCGTCCTTCTTACACAGGCTAGACCAGGAGATGCTTGAGAGCAGCGACAGCTCCTGGACTACTACTGCAACCAGTGAAGTCAGCTGCTCTTCAGGGGTGTCTCTGTCCCCTTCGAGGGAAGAGACCTATACTTCCACCACGGAGTGCAAGTGGGAGAGAGCGGTGTCCCATGTCAGTGATGACTCATGGACTACCATCACAGCAACAGACAGTGTCTGTTCATCATGCAAGTGTCTCCCCACTCTTGTGGATAAAGCAGACATGACTTATGCCTCCAGCGTCCAGCCTGGCCTGGAGCATCCCAGCACTGACCTGCAGAAGCAGCCTGGCCTGGCAAGTCATCCTCCTTGTAATAAAGGGGTGGACATCTGCCTTGAGGCCAGTAGCGTGCAGCAGCACCAGGAAGATCTCATTATCCAGCTGAGTGTTCCCACGCAACCTCCAGAGGAGCCTGAGGTCAACTCCAGGGAAATGGAGATGCCTTTCCAGCACAACAGTGGCCAGGGGACCTTGGAGGGCCCCATCACAGGATCCAAACTGGAGCAGGAACTGGGCCAGCCAGCCAGCATGGATGAGGCTCCACAACATGTTCCAGCCCCAGCTCCTCCAACACCTCAGCGACAAGAACAATGTGACGTGAGGATCATTCCCATTGTGTGGAATCCGCCCTTCCTGGATACGGCTATGAAAAGTAGACTAGAGCATCACATTGTGAAAAGGTGGGTAGACAATAATGTGATTGGTTGAAAAGGCATGTCATCAGTAGTGTCATTGGCTGGGAAAAGCGTATGATGTTCCGAAAAGTACCGAAAAGAAACTAACCGATACTAACAATTACTAACCGCTGGGTAGGGGTCCATAGAAAGCCTGTAAGTTCACTCAAGAAACAATTTTGGATACCCCACAACTGGAGTTTGTGCCTCAGTTGCCACAGCAGTGAACATTTCCTCTTCAAGAATGACCTAAATTTGTTGATTTTCTGAGCTCAAGGAGAATTAGAAAGTCTAGACTTGGGGGCCCAGGAGTCTACGACTTGAGTCCTTCATACTCTGCAGCATGAAGGGTTTGGAAGTGGCTTATAGAAATGCTATTTGTGTCTGCCAAGGAGAAGGGAAATTGGAGGTACCTTTCCAACCTTCTACTAAACCAGGCTGCTCCAAGCCCTGTGCACCCTGGCCTTGAACACTGCCAGGGATGGGCAGCCACAGCTTCTATGGGCACCCTGTGCCAGTTCCTCATCAACCGCACAGTGAAGAATTTCTTATTAATATCTCATCTCAATTTCCCCTCTGACAGTTTAAAGCCATTCCCACTTGTCCTCTACCTAAATGCCCTTGTCAAAAGCCCCTTTCCATGTTTTTTGTGGGCCCTTTTAGGCCCTGGAAGCTGCTCAAGTGTCTCCCCAGGGCCTTCTCTTCTGCAGGCTCAACAATCCCAGCTCTCTGAGTAGGCAGCAGCGATCACAACCAGCCCTTTCTATCCACCAGCCCAGGGTACCTCTGTCATTGCTCTGCTCAGTCCCACCACGCTCCCCCATACCGAGTGGGGCGAGTCCCCCATCTTCCCCCTCAGGTGCATTAGGAGCAAACGCTGCAGGCAGCGTCCTCCGCGGGCCGGCGCCGCAGGGAGCGCGCTGCTTCCTGCGTCACACAGGCAGCTCCACGCCACTGCCCGGCCCGTCAAAGCCGCACGAGCGCAGCAGGGCCAGCGTGGGCCCAGTCACCAGTGCCTGTGCTTACACGTTCTGCGGAGGGTCTGCAGCCACTTGTGGCAAAGGCTTTACAAGTACATCCGGGGTTGCTGACAGGGAGATAGACGATCGCAGGTTAATCGGATCCTGGTCGTTTCTTAAAGCCAGAGCTCTCCGTGTGCTCAGAACTGCACTGTGTTCAGAGTGTCTCAAGAACTGGTTTAAGTCCTTGCATGTGATCAAACAGCAGTGCCCAGTAAAACGGCCAAAGCTAACCTGAAATGGGACATAGAAGCAGGATTAAGGATTGACAGTGCCGTAAGAGATAACAAATCTGGTCTTCTACTAGAGAGGCTGAACTGGTAAACTGGAGAATGCAGGCAGGGTGTGTGTTACACCTCCCTCCGGCCCACTGAGCAAAGTAAGCCTGCTCTGCAGCTCAGTTCCCTTTCATTCGCCTTTCAAAATCCAGAGCTATTCTATTTAAGTGTTCAAAGCTTGCCAAGGGAAAGAATTTTGTTGGGTTGGGTTTTTTTTTTAGCTTCTGGCAACCAAGAACTAATAAAGATTTTCCTGAGAGCCAGAGAATGTACAATATCTCTCCAAGTAAATAGCTGCCCGGTCTCTGACTAAAAACAGCTCAGAAAAATGCATTCAGTTTTGTAAAGCAATTACACAAAATGTCCGTGAACATAGCCCTGGAGGCTGCAGGCAGACCTTAGCTTAGGCAGTGACTTAGGTCTTCAGAGTGAAATGCTGCTTGAGACACAGGGCTGAAAGAAGGTAACAGGGACAAATCCTGAAGGATAGATGGATGGGGAGCTCTCTTTCTTTCTTTTCACCTGTGTAAGCCAAATTCCATGTAAGTTTACATCAATGCAGTCTGTTCCAGGGATGTGGAGTTTTGCCGCTGCTGCTGTTTGCATTTTTTTAGTTTGTGTTAAAAAGTGAGAAACTATATTGTTACCATCAAGGTCCCTGGAATCCATACCAGGTTTTAGATCTGAAATGGAACAACTCTCATAAACTTCTCATCTTTGGTAGCATAGAGGAGAAAACCAGCTTTTTATATGCGCAGTTACCTGGCAGCCTGGCAAACCACTGCACAGCCAGAAATATTTGTAAGTTTCCTTATTTCCACATGTAGATGAGACACAAGTCCAACAGGACAGCTACGGCAGGTATCTGTGGACTCAGATGTGTTTCCATCCCAGTGCAAGGAAGCACCATGACACCTCACTGTCTTGTCTTTAGCAGAGAAGAGATATTTTGAATTTACTGGGCAGTTTGCTAGTCAAGTCAATATCCTTTGTACTATTAGGAAGACAGCAAGACTTTTCTTACTTTAATCACACAGTAGACTCTTGCAAGATCACTGGCAACACCAGAAAGTTATGCCATATACATTAAGCCATTCGCATGTAATTCCCTTTCTCCAAGAAGAAAACAACAATGTGGTTAGATGCCAGCTCTGTGTCTGGGCATGCACAGTGGAGAGCTTAGCTTCTGCTTAAAGCTTGCGATATGCAAGGGATAAGGTCCTTCTGGCTATATCCTTGACGTCTTCCCTGGCTTTAAAGATAAGATTTGATGTGGACTTGTTGAGTAATCTAGGTGAGCTTCAGAGTCAGTAATGTGCTGGCAATGGTTTCTGCCTTGCAGAGGTTTTTGTCCAGTCACACAACAACTGCACCGTGGAAGCTATAATAAAAGACCAAACTCTCTTGCTCCAAAGAACTATTCACTACTCTTTTTATGGCTACATACCAAGTGCTCCAGCTCTTAACTCTCACTGCACCCTTCCCACAATGACTAAGCTAACACCTCACTAAACCTCGGAGCCTCTAAACCAAGAGACTCAAGTCATATGCCAGCTAGAAAACAGCATCACATCAGATCAAATTTGACCCACTATTCTGACTATTCCAGAAAGCTTGTAATTCATTTCTTTTCCTTCCTAGAAGCAGAGACTGAGCAATAACTGATTAAATTACTGTAATTTACATAACCAGGACCTGTGTGCAAAATTCTGTCCTACTATTTGTACCACTCAGTGCCAGTTTGAAATTTGCATGAGAGCCCTCAACCTCTACATGTGTCAGCAACTGCCATTGCCATCCAGGCTGGAACTTGAACACAGAGGATTGTGGCATTAACTCTGTGTTTAATCTGTCTGCTATACCCATATCTTTAAACAGCTTTTTCTACTACGCACCAAAGACAATTTTCCAAGAGAGTATTAAGGGCTTGGCTGTTTCACTGTTAGTGCCATGGAGGTGCCACCCACCAAAGCTGTGGCTGCTCCAGTCTTTGTCAGAAATGCTGCAAGAACTGCTCAGTTTGCAGCAAACAACAAAGCCCTTGCTCAAACAATCCCTTAATGGCCTCCTCCTCTCACAGAAAGGGGGATTTTTGGTGCAGTTTCTCCACTGGGCTGAGAAGAACCAATGAGAAGAGAAAACTCCCGAGTTATAAAACGCAGCAACATGGCTAAAGGTAGCTCAGCCAGGTCAAAGCACAGTGTGCCCAAACATGGCTGGTCTCCCGCACGACGCCGGGTGCTATCATCAGCCAAAGACCCAAGCAGCAAGAGAGAAGGTTATGGTGGTGACTAACATAGACTAAGTACATCAGGAAACGTTCTAGCAAAAGCAGGTAACAACCTTTGTCCTGCAGAGCCATGCCAGGGTGGTTTTGGATGGCAGCACACCCAGACTCATACTCTCCTGCATTTGACCTCACAGCACCTCTGTTCAGTATAGAGGTTACCTGAAGGTTTTGCTTCTCTACCCTGTCACAGTCCCCATGCTCGTACGCCTCTTGTGCATGGTTTCACTGCTTTCCCTGCAGCTGTAGGCTGTCTCCTGAATCATGGAAACCATGTCTGTAAAACAGGCAGACTCACTGCTCCAGGAAGTGCCTGGAGGATAAAAGAAGAGAAGGTGGCTGCAGGTCTCATCATGTTCTTCATTTGTCCTAAACAAAGCAAGATACCCTATGTACAGTTTAATGTCCTTTTTGTTTCACTTCATCCTGTGTTCTGTTAAGTATGGGTAACTCGGCACTCCCGGGAGGACAGGGAGGTGACACTTTTGCAGATGGTCATTTGTGATTTTATTGTTTCAGATACTTCAGGACTTGTTTTGTGTTTCCTGTCCTCTTTATGAAATGAAGATTGCAAAACCCTGGTAATGTGAAATTCACTAATGAAAGTGCCTCTAACACACGATTTATTCAAGAGTGTTGTTGTTTCAGAATTTGGGAACTAACTCTTAAACAACCAGCTCACATGAGTCAGTCTTCAAATACAGTGTATCCTCATTAATATGAAAATCATAATCTAAAAAAAGCATCAACTTTTATTATTTTTTTAAGATACTTTTTAGTTATTCAGATTTTGACATTTGGTTTTTGAGGCTTTTGAGTTTGCTCACACCATTTGTGAAGATGATGTACAAAGATTTCAGAAGTTAGGACAAAACTATTAAGTTGAGAAAAAGAGGAAGTCTTGTATTAAAGGAAATACAAGTTAAGGAGGATTAAGGTCTTTCATCACTCTTAAGTTAGTCTTTTGCAATACCTGGAAAAGCACAGTTTAGGGTTTGGGGTTTTTCTTACAACACCTAAACTAAGGTTCCCAACTCATTGTTTGTCTAGAGAAATTTGGACTTAAAGCAAAACACTAAAGACGTGGAACTGATAATAGAAACAACAAGTGATAAAACTGGAACTTGAACTGCTGCCTTATCCCACAGTATAGAACTATATTTAGGCTGTTCTCATCTTCAAAATCAACTTGCCCATAAGCCTCTGGACCTCACAGTCAGATTCAGCTACGGCAAGCAATGGGACTCGTGACTTTATTAACTACGTTCTGCCTTTTATGTGTGACAGCGCAGAAATGGAAAAAAGGGAGCATTTCCTTAGAAGCTTTAAAATACTTCCTACTTTGAGTGTTGAGTGGTTGCCATGGCAAGCAGGCATGTTTACATAGCGAACATGGAACGAGGCTTGGCCAATAGCATGGTAGGAAAGCCCTGTGAGTGCAGCAGTACCCTGGTTTTGCAACTTTGAACTGCAGATATGGTCACGATGGCTGCGACTTTGTGTCCAACTGCTTCCTTTTAGTAGCTTTATTTTAGCCAGAAGTGTCAAGGGTAAATGAATCACTGTTTCCAACCTGGAGATCAGAACGGAGGCTTGAATACCATGAGACACTGGCATTGGTGGTAAAATAGCATGGCTTGCTGCCACGTTTCCCTTACACCCATTCCATCCATCACAGCCTCCTTGGTTATGCCAATGTAACTGAGATTTAGCTTAGATATTCAGAAGAAATTCTTCCCTGTGAGCGTGGTGAGGCACTGGCACGGGTTGCCCAGAGAAGCTGTGGCTGCCCCATCCCTGGAAGTGTTGAAGGCCAGGTTGAACGGGGCTTTGAGAAACCGGGTCTGGCGGAAGGTGTCCCTGCCCATGGCAGGGGGTTTGGAACTAGATGATCATTAAGGCCCCTTCCAAAACAAACCATTCTATGATTCTATGATTCTGTGATACTTTAAAGAGCTAATTCACATTTCAGTGACAGATATTCTATGAAGTATCAACCCTTGAGGTTTCTGAATGTTAGTTTCCTTTAAATATATGCCTGATATTTTATTTGTAACACTCTAGGTAACATGAAGAGCCTTTGTTTTCCTTTTATTTGGTAGTATCAATTTGCTTTTCTAAGGAGAAATATTAAATTCTGTTTTGAAGCAGTCAAATTCCGCATTCTGCCCACATTGAGATCATACGTAATTCTGCTTTTTCTCAATGACAGCTGCAAAAAGGAGCATGTGTAGTCAGCAAATCCAACTGACTTTAGCTCCTGTTGGAAAGGTCAGATAAAGTTCAACTCCTTTATAGCAGAGTGACAATTCAGGAGGTCTTTAATTGTTTGTCCTGCAGACTAGCATGATCATCGACTTTCAGTGAACATAATGGTTAAAAATTACATTAAACCTCCCCTTTTTGAATAACAGCTCTCCTTTTGACCTCCCTGTAACCCTGAGTATTATGGGCTAGTATCCAATCTGAATCACAGATGAATGTTGCACTTTTCAGATGCATGTTAAGTAATCTGCCACTTTCTTCTGACTGAAGACAGAGACACAGTCTATGCAGGAAAATCCAGGCAGATAAGGGGAAAAGCATCACATCCCATTCCTAGAAACCAGCCTAGACAAGCATTCTTTTAATAAGTATTCTTGTTTTGAAATGTTGAGAAAACATTGATCTTAATCTTAAGAACTGACTTTAGCCTCCTTTCATACACATTGCAGCGGCTTCCTCAAAAGTCCACCGCAAGTCTTTCCAGTCATGATGATGTCCCAGCTGAGCAGCAGCCTGCATGCAGAAGGGACCAGGATAAGTATCTCTGAGCAACTGACTGTGTAAATACAAAACAGAGAAGGGGTTTGTTTATGCTGGTCAAAGCAGATAGGAAAAAAAAGTATGGGACAGAAAAGGCAGGACTCTTCCAAAGTCATTTTAAATTATGAGATTTATTAGCCTCAGCAATTATTACCCTATGAAACTGGATATCCAGCTGCTTGACTTATAGGGCACAACATACAGTGTTGCATTTAGACTACTGCATTAGCAGAGAATGGTATAAAGATCTAATTCAGGGCAAGGAGGCTTTCAAATCACTTGGTTGGATCTTAGCATAGTATTGCCAAGCCTCCCATCAGTGATGAGCTTTTCTGCAGAAATATCTCAGACAGGTCTCTAGAGAAATCCCAGGGGATCCTTGGAGCAGCTACCTTCACAATGGAGAAGGAAGCACAACTGAAGGGGAGTCTAGCCCATCACCCAAGAAGGTTTCAGAAGTAGAAAGTGGTGTTTTCCATATGGTTCCATTTCTTTATGCCTTTCTGCATTTTTATGTTCCTCAAGTTCAGAAGGTGGCAGCCAGTTCCTCTCTTAGCTTTCCATTTCTCTGCTAATTTAAGTTTTGGCATTGCATATAACTCTTAACCATGATGGAATTTATACCAGGCCAATCAATAACTCAACTAGTTTTGTGGCGCAGGCAAATCCCTTTTTTATTTGTAATATAGCAAACAGTGAATCTGTGTTCAGGACACACGTGGCATAGTTATTAGCAGTAACCCTGGATTTATTAGTAGTAGTTCTAACTGAGGCTCATGCCTACCAGTTTCACAGATGTGTATAACATCTCCAGATCTCCTGAGAGTCTTTTAAAGGATAGAGACCTCATATATTACCTCTAAGCTATACATGGACTATCTAGTCCAGAAACATGACCAGCTCTTTGGATGATGCTTATTTTGTTACATGACTGCTTGGGTGTCACAAATATTATGGCAAAAAACATAAAAGCAGAAATGCTGTCACAGAGGGTAGCACACAGCCCAGCCTTAGCACTTATTTTTTTAATAAGTGTCTCATATTTTGAACAGAATCAGGAGGATACAGCACACATTCAGCACAAAAGGACCATTTCTACTTGAGATATATGAGTTTTAATAATAAATGTGGCCTGAGGATTCAAATGTATAGCCTGGTCTTACGGGAGTTTCTGAGCAGTCAGTACCTTTGAAACAAGCCAGCAGTGTCTGTAAGAGGTATTAAATGAGTACCTCTGGGCCAGATGAAAGCTCAGGCTGAGTGAATGCTTCAGACATGCCTCCAGAGAGCAACAGCTTGTCCTGAGGACTCCTCCTCCAGCAACCCAGTCTCACCACTGAGGGTCCTGCTCTCCCCATCCCTGCCCTAGGGCTTCTTGTCACTTCCCACTACCCACAGCCTCCCCTTTGCAGCTCAGCAACACACTCACCCAACTGGCCTAAATCCATTTTCAAGGTCACCATATTCCGTACACCCTTTGCACTTCCAAAAAAAGATGTCCCTGCACATTACTTATCTCTTATTTCATTGTCTCCTTTTACACCTTTTTATGAAAGCTGCAGAAAATATCCTATGTTTGCACAGCAGGCAGAGGCAAGATAGAACACCAAGGCACGGCTTAACACCAACGAAAGATCGAATAAGCAGTTTATCACGACAAAACCCCTGGCAGTTTCTTGTTGCTCTCACAAGCTCCCTAGTAGAAGCAAAACAAATGCTAAACATCAGAGACTTCCTTGTGGAAAGTCATCTCTTAAGAAAGTGTTGCAAATATCCCATTTGTTCTCCAGATGATCCTACTTCTCCAGCTCTTTGATAGCAGGGAATGTACACTCTGCTATAGATGTATATTACACAAAACTGCAAGTCAGATATTACTTTTGGGCCATTTCAGCAGGAGAGGCAGCAGTGTCACCATCACCTGATGTACCAGTATCTGACATGACCTTCCAGTCCTCTGGAAATGCCTGCTGTCAGCACATGCTATCTTCTCTAATGTCTGATAAAGTGTTGATTTTAAATTCTGCATGTTACCTCACCCACCCCCAACTCCAAGTACCAACTGAACAGATTCTAGAATCGCTTGAATAGCTTATTGCAGTATTAAAAGTTATGTGCCTTTCATAAGCAGTTTTGGTAAAACATTATGCAGGTATTTCTGCCAAATACATTCTTCTATGTCATTTGTTGAAGTGAATAAAAACTCTTGTCAGGTCTCCCAAGATTTGCAAATCTCGTATCTCACTGCTAAAAACTATATAAAAAGAAAAAATAACTCAACACATGGAATACAACAAAGGGCACCTGAAGGCAGCCCCAGAGCACCTCCACAGCGAGAGATTTAAAAGCCAATTTGCTCTTCTCTAGCAAAACCCAAACTGGGGGCTGCCGGAGGCTGAAGATGGATGCATGAGGGGAGGTCCCCATGGGAAAGGGGTAAGTGCACCCTGCAGAACTGCAGCCCTGGAGGACCCACACCTTTGCACAAACATCCCTGATGGACTGCAGCTATAGGTGACCCACACCCACACAGGGACACCCCCAAAGGACCATGGTCATGGGACAAACATACCAGTGCACGGACATCCCAAGGGAATGCAGCCATAAGTAACCCATGCCATAGCAGGGCCAGTAAGAAACAGCTCCACGAAAACAAGTTGGAAGCAAAGAGCAGTAGAGAAGAAAACTAAACAAGAAAATTGTGACAGAGAAAATGAATAAGCAAAAAAGCAGCAGCAAGAAACAGTTCCACGCATGACTTGAAGCTCTTACGCCATCAGAGAAATTAGGACAGGCTAACTGTATGATGGGGTGAAAGTCAGGGAAGTCGAGGCTAGGAAGAGGGGATGATGTATTTGATTTTAAGATGAGCTGGGGGACAGAGGACAAAAAGGTATTTGTGTCCTTTTTTTTTTTTTTTTTTTTTTTTGTCAATACCTGATCAGTCGTCAGAAATTTATGTTGTTTGAAAACACATCAGGTAAAAATTACCCAAGTCAAGCCGTTTTGCCTGCAACTTCCCGGTCTCTGTAAGAATTAGCCTGCTCGAGGCTTTTATCAAGGAGCTTCCCCAGCGAACCCTCTCTCTCTCTCCTCACGCAGCTGCCACTGAGCACTGGCAGGCACGCCTGACAGCAGGGTCCACACAAAGGCACAGTTTATGCCTGCAGACTTGTCTGGGAGGCTGAGAGGAGCAGAGTGTTCTGTGGAAGTTTGTCTGGAGGCCACAGAAGTCTTGGTGCAATTCACTTTTGCTTTACACAGGTGCTTGTGCCACGTGCGCTAGAAACAGACCAGGCACTGAAACAGAATTAGCCAATTCCCACCATTTCCTCTGTGTGTGCATCCCTCAAGCCAGCCCAGGCCAGGATTGAACCAGGACCACTGCCAAGTGAGCAGAGGAGAAACTTTCTTGTGCCCAGAGTGGACAGATCTGAGTGATAGGCTTCGCCACTACAGCTCTTCTTTAGCCTACCTGGTGGATGTCTGATTTCTAGGCTTTTACAAGAGGTACAGACTTCCAATTAAATTTGCATTCACGAACACATGGAAATTGCTCAGCAAAGTGGGATGCATGCACACCTATCCGCATTCTGATTTGAATGGGAATAATTAGTAGCTCTCTACTTTTTTTCCTGCTTAGAATGAACAGGTTATAATCTTCATGAATTCATTTCCTATTTGAATTGCCTGTGACAGACTCTCTCCTTGTGGCCCAGCACTTTGCTGTCTTCCAATGCACACTGTACAACACAATGCATCTTATTTCCCTTCCTACAGATTAAGTGTGCAGGGTTTCCTCTTTTGGACCTACTACCTTCTATTGATGTCACTGACTTAATGAACAGAAATATGTTTTCTAATATGTCTGATTGTAAACACAGTTTCCTTGACTGTTCTGCAGCACAGGGCTAGAGATTGTTCTTTCAGCAAACACTCCTGCTAGCAAATTGTTTGCCAAGATGTTTGCGGATGAGAAGCACAAAGATGAGTGTAAATCAGGACACGTGTTTCAAATTTCAAACACGTTTATTTTTATTTTTTCCCAATATCTGTCCACCTGTCTGATCTTCCTAAGAATTACACAAATTACCTATGGGTGAATTAACCAGGTTAACTGTTCCCCATGAAAGATCCTATGCCAAATTTTCATAAACAGAGCTGGAGATGGGTCTTTCGGTCGTGTCACACCACACCCCCACACCCCCCCCAGCAAAACAGTCCAACAAAATAATGTCTCTAATTTTCACCTTAAACAATGTGTTGTGGTACAAGAAATTAATTTCTTAAAGAATCTAAAATAACTTCCATCACAGAAAATATTCTTCCTCCAATTCTAACTCTGAATCATGGTGTCACTCAGGCTATGAGATTTCTCCATGGTTTCAGTTACTACAGTCTTCAGCACAAGTCATTTTACCATTGGTATGCTGCTCCCGTCTCCACCTTTTCAAAACCAAAATTTTCAGTGTGCGCCAGTGTAGAAGCCCTCGACAAAAAACTCCACCAAGCAAACAAAAAACACCCACAATACTCTATTTCCCAGAACACAATAATCAAAAGTGGGATGCTGAGAAGGACTCAATTCCTCTCATCGACACACACTTGAGCAGATGTAATTTTGTCGCATGGCACGGGCAGAACAGCCAGTATTTCAAGTCTAGAATTATGCAATGCTGGAAGGTTGCAACATCTTCAGAAATGCTGCAAAGAACAAGGCGCACGCTGATCGCCACTGGCAAAGAAAGCAAGAGTAACTTAATTAAAAAATACCCTAAGACTAAGTCAGAAAAGGAACCTGGACTATACTGAGGTTTTCAAGACAGCAATGACCAGAAGTTGCACCTTGGGAGGGTCAGACTGGTCCCTAAGAAAACTTCTTAAGCAGGAGAATAGTACAGTCCTGGAACAATACATCTCTCCCATACAGAGGGGTGATGGAGTCTTCAACCTTACAGATGAAATGTAAATCAGACTAGCCATTGTTTTGTCTGATGCTGGCAACAGTCATGCCTTTAGCGTGAGGATGGACTCAAGACCTTCAGAGGTCCCTTACAACTAGTACTCCAATGATTCTGTGAAAACATGAACTAGAATTGAGAGCTGTATACAACTGCTTAGTGCACAACCTCATCAGCTCTTACTTGCCTGGAAGTTTATCCATTGCCTACATGTTGCAGCATCATATTTAAATATTCTCAGCTTTCCTTTCTAAAAATACTGACTATGGTACCCACTAGCAGTCTGTTCTTTGAAGGCTCCCTTCTGTTAGGCTGAAAGCATCTTCTTCTTCTTTGCGTAGCAGTAAGTACAACAGGGAGTAAGGAAAAAGGGATAACCGCTCTGATTAGGTAAAACTTAAAGCTGACACACAAAATGCAGTTTGTAATCAGGTGCTGCAAACGGATCTGACCTTTCCTAGTATAAGCTCTGCATTGCTACACACCATTGTACATCACTGTCGTTAACCCAGAGCTCATAAAGAGTGCTTGATAGGTTCATCTCAGATTACACACTAAATTTAATGTCAGCAAGGACTATCTGAACATGTGTTTTGGCCTCTGGAATATCCCAGACTTTTACACTTAACTCATCCACTCTCACGCAGCACAAGCTTGTGCTTGACAAAGTGTATCTTCCAGAAAGACTTTACTTCTCGCAGAAATCAAAAAGAGCCACCTACTGCACCTATTGATAGTCAACATCAATATTTTTTCATTGCCTCTTAGAAAAAGGTGCTCTATGACAAGAATTTATTCGGCGTCAGCAATGCAGCTCTTGGGTCTTGCTCTTTTTCTACTAGATCATTTGGCTTATATATATGCAGCATTTTTTCCTTCATCAGGTTTACAGTAGTGACTTCAATCTCTTTGCAAAATAGAGATTTAACTATTTAAAATCTTCCATGCTGTTAGTTTTCAGCACAGATTTTTTTATTTATTTCTCTACCTCAAATGATTCCTCTCACCTTCTCCAGGTTTTCAACAACATTTTTTAATTATGAGAACAGATCTACTCCAAATTTCCCTGTTTCAGCCTTACCTTGTAAATACTAGGTAAAGGAAGAGGATTCTGGGGTGCTTGAATTTCCCAATGGAGATTCCATTACGTTGTAAGATGTACCTAACTTCTTCCCAGAGACAGATCAGGAGACAGTAACTTCTCATTTGCGGGCCTAGCCTTTACTTTGCATTAGCACTGATCTCGCTACCAAAACAATTCAGAAACTTATGCAGCAGCTTTGTTCACATTAATATTTATTATTGCAGCAACCCACATAAAGGTTCCAATGTTTCTTGGTGGAATACTTTAGCAGCAATGATTCTACAACTGATTCACATTAGACGTAGAAGTGGGTCAGCATCACACCTTGTGCCAGTCATTAGGAGGTGAATGGAACTGTCACTTACTGCGGAAAACAGAGGAAGATATGCTTGTGTTACACAAGTAACGAAGAAGATGGGCTAATGCTGCCCAAGTAAGCATGCTTCTGTATTACTCTGACCCTGCTTGATCTTCCCTGAAAAGGTCTGTGGAATGTAGTTTCCCAGTTCTACTGCCTTGGTCCGATTTGCCATCCCTCAAACCTTGATGGTGCAGAATTCACATAAAGAGACTGAAGTCCTGTGGTGTCCTACTGCTGAACCCATGACATGTGGGAAGAGAGACACCACCATGTTGGATGTGTTCCCTGTAATTCAGCAGTTTTCAGCATGCCCCAATACGATTCTTCACTCCTTATGCAAAGGGGCTGAAAAAGTCACTCATTTCTGAGTAGCGTTGACAGGACTGGATTATAGCAAGGCACAGTCACCAGATTTGCACAGCTATTCTAAAGATTAAATGTGGTTTAGACAGCTGGCAGGCCCTTCAAGCTGATGCTCTTTCAGTGGAACAACACTAATACAATCCAAGCACCTTCTTCATAGTATGAGAGGGAAGATGTCCTTTTTACATCTACAAGGATTATAGATTCACCTGGCCTAGTGGGAGGTGCCCCTGTCCATGGCAGGGACGTTGGAATCAGATGATCTTAAGGTCCTTTCCAACCCAAACCATTCTGTGATTCTAGGCAACATTTACCCTGGAAGGCCAGTTTAAAGTCAAGTCTCTATTTTCCCATGGAAATACATTTGTGAAGTTATTCTTTTTTTCCTACAGTACCAAGGCAGAACAGCGAATATTTAGTCATTTATCTGTTAGAAGAACCAATGCCTTCATGCACATTTGTTTACAGATCTAACTTAATGTGGGGTTTTTTAGCTAGGAAAGAAAAATTTATATTTCTCCATTTTCTCCTTCTTGATTTTATCTTTGCCCTAAAATTCATAAATCCTGCCTGAGTTCTCTGTTATAGCCAGTACATCACTTGGACATTTAATTAATAACTCTTTGGATTAACTGCCTGAGTTAATGCCACAACTTACATGCTTAGTATTTAGCAGACCCTCAAGGATCTCGATACTTCTTCTTAGCTATCTCACAAAATACTTGTTCATAGAGTAGAGTTGTGTGGCTTAAGAACTCCTAATGCAACATGAAAGATTTCAGATTGGGTTACTGCTTCAAAAGACATGAAATTAGGATCCGATCTGGTCACTCGGGTTACCTGAAAAATCCTGCCATTTGGCAGGGATCAGGAAATTGTTTTAATCTGTATAAACTTCTCTTTTCTCAGCCTAAATTCTTTAGCTCTTCATTGCTTAAAAATGCTGCCTGTCCCCATTCTTCCTTCTTCGGAAAAGAAACACCAGGAAATTACCGCTGTTGCTTTGTTCTCACATGCAGGGGAGCATGGGCTGGCATTTGCCCACAGATCAGTTTCACTTGACTTCCCTGATGATGTGCTCATGCTGCACAGAGAAGCATACTGCAGAGATTCCCCAGGCTATCACGGACTTGATCACTTCTACCCTCATGGTGTGGCAGAGCATAAAGCCATAGCATGAGCACGCACAATACTTCTACATCATTATTCCCCAGCCAGGCACAGCCAGTCAAGTCTCCCAGGTCCTCTCTAATCTTACATATTACACAAAAATCTCCCTACAGCTTTCTTCAGCAAGACAGCCACACATTTGTGAAGTCACAAGTATGTACTGTTTTGTGGCAGTGAATATGAAGCCTATGTGCCTGACTTTCAACCAGTGTTTAACAACTGCGTAACAACTGAGTTTAACTGCAGTGTAGTAAACTGTAATACATGTGATGTTAACATATAATGAGAACAAGTTGTAACACGTTGGAAGACAAATAGGATAAATTTTCTATAAACCATCCTCTGGAGTATCAGCAGCTTCACTGACAATTACAGGGTGATTCTGCTATTGGGAATGCCCTCAAGAACACCCTGTGACAGAGCTGTATCATGCAAACCACTCCTAAGAGGGAACATTTTATAGACTGACTATAAAAGACATAAACGGAGCACAACCAAGAAAGCTGGGAAGCTCAGATAAAAACTGACCAAAGGAAATGATGTAAGTGCTTCTCCATCAAACACTACGGCAGATCACTGCTTCAGGAGACAAAAAGAGCTGTGAGTCTTCCTAAATATTCACTTCCAGGGGTGGAGAAGAGAGCTAAAGTGTGGCACAGAAAAAGCTGTAAGTTACTGTCCTGAAATTACAGCTTACCATTTTTCAGTTTGCTGAGGTTTTTCTCAGATTTTGATGAAAAACTGCTGCTGGCAGTTGTCAAGGGCTCAGAACGGGGAATTTTCAAGTAGCTACATGCAAAAGCCACAACAGTAGCACAACCTCAAACACTTTGCAAACTTCTGCCCAAAAAGACCTTAGTAAACAAAGAAGTGCTTCTCGAATAAATCACAGAGTCATAGAATTACAGAATGGTTTGGGTCGGAAAGGACATTAAGATCATCTAGTCCCAACCCCTGTGCCATGAGCAGAGGCATTTCACCCTAGGCGGTGTAGCCCAAGGCACTGTCTAACCTATCCAAAAACAGCGCCAGAAATGGAGCATTACCAACTGCTCTGGGCAACCCATTCCAGTGCCTCACTCCCCTCACAGTAAATAACATCTTCCTTATAGCCAACCTAAACTTCCCCTAAGTTTGAACCCGTTACCCCTTGTTCTCTCACTACAGTCTCTAATGAAGAGTCCCTCCCCAGCATCCCTATAGGCCCCCTTCAGATACTGGAAGGATGCTATGAGGTCTCCACACAGCCTTCTCTTCTCCAGGCTGAACAGCCCCACCTTTCTCAGCTATCTTCATGCAGGAGGTGCTCCAGTCCCCTGATCATCCTCGTGACCCTCCTCTGGACTTGCGCTAACAAGGTCATTTCCCGAGATGAGCAGCTCCAGAGAGGAGCCTTCAACACCAGAGAATACGGAAACACCGCATCCCGGAGCCCCACTTCTGAGCGCCGACACCCACCGCCAGAGCCTCCAGGCCGCGCCAAGCCCTGCCCAGGAGCCCGCAGCTCCGCTGAGGCGAGCAGGGACTCACAGGGGCGGTGCCAGGAGGGACGGCACCGCCCTGAGAGGGGAAAACGCGCCCCAGGGAGCGCGGGCGACCAGAGCGTGGGGCGGGAGGTGGCGGCGGCAGTGGGAGCTGAGAGCTGGGAGCTGGCGGGATGGGGAGCGCTCGCCTCAGGGTCAGGGCCCGGTCTGGGGCTCTGCTCTGGCTGCCCCGGCGGTGGCAGCGTCGGCACCAGACAGAGCCGATGGGAGAGGAGGCTGCAGCGCAGAGCTCGGGGTGCAGAGAGCGCCTGCACTGGTCTTGCGATGGGAGGGTGCACCATGGGCAGGGCTGCACTCGCTGCGCCCTGGTGCAGGTCCTCCTGCTGCAGGGGCTGAGCTGCGGGAGGCTGCAGCATCTCTAAAAATCGGCCATGGCAGAACTTCCATCACAAACTGTAATCTTATTAAAACACGTTTTAAAGATGTGCATAATGTATACAGTAGATCGGAAAGTAATACATACCTTCATAGAAATGTTTTGCCATTGTGTAAAGTCAAAGTTAACCAGTCATGTAATGCTGATGTTAATAACTCAGTATTATAAGCTATAAATATTTTATTAAAGATGAAGCAACAAGCGTAACACATTAAACCAAGAATTAAACTGAGGAACATTTATATACTATGAAGTTGGAATGTGGGTTAGGGAGTGGCTTTGTTGAGTTTCTGCTCTCCTGAGCCTCATGCACATTCAGGGAGGCATGTATTTTGTAGTTCATCCAGAAAGCAAACACGGTTTAAGAAGTCCCTGTACTGTAAGTACATGGGGTCACTGGACCAGCTCAAGCAGCCCCATGAGCTGGAAGTACCCGAGATGTGCCCAGACTGAGCTGGGCAGGAAAAGCGCTGCTCCCTCTGCTGTGCCTCCTGCCGCAGCCGTGCTGCCCTGGCCGCTGCTCTAGGGCATGGGCAGAGCGCGCTCCATCCCCGCGGGCCGCACCAGCCCGGGCTGCTCCCTTCTCTGCTGAGGGACGTTGCAAACCTCTCTGCCGCCTGCGTGTCCTAGGGCGGGTGCGCTCATGGTGGCACACGCTCCTCCCATCGGCTCAGAGCTGCCATGAACGCCCCTGATCGCCTGAGCTCCAACTGCCTCCCTTCGGCTGCGGAGGCTTCTGGAAAGGGCTGGGGCAGGCAGTGAGTACAGTAACTTTAGGCCAGTGAAGCACAACGATGTCCTTGCTCATTGCCAAGGTGATAGGTAAAAGCTGTAGCAAGTTCTCTTGCTTTTTACTGAACAGAAACCCACCATTCATTACTGTAATCCCTTGCTCCCTCTCTCTCCCTCATTCTGCACAGGCCTTCATTAAAGTATAGATCTTGCACTCAATTTCCAAGTTTTTCTCCCAGATCTTCTCAGAGGTTCTAAAACTGAAGAGCTCTGCCTCGTCTTGGTACAGCTGTTGCCATAAAAGCCTCAGCTGATTCCACGGATCCACAGCAGCTTGCTTGGTCCTGAAGTAATCAGTGAGGACACTGAGGAATGGGGTCAGAAGACTGGTCCCTGCGGAGTCTGGAGGCAGTGGCAGAGCTGAGCGTGTCTTCTCGAGGGAAGGGCTTTGTGCCTGTGGGGAGCTTTTGCTTAGTGGAGCAGCCCCCTTTGACAGCAGCAGCTCAGGTGTCCCCACATCCTCACTGGAGCTGCTCTGGCCTTCCATGGAGTGGTCTGCTTCTTGCACAGGCACACTCTTCTCCAATGGCAGTTCTGGTGGCCCCATGTGCCCCCTGGAGATGCTGGGGCTCTCAGATCCCTGGCCTGATTGCCCCTGTGGCCCTCCCTTGCTCTGTGGCAGTGCCCACTTTGCCGGCCAGAAGGGGAAGGACCATGTCCATCGCCTTGTGTCCCAGGGCCCTGTTCCTTCCCAGCAGTGCCTGGCAGGGTCTTTTTGCCGGCCTTGCCACCACCAGCAAGTTCCCTGAACTTCTTCCATGGGGGTGTCTCGCCATCCTGCTGGGCCATCTCTTTTGGTCTTCCCAGGAATGCTGCTGTCCCAGACTGGGTAGGAATCTGTTTCCCTCATAGGCACACGTCCACAGGGTCTGCAGACTCTTTCTGTGGACCTGGGTGCTGTTGTGCTGCTTTCTCGCCCTGATGGCACCCATCCTGGTGATCGAAGGGAGAGCAGCAGGGCAGCACACTGTGCCTCTGCATAGCGGGAGGCTGCGCGGCTTCTTGTATGAGGGCCATGTCTTCGAAGTTCCTCTCATATTCCAGGACTTTGGTTGGCAGCCCATAGCACCGCTGGATCTTCATTTTTACAATGTGCTGCTGCAGCTGCCTTTTCACAGCCCTGTCCAGGAGAGGTGGGTCTCATGTGATGGGAGCACCAACACCATCCCATCACATGCTTTTTGTGGCTGCCATGATGGAGATGCCGTGGCATCCTGCAGAGTTTGATCCATCTTGGCTGGCAGGCCTTGTTTCTGCCGCAGTTTCTTTTCTACGTTGAGAGCCTCCTCTTTTAAGGTTCTGGCTTTTGTGGTGTGCTGTGGGCCTCTCCGTTTTCCTGGAGTGCATGTCACTCTTCGCTGGAGTGGGAGCACCCAGGTGGCTCTGGAGATTTCATGCTGCTGCATACTGCCAGCCTCAAGGCATTTGTCCATTTCCTCCCTGCATGGAGGGCCACTCACCACGCTAGGCTGCTCCTTCATGTTGGTCCTGGGATGCTCCAGGTTGGACTCTGGAACCATGAGACATGTCTGCTTTCATCCAAAAGTGTGGAGAGAAACTCCTGTGAAGACCAGCCAAACTTAGTCCCATGATGCAATTCCATGAGTTGTCACTGGAAGCAGTCAGAGAAACCCTTGAATAGGACCCATCTTAACTGTTTGTGATGGTAGTCCAGGAGCTGTTGCTCCTCTTGGGCATCTCCGAGTCTAGCCTGTGAGGAGGAGAAAAAGCCTAATAAGCATAGCACTCCCCTGCATACCAGGCCTATCATTCCTGCCCTAGGAAGGTCCTGGGATGCCCCATTCT
Organism: Ara ararauna; assembly: GCA_028858755.1. NCBI lineage: Eukaryota > Metazoa > Chordata > Aves > Psittaciformes > Psittacidae > Ara > Ara ararauna. Next base: position 24,075,695 of record CM054379.1, read on the forward strand.
AGGCTGGATGCTGGAGGCACGAGCCATGTTTGCTTCATCCCCAAGTGGAGAGAAACTTCCCTGAAGAACAGTCAGCATCACTTGCAGCGATGGAAGTCCAGTATTCCTAAGTGTCCTGGGGCTCTCCCTCCTGTTCTGACAGTGATGGCAGGCTGCATCACTGCTGTGGTGTCCCAGCCACCATGTGTCCAAAGCCCCCTCTCTGCCTGCCAGGCATTGCATCCATCTCTGCCTCATCAAAAGGCAGGGGCACTGCAACCTCTGTGCCACAGAGGTGAATTCCTCTCTAAGAACGTTTCCCCTCACATTTTAGGGTGATGGATTTCCTTTTGTCTTCTCCAAGTGGTTGCTTGCAGCTATGCTCCCATCCCCTCCTCCGTGGCCTTTTGTCCAGGTATCTGATTAGGTCCTTGAGGCTCCTCCTGAACTGACTAAAGGAATGCAAAACCTCAAACCAGTCATGCTGTGCTTGGAGTGTCTTTTCCTTTGGCTTGTTTGGTTGAAGACTTGTGCTGTTTCATGTGCCCAGTGTGGGTCACCTGTGCTGTGAGGTCTGAGCCCATTGAGATGTAGCAGATGTTTGCTTCTCAGGAAATAACACACCCCACCATGACATACAACAAATCTGCTCGTATTTGCTGACTTCGTTGCTAGAAACTGAAGTATTTTTACAAAAACTTTTGCAAAATAAAGTGTATCTGCTTAGAAAGAACAAGAAAAGAAAAATGATAATTGAGGTTCAGGATAGAACTCTTGTGCTGGAATAAACGAAGCAGGGCCATCAAGCAGGACAGCGCATGAAGATGTGAGCAGCTGGTGGTGATGAATTAGAAAAGGACAGGAAACAATCTCATGAGGGGCAGGAGAGCAGCCTTATGCCAGCAGCTGCCGCACTTGATAGCATGTCCTGTCTGTCTGTCCTGTGGGTGCTGTGTAGTATGTGGCTTTTGAAGTCCAGAGAGCTCGGACCGAAGGAGCCTGTCCTCTGCAGGTAGCTGTAGCCATTTTTAGGGATCAGGAATTACGAGGGCTGAAAGCTTGGAGATGCATTATCTCTCATTTCTTGCATAATTCTCATTCAGACACAAAAAAAGCCTTATTGAATAAACAATTAAAATGTGGCTGGCATCCTACATAGCGAATAGATTGTACACTGGTGGGCAGAAGCAGGTTTTAAAGTAGCGTATTTAATTGGTAAAAAAGAAGAGCTAGGTAACAATTCATGAAATTCACAGCCAATGCCTTTGATTTCTGAGCATCTCATACAAGGCCCTCCCTGTGACAAAGAAAAACAGGAGCATTTCTACGCTGGCAACACGATCTTGACCAGCAGGATGTCACAATTTTAGCCACAGAAGTAAAAATGTTAAACTTCTGTGTTACCTAAAATAGTACCTCACGCATCTTGCAGAGGAGCTGAGAGATAAGCTGCCCCTCAGTTCCCCCTGTGGGTTCCCCAGGATTTGCATCCCCTGTCGAGGTCCTGCTTTCCGTACCATGCAGGCGGTCAGAAAATAGCTGGAGGTTTTAGGAGCTCTGTGTGTTGCCATAATCTTTCATAAACACAGGGGCTTATGTCACCACTGGGCTGCCTTTGTGACAGAGCACAGGACTTCCCTGGGTCTGTTGCTAGAGCCTAACCTGCCTGCTTGTTTTATCTGATCTTTGCAAATCATTCCTGTCCCTTTTCTGTCTCAGAAGTCTTCTGAGCATGGGCAGGAAAAACAAGTCATCCTGTGAGCAGCGGGATTAACTGGTCTTTTCCCATGTTCGAAGCATTCATCACAAAGCTCTTTCTCTCTTAATTCAGTTACCTAACACGGACTGAACTCAAATTGTAGCCTCTTCCTCAGCAGAGAATGTGGGTGAGCAGAGCTCAGGGACAAGGAGGGGCATCTACTGCCTGTGGGAGAAGGGACCATCAGCCCATGAGGGGGACAAGGATGCAAGGAGGCCTGACTTCAATGCCAGGGAATGTTATGGAGCGGGTCATCCTGAGTGAGATCACAGAACGTGTGTGGGAAAACACAGGAATTGGGCCAAGTCTTCCTCATGTTGAGGTGAAACTTCTTGTAGTTTTTTCTTTGGTACACGTGTTCCTTGCTAGGTTGGAAAGCGGCTGGATGGCTTAGCCCAGAGTGGTGGTAAATGGTGTCACATCTAGTTGGTGACCACTCACCAGCAGTGTTCCTCAGTATCAGGGCCAGGAATCTGAGAGCCCCAGTATCTCCTGCAGGCATATGGGGCCCCCACAAGAGCTGCCACTGGAGAAGAGTGTCCCTCTCATGAGCAGAGCCCTTCAGTTCTGCCACTGTCTCCAGACTCTGAAGGCAGTGGACTTCACATCTCCCTTCTGGAAGAGGCTCTCAGTGTCCTCACCAATTACTTCAAGACCAAGCAAGCTGCTGTGGACCTGTGGAATCAGCTGAGTCATTTATGGCAGAAGCAGAACCCAGAAAACGCAGAGCTCCCCAGTGTCTTGCAGAGCCACAGACCTAGAGGAGCAGAGAAGGGCAAGGGAAGTGCCCAGGACAGATTCAGCTCCAGGAGACTCTGCCTTGAGTGCAGGAAAGCCCCACATCACCACCAGATCTGCAGGCCCTGTCAGGAGCAGGAGCTCTCCCACAAGACTTTTTTTTCTGCAGTGAGCCCTTAGAATCATAGAATCATAGAATAGTTAGGGTTGGAAAGGACCATAAGATCATCTAGTTCCAACCCCCCTGCCATGGGCAGAGACACATCACAATAAATCGTGTCACCCAAGGCTCTGTCCAGCCTGGCCTTAAACACTGCCAAGGATCGAGCAGTCACAACTTTCCTGGGTGACCCATTCCAGTGCCTCTCAACTCTCCAAGTAAAGAACTTCTTCCTTACACATAGACCTAAAATATGAGGGGACATGCTGTTGCGGAGGAACTGACCTCCATGGTACAAAGCTGACACTGTCCACCCCTTTTCCTGGTGCTGAGGGAGATGCTGTGCCCAGCAGGCAGGGAGGGTGACTTGGGTACACAGTGAGTGGGATACTACCACAGTGACAGCCTGCAGTCTCAAGGAGACTGGGCAGGAAGAATTAGGCCCCTGGAGTGCTGGGGAGTGCTGGGCTTAGCACTCCTCATCTTCCTCATCCATCCTCATCCATCCTCGTCCTTCTTACACAGGCTAGAAAGGCTAGACTCAGAGATGCTGGAGAGCAGCGAGATACTTCTGTCGTGACCAGTGAAGTCAGCTCCTCTTTAGGGGTGTCTCTGTCCCCTTCGAGGGAAGAGACCTATACTTCCATCACGGAGTGCAAATGGGAGAGAGAGGTGTCCCATGTGAGTGATGACTCATGGACTACCATCACAGCAACAGACAGTGTCTGTTCGTCATGCGAGTGTCTCCCCACTCTTGTGGATAATCCAGATATGACTCATGCCTCCAGCGTCCAGCCTGGCCTGGAGCATCCCAGCACAGACCTGGAGCATCCTAGCACCGAAGAGGAGAAACAGCCTGACCCAGCAAGTCATCCACCTTGCCATAAAGAGGTGGACATCTGCCTTGAGGCCAGTGGCATGCAGCAGCACCAGGAAGGTCTCAGTATCCAGCTGAGCGCTCCCATGCCACCTCCAGAGCAGACTGAGGTCAACTCCAGGGAAATGGAGATGCCTTTCCAGCACAACAATGGCCAGGAGACCCTTCAGGGGCCCATCACAGAATCCAAACTGGAGCAGGAACTGGGCCAGCCAGCCAGTGTGGATGAGGCTCCACAGCATGTTCCAGCCCCAGCTCCTCCAACACCTCAGCGCCAAGAACAACGTGACGTGAGGATCGTTCCCATTGTGCGGAACCCACCCTTCCTGGGTACGGCTATGAAAATTAAACTAGAGCATCACATTGTTAAACGGAACATACAGAAGCAGTACGGGCTGCAAATGAGGATCCTGGAATGTGAGGAAAGCTTTGCAAGAGTCCTTTGGAACTGAAAAGCCTCTCAGCCATCCCCTCCACAGCAGTACCCTGGGCTGCCCTACCGCTCCCACTTCCAGCACTGGAACAGGAAGGCTCAGACAAGAGGCCATCAAGAGAGTCCCTGGACTGTCAGAAGAGTTCACAGAACTTGTAGACACATGTCTGCTAGGGATGGAGGATCCAATCCATTCTGGGCCAGCAGCACTGGGGAAGAAAATGAATCATGGGGGAAAAGCAAGCAGCAGCACAGCCAGCAACGAGACCATACCAGCACTGGTGGAAAGAAACAGAGCCCTGAGAGACAAGGGGATGTGCACGATCCTTCCCCTGCTGGCCAGGAAGAGTGGGCAGGGCAAAGCGGTGAACATTTTCTCTTCAACAATGACCTCAGTTTGTTGATTTTCTGAGCTCAAGGAGAATTAAAAAGTCCAGGCTTGAGTGCCCAGGAGCCTATCTATGACTTCAGTCCTTTGTACTCTGCAGCACGAAGGGTTTGGAAGTGGCTTACACAAATGATACTTGTGTCTGCCAAGAAGGGAAACTGGAGGCAGCTTTCCAAGAGGTTACATATCAGGACAGAAAAGAAAGTTTGCAATCCTTGTTTTCTCAAAAACTTCTAGGCTGACAGGGATCATTTGACAGGACCAGACTAAGAAGCATCTACACATGAAAGAGCCCCTGCAGATGTGAGGAGGTAGGAATCAAAAAATCCACATGCAGGCTGTGTCAACAGGAAGCAGAAATGGACTTGGGGCAGCAACCTTAAGACACACTTCAGCCACATCAATACAAGGGTCATCCATGTCTGCCTGCAAGTGTGTTATCACCTGAAAGACACCACCAGCTGGGTACAAACAAACTGTTATATTACATCAAGCAGTATATCAGTTATACTTCCTGGAGGTGGCATAACTCCCTTCGTGAGCTAGGCTAGTTGGTTGGTGGTGCATGGTGAGGCAGCTCGTCTGCTCTTAGTTCCAGAAAGAGTGTGTGGGCTCTGGGCAACACTGTGTTATGCAGATACTCCCTATTAGTCCCTAAACCCCACAAAACCAACATGGAAGTGACAGAAGCTGAAACTGCACAACAGCACATCCATCTCTGTCCTGCATCATCCCTCCCTCACTAACCCAGGTCACTGCCGTCTTAGTAGGCCTTTCTGTGAGCTCCTGATTTGCATCCTTTGTCCCAGGCATTCACTTCCAACATAAGCAGTTAATCCCACTACGTCTAACGCATGCAATGGCTCTTGGGTTCCCTGAGCTGCTGAACAGCCTTACTGCTCTGTCCAGCCCTGGTGCTTCCTGACAGGCTGGCAGCACACAGTTGGTGATGTTAGCACAATGGTCACATTCCACAGGGAAAAGATTGTAGAGCTGGCTCATAGAGAATGATCATACGGTCCAGAAACCCATGGCTGCATTTTCACCTCAGCCTAGCAAATCCTTCTGGGACCCTGCCAGAAGCCTTACAAAACAACTGCTTGCTCATTGCCTGGATAGCAGCTCTCAAAGAGGAGCGAGGGTTGGCAAGGATAGCTTTTCCTGCTCAAGGGCCGGTTTCATTGCAGGGGAAGCATTTTTTCCAGCCAGGCATGAAGGCAAACCATGGGAGAAATATCCCATTTCAAGGGGTGGGTTGAAGAAGCAGACAGCTGCACTGCTGATGGGCACAGCGCTTGCACAGGTAAGGCCTATGTTGCCAGCGTTTAACCTGCCAACCCCTGTGGGTCTCTGGCATTAGAACAAGCTCTAGCAAGGAGGGCAAACAACTGCTGCCATAGGATCATAGAATGGTTTGGGTTGGAAGGGACCTTAAAGGTCATCTCCTTCCAACCCCCTGCCATGGACAGGGAGGGACACCTTCCACTAGACCACGTTGCTCCAAGCCCCATCTAAGCTGGCCTTGAACACTGCCAGGGATGGGGCAGCCACAGCTTCTATGGGCACCCTGTGGCATTGTCTCATCAACCACACAGTGAACAGTTACTTCTGCATATCTCATCTCAGTTTTCCCTCTGACAGCTTAAAGCTATTCCCACTCGTCCTGTCCCTAAATGCCCTTGCCAAAAACCTCTCCAGATTTCTTGTCAGCAGAGCAGCGCATTGTAAAAATTAAGATCCCGTGGCGCTATGGGCTACCAACCAAAGTCCTGGAATATGAGAGGAACTTCGAAGGCATGGCCCTGATACAAGAAGCCGCGCAGCCTCCCGCTATGCAGAGGCGCAGTGTGCTGCCCTACCGCTCTCCCTTCGACCGCTGGGACGGGTGCCATCAGGGCAAGAAGGCAGCAAAACAGCACCCAGGTCCACAGAAAGAGTCTGCAGACCCTGTGGACGTGTGCCTACGAGGGAAACGGGTTCCTACCCAGTCTGGGACAGCAGCATTCCTGGGAAGACCAAAAGAGATGGCCCAGCAGGATGGCGAGACACCCCCATGGAAAAAGAAGTCTGGGGAACTTGATGGTGGCGGCAAGGCCGGCAAAAAGACCCTGCCAGGCACTGCTGGGAAGGAACAGGGCCCTGGGACACAAGGCGATGGGCACGGTCCTTCCCCTTCTGGCCAGGCAAAGTGGGCACTGCCACAGAGCAAGGGAGGGCCACAGGGGCAATCAGGCCAGGGATCTGAGAGCCCCAGCATCTCCAGGGGGCACATGGGGCCACCAGAACTGCCATTGGAGAAGAGTGTGCCTGTGCAACAAGCAGACCACTCCATGGAAGGCCAGAGCAGCTCCAGTGAGGATGTGGGGACACCTGAGCTGCTGCTGTCAAAGGGGGCTGCTCCATTAAGCAAAAGCTCCCCACAGGCAAAAAGTCCCTCCCTCGAGAAGAGACCCTCAGCTCTGCCACTGCCTCCAGACTCTGCAGGGACCAATCTTCTGACCTCATTCCTCAGTGTCCTCCCCGATTACTTCAGGACCAAGCAAGCTGCTGTGGACCCGTGGAATCAGCTGGGTCATTGATATCAGGAGCAGCACCCACACAACACAGAGCTCCCCAGTGCCTTGCAGAGCCACCTCCACAGAGAATCAGAGCAGGGCAAGGGAAGTGCCCAGGACAGAGCCATCTCCAGGAGACTCTGCCCCCAGTGCAGCAAAGCCCCACATCCCCGCCAGATCTCCAGGCCCCGTCAGGAGCAGGTGCTTTCCCACAAGACAAGTTTCTTCTGCAGTGAGCCCATGGAAGCCTTTTCTGCCTGGGGAGGAGAAGCCCGCAGGAAGAGCCCGCAGACCCTGCGGACACGTGCCTGCTAGGGACACAGGCTGCACTCGGCTCTGGGACAGCAGCGTTCCTGGGAGGAGCACAAGAGATACCTCATGAGGGCCGGGAGCCAGCCCCTGCAAAGGGGAGCGCTGGGCAACAGCCAGCAGCACGGAGATCGTGCCGGGGAGACCTCGGAGGGGATTGAGAGCTGCCCTGCGCAGCTCACTGCCTGCCCCAGCCCTTTCCAGAAGCCTCCGCAGCCGAAGGGAGGCAGTTGGAGCTCAGGCGATCAGGGGCGTTCATGGCAGCTCTGAGCCGATGGGAGGAGCGTGTGCCACCATGAGCGCACCCGCCCTAGGACACGCAGGCGGCAGAGAGGTTTGCAACGTCCCTCAGCAGAGAAGGGAGCAGCCCGGGCTGGTGCGGCCCGCGGGGATGGAGCGCGCTCTGCCCATGCCCTAGAGCAGCGGCCAGGGCAGCACGGCTGCGGCAGGAGGCACAGCAGAGGGAGCAGTGCTTTTCCTGCCCAGCTCAGTCTGGGCACATCTCGGGTACTTCCAGCTCATGGGGCTGCTTGAGCTGGTCCAGTGACCCCATGTACTTACAGTACAGGGACTTCTTAAACCGTGTTTGCTTTCTGGAATGAACTGCAAAATACATGCCTGCGTGAATGTAATTAATATAATAGGGAGGGTGAAAAAAAGGCTTGGAGGGGCGCTACAACTACTTGAAAAGATGTTGTAGTGAAGTGGGGGTTGTTCGCTTCTCCCAAGTAACAAGTGACAGAACGAGAGGTAGCAGCCTCAAGCTGCACCAGGGGAGGTTTAAATTGGATATTAGGAAAACTCTATTCACAGAGCGGGTGGCCAGGCACTGGAACAGGCTGCCCAGGGAAGTGGTGGAATCAGCATCCCTGAAGTGTTCCAAAACTGTGTAGATGAGGCCCTCAGTGACATGGTTTAGTGGTGGGCTTGGGAGTTCTGGAGTAACGGTTGGACGTACAGCTGGGGTGCTTAAATTTCCCAGTGGAGATTCCATTACGTTGTCAGATGTACCTAACTTCTTCCCAGAGACAGATCAGGAGACAGTAACTTCTCATTTGCGGGCCTAGCCTTTACTTTGCATTAGCACTGATCTCGCTACCAAAACAATTCAGAAACTTATGCAGCAGCTTTGTTCACATTAATATTTATTATTGCAGCAACCCACATAAGGTTCCAATGTTTCTTGGTGGAATACTTTAGCAGCAGTGATTCTACAACTGATTCACATTAGACGTAGAAGTGGGTCAGCATCACACCTTGTGCCAGTCATTAGGAGGTGAATGGAACTGTCACTTACTGCGGAAAACAGAGGAAGATATGCTTGTGTTACACAAGTAACGAAGAAGATGGGCTAATGCTGCCCAAGTAAGCATGTTTCTGTATTACTCTGACCCTGCTTGATCTTCCCTGAAAAGGTCTGTGGAATGTAGTTTCCCAGTTCTACTGCCTTGGTCCGATTTGCCATCCCTCAAACCTTGATGGTGCAGAATTCACATAAGGAGACTGAAGTCCTGTGGTGTCCTACTGCTGAACCCATGACATGTGAGAAGAGAGACACCACCATGTTGGATGTGTTCCCTGTAACTCAGCAGTTTTCAGCATGCCCCAATATGATTCTTCATTCCTTATGCAAAGGGGCTGAAAAAGTCACTCATTTCTGAGTAGCGTTGACAGGACTGGATTATAGCAAGGCACAGTCACCAGATTTGCACAGCTGTTCTAAAGATTAAATGTGGTTTAGACAGCTGGCAGGCCCTTCAAGCTGATGCTCTTTCAGTGGAACAACACTAATACAATCCAAGCACCTTCTTCATAGTATGAGATTGAAGATGTCCTTTTTACATCTACAAGGATTATAGATTCACCTGGCCTAGTGGGAGGTGCCCCTGTCCATGGCAGGGACGTTGGAATCAGATGATCTTAAGGTCCTTTCCAACCCAAACCATTCTGTGATTCTAGGCAACATTTACCCTGGAAGGCCAGTTTAAAGTCAAGTCTCTATTTTCCCATGGAAATACATTTGTGAAGTTACTCTTTTTTTCCTACAGTACCAAGGCAGAACAGCGAATATTTAGTCATTTATCTGTTAGAAGAACCGATGCCTTCATGCACACTTGTTTACATATCTAACTTAATGTGGGTTTTTTTAGCTAGGAAAGAAGAATTTATATCTCTCCATTTTCTCCTTCTTGATTTTATCTTTGCCCTAAAATTCATAAATCCTGCCTGAGTTCTCTTTTATAGCCAGTTGTCGTGGTTTAAGCCTCTAACTCATGCAGCTCGTTCTGTCACTCACTTCCCCCTCTTTCTTCCCCCCGCTCCCGGAGGAATGGGAAGGAGAATCGAAAAAATGCAACTCCCACAGGTTGAAATAAGAACAGCTTAGTAACTAAAGTATAACACAAATCACTACTGCTACCACCAGTAATAATAATGACAAGAGAAATACAAGGAAAGAATACAATTCTCACCACCTAATACCAAGCCCGACCACGCAGTGCACCCCCCCCCCCCCACCACCACCCTTCCGGGTCTCTGCTCTCTGCTTTTCATCCTGGGCATGACGTGCTGTGGTATGGAATAACCTCTTTGGTCAGTTTGGGTCAGGTGTCCTGTCTCTGCCTCCTCCCGGCTCCCCTCCTCCCTGGCAGAGCATGAAACTCAGAAAGTCATTGGCCAGACCAAAACATCACTAAGCAGTAACTGAAACACTGGTGTTATCAGCGCTGTTCCCAGGCCCAAAATCAAAAACACAGCGCTGCACCAGCTACCAAGAAGCAGAAAAATGACTGCTGCTGCTGAACCCATGACACCAGTACATCACTCAGAAATTTAATTAATAACTCTTTGGATTAACTGCCTGAGTTAATGCCACAACTTACATGCTTAGTATTTAGCAGACCCTTAAGGATCTCGATACTTCTTCACAGCTATCTCACAAAATACTTGTTCATAGAGTAGAGTTGTGTGGCTTAAGAACTCCTAATGCAACATGAAAGATTTCAGATTGGGTTACTGCTTCAAAAGACATGAAATTAGGATCCGATCTGGTCACTCGGGTTACCTGAAAAATCCTGCCATTTGGCAGGGATCAGGAAATTGTTTTAACCTGTATAAACTTCTCTTTTCTCAGCCTAAATTCTTTAGCTCTTCATTGCCTAAAAATGCTACCTGTCCCCATTCTTCCTTCTTTGGAAAGGAAACACCAGGAAATTACCACTGTTACTTTGTTCTCACAGGAGGGGGACCATGGGCTGGCACTTGGACACAGATCAGTTTCACTTGGCTTCCCTGAAGATGTGCTCATGATGCACAGAGAAGCATACTGCAGAGATTCCCCAGGCTATCATGGATTTGATCACTTCTACCCTCATGGTGTGGCAGAGCATGAAACCATAGCATGAGCACCCACAGTACTTCAGCATCATTCTTCTCCAGCCAGGCACAGCCAGTCAAGTCTCCCAGGTCCTCTCTAATCTTACATATTACACAAAAATCTCCCCACAGCTTTCTTCAGCAAGACAGACACACATTTGTGAAGAAAGTCACAAGTATGTACTGTTTTGTGGCAGTGAATATGAAACCTATGTGCCTGACTTTCAAGCAGTGTTTAACATTCACTTGTAGCAAACTGTAATATATGATGTTAACATATAATGAGGACAAGTCATAATACTTTGGAAGACAAATAGGATAAATTTTCTATAAACTATCCTCTGGAGTATCAGCAGCTTCACTGACAATTACAGGGTGATTATGCTATTGGGAATACCTTCAAGAACCGTCTGTGAAAGAGTTGTATCATGCAAACCACTCCTAAGAGGGAATATTTTATAGACTGCCTACAAAAGCCACAAAAGTGGCACAACCAAGAAAGCTGGGAAGCTCAGATAAAAACTGACCAAAGGTGATGATGTAAGTGCTTCTCCATCAAACACTATGGCAGAATCACTGCTTTAGGAGACAAAAAGAGCTAAGAGTCAAGCTACTGTTGTGGTTTAAACCCAGCCAGCAACCCAGAACCATGCAGCCGCTCGCTCACTCCCCCTTCCTTCCTCCCCCTGCTCCCGGAGGGATGCGGAGAATCGAAAGAATGTAACTCCCACGGGTTGAGAAAAGAGCAGTCCCGTAACTAAGGTATAACACAAATCACTACTGCTACCACCAATAACAATAATGATAAAGGAAATAACAAGGGAAGAGAATACAGCTGCTCACCACCCGCTGACCAATACCCAGCCCGACCGAGCAGTGATCTAACCCTTCCAGGTAACTGCCCCCAGTTTATATACTGGGCATGACGTGCTGTGGCATTGTCGTGGTTTAAGCCTCTCTAACTCACGCAGTCGCTCTCTCACTCACTCCCCCCTCTTCCTTCCCCCCGCTCCTCGAGGGGTGGGAAGGAGAATCAAAAGAATGCAACTCCCACAGGTTGAGATAAGAACAGTTTAGTAACTAAGGTATAACACAAGACCACCACTGCTACCACCAACAATAATAATGACAAGGCAAATACAAGGAAAGAATACAATCGCTCACCACCTATACCCAGCCCGACCAAGCAGTGCACTCTCACCCTTCCAGGTCTCTGCTCTCCATTTTACATCCTGGGCATGACGTGCTGTGGCATGGAATACCTCTTTGGTCAGTTTGGGTCAGGTGTCCTGTCTCTGCTTCCTCCTGGCTTTCCCTCCTCCCTGGCACAGCATGAGACTGAGAAAGTCCTTGGTCAAACCAAAACGTTACCAAGCAGTAACTGAAAACACTGGCGTTACCAGCGCTGTTCCCAGGCCAAAAGTCAAAAACACAGCGCTGCACCAGCTACCAAGAAGGAGAAAAATGACTGCTACTGCTGAACCCAGGACAGGCATGGAATACCTCTTCGGTTAGTTTGGGTCAGGTGTCCTGTCTCTGCTTCCTCCCCGCTTCCCCTCCTCTCTGACAGAGCATGAGACTCAGAAAGTCCTTGGTCAGAGTAAGCATTACTGAGCAGCAACAAAAAACATTGGTGTTATCAGCACTGTTCCCAGGCGGAAAGTCAAAAACACAGCACTGCACCAGCTACTAAGAAAAAGAAAAACTGCTGAACCCAGGACACTATATAGTCACTTTCTGGAGTGGAGAACAGAGCTAAGAATGTGCCACAGAAAAAGTTGTAAGCCACTGTCCTGAAATAACAGTTTACCATTTTTCAGTTCGCTTTTCTCTCAAATTTTGATGGAAAACTGCTGCTGGCAGATGTCAAAGGCTCACAAGGGGGAATTTTCAATTAACTACCTATAAAAGCCACAATAGTAGCAAAACATCAAACAATTCTGCCCAAAAAGACCTCAGTAAAAAAGGAAGTGTTTCTCCAGTAAATCACAGAGTCATAGAATTAAAGAATGGTTTAGTTCAGAAAGGACCTTAAGATTATCAAGTCCCAACCCCCAAGCAATGGGCAGGGGCACTTCACCCTAGACCGTGACGCCCAAGGTTCTCTCCCACCTGGCCTTGAACAATTCCAGGGATGGGGCATTCAAAAATTCCCTGGGCAACCCATTCCAGTGCCTCGCTACCCTCACAGTAAAGAACTTCCTCCAAGCTAAACTTCCCTTGTTAAAGTTTGAACCCGTTACCCCTTGTCCTGTCACTACGGTCCCTAATGAAGAGTCCCTCCCCAGCATCCTTATAGGCCCCCTTCAGATACTGGAAGGCTGCTATGAGGTCTCCACGCAGCCTTCTCTTCTCCAGGCTGAACAGCCCCAACTTTCTCCGCCTGTCTTCATACAGGAGGTGCTCCAGTCCCCTGATCATCCTCGTGGCCCTCTGGCCTTGCCGCACCAGCTCCAAGTCCTTCTTATGTTGAGGACACCAGAATTGCACACAGTAGTCATACTGGAGTCTCACGAGAGCAGAGCAGACGGGCAGGATCACCTTCTTCGACCTGTAGATCACGCTTCTCTTGATGCAGTCCAGGATACGGTTGGCTTTCTGGGCTGCGAGCGCACAGTGAAGCCGGCTCATGTTCAGTTTCTCATCAACCAACACCCCAAAGTACTTCTCTGCAGGGCCGCTCTGGATCACTTCTTCACCCAGCTTGCAGCTGCAGATGCTACAGCTGTAGATGCATAACTGCGACAGAAGGTGAAGTTAGCACACCAAATGGGCTGGTAGATACCTGTACACCAGCAGCAAGGAGCCAAAGGGGCTCACCAAGGTGGCAGGGCACAGCCTGACACCCCGGGCCTGTCCTACCAGCCCAGCAGAGAGCAGGGATCTGGCTGGCAGAGGCAGCTCCAGTTGCAGGCACTAGGCACCACCCTGGAGACAGGGACAGGCCAGAGGGGACATGAGAGGGTCAGCGGGCAGTTCATGGGCTTTTGGAGCAGCAGTCCAGGCCAGGAGCTGGGATTCGGCCCTGCGTGGGGAGAGGCTAGAGGCTTTATATGTCCCTGCACAGGGACAGGTCTCAGGACAGGGTAGGCCGGCCACAGTCCAGCTGTGCTGCAGTTGCCCAGTGCTCTAGTGACTCGAGCCACCTCCCCCCCGTTGTCACTGTCCTTGCATCACAAACGTTGCCAGGGCTGACGACACTAGCTGCCAGTTGCTGGTGACACCACAGCTGATGACAGCCCAGCGTCACGCCTGCATCACAAACACCAGCAGCTACATATGTGGCGTAAGCGAGGTACAGCAGGCTTGCCTACAAGCTGTCCGTGAAGTGAGAGGGCCTGGAGCTGGACAGGAAGAGCAGGCGGACCCCAGCTGGGTCCGGCTGCTCCTCCTCAAGCACTCCTTGGCTCTCTCTCACACGCTGCAGGCATGGCTGGCACGCCATATGAAATGAGTGAGTTGCTCAGCCACGTGGTCCTCCCTCTTTACCTGATGTTGCTGTTGTCGGTGGTTTGCTACCGCATCACAGTGGCCATAAGCGAGCTCCAGGTAGGAGTCATTGCTGGTGCTGAGCCGAGCTCCGGCTGGCAGGGTTGGGGGGCAGCAGGGGCCCGGGAGCAGCCCCAGGGGTGGGTTGGGATGCTCCTGCCTGGCAGGGGAGGCCATTTCCCAGCCAGACCTGATCAGCCTGAGCCAGGAGACTCGAGGCAGGTCTGGCCCTGGACAGGCTTGGGTTTCTGCTGGTGCCACTGGGACGGTGGGGAATGTCTACTTCTAACCAACTGCTTCCTGTGCCTGTGTAGGAAAGCAGACCAAAGAAGCACCAACGCAGAGTCAAGAAGAGACATGCCAGAGGTGAGCAGCCCCTGGGCAATGGCAGGTACCCTGCAAAGACACCCTCTGACCCCACATGCCCACCAGCCTGTCCAGGGATGCCCCATCCACTCACTCTCTCTCCTCTGCCCACAGCCTTTGTCCTCCAGAAGTCTTCACGTCTATCAAGGAAATGGTAAGTGGAGCCATCCCTCCTGGAGCACAACAGAGCCCTCTGGTATTCTCCTGCCAACGGAGGTCCCACTAACAGTGCTCTCTGCTCCTCTGCAGCTGCTCTGTACAGCTGGAGATACAGTCCATGTATAAAACAGTTCGTCAGTTCACGAGGACCATTGAGGACATAACCACATACCTAGACACGCGAGGCCACTTGAGAAGGGGATGGGGGGCATGGACTACCAACTGGGGAGGATATGGGGAAATCCATGGACCTGAAATATGAGAGGACATGCCCTTGCAGAGGGACTGACCCCCATGGTACAAAGCTGACACTGTTCACCCCTTTTCTGGTGCTGAGGGAGATACTGTGCCCAGCAGGCAAGGAGGGGGACTTGGGTACACAGTGAGTGGGATCCCACGGCAGTAACAGAGCCTGCAGTCTCCTTCCGTGCAGGAAGGATGGGCCCAGGGTACTGGGGAGTGCTGGGCTTAGGCTTTTTCTCCTCCTCACAGGCTAGACTGGGGGATGTCTAAAAGGAGCAACAGCTCCTGGACTACCATCACAGACACTGAAGATGAGTCCCGTTCAAAGGTTTCTCTGTCTCCTTTGAGTGACAACTCGTGGAATTCCATCACGGCAAGAAATGTTGAAGTGGACAGATGCCTCGAGGCTGGCAGTATGCATCAGCACAAGCAGGATCTCCAGATCCAGCTGGGTGCTCCCAGTCCCACACCAGAGGAGAGGGACATGGAAGGAAGGAAAACGGAGAGTCCCATGGCACACCACAAAAGCCAGAATACTGTGGAGGCTTTTAGCCCAGAAAAGAAACTGGGGCAGGAACAAGGCCTGCCAGCCAAGGTGGATCAAACTCTGCAGGATGCCACAGCATCAGCATCTCCATCATGGCAGCCACAAAAAGCACGTGACATGATGCTGTGGGTGCTTCCCGTCACACGAGACCCACCTCTACTGGACATGGCTGTGAAAAGGCAGCTGGAGCAGCACATTGTAAAAATGAAGATCCAGCGGCGCTATGGGCTGCCAACCAAAGTCCTGGAATATGAGAGGAACGTTGAAGACATGGCCCTGATACAAGAAGCCGCGCAGCCTCCCGCTATGCAGAGGCACAGTGTACTGCCCTACTGCTCTCCCATCGATTGCCGGGACGGGCGCCATCAGGGCAAGAAGGCAGCAAAACAGCACCCAGGTCCACAGAAAGAATCTGCAGACCCTGTGGACACGTGCAAACAACGGATACCAGCTCCATCAGCTCAGCCACAAAAAGCACATGACGTTTTGGTTCTCCCCATGGTACGAGACCCATCTCTACTGGACGGGGCTGTGAAAAGGCAGCTAGAGCGGCACATTGTAAAAATGAAGATCCAGCGGCGCTATGGGCTGCCAACCAAAGTCCTGGAATATGAGAGGAACTTTGAAGACATGGCCCTGATACAAGAAGCCGCGCAGCCTCCCGCTATGCAGAGGCGCAGTGTGCTGCCCTACCGCTCTCCCTTCGACTGCCGGGACGGGCGCCATCAGGGCGAGAAGGCAGCAAAACAGCACCCAGGTCCACAGAAAGAATCTGCAGACCCTGTGGACACGTGCCCACAACGGATACCAGCTCCATCAGCTCAGCCACAAAAAGCACGTGACGTTTTGGTTCTCCCCATGGTACGCAACCCACCTCTCCTGGACGGGGCTGTGAAAAGGCAGCTGGAGCAGCACATTGTAAAAATGAAGATCCAGCGGCGCTTGGGGCTGCCAACCAAAGTCCTGGAATATGAGAGGAACGTTGAAGACATGGCCCTGATACAAGAAGCCGCGCAGCCTCCCGCTATGCAGAGGCGCAGTGTGCTGCCCTACCGCTCTCCCTTCGACTGCCGGGACGGGCGCCATCAGGGCGAGAAGGCAGCAAAACAGCACCCAGGTCCACAGAAAGAATCTGCAGACCCTGTGGACACGTGCCCACAACGGATACCAGCTCCATCAGCTCAGCCACAAAAAGCACGTGACGTTTTGGTTCTCCCCATGGTACGCAACCCACCTCTCCTGGACTGGGCTGTGAAAAGGCAGCTGGAGCAGCACATTGGAAAAATGAAGATCCAGCGGCGCTTGGGGCTGCCAACCAAAGTCCTGGAATATGAGAGGAACGTTGAAGACATGGCCCTGATACAAGAAGCCGCGCAGCCTCCCGCTAAGCAGAGGCGCAGTGTGCTGCCCTACTGCTCTCCCTTCGATCGCCGAGACGGGCGCCATCAGGGCAAGAAGGCAGCAAAACAGCACCCAGGTCCACAGAAAGAGTCTGCAGACCCTGTGGACGTGTGCCTACGAGGGAAACGGGTTCCTACCCAGTCTGGGACAGCAGCATTCCTGGGAAGACCAAAAGAGATGGCCCAGCAGGATGGCGAGACACCCCCATGGAAAAAGAAGTCTGGGGAACTTGATGGTGGCGGCAAGCCCGGCAAAAAGACCCTGCCAGGCACCGCTGGGAAGGAACAGGGCCCTGGGACACAAGGCGATGGGCACGGTCCTTCCCTTTCTGGCCAGGCAAAGTGGGCACTGCCACAGAGCAAGGGAGGGCCACAGGGGCAATCAGGCCAGGGATCTGAGAGCCCCAGCATCTCCAGGGGGCACATGGGGCCACCAGAACTGCCATTGGAGAAGAGTGTGCCTGTGCAACAAGCAGACCACTCCATGGAAGGCCAGAGCAGCTCCAGTGAGGATGTGGGGACACCTGAGCTGCTGCTGTCAAAGGAGGCTGCTCCATTAAGCAAAAGCTCCCCACAGGCACAAAGCCCCTCCCTCAAGAAGAGACCCTCAGCTCTGCCACTGCCTCCAGACTCTGCAGGGACCAATCTTCTGACCCAATTCCTCAGTGTCCTCACCGATTACCTGAGGACCAGGCAAGCTGCAGTGGACCTGCGGAATCAGCTGAGGCTTTTATGGCAACAGCTGTACCCAGACGAGGCAGAGCTCCCCTTGGAGAGCCACAGCCCTAGAGGAGCAGAGAAGGGCAAGAGAAGTGCAGAGGACAGCGCACGCTCCAGGAGACTTTGCCCCCAGTGCAGAAAAGCCTCACATCTCCACCAAGTCATGGTAAAGAGATCTCTTTGTGAGTTTGAGTGGCCCCAGCTGCAGAGTGCTCCCACCAGCTGTCTCCCCCACAGGACTGTTCAGGTCACTTGGATCTGAGGGTGAGGCACACTGGAGGGCTGAGGAGGACAGAAGAGCTGAGGCACTTCCATCAGAAGTGAGCAGAGTATCCAGAGCTGGTGCAGCCTGCAGGGACATGCCATAGCGCAGCAGCCAGGACAGCAGGGTTGCGGCTGAAGACAGAGCAGAGGAAGCAGCACTTGTTTTTCCTGCCCATCTCAAGCTGGGGGATGTTGGGCGCTTCCTGCACATGGGGCTGCTTGAGCTGATCCAATGACCCCATGTACATACAGTACAAGGACTTCTTGAAATGTGATGCAGTTATTAAACAACATGCATTGTCCTGACTGGCCAGAGGAATGGTGGTATGCAAGGTTTATTTTCCCATTTACCAATCTGGGGATCAGTGTAGGAACCCACTGCATGGGATAATTTCAGACCTTTTTCTCTAAGGGGTTTTCTACACAAATAGTAACTTCTTGCTCAAGGCAGATTTGCAGTTTACATTGCCCCATGCAAAGAAACCGTGAGGAGCCTGAGGCAGCCTAGTGTTCCTCAGGGGAAGGACGGTCTGCAGCATGTGCCACTGGGGTAACAGGATGACAAGCTGGAGCAGGCAATAGAGGCAGCGCTGCTCGGTAAGAAGGTAAATGAGCTCAATGCACAGAAAATGTGCACTTCTCAGAGCAATTCAGCTCCTCACATCACAGTAATATACAAGTTCCTACCCCAGCCTAAATTGCCTTTCCCACTCAAGAGCCAGGGTAAGGCCATGGCTTCAGGAAGCAGAATAGAACCACAGAAGCTGGCTGAGAATTCCCCCCTTCAGTTCCCAAATACAGGGACATGACTTCCAGAAAGCTGCACTGCCTTGCTGCCGGTGCTCAGTTCTTCTTGATGTACTCATTATGAGTCTGAAGGAGCCCCACTTATTTATGTGAAAGAAACTGTTGGTTGCTGACTTGCAATTGGCCATGTGACACAGGCCTGGAGCAAATCAGTGAATTCAGAAGCCAGACTAATGTATAAAGAGAGATTTTTCTCTTGGGAAGGCAAGGGTGGGGCAGAGGACATGGTAATGACATGTTCTTCATGCGTGCTTTTCTTCCTATGCACAAAGCAGCTCTGGAGAAAGCATTCCTATTTGTCTAGCTCTCATTTGCACTGCCTTTCCCCCCTACAAAGGGGGGATGCTGTTCTCTTTCTCCTTCTTCTCTTAAGCTCTTCAGTTTTACAACCTCTGAGAAGATCTGGGAGGAAAACTTGGAAATTGAGTGCAAGATCTATACTTTAATGAAGGCCTATGCAGAATGAGGGAGAGAGAGGGAGCAAGGGATTACAGTAAAGAATGGTGGGTTTCTGTTCAGTAAAAAGCAAGAGAACTTGCTAGAGCTTTTACCTATCATCTTGGCAATGAGCAAGGACATCCTTGTGCTTCACTGGCCTAAAGTTACTGTACTCACTGCCTGCCCCAGCCCTTTCCAGAAGCCTCCGCAGCCGAAGGGAGGCAGTTGGAGCTCAGGCGATCAGGGGCGTTCATGGCAGCTCTGAGCCGATGGGAGGAGCGTGTGCCACCATGAGCGCACCCGCCCTAGGACACGCAGGCGGGCAGAGGGGTTTGCCACGTCCCTCAGCAGAGAAGGGAGCAGCCCGGGCTGGTGCGGCCCGCGGGGATGGAGCGCGCTCTGCCCATGCCCTAGAGCAGCGGCCAGGGCAGCACGGCTGCGGCAGGAGGCACAGCACAGGGAGCAGCGCTTTTCCTGCCCAGCTCAGTCTGGGCACATCTCAGGTACTTCCAGCTCATGGGGCTGCTTGAGCTGGTCCAGTGACCCCATGTACTTACAGTACAGGGACTTCTTAAACCGTGTTTGCTTTCTGGAATGAACTACAAAATACATGCCTGCGTGAATGTAATTAATATAATAGGGAGGGTGAAAAAAAGGCTTGGAGGGGCGCTACAACTACTTGAAAAGATGTTGTAGTGAAGTGGGGGTTGTTCGCTTCTCCCAAGTAACAAGTGACAGAACGAGAGGTAGCGGCCTCAAGCTGCACCAGGGGAGGTTTAAATTGGATATTAGGAAAACTCTATTCACAGAGCGGGTGGCCAGGCATTGGAACAGGCTGCCCAGGGAAGTGGTGGAATCAGCATCCCTGAAGTGTTCCAAAACTGTGTAGATGAGGCCCTCAGTGACATGGTTTAGTGGTGGGCTTGGGAGTTCTGGAGTAACGGTTGGACATACAGCTCTTTTCCAACCTAGCTGGGAAAGGTATTTTCCAACCTAGTTGATTCTATGATCTTAAAGGTGTTTTCCAAATCAGTTGATTATGTGATAGTATAACTGATGGCATTCTGTCAGTGTAAGGACTGCGTTATTTTATATACTGAGTAGTAGAATACAAAGGGTACTATACTTGCTGGTATGCGCAGAGGCACGACTGAGGTAGGCCTTCCAAGCTCACCATCTCATCTTCAGATCATGGTATCTCTACCTCATTGCTGCATCATTTCTAGCTCTGTATATAGATAGACTGCAGAAATCATACTGACCATTAAGAAACAGCATCTGTTTCTGAAATGCAGGCAAGTGCTGAACTGAAAAAGCAAACATGAGCAGGGTATAATCAGGCTCCCAGCAGTTCAGGAGAGGAAGTGATGTTTACCTGGGACTGCAGGAGGAACAGAGCATACTGCATGCAAGGACCCATCTGGGCACTAGGGGCAAGTTCTGGTGCAAAAAGTAGGCATAGGTCCTCCTACGACCACAGCACTTGAGTGTAATTTGTGTTTCCTTCCTGAAACTTTCCCTTTGGCAAATGTGCATTTTCACGGTTTATGAGTTCATCAGTGACAAACGGTTACCAGCCACATTCCTCCCTACGGCTGTGCCGACCGTTCAGTGAAGCCAGGGCTGCTTGGTTAATTTTTGCTGAAATCAGGTATTTTTCCCAAGAATCTTTCACCGAGAAGGGCTGTACCAAGTCCAGGTGCGAAAAGACCCATGAGTCCTTCCCGGCCCTTCAGAGTCTAGCAAAAAGGCTGGGATCTCTTGTAAGGAGAAATGTCACACCATGTCTCAGACTGTGCTGGAGATGAGGCTCTGAATCCAGACCAAGTCTGCTATTTGATAGCTCAGGAAATCTCACAGCCAAGGACTGTGTATTCAAACTAAATACTTTTAAAAGGCTTTGCTGTCTACTTAATGAGGTCCCAGCTCTCAAAGGGAGAGCGGTCGGGCGGAATCTCATGGATATGGCTCTGTCCTGGACACTTGACTTGCCCTTCTCTGCTGTTCTAGTGCTGTGGCTCTGCAAGGCACTGAGGAGCTCTGCTTTGTCTGGGTGCTGCTCCTGAAGTCTTCAACCAGACAAGCCAAAGGAAAAGACGCTCCAAGCAGAGCATGACTGGTTTGAAGTTTTGCATTCCTTTCTTTTGGTTATGGCCCATCACAATTGTTATTTCTTCATTTCTCAAGAAAAAAAAATATGTCATTTGGTTCAGGTTCAGTTAGTTCCGTGAAACTTTTGTCCTGGTGCGGATACCTCCATTTATGCATTTATAGCGTCTCGTTTGTTTGATATGTGCCCCGTGTAAGCACCAGGCAGGGTATAGCTGAAGTTGTTTTTCAAAAGCAATATGATGTGCGAGCACCTTGGAATCTTTCACGCTCTGAGGACACGCAGGATGGGCCATCTGAGAGATGCCCCATTCTAGTCAAAGCCAGCCATCTCCAGCATCTTGCCGTGCTCCGTAACAGCCCGAGCACCTCAGGTCTGTTACGGATAGAAGGTGGGGTAGGAAGATGAAACAAATCCCAGCTGCTGGTTTCACAGTGACCACAATGTGGGACTGTTAACCAAAGCATAACCCTTTGTCCTGGGTTCAGCAGTAGCAGTCATTTTTCTCCTTCTTGGTAGCTGGTACAGTGCTGTGTTTTTGACTTTCGGCCTGGGAACAGCGCTGATAACACCGATGTTTTCAGTTGCTGCTCAGTAATGTTTACTCTGGCCAAGGACTTTCTGAGTCTCATGCTCTGCCAGGGAGGAGGGGAATCTGGGAAGAAGCAGAGACAGGACACCTGACCCAAACTGACCAAAGAGGTATTCCATAGCACAGCACGTCATGCCCAGGATGTAAAAACGGAGGGCAGGGACCTGGAAGAGGGAGGTTCACTGCTGGGTCGGGCTTGGTATTGGGTGGTGAGCAGTTGTATTCTCTTCCCTTGTATTTCCCTTGTCATTATTATTATTGGTGGCAGCAGTAGTGATTTGTGTTATACCTCAGTTACTAAACTGTTCTCATCTCAACCTGTGGGAGTTGCATTCTTTCGATTCTCCTTCCCATCCCCCTGGGACTGGGGGATGAAAGAGGGGGTAGTGAGTGAGTGAACTGCCTGAGGGGCTTAAACCACGGCACCCTTGTAGGAACAGGCACTCAATACTTTTTTTGCTCCAGCAGTGATGGTGACTGCTGAGCTGAGATTTTATTTTTAAACAAATTTATCAATTATATGCATGTATATAGGCTTTCAGTGTGTGCTGGTAAAACTTTGTAGTCTTGTCTGCATTAACAAGTAAGCACTGTAAGGCACAGGGGTTTTTTTCTGTTGGTAGAGGAAGGTCTTAGATACACAGGTGATGACTTTGGTGGAGAACAGCATTACAGCACATGAGATCCATAATGGGTTACTCATGTACTGCCCAATAAAGACATCTGAAGCTGCTCCATATACCTGGAGATGGATGGCATGTACAAAATAGTCAGTTCAGGAGGAGCATCAAGGACCTAATCAGACACCTGGACGAAAGGCCACTGAGGAAGGGATGGGGAGCATAGCTGCAAGCAACCATTTGGAGAAGGCATGAAGAAATCCGTCACCCTAAAATGTGAGGGGAAATGCTGTTACAGAGGAATTCAGTTCTGTGGCACAGAGGTTGCAGTGCCCCCGCCTTTTGATGAGGCAGAGGTGGATGCAGTGCCTAGCAGGCAGAGAGGGGGCTTTGGACACATGGTGGCTGGGACCCCACAGCACTGATGCAGCCTGCCGTCACTGTCAGAACAGGAGGGAGAGCCCCAGGACACTTAGGAGTACTGGACTTCCATCGCTGCAAGTGATGCTGACTGTTTTTCAGGGAAGTTTCTCTCCACTTGTGGATGAAGCAAACATGGCTCATGCCTCCAGCATCCAGCCTAGACTGGGGCATCCCAGGACTGAACCAGAGAACCAGCCTGGTAACAACAAGAGCACTACAGGAACTGGACACAGTGTCCAAGTAGAGCTATACACAATCATAGAATAGTTACGGTTGTGAAGGACCTTAAGATCATCTAGTTCCAACCCCCGTCCCATGGACAGGGACACCTCACACTAACCCATTTCACCCAAGGCTTTGTCCAACCTGGCCTTCAACACTACCAGGGATGGAGAATTCACAACCTCCTTGGGCAACCCATTCCAGTGCCTCACCACCATCCCAGTAAAGAACTTCTTTCTTCCTTATATCCAATCTAAACTTCCCCTGTTTAAGTTTGAACCCATTACCCTTGTCCTAACACTACAGTCCCTAATGAAGAGTCCCTCCCCAGCATCCCTATAGCCCCCCTTCAGATACTGGAAGGCTGCTATGAGGTCTCCACACAGCCTTCTCTTCTCCAGGCTGAACAGCCCCAACTTTCTCAGCCTATCTTCATGCAGGAGGTGCTCCAGTCCCCTGATCATCCTCGTGGCCCTCCTCCGGACTTGTTCCAACAGTTCCATGTCCTTTCATGCTGAGGATACCAGAAGTGCACACAATACTCCAAGTGAGGTCTCACAAGAGCAGAGTAGAGGGGCAGGATCACCTTCTTCGACCTGCTGGTCACTCTCCCTTTGATGCAGCCCAGGATATGGTTGGCTTTCTGGGCTGCGAGCGCACACTGCCAGTTCATGTTCAGTTTCTCAGTGACCAACACCCCCAAGTCCTCCGCAGCGCTGCTCTGAATCTCTTCTCTGCCCAACCTGTAGCTGTGACTGGGATTGCTCCAACCCAGGTGTAGGACTTTGCACTTGTCATGGTTAAACTTCATAAGGTTAGCCTACGCCGCCGTTATCACCTCCAGCTTGCCATCTCCTGCAGCCATCAAGCTTACATATGGATTTCTGGTAGTTACTTCAGAATGTATAAACTCATAGAAATGCTATAGTCCAAAGTCCCACACCGGAAGGGATAAATCTGTCAGGTTATGCAGAACGTGGACGCAACAGCTTCTGGACTCCTGAGGCGGTTGTGCTTCCCAGTGTGACACTGGGGATGCCCCTGCTGCGATGGAGGAGGGAGGATGAGCTCTCTCACATTGGGTTGTATTACAGTTGTCCAGTGCTTGAGAGACTTGTCACTTCCCTTGGTTGAGCTCAGCTCAGGGAGGGCCACCTCCCCCTGCTGTCACTGTCCCTTACATCACAAACGTTGCCAGAGCTGAGTGCTGGTGACACCACAGCTGGTGACAGCCCTGTGTCACGCCTGCATCACAAACACCAGCAGCTATATGTGTGGCGTAAGCAAGGTAGAGCAGGCTTTGCCCACAAGCTGCCCGTGAAGTGAGAGCGTCTGGAGCTGGACAGGAAGAGCAGGCGGACCCCAGCTGGGTCCGGCTGCTCCTCCTCAAGCACTCCTTGGCTCTCTCTCACACGCTGCAGGCATGGCTGGCACGCCTTATGAAATGAGTGGGTTGCTCAGCCACGTGGTCCTCCCTCTTTACCTGATGTTGCTGTTGTCGGTGGTTTGCTACCGCATCACAGTGGCCATGGGTGAGCTCCAGGTAGGAGTCATTGCTGGTGCTGAGCTGAGCTCTGGCTGGCAGGGTTGGGGGGCAGCAGGGGCCCGGGAGCAGCCCCAGGGGTGGGCTGGGGGGTTCCTGCCTGGCAGGGGAGGCCATTTCCCAGCCGGACCTGATCATCCTGAGCCAGGAGGCTCGAGGCAGGTCTGGCCCTGGACAGGCTTGCGTTTCTGCTGGTGCCACTGGGACGGTGGGGAACATCCACTTCCCACCCACTGCTTCTTGTGCCTGTGTAGGAAAGAAGACCAAAGAAGCAACAACGCAGAGGCAAGAAGAGACATGCCAGAGGTGAGCAGCCCCTGGGCAATGGCAGATGCCCTGCAAAGACACCCTCTGACCCCACAAGCCCACCATCCTGCCCAGGGATGCCCCATCCACTCACTCTCTCTCCTCTGCCCACAGCCTTTGTCCTCCAGAAGTCTTCATATCCATCACGGAAATGGTAAGTGGAGCTGTCCCTCTTGGAACACGACAGACTCTTCTGCTATCCTTCCTCCCAAGTCAGGTCCCACTAACAGTGCCCTCTGCCCCTCTGCAGCTGCCCCATACAGCTGGAGATGGAGCGCATGTACGAAACAGTCCATGAGTTCAAGAGGACGATCAAGGACCTATCCAGATACCTGGAGAAGTGAGACCACTGAGGAGGGGATGGGGGCATGCCGCCTGGGGAGGGCATGGGGAAATACATAGGCCTGAAATGTGAGGGACCTTGCTCTTGCGGAGGAACTGACCTCCATGGTACAAAGCTGACACTGTCCACCCCTTTTCCTGGTGCTGAGGGAGATGCTGTGCCCAGCAGGCAGGGAGGGTGACTTGGGTACACAGTGAGTGGGATACTACCACAGTGACAGCCTGCAGTCTCAAGGAGACTGGGCAGGAAGAATTAGACCCACAGAGTGCTGGGGAGTGCTGGGCTTAGCACTCCTCATCCTCCTCATCCATCCTCATCCATCCTCGTCCTTCTTACACAGGCTAGAAAGGCTAGACTCAGAGATGCTGGAGAGCAGCGAGAGCTCCTGGACTTCTATCGCGACCAGTGAAGTCAGCTCCTCTTTAGGGGTGTCACTGTCCCCTTCGAGGGAAGAGACCTATACTTCCATCACGGAGTGCAAATGGGAGAGAGAGGTGTCCCATGTGGGTGATGACTCATGGACTACCATCACAGCAACAGACAGTGTCTGTTCTTCATGCGAGTGTCTCCCCACTCTTGTGGATAAACCAGATATGACTCATGCCTCCAGCGTCCAGCCTGGCCTGGAGCATCCTAGCACCAAAGAGGAGAAACAGCCTGACCCAGCAAGTCATCCACCTTGCCATAAAGAGGTGGACATCTGCCTTGAGGCCAGTGGCATGCAGCAGCACCAGGAAGGTCTCAGTATCCAGCTGAGTGCTCCCATGCCACCTCCAGAGCAGACTGAGGTCAACTCCAGGGAAATGGAGATGCTCTTCCCGCACAACAATGGCCAGAAGACCTTGCAGGGCCCCATCACAGAATCCAAACTGGAACAGGAACTGGGCCAGCCAGCCAGCGTGGATAAGGCTCCACAGCATGTTCCAGCCCCAGCTCCTCCAACACCGCAGCGACAAGAACAACGTGACGTGAGGATCGTACCCATTGTGCGGAACCCACCCTTCCTGGATACGGCTACGAAAATTAAACTAGAGCATCACATTGTTAAACGGAACATACAGAAGCAGTACGGGCTGCAAATGAGGATCCTGGAATGTGAGGAAAGCTTTGCAAGAGTCCTTTGGAACTGAAAAGCCTCTCAGCCATCCCCTCCACAGCAGTACCCTGGGCTGCCCTACCGCTCCCACTTCCAGCACTGGAACAGGAAGGCTCAGACAAGAGGCCATCAAGAGAGTCCCTGGACTGTCAGAAGAGTTCACAGAACTTGTAGACACATGTCTGCTAGGGATGGAGGATCCAATCCATTCTGGGCCAGCAGCACTGGGGAAGAAAATGAATCATGGGGGAAAAGCAAGCAGCAGCACAGCCAGCAACGAGACCATACCAGCACTGGTGGAAAGAAACAGAGCCCTGAGAGACAAGGGGATGTGCACGATCCTTCCCCTGCTGGCCAGGAAGAGTGGGCAGGGCAAAGCGGTGAACATTTTCTCTTCAACAATGACCTCAGTTTGTTGATTTTCTGAGCTCAAGGAGAATTAAAAAGTCCAGGCTTGAGTGCCCAGGAGCCTATCTATGACTTCAGTCCTTTGTACTCTGCAGCACGAAGGGTTTGGAAGTGGCTTACACAAATGGTACTTGTGTCTGCCAAGGAGAAGGGAAACTGGAGGCAGCTTTCCAAGAGGTTACATATCAGGACAGAAAAGAAAGTTTGCAATCCTTGTTTTCTCAAAAACTTCTAGGCTGACAGGGATCATTTGACAGGACCAGACTAAGAAGCATCTACACATGAAAGAGCCCCTGCAGATGTGAGGAGGTAGGAATCAAAAAATCCACATGCAGGCTGTGTCAACAGGAAGCAGAAATGGACTTGGGGCAGCAACCTTAAGACACACTTCAGCCACATCAATACAAGGGTCATCCATGTCTGCCTGCAAGTGTGTTATCACCTGAAAGACACCACCAGCTGGGTACAAACAAACTGTTATATTACATCAAGCAGTATATCAGTTATACTTCCTGGAGGTGGCATAACTCCCTTCGTGAGCTAGGCTAGTTGGTTGGTGGTGCATGGTGAGGCAGCTCGTCTGCTCTTAGTTCCAGAAAGAGCGTGTGGGCTCCGGGCAACGCTGTGTTATGCAGATACTCCCTATTAGTCCTAAACCCCACAAAACCAACATGGAAGTGACAGAAGCTGAAACTGCACAACAGCACATCCATCTCTGTCCTGCATCATCCCTCCCTCACTAACCCAGGTCACTGCCGTCTTAGTAGGCCTTTCTGTGAGCTCCTGATTTGCATCCTTTGTCCCAGGCATTCACTTCCAACATAAGCAGTTAATCCCACTACGTCTAACGCATGCAATGGCTCTTGGGTTCCCTGAGCTGCTGAACAGCCTTACTGCTCTGTCCAGCCCTGGTGCTTCCTGACAGGCTGGCAGCACACAGTTGGTGATGTTAGCACAATGGTCACATTCCACAGGGAAAAGATTGTAGAGCTGGCTCATAGAGAATGATCATACGGTCCAGAAACCCATGGCTGCATTTTCACCTCAGCCTAGCAAATCCTTCTGGGACCCTGCCAGAAGCCTTACAAAACAACCGCTTGCTCATTGCCTGGATAGCAGCTCTCAAAGAGGAGTGAGGGTTGGCAAGGATAGCTTTTCCTGCTCAAGGGCCGGTTTCATTGCAGGGGAAGCATTTTTTCCAGCCAGGCATGAAGGCAAACCATGGGAGAAATATCCCATTTCAAGGGGTGGGTTGAAGAAGCAGACAGCTGCACTGCTGATGGGCACAGCGCTTGCACAGATAAGGCCTATGTTGCCAGCGTTTAACCTGCCAACCCCTGTGGGTCTCTGGCATTAGAACAAGCTCTAGCAAGGAGGGCAAACAACTTCTGCCATAGGATCATAGAATGGTTTGGGTTGGAAAGGACCTTAAAGCTCATTTCCTTCCAACCCCCTGCCACGGACAGGGAGGGACACCTTCCACTAGACCACGTTGCTCCAAGCCCCATCTAAGCTGGCCTTGAACACTGCCAGGGATGGGGCAGCCACAGCTTCTATGGGCACCCTGTGCCATTGTCTCATCAACCACACAGTGAACAATTTCTTCTGCATATCTCATCTCAGTTTTCCCTCTGACAGCTTAAAGCTATTCCCACTCGTCCTGTCCCTAAATGCCCTTGCCAAAAACCTCTCCAGATTTCTTGTCAGCAGAGCAGCACATTGTAAAAATTAAGATCCCGTGGCGCTATGGGCTACCAACCAAAGTCCTGGAATATGAGAGGAACTTCGAAGGCATGGCCCTGATACAAGAAGCCGCGCAGCCTCCCGCTATGCAGAGGCGCAGTGTGCTGCCCTACTGCTCTCCCTTCGACCGCTGGGACGGGTGCCATCAGGGCAAGAAGGCAGCAAAACAGCACCCAGGTCCACAGAAAGAGTCTGCAGACCCTGTGGACGTGTGCCTACGAGGGAAACGGGTTCCCACCTAGTCTGGGACAGCAGCATTCCTGGGAAGACCAAAAGAGATGGCCCAGCAGGATGGGGAGACATCCCCATGGACAAAGAAGTTCAGGGAACTTGCTGGTGGCGGCAAGGCCGGCAAAAAGACCCTGCCAGGCACCGCTGGGAAGGAACAGGGCCCTGGGACACAAGGCGATGGGCACGGTCCTTCCCTTTCTGGCCAGGCAACGTGGGCACTGCCACAGAGCAAGGGACGGCCACAGGGGCAATCAGGCCAGGGATCTGAGAGCCCCAGCATCTCCAGGGGGCACATGGGGCCACCAGAACTGCCATTGGAGAAGAGTGTGCCTGTGCAACAAGCAGACCACTCCATGGAAGGCCAGAGCAGCTCCAGTGAGGATGTGGGGACACCTGAGCTGCTGCTGTCAAAGGGGGCTGCTCCATTAAGCAAAAGCTCCCCACAGGCACAAAGCCCCTCCCTCAAGAAGAGACCCTCAGCTCTGCCACTGCCTCCAGACTCTGCAGGGACCAATCTTCTGACCCAATTCCTCAGTGTCCTCACCGATTACCTGAGGACCAGGCAAGCTGCAGTGGACCTGTGGAATCAGCTGAGGCTTTTATGGCAACAGCTGTACCCAGACGAGGCAGAGCTCCCCTTGGAGAGCCACAGCCCTAGAGGAGCAGAGAAGGGCAAGAGAAGTGCAGAGGACAGCGCACGCTCCAGGAGACTTTGCCCCCAGTGCAGAAAAGCCTCACATCTCCACCAAGTCATGGTAAAGAGATCTCTTTGTGAGTTTGAGTGGCCCCAGCTGCAGAGTGCTCCCACCAGCTATCTCCCCCACAAGACTGTTCAGGTCACTTGGATCTGAGGGTGAGGCACATTGGAGGGCTGAGGAGGACAGAAGAGCTGAGACACTTCCATCAGAAGTGAGCAGAGTAGCCAGGGCTGGTGCAGCCTGCAGGGACATGCCATAGCGCAGCAGCCAGGACAGCATGGTTGCGGCTGAAGACAGAGCAGAGGAAGCAGCACTTGTTTTTCCTGCCCATCTCAAGCTGGGGGATGTTGGGCGCTTCCTGCACATGGGGCTGCTTGAGCTGATCCAATGACCCCATGTACATACAGTACAAAGACTTCTTGAAATGTGACGCAGTTATTAAACAACATGCATTGTCCTGACTGGCCAGAGGAATGGTGGTATGCAAGGTTTATTGCGGGGGATATGGAACAACACAACGCTGATCAATGTGATCAAAACGCTGAACAATTTATTGTGTGCTAGCATCTCTTTTATAGAAAAGTTACAGAACACCAGAACATTCCACAACAGTTGATTGGCTCTGCCTCCGAGTCAGATCCTAGCAACGGCTTGTGATTGGTGGCAGCTGCTGAAGCTTCTCTTCATGTCAGCAAGTGGGCGTCCCCTTCTGGCAACTTCTGGCGGGCTTCTGGAAAGGTGTCCTATAGTAACCCCTCCAGCAGCCTCTGGCCCTCTGCTCACTAGATGGGTGGGGCTAAGCCAAGGGCTGGATTGCTCACATAACCCTTTTCAGTGAGAAATGCCTCCACAGTTTATTTTCCCATTTACCAATCTGGGGATCAGTGTAGGAACCCACTGCATGGGATAATTTCAGACCTTTTTCTCTAAGGGGTTTTCTACACAAATAGTAACTTCTTGCTCAAGGCAGATTTGCAGTTTACGTTGCCCCATGCAAAGAAACCGTGAGGAGCCTGAAGCAGCCTAGTGTTCCTCAGGGGAAGGACGGTCTGAAGCATGTGCCACTGGGGTAACAGGATGACAAGCTGGAGCAAGCAATAGAGGCAGCACTGCTTGGTAAGAAGGTAAATGAGCTCAATGCACAGAAAACGTGCACTTCTCAGAGCAATTCAGCTCCTCACATCACAGTAATATACAAGTTCCTACCCCAGCCTAAATCGCCTTTTCCACTCAAGAGCCAGGGTAAGGCCATGGCTTCAGGAAGCAGAATAGAACCACAGAAGCTGGCTGAGAGTTCCCACCTTCAGTTCCCAAATACAGGGACATGACTTCCAGAAAGCTGCACTGCCTTGCTGCCGGTGCTCAGTTCTTCTTGATGTACTCATCAAGAAGCATTATGAGTCTGAAGGAGCCCCACTTATTTATGTGAAAGAAACTGTTGGTTGCTGACTTGCAATTGGCCATGTGACACAGGCCTGGAGCAAATCAGTGAATTCAGAAGCCAGACTAATGTATAAAGAGAGATTTTTCTCTTGGGAAGGCAAGGGTGGGGCAGAGGACATGGTAATGACATGTTCTTCATGCGTGCTTCTTTTCTTCCTATGCACAAAGCAGCTCTGGAGAAAGCATTCCTATTTGTCTAGCTCTCATTTGCACTGCCTTTCCCCCCTACAAAGGGGGGATGCTGTTCTCTTTCTCCTTCTTCTCTTAAGCTCTTCAGTTTTACAACCTCTGAGAAGATCTGGGAGGAAAACTTGGAAATTGAGTGCAAGATCTATACTTTAATGAAGGCCTATGCAGAATGAGGGAGAGAGAGGGAGCAAGGGATTACAGTAAAGAATGGTGGGTTTCTGTTCAGTAAAAAGCAAGAGAACTTGCTAGAGCTTTTACCTATCATCTTGGCAATGAGCAAGGACATCCTTGTGCTTCACTGGCCTAAAGTTACTGTACTCACTGCCTGCCCCAGCCCTTTCCAGAAGCCTCCGCAGCCGAAGGGAGGCAGTTGGAGCTCAGGCGATCAGGGGCGTTCATGGCAGCTCTGAGCCGATGGGAGGAGCGTGTGCCACCATGAGCGCACCCGCCCTAGGACACGCAGGCGGGCAGAGGGGTTTGCAACGTCCCTCAGCAGAGAAGGGAGCAGCCCGGGCTGGTGCGGCCCGCGGGGATGGAGCGCGCTCTGCCCATGCCCTAGAGCAGCGGCCAGGGCAGCACGGCTGCGGCAGGAGGCACAGCACAGGGAGCAGCGCTTTTCCTGCCCAGCTCAGTCTGGGCACATCTCAGGTACTTCCAGCTCATGGGGCTGCTTGAGCTGGTCCAGTGACCCCATGTACTTACAGTACAGGGACTTCTTAAACCGTGTTTGCTTTCTGGAATGAACTACAAAATACATGCCTGCGTGAATGTAATTAATATAATAGGGAGGGTGAAAAAAAGGCTTGGAGGGGCGCTACAACTACTTGAAAAGATGTTGTAGTGAAGTGGGGGTTGTTCGCTTCTCCCAAGTAACAAGTGACAGAACGAGAGGTAGCGGCCTCAAGCTGCACCAGGGGAGGTTTAAATTGGATATTAGGAAAACTCTATTCACAGAGCGGGTGGCCAGGCATTGGAACAGGCTGCCCAGGGAAGTGGTGGAATCAGCATCCCTGAAGTGTTCCAAAACTGTGTAGATGAGGCCCTCAGTGACATGGTTTAGTGGTGGGCTTGGGAGTTCTGGAGTAACGGTTGGACATACAGCTCTTTTCCAACCTAGCTGGGAAAGGTATTTTCCAACCTAGTTGATTCTATGATCTTAAAGGTGTTTTCCAAATCAGTTGATTATGTGATAGTATAACTGATGGCATTCTGTCAGTGTAAGGACTGCGTTATTTTATATACTGAGTAGTAGAATACAAAGGGTACTATACTTGCTGGTATGCGCAGAGGCACGACTGAGGTAGGCCTTCCAAGCTCACCATCTCATCTTCAGATCATGGTATCTCTACCTCATTGCTGCATCATTTCTAGCTCTGTATATAGATAGACTGCAGAAATCATACTGACCATTAAGAAACAGCATCTGTTTCTGAAATGCAGGCAAGTGCTGAACTGAAAAAGCAAACATGAGCAGGGTATAATCAGGCTCCCAGCAGTTCAGGAGAGGAAGTGATGTTTACCTGGGACTGCAGGAGGAACAGAGCATACTGCATGCAAGGACCCATCTGGGCACTAGGGGCAAGTTCTGGTGCAAAAAGTAGGCATAGGTCCTCCTACGACCACAGCACTTGAGTG
Organism: Ara ararauna; assembly: GCA_028858755.1. NCBI lineage: Eukaryota > Metazoa > Chordata > Aves > Psittaciformes > Psittacidae > Ara > Ara ararauna. The sequence continues at coordinate 24,108,303 of CM054379.1, forward strand.
TAATTTGTGTTTCCTTCCTGAAACTTTCCCTTTGGCAAATGTGCATTTTCACGGTTTATGAGTTCATCAGTGACAAACGGTTACCAGCCACATTCCTCCCTACGGCTGTGCCGACCGTTCAGTGAAGCCAGGGCTGCTTGGTTAATTTTTGCTGAAATCAGGTATTTTTCCCAAGAATCTTTCACCGAGAAGGGCTGTACCAAGTCCAGGTGCGAAAAGACCCATGAGTCCTTCCCGGCCCTTCAGAGTCTAGCAAAAAGGCTGGGATCTCTTGTAAGGAGAAATGTCACACCATGTCTCAGACTGTGCTGGAGATGAGGCTCTGAATCCAGACCAAGTCTGCTATTTGATAGCTCAGGAAATCTCACAGCCAAGGACTGTGTATTCAAACTAAATACTTTTAAAAGGCTTTGCTGTCTACTTAATGAGGTCCCAGCTCTCAAAGGGAGAGCGGTCGGGCGGAATCTCATGGATATGGCTCTGTCCTGGACACTTGTCTTGCCCTTCTCTGCTGTTCTAGTGCTGTGGCTCTGCAAGGCACTGAGGAGCTCTGCTTTGTCTGGGTGCTGCTCCTGAAGTCTTCAACCAGACAAGCCAAAGGAGAAGATGCTCCAAGCAGAGCATGACTGGTTTGAAGTTTTGCATTCCTTTCTTTTGGTTATGGCCCATCACAATTGTTATTTCTTCATTTCTCAAGAAAAAAAAAATATGTCATTTGGTTCAGGTTCAGTTAGTTCCGTGAAACTTTTGTCCTGGTGCGGATACCTCCATTTATGTATTTATAGCGTCTCGTTTGTTTGATATGTGCCCCGTGTAAGCACCAGGCAGGGTATAGCTGAAGTTGTTTTTCAAAAGCAATATGATGTGCGAGCACCTTGGAAATTTTCACGCTCTGAGGACACGCAGGATGGGCCATCTGAGAGATGCCCCATTCTAGTCAAAGCCAGCTATCTCCAGCATCTTGCCATGCTCCGTAACAGCCCAAGCACCTCAGGTCTGTTACGGATAGAAGGCGGGGTAGGAAGATGAAACAAATCCCAGCTGCTGGTTTCACAGTGACCACAGATGCGGGACTGTTAACCAAAGCATAACCCTTGTAGGAACAGGCACTCAATACTTTTTTCGCTCCAGCAGTGATGGTGACTGCTGAGCACAGATTTTATTTTTAAACAGATTTATCAATTATATGCATGTATATAGGCTTTCAGTGTGTGCTGGTAAAACTTTTTAGCCTTGTCTGTACTAACACTTAAATAAGCACTGTAAGGCACAGGGTTTTTTTCTGTTAGTAGAGGAAGGTCTTAGATACACAGGTGATGACTTTGGTGGAGAACAGCATTACAGCACATGAGATCCATAATGGGTTACTCATGTACTGCTCAATAAAGACATCTGAAGCTGCTCCATATACCTGGAGATGGATGGCATGTACAAAATAGTTCAGGAGGAGCATCAAGGACCTAATCAGACACCTGGACGAAAGGCCACTAAGGAAGGGATGGGGAGCATAGCTGCAAGCAACCATTTGGAGAAGACAAGAGGAAATCCATCACCCTAAAATGTGAGGGGAAATGCTGTTACAGAGGAATTCAGTTCTGTGGCACAGAGGTTGCAGTGCCCCCGCCTTTTGATGAGGCAGAGGTGGATGCAGTGCCTAGCAGGCAGAGAGGGGGCTTTGGACACATGGTGGCTGGGACCCCACAGCACTGATGCAGCCTGCCGTCACTGTCAGAACAGGAGGGAGAGCCCCAGGACACTTAGGAGTACTGGACTTCCATCACTGCAAGTGATGCTGACTGTTTTTCAGGGAAGTTTCTCTCCACTTGTGGATGAAGCAAACACGGCTCATGCCTCCAGCATCCAGCCTAGACTGGGGCATCCCAGGACTGAACCAGAGAACCAGCCTGGTAACAACAAGAGCACTACAGGAACTGGACACAGTGTCCAAGTAGAGCTATACACAATCATAGAATAGTTACGGTTGTGAAGGACCTTAAGATCATCTAGTTCCAACCCCCGTCCCATGGACAGGGACACCTCACACTAACCCATTTCACCCAAGGCTTTGTCCAGCCTGGCCTTCAACACTGCCAGTGATGGAGAATTCACAACTTCCTTGGGCAACCCATTCCAGTGCCTCACCACCCTCACAGTAAAGAACATCCTCTTTATATCCAATCTAAACTTCCCCTGTTTAAGTTTGAACCCATTACCCCTTGTCCTATCACTACAGTCCCAATGAAGAGTCCCTCCCCAGCATCCCTATAGGCCCCCTTCAGATACTGGAAGGCTGCTATGAGGTCTCCACACAGCCTTCTCTTCTCCAGGCTGAACAGCCCCAGCTTTCTCAGCCTATCTTCATGCAGGAGGTGCTCCAGTCCCCTGATCATCCTTGTGGCCCTACTCTGGACTTTTTCCAACAGTTCCATGTCCTTCTTATGCTGAGGATACCAGAAGTGCACACAATACTCCAAGTGAGGTCTCACAAGAGCAGAGTAGAGGGGCAGGATCACCTCCTTTGACCTGCTGGTCACTCTCCTTTTGATGCAGCCCAGCATACAGTTGGCTTTCTGGCTTCTGAGTGCACACTGCCGGCTCATGTTAAGTTTCTCATTGACCAACTCCCCAAGTCCTTCTCCACAGGGCTGCTCTGAATCTCTTCCCTGGACAACCTGTAGCTGTGCCTGGAATCGCTCTGACCCAGGTGTAGAACCTTGCACTTGGCATGGATAATGGCATATGCAGCCATTATCACCTCCAGCTTGCCATCTTCTGTAGCCATCAAGCTTACACATGGATTGTCTAGTAGTTACTTTAGAATGTATATGCACATAGAAATGCTATAGTCCAAACTCCCACACTGGAAGGGATAAATCTGTCAGGTTATGCAGAAAGTGGACCCAACAGCTGCTGGACTACTGAGGCTATTGTGCTTCCCAGTGTGACACCAGGGACGTCCTCTCTGCGATGGAGGAGGGAGGATGAGCTCTCTCACATTGGGTTGTATTACAGTTGTCCAGTAATCAATTAAGTAAACAATTACAGTTGTCCAGTAGTCTCCTGATCAGCCTGAGCCAGGAGACTTGAGGCAGATCTGGCCCTGGGATGGGCTCACATTTCTGTGGGTGCCACTAGGATGGTGGGGAATGTCTACTTCTAACCCACTGCTTCCTGTGCCTGTGTAGGAAAGCAGACCAAAGAAGCATCAACGCTGAGGCAAGAAGAGACATGCCAGAGGTGAGCAGCCCCTGGGCAATGGCAGATGCCCCACATGCCCACCAGCCTGTCCCAGGATGCCCCATCCACTCACTCTCTCTCTCTCTTTCCTCTGCCCACAGCCTTCGTCCTCTGGAAGTCTTCACATCCATCAAGGAAACGGTAGAGTGGAGCCATTCCCCCTACCCCTAACCCTAATGGCATCAGGGCACACTGTGCTCCAGTATCTACTAGAGCCTTCTCCTTCTGTGGGATTGATGTGCCAGGCCATCTGATCCACACAGTCCAGTAAATCCAATTGTCCCCTATCTCCACCTGGCTGGAGGCAAGGCCCCTCTAACAGTCATCACAACGTTGCACACTCAGGTCTTGTAGAAAGGGACTATTCTTCTTGATCACAGGAGCTGGAGTAAAATCAGCTCTTCCACTCCATCTGGGAACCTGCTCACCAGAGCCTGAAGCTGCAGCTTTCATAGGATGATCATCCTTTACCTTTGTTTTCCTCTTCAATTCACGCACCCGTTCCTCCAGAGGCGAGGTAGGTTTTCCATCCCACTTCATCATGTCTTCTCCATGATCCCACAGGTAAAACCAGAGGGTGGCCCATGGCATATACTTTCTATATCTTCTCTCTCGAGCAGTAGGACGCCTTTTGTTAAGAGCTGAGAGGTGGGTTGGTATACGTGAGGAACTGGATAGATCAGATAGATTGTCTCTCAGTTGTTTCACCACCTTGGACAGACAGACCCCTCTGGTATCCTTCCTCCCAAGGGAGGTCCCACTAACAGTGCCCTCTGCCCCCCTGCAGCTGCCCCATACAGCTGGAGATGGAGTGCATGTATGAAACAGTCCATCAGTTCCAGAGGACCATCAAGGACCTATCCAGATACCTGGACATGTGAGACCACTGAGAAGGGGATGGAGGCATTGCCACTTGGGGAGGGCGTGGGGAAATACACAGGCCTAAAATGCGAGGGGACATGCCCTCGCGGAGGGGCTGACCTCCATGGCAAAAAGTCGACACTCTCCACCCCTTTTCCTGGTGCTGAGGGAAAAGCTGTACCAAGCAGGCAGGGAGGGGGATTTGGGCACACCAGTGACTGGGATGCTACAGCAGTGACAGCCTGCAGTCTCCTTCAGGGCAGGAAGGACAGGCCCAGGGTGCTGAGGAGTGCTGGCCTTAGCACTCCTCATCCTCCTCATCCATCCTTGTCCTTCTTACACAGGCTAGACAGGCTAGACCAGGAGATGCTTGAGAGCAGCGACAGCTCCTGGACTACTACTGCAACCAGTGAAGTCAGCTGCTCTTCAGGGGTGTCTCTGTCCCCTTTGAGGGAAGAGACCTATACTTCCACCACGGAGTTCAAATGGGAGAGAGCGGTGTCCCATGTCAGTGATGACTCATGGACTACCATCACAGCAACAGACAGTGTCTGTTCATCATGCGAGTGTCTCCCCACTCTTGTGGATAAAGCAGACATGACTTATGCCTTCAGCGTCCAGCCTGGCCTGGAGCATCCCAGCACTGACCTGGAGAAGCAGCCTGGCCTGGCAAGTCATCCTCCTTGTAATAAAGGGGTGGACATCTGCCTTGAGGCCAGTAGCGTGCAGCAGCACCAGGAAGATCTCAGTATCCAGCTGTGTGCTCCCATGCCACCTCCAGAGGAGCCTGAGGTCAACTCCAGGGAAATGGAGATGCCTTTCCAGCACAACAGTGGCCAGGGGACCTTGGAGGGCCCCATCACAGAATCCAAACTGGAGCAGGAACTGGGCCAGCCAGCCAACGTGGATGAGGCTCCACAGCATGTTCCAGCCCCAACTCCTCCAACACCTCAGCAACAAGAACAATGTGACATGAGGATCGTTCCCATTGTGTGGAACCCGCCCTTCCTGGATATGGCTAGGAAAAGTAGACTAGAGCATCACATTATGAAAAGGTGGGTAGACAATAATGTGATTGGTTGAAAAGGCATGTCATCAGTAGTGTCATTGGCTGGGAAAAGCGTATGATGTTCCGAAAAGTACCGAAAAGAAACTAACCGATACTAACAATTACTAACCGCTGGGTAGGGGTCTATAGAAAGCCTGTAAGCTCACTCAAGAAACAATTTTGGTTGCCCCACAACTGGAGTTTGTGCCTCAGTTGCCACAGCAGTGAACATTTCCTCTTCAAGAATGACCTAAATTTGTTGATTTTCTGAGCTCAAGGAGAATTAGAAAGTCTAGACTTGGGGGCCCAGGAGTCTACGACTTGAGTCCTTCATACTCTGCAGCATGAAGGGTTTGGAAGTGGCTTATAGAAATGCTATTTGTGTCTGCCAAGGAGAAGGGAAATTGGAGGTACCTTTCCAACCTTCTACTAAACCAGGCTGCTCCAAGCCCTGTCCACCCTGGCCTTGAACACTGCCAGGGATGGGCAGCCAACAGCTTCTGTGGGCACCCTGTGCCAGTTCCTCATCAACCACACAGTGAAGAATTTCTTATTAATATCTCATCTCAATTTCCCCTCTGACAGTTTAAAGCCATTCCCACTTGTCCTTTACCTAAATGCCCTTGTCAAAAGCCCCTTTCCATGTTTTTTGTGGGCCCTTTTAGGCCCTGGAAGCTGCTCAAGTGTCTCCCCAGGGCCTTCTCTTCTGCAGGCTCAACAATCCCAGCTCTCTGAGTAGGCAGCAACGATCACAACCAGCCCTTTCTATCCACCAGCCCAGGGTACCTCTGTCATTGCTCTGCTCAGTCCCACCACGCTCCCCCATACCGAGTGGGGCGAGTCCCCCATCTTCCCCCTCAGGTGCATTAGGAGCAAACGCTGCAGGCAGCGTCCTCCGCGGGCCGGCGCCGCAGGGAGCGTGCTGCTACCTGCGTCACACAGGCAGCTCCATGCCACTGCCCGGCCCGTCAAAGCCGCACGAGCGCAGCAGGGCCAGCGTGGGCCCAGTCACCAGTGCCTGTGCTTACACGTTCTGCGGAGGGTCTGCAGCCACTTGTGGCAAAGGCTTTACAAGTACATCCGGGGTTGCTGACAGGGAGATAGACGATCGCAGGTTAATCGGATCCTGGTTGTTTCTTAAAGCCAGAGCTCTCCGTGTGCTCAGAACTGCACTGTGTTCAGAGTGTCTCAAGAACTGGTTTAAGTCCTTGCATGTGATCAAACAGCAGTGCCCAGTAAAACGGCCAAAGCTAACCTGAAATGGGACATAGAAGCAGGATTAAGGATTGACAGTGCCGTAAGAGATAACAAATCTGGTCTTCTACTAGAGAGGCTGAACTGGTAAACCGGAGAATGCAGGCAGGGTGTGTGTTACACCTCCCTCCGGCCCACTGAGCAAAGTAAGGCTGCTCTGCAGCTCAGTTTCCCTCACTCAAAAACTGAGAGAAACCTACCCCACTCCCATCCCTGCCTTCTCAGTGCCATCTCTTTAACCCTATGAAAGTATTGCAGAGCACTTCTCTTGCATTGCATTCATGCTGAGGTGGGCTTCCTCGGATCAAATGTATATACGCTTTAATCATACAGGAGCCCTTTATGGCATGGAATCATAGAATCCACTAGGTTCAAAAAGACCTTTAGGATCATCAAATCCAACCATTACTCTGGGACTGACAAGTCCATCTCTAAACCATGTCACTAAGCGCCTTGTCTACACTGGTTTTTAACACTTCTAGGGACAGCGATTCCACCATGTTTAGGATTGTTCACCTCAACCTAAAGGAGTCACCTAAACTAGGTCACAGGAATTGTTTCCTGAAACACCTGTTTCTCTCCGTCAGCAAAGAAACCTCAGGGTGGTCTCTCAAACTGGGATTTGCATTCATTTTCTAGCTTTTCTAGTTCTCAGAGTGTAAAAGCAGCAGAGGTTCACATTTCATAGACGCCTGAAAAGTTATGAGGAGTAAGTTGCAGCCTGATACATAAATGCCTAAGGAGGTAAAGAAAACTTTGCCACCAATTGCAATTTAGCAAAACGATCTACCCTCATGGCAAGGAGACACGAATTCTGCATTTCCTCTCCAGATAAAGGAGAATGAAAAAGCAAAGGATGCTGGAAGACCCAAACAGTCCATGCCAAGTGGGATGGACAAGATGACTTTAAGCCTTCAACACTGTCGTGGATAAAAGAAGTCCTGCTCAAGCTCTGTCATATTGATCTGAGAGATTTCATGTCACAGTGTGGCAAACATAAGAGGTTCTCCTACAGCTCTGGAAACTTGGCTGTGATTGCTTACAAAAGATGTGACTCTTCTCTCAAAGTCTTCCCTTGTCCCCCAGAAATGTCTGCACCAGAAAAACACAGCTTGCTTTGACCTGACTGAAAAACATTCACACTAAGGCAAGCCAGAAATATCCTTGGGCTGGCACACAAGGAACATGATGCCAAATGGGGACAGGATGATTATGGACAATATGAACGGCATCATGGTGATCTGGCACCACTCTCGCAAATGTTTGTCATTCTCTAAAAGGCACTACAGAGGGATGGAACAAAAGCACAACACTGTCCTGGTGATTTAATCTCACTGTTGAATGAACAAGGGCATATTTCAGATTCTCAGGCTTTTAACTATTTGCAAAATATCAGCAGAGTAGCCTGACAATTGTGAGAAGAGGCCTGGCTTCAAAGGATATTAGGAACAATCAGGGAGTCTCAGGCATGCAAAAAAGGGACTTGCGGAGTCCAAAACACACCCCATCAATGTGGGCCAGACCTCACAAACAAAAAAAAGGACAAAAGGATAAGAAAGGGTGTGGAGTAACATCTGAGGATGATATAGGCAAATCCTGAAAGCAAAAATAATACTTCATCATATTTTAACCAGGATGTCATTGTTCATTGTGTGGACAAGGCAAGGTGGCTAAATGGGAATAAGCACATAGGACTGGGAAGGACAGTATCTGAGGGACAAAGAGGCCAAGGAGTCTGATGGACTTGAACAGGAACTAAATGTCCTCTATCCCAAATATTATAGATATGCATGTTGTACAGAAAACTAGGTCTGGTAGCAAGTTTGTCTGAAAAAATATATCAAGGAAGGATGTTTTTCTGAGTGGCATTCAGAGCTTGGCATTCTGAGCCTAGGAAACCAGAGACTAAGAAGGTCTGTTAACTGCTTTCTATAAATACAGCAAGGAGGAAGGTGGAAGCAAACAGAAGACAGGAAAGGATCCATTTAACCTAAAGCAAAGCATTGGCAGGAGAACAAACAAGTACAGCCTGTCCACAAATATACTTAGGCTGAAAATTAAAAGGCTTCTTGCTTCTAAAGTGATCAGGATCTCTTCCAAAGGCAAAAAATAGCATTTCTTTGAAAACAGACTTTCAAGCTGAATTCTTTCAAAAGCTTATAAAAGAGATTTCTGTGATAGCAAGGGAGTTAACTAGTAAGCTGAAAGGTTTCGTGTTTCTAAAACCAGCCATCCACATCCAGAGTAGTTATAAGAAGGTGGTTTAAAAGTATTTATTTTGCATGCTTAACTAGAAATAATACAGTAGGCAATTATGTAAACCCCCACAGGTCTCTCCATTGACTTCAGTGAAGTCAAGCCCTGTTTGCAAGTCTCCAACTTGCCTTGGCTACTTCAGCTCCCTGAGAGCAAAGGAAACAGGGAGAAGAGTCCCACAGAGCTGACATTAAAATTAACAAATGCATTTCTTCCCCAAGACTGTATGGAACAAGATAGAAGAAAGATCTGAAAGTACACTCTACTGTGCAGCAGCAGAGCTGTGCTGATATTGCCTCCAGTACCTTGGTTCTTCCAAAATCAATGCCTGCACAGAGTTGCTCCAGTGCAGCTGTGATGCTTTGGGTTTACACCACACCTCATTCTGTAATAACCTCCCTCAGTGTAAAGTCCACTGGAGGTGGCCAGTGCTACCTGCTAGTCAGGTGTCCCTGACTACTGTCTGAGTGTTGAGGCTGCCTTGAGTTACACAGAACAAAACCAGGGAGGGACATGTAACTTATGCAGGTCTTTGAAGCTGCAGATGACTTTGAAACAAAACCACTAATGATTAATTTGCCAAGTGACAGCAGTCAGAAAGAAAAGTGCCAAATTTTCCTTGCATTTCCCACAGTGCCCAAACTCTTTCCCAAGGCAGCAGTTTTGGAGGGAGTTTTAGTTGAGCATTTGACACATTCTACTTGGTCAGTAAGAGTTGTTAATAGCTTTTGGAAAAAACAGTCCACTAAGTTTGCTCCCTGATCTTTTTCAGCCAATTTCACTGTTTTATTTGCTGGTATTTTTTATATGACAGAACATTTTGTGTGGCTCATTCTGTGTGGAGATATTTTAGCACATTGCTCAATACACAGCACTTTGCATTTGATATAAATGCTGTGGTCTGATTTTCTGGAATTTTTTGGTAAACTGCAGCAGTTGACTCACCGAGGCCAAACTGACCTGCATTTTCTCAGAGCATTCACATTTCTTAGATTTGCATAAGATGAGACATGGTGGCATGTGGTTTGTATCTCTGGCCATGGACAGATATCCATTCTTTAGTAGAAATTCAGAAATAACTTTTCTTGACATGGGGATTTCCCTCAATTCTAAACACCACTGAAGCAGTGCAAGCATCAGGGCCTACCGTAGGCAGCAGAAGCTGCAGTTGGCATTGGAGCAGCTTCTCCTGCCACACAAGGTGCCACTCTCCTGATCCACACCAGCAGCCTGTCCTCAAGAGACATGTCTATTTAACTTTAGCAGATGAGTCAACAGGCAGTTTACTGTTGGAAGCACACGCATGATTCTTCCCCATTCAAATTGAGCACTTTGTTTTTTGTTTAAAAATGCTGTGCAGCAGATTCCTGCCATTTCAGGTAGCACCATAAACGCCTATGTGTTCAGAGACTGTGAGAATTTGTTGTAACACTTAATTCACAGCTAGAAGGTGCTCAAAACAGAGAAATGAGCCTGGTATAAAAGTCAAGGTACTGCAGAATTAGAACTCTACCGTAAGAAATTGCAACTTTTTTTATTTGAGTAGAATTTCACAAAGAAGTTACTTGCTCAGCTTTGAACTAACTTTTAAGTCAGCCTGCCTGCTGTTAACAGAAATTAACAGAAACAAAAGCAACCCCTGGTATTTTGTAGTCTTAGAATCCCCCTCGGAGGCTCCAGCAGGAGTCACATGCCACCTGCCACTAGGGGAATACACAGTATGACCCTTGACAGCCACAAAGGATGTTCCAGGCCTCGTTCTCTGCTCTGCCCGCCCAGTCCACTCCCCAAGAAGTTCTCCACACTGAGCATGTTCGGTTGCTCTCAGTTCAGGCACAGTTTGCCTTTATCCCCAGAAGTTTTACCTGATCCAATGCACAGACCTTAGAGGCAGTTTTCTTCTCAGCTGCCCAATCTCCACCCGCTAACACAACAGCAGAGCTAATACACATTTTCCATTGTTCACCAGTCTGATTCATTAAGGATTTCCAAAAGTTCACGTGCAAAAGCAGCAAATACCCTTTCTGAGCATTTGCAAGGTAACACATTGGCCTGTGAGTTCAAGTCATTTAAAAAATCAAATCAAATCACTGTTCTTGGGGGGAAGTCTCATCCTTTTCACTGGTCCTCCCATGCACCTGCTGAGTTTAGGCATTTGAAAATTGGCTTGGCTGAGGACAAAAAAATGCCAGCCAAGCTTTTCCAGAGGGTGCTATATACGCTGTGAGAGGTATTTCAGACTCACGCAAGGAAATCTCTGCATGGCCAATGCTGTCCAGTCAGCTGGTGCTGTCATTTCTGTGCTTGCCACTAACGCTGACAGAAAAATCTGAGAGCCCTCATCTGTGCCATGGACAAAGTATACTTCTGCAAAGAAGTTTGATTTTCATTTATTGAAAATGCTATGTCATGTAACTGTCCTCAAAGGTCTTTTATGATCAGCTGGTATACCAAACTTAGAAGACATTTAAAATATGTACTGTGGCACTCTGCGTTAGATCCAGTATTACTCCTTATTTCTAAGAACAGTTTGGATGATGAACAAGATGGTATACTTTAAAATTTTCTGGCAACAAGAACATCCCTGTAGATAAATTCAGAGATGAAATAGCTTAGAAAAAAATCAGAAACAAACGAAACTGCAAGATTAAATTCAGTATGTACACATGCAAAATTCTAAACTTGAGAATGATGAACCAAAGACACAGATGCAAATGAGGAACGTGCAGGTTGACAGCAGTGCAGCAGAAGAGGGCGTGGAATTATAATGGATCAGAAAATAAAGATGTGCCAACAACATAAAGCTGTCTGTGAGACAGGACATAATTATTCTTTTATGGCCCACAGTAGAGAAGCCTCAACTAGATCACTGTGGCTCAGTTAGTTAGAAAGAACATAGATAAACTGGGGAGGCTAAAGCATGGCAGCCAGAATGATGCAAGAATTCAAAACTATGACCTACAGGCAAAGGGGTTTATTTTGTCTAATAAAGAAAAAAATTAAGCAGTTAAAAATTGGAGCTTTCCATTATGTAAAAAGGGCAATACTGAATTATTCCCCCGGTAATGTGTGAGAAAGATAAAACAAAATTACCTTTGCAGCAAGAAAAATGTGGGTAGGCTACTGCATACCTGCCTCTACGTGTATAGACCCCTTGACATAAACAGGAGATTTCAGGCAGAATAAATACGCTTTGTCCCATGTCAGTATTCATTAAGCTTAATCCCATTCACAGGGAGTTGCACTGCTGGGGTGCGCTTATCCAGATTCATATCTGAGCCTACACTGAACACAGCATCCTAAGCAGAGTTAGTGCTGAATAGCTGAGAGGGACTGGAAGTGAAAAGCTGCAGTGATCTGTTCTGGATGGGTGAGGGATCCTCTGCTCTGCTGAAAGCAAAGCTCATGTGTGGCTTTCCCTGAATCCTACGTCTGATGGTATAGGAAAGGGAGCCTGTGCCATGCAGGAGGTGTCTTGGTGACTCACAGGAAGGTTTCTTGACTGTGCTTCTGGGGAGGGAGAGCATATCGCTGTGGGATAGGTAAGTGAAAAAGAAGGGGAGGTTCTTTAAACCAAGGAGACTGCTGCACTACATAGGTAAATCTCAGTTTTATAATATAAGAAACCGTCTTGAAATAAGGCCACAACTGGTCTTAGTAACACTGGTATTTTCCTACAGCAAATTGCTACTTCCAACAGTATCCTACTGTCCTGGCATAGGCAAAACATGACACAGAGTAGTAGTTACTGAATTTCTGTCCTCATAACCCCCAAATCTGCCAGGGTAAGAGCTTACTAATACCTGCAACAGACTCCTACTGTTGCTGAGAGGAGTTAAAGGCTTGAATCAAATCCACCCTAAAAGGCAGCAGACATAACTTCCATCTTCTTGCTGGAGTTGCTTCCAACTGAATTGCTGTATCCCATGCAACAGCAAAAGAATCAGACCAAACCCCTTCAGCCAAGTTGAGCGATCAGCTTCTGCAAAGCAGTTATATCTAGCACAGTAGTCTTGATCTTCGTGAACTGTTGGCATAAGAAAGGTTTGGCTGTGTGAAAAGGGATAAAGAAGCAGGTCCTTAAACACTTTGTCTGAAACAACCTGGGAATGTTCCTCCCTGCTGTGAGCAACCTGGCACTCAATCATCTGAAGTAGCTGCTCTGACAGGATTTTAAGTCCCCATAATTAGGTCTTTCACATAAAAAACCAAAGCACAGCCTTTCAGTTTTAAATAGCTCCTGCCTGCATTCACCCTGCAGCCTGGGTTTTGTGCTGCTCTGCCTTGTGTCTGTGGAGGCTGTGTCATTATCCACCCACAGCACCAGCAGAACATTTTCCTGGGCCTGAACCTAACTTTTGTTTTAGTTCAGTTTCTGACACCTCGCTCCCACTCCTGCCCTCAGGAACACCTCTCAGAGAAGGTGACTCACTTCACAGGGTTGTGACGAAGGAAATGAGAAGCTCGTTTTGGTTCCATCCCCTTCCTGAAAGAGTTTGTGCAGCCTCAGGGCATAGGCGGGTGCAGCCCCTGTGACACTGCAGCCAGCAAAGACCCTTCCCTATCTCTGACTTGGGAGCCCAAAGGAAACAGGCTTTGCAGAAGGTCTCAGGCATTTTCCCTTATTTCCCTAGGACACACACACACAAACTGAGGCCGCATTCACTCTTCCATGTACTCTCCCAACTGTCCCAAGGTGCAATTGCAAATGGGAAGGCATAAGCCTGGAGGTTGGACTTGATGATCTTAAAGGACTTTCCCAACCTAGTTTATTCTATGATTCCATGATTCTACAGTTCTATTCTATTATGGGCAGCAGGCAAAATGGCAGCCGATGACTGGGGGAGCTGTTGGTGCCTTCTGCTCTGACTTTCACAGAGCTCTTTCCCTTTCCCTTACCTGAGCTTGCTCAGGTGCTTTCATCCTCTTATCTCTGTCCAAGAAGTCTCTTCCCTGCCGCATGGCTTTCCTGGCAGTATCTCAATCGCAGATAAATCCCAAGACATGAGTAGCTGGGAAGGCGGCAATGATGCTGGTGACCACCTGTAATCCCCTGGCATGGTGAGAGGATAGTGGAGAGGTCTCTGGATGGCAGCTGCCAGCTGGGAACTTGCTGTGGACTGAGGAGGCAGAGAGCTGGCAGCTGATAGATAGCTCCACAAACAGAAGTAAGATGATTTTAGAGACATTTTAAAGTTGTTGGCATAGAGAGAGTTAGGGATAAGGTTCTTTAATGTGAGGGTGGTGAGGCACTGGCACAGGTTGCACAGAGAAACTGTGGCTGCTGCATCCTTGGAAGTGTTCAAGGCCAGGTTGGAGGGGGCTTTAAGCAACCTGATCTAGTGGAAGGTGTTCCTGCCCATGGCCAGGTGCTGGAACTAGATGATTCTGAGGTCCTTTCCAACCCAAGCCATTCTATGCTTCTATAAGGTCTAAATACAATCTACCATTCTAAGGAGAGCACATGTTCAAAGCAGGACACTTTTGTAGAACTTCAGTAGCAGATAATCACAACTCACACCCTTGACACACATTTGTGATGTGTGAGCTTCAGGATGCTTCAAAGAGAGGTGAAAATTTAAATGTTCTAAACACCCATGAAAATGAGGTTTATTCACAAAAAAAGGCAATATAAGTCTAACCTAACTGGCTTACGGTACCTGCAAGACTATTTGTCTAATGATGGGTTAATTGTAATAATATTTGAAATTATGGTTTGGAAAAGCACAGGAGACCTGGGCACCATTCTGAACCCTCTGAACCCTCTCTTTGCAAATGAAAGCTGGCAGCCTAACACAACTGGCCTTTCCTGTTACGTTCCCAGGCACTACTGTGTGTGTTCCTGGCTAGACATGCCATGAATGAAACCTCTTGTGTGAACGCGGCAGCCGTGCTTGCAGCCTTAGCCAGGAAAGCAAGCAAAACTGAAATGCAAATGTTATCTGACCACTTCTAAACTTCCAAACCATTTAAGGGTAAGCTGTGATGTTGGGATATGGATATGCATTAAAAAATAGCAGCAGCTGGAAGGACAGAGCAAAAAAGCTTCCTGTGGTTGGGGTTTTTATCCCCTAGACTGGATTTTCTGTCCAAGTACACCCAGCATTAGGAGAAAGACACAACTGTGTGAGTCAGGAGGAACAAAGTCAAATATCATCCCTGATGAGGACTGAACAAGTAAGTGCTGTGGGTATGCCTGAACTCCCGGACTCCTTTCACAACCTCAGCCCAGCGCTGAACGTGCTCCAAGCAGTCTGTGGCACATACGATGCTTGTCATTGAGCCCTCTGACACACAGGCATTTCCTCACAGGCACTTCCCCAAGGATCTCCTGTGCAACATGGACCTGCCCCTTACTTAACGTTATACATGACCAAGTAGGAGAGACTGAAGAAAGCACAGTGACATTAGGCACATGTGTTCAAACTGCCATACATGACATAGATATTGAAGTTAATTATAGAAGTTTCTTTTTTTTTAACCCACCTACTTGCTTTTTTTCCTGTGCAAACTCACAATTCAGGTATTCTTTGCCCAGCGAAGCATTATGCAACTTATTAGTCAAGGCATGTAGAGACTTTGCAATCCTAAATTCTGCCTGAGATACTGTCCTATAGCACATGGCTCCCCTGCGCTCCTAAGGGCAAGATACTGGCTTTGGCCATGTCAGGAGCAGATACTGCCCATCTTCCAAGGCAAAGCTCTCTTTTATATCAGTCCAATGGCAACAGGCAGCTGATCTAATATACTTGCAGCTAACTGACCTACAGAAACAGAAAAGTCAATTTTGTTTAAACTCAAACTTTTCTGTCTGAGTGCAAAATCATAAAGGACTGTGTTTTTCCACTGTACGAGGCTGTCCATTTCTGTCCGCAGAGATTGTACAGTTTTCTGAGTCTGTGCTGAGTAAAAGGCAACTGATCTCAGGAATGAGAGCATGTGCGACTTTTTAGGTTTGGTGCTTTCTTGGCACATACACTCGGAGTCTTCTGATTGCTAAACTGGAGCGTTGGTGGCACTAATTTGGTGGCAACACTTCAGTTTCCAAACCAGGCAGCACACGATGCCCTGTGGCTGGCTTTAACTTATGTTGGGAAGGTAGGTGCCCTCCCTCATTACTGCACCAAGCAGTCTCCATCCTCAGGATAAGCCCTTGGCAAAGCTCTCATCATGTGTTACCTGCACTTACAGACAGGGCTCACATAAGCACAAATGAATCAGTGTAAATTCAGCAGCTTACAGAGCTGTGTATGGAGTCTGTTGGGCCACTTGAGTGGCATACTGACTGCATGCAACAGCAGAAAAGTGCTTTCTTTGGCTGGAAGAAGACTGCTCCAGCCTATCCAGATGGCAGAGGGTCAGCTGGTTAGGACAGCCAGCACTCCTCTAAAGAGATGGGGACAATCCCTTGTAATTGTGACCATGTGACAATGCTCCTTTTCCCCAGAAAGACTCATCTATCTTTCTGCTGATTCCACCACTGCAGCAGGCAAATCCATGGTCATAAAATGGTTTGGGTTGGAAGAGACCCTAAAGACCATTTAGTTCTAACCCCCTGCCATGTGCAGGGACACCTTCCACTAGACCAGGTTGCTCCAAGCCCCATCCAACCTGGCCTTGAATAGTGCCAGGGATGGGGCAGCCACAGCTTTTCAGGGTCATCCTTGAATGCCTATGGAGGGTTAAGCAAGGAGACCTGGATGGTTTCACCTCCAGGCTAGAAATGCCAGGACTGAGAGTGCAGTGGGGCTGATGGCTCAGCAGGCAACAGAAGCACTGAAACATCAGCTCTGTGGGTTTTCAGGAGCAGGCACGAAGGAAAGGACTTGTTTTAAGGCTGCTGTCAGAGGGGGAAAGGCTGCTTTCATGTCGCCTTAATGCTAGAGAAGCCCGAGCAGGTTTCATTGTTGCACTCAGCACAGGACAGAATCTGCTGCCCTGCCCAGGTGACAGATGGTTATTCATTCACCAAACTTCAGATGTTAGAGGAAGGTCATTTAGCACCTGAGCACATGCACATAAATCATCAGCTGTGTCAGAGTCTTAAGAGTTTTGAAAGGCACCCTGCCTCCACACACAGCCTCCTTGGTGCACCAGCAAAGGCACCACCAGCCTTTGGTAAGGGAAGCAAAGCAAGCAGTGACTGGCACCCGCAAAGAGCTAATTCTTGACTACCAGCTTTAGCCCTGGGGCCCCACCTCCTTCAGCATGTGGAAGTGAAGAATAAAACCCAAAGTGTTATCCCAGTTTGAATGTTTCATTGCTTCAAGCCATACTTTGAGAGAAGCAGCAGACTTAAAGTAAAGAGCATGGAAAATGCAAGGTGCACCTTTGGGACAAGGTCCACAGCACATGTGTCTTTATGACTGGCCAGTCTTGGCTCATTTGGCATTTAATTGCTAAGGCTACTCCTGCTGTGTCTTCTGCTTAGCAGAAAATAAAGATGGTCGGAAGAAACAAAAGTCACAGCTAGGTAGCAGATATCTCTGACACTTACAGGCTCGGTAGACGTGAGTAGAGATGGCAGGATTAGGGAGAGTTACAGCATTACAACACTTTCCCTCATCAACACAGGACTTACCAGCCAGATTAACATTACAGATCTCTTTGCCTGCTGGGAAAAGCACCTCTGCAAAGAGGGATCCTTTTTGCAAGGGTCAACAGCACTGATGATGTTCCCATGTTGAGCCTCGAAGCAAAGAGCAAAGCCATCATGAAGAGAAAATTGGTCTGTCCCTATACACAGTTCCAAAGGCCCACTGCTGGAAGCAGGGAATCCCCCAGAATCCTTTTTCTGGTTTGAAATAAGGTATTAGAGATGGAGGAAAGAGGATGTTTCCATGCCTCAAGTTCTCCCTGTTCTCTCCTGATCTAGTGGAAAGTGTCCCTGCCCATGGCAGGGTCATTGGAACTAGATGATCTTAAGGTCCTTTCCAACCCAAACCTGCAGTTCAGGTGGTCTGGGCTGGCATCAGGCTCTGTGGCCTTGAGCAGTGTGACCGCTTGAGGCTCACTGCAATGTTCACAGCCAGACACCACAGTTGCATTTCCACAGCTATCATGTTTGACGTTAATTATATATCTAAATATCTCAGCTGAAGAGAAGATTTTCTTCCTGTCTGACTGGCTATGTACATTAGGAAAGGAAAGCTTAACTAGGTCTTTACAGGTCTTCATTTTTCTTTTACACTTGCCATATCACAAGTTGCATCACTAAACTGAAAACCAAGGCATTTCTTGTGGCATTGAAGCTGCAAATTGGAATGTCAAGTAAAATGAAGACTTATAGGGTTGTAATTCCCCTGCAGAAAAGAGGGGCTGCATCTGTAAAACACTTCTGTCAGCTCCTTGGAAATCTTTTCCAGCAGGTTCAGCCTCTGAAGGAGGTATTTATGAGCTGGCGATGATTAAAAGTCAGAATTGTGAAAATGGCTAACAGCCCTTGCTTAAAGGACTACTTTGGTCCAAGTCAATAATAGCACAGCTAATGGAAAGGCAGTAAGTATTCAATATATAATTTCATCCATGTCACAAATGCAGGGTGAAAGTCCACCCCAATACTGACCACAAGTTGCAGATATGTCACATTGCATCAGCACCTAAAACCTCTCAGATTCTGTTCCAGGCAACATTCAGGGCTTAGCACAGATCTAGTTAAATGCACAAAGGGAGGTGGAATGCAGAATTAATCACCAGATTCTGCCTTCCTTACATTTGGGTCAGTTTCAGCTCTGAACAAAGCAGGAAGAACCTTGGCCTGAGGTCCCAGAAATACTGTGCGCTGAGGCAGAGGAGGCTGCACTGGCTCTACCCACTGCTGGTTTCCTTCACATACAACTCCAGACGTGCAGTATTCTCCAAACAGAAGTTCATACCTTTTCACCTTCAGAGCTGGCCTATTTCTGCTCTCTGGTATTCAGAAATAAAAGCCTGTCTCCCTCTCAGGAAGTCGCTAAGCTATAAATACCTCCAGGCAAGTTTCCTGAGTCCTAACGTTTCTTGCAGAAGAGTGTGGCTCCTTGTCCAGCAGTGACAAGCCCGGCTGGGTTTTGCAATGCCTTTAATAATGTCATTGCGCTGCTATGGCTGCAGAGAAGAAACACAGGTGTATGAGGAGCAGTAGTGTTCCTGTAGCTGTGGTGGTCTGGATGCCAGAGAGACAAAGTTGGGATAATGTCTTTTAAATTTAACCTATCAGCTCAATCAGGAGGACAGCTTGATTTTGAAAGCAGATTAACTCATGAGTGTTGTCAGCTGTGTTTTACATTGGGCCCTCCAAACAACAAGACACCAGTTTTCTTATGTAACAGTTGAATTAATGCGAACAGTAAGAATTGTGCAAGGAGAGAGGGGCTGAAGGAATAAAGTGTTTTGCCCAAGGGAATCAGCAGCAAGCCCAGGAGCAGAGCAGAGGGCCTCTGACACCATGCAGCAATGCACTAGCAGGACATTACCTTCCCTGCCCAAAAGAAGCTTATTAAAAGAATTAAGCAGTGGCAAACTGCAGGGTTTTAGCTGCCTTAAGATGACTACCAAGCAAGTTTAGTTGTTGCTTCAACACAGGTTCAGGCCAGCAGGTTGCAATGGAGCATCTTGGCAGATGTTGGCGCACCTGAGTTTTGCCTGTAGGAAAAGATAGAAAAACAGGCTTGGTCTGTCCCTGCCGGGGAAAGAGAGAGATCTGCAGAGAAGCCCTACAGCAACAGGGAGCAGGGAAGTGAAGATGAGCCTGAGGTGTTGCTGGTGCTGACTCTGACTGTCCTCTGCTCCCCAGGTAAACACTCTTGGCTTTCTTGGGCTGAAGTGGTGATGACTCTTCCCTGCCCCAGCAGATGCTGCCCCAGCTACCTGTGCCTGCAGGCAGCCCTTGCTGGCAACCTACAATCCCCATCAAGAGCCAAGGAGCTGGGCTGCAGCTGCCACGGCACCAATTAAACTCTTGGGACACAAAAACAAGGGGTGCAGAAGGGTCTGAAAGTGGAGGAGGAAATGCTTTCTACATCATGCATAATTACCTCAGCACCACAAGTGTTTCAGAGCCAGGCCCTCCTCCTTGTCTGCAGACAAAAATTCGCACTCCAAAAGAAATACAAACCCTGTACTGTAGCAGCAGGGATGCATAAATGTCTTGTAGCTAGTCCTATATGGAGATGAGCTAACTGGTGTATAGCACCTCTGCACTCTGAGCTGCACTTATGGTGCTATTTCAGGGGATCTCTAAATCACCTCCTTGTCCTGAACAGTTTTCATATGAAACTAATCCCAGAAGTGTGTGTGAGGCAGATGTGCCGAGGAGGGTATAGAGCAGAGTGGATGTTCAGGGTGGCTGAGGTTATTAGGCACAACCAAGCCAGTAATGAGGAATGTTTATGAGGAACATTAGCCCTCCAGCCTGAAGGCATCAAAAGATTGAGGGGGCATCTCACACCTGGCTTATTTCTCTTGAGAAAAAGCTTCTCACCAGAAAACCCCTTCTGAAGCATCAAATACCCCCGCCAACAGCCCAGAGCGAGCTGCCATGGCACAGCCTGTGACTCAGTGACAGCCCCAGAGACCCCAAAATCAGCTGCTGGATCGAATGGGCTGCGTAGAATGCCCAGGTTTGGGTCATCCTAAGAAATACAAGCTCTATGACTAAAAAAAGATACTGTCAGACTGTTAAATGTTTAGCTGCCAGCTGGGGTTACTATGGAGAGGGGTGACTCTGTATGTGTTGTGTGCAGTAAGAAACACCAAGGGCATGATTTAAAGAGCCTGAAAGGAAGAAAAGCAGTCAGGACAGCAATACAGGTAAGTACAAGATGGACAGACACAACTCCAGCACCTTTCAGGCTGTTCATTTGATGAACAAGGTGGTATCTCCTTTGCTTCACATTTTCTGAGTCCTGTAAATAGCAGGCACATCATCAAAAGGAGAAGAAATACTGAGAGGGGAAAAAGATTCCTTTGTGAGTCAGCTATAAATGAACATGAGGAGAGGGAGGAGAGTCAGGTGTCCCTGGGACCTCCTAGGCCTCACTTACTTCTTGCCTACAAAGGAGGAAACATGAACAGATAGAGCTGAGAGTTTCCTCAGCTGTCCAAAAATGACACAGGTGAAGGGCAAGCATGGAGCGGTTAATGTCTGCTGCCATATAAGAGCTGTGCAGAGATGCAGATAAAGGTGACATTTCTTCTCCAGTTATCGGGCAGTTAGCGGGTTTGGCAGGCATGCCACATCCCCTCCACACCGGCTGCTTGCTGCTCACTGCAGCGCTGGCTGGTAATTCTCTCCAGCCTGGGTGGAATACTGCTGGCTTTGGAGGAGATGAATATTTTCCACTGCTAAAAAAATATATATATAATTAAAAAATAATAATTTTTTAAAAGCTCATACAAGCTGCTTCCAGAGGTGACTAAACTGTTGGGCAAGCTTGAAAAGCTACACACACTTGATCCATGAAAGTGCTAGCCTAGTGACTACAGCCTGAACCAAGAGAGGACGCACACCCTGGGCTTGATGGCGCAGCTTTGGAAGAGTAATTTGTTGATCTCACAGTACAAAGCTGAGTTACTGAAGGTGTAGGAGGAATAAATGTTCTGCAGGCTCAGTCTAGCTCCATCAGTCCCAATCACTAATAAGTGGTTGCAAGCTTTCAGCACCGTTTTTCCTTCCTCATTTCAAACAGAAAAACAAGCTGCTTTCTGTGACAGACAGCTGTGGAAAATAAAATCAGTTGTTTTGGCCACAAAAACAGGCCAAGCATGAGAATTGGCAGTGACTCAGCTCCCTCTCACCTTCCCCATTTCTGTTTTGGCCTTGCAGCCAGTGAAGGGGGCTCAGGAGCATGGTGCACCCTCTGATTGACACGATGCTGCCCAAAGGAGCCCTGGACCTGTGCTCACCAGTGCTGCATACTCACCTGCATGTGCTCCGGAGTTTGCAAGGGGGACAGCCTGCAGCTCCCTGCGCTGCAGCTACCTCAGTTGTCCCCCCAAACAATGTCTGAGCCTGGCTGCCTTCCCTGGTGTTTGCGCAGTGTGCTATGTTTGTCTCTGTACTGTGACAAAAGCTTTGTCAAATGCAGGTAAGGTGGTTCCATGTGAAGATGAAAGCAAGGCTGGAAGTTAACAAACTTAATAGTCCTTGCCTGCTCATGCTTACACTGGGAAATGTTGTCCACATGCTGCTGCATTACAGGGACCATGAGTCCCTCCAAAGATGCTCAAGAGAAAAACAGGGACTGAAACATCTTCACAGGAAAAGCCTGGCTGGAAATTTTCCATCTTTGAAGACAGGAGCATCCATCAGGCTCCACTTTTGAAAAGAACATTCAGGGAAGGTTCAAAACTCAGGTACTTGCCAGGACAAAGGATATTGACCTTCTTTCTAAACATATCAGACTCCTTTATGAAGAGTGGGATGAGGGGCAGCAGTCAGGGTCAGACAGGAATGACTGGGAAATGCGCAAGTGAGATGTGAATCCTAGAGACAAACACAACATTCTTTGCACAGTCTTAAATGCTTCCCATTTAAGAACTGATCTGATCCAACTCCTCTCAGCTTGTACAGACGGGAAATACATGTATTCAGTAATTCAGCAATATGGTTTTCCTGTACCAGGGAAAAGGTCCATTAATATTGGCATATTAATAAATGGGCATCTATTAGCAACAAATAGGCTGGAGATGAGATTTCAAGGGGAAGGAGGTGGTGCACAGAGCAGCTTTCTGATGACAGACATAGAGGTCAGGGGAGGAAAAACTTAAATCTGACTGACTTCCAGAGGGATTTTGATACTATGGGAAAATCACAGGGGAAAAGCATGCCATGGGGTAGAGAGAGCACACAGATACCCCAGCTGGGACTCAGCCTCTGTGACTGCTGAATGGCGGATATCCTGTGTGGTCCTGCCTTGCCAAGGAGTCAGTGCAAGAGCAGGAGCCACAACTCAAAACGTGTGGATCTCACAGATATGTGTGACAGCCGGGATGCTGTCAGCCCTGCATGTTGAGCGGAGAAAATGAGAGGAAGACAGCATTACATGGCAATGCAGCGATCAAGTGAGATTTCACCAGCTGTTTTGTCCAGAAGAGAAAAGCATTGTGCAGCACATCTCAGTTTGTCAGCAATCAAAGCTGTATTTACACATTGGCAATGGGGAGTCACCTGGGCTCTGCTTCCGCCAGAAATCAGCATGCTGCTCCTAGCTGGCGGGGGGCAGCTCACTGAGGTCCCTGATCTCTGCACAGGCTGTGGAAGAGTCTGTGGCTGCAGGCATGGACCTCCCATGTCCTCCCAGTGCACGGCACGGCCACAGATCTGAGCACAGGTCAGTGGACAGAGCAAGCTGGGTGAAGCTCTCTTCTGCAATAGCACCTCAGCTCACCCATCTCATGTCCCACATGGGTGAGGATTGGATACCCCAGTCCTTGTTTTAGCTGTGAAACTCACTCACCATACCTTGATTTAAACAATGTCCTCAGAGTTTAGCAGGATGGAAAGAGGTCAGTTTTGATCATGCAGGCTTGGTGATTACCTATGTAAGATCTAGTGTGTGGGGAAGGACAGTCACCATGACATTGAAGCTGACCCTCAAAAAGCAGATATATATGAACATAACTCTACCCAGGGAATAATAGGTGAAAGATGACTGTGACCCCCTACCAACTTTGTGAGTGACAGCTAACCCTTGATGTACAAAACCTGTGTAATTTAGGTTGCAAGGACCTCAGGAGGTCATGTGGTCCAATGGTGGGCTAATACTGACATTATACAACATCACAGAATGGTTTTGGTTGGAAGGCACCTTAAAGATCACCCAGTTCCAAACCCCCAGCCACAGGCAGGGATGCCTTCCACTAGACCTGGTTGCTCAAAGCCCTGTCCAACCTGGCCCTGAACATTCCCAGGCATGGAGCAGCCACATGGGCAACCTGTGCCAGTGCCTCACCACGTTCACATTAAAGTATTTCTTGTGAATACCTAATCTAAATCTCCCCTTTTTCAGTTTAAAGCCATTCCCCCTTGTCCTGTCAATTCATCTGTTAGTTCAGGTGAAACACTGGCATGAATTTCTTCTGAATTCACAGGCAGCTTCTGTTTGATCAAGCCTCTGCTTGGTTGCAAGTAATGCACCCAGCAAAGAAAAACCACCACCCTGGCTCTCACCATGGGCTGGGCTTTGCCATTCAATGCTCTGCTCCTGAGACACAGCCCATCATCTCAGTGACAGAGATTTGGGTCAACAGCGAAAGGAAAAGGTTAACAAACCCCTCAGCAAAGGAAGCACTGTTAGAGAAAGCAGGACTGCTACTTTTTAGGATCTACTACCCTTGGCCCAGTGAGTCAACTTGCTGGGAACCGGTCCCGGAGCACGGCGGTAGTGCAGACAACGCAGCTGAGTTTCGGTGTGATGCCTTTCACAATGGGAGATCCTTGCTGAAAACGTCTGGGGTTTTTGTGGGTTGTTTAACTATTTTTATAGCATCGTTTTCATGCACAACAGCAGTTGTCTCATCAGAGCTGTTTATAGTATAAAAAAGGCTGAAGAGCTTTATGAAAGATGTCAGGAACTTGTGCAGAACAGTTGTGAAAGTCACAAATTCTAGAAAATTTAAATCCTGCCCATATTGTGGGTGAAATCATGTTAACAGCTATTTGCATGTGATTTTGCAGACCTACCTTTTGTACTGTGCTACCTACAGTGTTGCTGAGACACCTCGATAACCCTATCAGCAACACTTCCTTCACCCAGAAATGCATGTTACAGTCTCAAATCTACCAGGACTTTAACCTGGGTGGACAAAGACTTAAAATATGATTAGGTTGTATCTGCCCAACAACAATAGCACATGTTGGCTGTAAAAACAATATTATTATGATTTCATAAAGACTCACATTAATGCATCATCCAACCAATGTTTCTGGACAGGAAAGCAATCTTTTCACAACCTTTGCTTCAGTCTGTTGGTAGAAGGTTTGAGAAGCTGCTGATTGAGGCCTTGATATGGCCCTCCCTTAACTTCACAGAGCACACAGTGACCTTTGGTGCCACCCCGCAGTGATGCCGAGTGGCAAGCCATAGCCAGCCCACTGGAAAAGCCCACTGGAAAAGCCCACCAGCCCCGCAGCCTGGCCCCACTGCCTCCGCCATTCATTTTGTCCACCGACCCCACAAATTTTGTCATGTGAGCACTTTCTGAGTTGCTCTTTTTCTCACTGTTAAGTTCTAAAGCACAGCCACTGGATTGCCTTGCAAAATTAACACGCAAGAATGCAGAGTTTTCTTGGGTGTATTAAAACCATTCATGTACAAAGTTAACATGGTCGGAGAGTTCAAGAGCTGTGAGTTCTGAGACCGATATGTGGCTGCTTTATGAAATAGCCATCTGGGAATGCCTAATAAACAATTGCTTTTAATTTTAAACATCTGTATCTTTACAATAAAACCAGCCTATGTAGCCCTCCATCAGTCCCAGGCTCAAGCTCTCATTGAGTAAGAACTGGCTACAGCCTGAAACCTATCTTGTCTCGCACTGCTTCTTTGCATGCTAGAAATTCTAGCCCTCTGTGGCTTGTCCTGGCTGATTTTCCCCTGAAACTTGATCCTTTTTCAAGGGATCAAAAGAGGAAAATGAGAAACATGAAACTTTCGCAGTGAAATTTCAGCCCCTGCAGTTTGAGCTGAGTCTCCATTGAGTTATCACTTCCGGGCAGCTGGCTGCTGCCTGCGGAGGAGCATGCTGGTGTTTCCACCCATGTCTCCGTCCCACTGGCACAGGTTGCCACATGGACACTCCTACTCAGAGAGGACTACCCTGCAAAAGGGCAGCGTTCCTCCTAATCACACAGGGAGTTTTGCCAGTGCAACAACATTCATACAATTATGCTGATAATGGGATGATTATGCTGATAAACTGACCCCTTGGGATAAACCAATAAACCAAACTTAACAAAGAGTTCACAAGCTTAGTATCACCAGCAGAATGAATCAACACATTTACACCTTGCCTGCTATATGGTGTAGGGAAACCCTGCCTCCCTGGTGCACCAGCCCCCCCAGCCCTTCATGACATGATGCCCCAGGGCAGGAGGGGGCACACACTGAATGCACCCACCATAAGCTGCAGCAGCTACCTTAGACACCCATGGCACTTGCACAGCCTTCAGCAAACGGTAGGTAGTTCTCAACCAGGGGTCAAGCTAGGAAGGAAACCTTCAATGGGCCCTTCTGCAGGGGTGTGGAGCAGAATAGGGGTCCCTAAACTTGCCAGATACCTACGCCAAGCTCAGGGCCAGGCTTTGACTCCTTTAAATGAGTGCGGACACCAGTTTCTCATGATCATATGGAAGAAATAAGTGTGACTTATTCCTTTGCCTAGTATGTGACATGTAAAAAGTCAGAATTTTATGTTTTAAATACCTGCTTATGCTAAGGGGAATAAAAAGTGGCTGAAATCAATGTCTCAGAATACATAGTACCACTGCTATAGCCATGTCAGTCTAAGCATTGAAGTGAAGCATCCTGTCATCCCTAGCTGCTTCCTGGCACAATGAATAATTAAGGACATTCTTGGATAAAGAATGCGCTGAGGAGGAATGGCTTTTTATTAAACCCAGTGGTAAAGCTGCAAAAAAGAGAGAAGCCTTCAGGCACCAGCCTGCAATCTTCCCAGCTACATTCAGGCTGAGAACAGTTGCTGTGAATTTCACAAGGCAGTGTTAAACCAGTGAGGCCACCCAAGAGAGGCCATCAGTGTGTGGGAGCGGACACAGGCTGTTAGCAAGGAGCCCAGGCATTAGGCACACCTTTGCTACATTCCTAGCTGTGAGAGAATTACTATAGTTTGCTTCCCTCTTTACCATTTTAGCAGTATATGTGTGCCTTTGTCATGCCAGCATCTTATCTCAGTTAATCCTTAGGAGTGGCTGGAGTGAAATGCAGCAATCCCCATCAATACAAAGCATCCTATTGCCATCAGGAGGGACAGCTCATTTCTGTCCCTCGCTGAAGGGTGCCTTGTTTGGGAATACTTTGATAAAGAGCAAACATGGGAGTGACACACACCTTCCTGCCTATTGCCTCACTGTGGGAAGACAGCTTGGTATGAAGCTGTTTTGACATAAGCTCTCTCCCATTCAGTCTCCTTGGTCCTGTAGATGCTGGCAGCTTTAGTGTGCCCCCTACACACACCTGACTGTCAAAAATGGAAATTAATTATGAGCACATTCAGAGTAGCTTGAAATTTGGAGTATTTTTCAGATGCTCATGAGGGCATAGAATTATACAATGGTTTGGGTTGGAAAAGACTTTAAGATCATCCAGTTCCAACTCCCCTGCCATAGACAGGGACACCTCACACTAGACCAGGTTTCTCAAAGCCCCATCCAGCCCAGCCTTGAACACTTCCATCCATTTCAATTCACTTCCATTGATGGAACATTCACAACCTCCTTCGGCAGCCTGTTCTAGTGCCTCACTACTCTCATGGCATGAGTTTAAGCCTCAAACATACAGATTATTTTCTTCTCAGAGCTAATATATGCATATATATCTCTTCATCTGTCTATCCCTGATGTTAAGTTACAGTTGCACACCAGTGATGTTCCTCAGTATCCTCCAGGCTGATGAGGCTGAAAATACAAAGTACCTGGTTATTCCTGTACGAATCTTGAATGCAGAAGGATGGATTTTCATATTTTTTTATTTTTACATAGATAGTGACTACCTATAGCTACACACATACCTTATGAAAAGCCCTGGTCTAAAACTCACTGTTTTCATGGGGGGAGAAAGTCAGCTGTCATAAAGAAGGGTCAGGCTGCTGCCTGCAAAGCAATCTTGGCTTGTTCTGCATCAGAGGGAAGAACACCACAAAGCAAAGACTATAGGGTCAAACCTCATTATATAAAACCCACCACCACACAAAAGCTTAGGAGCAGGAGAATAGGCTCTTCCAGGGCAGAGCCCTGCCATTGTCTCCTGGGAGCCCTCAGTGGCTCCCTGCACTACCACCACCCTCCCCTTCCTGGGAGCTGGAGGGAAGGGGACATTATCATGCAGATGAGCCCACCAGGAAATCCACTTTGTTTCCAAATTCCTATCTCCAGCCCTGCCACAAACTCTGAATGAAGAAGAGGATGAATGACCTAAAAGCAACAGAATTAAGCATTTAGTACAAAATGCCACCCACTGGTCCCCTGTACTCAGAAGCAAGATTTAGCACACGCATAAAACCCACACAGACCAGCAAGCTAGGGGAAAAATGTACACATACATTTATTACATGCTGTAGGCATCAATCTGATATTTCTCTTGCTCTGCTGCTACAGTTCAGTGTAGGTATCACGTCAGTGCCTACCCCCACTCTTACACCCCACCTTTTAGCATGAGTTCAATGTTTCAATCATGTAAGAAAAACAGAATGCCCATAGTTATTATATACCAAATGGTACTCACTGCTGAATTACGAACGGATAATACACAGCTGACACATATAGGCACCTCTTACAGGTACCGCAAAGCCTCTCACTTCATGGACTCCCTAAAGAACTGGAGAGAGGTCTCTTCTTCTGCACAGGGCATGAGTGCCTGCCACAAAACTTAATCTGGCTGCAGCTTATCACAGACTGTGGTTTACCACTGTCACTGGGAGCAAACTTGAAGAAAATGTTTTGCTCTCAGCATGAACTTGGAAGAATTCCAGGGCAGAGGGGAAAGGGAAGAACCGCAACTCATTCCCTTCCTCTAGAGGCATTGGAAAAAATGTCCATCAGGCTACTCAAATCAAGCACTTACTTAAAGACATAGAATCATAGAACCGTAGAGGAGGTTGGGTTGGAACAGACCTTTAAAGATTATCTAGTCCAACCTCCTGCCATGGGCAGGGACACCTTCCACTAGACCAGGTTGCTCAAAGCCCTGTCCAACCTGGCCTTGAACACTTCCAGCCACAGCTTCTCTGGGCAACCTGTTCCAGTGTCTCTCATATAGTTCACATAGGTATATACACATATCCTCCAGATCCTAGGTTTGACGATGCTGAGGCTACAACTCACAAAATATCTCACCCTAATCTGTTTTGTCTGGAGTTGCTTACCCAGTTGTAGCAAGTTGCTCAGACCCTGCTCTTCCTGCTAACTGACCAGGGCATGGAAACAGACACCTCTCTTTCAGTCATGTAAAACTGAAGGGGTCAATGCTGCTGGTGAGAACAGACTTGTGGTGGTGTGAGCCAGCCTGGTGGGAGGTGAGCAGGCAGTAGTGTCAGCAAAGCCCATCTCACACAGATGCACCTGCAAGCCCTTCCACATGATGAGGACATCCACTGCCAGGCAGTGGAGAGAGGTCCTCTGGAGGTGCCTGTTGCTCTAAGCTGGCAGTAAAGGGACCTTGGACAATTAGCTTAGATGAGATATGTAACTTCAGGACTACTGAAGTG
Source organism: Ara ararauna (assembly GCA_028858755.1). NCBI lineage: Eukaryota > Metazoa > Chordata > Aves > Psittaciformes > Psittacidae > Ara > Ara ararauna. The sequence goes on from CM054379.1 coordinate 24,137,383, forward strand.
AGCTGAAATTCTTCCCTCCCTTGAACTCCACATCTAAAGGTGTCCACAAGGAGTTCCACAAGATTCCAGAGAGACTCCAGCGACAGATCTAAAGCCTTTTCCAAAAGCTTTCTTGCAGTAGATGCTTATCAGCTTCCTCTACCCCACCATATCTGCTGGCTGCTAACTGTGAGGAAGCTTGAATTGCTAACCTGGAGCATCTGTATCTTCACGCACACACACAGCCAGATCTGTAAACACTTTTTCAGAGCTGCAGGGCTAAATGGCTTGTCTAGACATGTCCTTTAAAGTTATCTCACAATGGATTATTAATGTGATTTCTATTTACATACGTATTGCTACAGACCCAGCAAAGCCAAAAGAACTGGATTCACTAGTGCTACAGTCCACTAAAATATGAGGTATCAAACTGGGCTTTTTTTACTTTCTGTAGTCAGGGAATAAAATCTATAAGGAATTCCAGTCAGTGACACTGATTTTAGTAAAATACTCGTGGAGCTCCTCAAAGTACTTTTCTCTTTTTTTCTCTTATTCCAAGGAATTTGTGTCAATTCTGTATTGCATTGCTAAAAAAGACTTGCAACCTGTCCAACACAGTGTAAGGCAAATGAAGCTAAATTAAGCTACTACTGCAAAACCAGAAAGCCATATAAGAGGACATTGCTTCAAATTCTGCATCTGCTTGCACTCACGCAACCCCACTGTAGAATGCAGAGTTGCACAAGGGTGAAAAAAAAAAAACCTAGCAAAAATGTATAGAATCATAGAATTGTCTATGTTGGAAAAGACCTTTAAGATCATCAACTCCAACCATGACCATACAGAAATGTAGTTTAATTCCAATGTATAGCAAGTGCATTAAAAAACATTTTGCCAAAATTACCAAGGATTTTTCCTGACTTCTTTCTCCCACCAAAGATGACTTATTCTTTGTTTGGCACACCCCATGGAGTGCGCTTTCTAAACGGAGAGTTTCTGATCACACCAGAACTACTCACAGCTGCTGTTGCTGTCTCTCCAGGAGCAGACAAGCTGGTGCTGATCTTCCCCGGGTGCCTTCATTTTTGGGCTGCCCATATGAGATACCCTGATACTGTCAGAGAGTACAACCTGATCTTGGTGGGAGAGTGCGCAAGCAGCCTCCTCACTTGGACAGAGAATGATGGACCTTTCAGTGAGGCTTTTCCGCATTCACAGGATTTGCTGCCAGGGATGCACTGGTATCATGACAGAGCAAGCTATCATGACAGAGCAAGCAAGATAGATACTGCCCTTGATACCATGAAGCTCTGGCTCCCACCAGAAGAGAATATGCAACCTTTCCTCAGCTGGGGACATCTGTGCAGGCATGTGGACACAGCCAGGAAAGTCTCTGTGTGACCAGCAGTGTGCACGGGGACACTGAGATGAGTTGGTTGTTGACTTTCCTTTGATGCTCTGGCTAATTTACTCATTGTCATCTCTTCTTCAGTCAGTAGGTTACAGAACAGACTGGGACCAGATGAAGACCAGCAAGGGGAGTCCGCATGACACCAAACCTCTGTCTGAAGGCACGGTGCAGGTTGTGGGGTGGCCTGCTCCAAGCCCTGCCTGGTCCCAGCAGTGGGCAGACCCTGTGTGTTATACAGCTGTGGGGTGCAGTTGGTTAGTGCGACATCCTTACACAGCAGCAGTGTGGCCCTGGGGTGTCAGCCTGGCCATGTCAGGGTTGAGTCAAGGCAGGTGGGATGAGCCACACCTCGTGTCCCCCTCCACCAAAGCCATTAACACTAATGAGCAAGCAAGGAGGCACAAAGTGAGTGCTGGCTCCAGTCCCACCATCTGACCCGAGGGGTGGACTCCCACAGGGTGATCTCACTCTGTCAGCTTACTCACAGCGTCACAAGTAACAGAGAGAGGTCACGCTCAGTTAAAACTGAAGTGTGTTTTCTTGCAGCTTTTCCCCCTTGGGCCAGATACTGAAGCTCTGACTTGGGCAAAGGTCCAATCGGGAATAATGAATGTAATTACCTCGTAAGCACCTTAGTGGAAAATACTGGTATACTTAATTACACAGATGTGATGCTAACCCATTTCCCAGTGTTTGAAATACAAATATTAATGCCTTCTCCTTTAGGGTTTTGAGAAGATTCGCTATTGCTGCAGTCTAAAGGAATGTCTAAATTTTGCAGCTACTGCAATCAGGTCAAGGAAAAACTTTCCAATGATAATTTTAATGTCACTGGCTGATATTGCACGGAACAGTGCGACGCTGCACAGAACTGGGCTTTTGAGTGCCTTTGCAAGAATGAGGTCTTTAGCAGTGGCCCTTTAAACACCTAAGATTTTAGGAGCAAACAGTGATTTTAGGGTTCTCAAATTGAAGATTAGAAACCTACCCTTTGACTATCAGGAGAACTGAAATCTTTGGAAGTGGACACCCAAAACCTGGGACTTATGTGCCTTTGAAGAAATCCTGACTAAATTGTGCAAGCGAAAATGTCACTATCCTTCATTAGCAATCATAGGAAACAGTGCAATAAACTCACAGCATGGACTGAGCACACCCTCTAGCATTTGAAGTCTTCAAAACGTAAACCCATGTAATTCCACACTATTTCTGATTGATTGACTTTCCAGTTGTCAAACAAGGAGCCCACTATTTCTGTACTCAAAGGACGATTTCTATAACTTATAGCCACTATTTCTATAGTCTGTCAGAAAAGGCCCAGTGCTGTCAGACGGAAGCCGGCAGAGCCCTCTGTGAATGAATGAGCAAAAGCCACCAAGTGTGTTTTGCCTGCCTTGGTATTTGTTAACATTTCTGAATGTGTTAGGTTCAGAAAAGCCCATGGAAGGGTGGTTGGAACCAGGTGATGTTTAAGGCCCCTTCCAACTCAAACCAACTTGTTATTCTATGATTCATTCTATGAAGAGAAAAAGAACAAAAAGAAAAAAAAGGGAGAGATAAACACTTTGGGCATGGGTCTTATTGTTTGGTGAAAATCATGTCCTGCATTTTGCACCAGGCCACCTCTTCTGCCAGCAGCCGCTGCTGCAGGCAGCACCCACAGGGACTAGTGTTGCTGCCTGCACCTGTCCAGGTGACCAGGCCTCAGCAGGGAGCACAGGACAGTGAGAGACAGGCAGGTACAATATCCTGCTAGGGATCCCTGATGTGGAGAGACCTACACTTTATATGTTGCTAGCTGAATTCATGAGGCCAGCAATTAGGAAACATAGCCAGGCAACTTAAGAAACTGCTGCAGCACAAGCAAAGCCTCCTGCATCAGATTCAACAGCAAGCAAAGCCTGTCTGCATGTCCAGCTGCAGCAAATGGGGATTCGCTCCAAGCAAAGCACAGTTCACTAATAAAAACTGCTTTAAGTTAAATATTTTTCTTGAAAAATAAGCTCTATTTCCAATGCTGCTTTTCAGTTTTCTGCCTGCTTTGCTGCTATGCAAGCTCAAACCTCACGCCATTCACCAACAAGCAGTAAGGGCAAGTGCTGAGAGAGCACAGGGAGCCTGGAGCCCACCAGGCACAGATGTTGCTGGTGCTCAGCAGTGGATGGGTCAGCACCTTGAACGTGGGTCACACTTCCACATGCCACCTGCACAGAAGAATGAAGGGAGCAGCTTCCTCAAAGGAAAATAGCCTCCCCAGCCGCTGAAAGCTGCCAGACAGGTACTGCAGCCAGGAGCAAACACAAACAAAAACATTCACAGACGGGACAAACTCTGGTCTCGTTCCACACCACGCAGCTGTATTGTTGCATGCAGGGGACAGTCTCCATAAATCACACCACTGCTCTCCCAAGTGTCAGCACAGAATCTTTTAATATTTTACATAAAAAACTGCATACACAGTTCATAACTTTATGTAAACATCATATACATCTCAGGTTTTGCCATGTCAGTTTATTAAAAACAGTCTCAGTACCACTGTTGAGGGAAGAGGGAGGAAAGTAAACAAACATAAATGGATACATTTGTTCTCTGAACCAGAGAAACACAAAATTATTTTCACCCGGGCTGGCTGCCCTGTGAAAATAAGTTTTAAATAAACCTTGATTCTTTAAACTGCGCTTTCGCACTGAAGTCTGACGTGCTCACTGCATAAGCAGCAGTGCTTTCACCCATATTTTGTCCAAGGGAAAAAGGTACAGTGGTTTCATTTTGTCTTGTGTTGAAACCAATTTAAAACAAGACCTAGATGAGGTTACCAAGTAAGAACATTTCCAATGCTACAGTGTTGTATGCGGATGACAAGTGCATTGAGTGTTTACGTAAGAAATAGAAAAATACCCAACTATACCAAAAATCCACCAAGTTGGGCAAAGTAATTCCAAAAATTAACTTTTAAATAAATCCAAATCAATATACTTGCAGAAGACAACATTAAAGGAAGGCGCAGGCAGCAAGATCATAATATGGCAATGTCATCCTTCCCCCTGCTCATCCTGCCCGTCTGTCAAGAGGAGCACGTCCAGCAAGGACAGAGCAGTTCAGCTTCACTTCCCAGCCTGGTAGCTTCTGCAGCTGGAGTCAGTTCAAGGCTCACATTATCAGCAGGCATCAGTTACTCAGAGCAAGCTCCTTTGCACAACACGAGTCCCAGCTGGGCACCCCCTCCCCACCTTGCTTTCAACAAGCACCCCCTGCACTACCCCAGTTTGCACAAGACAAAAAACATAAGATATATACAGGCTTCACTTGGGATGACCCTCCCCTCCCAGTCTTGGTCTTCAGGGCACCAGCTCCCACATCAGGTCAGGCTCAGGCTGTGGCACCTGCGGGAGAAGCGAGGATGCTGCAGGCAGCCTGGGAGATGCAGGCCCCTTCCCCAGCCTACCTGGGGGAGGCACATGCAGGCACGAGGCAGAAGTCCCTTCGAGCATCTCAGCTCCATTACTCTCCTCTTGCAAAAGAGAGGAGGCTGGCTGGGAGCAGCAGGTGGTGGACAAAGGGGAAGAGCCGGGTGCAACATTTGCTCAGTCCAGTCTCAGCAGCTTTTTGTTGTTGAGAGGCTGGTAGTAGGAGAAGGCTTCTTCCTACTTTATTCCCAAGACTCAGGGCATGCAATCCCCCCCTCCCTCTGTCCCCACAACTGAGCCAGCACAACCCTTTATGGCCAAGGCTAAGGGAGCATGCTCCCTCCCTTAGCCCCCACCCCGATTCATCGCCAGCCCCCCAGAGAGGGGCCAGGCAGATGCCATGTGCGTGCATAACCCAGCTCCCCTCCGCCTGCTAACAGGTGACCCAGGCGCTGTACCCAGCGCCGCACTCCAGCCGCACCCTATAGGACTTTGCAGCAGTTGATGCAGCCGTTCTGGGTGCCGTAGCGCTTCTGCAAAGCCGCCCTGGTTGCTGTCTCGAAGACCTCCCGGACACCCTCCTTGGTCTTAGCTGAGCACTCCAGGTAGTCGTAAGCCTGGATGCGAATGGCCATGGCACGGCCATCCTCGGTGCGCACCGGCTCCTGCTTCATGCGGGCCAGCTCGTTGCGCACATGCTCATCGTTGCGTAGATCTTTCTTGTTGGCCACCAGGATGATGGGGACGTTGGGGCAGAAGTGCTTGACTTCGGGCACCCACTTCTCCGGGATGTTCTCCAGCGAGTCCGGGCTGTCCACAGAGAAGCACATGAGGATCACGTCAGTGTCCGGGTAGGAAAGGGGGCGCAGGCGGTCATAGTCCTCCTGGCCAGCCGTGTCCCACAGAGCCAGCTCCACCTGCTTGCCATCCACCTCGATGTCAGCCACGTAGTTCTCAAAGACGGTGGGCACGTAGACCTCGGGGAACTCATCCTTGCTGAAGACGATGAGGAGACAAGTCTTGCCACAGGCACCGTCCCCCACCACCACCAGCTTCTTGCGGATGGCAGCCATGGCCAGACTCGCCAAGCTGGCCTTGCCGTGCAGCAGGACGATGGCAGCGCCCTCCTCCCCGCGGCCGCCGCCTCCCCCTTCCTCTCGCTTCTCACAAGGCACCGTGGCGAGCCGGGCCCGCGCAGGCAGGCGGGCGCGCCCTCCTCTCCCCTCGCACCGGCACCGTCCCCCAGCTCTGGGGATCTCTACGGCCGCAGACACGCGCCGCCGCTGCCACCTGGCTGCGCCCTTTGCCGGGACAGCGCTGCCGCTGCCACCCGCACGCCCCGCGACCCACGCAGCCCCGCGCTGCCACTGCCGCAAGCTGCGCCCGGCGCCGCTATTTAAAGGCGCTCGCGACTTTCTTAATATAGCCAGCCAATGGGAAGGCAGGGAGTGAGGTCATCCCCGGCGAGGAGTGCTGCGATTGGTAGAGCGCTGCGGGCGGGTAGGCGGGGCGGGAGCGGCGCCCGGACCGCGGCGGCTGAGGGGCCGCGCCGGGGAGCGGCCGGGGGCTGCCGGCGGGGCCGGGCGGGGTGAGGGCGTCAGCGTCGGGGGTTGCGGGGCGGGTGGAGGCGGCTGGTGGCTGTGGAGCGGCGGGGCCGGGCCGTGAGGCGAGCGGGACCCCTGAGGAGACCTCCGCCGGAGGCTCTCGGCCGGCAGCGCGACCGCACCTCCGGAGGAGCGCAGGGCAGGTCCCCCGCCGCGCCGTGCCGCGGGCGAGGACACCCCCACCCCCGGTTTGTGCTGCCCTCCCGCCGGGGTGGCGGCTGGGCGGCAGGGCCGGGCCGGTCCCTACAGTGGTCACTTTGGCGCCGGCGGCAGCCCCGCAGCTCGGGGTGACCGGGGTTAAGGGCAGGGTGGGCAGCCGAGTTGAACAGGGAGGGAAAACCGCCGGGTCCCAGCCGCAGTGGTTAAAGCCCGAGCAAAGCGGAGCTGAGATTGTGGCAGGCGGTTAAGTACAACAAAAGCCTTCGGTGGATATTACTGGGAAAACGCAGAACTCAACCACTTCCCTTCCCTAAGGAAAAAAATACTCCTCATGTTTTGAGTGTCTCCAAAAGGGAACGAGGGAATTGTGAACCTTATAAAAAGGAGAAGTAGCAGACTTGAACTGAAAAGCCCTCTTGGTCTCAATAATCACGAGAAAAATGAATGTGGAAAATAAATAAGTGCAGAAGACTGGGGTTTTGGATCGCTTGGAGGATGGGGGGCCAGTGCCTGAATGCAAACAGATCCTCAAGCTGTGTGCGCTAATAGAGGCGTGCACTGTGAAGTGTCACACTGTAAATTCACTGGTAGCAATTCACTGTGTCCTTGTTGCAGCTATCGCTGTTTAACTGGGTGTTGTCTCAAGTTTTTTCCCTCCAAGCATTTCCACCTCAGCGATGTCTTGTGGCTACTGCCTCGGGGTTGGATAGAAAGTGTCTTCTTTGGCTGGCCAGCAGTGGCGTTAGTGAAGACAGCAAAAAGCAGTGATTTGAACAGGATGTTTGTTATTAAAAATCGTATTTAAAAATACCCACTTGAAGACAAATGCGTCTCTGAGTCTATAAAATTATCTGACGAGTTCCATGCAGCAGACTCTGTGTGTCAATAGGGCAAATTGCTCACTTATGGCTCACTTAATCCTAGGCAGTGAAATATAGTTTATCTTCATGAGAGTTTTGTAATTCCCATTTCTCCCTGTCAAAAGAGCTTGTCCCTGGATGGTGATGGATGGGTTTTTATCTTACACAGTTTATACAGCGTATTTTATGGGAAGTGAATGTATAAAATTCAAAGCGATGTTTGAGGGGAAAAAAAACCCAAAACCAGAAACAAACAAACAAAAAACCAAAACCCACACCAAAAAAAAAAAAAAAAAAAAAAGAGAAAAAAAAAAGGGCAGAAATAAAGTGTAGTCAAAGGAATAGTGTTCTACAGTACCTATGGCCCTTTAACAGGATAAGGGGTTTAATGTAATGGCTTTAAACTGAAAGAGAGTATATCTATATTAGATATAGGAAAAAATTCTTCCCTGTGAAAGTGGTGAGGCACTAGCACAGGGTGCCCAGAGAAGCTGTGGCTGTCGCATCCCTGGCAGTGTTTGAGGCCAGGTTGGACGGGGCTTGGAGCAGCCTGGTCTAGTGAAAGGTGTCCCTGCCCAGGGAGGGTTGGAACTAGACAAACCTTAATGCCCCTTCCACCCAAACCATTCTATGATTCGTTCTATGATAAACTTCTGATTTGCATTGTCCCTTTACATGTGTTTTTGCTGCTTACAGTTTAAATTCTTCCTGAAACAGAAAAAAAGGTTGCCTGTGTGGAAGTCTTCCCACATGCTGGCACATCCTTCTGGCGATGGAGCATTAGCAGCTAGTAGCTGTTTCCTCTATAATCACAAGTATGCAGAGCCATTCTGACAGGCAGAGAGTTAATTCGCTGTATAATGTGAGTCTTCTAAATGAATTTGCTGCTTCAAGTTTCCTGAAGCTCTCCAGCGATACTGAACTGGTGGTGGATATTTCACGGGGTCCAGTGCCACCTCGCGGCGGCCTCTCACGGCTCCAAGACTGGGACGTTCCACCTCTGAGGTGCCAGCCGGAGAAGCTGCAAGTGCTCTACAGATCGTGAAAGGTGCTCCTTAATTAGGCTCTTAAATAGGCTTTTGAATACGTCCTTATTTTACTTCTGGGTGTCACGAAGAATCATGCTTGGATATTCGGTTTTGTCTTTTCATGAGCAAAACCACTTTCATTCAATAGAAAAAAGAACCATCTGAATGACCAACTGTGTTGATCTCTCACCAGTGCTGTGCCATGAAAGGCAGGGAAATACACAGCTTATTCGTTTCAAAGTACACAGCTCTGGTGTTCCCCCAGAGTGCTGTTAGCAATTTTCTATGTGCCACTGTGCAGAGAAAGCAAACTAAGTGGCCCACATTCATACTCTACAATTCTTTTAGACTTCAAAGCAGAGTGGCCTTATCCAAACTGTCTGCTGGTCCCAACTTCCAAACTATGCTATGGAAATACTCTACAAAGCTCCAGCTAACCCAAGCCAAGCCCATAGCTGGGGCTCTTCATGTATCTGAACAGCTCAGAAATAGTTCCAGCACTCAGTTGGGGTCTGAGCCATAACTGCTTAATTTTCTAGTGAAGTCTTGCATCTGTAGTCTTCTGCACAGTTATGCTGAAGGCAGAGATGTTTCATCTCTCACTTGCAAAGAAAATTGCAGTAGAGTCTATGTGCCATGGGTTCAGCAGCAGCAGTCATTTTTCTCCATGGTAGCTGGTGCAGTGCTGTGTTTTTGACTTTTGGCCTGGGAACAGCGCTGGTAACACCAGTGTTTTCAGTTACTGCTTAGAATGTTTTGGTCTGACCAAGGACTTTCTGAGTTTCATGCTGTGCCAGGGAGGAGGGGAAGCCAGGAGGAAGCAGAGACAGGACACCTGACCCAAACTGACCAAAGGGGTATTCCATACCACAGCATGTCATGCCCAGGATGTGAAAACGGAGGGCAGAGACCCAGAAAGGTGAGGGTGCACTGCTTGGTCGGGCTGGGTATACATGGTGAGCGGTTGTATTCTCTTCCCTTGTATTTCTCTTGTCATTATTATTATTGGTGGTAGCAGTAGTGGTTTGTGTTATACTTTAGTTACTAAACTGTTCTTATCTCAGCCTGTGGGAGTTGCATTCTTTCGATTCTCCTTCCCATCCCTCTGGAAGCAGGGGGAAGAAAGGGAGGGGAGTGAGTGAGTGAGCGACTGTGTGGCTGAGAAGCTTAAACCACAACACTATGTAATTCCTTAACCTGGGTTTCAAATGCTTTATGTTTTTTATTTTCTATTCAGAGGCTGTATATTGGGAACCCCAGACCTGTGACTCACTTCAGCTGAGATCACCTTCATTTCACTGTCCTAGGGGAATGCTCCAGCCATGGACTCTATAGGGAACATCTAAGTCACTGTGGTTATCACACATTTGTACTTAAATGTGTAATACCTGGGACTTGATCGTGGCCTGGGTTTCATATTTAATGTAAATTTGCTACATGCCACCTCTATCCTGCAGTGGATTTAGCCCATAGGTATCATTGCACTATGTGGTACCTGCCTGGAGCTGTCTTAAGTGGAAGTTAGGAGGCTCTTAATTTATATTATCTTTTCAGTTATAGAATCATATATTTGCTTCTCTTCTCTGGATCATCCTTTCTTCAAACCACACATGAAAGCATGAAGTGAGCTAGTTTTAAGAGCCATGGAAATCAGGAGTAGAGTTGTACATAGGAATCCTGTTCTCTTTCTGCTTGAATCAACGCATCAGGGAAAGTGAGGATCTGAGCAGAATGGCAGTGCTTTGAGTGCGGCGGAAAGCACTGCATCGCTGCTGTAACCGAGTGGATAATCATCTGTAGAAGTGCTCAGGCTTCCTCCTTAGAGCAGTGCCTGAGAGCAGAGGTATGAAACCCGGCAACAAAATAGCAAAAGGCTATATTGAGGATCTGGGATGAAGTGGCTCTTTCCTCTCCTTCGGGATTTTTGTACACGACCAATTCTGTATTCGAGCGTGGTCATGGTCTGGAAGACACCAGGGAGTATGGCCAGCTCACATATTTTAGGGCTGAATTTGAACTTTTTGTAATTTTTAGATTTTCTGATCAAATATGCATGCTAAGATAAACTATATTTCTTTAAAACAGATGAAACTTCACTTCCAGTAATCCTAAATGTGCACTCTCTAAGCAGAGCATTAGCTCTGCTGCACCACATACATCTGCATGATTGATGAAGAAAGTATGAAGTAGGAGAAATAAGACACCACTTCTTTGCTTTCATTGCTTGTGCTGGTGGTTTTGAGATTAAAACTCAGCTTTTTTTTTTCCTTACTTGATTTAATCCAGTTGCCTTTTTTGTTGTTGTTGCCGAGAAGACAATTCCAGTCAATTACTGGAGACTGTTTCCAGATTGTATTCCCCCCCTGCTCCTTTTGCTAAACAGATTTTCTAAAAGGCATGTCTGTAACTCACATAATTTGTCTTAAAGCATGAATCTGTACCGAAAGTATGAAAGCTCAGTGGGGAAGGTAATCTTTCTCCTTTTTGTCAGTAAGTAGGCAAGTAAGTACATTGCCTGCTGTGGTGTAACATGCTGAGGGAGCCCTATGTGCCAGTAATGGTAAACTGAGGCTGTACGCTGGCTTGTACTGTAACACTGGCATCAAGCACTCTACAGTCCTCATGCAGGCAAAGCTTCTTGGTGAAGTAAGGAAAGCAAGAGCTAGCTAAATATGAGCAGTTTGCCCGCTAGTGTGAGAAAGCTCTGAGTAGATGTGGGAGGTCAGGCAGAAATGGTAGTATCTGTCTCTTGAAGTTGCTAAGGGTTTCTGGCATATATAGGAACCAGACTGCTTGTGTCATAGCAGGTCCATTGCTTTCCAGTGTCCCTGAAGAAAAACAATTTAACTCTCAGATTAGCAGTTTCTCAGATCCCCTTGTGGTCAGTGCTGTCAGCAGAGAAGCCAGACTGATCTACCCAGAAACCAGAATGCCAAGGCACATGAAGAGAAGGATGCTGGGGAGGGACTCTTCATTAGGGACTATAGTGATAGGACAAGGGGTAATGGGTTCAAACTTAAACAGGGGAAGTTTAGGTTGGCTATAAGGAAGAAGTTCTTTACTGTGAGGGTGGTGAGGCACTGGAATGGGTTGCCCAGGGAAGCTGTGAATGCTCCATCCCTGGTGGTGTTCAAGGTCAGGTTGGACAGAGTCTTGGGTGACGTGGTTTAGTGTGAGGTGTCCCTGCCCATGGCAGGGGGGCTGGAACTAGATGATCTTAAGGTCCTTTCCAACCCTAACTATTCTATGATTCTATGAAAAAGACCTGTGTATTTTCATACAGAAGTTCAGGCTAAGTTCAGTGCCTGTGAAAGCACATTATCCTAAACAAGAAATGCTTTCATGATCCTAGAAAGCTGTATGGGTCCCATTGGCATTGCTGTATTCTTCCAGGGAATAAGTAGGGCAAGTCAGAAGCTGATGACTTTAGTTTTGTCAAGTTCCCATGGCAAGATTATCAAATTCTTACTTAAATAGGACTCGGAAGTAAAATTAGACTACCACAGAAAACTACAGTGGCTTCAGGTCTCCAGTTGACTTCCAACTAAATGAAAACAAGCTCTTCATCCTTAGGCTAAAGTTTTTAGATCTAAATTCCCTCATCTAAATTGAAAAACCCTTCTGTATCTGTATGAAATAAATGGGCTGACCACTGTGGTAGTCAGCAAATGCATATCTGCATCCCCAGTAACGCCTTCAGAAACAGTGTTCTCTGCAGGGAGACCAAATTAATCTGCCTCTCGTTTCCTTTGTTCTCAGTTTTTAGCAGTTGCAGCCACCTTAATGTCTTTGTCTAACAGGAAAACTGGGACAGAGAGAGTAGAGACGACTTGTCTAATGCCATGAAGATAGCAGGGAATTCAGTCTTTGTCTCTGGAGCTCAAGATAGTATCCTTAACACTGGACAGTTCTTTCTCTTTAGACTTTACAGTTGATAGACTTCATTTCACTACTTTGAGGATGATCAGATGCTGGGAAAGGCTGTCTGAAGAGGCTGTGGAGACTCCATCCTTGGAGATACTCAAAACCCAACTGGACATGGTCCTGTCCAGAGCAGCCTCCTGTAGCTGATCCTGCTCTGAGCAGAGCAGGGTGAATTTGGTAATCCCTTCCCACCTCATCCATTCTTTGATTCAGCAATTCATTTCTTTAGAATGCCTCAGCAGATCTGGAAAGGGGTGACTTGAGAGTCTACTGCTGGTTTACATTCTAGTACTGTCAGCCCCCTCCCTCCACCCCGCCAAGTAGTTTGGCACACTCAGAACTGAAATGCTCACTCAGGATGAGTCATTTGCAATAGGAATGAGGAAACATCTAAAGTAAACATGCTGTGATTTGTTAATGAATTGTGTAACTTGCACTTTACAGCCAGTAAGGTAAGTTTCTTTAAACAACAATGATGTCATCGGATTCTCTTTGTGGACTGGTTGTCTATATTAAGAAACATTGACCTATTCCTTTAAATACCATAGTCATCATGATAGTCTTTGAAGAGGGGTGGTAAGTCCTCTGTGCGGGGGAACCAGTGACCTAAAGTAAGCTGAGGTGGCAACAATGTTAGAAGAAACCAATCTAATGCTGAACATCAAAAAAAGAGAAGATTGATGTTGGAAATGACCATCCTGTAAATCTAACAGATTTACACCTCATATAAATTAACCATGAATATATGAAGACCGAGAACACTTTCTAAACTTCTACATGACAAGAGGTCTATGAGCAAAAGTAGCATGGACTTACACTGAATACTTAGGATTTACACAGGATAGCTATTGCCATGGGTAGAATTCCACTAGCAGACCATGGCAGGAAAAATGTAGTCAATAGAACCGATTTGGATAGTTGTTCAGTACTGTGTTTTATATTCTGTATCACTCACAAAATTAAGTCATTCAATCTAGAAAATGAAATCTGTTATGGATTGAACACTGACCGTAAACAATGTCTGAGATGGTAAAACAGAAATACAGGGTGCAGCAGGAGTCTTGGTTACATCCAGACTTGGTTTATACCTTCAGTTTTTGTTCTGTAATATCAGCCAAGAGCAAGGTAGGTAACCACAGTTACAGAATATTCTGATAACAGAGAAATTAAAAAGCAACAAAGGTAAGACAGGAGTATGGGAAAAAACAGGAAATAAGGGGAAGAATTCCAAACTAATGGGATTTCTCTCTTCTCCTCTTTCTACGCTGCGCAAAAGCTAAAGAAATGAAAGGGGGATGGTTGGGGTAAACAGCATGGGAATAATCCATTTTGTACTTCATCTTGGTTTTCAAGGAATGGCTGCCCTCAGGAGAAAGATAACTGTAGTTGGAGGTGACTACTGTGGTAAGACGTATCTTCTCTTCGCTCTGTGTAATGAACAGCTTCAAAGTCCTATGACCCAACTCTGATGCTTACACCAATGAGACAGAGGTAGATTGCCTCAATGTGGCAGGGAAGAATGAAGTCAGTTACTGAAATCTCCACTCAGTGTTCTACAAGGACAAGGATCTTATTTTAATGTGCTGCTCTGTGGGCAGGCCTGACTCAGCAAAACATCCTTGGTTTTTGCATTCCAGAGATCTAAAGGTTCTGCCCCGTTATTAATATGACTGTTATTCTGGTGGCTACCAAGAGAGAAGTAAGGGATGATGGAGGTATTAGGAAGAAACTAGCTACTCCAGGAAGTGAGACAATTATCACAACAGAAGGAAAAATTTTAGCTGCCAGCACTGGGGCATATGCTTACTTGGAGTGTTCCGCCAAGACAAAAGGTATTGATGCAGCCCTAGAGACTATTGATTATTAGCCAATATGCATTAAATTACAAAAGTAGGACAAAGAGGCACTACAGGCACTGCTGAATTTTGTAAGAGGAGTGAACATGTTGTTGAATTTCATCATGTGGAAAGGTAAGTAAGTGTCTCTGTTGCTGTTGTGTGGGAGCTGTAAGGGCTGCTCCTATGTTTGAGAAGGAAAAAAATGTGTTATATCTGCAAAGTGTCACACCTGAAAAGTTGGATTTGTTCTCTTCTCCACTTCCAACTCCAGATTTGAGCTGAGTACTGGTCTTGAGAAATGGCAACCAACAGGCTACAGTTCTCCACAGAGATTTTTTGGTCAAGGGAGACAGACACAGACTAGGACAGGAATCTAAACCAGCACCATCCAGACAAGCACAAGAACATGTTGTTCAGTGAATCTAATCCTGGCTTCCTGGTACCAAGGCTTAGTGGCAAGCAGCTGTACTGACAAGGTTTCCTTGTGTGCACTCCCTTCCTTGAAGGATGTCCTTAGGGAAGGGTGTCACCACACTCATATCCAGTAGTCTGACTGGAAGAACAGGTCTGACTTTCTCTGGGATTCATTCTGGCCCGGGCTTGGTTCCATAAATGCATCAGGAATGCCATGTATAGCATAGGGTACAATGAAGGCAGTGCTAGCTCCACCTCTTCTTCAGGCACAGGTAAATAAACTGGGGTAAACCAACCTGGATCTGGGATAGGATAATCCAGTTCCTGATAGAATTCCTACCTTAAATGTAGAGATATAAATGACCAGACTTCAGTTTCTAAACCTCTTTGTCCCTATGTTCTGGATCTATCTGAAATCTTTCCGTCTTCCCCTTGCAGGCAGAAGACATGAAGTAAAGGGCATGCCAACAACTACACTCTCAGCTTTGGAAGTCATGAGCAATCTGGAAAGAGACTGAGACATGCTGTCAACCTAAGCAGAAAATCTCAGAGAGGCACAGAGATGGACCAAAACGGAAAGACTTTGGGTGAAACTCCATACTACTCCCTTCTGTGAAGCACTGACTGCTGGCAGCCTAAGGAAGTGATTATGGACTGGCATTAAAGGCATAAGTCTGGAGGTGGGCATGTAATATGACTGCAGGATTTGAAGGCACATGCTGTAACACAGTAAGTGGACAGAGAAATAGTTTTTAAACCCTTTCTAACCCTGAAGTAAAGGTTTGGGGCTAATTGAGTATCACTGTCATGAAGTAGGAGAACACGGAAGTCTATCACTTTCTTTTGCCAGCTTCCTCAGTGCTGGTTTCATCACTCTGGCAGCTTGGTTACAGTTTCCCAAGGGGAAACAAACTGAGAATGAACACAAATTTCTAAACTGATGATGCCACCTGGAGCTGAACACTTAGGAAACTAGCTTTTCCAGGTCAGAGGCCTAGCAAAATACACACTTAAGACTTTTCTTACCCATTCTTCCCACCAGTATCTGTCTATTGATGGTATCGTGGGTAGAAATACTGGGGTTGGCCAAGTATTCACTATTGGATGGGTTGGTGCTTTCCTTCTGCATCACTTTTTAGTAACAGTTTTGAAGTCCACAATCACACTGTGGCATAACAGATGCTTGAATGACAATATTTTACATGCATTTCCAAAAGTACCTTCCTTTCAGGAATCTCTGAGCACTTTTCAACATGAATTGAAAACTAACCCGCCTCTTGGTGGTAAGTAGGTGTTATTTACGTTTTCAAAACTGAGAAACTTGAACTACTGCCTTAAGTAACTGTGAACCATTTACTTCTTGGAGATTTCTTTTTCTTGATTTCTGTGCCCTTTTCCTTTTGTATCCTGGACCATTCTTAACCTCAATTTTCTCTCTCCTCTGTCTATAATAATCCCCTTGGTACAGCCTGATATTGTACCCAAACTTTAAAACACTTCTTCCCATGCAGCTTGGATGTGTGTGCTGTGCATAACAGCTCTCCTGATTTGGGTAGTAACATACAACAGTTCATTTCAAAGAGCTGTATTTACGTAGGTAGGTTTAAATTGTTATTTCCATTTTATGTGTGTACATGTGGGTGGGGAGGATTAGACTGCAGGTAAGTTAAAGCACACAGGTGTCCGGGTGCCTCTGGTGTGTGGTATTGAACTGGAGAGAGGCAGTTTTGCAGAGATCTTGAGCACTTCCTGCTCCCACTGCTTGGAAAGTTCAGACCACTTTGGTGAAGCTGAGGGTGACCCTGAGCTTACACTGCCTGTTGCTCACTAGGACACTGGTCAGCATTTGGACTGCTGTCTGTTTTCAATCTAAATGAACAAGTATTTTCCTCCAGAAGGGTGCTGTGTTCAAGGTAAGGGTAGCTGGTTTCACTCCCAGTACTCACTGTACATAACTCTGAATTAAATTGTTATTACATTGATCTTAGTTTCTATTTCTTAACATTATCCTTTGTATTGATTTTACGTGAAATAAAATGTGGGCAATCTCCACTGTATACTCCTCTGCAACTAGAAAAGAGAAATTCATGGGAGGTTTTTCATCAGCCATTTGCTAAAGCTGTATAAATTCTCTTTTTGCCACTTTTGTCAAAAAATCAAAATGCTCTTTTTTATCTGTCTTGGAAAACTTCTGCAAGAGCAAGTTTCTATGTGTCTGTTCAAGAAATCCATTGGACAGTGGTCTGTATTTCAGGGTATCTGGCTCCCACAAGAAATCCACAGATTGGATAGTTTCTTTTTTTTGTATTTTAGCACTGGCCCGTGATTCAGAAAGAAGGGGATATGGCCCTATAGTCAGGATATTAGCCTAAGACACATGTATTTGGGGTTGTTTCTGTATTCCACCACAAACTACAGTCTGTATGACTGTACATAAGAGGTGTGCACATCCGCGCTGCAAAGCAGCTGGGAGGAAGCAATCTCCCTATAGCAGCACAGAGCTTGATGGGTGCTAGTTCATCCTTCACATGTAAGATTGTGTCTACAGGAGCCCCTGCAGCCTGCTCACAGATACGTCTCTAGCTGACACTGGGCTTCCTGCCTCAGACCTGCTGGCATGGTGGTTGTACTCATGCATGAGAAGAGCTCAGATATCTGCTGTGGGAGAGCTAGAAAGTCTGTATGAGATGGATGCTGGGAAAGTGCTACATGCCTGTATCTTAAACCTGGAACACAAATCAATAGTAATAAATCCATATAGAAGTACACTGCCAGCAGCCAATATCCAGGCTAGACTTGAGCCAGAAGTGCTATCCTCTACTATAGTGTTCGAGGGGAGAGCAGGGGAGGGGAGAGGAGAGGAGAAAAAGGAGAAGGAGAGGGAGAGAAGAAGGTAAAGAGAAAGGAAAATAGTATTTTTTAATTAACTTTTTTTTTACTTTTGTGAATTTAAATATTAAATATGACTTTTTATTAAGGAAAATCAAAAGCAAAGGAAATAAGTACTATGGAAGAGAAGTTGGAAATTAGCTGAATATTCATGTATGATTCAACAGGGCCATTCCTGAGATGAAATACACTGTTTACTACCTGCCACAACAGTTTAAAGACAGATGTCCAATTGAAGCAGCAGGGGAATTTATACTCTATTAGGTGAATATGATGATATGCATTTCAATTAAATAAGAGCTTCTTTGCCATTTCAGTGAAACAAATATGCAAGTAAATTATATTGATGTCTTTCAGTAGAAATAAAGAGAAAGAAAGAAAATTAGTACATAACAATAATAAGGCAATATGTGAGAGCAATTTTCCACTTTCATTGCAAAGATAGCTCCTGTATTTCATGCAATAGTGTTGCAGTAGCCTGCATGCCTAAGAACATTGTCAAGACAAGGCTTGTAGACAAGCTGACTTTGTTGGGAAAAACAATAGACAAGCTTCTGGACACTCGTGTCTTCAAACACCTCTTTGAGAGCCCATCTAATAAAGCACTAAAAAAGGACTTCTCCATGTAAATCTTTATATATTATGATAAGCCATTAAAGCCATGGCAATCTGCTTTGTAGAAATTCAGGCAGAACCTGTAAGCCTCAGTAGCATTTGCAACGTGACATATCAGTAGGGCTTTAGCAAACACATACCTGCACAGCACACAGTACAGGGCTTTGGAAAGAACAGGAGTTTGAAACTATAAAAGCTCCATGTGTTATTTCCCTTTCATTGCCTGTTTCACAGATGGAGTGGAGAGAGGGTAATATGTCTTGCTTAGCAAGAACATTCTCCACTTTATATTAGTTTCCTGTGTAAATATGTCTTCCTAGTGGACAATCTATCAGTCTATCTAATAATTTGTCTGTTTACTCAAAATTGACATCAGACAGGAAACATGCCATATTTTATGAAAATGGATTCTCTTAGGCTTTTGTCTCAGTTTTTTTCATGATATCTCACCACTTAATCAGATTCATTTTCTGAAAGGCACTGCATCTGTTTTAAATAATTCATCAGCTTAGAGTGTGTCTCTGCAATCGCTCAGAGAATGACAAGCTGATACGAGAGCCTGTAATTTGTTATTATGTTTTGTTAGAAATACAGGGCTGGATCATGGTATTCCTCCACAGCAGCTCAGAGTGCATGTGAAAAGGCAGAAGGACTGCAACTTTATTTGCCAAAACTAAACTGAGGTGTCCCTAAGGCCTTGAGAGCCTCTTTGTTCAGCTTCATCTCTGCTAGCAGACTTGTCCATCATTGAAAGTACCTCCACACTGTTGATGCATTCACATTTCTCAATCTGCTCATGTTCCCAAACATGCTTTATGCCAGTTACCTCCTCTGTCAGGGTGAGACTGCTTTGGGGGGGACTTGTCTCGGTACATTATTTGGGCTGAGGGACAAGTAAAGTAGTCTTGTACTCTAGTAGACTAGTAGAGGAACATCCAATTCATGAATCACACCTAGGACTGGTTTCTCAGCAGTTCAGTGCCTCTGGGAGCACCTTTGTCAGCTCAGGTGTGCCTGAACCAAGCTAGGTGGATGTGCCTAGCCCATTAACAGAAGATATATATACTTACACAGGCATATATACAACACGGATATATGCCATGGCCTGAAACACTTGATCTATACATTAGCTGGCCCCTGGGTCCTCTCATCTGTAGTTGGCTCTTGCACAAACACATACACAGAGATCTCTCAGTTGACTTCCAGATCTCCGCAGTAGCTGGCCAGGGCCCCTTAGTCCCTCCAGTAGCCAATGCACAGATCTCTGGTGCCTCTAGCCAGGCTGCTTTGATACCTGGCTTCCAAGACCTCTTATCTTAGTTACCACCTAGTCCATCTTCCTATTCGCTAGTGATTCACCTAGACCCCTAAACACACATGTGCACACAGAGCAGAGTCCCTCGTCCAGGAAAAGCATCTGAACGGGAGTTCAGTGAAAAAGCCGCAGCTCATGTCCCCACCAGGTTATTGGGGTTCCTCCCCCCACCCTGCCTCTGACCTGCATGTCCATGTGGTGAAGCTTCAGTCACACTTCCCAGCCATCGTGGGAAGACAGTTTTGGGCCTGCCCGCAGGATCTTCCTGTTGCTGCTGACTGTTTGCTACCGCTTGCCTCTGGAAGGAAGTGAAATGTGGCTGTGTTTAAAGCTTTTGGCAGGGTATGTCTAAATAAATATTTATTATCAGCAGCCAAATGTGGAAAAGAGAGCTAATAAAAATGCATCTTTCAGAAGGCTCCCTTTCCACCAGTTTTCTGCAGTAAGGCAAATTTAAATTAATGTTGCACTAAAGCGCTGCTTTGCTATTAAAAACAATGAATGGGTCTGGGTATATTTCCAATGACCTGCTGCGAACATGGTATATGCTGCATTAGTAATAAATTGCCAGCAGATGATGGTGCTGTGAAATACGATGGAGGCAGCTCAGGCTTTTGCTTTTCTTCATCCCAGTGTCACTGGAAAGGGCACTTTTCAATGGCTTTTTCCCCAACAACTGGAGCTCAAAGCCCACAGGATTCAACCCTGCCATGGTTGTCAAAGCATTGCCATGGTCCCCTTCGCTGAGCCAGTGCTTCAGCCTCAAGCAGGGGCCACACAGGGAAATCTGGGGGCTCAGGAATGAGCAGCATCCAACATCTCAAAACCAAGCTTGTTATTTTCCTCTGCTGGTACTCCGACAGCCAGATCCCCATTGCAAGACAAACCTGGCTTTATAATTAGATGGATACAGAAAAGTCTCATGGTAAAAACCTGTCAGGCTTTTTTTGATACGCTTCTGTGATGACAGCCACATGGATCAAGAGAGGAGACTGCAACATCAGCACCATCTCTTTGTTACATGTTTGTACAGCACCTGACACGAGGGGCTGAACCATCCCAGAGGAGAAAAGCTCCGGTGGTGGCAGGGTCTCCAGAGGTCCCTTGCTGCTGTCCGCCCATGACCCAGACAAGACAAAACCATCATGTCTGGTCAACTCTGCTAACCCAAGATCTTCCCAGATTCTCAGCCTGTCAAGAAAAGAGGTTAATACAGCACCAGCTCCACAGTCACATCTCTGTGCAGTCATACACCCAGTATCAGAGATCCTTGGGGTGAAGAAGAGCCCAGGGTCAATCCTTGTTCAGTGTGACTCATTGGAAAGCCTTCCACCCAGTGCAGGACCTGATCTTGGCACTCAGTCTGCTGCCCTAACTCAGCTACAAATCAGTGTTAGACATAAATGTTTCTTATCTCTATTTAATTATTAAGGCAGCATGTAACATCACTGTAGAAAGATCATATTGATATACGTCTGGATGCAACACAGCCCTCCCTAAATCACACTGAAAGCTGATTTCCCTTCCTTCTGTATGGCAGATTACTTCAGGCTTGGTACCGGTACATACAGAGAAAATTTGTTACCCTTCTGGAAAACTCAACAGGCTCTTGGCAAACCAGGTTTGGTACTTTAATCATCTTGATGGCACCATCTGCCTGTCTACCAAAGCGCAGCAGGAGAACCACTCCACCACCCTGCACACAGACCCCCTCTGTGGCTGCAGGGCCCTGGCACAGCTGGGTCTGCATCTCTCACCCCACCTGAAATGCTTCCAAGCTCAGCTCAGGTTGTGGGAGGATGTGGGGAATGGGAGTTCAGAGCTCCTGGAGGGCTCTGCCATGTCTCCAGCAAGACTTCTGCTCTGTGGCTGAGGGCAGTGCTGCTGCCTCGTGCCCAGGAAGCAGCCAAATGCTCAGAGGAAAAGCAGAGGAGTCAAAAATGCTGAAAAAGTCCAGCTGCCTGAGGCACTGCTGCTGGTGTGCGCAGCTCCTCAGCACCTCAGCAGCGCACAGAGGATGCGAGAAACACCGCCGCAGAGCTCGCTGGCTTTTGACCGTCGCTTGTAGCTGTGTGAGGCTCTGATATGAGGCATCCTCAGCTGCCCTGTGAGGCAAGATCTGCCCCCTCCTAACGCAGCTCAGTGCTTCTCCAGCAGACAAAAGCAAAAAGCTATGGGAGGACCTTACCTGCAGGGCCAGGATGGGCTGCAGGGGCTGGAGTAGAGCCTTAGGGAGGGATCTTACACATCTACTCTGTTCTGTTGAGACCCCACTTGGAGTCCTGTGTGCAGTTCTGGTGTCCTCAACATAAAAAGGACTTGGAGCTGCTGGAACAAGTCCAGAGGAGAGCCACAAGGATGATCAGGGGACTGGAGCACCTCCTGCGTGAAGACAGGCTGAGAAAGTTGGGGCTGTTCAGCCTGGAGAAGAGCAGGCTGCATGGAGACCTCATAGCAGCCTTGTAGTATCTGAAGGGGGCCTATAGGGATGCTGGGGATGGACTCTTCATTAGGGACTGTAGTGATAGGACAAGGGGTAACGGGTTCAAACTTAAGCAGGGGAAGTTTAGATTGGATATAAGGAGGAAGTTCTTTACTGGGATGGTGGTGAGGCACTGGAATAGGTTGCCCAGAGAAGGTGTGAATGCTCCATCCCTGGCAGTGTTCAAGGCCAGGTTGAATGGAGCTTTGAGCAACCTGGTGTAGTGGAAGGCCCCTGGCAGGGGGGTTGGAACCTGATGATCTTAAGGTCTTTTCCAACCCAAACCATTCTGTGATTCTATGAAACTGGTGACACGCTGCAGCACAAGCAAAGGAGCATTGGCCAGACTTACAGGAGCATGGCTGACACACAAGTCCTGGCTGCTACCCTGCAGATGTGTTGGCGAGCATCTGCTGCCAGCTGCTGTAATGGTGAAAGGACCCTCACACCAATGCCCATGTGCTGGGTCTCTGCCTTGCCCCAGCACAGGATGGCACCACATGGGACCTACAGAAAGCCAGACTGACCCTAGCACCAAGGCAATGCACAGGAGCAGGCGGCAGTGCCTGGCTTCCTCCCGCTCAG
Organism: Ara ararauna; assembly: GCA_028858755.1. Taxonomy (NCBI): domain Eukaryota; kingdom Metazoa; phylum Chordata; class Aves; order Psittaciformes; family Psittacidae; genus Ara; species Ara ararauna. Next base: position 24,159,893 of record CM054379.1, read on the forward strand.
CATTAATCAGTGCTTTCCTGAGTCACAGACATAGCTTTGTCTGCGGGATATCAACTATGAGATGCAGGCATTAATTCAGCTTGGGAGCACTGAATGACTCAGACTGCAATGAAAACACCACAGGGCAGGAATGAGATGTAGGGCAAATTCACCCCAGGGGTATCTCTCAATGGACTTTAACTGAGGATAAATTTAATTTGCAGAACTGAAGCATATTTTATTTACTCTTTCTCAGTAGCGTTTTAAATTGCAATATTCAAATAGATAACCAAGAGGCTCTTAATGGGTTGCATTTATTGAAAGAGAGTATGATTTAAATTCCTCAGCCTTGGAGTTCCAGGCATATTTTTGCCCCCCAAGTGAATTCTCTGCTGAATTTCTGTGTTGCACTGAGGTATGAAAATCTGAATTCACCAAATAAACAGACAAGATGATGCAGCGCTGCTATTAGGATTCCTGCGACCCTGCCAGGGATTCTGATGGAAGATGCCAGGAAGTCTCAATGGAAAAGCAGGATGCAGTAGCCCTATGTGCTTTTAGGAGTTCGTAAAGACAGAGCTGTCTCATGCGTCATGAGGCTCCCAAAGATGGGTGTAGGTTATAACAGCCCTTGAGGTCCATTTAACTCTGCTGCCAAATGTCTGCCTGGGAGAAAGGGAAAATACATGTTGATGGTTGGAAAAATATTGAGGAAAAGGACTGGAAACGCTGAGCCATGTGGACTGCAGCCTGAGCTCTCTCAGTGCAGCAATACTTCATTGCAATCAATTAATGTTTCATCATCATTTCTGGTGCAGGGAAGGGAGGCTGTAAGGAGCCCAGGCTCAGTTCTGGGCTCCACTCTCCGCTCTCTGTGTGCTTTGAAACATCGTCTCATGTCAGTACAACAGAACTTCAGTGCTCTGTTGTCTTCTGAGCAGGTAGGCTGTGTGCTGGGGGATCCCAGGGAAGAATCACAGGATCATAGAATCACAGGATTCTTTGGGCCTTCAGGGTCACCCACTTCCAGCTCCCCTGCCATGGGCAGGGACACCTTCCACCAGACCAGGTTGCTCACAGCCCCAGTCAAGCTGGCCTTGAACACTGCCAGGGATGGGGCAGCCACAGCTTCTCAGGACAACCTGTACCAGTTCCTCACCACCCTCACAGGGAAGAACTTCTGCCTAACTTCTCATCTCAATCTCCCTTCTGTCAGGTTAAAGCCATTCCCACTTGTCCTGTAACTACAGACCCTTATAAAGAGCCCCTCTCCAGCTTTCTTGTTGGCCATGGAAGCTGCTCTAAGGTCTCCCCATAGCCTTCTCTTCTTCAGGCTGAACAAGCACAGCTCTCTCAGCCTGTCTTCATAGCACAGGTGCTCCAGCCATCTCTGTGGTCCTCCCATTGCCTGCTTTAACAGACCCATGTCTTTGCTGCACTGAGGACCCCAGAGCTGAATGCAGTACTTCTGGCGGGGTCTCACCACAGTGGAGTAAAAGCGCAGAATCAGCTCCCTCGACCTGTTGATCACGCTGCTTTTGATGCAGCCCAGGACACAGTTGGCTTTCTGAAGTTGGGTGAGGAGCTGGTGGGGGTTGTGGAGCAGCTCAGGTGCCTGAGAGGATCCCTGTGGTCCCCGCAGGGATGGCTGCAGCGATGGAGGGGAGCAGCCAGTATTTTGGCCATAGCTTCTGCCCATGGAAGCTGATGTCTGGAAGCTGGAGGGAATCCAGGTGTCCGTACATTACTAGAGAAGCCCCAGCAGCAAAATCTGGGGAAAGATCTGTGAAAATTCCTTCTGAAAGAAAAGCCTCATGCTGGAGGGTACATCTGGATCCCATTTTCTCTCCATCATCTCTGGCAATGCACCAGACTGTTGGAAAGCTCCCCCTAGCCCTCCCAGCCTGTGAAAGACAAGGAGATAGATCTGGCTATGTTTTCATAGACTAAAGTCTAGGATGCGACCAGGGACTGAAACTAAGTTGGGGGAAGAAGTTGAGAGACCTGCGTGTCCCTCAGAGGGAGCTGCATTGGCCTTTGGAGAAGCTCACTTACATGAGGGGTCATTTGGCCATGTCTGCCCCAAAATGGCACTGCTGCAACAGAGGGGAGGTTTTGTGATTAAAATGACACAGGTTTTATACCAGGTTTGATTTTCTTGTATCACCAGTGGTTGCGCCTTTTCCTGTCCTACACCCCCCGCAGGGATAACGCAATGTGTGACTGCAGGGGGAACCAGACAGGACAGCAGGGATAACATGAGAAATCACACTAACTACTGCACTACTGGGAGGGAAAATCATAGGACAGTAGAATGGTTTGGGTTGGAAGGGACCTTAAAGATCATCTACCCTTTTCTTTGGTTCATAATATAAAGGTGCAAAAAGCTACATCCCATTTGTACACTGAGTCAGTCTTACCCCTTTCTTCCACTCCTTCACCTTGGTTTCTACCAAACGCTTTTTCTCTTATTTGATAGATCCAAAACTGAGCCCTCCCCAGCCAATGGCATTGCAGGCTGTGGAGCTGTCCCTGCTCCGACAAACTTCTGGCTCTTCCATCTGTTGGTCTGTCTCTCCCAGTCACTCCAAAAAGCCATCCAGGTTCATCCCTTGCTCTGTTCTCATTTCTCCCTTCTTCTCCTGACTGTTTCTTTGGCACATGCATTCACCGTGAGGAAAAATCCCCCGGTTTTTCCAGTAAACCTCAAGACAGAACCCAGGCTGAAGCCAAAGCTGTCACACAAAATGTCAGGATAGTGTCCTGGATGGTGCAGATCCTCGCACAGAAAGGATGCTCAGGATCCTGGGTGCAGCACAGCTCCCAGGGCAGTGGCTTGAGAAAAAACAGCGTGCACCATAACCCTGGAGAATTCGCTGCCCATGGTAGTAATGAAGCAGCGTCATTACCAGCTTGAAGTAACCTGCTAATATACACAGTGCTTTTAGCAAATGAGCTTGCTATAGCTAATGCCTTTAGTGGCTGGCTCACCACCTCTGCCCAAGACATCTCCAGAACAGACAGCCCAAGTTTTTGCCCTTTCTGCGCTTTCTTTTCTATATCCACTTACAAAAGAAAGCAGGTACATTGCCTGTACATGCATTCTTTGCTTTGTAAGCTTTATGATACAAGTTACATACCCCCATTTCTGCTTGAAGCTGTACCAGCACAGGGCACCTCTGTGGCTGCTGACATGTCATAAGCATGGGTCCAGATATTCCCAGCAGGAGGGAAAGGGGAGGGGCATACATCCCTGTGGGCAAGCCAAGCTGGTGGACTCATAACTCTGTTTTTCATCTGCCCCAGGAGGAATGTGCTCGCCTGCTGTCCTACCTTAGGGAATGCTGGAAAGGGAAAACTGAGTTTGTTTGCCAGTCCCTTATTATCTCTTACAACAAAATGCTTCTGGAGGAAACACTGTCCCACAAAGCATTCCCAGGGGTCACACTTTACATGTGTGACCCAAAACACATTAAATTGCATTGTAGTTGTGTGGTGGGGGCTACGGTAAGCCCGTGGATTCCCTGACTGAAGGCATGAAGTTAGAACTCAGTCTTGAAGATGTTAAAGTGTATCCTTGAGAAATGAGGTACCGAAGGCATGCGAGTGGGAAAACAGAAGATATCCGAGTGGGAAAGTAGAAGGCATCCAAATGGGAAAGTAAAAGGAGTGTGGAGGAGCGAGTCAGATAAGGGGAGCAACTAGCAACAAAGGAAGAACTTGGCAAAACAATGGACTTATGTAATGCAGTAAAGGGTTATCCAATAATGTACCGTTGCTAACTAGTATTAACCAATGGCTAAAAGACACGTGTGCTAGAAAAGATATATAAGTAGTGGTTCGTAGTAATAAAGCATCTATCTATTTTTTCTTCCTACTAAGTCACCGAAAATACGTGTGTGTGTGATTTTTGGCTGTCTAGACAACGACATCATTGGGGCTCAAGGACATAAACTGCATTCACTGAAAACACAACATGCTGCTTCTGCACAGCTCCAGCACTGTATGGTACAGTCATGCTGAGATGGTCTCTGGCAAAAGGATTCATTTTTGAGGGGGCTTCTGCATCTGCCCCTGTGCTTTTTGTACCTAGCAACACACAGGTCCTCATTCACAGCTACATCTTCTCTGTGTTATGGACCAGCCCATCATAAATAAATGCTAACTTTCTGCTTTATGCTTTCCTGTTATCCCATGTGTTTATTTGTTTGCACTCACCTTGGAGAGTGGAATGAAAAAGCCAGATTCAGTCTGTGCTCAGTTACACAACTGGAGTCTGGAGCTGTACCCCTTGGGGTTCCAGCAGGCCCTGAGCTTGGCTGGGCAAGGTCCTGCATGCTCCAGGAGGCGGCTCCTGCTTCCCAAACGGCTTTGATCTCCAGTCAAGGCAAAAAAACAGGTTTTAAAGTGCTCTACAAAAGTACCTCTGGGGGTATCTAGCCCCAGCATGAAAGCATTTCATCTGGATTTCCGGCATGGCAGGGGAACGGCTATGTTTCAAACGCAGCCATGAATAATGCAGTTCTCATTAATTTGCCTGACATCATAAGGTCTCGTGCTGATTTAAGCCCGATGAGCTGCCCTCCATTCTAACCACCACTGCTTCAAGCAAAAAAGCGACAACCCGGGAGAATCCCCTGTCCCTGGGCCGGGAGAGGCTGCTGCAGGGCAATAGCTGCAGCCTCAAAGAGGTCTCCCCTGCGCTGTTCAGTGGGTGGCGCTGGTGATGATCGATCGTGGGTGCCCGGGGTATGGCAGTGGGAGCAGGGAGCACGGGGACCAGGAGCCCACTGCTAGGAAGGAGAGAGCTTGTTCCCTCGCCCTATCTCACTTCCAGCCACAGGATCCCGCCTCTTCCTCACACCAGTCCCACCACAAGCAAAGCTGATTGATCTCATTCACCTGCCCCCAAAATAAGTTCTGCTGCTGCTTTAGTGAATCAGACTGTCCCACAGGGCTCTGGGTAAGCAGAGGGCTTCCCACTGGCTGCCTAAGGCTGCACCACGGAACAACTGCCTTGGGATGAGAGCTAATCCCTTCCTCATCCTCTTCTGCACCCCCAAGTGCAGCTTTGCTGTTTGTGCTGCTCCGCCACCTGCCACAGACCCAGCTCTTCATCACACGGCTGTCACCTCTGTCTGCTGGCACCATTCCCTATGGAAAATCATCTCCACGGCCTGAAGCTACCAGGATAAGGCCCTCAGCTCCAACATTTGCCCACGGGCAGTGGGAACTTCACCCATGCCTGGGGGACAGCAGCACGGGGACATGCACACCCGGTGTCTGAGCTAAGGAAGGCGAGGTCTGATCTGAGGTTTCAGCCCACCCCTGTGCAATGCCCACCCTGGCCACCTCTCTCCTTGTCAGCCTCTCCTGCACCAACAGTATTCCCAACCACCAAGGGTATTCCCAACCACAGACCCTTGCCCTCAGCCCACCTTCAGGTCTCCTGAGAAAAGTATTTTGGTGTTGTCTAGGGTGGTCTTTGCATTGCAAATCGAAGGAATGGCATTTTTTGCACAAAGTATATTGAATGAGAGTGGGAAACAGGCAGGGGGCTGCTGGGCAGGCTGGCAGCACAGCCGTTGGGTGGCTTGGTGGGGCACTGAGGTAAGACAACCTATTGAGAAGCTGCTGAAGGCTGCAGGGGATTTGTAAGGACCATTCCTAACCCCACAGTGGCTTGAAGTCCAGGCAGCACTAAGGGAAGGAAAAGTCACCTCACACTTCTTTGCCCACAGTCATGCTTGTGCCTGATAATTTAGCCCAATACAAACCCCCAGCCGGATCCAGTTCAAGCATTTGATTTCACTCCAAGGGACAGAGCTTTCTGCCTCTCTGCAGGCATCAAGATCCCAGGGACCTTGATCCTTGGGGTGTTTTGCATCATCACTCAGGCATGTTCAAATGCTTGCTTCACATCCAACCTCCTCTGCGCTTCCTCGCTGTGTATGAGGCATGGTCCTACTGGATGCACATCCACCCAAGGACACCAAAGTGGTAGCTCAGCTGGTGTGACTTACAGGAGTGGCCCTTCAGTCAGATGATTTCCTTTTATTTACAAACATGAATGAACTAAGCTTCACAACAGCTCAGCAAGCCTGAAGTCTCATTAGCCTCCTTTTAAACAGGATGGGATGTGAGTGAAAAGCCACACATGCAGAGTGCTGGAGCAAGGCCACAGCAAATGGAAGAGGACAGCAGGACCTAAGACTCCAAGAGATTCCCCAGGGCAGCTCCGAATCCCAAACTCAGGAAGTGGGAGCAATGAGGCTGTGGTGATGCCCCGTGTGCCAGGGCTCATACCTGCTGCTGAGAATCTATGTTCCTTCTGGAGCTGTCTCTTCAGAGGAATTGTGACCTCTCAATGAAGTACAGAAGCCACAGACTGAGCAACGTGAAAAGGCAAAATATGAAACTGTTGCTCTACTTTGTCCATTAATGACACAGATGTGTCGCGGACAAAATAGGTTATGCACTAAAAGATATGTACAAACAGAAAGGAAGGAATCACTGCTGAACAAACAACTTTTATTTCTGAACTTCTGACTTCCGCTTAGGTGTTGTCCATGTCTGGATTTTACATAGCTAACTTGGACACACAAGCCAAGACTTGCGTATACAGAAATTCTCTTTCAATCTACTTCTCATTTCATTTGCCCTTTACTCAGCTCCCCCACTGCCTGTCATCTCACTGCAGGAAAACCAGGGCATAGTCCATGAAATTAAACAGTAAGAATTAATGAGGAACCTTTAGGACAAAAAGATGATCATTTGTCTGGCAGACACTCAAGCCATAGCATTTACCACCTCCGAGGACAAATCTGACATTACAGTTCCATCCTAAAAACAGATGGGCTGTTTCACTATCCCTTAGTCTCACTGCCAGTTCACAAACCTAAGACCACCCATGCATTGTATGACCCTGTGTCTGCATCCTTTTTTAGCAAAAATCATTCCTCATGAGGAATGAGTCACACACACAAAGACCCAGATGACATTCAACTAACTGGCTAATAAATTATACAGTGCAAGATACAGATGCCTCTAATCTGCTAGGCTGAGTCATCCTGATGGGTAGATTTATCACAGCCTGTCTGAAGTTTCTATTACTAGCACCAACTGTACAAAGCAAGGGTTTGCCATTGCCTTCCACCGAGTCACCTGAAGCTCTTGGGAGTGAATGCCTTTACACAGCAAGCTGCATCAGTGACATGGCATCTGGTCAGCAGCTGGTAACAAGTGCCACAACAGTTGAATCTGGGCCCAGTGTTCTTCAGTATTTTCATGGGCAACCTGGTTGATGCAACTAGAGTGCTCTCAGCAGATTTGCAGGTGGTACTGAATGGGGGGGAATGGCCGACATGCCAAATGGTGGAGCTTCGATCCAAAGGCAGCTGGAGACACACATGGACTAGGCCAGCAGATCCATCCTGCAGACCAGCAATGAGAAGCATGAGTCCTGCCTCTGAGGTAGAACAACCCCAGGTGTCAGCACAGGCTGGGAACTAGCAATCTGAAAGGGGCTGGGGTTACACACTTGTAATGTAGGAGTGGCCTACATTAGGAGAAGTACAGTCAGCAGGTTAAAGCATATCAGTGTCCCTGTAGATGTGATGCCTGGCCACTTCAAAATTCAAAAGGGAAGCAGAAGAACTGGGAAGCATCCATCAGAATGCTCCCACTATGGTTAGAGGCCTAAAGCATGCCACCTACACAGAGAAGCTGAGGGAGTTCGGCTTGCTGAGTCTGGCAAAAAGAAGGATAAGAGGCAATCTAATAGAAACCTACAATTCCATGAAGGAGAGTTACAAAAATGGTGGAGCAGCTTTTCTGGCAGTAACAGGTGATACAGTGAATGGCAACAGCCAAAAGCTCTGGCTTGGGGAAATTTTCTATATCAGTGCAGTGTAGAGAGATGGTGGGCTCTCCATCCCCATATCATTTCATGATATGGTGAGGTAGAGTCACACATGACCTAATCTAGTGTCAGGAATAGTCCTGCCCCAAGCAAGGAGTTGGACTACAGCCCTCCAGAGGTTGGTTCCAACCCATGCTTTAATGGTCTGTGATTCACAGAGCTGACTGTATTTATTTAACCATTGAAAACAGCAGCTCTACAATCTCCTCAGCCTGTTGACCTGGAGAGAAAGTTAGCATTGCTGAGAGACTCCCTGTGTCCCAGGAGAGAGCAGGAGACACTGAACAGTAAACCCTCTGCACGGGCAGTGAACTGATAAGACAAACCCAGCCAAACCAAGCAGGTGGACTGTGTTTCTGCAACAGAGAGAAATTAAAATCATTTTGGATTCTGTTCTGTCTCACCCAAGGGGAAATCTCTCCTCAACCACAAATGATGACAACCACTTAAACTTGGGCATATGAGCCAGGCTTATCCGAAAATCACCAAAGGAGGGTTTTCCATACCCTCTCACACACTGGACCATCCTTGGCCATCCGCAGGTGTAGCCCATCTTTGATGCTTCTGAGGAAGTCAGGAAAAGACCCAGAATACATTCAGCTTTGCGCACCAAGGTGCAACTCTCGACTGGCGTTTGTGGGTTGCCAGCTGAAGTAAGGGATTCAGGGTCTTGGGGTAAAGTATAGATCTTATGGTTACCTTGAAGGCAATGCTGATGGCCCAGTTTTCCTCAAAGCCCATGAAGGAAGGAGCTAAGCGCAGGCCACAGGGATCTAGAGATTCAGAGACAGACAGGACCAACATGATTTTACAGCGAGACCTGTGCAGACAACAGCAGCAGCACAGCTCTACCTGCCACCATGTTTGTGATTGTGCTGTAGCAATCAATGGTAAGGACACAACGCCTCTTCCTGACACTTCTATTGTAAATGTTTGATGAAGGAAAGAGAGATTCTGATTTGCATATGCTGGGGCTGAAATAGATACGCAATCATTTTGAAAGATGAGTGTATGCACATGAAAGCACCCACGCAGGCAGTTAAACCTCCCATCCAAGGAGAGGTGAGCCTGGCGCTGATTGTGTTCATGCGGTAACATTTCCATGGAATTGTTTTTCTTGGATGAAAAACACAAACAACTGTTTCAACGCGCTTCATTTTAACGTCCATTTTATTGTAATTATCTTGACATTCTCATCTTGCTTTGGCACTACAAACACCTGTGCTTGCAAACCCTAGGCAACATAGATAAAAAGAACATCTTGTTACAACGTCTACAGAAAATGAGGCTGGTGCAAAACACGATACTTGCAGCTTTTCAGCTCCCGTGTATCCACACACAAATCAATAACAAACGTTACTTATCCGAAGTGTTAAGTCTTTCTGTGTTCATCATTACTGTTCATATGTCACAGGTACACAGAAAGGATGTGCTGCTACAGGGTAAAAGTCTTCACTGGAGCAACAGTCACACTTACTACGTGTTTCCTGTATAACTTTGAGTAAACCACTTAATCCTTTCACCTTCTTATCACCTATAGTATACTACACCCATAATATCAAAAAGTAGAAATAACTCCTGTTCCACAAGAATAACATAGAGAAAATAACAACCTTGTACTTAGGTACGCAAGGATAGGTGGCTAAAGCCACAAATATTGTCCATTCCTAACCTTTAAATAAGCCTTTAAATTCCTACTTTTTTGGATATGGACTGTAGAACTTCCAAAGAGCACAGTCCATGTGGTAGATTCCATAAACAGGTGTGGGAAACAGATTGTCTAAAAACAAAATCAAGGAAATAATATTATCTTCATTTTCAGGTAAGTAGCTGAGATGCAGCTCTTTTAAGAATCCTGCCTTCATCAGGTGAAGACTCTATAGTAGTGGTGGGAAGTTAACCTAGAGCCCCTGAGTTATCAGTCTTTTAAGTACACAGCCTCCAGCAGGATACACAGGAAAGGAAGACAAGGTGGCATCCCAAGAATTTTGGATTGTAACAGGAGTCAGGAGGGAAAACTGTTCTTTCACTTGCCTTTATTGTCAGATCCAGTAAAAAGCAGTGGACAGAAATCCTCCTAAACTCTGTTTAAGCTAAGGATTTAGAAGATGAGCAGCAAGTGGCCGATCCCATTACTGGACTTAACACTTGGAAAAAAATTATTTGGAAAAAAGTTGTTGCATCTCTGTAGGTCCTGTCACCACTCAGAGGAAAAGAAGGGGTGGCCCTGCGCATGAGGTTGTAATCAGATGCACAGCTCTGACATGGGCTGAGAGAGGCCTGGAGGTTCAAGTGACCCTGTTCCAGGAACAAAGTATTAGGTTAGATCTGCAGAAGAAATGCTGACAGAAAAGTTGACTTCAGTAATATTTGGTACTTCAACACACAACTAGACACCTTAGGGACTAACACCTAGGCCTTTTTGGCTTATGACAGGAAAAGCCCCACCCAGGAACAATCTGGACAAACGGAAAGAAAACAGCATATAAAGTCTCTCCCCTAGAAAAAAAGAGAAAAAGGGTTGAGCCTCAGGGTAATGAGGCAACTGCAGTGTGTCAGGTGTGGGTGAGAGCACAGCCCATGACTTTTTGTGTTGTCCCTTTAGAATCATGGAAGTTGGTGGAAATGGCTGCGGTGGAAAATGTAAGAGAACTGAGCTCTCATCACCTTCCTGCACACTGCTCTAAGGTGGCACTGCCATCATGGTAAAGGGATTTCCTGGAGTCCTGAACATCTCAAGCCACAGCTTGTGGCCATTGCCCCTGGCTGCCACGGCCAAGAAGAGCTGGGCTCTGTTGTCTTCACAGCTCCCTCTTGAACAGCAGGGCCAACACTGGGTGCAGTATTTCAGGTGTGTCCTCACCAGTGTTGAGACTAAATGGATAGTGTATTTCCTTGACCTGCTGGACACATTTCTCCTAATGTAGCCCATTATACATAAATGTATGTGATTTCTTTAATTTGCAATGAGAGCATCTTGCTATTTACACACAAATCTACATACACCACAGATATTTTTTGCTCAGTTTACCATAGAAGAAATGACTTGTCTCTGTGGGAATTACAGGAAGAGTATTGGGTGACTGCCAGTGGCACTGCGTGATGCTGCCTGTGTCCTCATCATGAATGGATGGATCCCAGAGGACAAGTGCATTTTCAACAAAGTAAACTGGCAGAGCTTTCAAGCACTTCTTGTCTCATGTCAGAGGTTTTTCTATGGGAGATGTGGGATGATTTCTGAGACAGAGAAAAGACTGTTGTGACTGTGTACCTGGGACTGGAAGGAGCAAGGGAAAACTACCCTCCCAAAATGAATACCCAAACTGATTTTTTTTGTTGTGGACTTTATTTATTTGAGAAGCTCTGTGGCCGTAGTGGCAGAATTGGGTGGAAATAATTAAAAGCATTGCCACGAATGGCTTAGGGTCACAACCTGCTATAGGAAAAACATTTCATTGTCAGTCTTCTGTTGCATTGAAATATAAGAGCTAAGCTTTTGACAAACAGCTTTTCTTGGGATGGAAAAATGAAAAGCACGTATTGCTTTGGAATCTGTATGTAATCTGTCATGGCAAAGCTGATAATAAGAAAAACATGTCCCCAGAATGTTAAGGAAACACGAGGAGTCATGGCTCTAGTGCCTCTCAGCTGGACATTCTAGTGACACTTTCATTCTGCTTATTCACCCTTACAGAAAAATATCTTCTAAGCCTTGAAAACCAAGGTGCTGGGATAAACTACAAAGGGCCGGCAGCCACACACGAGGAGGACATTATCTCAGCTGGCATCCCTGGTGGTTGGTGCCACTTCCAGGAACAACTGGAGATGTAAAGTGACTCTTTGTAAGAAGCGAGGGTGGCGCTTGAAGTGAACCAATGGGAAGTAAAGAATGACGCCACTGAAAATGAACAGGATGATGTAGAGGATCTCAAACTGGGGTTGATCAATGATGGGAGCTAACACCAGGTACACAGCTGCCATCAGCACAATTATGGGGATGATAATTGGGACCTGTGAAAGCAAAAGATCAGCATAAAGACTCAATGTAATACTGGACCACTGTGGGTCTGGACAACCCTAAAACTTCCGCAAAAGGCTTTTTAGTTGAAACCCTGGTGCAATCTGAGGTATTAACCACAAATCCCAATTAGTCCAGACATCCTGTTTCCCAGCCCATCCCCACTCCAAGGCTGAACATCCCTGCAAGAGCTACACCACCATCACACACCCTAACCCCTGATCTTCCCTGCCCTCCTAGACTTGAAGATGCAAACTACTGGTGTTAGTGCCAGGTCTGTTCTTGCTCTCCCTACTGCCTTGCATCCAAAAGCTGAACTGTAGACAAAACACTGCAACGTGTATGAATCACATAACTGAACTTTAGCATCCTTGGGCAAAAAGGTTTTTTTATTTTTGGATAGATGGACAGGCAACCTCAGAAGCTATTTCTGTAAGTCTGTTCAGAAAGCATTTAAATTTAAACTTGAAGCCATCCTCCTTCTGAGGCTCCTGAATGCAAAAGACAATGATTTCACAACAACGTGAAAAAATGAATGTTCAAGATGGAATTTTCCATTTTTTCCTTTGTGCCTTTTTGCCTAGTAACTGGAAGACTTTACAGCGCATTGCTGTTCTCTGTCATGCTAAGCCACACAGGACACTCAATATAGCTTCACACAGTTCGGGAGTATCAGCCTGTGATCTACATCCTGAAGGAACCCCTGAAAATGAGGATGCTCATTCAGCTTGTCTCAGGGAAAAGTCACTGTCCTGCATTCACTTCCTCAGTCACAGAGGAAGCACTGCAGCTTGACTTGCTCTGGGCACCAGGGGGAAGAACAGGTAATTCCTGATTTCCTTCCATTTAGCTGTTTTGTGGGGAGCAAACATGTCCCCTGGACATCTCAAAGGACTTGGGGCATTCTTTTGTCCTCTGCAAGGCTCTTACACCTGGGCTACCTTCTGAGGAGTGCAACCAAGTTCTCAGAGCATAAGCAGTAGATCACATTGTTGGTCAGAATCGTTCTCCATTTTTCTTACATCTGTTATAAAAGGATATGGTAGATATATTTTCCGCAGTGAGGGGGCAGTGTACTATTAGCTTATCAAGACAAAGAAACCAACCTTGACTTAGGCTGGTATAGTCACAGTATCTTGCCCCTTGTGGACAAAACATGAAATTAAAAAAGTAAGGACAACCACACTAAATCTGTAAGCAACCAGCCCCAGTGCTCGTTCTCTCCTCATAATGCTCTGTAAGTTATTTGGGCAATATAGGAAAAGGGTTTGAGGGGTTTATGTTATTACTTCACCTTGTAAGATCTTGGCAGTTCCGGTTTCTTGATTTTTAAGTACAGGAGACCAGAAATAGTCATGCCATAGAAAAACCATGCGATAAAACTGGAAGAAAAAGGAAAGAAAAAAAAAAGACAAAAAAGACAGCATTACATTTGCGGTGAGATCATTCAGGAATGTCAAGCCTGCCTTGCAGATCCCAGATGTTTACATCTCCAATTAAAAAGGAGAATATTGATATAAATGCAGTAGTTCTTCCATTCATTTCCTTTCCAGCACAAACAATGAGCATTTCAGAATGGTCTAAATATTATAGATTCATTTCAATATGAGGATGGATCACATCCAGTTAAGTATATAGTGACAGAAGCATCCATGCATTGCAAAAATGCTGGCTCTTAAGCTCTTCCTTTTCTTTCTTTCCCCTCTCCCCAGTGTTGGTTAGAAAACAATAGCTCCTGCTCAAAAAAACATTAAAAGAAAATACTTCTAACCAATTCAAAACCCAGGATGCAAGCAGAAATGCCACATGTACGTACCTGAAAAAGTTCACGATGGTGGTGAAGTTTCCTGACATTATCATTATTAAAGACATGGCAGATGTAAACAGCAGAGCAGGGGAGGGTGTGAGGCATCGCACGTGAGCCATAGACAGAATGTCTGGCTGAAAGCCAAAAAAACCCAATATACCATCATATCATGTACTTGGAGATCCTTACTCATCCACCTCTGCTGCTGGTGGGAGCTCTGCCTGCGGCCAGAGCCACTCGTGATCATCAAATAAGCACAATATAAAAGCCGTTCAAATCTGAGGAGTGTAAACATGGAAAATCCCTCAAGGATGTTTTCACTGTGTCTCACTGATTTCATATCAAATATGCTCAGTTTAGCCAGGCAAGATGAGGTTTTCAAACTAGTAATGCAACAGACTAAGGCTGAGTCAAATCAGAGCTTTCCTGATGATCATCGGGACTTTGTCCCACTGTTCTGCCCTCCGTCACATCTCTCTGGGACTTGGCTTTTCTAGGGCTGACTGGAAAATAAGACAAGGACTATTCTAGAAACATTTATCAATTAAGTCACCACAAAGCAAACCAGGATTTGTTCCAGAACATGGAGAGAATTATTAGCCTCTTTATTACTTGGTTTATTGGAAAAGCTTAATAAGAAAGGCTTTTTTTTTTTTTAATTTCCAACCAAAATATCATGCAAGGACTCCTGCTAGAGCTGAGTGTCTGAGAAACAGTACAGGCATTCAGCTCTTAGTCTGGCATGGTCAAATTCAGAACATCTGTGAACTGCTTAGCACAGGGCTTGCCACAATACAGCAGGCACTGTCAGCAGTAAGAGAAGCTGTGGAACCAGTAGCCACCAAAAACAGTAATCATCTAAACCAGTAACCACCCACTCAGTCATATCCACCAACTTGGTCATCCATATACATAAAAGATTCCCTCCTATGCACAAAGAGTGAAGCTGGTGCACAATGCCGCCCTTTGCACTTGGAGCCGAAATACCAGACTGTGTGGGGAGGAAGGACTAAAGAAGCAGAAAGGTCCAGAAGGAACAGAACATGCCTACTCAAAACAGAGGAGGAGAATTCAGCTCAGCCCAAGCACTGAGAGGGAGAAGTGTGGGAGTGGTGTGTCTGTGGGTAAGTAGGTCCTTACCAGCAGGTGGAGTGGGGCAGTAGCTTATATGCCCAGGTACCAGCAACTGGGAAGACTGGGATACAGGGGCTGCTACTGGGCAGACTGACTGTCTGAGCCCATCTGCTGGAGGGTCCCACATTGTACATGCATGTATATATATATAGATATATTTTCCACTAACAGTCCCCTGTTCAGTTAGAGAGGGGAACAAGATAAACCCCTTGGTGCTGTTTGTGCTAGTGGTTGTGTGAGCACTGAGCATGCCTGCAGGTGTAGATCTGTGTGCCCTGATGTCTGTATATGCATGTATACATATATATGTGTGTATATATCTGTGTATATATATATATATGTTGTATACTTGTGTTTGTGTTCCTACTGGGAATACATGCTGAACCTATCAGTTTGACCATGGAGCATGGAGCTGTAGCAGCCTGGCCTCTACTGGACTCCCGGATTTGGCTCCACCTAGCAAAACCAATTAAAAACTCCAGCTAGGTGAGATGTAAGGCTCAGTGCCACCTTGTAACTGCTGTGAAGCTCGAAAAGCCTGGAACACCCCTGAGACCAGCTTTTGTAGTCAGTATTGTATGCAAAGGCAGTTTGCCAGTGCTGACCTACTTTCCCAGTGCAAGCAAGGGCGCTTTGCAACATGAAGTCATGGCTGGGTTTCCTCTCCCTGGCAGGTATATTGGCTAGGCCCCCCCAAAGCCTGTGCCATGTGCTTCAATACATCAGTATTTCGTTTCAAATCAGTTCTTACAATTCAGGCTAGATGTAATTATGTATCTTTCTGAAATGACGTGGCTGAAGAAGAAAGTCAGGAAACAACATACCTGACATTTGAAAAAGATGAGGAAGACAGTTTTTGAGCAAGAAGCAAACCACTGAAGAGCTATCACTCTACCAGTTGAACATACATGGTGTTTTCCTCTGCTTTAATGTCACAAGAAGGTAAAATCGCTAAAAGCAAGCCAGATCTCTTTATTTTTGTCCTTACCATATGGCCTTCCCTTGCAGCAATGTAGCATACCCGGCCTCCGCTGAAGAATGTGCCATTGGATGAACCGAACGTAGATAGTGCCACAGACAAGGACATGAGCCATGCCCAACGGCCCAGGACTTTGTCTCTGAGGTGGGAAAAAGTTCACAGCATAACATCGCAGCTCATAATTGTATAAATACTCATTGTAGAACCAGGCAGGTTTCTTCCCTGCATTATTCTCACTGATATTTTTTTTTTCCAAAGCCTTTCTAACGATTTAAAGCCTTCTTCCAGTTCCCATAATACTTAGTCACTTGTAAGTTTGACGTGTTCAGAAAAGGCAGCTTTCCTTCCTGCCTGGTGTATATATATCTACATCCGTTTACATTGCAATGGTGAAAAGCTGTCACAGCAGGTAACCCCCCCCCCTTTTTTGTGTACAGATGCTATGGTGCAGATCCTGGATATGCTGCTATTACAGCCAACAGTATTAGCTTGCAGAAAAACTGTTCCCACAGGACCTGAAGACATATCCTACATTATAAACTCTTCCCCAATATCCATAAGAATATAAGCCTTTAATCCCATATGCACGTATATCTGCTACTCTGTGAATCAGGCTAAAGCCAAAGAAATTGTTTGAATTTTATAAGTTTGATTCTACAACATGTTCAGGCATTTATGCTTTGCATTCTCTATAAGAGGAGTAGCAGGGTTACAAATAGAGTCTGAGGTAATTATTTGGGAGATAGGATAATCTTCTCACCTAAAAGTGAAGCTTGTCTTCTGCAATGGAGCAGCATGAAGAATATGAATTGAGCATTAAACACAGATGTTTGGGGTAATTATCACGTACACACACACAAAATGAAACACACTGTTCCTCTCATTGGCAAAAATCCAAAATTCAGACATTTTTTTAGAACCCCTTCCAATTCTGAATCGTGTCTTTGAGCCATATGTACTCTTTTTTAGTATCACCTATCCCAAGCATCCAAAATCATGAGCTGGGCTCTCCGAACTCCTGGCAGGAGCTTACCTACTACAATAATTTCAAAAATGTAGCTTGTAAGCTTAATATCTGGGTTATGGTCCTTCAAGCTTCAAGTTAAGCTACTTGCAATAACCACAACCAGAATGTCTCCCTTCTCAAAATGATGGACTCTGGTTGCCTCCTATTACCATGTGACTCCAGAACACGAGATCTCAAGGGAAAACTACATATATCACAAAATCAATTATAAAATCTTCTGCAATTGTGTATTTTGCGTCTGTGAGATTGGTGCTTTGCTGTCTGGACCCTGAAAATTAACTACGGGGGTACTCGGAGTAACTTCTTACAAGCAAACTGAGATCTGCAATTACTGTTAAATCATTGCCATCAAAGAAATGCTGGGAAGAGTTTCATGAGTTCCTTTTGTGGCTGAACCTCTCCCCACTGAACAATGTATCTCTCTGGCAGTTTTCTTCTTATGCTGAGAATAAATGCATTTCAATGTGACATGTCTTCCTCTGGCTTCTTTGTACTCCTCCCATCCCTTCTTAATGATCTGAATAGATGCATCTTTTGCTTGTAAATCACAGCCATTACCCCCTCCTTAGCCTGTAGCTCTCTACCTGTCCTTTCAGCTTTTGAGTGCCCAGCTTTTTGGTCACTAGTTCAGTGTTTCTTCCTGAATTGCATTCTCAGGGTGAAAAGGTTAATCAGGCAGGAAAAAGAGATGTGAAAAAAGGAGGAAGCTCACAAAGAATTTGTTAATCAGGAATGATGGGAAAGGAAGTGCAGGGAAAGTTCATGACACTGCAGCTTAGCGAGGCTTTGTAACCTGTTCAAACAAAGCACTAGACCTTTAAAAGCTCCTACTTATGATGACATGAAAGGCTATTAAAGAATACATCTAGCCATAGCTCTGTCAGGTCTTCAAAATGGACATCTTGTGTAATGCACACAGAAGCAAAGCCGCTGCTGACTTGTTAGGAAGAAGATGAGCAGCAACATAATCCCTGTGTCATCATTTAAACCAGACAACTCATTTAAGGCTGTCATGGATTCTGTGTCTTTGGAAATATTTATAATAAGGCGGGATGTTCTGGTGGGAGGTCATCTGGTTAGAAGTTGATAGTGCCTACATCTCTCATGACGGTCCTTTTCTTCTCTTGCTAAAATCCTTGTCTTGCACAAAGCCTGTCTGATACCACCAGACACTTCAGGTTGGTGCAAGGTACAAATAGTTACTGTACAACTCTGGAAAAGTACATGTCAACTTAAAGATACAATTACCAAAGGCTGCACAGCCCATGTATAACACTTCTCCTTCTCAAAGGTGTTGTAGACATAAGTGTTGTTTTCCATTTCCCCACAGATGGAGAAACTGACCCAAAAGGCTCTGGTCTGGTCTAATTTCCAGGTGCTGAGCGGACACGATTCACCCAGTTGGCTCCTGTCTCACTCCCAACCCACTGACTCTGCACTAGTGGGGCAGCACATTGTCCTCTTCATTTTTCTGGAAATATCTGAAATGTGGGCGATCTCCCAGTTCCCAAGTCCAGATATGCACCCTTGCTGCATCCTCACTGTCTGTGGGGACATGCTCCTGGTATACACTTCATTCTCTCTTTCTGGCCACTTCCATGGGGGAAAGCATGAGCTGGAGGGGAGCCACACATTCCCAGTGTGAATGAATGAGTATGGGAAGTACAGCATGTGCTGCAGAGCACCCTATCTTGGCAACCTATGTGCACCTGCAGCCAGACAGGGCTGGTCAGCCCTGACCTTTGATGGGGAAAGGCTGACCCGAAGGTGACAGAGCAGGGACTGGCAGCATGCTTCCCTGTAGCATGGCCTGACAGTTCTTCCTGGTCTGACCAATGCAGTGCTACTGTTCCCACTGGGAATGACAGCTAAATCTCCTGAAACTCAGGAGAGAGCCCATATTTCACTGGACTGCACTGGCTGTGTTGCCACATGCAGAGCTCACCCCCAAGTGACAGCCACAGCTCCTGAAGACAGCAGTTCAGATGGAGTCATGGCTGCTAAGTAGCTCACGTTTACCAGCAAATACAGGCATGTAACCAAAGGAATGGCAATCATCACAGCTCTAGGAAGGGTCACCTGGAAAAGGGATGACAAGAGTGTTAGGCGCAGCACATTTACACCTGCACTGGACTTTTTTGTTTGTTTTGTCTTTGCCACCACCCATGTCCCTCATTCAAACTCCTTTGCTCACTAAGCGTTTCACAGAACGAGACTTAGATCCAAATTCACGCGGCAGTTTTTACACCAGTCTCCCAGAAACGGCAGGCAAACAGTAACACTGTACATTCAAGTTAGTCTTTAAAAAACAAACCGAACCAACCAACCAAACAAAAAAAACCCCAAATTTTATTAAAAAATATTTTGTTTCATAGCTGCCCAAGATGTCGTTGCCTGACGTCTTGATTACTTTAATATTGATTTGTTACTAGCGTGTTACATCTCCTGATGTGCTGTGACTTCCCATGAACATCCTACTGACACATGTGACATATCAGTGTGTGTTGCACCACATTTAACTCCTCTACAGGTTAAATCCAAGCAGGGCAGCACAAAGGAGATTTGCTCTTGGAAGGATTTCCATTTTTTTCTAGTGACAGGGTGCAATCTTGGAACACCACAGATCATCTTATGGCTCAATAAAATCAACAAACACTACCTTTGCAGCTGAAAACACTAGAAAAAAGGAAGTAGTAAAACCTGAAATATCAAATTTGCATTCCCACCATAGGACAAGATACAGCAAATCTTTATGCGGTTGCCTTCACTCCACAAGGGTGAGTATCAGTGCTCGAGGCCCTGTGGGAGAAAGTGCCAAATAACCCTAAGATATTTGCTGCCATTTAGGTTAATATTTAACTGTGTATTTTCATTTTATCTGTAAAATCTTGTGTGCTGCAGTGGTAGAAAGCATGCTCTTTACACACTGCACTCATAGCTCTTTCTATAAAAACGCTCACTGCCTGGAGCATCCGGACTGTGTGAAGAGGTGGTATGGCATGGAGAGGGCTGATGTGAGATGCAAGTGAGCAACTTCAGTGCCTATAGCACAGACAGAACAATACCAAAAAAGTAGACAGTTAAAGACAAGGTCATTCAGGGAGCTAGATTCCTGCTCCAGCGATGCTTGGCTTGCTCTGAAATTCCCCCTCCATGCAGTGAGGAGAGATAAGTGGGTTTTCGATGCATACATTATGGGTTAAGTCTTTTATATGGTGTTACGAAACCTTTATGGATTATAGCAGTGAGTGCTTTTCTGCATAAATCAAGGTGTCTACAGTGAGATCCTCTAAACGCTAGGGCAAAACTTAACACCCAAAACATTCAAGTACTGCCGAATAGTTTTTTTTTAAGTCAATGGAGTATTTTAGTGCTTTCTTATAGGTAGGCTGCTTTTTCGCCTAGAAGCTCATTTTTATCCTTTCTGGACACATCCATAGGTGTCTCATCCTAGAAGATAGAACAAACATGAAGGAAAGCTCAGTAATCTTTCCTCCCTTCATTACCCCTCTTAACACAATCATTGATAGAATCACACTAGCAGCAGGATTAGTAAGTAAAGCCCAGCTCACTCACCTCAGGCTTCTTCAGTTCCTCGGTTACATAGTTCAGGTTGTTCCACCCATCGTAGGACCAGAGCCCCTGGTAAAACGCCACTCCAACTGCCCCGACACCTGCAGTCGTACTCTGAAAAGCGTTGTGAAAGCTCTGAGTTTGTCCCCTGGTGAGCAGCACCAGCCCGCCTACCACGATCACCAGCAACGCCAAGAGCTTGGCAGCTGTAAAAACGGTCATAACAGATGTCGCCAACCTCACGTTGAGACAGTTGACGATAGTTAAAAGCAGGATGCAGGCAGCCGCTGCACACTTGATGACAATCAGTGGAGATGAGCATCCTGGGTAGAACGGTGCAACAGCGTATTCAGCAAAGCTCAGACAGACAGCTGCCAAACCAGCTGGTCTCACCAGGATAACAGACGTGTAGGCAAAAAGGAAAGCAGGAAAAGAACCAAAAATCCTCAAGATGTAAATATATTCTCCTCCAGACTCCTTAATTATGGTTCCAAGCTCAGCATATGACAAGGCTCCAAACATGGCCAGGAGACCACATGCTCCCCAGATGAGCAGGCTGCTGGCAGGGCTCCCCATATGATGCAGTACCCATTCAGGGGACATAAAGATCCCCGAGCCTATCATGGTGCCTGCAATTAGTGACACTCCACTAATAAGGCCAACCTCTCGCTTCAGTCTTAATTTCTCCTTCCCTTCACTCACATCTGTGGATGAATGAGATGAATCTGTTGTCTTCCTTTTCCTCATGGTGGAAATGTTAGGAGATGTTGTTTGGAGATAATATGGAATAAGACTGAGGCATTTCAATAAGGACTGTCTCAGGCTTTTAGGGTTAAGTTAATGATTACAGAAGTCACACTGAACACTGTCATGAAATAAAAGTTTACCTTCTACCTTTTGCATTCTTTCATTACCCACGTTATCTTGAACATTTATCATGGTTCAGATCCTGCCAAGACTGATTATCTTTGAATCTCATGGCAAGCAATGGTAATGGATAGCATTTAACACCACCACCTTACTGGACTACGCCTCTGATCATCTCTGCTTTAAATTATGCTTCAAATGGCATCTGAAATAAGGATCAGTTAAGCAAAATCCCCATGCAAACCTGTACTTTATGCTTTGATTACAAGTTAATGCTCAAGCACCTGCTTTAGTGCTCAATCATATACTCATTCCCCACTATGAAGTGATAAAACAAACAAGCCTGTCACCCAACATGCCATGGCTTTGCTCAATAAGGAACATTTACAATGCCTTAGTCAAAGACACAGGAATATTCTGCTAAAAACAGTCCAGAGACTGTTCTTCTGCACAATACTAGGGCACAATTCTGGCTTTTGCGAATTTTAGAAAGTGCAGTAGAGTGAAAAGGCCGTAATTACATTTTATGGGCCCTTTTTGCCAATGCACATGAGGTATGCACATTCTTACCAGACCACGATCTCCAGAGGACTTTGCCACTGCTCATCATATACATTTCAGTGCACACCCAAGAGAAATGTAGCACAAGCTTTTGAAAATGCCACTGACTCCTACTTAGATATCTAACAGGTAAAATTTCAGACTCTGGGGCAGGTTCTGCTGTTAATCCGAATATTGTTACAGTGCACGAGGGTGTACTTTGTGGGATGTGATATGTATAAATTATGGAGCAGAAGGGAATTTCCATATGGCTTCTTCTCAACTTAAATTAGACTTCCCTGACTGCAACTTTAAAGAAAGGGAGATACTGGCTTGGTGATCTCTTGCAGACTCCTGTTCTGATAAATACCAGAAAATGAGAGTGAGACCTTCCTCAGCCCTTCATGGAAACAGCAGACCTTGACTCTTTAAAACTGTTTGCCTTCCGCAACCATCTGAGCTAAAAAGAGCACGGCTATAAACAGGGAAGTATTTTTACTGTTTGTCTAAAAATTCCTTCTCTTCTAAATCATTTAGTTTTCTCTTTCTTTGCTTTAAAATAATAATTAAAAAAAAATCTCAATAACCCTGCAGTTTTCTGCAAGAATTGTCCAAAATAACACTTGGACTCCTAGCAAAACTCCCATGCCCATAAGAAAAACAACAAACACAAGTCACGTAATTTCTCATGCTATAGCAAATAAAGTTGCACAAATTTTAGCATCAGGCTGGAGGCTTTTAATTTCTTCAAAGAACCAAAAAAGAACTCAAATCTCACTGAAGAGTAGGGTTTTTTACAGTATAAATCCTATTAATAGATGAAGGAAATGAGAAAAGTTGGGGGGGAAGTTGTGAGGGATATTAGAAGCTATATGGCTTCCTAATGCCAATTCATTTGTATTCACTAGAAATGGATCGCAGCTGGATTTTTCTGAATTTCAAAGTCACTAATAAAAATTCACAGGTGACCAAGTTGTAGCTTTAACAGAAAGGAAAGGTTACTTCATCTGTATTGAGTATATTTTCAAGTCTTCCTAGCCAAGATGTGAGTCCTGATAATAAACACACGCACCTTGTACTGCAAGGGTGTGAGTTAATGCATTTCAAGTTAATGGTTTGCAAAGTGCTTGAGGACTTGAAGGGAGGCATCCCAGTAATGCAGAGTATTTTGTTTTACTTCTACTAAGTGACAGTGCTCTTGTTGTTAGCTCGTTTAGCTATTTGTAGGGTACTTGTTAAAAAATGCTAATCACAGTGTCAGGCCATGCTGGAATCCTTCCGAGGTCTAAAGGTCCGGCTTTTTCTGCACTACAGACACTCTACGATGTGCATCCACACATGTATTATATTTGCCAAATCTAACTGAAAACATGTTCACAAAATATGGTTAGACCAATGCTAAAGGAAAACTCGATATGACTGCAAGTAGTTAAGTATCATTCTCATAAGCTTGCAGATACATTTCCATCACTGGTTTCCTGCTTTACTGAAGAAGTTTCTTTTCTGAAATGGAAATGCAAGGTGCTTGGAAGGCCTTTACAGCTCTTGGTCCTAGAAATGAAGAACTTTTAATCTAATGTTGTAGAAAGAATCAGAATGTCTTCAAACTTGGTCATGTCAAAAGAATTTCTGTTAGACCACTCGCATAACCAGGATTAATTAGCTGGTACATCAATAGCCTCAGTAATTTCCTAAAGGGAAGTCTATTTCAAATCGCAGGATCATTGTTACTCAGCTCTAACTGCTTCTATCTAAAGTAATAATGAATCTAATTAATCAGTGTAAGAACTTGAGGCTATTCCTGTGGAAGCTAGGACAGCCTGATTGCTTTGGATCTTTTTTTTCCCATTGACTTGTTCTTTTTCTGACTGATATTAACAGTAAGGAGGAGCAGTAAGATATTTTAGTCAAACGCATTGTCACAACTGCACTTTGTCAAAACTGGCTATGTAGAAGGGCACCTCACTGCTTCCCTTCAAAGGATGCGCGGAAGGAGGAGTAAAAGTAAAAGCACCGCTTTCCCTGCATGGGGAGGAGCCGAGCTTTGTTGCTCAAGCTGTCACATGACAAATCCGCTACCTAAACGACTCTCACTTTTCATTTCCCTTTGACACTGCAATGGGTGGTTGCCATCTACTGGTCTCTAAACAATAAGGCAGCTATGTCCGGGGAAACACGGCTCAGTCTACATCTGGTTTTGATATTTTGCATGGCTGATTAGAAATAAACCCTTCAATAAGTATTCGTTCTTCAATATTAGGGTAACACAGAGTATACTTGAGTCGTGAGTGAAAATTCTCCTCCATGTCCTTGGGGCGATTTTTACCTCAGCAATAGCTACAAGGACTACAGAAAACTAATTTAAGGTAAAGGACAATGTCAGTGGTAAGCACTAGACAAAACATGTGGGCAAATATTTTGCAATATTTAATTTTAGGTCCCAGGAGTCATATTCGGAACACAGTTACGGGCTTGGCTTCCCTGTCCCACACTTGGGAAAGAGTTACAAATCTCAGAATGAGGACTAAAAATAACCCACAGTCCGAGGATAGAGTGGCCAACACCATTGCCCATAACTGTCTTTGGAGGTAGACACCAATATTACACTTACAAATGTGTGCAGGGATCGAGATTTTATTCTTTTACATTAAAAAAACAAACAAACAAACAAAAAAAACAGACACCAAGTTGCATGAGAGGTACTAAAGGTTAGAGAACTCATTCAGGACTTAAGATGGGACTTTGATGGCCTTCTCTATTTGAGAATATGGAAGCACACAAATCCAGGCTGAATATCCTCGCCTCCAAAATGCAGGCTTTGAACTCCAATTGCAGGCAGATCTTGGTGCCCACACTTGTGATATAAGTAGAGATGCCTGCTTGAAAAGGGAGGAAATAAAACCTAGTGAGCCCTGAAATAGGTCTTGTGCCCAGAAGAAAAATTGGGACAGAGAGAAAACACTCCCCAGGTGCCCTGTGTGAAAACAGAATGAAAGAAGACTCATTTAGAGCTATCTGCCCACGGAAGGGATGCTCTATAGCGTTTAAGCCTCTACCCCCTCAGTGTATCCTGGCTCTTCTCACACCTAAGCCCTGAAACATAACAGCTTTGGGCCTCCACCCTGCTGGAGGTAACCTGGAGCCAGCAACTCCATTTGCGATGCCATCAGCCCCTGTGCTCCCAGGGGTCAGCAGCACTTGGTTGCCCCAAGGGACCAGGGTCCCTCACATGCTCTGCAGCAGAGAAGCTCTGGCTGGCACTGTAAAACTGCCAGTTTGAGATGTAGCTGGCAAAAAACTCAGCTTGGGATACTGGGAACAGGATTGGGATAATAAAACGCATTTCTGAGGGTGCACAACAGCCCCAGGCTTCACAGTAAGAATAACCACTAAAACAGAGCTTGTTTAAGTTTGGACAGCAACTGTCTTTCCCTGTCTTGTTACAATAGCAGATCTGAGCCCAGGGGATTAAGAGAGAATCTGAAAAACAAGAAATTACCGTAAACCGAGTTAGAGCTTCCTGTCTGGGTCTGCAGACAGCCTGCAGGGGGGCCACAGCAAGGTGAGCTCAATGCTCCCTGGTCTTGCCCAGTAAGGGCTCAGCATAGTCTGGTTCTGCAATTATTAAACTTTAAATTTAAACTTTGCTTTTGTTTTACAGATATTCTGCATGAAAATGTACTTGCTATCCCACACATTGCAAATCAGATACTAAATATTTTGCGTAGTTATCTTACTGTATTCAGGAGGAAGCTACTGCATGTTGAGCTGGGCCCAGGGCAGTAACAGCCCCACTCTTACATGCTGCATGGCAGTACTCTTAAATAACTGTTATAGAAGACAGTGATGGAATAACACAACATAAGAACCAAGGCTGAAAATAAAACAATTACAGCCTTCATGAGTACTGACCCCACTGCTGCTTGCAAGGTCGAGTTGTGACTTAAAGTTCAGTTTACAAACATTTTATTTTGATTACAAATATAAAATAATTATTAGAAATTTTTATAATAAAATTAGAAAAGACAATACTGCTTCTGATATGACTAGAATAGCATTCTGAAGCTAAACAAGTTTTACTAAAGCTAAGAAGGATTGCATTTTCCCTACTAGTCTCTGCAAACATTGGAAACCCGTGCAACCAGAGAAGATCCTAAGCTACCCATTGAGAGCAACCCAGGAGAGTATCTGTGTAAGGGCTCATACTCCAGGCTGCTGGAGCAGTAACTTCATAGAAAAGGAAAAGGAAAAGAACAAAACAATAGGCTTAGACTAGCGCTGGCTCCAGGATTTCACATTTTGGCATTGCAGGCAGTTTCTGTATCAAGTGCCATTGCTACATTTTCTTTCCCTTACTGAAGGAATATTATACAAATTTCTTCCTTCGTTCCTCTTTACATCTGTATTTCCTTATTTTACAGCTATATATATGCCCAGTGTATATGTATGTATATATAAACAGCATACCAAACCTGTCCTGTTTTCTTTTTCTTTTCCTAGCAGTACTTTAAATTAGCCTCAGCAATTTATTTGCATTTGTTTGTACTCCTAAGAACTACTTTGAAATTTTGGAATTAACTTTTCATTTATTTGCTAAATTTAATTCAAGATTAGATTACCTTGTCCTAGATGAAGTCTGGTTTGCAGACTCATTATCAAATAAATGCCATAATTTTAAATAGCAGAATACAAAAACATTTTCATGAAAACTTTCTACCAAGATTAAAAATAGAATTAAAATATGGCTATGTTTTCGACTCCAAAATTCTGTTTAATCAGTGAAATGCATTCCTACATTTCTGAGTAGATGTATAGTAATACTTCCGTTAACACTAAATGTTTCTATTATTTTTAAAACAAACTTGTATAACACATGCTTAGAGCTTGATCTGTAACTTCACATTTAATGTGTTAGGTATCATTCTATAATAAAATAGTGTCCTCTGTATGATTGTCAAAAATCTTATAATACTTGCTCAAATCATTCCAGTTTTTCTTAGGTGAAAAAGGGACATAGTAACTGAAGTTACTAAACTCAGTGCCTTAAAGATTTCATCAAAACTGATACCTATTTTTAATGAAACCCTGGACCAGAAATGACATTTAAGGATATTTAGGCCTACAGAAGGTACCTCCCCTCCCCAGCTTGCCCTATTGCCACAACAGCATTTTCCTCCCTAAAGCCCAAAAGACCAAAGGGCTGTTTGCCTGTTTTCCACTTTTCTTCTCAATCACAAAAAGGAGGGAGCATCCATCTTTGGTAGTGTAGCAAAGCAGAGGACCTGCTCCACTGTTAAGGGACTAGGAAAAGTACTCAAGACAACAACAGTGCGGAAGAAAAATGGGGTGACAGTGACCGCAGCAGCTCGTGACAAGTTTTGTGGGCTGCCACTGCCTGTTTGCTCTCCCTGGGTCCCGGCAGCAAGCACAGGGCGGGGTTGTGTTAGGCTTATCCCTGTGGCACCAACTGCTGTCAGCACATGTGGGGAGATCACTCTGCTACGGCTCTTCCCCCACACTGGGGTGGGATGTGCTGCAGAGCACAGTCAGGGCCAGAGTCAGGTCAGGCTTTGCCCTACGTGTCCAAAGCACTTTGTCTATGGAGGCGGTATAGGCTGTATGATGGGCACTGTGCCATACTTAAGAGCACTGTGAAGTTATCTCCTGGGATAAGCTTAGTCAGGGACAAAGGGACTTGGCCCGTCTCTGTGCCAGTTACTGCCTAGCTTCTGAAAAAGCTGGGACAAGGGATTAATCTTAACATTCTGTTTAATTATAACCTCACTTTGACTCTGCCAAATATCAAATAAAAAAATCCTGTTTGCCTGGGAAAGTCACATAGGTTACGATGCTCTTCTATATTTCTGGCTGGTGCTTTATGATGTAACAAACCCATATTTGCAGTTAATGTTTCATCTTGTACAATTTTATCAATAGAAAATGTAATGATCTCAGGAAGATAGAGATGTGTTGAGATAGTAATTACTCCCATCTGTAATGCTTTGGTTAAAGTTATAAATAGATATGAATAAAACGAAGGATGAAAGGGATTACTACACATCTTTTCTTGGCCTTCCAGGGGAAGTATGTGTGGGAGATGGGGGCCAGGTTTTAAGGCCATTTGGTAAAATTTCATTTGAGGCTGTATGAAGAAACAAAATGTGCTTGAAGGTTTGAAGGACTCTTTTGGTCCCAGATAAAAGCTTTCTAGTTGCCCTTATCAATGATACAGTCAGGTGATGAATTCATGACATAATGAGGATGTCCAAGAGTCACTCTGAAGTAGTATTGTTCTCTTGAATGCAAATTGGATGAATCTGCAGATGTTCTCTTCTAATTCTTAGCCTATAGCCAAAATGAGTGGAAAGGAACTCTTATTTACACATATAAACTTCCTGTTTTGCAGTTCACTAACAGGATGTATTACGACGGAAGAAGAAGTTTTCCAGCTGAACTGGATTTCCGTCTGGAGCCAGCTCAAGGCAGTAGGCAATGCAAGTCGCAGGCTGCGGGGTGTGGTCTGGTGCCTACTTTTCCTGTGCCAGGGGAATGGGAATTGATTATTCCTATCTGAGCAGCTAATCTCTGTTTCCCTCTTGCAAAGCTGTTTACTCCGTATTACATGAACAGCAAAGGTGTAGCCGGGTGGGTTCCTCCCCCAGCAGCTCGGCAGAAAAACAAACTGCTGCTCTTCTTTCTCGCCCTGCCTTTTCCATTTTCTGCTCCACACGCAGGCTCACCCCTGGGCCCCCGCCCCAGCACGGGCGGGTGTGGATGCACAACGGCTGTTGGGTCCTGATAGGAGATTAGCTGAAGGCAGGGGTCCTGCACTGCAAGAGAGGGAGAGCAGACTCAGAAAAAGAACCTGAATTTCGCAGTATTAAACCCCACATTATTTCAGCTCGATGAATTTATTGTTTTGTTGTGTTTTACTAGCTGTCTAGGAAGAGGGATGGATTGGAAACTGAAGAGGTACTTTAGAACTCTCTAAAACCTGCAGATATATTTAAAGGTAAGCCTACATATATATGAATACATTGTCACTATTTATGTAATACTTTATGCAATAGATGCATAACATTGACACCTACTTTTTAGTATTACAGTGCTCAACCATTTTGTTTACGCTCAGGAACCAAGCTCAGATTTCCCTTCCTGAATACATCTCTGGCATTGTATATGCACTGCATTGCAACACTTGTTGCTCTGAAGGCATGTTTGGCATAAAACGGCTGGGTTCTCTACATGGAAAGGGGGCCAGTGGGTATGTCTGCATGCTGTAAGGGTGAGTCAGAATGGGGCTCCTAACTAGCTCTGAGCTAATACGGCTGTGCTGTGTTTCGGTATTCAGATGATGTGTCCAGTCATGTAGGCATACCTTGTTGCTTGTGGGTCAGCCCCCCTGACACTGTGTGAGAACAGGAAATCCTGGGGAGCTTCAGGTATGGGTAAGATAGAAGAAAAATACATAGTGTAGTGATTACACCACAAGAGCAGAGATGACCACATATATAGAGTGTTACCCTAAGAAAAGTCCACTTGGTGTTGGGCTGTTTGTTCAGAGCCCTGTCAGAAGAACCCATTGCACTTGGCAGGATCAGTATTTGATATAGCAATAGGTAGAAGAGTGTTAGTGAATATAAGATAAACCATACAAACCAAAGTACTGTTGCAGATCTTTCTTCTAGTTTACCCTCTGTACTATCGGTTCACATTTTTGAAGATCCAGAGAATTTCAGGTTCATGCAAGTTAAGCTGGTGAAACTTTATGCAACAAAATTAAAACTTATGGATATGCTTTTAGGATTCCTGTAATGTTTTTCCTTAGGAGAGGGAAAAAAACCCAAAACCCAACAACCCGCATTCTTCCCACCCTTCCTTCTTCTGATAAAACTGAATTATCTTATTCTAATTGTGCAACAAAATACTGCCTCTTATTCAGAACTCTCATGATTACTTCCACCATTGCCTGGGATTTTTTTTTTTTTTTTTGCACTTTTTTTCCCCATTTTAGAAATTAGAGTGGTTACTCATTACTGCTTAATATATGAAATTAGTGAGAATCAATTTGATGCTCACCATTGAGGTCTCATTCTTTGTACTGAGTATAATACAGGATCTTTGGTTCTAAGACCATGGTCTGTGTTCAGCCTGAAAAGTTTCTGGAACTTAATTCTCCACTGGAAAGAAAAATACATTGAGACAAGCAGGCTTTTTTCTTAAGATAAGCATTGATAGCCACTCTGTTGTGAATGAAGTGAATGTGAAGCTAAAAAACAGCTGGCCTTATCTCTGGCTTTGCCTCTCCCAAGCTATTCACATTCATGTACATGAAGTGATGCCATTAGTTACTCTTGTTGTATCACATTGACTGTCTGTGGTGGTTGTGACTCTGAGGTATGTTTATGAAGCTTGTTTATATCTCTGCCAATTACGAGGTTGGGGACAAAAGCCGTCTTGCCTGTGAAACAAGTCTTGAGCTGACACCTTCTCAGCCATTCTAGCTTAAACTTACTTAGCAAAGCACTTCAGGAGAAATACTTCTTCGTTGGGACAAGTTCATGAATTTAATTTGAATTCCTTACAGAACACTTTCTTTGGAAAAGATCGTGTCTACAGAAGCAATGACTCTGTAACTGAATGACAAGTTAGAATCCCCACATTTCAGAGCAGTAGCATAGTAATAAGTCCAAACCCACTCTTTTTATAACAGCACGTAGTGGTAAGACAAAGCATAATGGCTTTAAACTGGAAGAGACCAGGTTGTTCAAAGCCCCATCCAACCTGGCTTTGAACACTTCCAGCAATGGGGCAGCCACAGCTTCTCTGGGCAACCCGTTCCAGTGTCTCACCACCCTCATAGTCACTCTGTATGAAGAGTCTGTGGCTTTGTAAGCGCATTTCTTTGAGGCTCTGGGGAGAGGCTAGCCAAAGAGGACACTTGGCCCACTGGGCTAGAGTTCGTATCTCAGTAAACCCTCCTACGTATTAGGGTCACTACTGGCCTAAACCATGAAAGATTCCCATAGCAGTGCATTTAGCAGCAAGTCTTGTGAATGTAATATTTCAGACTCATTAATTCTTTAGTTAATTAATTGTATGTCTGTTGACAACGTGGAATCCAGAATTGTGCACTGGATGTCTAGATTTGCTGTGCAGTATGTGGGAAAACTAGTAACTTCACAACAGGATCTGCTCCTGTAAATGCACGAAACATACATTCAGACCAGCGTATCTTAGAGATGTAGCTAACAAGGGCGACGCTAAGGATATAAACTACCATTCCAGGGCCCTACTCTGGAACATGGACAGATAGCTCTAATTGCTTCAGAGCAGCAGTGCTATCCCTCTGTAAAGGTGCTAAGTAGTTAACCGCAGCTGTTATTTCAGAGAACTGAGAGTCTCCCATTTATGATTGTTCTTCTTAAGTGGTAAAATGGTAGCTTGACTGGGGATTACACTGGGAGTAATTAGACTTGGGGTTTGGACTAGAGGATCATTTAATGTCCTTTCCAACCCAAACCATTCTCTGATTCTATGACTGCAAGGCCACTAAGCCCATTAAATACACGATCTGAGACGAAGACCTTGAGCTCTTCCCTGCAAACTGCCCAGCTGCAGCAGGGGGCAGCCAAAGTAGCCTGCCGATTCTGGGGACTCTCCCTAAGAAAGTCAGACCTGTGAATCTTGAGAAAAGGAATCTAATCTGGATGCTCCCCAGTCCTGGCAGCAATGGGGGCTGCACGCTTCGTTTCAGAGTGTACAGGGGCCTACATCTTTTCTGGAGATGCTTTGAGAAGGTCTACCACATCTAGTTGATTCATTTTCACGGAGGAATAGCTTGGTTTTAATTAATACAGGTTAGTTATTTGCTACCCTGCTAGATCTAACAGCACTGTCTGTCAAAAACACCTGGGGACATGGATACTGTGGCACAGGAGGACAAATTTTGTTCATGTACAGAGTTTTAGGTCCTGAAGTTCATGGCTTTAGAAAATGTAGACATCTTCAGGATCAGACGTTAGCTGAGACGGGCTGGTTAGGACCGCAGCTTTCTACTTCTGTGAGGGCACTTCAGTTAAGTGCCTCGCCCAAAGTCTCATAGGAAGACTGGGGGGGAAGACAACAGCATCCAGGCTTTCACTATCCTCAACCACTTTATCTAAACTGAGACTGTGTATTTAATATTTTTCATTGAGGATGCTTGTTCACAGAAAAAACAAAACGTAACTGTGTTAATGGAGTTTATCTGAAACGGCTGGAGTGTAAGCAGAGCCCAGTCAGCTGTTAAGCTCCTTAAAAATAGGAATAGCTAAGAAAAGCATGTTGTAATGGAGTGATACCAAGTTAAACTTTCTAAAGTGTTAAGGACTTCTAAAGTTTCCACTCAGAACAAAGGCAAGAGAGAAAAATTTTCCTTAACTATTTTAGCATGAGCCAGAAACTTCAGTGCCATTGTTAAATTTGTGAGGTGTGTGGTGGTGGATTTTGTTTTTTTCTTTTTTTTTTTTTTTTTTTTTTTTTTAGATAAATACTTTAGAAAATACCCAAATAATTATATTTCTCAGATCGAATCCCAAATTGCACTTACGACATTTTTCTGGTTTGTGATCAGGCTGGGTTCTTCAGTACTGAAAAGCAGACTGATGTAGAAGTCATTCAAGCTTATGCTTATCAAACGCATATTGAGTTCTTCTTGAACATCAGACAAAACTGATCAGAATTATCCAGGACAAACAGAGCTCCTAAAAGGCTCTGAGGCAGAGAGCTGGTGTAACGTAGACCAGCTGCTCTAAGTGTTTGGAATGCCGAGAACAAAACAGGGTTTTCTTCAGTTCCAGCCAGTCTGCATGAAGGGAAGGGCTGACTTGGAGGTTGTGACTTTGAGGCCTGCTCTCCTCAAGCAAGCAAAAGAACTGGCTTTTCAGCCCTGCAGCCTCCCTGGAGACAGCCCAAAGGCAGCAGTGGGACAGGACACCGGGATCGCAGGGATTAGCCACTCGAGCAGCAGCAGACTGCAGACATCTGTGTAGCTGGCTAGCATGAAGCTAGAGAAATCATTTTCATTTATTGGAAAATGTTTCTATCTTTATCAGGAGCTGGGAACTTTCATGTTTTTAACCACGTCTATATATACTGAAAACAGTGAGGGTTTTTTCCTTCGAGGCATCTCTATTTTTACGAACGCACTTGGCAGTCACACATCTCATCCCCACAACTGCTGCTGCCAGCGGCAGCACCAGTACTGGTGGTATTTATTATTCCCGCACCCTACCCCGCCTGCTCTCTCCCTCCCATACCCGGAATGAGCCTCTGGGACTGGCAGAGCCTGCCTCCCCTCTGCTTACAGAAGACGGCCGGCAGCAGCGTTGTGCACAGCCGCTGCAGGACTGATGACCCGGCTTCGTCTGAAGGTCTAATCTGTGGACGGCATCTGCGTGCTGTTTGCTGAAATATAGACTGCTCGCCAACCAGACTCTTTTTAAAAACTGGTAAAAAGGCAAAACCGTGGGTTTTCTTGGAAAATCCGTATTTTAAAATGTCACTGACAAGCAAAGCTCCCTCTTTTTTTCAGGGGCTGCTAGGTAATGAGAATTTATGCTAGCACTGAGTGGGCTGTTAAGAGCCACCTCCGGCAGCGCTTGCTACCGTCCAGTACCGTATTTGCCAACAGCGACCACCAAACTGTATCAGAGATCCCACATTCCACTCTCTCGAAGGAAACAACCCTTTCCCCAAAACCATGGCGCAGAACCGCCGGCACTGCGGCTAATGAATAACCGCGCCGGTGCGCTTGTTTGTTGTCAACACAAGGTAACCCGCCCCGCGGGCGGCGCCGGGAGCCACCCGGTACCCCTGAGCGCGGGCCTCGCCTTCCCCTTTGTCTCCTGACTCCAGCCCTTCGGGCAGGCGCCACCTCTCGCCGCCGCCGCCCCTCCCCGTAAGGCGAGCGGGGAAAGCGCGGAGGACAAATGGGCACAACGCGCCCCGCTCGCACGGGGCAGCGCAGCCGCGCTGAGGGCCGAGCGGCTGGGGGGGAGCGAGGGCGCGCACCGACCCTGCCGCGGGCGCATGCGCATTGCGCAGCGGAAGGGGCCGGGGGCCGCCGGCGGGCCGCGGCACGCATGCGCCGTACCGGCGGCAGGGGCGAGCGGCGGCCGGGGGAGGTTTGCCGCGCTCTCGCTGTCCCTGTGCCTCCGCGCGCGCCGGGCTCGCCCTCCCGCCATGTTGTTGTGAGCCCCTCGCGGCCGAAGGGGGGGCGGGGAGGCAGGAAGGAGCGGCGACGAGAGGAGGAGGCGGGGGGCAGCGGGCCGGCGGGCGGGCGGGCAGGGCTGTCCCAGCGCCCGCTCCGGCTCCATCGCAGCAAGCAGCGCCGCCGGCCAGCCCGTGAGTACCCTCGGGGGCTGGGGCCGCGCGGGGTAGGCCGCGAGCGGGCGGGCGGAGCGGGCGGGTCCCCTTTTCTCCAGCCCCCTTTTGTTTCTGGCCTCGGCTGCGCGCCGAGGGAGGGGAGAAGTAGGGCGGGAGGGGGCCATGTTGTGGCAGGTCAGCGGGCGGCGCGGGGCCTGCTCGGCGGCCGTCCGCGCCTCGCCGCCTTTGTGTCCTCCCGGCTCGCCGGGGAGCGGCGCCGAGGTGGGGAGGGAGCGCCGGGAGGGGGGGGCGGCGGCGCCGCCGATGTGAGGGGGACGGCGGTGCTGCGGGGGGCGGGCGGCATTGTGCTCTCGGCCGGCCGAGGGGAGCGCGGGCCGCGGAAGCGGCTTCCACCCCAGCTTGTTTCGGGGAGCGAAGTTGTTGCCGCGGTCCGGGCCGGGAGCGTCGGGGTTCAGGTGGGGAGAGGTACCGGGGAGCGGGGTGTCGGGGGTGTGGGCAGGCCGAGGGGAACCCACACAGCGGGGGTTACAGTAGGCTTCGGCACCGAGTGCGGAATGGGGGTCTTTTAGGCAGCCCCACGGACAGTTGCGTGTGTGCGGAATTCGGGGAAAACGGGCTTTGTTCGGGTGCACCGAGAGCGTGAAAACTTGCGTTATTCTTTTTTTTTTTTAGTGCTCTTAAGGATAATGACTGCTTTCTGAGGGTGGAGCGAGAAGGCCAAACGCTTTTGGTAGTTGATACCACACAATGAAGTGTTAGGTTTTAATTCTTCTTCAAACGTGTCTGCGCAGACTACAATAACAAAAAGTTGAGAAAAATGCCAGCTGCCCTGAGTGGATCGTGCTTACAACTAACAGTTTGGGGCTTAATCTTCTTGGCAGTCATTGTGCAAAGATTTTTTTCTTTTTTGGCATTGTTCATTCCTCATCTATTTCATAACCTCAGACTGTAATTCCTTGAGAGAAAATTAATATACTCCGGACGCTTTATCTTTTTTTGGCTTATTGATTGAAGCAAGATGGCTTAACACCAAAATGCGTAGCATGGTTTTTTTTATATGTGTTGTGATGATCCCAAAAATCAGCTGATTTTTGGGATGCTTTTTTTCTGAGCAGTGTAGGCATTTATGAGCTATATTATATAGGTCATTGCAAATGAGAATCGGTGAAACTTCTTATTTTGCCTTCTTGTTTGTCACATGCTGCATGTTCACAAAGTACTTTTGGATTTTTATTAGTTTCTTTTTTACTGAAGTCTTTGTGGCATGTCAAGTGAGGGATCAGGCCTCTTTAGTTAACATCAGTTGATGCTATAGCTCTTCAGGTATGTGGAATACGAATGCATTTGAAACCTAATTACTACCTTGTGTTACCATTTTTACATATAAAACATAGTGTTCTGTTATATTTAGTCATGTATAGGTTTAAAACCAAATGCTAACAGCACTTGCAGTTTTGTTGAGAGCCTCAGAGAGTTATTGTCTACGTTCTTTTGGAATGCAACTCAGTTTGTGTCAGTGCAAATATAAATGTGTTAGAGAGGTGGGAGAAGGAAACTCAAATAAAAAGGGAAACGATAATTTCGTGGTGGTGTAGTTTGCGTTATATCTATAAAAATGACACTAAATCACCTGACAGTTTTCTGAAGTGTTCAGAGAGTTGAAAATTTGGAATTTGTCCCTGCAGAATAGTTAGTACGCAAATGCATGTGAGAAACTGCTTGGTAATGCAGATTCTGCAGTTTATTAAGTGGATGTTACACACAGGAAGGTCCATGTTATTTGAGTAGTATTTTTTTCTGCATTAATAGGGAATGGTACTTTATTTTTCTGTAGCATCACCCTGTAGTAATTAATATTTTTCTTCTATATTAGGGACATTGGCACAGAGCTGAGGCAATTATGGTCATATCTGGTATCATGATTGAGCTAATGGTGCAAGTAGTTGGCTGAAAAAGTTGGACATGCTGTCCCTTGATGAGAAAATACCTCTTGTTATGGCAGTATATATTAAATCTTATGCAGTAGTAGTAGTAGTGCACATTGAAGGCTTTATGTACGTGTTTTACTCCAGATTTGCTCTCTCTAGTGTTTCTTTACAGTCTCCTCACTGGGCTGGATAATGCAGATGTTTGGGGCAAGTGTATTAACAAATCAGCATGTTGGATACTGTGAACTAGGTAGTTTTTCAGCAGCACTTTCTGGTTCACTTTTGGATATTCCTCCCTCCCCTCTGGTTTCACAGTATATGAGTTGTTATGTGAGTGCAAGTTTCTATACACAGAGGCAAGTAGATGATTTGAATTCCTTGTTGTATGTCTTGATGCTGCTTTTGAATGTGGAATGATATAAGAACTCATTGTCCGTTGCAGTAAAAAGAAACCGAAGTTCCCTTGAGTGTTAAATTCTTTTTGTATTGGGAATCTCCTGTGAAAAAAGCATTAACATATTGTATTTTCTTTTTTAAAAGTTTCTTATCGAAACTGCAGAGGAAAGAACATATAACTACAGAGCAGACATGCTTTATAAATACTTCTCATTGTGTGTATTATGTGTAAGGTATGTGAGAGTTATCAATCTTCTTTCTCCTACCTTCACTAAATTTAATTGAAAATACTTTCCTTGTTTAATGTGAATTTTACCTACCCATAACATAGCTGTTGGCGATTATTCTACAGAATGCACCATTCCAGTGTAATTGCAAAGCCAGTGCCTAGATTCTTGTTTTGAAATGAGACAAGTCTTTTGTTTAAAAGTGCAACAAATACCAGTTATATCGTGCTTCTAATAATGAAGTTGGAGGCACTTCACAGTAATATAGTGGAAAAGCATTTAAAATGATGTCATAACACAGAAGCATATTCAGTTCTAGCTACCTGAGTGTAATCTTAAACGAGTTGTGTAAAATTTATTTTATAGTAATTGCTTGCATACTGAAACTTAATAGCAAGATTTAATTTGAATCCCACTCAGAATACCTGCTTTGGCTTTTAGAATAGTAGAAGAGAGCTTTTCAAGCTGGTATGTGAAATGTTTAGCTTGCAAATAAAGACCAGATGTCATCTCTAGCAATATCTTTTAAGATTGTATTTCATAGAATCATAGAATAGTTAGGGTTGGACAGGACCTTAAGATTATCTAATTCCAACCCCCCTGACATGGGCAGGGACACCTCACACTAAACCATGTCACCCAAGGCTTTGAACAGCCTGGCCTTGAACACCACCCAGGATGGAGCACTCAGGACTTCTCTGGGCAACCCATTCCAGTGCCTCAACACCCTTACAGTAAAGAACTTCTTCCTTATATCCAATCTAAATTTCCCTTGTTTAAGATTGAACCCATTACCCCTTGTCCTATCACTACAGTCCCTAATGAAGAGTCCCTCCCCAGCATCCTTATAGGCCCCCTTCAGATACTGGAAGGCTGCTATGAGGTCTCCACGCAGCCTTCTCTTCTCCAGGCTGAACAGCCCCAACTTTCTCAGCCTGTCTTCATGCAGGAGGTGCTCCAGTCCCCTGATCTTCCTCGCAGCCCTCCTCTGGACTTGTTCCAACAGTTCCATGTCCTTTTTATGTTGAGGACACCAGAACTGCACACAATACTCCAAGTGAGGTCTCACAAGAGCAGAGTAGAGAGGGGCAGGATCACCTTCTTTGACCTGCTGGTCATGATCCTTTTGTTGCAGCCCAGATAACCAGGGTACCATGACAAGTGCAATGTCTACATCTGGGTCGGAGCAATCCCAGGCACAGCTACAGGCTGGGCAGCGAAGAGATTCAGAGCAGCCCTGCAGAAGAAGGACTTGGGGGTGTTGATCGATGAAAAAATGAACATGAGCTGGCAGTGTGCGCTTGCAGCCCAGAAAGCCAACGGTATCCTGGGCTGCATCAAAAGGAGCGTGACCAGCAGGTTGAGGGAGGTGATCCTGCCCCTCTACTCTGCTCTTATGAGACCTCACTTGGAGTATTGTGTGCAGTTCTGGTGTCCTGTGGCATGATTTAGTGGGAGGTGTCCCTGCCCGTGGCAGGGGGGTTGGAACTAGATGATCTTAAGGTCCTTTCCAGCCCTAACTATCCTATGATTCTGTGAAATGTAGCAGAAGTATCCCTGTAATAATCCACATTTGACTTTTTTGCTGTGTGTTCGGTATGTACATCAATTTCCACTAAACTTCATAACAGTAATGAGATCCTCTGTCCTCTGATGGCTGTGCTAAATATCACATCTGCAGCTTTTCTGGCAGGCAGTTTTTTACAACATATATTTGTGTACACCAGGTCACTTAGACAAATGTACATTTTGTAATTGCGATTATTTTAAATTTCAATTTTTTATGCAATTATACTATAGGTTACCTCTTGCTTCATCAGTGCTGTTGAGGTATTGCCAAAACTCAGTTATAGGTAATAGGTTTGATTGTCTTTCCTTCCTTTGTGATGCTCTTGGCATGTAAATCCTAATGGAAATGAGGGCTTTTTCAGACCTGCATTTGTAACTTTGCTCTTAGATTTCACCCATGTTATTTTGAGGAAGAATTTGGAGTGATGTATTGAATTAGTTATTTACATTTTATTATTTGTTTGCATGGCTGGTCTGAAGTTCTGTGTAGGTTTTGTTCACACCTCTACAAAGGGGAAGTGGGTTTTTAAAAGCTGGGTTGGTACGTTTAGTTCTGTAAGTCTTCACATGTGTGTATTGGTTAAATACAAAGCTACACTTGCTGGAGATGACTTTGTAGTTGAGCTAAAAATAATGAGTGTTTTCAAGTATTAATATTTGAAGTATTGCTGTTTATCCGCATTATGATATATATTGCTCAAACTTTGGTTTTGGGCATACTACAATGATGAGTTAGTCGTGTAGTCTGAAGAAGTTACAAGACTGATGTTAGAGTATTTTGACAATAAGCAAATATCTACTGTAGCAGTACTAATAAGACAAAGTAGCTTTAGATCTTGTGTTACAAAGCCAAGATTATTGCAGATTATTAAAAAAAATAATCCTCCTCCAATATATCTATCTATATATTAATACCCTCTTGAAGGTTGGACGTTCAGTAGTCAATAAGGCTAGATGAAAAAGGTATAATTGTGTAGAGGGATTAGGGGATTATGGTTTCTTTTGTCTATGTCTTCAGATTTAAGTGTTCTATCCTGCTTAAATAGTTTTCTGTATATGTAATTTTTATTGTTTGGACTTCACGCTCTCGTTTAGCATAAAAAGTGAGACATTTCTTGGATTTCAAATTTTTATCTCCCCCCCCCCCCCCCCCCCCCCGGTACTTGAGATTGTAGGTGGTATTTTGGGTTTTATATATGTCCATTTAGATGTTCCTTTTTTTTTTTTTTTTTTAGATCAGTCATACATCAGTTATGGTATATTAAGAATGTGTGGAGATCATTAAGTATATGTGTTTGGGGGCACATATTTTTTCCTGCAAAGGATTTTGTCAGTATCAGAAAAAGACTTCAGCTGTTGTCATTTACACTTGCTTCAAGCTAAGACTTCAGTGCTTCAAAAGTTATTTGGGAAACTTAATCTGAGCCTGAAATCCTTATTTGGAGAAAACCCTGAAATGTACTGTCATGTGGGTTAAGAAGTCTAATGTCAACTATTATGTTAGATTCTTACATAGCTTAGACCATTTGAATGAAAAACTGAGGCTGGCATAGAAGAATGAGATGTAGTTCAGGTAGAGAAGCCAGTTTTCTGTGCCACTTCATTACGTAGTCTATGAATGTCTAAAGTCAGCCATAGCAACGTGACAGAAGCAGTGGTTTTGCGCATCATGCTTAGTAAAAGAAACTGCTGCCATTGTTATTGAAAAATGTATTTTGATTTGTTTTAGCAAGGAAGTATGTGGGCAAGCTTTTATAATGGTGAAACTCTACCGTATTAATATATTGTCTTGTAAAAATTCTGTGGTAATTCATGTGTTTCTCTTAGAGTTCTAGTTTGGTAATGGTATATAAATTTAAAGTTTAAATCAATAACATTTTGACAATTAGTATTATTCTTTTATATCTTGGACTTTTTAATTCCAAGAGCTGCATAAAGATAGATGGGAAAGCCTTTTATGTTATCAAGACCTTTTTTTTTAGGTGTTCATGTGGAATAAGCATTCTGTGTGTCCTCTTAAGCATGAATGAAGTGGCGTGGCAGGAGACCAGAGGAATGATGAGCATTGGTCAGGAAGCCAGTGAGGTTGGAAGTAGGGATTGCCGCAGCTGGAACAGTAGTTGGAACAACATCAGGGCTCAATTCAGGTGGAAACACTCCTCATACCATCTCTGCAGCTGCAGTGTCTGACGCTTCCAGTGTCCCGGTATCCCTCGGTGGGTGTTCTCAGGATGGTGCCACAATTAGGTGTTTCTTCCAGAGGCAGGCTGGAATGCAGCCGAGTGGCTACTCCAGCAGACACCACTGTCCCTCAGGAGATTGCACTCATATATCTATATGGATATGTATCTATGTAGATATATGTATATATTGCCCTATAGATAATTTGTTTTTCATTGAAACAGATCCTGTGGTTTGTGTTGAATTCACGTCTTTAAGAAAGATATATAAATTAAGCTAGTTGCATAAGCATTTAATCTATCTGAGTACCTGTTTTCTTATCAGAACACCATCAATTCATTAGGTTTGAATTCATGCAAAAGAAATGGTTTTGTTTGAAAAGGGATTAGCTTCTGGTAGGCTTTATGAGAATTGATATGGATTTAGCATACAATCTTACTTGTTATGCTTGCTGGTAAAAAAAAAAAAAATTCTTCAGGTAAAATAGAGATAGAAGAATTAAGTGTAGGTCAAAACTTTAGCCTTTTTGTAGATAGTAACCTAGAAGAAAAAAAAACCTGTTTTAAGCTTTCACCCCCAAGTGTTTGATTGATGCGACTCCCTAATTTTTCTTTAAAAACTTCGTTCTGAATTTCAGATAGGAATGGCTTTTTCCCCAGGACCCTTGTAATGTGAGGAACTTTTTGCACTTTCCCAAGACCAAGGACATATAGGATATGTTAAAAAACAAATGTGAATAAACAAAATTTGCTGACCTTAAAAGCAGGAATATCTGTTGTGTCTGCTTTTTCTTAAGCTGTTTTTTCTCATTCTTTAATTTCTTTTGGTATTTTTTTTCTGGTTTTACTCTTACACATTTTTTGTTCTTCCTCTTACATTGATATACATAGCATTTAAAAGAAAAAACAAGCAACTCTTCCCCTGACATCCTGCTTCATGCTGTATCACATTCTGCATTGCACTTACACACTATTTGTAAGGCAGTCATGTAAGTATAAAATTCTGCAGTATTCTGCTTCTCAACTTGTGAGTATGAAGATGTTGGGTTATTCTTGCCAGTGTTCAGTCAGTTACACAGGCAACAGTGCTGGCTGTTGCTAGCCTTTCTGAAGGCTGATAGGTTGCGTAGATAAAATTACTCACAGAGAAGTAACTGCTGAGTAACAGTTGCATTTCTTTTCTGCTGTCTGCTTTCCATCCCCAGTGGTAATCAGATGCATGTCTTAATCAGCAGCTTTGTTTAATTCTGTTAGGTCCATCAAAATATTTCTTCATTCCTCCAGCCGATAAATGTCATGAAGCTCATGTGTGTTTTCTGATAAATTAGAAGGGGGATGCAGGGAGCTACTCTTACTGAAGTGCTTCAGTGGTTTTACACATTATGAAGATTTAGCAAAGGGGACACTACTCTTGCATTGCTCTGCATTGTTATCTGTGTGAAAACTGTCTTTCAACTTGTAGTTATCAGTACTGCCTTTATGTTCTGCCATGTTTTACTTCTCTCCGTCTTCCTTAGCAATATGAACTAATGGAAATCAAGCACAGATCAGGAGACTTCTCAGTTTTAGTTGTTTGATTTAACTGTTCTCTGCGTGCCAGTGTTATGGGGGATTTTAAGACAGAAGTTTCTGGTTTAGGTTTTTTGTTCGTTTGTTTGTTTTAAGGGCAAACAACTCTTGAGGTAGAAGTACCGAAGAAGTGGGTTTTCTAAAATCTAAATCTGTGCAGACTGTGGAAGCAGTTTAGATGCTGTTGTGTGCTGTGAGTACTGGGTAGACAGAATCTCCGTGTGTATTAATACACAAAAGATAGAATTTTATTCTGCATTTTGAGAAAAATTTGAAAGAAAATTAATAGAAGCAAGTGTAGTAGATAAATAATCATGGAATGATTGAGGTGGGAAGGGTCATTGGTCTAACCCTCCCTGCTTAAGCAGGACCATGGAGAGCCAGTTCAAAATGAATATGCTGAAATCTTCGACTCTACGTATGTTATCCAAGCATATCTTAAAACTAAGAATTTTACATAAATTTTAGCGTGTCATCGTGCAAAGAAAGTGAGACGTTGCCAAAGTAATAAAAAGGCATTTTAGATGTAGCAAGACTGAACTGTTGTTTTTTTGTGAAGACGATGGAGCTCTAGCCCACTGGTTAGGTAAGAATTTAAAATGTATAGAAAGAGATGTAGAAATGGGAAACTAAATTTAGCAGGGATTATTTTCAAGCAAAAATAATAAGAAATCTTCACATACTGAAAAATAAGGATTGCGTAAGTTATCTTGGGAAACCATACTAGTTGTCCAGCAAGAAGCTTTCGGAAGCCTGAGGCCTTAACAGGTGGATTCAAGTAAACACAGAACCGTGTATTCACTTCCGTGCCAGAAGATACCTAATACTTTTGACTGAGTGGTACATAGAAAGAGGAGTTGTAAGCAATTTAATTTAAGAGGAACATACATACTAACTCGGCTGGAATCACTGATAGATTTTGAAGAATCTTCAAATTAGTTGTAGTGCTAAAGAAGTAGAATAACAAGAAGTTAATAAATACACTTGATTAATTCCAAGACAAATTCCTGGGAAGACTAGGGAAATAGTATCTTGGTCTTGTGGAAGTCATCTGAAATGTCTTTGGAACAACTGAGCATCTTATTAACACCAGGCAGGACAAAGTCTTTAGTAAACATAATTACCTGTCTAGTAGAGTATCTAATTTTTACTCAAGTTGGAAGACTGAGGAATTGCTTGTCAGTGTCCTGCCTAAGGAATGACTGAGAACTATAGGAATGATCAGTGAAGCATCAATAATTGGAAAGCAGTTTGTGCCCTTAATAACATGCTTAACTTGAGGTCAGGCAGCTAGACTAGAAGGTCCCTTCCAACTAAAATACTGCTATTCTGTTTTAATACATGCCAGTATTAGAGGCCATTGGTAGCACAGGGAAATATCAAGTGGCTTATCCTGGAGTTCTCTGGTAGCACTGGGGCTTAATGTATGCTAGATTGGAAATTACCGAGACTGCAATGGAAAAATTTCAGGTGCCAGACATATTTAAGAGAAGAGCAGGAAGTTCAAACTGTACAGTTGAATGGAATTCAACATGTTGTTGAGATGGAAAAATACTACTGATGAGTGTATGCTTGGCATGTTGGTGTCTAAATTAAGTAGCCACTCTGACTCATAACTAATATCATTAGCTCATAGAACATTGCAGACTAAGAGGCACAGAAATGTGTGGTATTGTTAATATTCATATTCTGTCTCTGTTCTGCTGTGGTTGCTTCAACTGTAGCAACAGAAAATTGAAGTGATGGACAACAGTCATACGGCGAAAACTTGGGGAAGTTGAACTACTTTGCTGGCATGGGGGAGACTGTACAGAGTAATTGGCAGCATGAGGGCAGGCAGAGGTTAGAGGAGCGCTCATTTGCATGAGAGGTGATAATCAAAAAATCTTTGGACTCTCAGGTGAAAGGTGATGCATACTCAGCTCTTCAATACAGGATGTCAAAGCCAAAAGTGTTAATTTGAGTCACCTTTCATATTAAAACAGCAGTGAGCATCTAGTCACTGGCAGGGTTAAGTATAAATTCTTAATGGAGGAACAACTGTTGCTTGGGTCATTCATCTTACTTTAAAATATTTAATATTGAAGAGAGTTATAAGGGATAATGAAGTAAGTATAAAAACTATAGCACTTGGGGGGTTTGACTTTTTTTTTTTGTTTTGTTTTGCTTTGTTCCCTCAAGACCAAAAAATTCAGTTGAGGCTCTTGGCAGCACAGCACCTGAGGAAGACCACTGTCCACTGTTGTATCATCCTTTTGTTAATAACCTCTTGGGATTCCAAATAGGTTAGTGTTCTGTTTGGTATTTCTGCATTACAGAAGTGCTGTGAATTATTTTCTGGTGGCTTAGTGATCAGCAGTCAGTCCATAATATTTGGAGTTCTGGATATGAGGTTTTCAGGAAGCTCAGGATATATTTTCATGGATGTCAGAGCATTTGTGCATGTTCTTCCCATGTGCTGAAGCAAAGGGCTACAGCAAGTGTGATGTTGCCCAAGCTGTTTGTCCTGTCTTTTCACCTATCTGCCTTATATCCCTCATGGCAAAGATACTTAAACACTTCGGCAGTTTAAGATAAATACATCAGATTATGAATTTTAACATCTTGTTTGGTCCTTCTGTTCTGTCTCCAATAGAGAGGGGAAGAAGGTCGGAACTAATGGTGAAAACATTAGAGTCCCTGCAGGTAGGGCTGCTAGAGCCTTTTTCAGGTCCTGAAGAACCTAGAGCTGATAAGCAAAAGAACGCTAGAGAAATGCTCTTATTGTAGCAGCCTTTTCAAAGCCATCAGGGAAGGATAGTTGTGCTATAAACAAAAGAACATAAATTGTGTCTTTGCACAAAGCTTTGGTTGACCTGCAGTTGCTGTTAAATTTACAAACGTCTCCAGAAGTTCTGTGAATATAAATT
Organism: Ara ararauna; assembly: GCA_028858755.1. Classification (NCBI taxonomy): domain Eukaryota; kingdom Metazoa; phylum Chordata; class Aves; order Psittaciformes; family Psittacidae; genus Ara; species Ara ararauna. The sequence continues at coordinate 24,204,885 of CM054379.1, forward strand.
TCTGCTGTAACAAAAACTTTTTTTGGGAGATGGAGAGAACATAGGAAAGAATCTCACTGAGTTCAAGAGCATTTTTGGCACTTCCGTGGTATGGGGGAGAAGCTCTGTGTATCAGTTATTTTGCAAGTACTCGGCATGACTTCCATGGGGGTCCCTTAGAATTAATACAGCGATGAGAAAATGTGTGGATGTTATTAAACTAATAAAATGTGCAAATACTTAACATTGTTGCCTCCAGGATAAAACACTCAATTTCTAGCAAACATTTTGTCTTGATCTTAAACAATGAGGTGTTTTGTTTGTTGTTCAAATAAGATATGCTAATATGTTTATGCAGTGGGAATTGGGAAATAATTTCCCATATGAGACCTCACAGTCATGTAGCCATCCCTTGGAACAATGAACATAATCTCATCATTCAAATTGGGAACAATATAATCTGTTTCATGACCTTACAGTGAGAGTCACATTTTTGGTATCATTAGATCTTGCTTTCATAGACTGTACTTAAAACTGTCCCTAGAAATCTAAGTGAGCTTGCAGTCCACAGTTTCTGATTTCCTAACTTTGTTTGCAACTTTTTCTTAAAGAATAAAGTATTATTGTGAAATATAACTACTTTATAGTGCTTTCAAAATAACTTTTATCAGTTGATACTCTTAAGACTTTTTCAAGTGCTCAGCAATTATGCAGCACATAAATTTTATTGCTGCTCTGTCACAGGCAAAGCTTAAGTTTTATCTTAGCTGATTGACAGCTTCTCCTCCCTGTGAAGTTAACATCCATCTGAAGCTGTTCTGAAGATCATGTTTTCTGTTCGTGCAATCAAGAGGTTCTATAACAACTTTGCTCTAAGTGTTGTTGTTGTCTTTCTGTGTTTAAGTTTGCAATGGTTTTATTATTTTTCTTTTGATATTTCCCTCAATTACAGTAGCATTTTGCCTCACTTAACTAGAACCCCACATTACAAATGTCAAATGTATGATTTAAGCAGCTTCTCAAACTTGGAGATTAGTAAAACTTTTCAAGCCTCACGAACTAGGAAGAGAAATCTTAGGAAGGATTTTCCATTGTGGTTAGGGAACAGTGTGGGGGGTGGCATTTGATTCTTGTTTTGGAAAATGCTGTGTGTCCTTTTAAAACAATCTTAAGTTCTTGGTGCGGTTTTTACCTCATATTAGTGCTATATAATTTGGAGTAAGTATCATAGGGGTATTCAGGTGAATTTTAAGATTGTGGCTTTTTGTGTATTTAAAAATAAGTCTTGCAACCTGCATACTTGGGACATCACCTTATTACCTACTTGTGACGGTTCTGGCAGCAAACATGGCAGGGAGGACATAACTAGTCTGTCTTTCCCCTCTCTTTGATTTGAAATATCTAAAAAGGAATACTTTGTGACATACTGCAAGGTGTTTTCTGTGATATACTTTAAATCATGTCCATAACTGGAGAAGAAAATAACAGTGTCGAATTCTGCGGGTACTTGGTTTGTATTTTTAGTAGTTTCAAGTGTGTAGTGCATGGATGGAATAGACGAAATTAACTGTTGTCAGGACAAGGAGAGTAATTGCAGTCACCTGGCTTGTGCAGACAAATTTATTCCATGTAAATTCTGCTCTTCAGAGACTCTTGCTTAATCATCTGCCCCTTCCAAACATATTTGCTGTTTGATGCATCTGCATTTTCTGACCCTTTCACCAGGCATTTTGAACTGCTGCTGATAGTTTAGCTCATGAGATACTTGACCAGTCTCTACCCCGTTGCATATTGTCTCATATGCTGCCAAACTGTAAACTCCTACTACCTCTTTGGATTATAGAATTAGTTGTGTCATTAATAGGCCTATTCACAGATATGCTTCCTGACATACTTCTTGAGTTGGTCTTTACAGTTTCACTGGCCTTGATGTCTCCAGATACCTGGCACTTATGCATTGTTGAGTGTCTTAATGCAAACAACTGGTTTATTCCTACTTTACCAATTCAGTTTCTCATTGTATCAGTCTTTGTTGTCTTAGATTGAGAGTTCTTTGAAGCAGATTCATTCATGCTTTAGTGCTTATTCAGTAGTTAGCATAGGGAGACTCTTGATACTATAGCAAAACTAATAGCATGTGGTCACCTATGCATTATCTGCGATTTACCTATAGATAAATTATCCTGTATGCTTGTGTAGCAGTAGCTTTGTGCAGAGTCGGCTCTGGTCAGCAAAGAATTATTGGTGGCAGCATAAATCTGAATGTTAGCACTGCTTCTGGAGGTAAAGGGCTTTGGAAGCACTTAACACTTATTTATGCACCTTGAAGCATGGCATAATGAGAACCAGGGACCAATCTTCTGGAGCCGGTTGAAGTTTCTTTGCATTTTATTCACATGTGCTCTAGGTTCTACGTGGCACTGTAAGGCCTCATTCCAGACGTGGTTATTATGTGATTGTGGAGTTTTGTGCCAAAGCTAGAACTTGTTTTAGGCATTCTAGGTGACTTTTGTGTAGGCAACCGGGATAAGGTGATGGGAGCCAGTAAGCTTGGGGGAAAAGTGGCTGCGTGTAGTTATTCAGGCATTTTACCTTTGCAGGACATTTCTTCATATTTTCTTAGTCACTTTTTGCTATTATTCAGGGTGTCAAGAAAATAAAAATATTCAAAATTTGGGTCAATGGTTTTTATTTTGCTTAATCAATAAGCTCTTAACTGCAGGTTTAGAATATAGTTTGCTTTTGTTTTTAATGTGATTAATATTGGAGGTCGTGAAAATGTCTGACACTGTTTTATTACACAGGGGAGTTTCCGAACTACCTTGGTTTGGCGTAGTTTACAATAAAGTCAGCGTGGTGAGGGCCCTTGTGTATCTTTGAAGGTAATGGAAGTTATGTGAAAACTTTTTCTCTTCAGTGAAAACAATGGAGTTTGGAATTCACAGGAAGGAAAGCAGAGTTGTGGGTACATATGTGAGCAGAAGCGGGGGGGGCAGCATTTTTGAGGGAATACTTTATTTTGGATGAGAATGAATAACCTGGAATTTGTATTTTTTTAACTAATTTTTGTTACAATGCTTTTATTGCTTCAATTTGAGTTGTAAATTGTAAAGCCACTTTATTTCCAGTAGTTTGTCATCAATAAAAAGTCTTTAGTGTTGTTTTGGACTTTCTTTTTTACTACTTTTGAAGTCCTATGCTGACAAACATTTAATGAGATATTAATGTCTAAGGCTGAGCTGCTGCTCTTACTGAATTAGGAGTGAGGTTTATTGAATTAGAAATGGTCTCTCTAGCTGTATTTTTACAGTTGGCGGGGGTCGTTTCAGCTTTTAGGCAGTTGTAGAAATGTATGGTTAGTTTAAATACATGTATTGTCCAAAGAGGACATCCTTTGAAAACAGCTGAAAAAATTGATAACAGCAATTTCTCTTAAATGTCTGTTCCTATTCCTCTGCTCTAGGCAGATAAGTGGAAAACACATGCTTCCCTTTAGTAATTCTTTTAACATAACGTTTAGAGAAACATGCTTTACTATTCTCTGGCTGACCTTGAGGTTATGCAGAGTTTAAAGGCTGAAAGAATTAAGATAGGTTTTGAAGCACACTGGCATATATTTGAAACTTTGTGGGTTTTTTTTTTTCACTGGCATTTTGTGCTGGTGATACAGACAAGTTGTGTGTTTTAGCAGCAGCTTTCTTTAGAACAACTAGTTATAGTGGACAGAGAAGTCTAAGAATTCTGAATTTTCTTTTTGTACTACCTGTGATTTAATTAATTACCCAAAGACTAGGTAGTTCAGTTCCTTTATCTCTGGTTTTAGCACCCTCTTCTCAAAGATCAGACTTTGTTGGTATTCCCTGGTTTCCTCTTGCCTGCTGGAGGAGAAATAAAAACCAAAGCAGAGTTTATTCAAAGGGTACTGGACCGCAAGGAAGAAGTCATGATGCTAGAAACTTCTGGGCAAGGGAATTGGAACTTCAGGGTTTGCGTCTAGTGTTCTTGAAAACTATATCCTTTACAAATGAATGTTACGGTAAGCGCATCTGCCATACTCAGGAGTAAAGAAAATGAAAGTAAATGGTCTGAAGAAGGGGATTGCTGTATATCCAGAACTGCTGGGGTGGGAGGAACTCTTCTGACATCACTGCTACAGTAACATAAAATAAAAGTTTCCTGGAAATTCTGTCAATGTGATTTGTTATTTCTTCAGCCCTGCTTTTAATGGGGGGGCAGGAAGTGTGGGTGTGGTATACATCTGTACAAAATCTTTTTCTTGGTATAAATTATACTGTTTAATCAGTTCTGTTCCATGGGATTCTTTAAAATCACCTTCTTTTTAAGGAGGTATTAAAAATAATTTCTGAAACAAAAATCTAAGGCTTGCCTTTTTTACTTTTTGGGCAGGGAGATGTTCTGTTTCAGATTATCTGGTAGCAAATAGAAAAGTGATAATTTGTATATATTTATATATATAGTGTGTATTTATATATAGAAAACAAAAAAGTTGATTGCAGTGTGGAAAGTTAACTTATGGAAATTTTTACTCGATTCTAGGCCTGTACGTTCCAATTGTTCCAATTCTTGTTAACATGTAAAAAAAGCCTGTTGACTATTAGAATGAAAGTTGCATTTCATTAATAATTGCAGTATGTACTGAGATAAATTGTGCCTCGTTCCTGCTTGTGTGCAGATAAATTTGGGGTTTATACAGAGTGTTCATCTTCAGAAAATGCAAAGTTTTAAGCCTTTTTTTAACAGCATACTACCTAGAGAGCACTTAAGTTTCTTTGTGAAGTTTTTTAACTTACTAAATACAGTTTTTGACTAAGAGCTAATGATGAAGTAGTGAGGACTGATGTCTCAAAGCAGCAATGCATCAAATTAATGTCACGCTTCCTTATAGAAGTAGCTGCAGAGTGTTATTTCTCATTGATAAAGCTTTTCAGTGTAGAATGGAACAATAATGGTTAGAAATTTGTCTCATGAATTTGCCTAAATTTCTGTTAGGTGACCAGTAGCACGTACTGCTGTCTTATAAGAAGGTGGTGCTATCTGACTAGCATAGCAGGAAAAGTGTAGAGTTTTAAAATTAGAAAGAAATGTCATGTACCTATTTTAAGTAATTGGCACCAATGAAGTAATCGTGTTTGGACAAGAACTGCAATGTAAGTTTCATTTCACAGCTTTGTTTTAAAACTTCTGAATATATTTAGTGTCTTCCTGTTTTGTTTGTGGTGTGTTTATGCAACTAGATGGGATTACACCTAAACTCTTTCACATTAAAGATAAAACCTGTACACTTTCTTGCATGAAAGACAGGTTTTCAGTTTGATGTACAAGCACTGAAGGACCAGTCAGCCCCTTTTGTTTGAAGAATTATCTTTTCTTGTAGCTCATATAAATAATAAGCTACAAATGTATGGATAAATATTTTAATCAATTGTTGGTGGGTTTGTTTGTTTTTTTGGTATGCTATATATATGTTAAAAAAATCCTGTATATAAACTCATTGCCAAGTTTTCATAGGATTTTTCTTCTATTTTGTAAAATTATATGTAGGCTTTTTATCAGCTCTCTCATCTCTAGACTTTTATTTTACAAACTTCTGCAACATCTGTCACCCCAACTTCCTGTTCTGTACATTTCTTAGAAACTCTTCTGAGTGGATAATTTCTTTCACAATTAAAAGACTTTGGGAAACCTGCTAAATTATGTAGTATAAGCTATATGCCCTACTTACATTGGAATGCATCACTTTAGCTCTTCAAATGGAGCAAGCACTGGAACTGCTATAAATAGTTACAAAATCTGATTTCAGTACAGACACATTATTATTAATTTATGCAAGGCTGGTAATTCTGCCAGCATTTGATTGTCAGGATTAAAGTCCTGAGCTTGAGGACACATGACAGTAGCTTAGGAGAACTTGTGCTGACAGTTCTGCCACTTGTAGGGCAAAGCTTGAACTTGTTGGGTGGGAAGACAGGCATAAAGTGCCTGTGCAGGGCACTTTATGTGTCTTCCTGTGCAAGGAAGATGTAAGTTTCTTAACATGATGCAAGAGTTGATGTCTGGGGGGAACTAGGGCAATTACCTAGTTCTTATATCATGTTTCAGTCCATAGCTGTGAGCAGAACCCAAGGTTCTGAATTTAGTTAGGCCCATGAACCATCATGTAGCTCTGAAGCAGGTGGCAAGGTCATTTTCTTCTGCTTTTCTTCACAGGAGGTGGTGTCCTGTTAGGCTTATTCTGTATGGTCTGTTGGAAGACAAGTATATGCAGGTAGATCTGTGATTTCCAAACTCATCAGTGACCTGTCAGAGGCTATCCAGCATAATTTTTATTTATATGTGTATATATATTTATATATATGCTGTTGATAAAAACCTAGGAAATTCTTTTCTCCTGTGTGCATGCTTCCAGATTACTGATACTCAAACTGCAAAAAAAGGCAAGCAAAACATTTAGTCAGTGTTGTATGTACAAGTGTCAGTGCTTAGGATAACCTTGCTGCTTAGTGACTTAACTTTTTCAGCAGACTGGACAGTGTTTTTGCTGAATGTATTGAATGAATTTCCCCACCTCACACCCTCCCTCTGTGCTACATGCTGCAAAATCCCTACCTTGAAATCTGCTTATTTGATTTTTTTCATTGTTGGTGTCCTCAGCGCTGGTAGGATTGTTTCTCAAACCACAATACAAAATACAACTCCAGGAAATAAAATGCAAGAATGTATAGGTCCAGAGTGATGGCTTAGCCAGGTCAACTAAACTGACAAACTAAATTTCTTTTGTTAGAGTGTTTGAATGTATTAAGGGTCATATAGTCCAAAAGTATAACTCAACCTGAGAATGAGTTAAGCCTGAAATAGAGAGATGAAAAAGTATTCAACTGCAGGAAGTTTGACTTTGGTATAGAAGGCTGTAATTCAGTGAAAATTATTGAATGCTTACTGGGGGCAAATGTTATGCTTTTGGGATTATAACCATGGAAATATGTGTTCGAAGTTAAAACTGGTTGCCTGAGTGTTTTGTCAGAAATGCCTAACATCTTGTTTATTCAGCCTGATTAAGGAGCTTGAACATTCTGGAGTATTTGGTTAAGTCGGCAGTTGCGTTACTGTTCCATATGGTCCTCAGAAAACGTTACCACCTTTTCAAAATGCAGCATACCTGTAGACTTTGAATTACTTGGGAACAGCAGCTTTGATTAACCTGTTTGGTAGTAGGTGATACATCTAGCCAAAGGTGGCTTTACTAGAAGAAATGCCTAGTTTTATAGAATCATAGAATAGTTAGGGTTGGAAAGGACCTTAAGATCATCTAGTTCCACCCCCCCTGCCATGGGCAGGGACCCTTTACACTAAACCATGTCACCCAAGGCTCTGTCCAACTGGGCCTTGAACACCGCCAGTGATGGAACATTCACAACTTCCCTGGGCAACCCCTTCCAGTGCCTCACCACCCTTACAGTAAAGAGCTTCTTCCTTATATCTAACCTGAACTTCCTCTGTTTAAGTTTGAACCCATTACCCCTTGTCCTATCTCTACAGTCCCTAATGAAGAGTCCCTCCCCAGCATCCCGATAGGCCCCCTTCAGATACTGGAAGGCTGCTATGAGGTCTCCACGCAGCCTTCTCTTCTCCAGGCTGAACAGCCCCAACTTTATCGGCCTGTCTTCATACAGGAGGTGCTCAAGTCCCCTGATCATCCTCGTGGCCCTCCTCTGGACTTGTTCCATGTCCTTTTTATGTTGAGGACACCAGAACTGCGTACAGTACTCCCAAGTGAGGTCCAACTTGGTTTCTTAAAACATTGCACCAAATATTTGGTATTTTGTAACCGACTTGTGTACAGAGCATTTCCGTTGTGATTCCAGTAGTTGTCTGTTCAACTGCTCAACAGCTTTTGTTATCTGGGTACACTATTGACTGGATTTGAAACCAAAATGATGACACTGTAGGTAATTTGGCAAAATATTCTAGAGGAGAAATCTCTGTGTAAAGCCCTGAACTTCAGTATTTCATAGCAGAGCTTTGGGGATTTGCATTTCAGGATTGTCTAGTTTTCTCTTATTGTCCTTTGTTAGAAATCTCGACTAGATTTGTGTCTGGTGTTTTAATTTGTATTAAAATATTATTTAGTATTTTCAAGGTGGCTGTTTTGGGGGTTTTGTTTTGTGGTTTTTAGGGGTTTTTTTGCTATCTAGTGAAATGTTTGACATGACTTCACAGGACAGTGTTTAACTTAATGGAGGGGTGGCAGAGTTGGTGTGTTGTGTTTTAAAATATAGGCACTTTTGTGTTCTTGTATTAGTTTCACTTGTTAATTAGAAGTCTTTTATATATAGTAATAATGTATAGTCTTATATAATATACATAAGGTAAATGCTGCAGAAGAGGCACCCCTTAAGAAAAGTACTAGAAAGGTATTTTGCATTTAAGTCATTCAGTAAAAAAAGCTGGGGGATTTGCAGTATGAACAGCAGCTTCACTCTCTTTACAGTGACAGTACTGTAATTGCCAGATGGTTTGTGTTGAATTTGTGGCCCAGTACCACAGCTTCAACTGCAAAATGTGTCCTCCCTTTCTTTGCCACAGTGCTGGGGTATTCATCTGGGAGGGAAGGGGTGAGATTTGGAATTTCTTAATGCAGAAAAAGGTTTTCCTACTTTCTGCTCAGCTGTTTACCACTTGTGATCTATAAAATCAAGTATTATATATCTCTTTATATTTTTGTTTTGATCTTATTTTTTCTCCGACTCTTATTTCAGAGAAAGGGCAGATGTTTGCTTTTGCAAGAACATGGTGAGAAGCTTGCTTCCAGCAGGGTGCAGTGTTATTGGAGAGAGTATTTGTCCCTAGAACCTGGTGCCTGGATGCCAGAAATGGGTATTATTTTAAGCAGTATTTCTTGTGGTAATCCTAGATGACTCTCCAGTCAACAGTCTGCCTCCGGAATTCTGTCCTGAGTTATGTGAGGACACGGTTTTGTGTTACTGGTTTATCATCTAGTTGCCACTAAGCAGGTACTTCTGCTCCACCTTGCCCCAGACCAGTTTCTCCTTGTTGCTTTGCCTATATCAAATCTAGTGGTCTTGCAGTTGCGTTTTTTTTTTTTACCCAGTTCAGTTGATGTGATGCAGAGAAAAAGAATAAAAACCCCTTCTGAATAAAACCTTTTACATGATGATTATCAAGTTCATGGGTACTCTTAAGCTGTTCTATTTAACAGCAGTGTGTGAGGAGCTGTTACACCTGAAGACTGTGTGTAGTGTCCATTTGTGTGTAATTTGGGGCCCTGTGGAATGATCTGATGTGTATCATAAGTTTGAAAACATTGCCAGTTTCTCTTATTTGGAAAGGCTTAATAGTGTTCAACTGGAAATTTAAGATTAGATCTAGCAACTAATCCTCAAAGCAGGTAGGTGGTAAATGGAGAAAGAGAAATTGTCGGAGTGATTGTGGGGGAGAGAAAACAAGAAAAAAGATGTAATCAACTAAAACCAGGGGGAAAATGTAAATGTTGAGCAGTATGTTTCATAGGCCTCTCTGACTTATTCATTCTCTGTTATGTGGAATAATTCATAAAAATAGAAAATTTTGTTGGTGCTGTTCTGAATTTGAGGTAAAAAAAGTCTATGTTGAAAATGCTTATTTCAGGAGCATATGAATTAGGTGAACGTTGGCATTGAAATAGAGAAATTAAAACTTCCTGGTAATAGAGATGATCCTAACCAAGTTTCCCTTTCAGGGAAAGGGCATGACTTTATATGTAGCAGATCTAGCTTGGTTGTCATTCTGTGTTTTCTTTTGTTGTAGCGATAGGGCTAGCACTGAAGAGAGCAGACCTGAAGATATTAGTGCTGCCTTTCTCTAGTCTGTAACCTTATCTGTGAAACACATATTCATGACATGGGACAGGATTTTGTGGGCTGTTGTTTTTTATGGAAACAGGAATTGAGGCTCTTATTGCTCTTTGCAAGAAAGGGGCCAGTGAGCAAAATCAGTGTTTGGTGTACTAAAGTTTATTTATAGTTTCAGGAAACTTCAGTTCCTTAAGAGTTGATTGAACTGCTCAGGGGAAAAAAATGCAATAACTGTGTTGTTACCCTGATTCTTGGATTGTCTTGTCTTAGAGACTTGAAAGTGTGTGTGGCCATGTTTTTGAACTTTACTGAATTATGAAAAATAAGCATTTGGTATTAGGTCTTGCAGCACAGAAAACAAAAAACCTCAACCAAAACCCAACCAACCAAAGAAAGAAACAAAAAAAAAAAAAAAGGAGGAGGAAAGGGGGAAAGAAAATCCACCAAAAATTAAACAAAAAAACCCCAACCCAACCCTCCAAACACACACAAAGAAGTCCAGACAAACAACTCTTTCCTACCCCCCCTAAAAAAAACCTCACAACTGAAAATCATATCTGTCTTTCAGGCTCATTTGTTTTTTTATTCAACTTTGACTTGGGCAATGTTTATGGTAAATACAGTTTGGCAAGGTTTAGCTACAAATTGTGTTTAGAGATACTGTGAGACCAGAGTCACCTTTTGAGATAGAAGTACCAATTCTATGATTCTAATTTTCTGTTTGAGTGTAATAGAAACTAAATTGCATGACTTCAGCAGAGGCAGTGGCTTACGGTAAGATTATCAACTCAGCCACCCATAGAAGAAATTATGTCTCAGAAACTGCACTATTCAAATTCAGAAGTCTTCAAAATTGGAATTTCTCACTTTTTTTTCTAAATAATAATTCTTCTAGAGTTAATTTTTTTTGTGTGCATGCACAAAGATTTTGTTATCCTGTAGAGCTAATAAGAAAACCAAACCAAACCCTAGTTTCTTTCACATAAATTATAAGCTTTTATTTGTTTGAAAAATCTTTAGCTGCTTTAAGGATACATAAAAAAATTTGCTTTCAGTTTTTAGAAGATTAAAATCAACCTAATTGTCTTAAAAGTCAGCATCACGGAAGAAAAAGGTCAAAGGTGTTGATTCTCTCCCCACCCCCCATAATTCACCAGAACTAAATTTGCACTGAAGTTGTTGGGAATTGTTTTTATTATCCATCTTAACTAAAATATTTGTTCTTTCTGAAGGAATGTTTATTTGAGCTGTGAAATTTTTTTCTCAAAAGTACAGAGGCACTCAGCCTCTGAAGTTAATGGCTTATAATGATTGTGGGGCAATAACAGTATTTTGAGAGTAGAATTTTGAGAATAGAGCATCTATTGGCAGATAATTAACACTTCTCCAACAAGTTGTTTGTGCCAAAATATTAAAGAGGCAAGATTGTTTCTTTGCCAAGTATTTGAGTATTGTTTGAAAAGTAATCTTAATGTGTTAGCTGTATGGAGTAGCTTAATTTTGATTTATTTCTTAAGGTAAAGAGCTGGGTTTACTAGGGGAAATTAACTCTTCCAGAGAGACTGGTACTGGGACGGAAACTTATTTTCTTTGAACTTTCATGACTTCACCATTTCACCCTGCTGCATCTCCCTGTTGAGAAAGAAGGGCAGAAACAACTCTGAATTGCCTTTTTATATTTGTTTTTCTAAGCTTGTCATGGCTTTGAAAATTCCTTGTGGAAACCATTTTCTCAGGAAAGAATGCACCCAGTGCATTGTGTCTGCATGCCGTGGAGAAGGAGGTGGTTTGTTGCAACAGCAGCTCTTGCTTCAGTAATATACCATTCATATTTACAACAAAGACAACACACAGAGAAGGAGGAGTGCTATTTCCTGGAAGAAAGCGTGAGAGGCTGTGATAATGCAATCAGTTAGTAGATTTTAAAAGCAACACATTGCTACTAGCTTTTGTGACCCGTCTTGTGAGCTTTTCTTTGTTTGCTGAATGTACTCAGTAACATCGTGTGTGATGGCTCATCTCCTTTCCAAAGGATATTGTATGTCCAGGTCTTTAATTTAACTTTTTTTTTCCCCCACGTTTGTTGCAAGTGTAATATTGGTTCCATAGTGAGTGATATTTATTTGGCTAAATGAAGATTAAAAAGATGAAAATTCTGAAGTCTTTTGGGTTTTCCTGCATGTTGTTACATTAGCATGGTTCATTAAATTGGTCACTAACTGTATCTGTTAGGAAATCTAAACTCTTGTTCTGCTGAGATTAAGTAGCAAATTTTGTGCGTGCTTTCAGTTGTCAGAAATCTTGGGGAGCATTAGAAACTCAGCTTCTGAAAACGTATTTGACTAATGAATCGCTCTTTGATTTTTCTCCCAGCAGGTTCGATCTGTGGATGAGATGAATCATGAGTTTCAAGCTCTTGCCCTAGAATCTCGGGGAATGGGAGAGGTAATTATTGACAGCTGAAAATCCAGTTGGTTGTAAATGTTGATAAAAATGAAGGAGTCTTAAATAATAATATGTGAATCAAAGGTCTTCTCTTAAAATTAAATTGATTTCTCAGCTGAAGATCTCTGTTCTAAGGTGAAGATAAAACTACTTTGAAGAACACTGGGATGGTTGGTTCACTGGATCTACTGCAGTACTGTGTTGGTCTAATTTGATGACTGATGCTCTTGGGGAAGTGCCAGGGTAATTTATATGAAAGTTTGTGCAGTTCTGTGAAATGGGACATGTTCTCAGTGTCACTGTATCTAAGCTAGTGAAACAACTGCTTACTACCTCTGAGAAGCCAGACTGGGATCTGAAAAAGGTCCGACTGCAGAAAAAGTGCAGCTGGCATGCCCTAGCAGAAATGTGTGCTTATTTACTGGTAAATTTGCTGCTAATTACTCCTTAAAAGAAGATTTTTAACCAGACTGCAATTATATAATTTAGCTATAGGGAAGAAGGACTTGTTTGGTTTCTTTGTCATTTGTTGCTTGGTTTTGGGTACTTTTTTTATAAAGCCAGTCTACTTGGAGGGATCAGGGAGGATGACTTGGCTCCTTCAAGTGCAGTTCCAGGAACCGTTGAGAAAGTAAAAGTAATCAATTTGCATTAGGGTTATTTGCCCTGACAGGATATGGTAATGAAATAAATTCACATTAAACATTTCAGATTGGATATAAGGAAGAAGTTCTTTAGTGTAAGGGTGGTGAGGCACTGGAATGGGTTGCCCAGGGAAGTTGTGAATGCTCCATCCCTGGTGGTGTTCAAGGCTGGGTTGGACACAGCCTTGGGTGACATGGTTTACTGTGAGATGTCTCTGCCCATGGCAGGGGGGTTGGAACTTGATGATCTTAATGTCCTTTCCAACTGAACTATTCTATGATTCTGCGAACTAGGATTTCAAATAAAGATCCTTTTGTCTTGCTGGATATTTACCTAATTCATTTGACAGTTGAACCAGTGACAATATTTCAGCTTAACTTTCTTAGAATGATAGGACCATGATCTTTATGGAAACCGTAACTTACTCTTAAAAATCAAGTGCCATGTTGTAGTTGACTGAATGTTTTTGGGCTGGCACGTGGCTGTTCTTGATTTTTTACTGCAGTGAAGCATTTAATCCATCAGTTGGTTTTTCAGCAATTTTTGCTTCATCCAGAGTTCCATGTCTGTCTTTAACCATCTGCCTTTGAAGAAGCACTAATAGATGAAGGCCTGTTTTTCAGAAAGCCGAGTAGCTACATGGGGTATGCTGGCTTCTTCCTGTCCACCCCATCCCCCTCAGCAATAAAAACTCCTTTTGAGAGGTAAAGATGTTAGTAAGGTATGTGGGATAGTACCAACAGTTGTGATAGAGTGGATGGGTAAAATTCTTACTGGTGTTTGTTCTTTTGCCCCCCCGTGAAGTACTCTGAAATATTGAAAGCAGAGAAAGTGAAGGATGGCGCAAATGCCTGGGTATTAAATTGAGGTATATGTGACTGCTCATACAGATCTCGGGTTGAGGGACATATTTCTGCACGGTTATGATTTTATTTGTTTTCATGGTATTCTGTGGATCTGTGAAGATGCTTAAAAAAAAAAAAAAAACCAACAAAAAAAGCACTAGAAACTCAAAATCCAAACCCACCTACATGCAAGAATCCAGAGTTCTGTTACAGTACTATAGCATCAGAATTTGATATTGTATTGTGTCCCTGCACTTACTAGGTTATTATGACTTTGATTTCAACAGGTTCTTACAGGTATCTTGGGATAATACAGTTTCACACAGCTAGGCTGAGTAAGTCAGTAATTTTCTTACTAAATTGCACAACAATAAAGTAGCTCTGGAGTAACCTTGTTTTTTATTATAACCTTCAAAAACATTATGGGAAATGTCTCATAAATACCCTTGTAAGCTAGAACTGGTAGTTGTATGTTCTTAGGTGCTGCCCTCTATCTACTTTGACAGGGTGTGAAAGGGAGATCATGCAGAGTGGTCTGCTTCTAGCTATTGGGAGGTTGTTCTCTTCCTCATTTTCTCTGTCTAGATAGATTTTATTCCAAACTGAAATTGATTTCTTGTTCATAATTCTTATCCTTCTTTGTCTCCCCCCCCCCCCCCCCCCCCCCCAGGAATCAGTATTTGGCATTAGGAGGCTGTTAAGTCTTGATTTTCACATCATTACTAAAATCAAGACTGTCTGTGAATCCTGAGCAAGTATCGCTTCCATGTGCTAATGTAAAGTAATATAGTACAAAATCTGTTTTCATTATACTGTAACACATTTTGGAAATAATACATGCTGGAGATCCTTCTGTTAAGCAGTCCATCTGAGCTGCATTCAGATGGAGCCTGGTCTCAAACACTATCAGGACCGCAGAACGTGATCCAGTTGTACTGTTTCCTTGATCTGTTTCTATCTTGCAATTCTTCGTTCATTTATTCTGAAAGAAACAGTAGTTTTATTAGCCAGAGATCTGCTGATTGCAGGCATCCTTCTCTAAATGTCCTCAGAATTTTTAGCTGTTAGATTGGTTATACACAGATAATGCCTCTGGCTTCAGCTCCCAAAAGCTCTCATGACCCTTAAGGTTGTGATAATACTCTGAAGAAATAACGACACATGGTGCTGTTTCTCTTCTCTAGGCATCTGTTTGCTATTTCAGGGCCAGCACAGTGGTCTTCAGAACTTTTTGTGTAACCTAATGCAGGCTTATATAAAACTTTCTGCCAAACAGAATATAAATACAAGTATTTTTTGATAATGTCTGTTCTTATAGTAACTTGGAGGGTCAAAGCACACAGTGATTTCATTTTAGGGATAGTGTATACATTTCTGGTGTCAAAACTTCATTCAGAGAAATCATAGAAGGCTCTGTAGGATTAACTTCTGATCCTGAAACTTAAAAAATAATTCAAGAGCCAGCAATTGAGACTGTGCAGTTACTTATCAGAGAGCTGGTGAAGAGGCAGCTTTAGCATAATTGGTTATTATCTCTTGTGTAGAAAAGGGCTTTATTCATCTGCCAGAGACATAACAAGGATCAGTGTCGATACTGAAAAAGACACTTTTAGTGTACTGTTGGAAGATCTTTGTAAAAAATAAGGCAATATTTTTCATTATTTTGAATTAGAATTGGATGCATCTCTGTGAAGTTTCTTTTTTTTCTCGGGTTAAATGCAGGAAATGTTGAGCATAACACATGTTATCAAAGCATGATGATTTTAGCTACTTGGGTTAATTTGTGATGATTTCTTGATGAAGTCTTTTTCAGTAAAACTAATCAAGTGGGTTTTTTTTTTTTCTGGTCTGTTAAAGAGGAATACACTTGGTTTGGTTTTCTGAAAAGTACTCTTTTTTGAGTTCCATCATTAAGATGTTGATAGCTGCTAGGACTGCTGATATACATGGCAATCCAATAGTTTAAACATTCCTTTAAAAAAAGCATAATGTATGTCATACCCATTATCTGTCCAAAAAAACCCAAAGTAAATAGTAAATCACTGGCCCTTGGAGGTGCAAAATTATAAACTTTAGAAAAAATCCATTCATTTAAATACATGAGGGGCTTCTCTTATGTAGTGTCTTTAACACAAACCTTTCTGTAAATCTATTTGATCTTCAATAAGATACTGTTTAAATTTAGCCTTGTTGAGGTATAGATGATGATTATGTTTTGTGTTAAAGATACTGTATGTTCTTTGTGTACCAGAGTACATGAAGACTGCAAGCAGTTGAATAGACCTGAAATTTGAGAGTATGCATATTTGTGTATTATTTCTAACATTGTGTTGCCTGGACACCTGATAGTGGAATTTATTAATTTCAAGCTAAGCACACTTTAAGGTAACACTCATTTTATGACACCCAGGGTATTACTTCATCTGTTTTATTCTGATATGGTTGTGTTAGGTTGTGACACCTTCTCTTCTGTATTTCTTATAGGTCTTAGCTGGGCACACATTTGAACTTGTGTTAAGACTGAATTTAAAATAAAATGTGATTTTCTTTCTCAAAACCAAGGTTCCATAGATACTAAATGCTTGCATTCTGTTCCACCACTATCCTACAAAATGAAAAATAAATAGTACTGTAAACTTGTTACAATATAAATTTAAAAAGGATGAGTAGAGTGCATAGGCTGACCTGAAATTTATAATCCTTTGCTTTTAGTTGAGCAGTGGTTGTAAGATTCCATGAATCTATTTCTGTGTCCTCTGATGGCTAACTTCATCCTTTAAATTCAGGGTAAACTTCATATCCTAGTGCTCCCAAGTGTCCTGGGTTGACACCTAGTAGTGATTCTGCCACGCATTGACAAAGTGGGCATCTCAGCTGGGGCAGGTTCTAGCAGTGTAGTGCTCTTGCAAGTCTAATACTCTACTATAGTTTTGTTGAGCTTTGGCTGTTAATCACCCTGCACCCCGAGTACTGTTCTAATGAATTTATGTAAGGAACCCACAGATGTTAGTAGGTTCGTAAGAGCTCTTGGCAGCACAGAGAAGCAATTGTCAGTCCTTAAGTTTCTCCAGAGAAGTTTTTGCCACCTCTGTTTCAGTATTAATATTGGGGCCTGACAGTTTTACTCTCTTGAAGTTGTTTCCATGAGCTCTTTCAGTGCTACACTAAAATACCTAAAAAAAGTACTCTTGTTATTAGTTTCATCAAGGCTCATACTAAGTATCTGTGAGGTTCAGAAGAGGTTTTTTCAGTCATTCAAGTAACAGGAGAATCAAAGCTCTGGAGCATAGTTGCGTATTGCAAACAAAGCATTATCAGGTTATCTCTTTTTTTCTAAATCTAAAAGATTTTGAATTGAACATTAAATTTTGCAAAACCTGATGGATTACAGTGCCACCTTCCCTATGTTTTTTTCTTTTGCATGTTGCTTTTACTGTAGTTTCAGTTTCAGACCTTGTAAATTATGTAATATCTAGTATGAGAATACAGGCCTTTAGTTACATATTGAAGAGAAAATGCAATATGCAGAGTTTGGCAGTTGCATGGCTACCAATGGGAAAAGCTAGAGGAATAAAGTAAAAGCCCTAAAATAAAAGTAAAAAGAATGTTGGCATTTGAGGTCTTTTTTTGTTCGTGCAGTGATTCTGTCAAGTAACACGAAGTCTTCTCAAAGACAGTACAGTGTACTGTCTAGTCGTGCAGGTGGTACTGGTCTAACTTTAAACTTTCTGCTTTATAAATTATACAGCCAAATGGAATCGTTGGAATGTGGAAATTAAATTTTGAATGTCACAAATCTGTAACCAGCAGATCCCTGTGGTCTAAAGGTCTAAAGGAGCTGACTTGACGCCATGTCCTAAAATTTGCAGCATGGTGCATTTCTAAGGGAACAAAACGTTACTATGAATTGCTGCTGTTTCTGATTATGATGGCATTAGTTGAAGGCCAAGCTTTTGAACCTGTGTGGGAAGAAGGCAGTGTTGGTTAAAGTTTGAGAGGATTGACATGGTTTAAAACACAGGGATTAATTTGATCAGGTTTTTCACAGCTGCTTCTATATTCTTTATCTCTTGCTCGTGACTTTAGAATCTCAGTCTTGTTGAGGTCATTTAAGCGATTTCTTTATACAATATCAGCTTCAGTAACAGGACTTTTAAGTGTTTATTCCTTGACAATATGTGCTTCCTTATGTACAGCTGACTTTGTTATCTCATATTAATTATTTGCATGTCATAGAATACTTGAGGTTTGAAAGGACCTTAAGATCGTCTAGTTCCAACCACCCTGCCATGGGCAGGGACACCTCACACTAAACCATGTCACCCAAGGCTTTGAACAACCTGGCCTTGAACACCACCCAGGATGGAGCATTCAGGACTTCTCTGGGCAACCCATTCCAGTGCCTCACCACCCTTACAGTAAAGAACTTCTTCCTTATATCCAATCTAAATTTCCCTTGTTTAAGATTGAACCCATTACCCCTTGTCCTATCACTACAGTCCCTAATGAAGAGTCCCTCCCCAGCATCCTTATAGGCCCCCTTCAGATACTGGAAGGCTGCTATGAGGTCTCCACGCAGCCTTCTCTTCTCCAGGCTGAACAGCCCCAACTTTCTCAGCCTGTCTTCATACAGGAGGTGCTCCAGTCCCCTGATCATCCTTGTGGCCCTCCTCTGGACTTGTTCCAACAGTTCCATGTCCTTTTTATGCTGAGCACTGTACACAGTACTCCAAGAGCAGGGTAGAGGGGCAGGATCACCTCCTTCTACCTGCTGGTCACGCTTCTGTTGATGCAGCCCAGATACAGTTGGCTTTCTGGCCTGTGAGCACACACTGCCGGCTCATGTTAAGTATGTTAAACGGGACAGTGTTGAACACTTTGCACAAGTCCAGGTAGATGACATCAACTGCTCTACCCCTGTCCGTCAGTTCCATAGCTCCATCATAGAAGGCCACCAGGTTGGTCAGGCAGGATTTCCCCTTAGTGAAGCCATGCTGGCTGTCACCAACCACCTTGTTGTTTTTCATGTGCCTTAGCATGCCTTCCAGGTGAATCTGCTCCAAGATTTTGCCAGGCACAGAGGTGAGACTGTCTGGTCTGTAGTTCCCCATTTTCATCCATTTTCGCCTTCTTGAAAATGGAGGTTATATTTTCCTTTTTCAAGTCATCGGGAACATTACCTGGCTGCCATGATTTTTCAAATATGATAGACGGTGACTTAGCAACTTCATTTGCCAACTCCTTCAGGACCTGCGGATGGATTTCGTCAGGTCCCATGAACTTGTGCATGTTCAGGTTCTTAAGATGCTCTCGAACCAGATCCTCTCCTACAGTGGGCCCAGGGTCTTCATTCTCACAGTCCCTGCGTCTGCCTTCCATGACTTGGGTGGTGTGGTCAGAGCATTTGCCAGTGAAGACTGAGGCAAAGAAGTCATTAAGAACCTCAGCCTTGTCCAAATCCAGGGTAGCCAGTTCTCCTGATAGCTTCCGGAGGGGGCCCACATTGTCCCTAGTCTGTCTTTTATTTGCAATGTACGTATAGAATCCCTTCCTGTTATCTTTAACATCCCTAGCCAAGTTTAATTCTAAGTGGGCCTTAGCTTTCCTGACCTGGTCCCTAGCTTCCCAGACAACATCCCTGTATTCTTCGCAGGCCACCTGACCTTGCTTCCACCTTTTATAAGCCTCTTTTTTCCTTTGAATTTTCCTCAGCAGCTCCTTATCCCTCCAAGGAGGTCTCCTGGCCCTCCTGCAGCACTTCCTTCTAGTTGGGATGCAACACTCCTGAGCTTGTCGAAGGTGATCTTTGAATATCAACTAAGAGTCTTGGGCCCCCCTGCCCTCTAGGGCTATATCACATGGAATCTTACTGAGCAGGTTCCTGAAGAGGCCAAAGTCTGCTCTCTTGAAGTCCAGGGCAGTGAGCTTGCTGCACTCTCCTTTCACTGTCCTGAGGATCTCAAACTCAACCACCTCATGATCTCTGCCACCAAGGCTGCCCTGGAGCATCAGATTTCCAGCCAGCCCTTTTCTTTTGGTGAGCATAAGGTCAAGCATGGCAGCTCTCCTTGTCTGCTTCTGTATTACTTGCAGAAGGAAGTTGTCTTCCACACAATCAAGGAACCTCCTGGATTGCTTCTGCCGGGCCATACTGTCCCTCCAACAGATACCAGGGTGGTTTAAGTCCCCCATGAGGACAGGGGCCTGCGAGTGTGAAGCTGTTCCTGTCTGCCTATAGAGCACTTCATCCGCAGATTCGTCTTGATCAGGCGGTCTGTAACAGATCCCCAGAATATTAAGTCCCCTCTTAATCCCCAGGATTAAGTTCCTCTCCAGCAGATATTCTCTTAATAAGCATATTTTAAATAAAACTATTTTATCTTTTGGAACAGCTTTTACCTGCCAAAAAGTTTTGGGAACCTGATGATTCAGCAAAAGATGGACAAAAAGGGATATTCCTTGGTGATGAGTGGAGAGAGACTGCATGGGGAACTCCTCGTAAGTAACTGATGCGTAGCTTTTGAAAAATTAGTCATGTTTGGTAACTTATTTCAGAGTAAATTGATATTATACATTTTAATTGTGTATTAAATTTTATTTTCCTTTACTTTTCATTGTGAAAATCTGTATTGCAGTGGTGCTTGAGTGCCAACAACGCTTTTTGAAACGGGTTTGGAGTTTGTTTAATTTAAATTTGGTCTTAATATTGGTTTAATATTGCCTCTGTAATAAAATGCGAAAACATTACAAGTTGTATTTAAAAAAATACAATAGTTTAATATATTTATTTGTTTTTAACAGACCATTCTATGTCCCAACCTATTATGGTACAGAGAAAGCCTGGACAGGGTTTTCATGGAAACAGTGAAGTAAATGCTGTATTGTCTCCAAGATCAGAAAGTGGTGGCCTTGGAGTGAGCATGGTAGAATATGTGTTAAGTTCCTCTCCAGCTGATAAATTGGATTCCCGGTTTAGGAAAGGAGCTTTTGTAAGTAATGCAGTGTGTTAAGCTTGTCTGTTATGGTCTTACTGTCTTACATGGTTTCATTTTCTGCTCTGTTTGTCCTTTTTCCTTTTTAAACTCTTCTCTTCAGAAGGAAGTGTGTATTCACTATCTCTCTGTCTTCCTTGGTTAGAGGGGGCAGAAGAGGGAAGTGGTTTGGGAATTTTGACTAAATAGCTGTCTTTAAAAAAGTTTTTTCTTAACACCTTTAAATGAAGGAAAAAAATTGCAAATAGCTTAATTCAAAATGTGTGATGGGCTTTATTCTAGATCTTTTTATTCTGTGTTTCTATGCAGGTTTGTTGTGTACTAAATGTTTTAACTGTATAAAGTGAGTGTATCAAATTCAAAGTGTTACTGCTTTAACAGCACCGCTATAGTTAAGGTTGAGTTAGCTCTTCCATTATAAATCTTGGTATTCCTTTTCACATTCTGGCAGTTATTAATTGCATGTGGTTGAAACTTGATGATCAAGTTGCCCACCAAATGCAATTCCATTGAAAATAAGCTGTTTGTATTGTTTACATGCACTGTAGCATAGAATTAGGTCACCTTGTGGTGCTCCTGTTGTGTTCTGTTCAATATTCAGAATCAAACAGATTCTTTTTCCTCAGGGCACTAGAGATGCTGAAACAGATGGACCTGAGAAAGGAGATCAGAAAGGCAAGGCTTCTCCATTTGAGGAGGACAAAAACAGAGATCTTAAACAAGGAGATGATGAGGATGTTACTAAAATAAATGGCAGAGGTTTGCCAAATGGAATGGATGCCGATTGCAAAGATTTTAAGTAAGCTTTTAACTGTTTCTCAAGAAGACAAGCATGTCTCTTAAGGGCATTATTACAGTTTTGGTTTATGTGTCAGCTTTAAACATTACCCAGCTGCAGAGTGATTTCTTCCTACCTCACGTCCTCCCCTTCCCACTGTGCCACGTTTCCTAGGATTGTCATTAATGTATGTGTCACTTCTCATGAGACAAATTCATCTTAATATACTAATTACTCAAACATGGGTACCTTTAAAATGTGGTGAATTAAAAAGGGATGAAAACTTTAACCCTTTTTATTTCAAACTAAATTCCTTTCTCTCTCTGCTGCTTCTTAGTACTCCGAACTTTTGCATCTGATTGTTGTTGTAGAGAGCAAGTCCTTCAGAATTTTATTTTTCCTTCTAATTTTGCTAGTGGTTGCCATAGCCTAACACAATTATTTCCCCACAAAAGTCCTTACAGAAACCATTTATTTGACTAAGAAGAAACAATGTATTTCCCTGTTCACATAGTTAAATGTCACCTATTCACAGTATGGAATGGTGATGTGGTTTGATGGTTTTCTTAGGGGAAAAACAAAATTGGACCAAGCTCAAGCTTTTGAACTGTGAATTCCTATATGACAGTACAGCCAGCCTGTTTTTTCCTAATAGTAAGCTGCTTTTTAAATTGGGTATTTTTAAAGGACTAATCTTTTGTTTTTAAATGACTGTGATGCATTTGTAACTGTCATACAAAAGAATTAGCAAGATCAGAAAACTAGACTGTTCATGAATGTGTTAGTGTGATGAACATGACTGAATAGTTGTGGTTTCATTACTTCATAACTGAACAAGTATGTTAAATTGCATGTTTGAATTCCATATGTAAGTATTTCCTACCCTTTAAAAAAATGTATTTACCTGGGGCTAAGGAGAGATTCTTCAGATCTTGTTTTTCAGGACATATTATTGGAAAGAGTATAATACCAAAGAGTTAAGAGAGCTCAAGTTAGCTCCTTTCGGATGCACTCTGCAGTATGCACGATAAACAAAGTTACCTTCAATATTACATGTAGAAAATACAGAATACATTTTGTCCTGCTTTTCTTTACCAGTACCTATTTCAGTCGTGAAATAGTTGCTTGCAAAGCACCTCACATATTATTTAAAGAGATAAATTATTAAAAAACCCAGACAGGTGCAAAAAAGCATCCAGAGCCAGTAAACCTCTCTCTCAAACAAAAAAGAAAAGGCCATCTAATTTAAATGAGCCATATAAAGTGGTGGTATGAACCCTTCAAACAGAGGTTTATAATTGAAGTATTGACACAACTTTAACTATAGCAACAGAACAGCACCAATATAAGGAGCAACCTATATTAGGTAAACATAAGTATTAACAAAGAAACTTTGTCCTGTCCTCCTCCTTGTATTTTTATTGTACTTACAGCTTTTTTTTTTTTTTTTTTTTTTAAACTAAAATATGTACTGAAATAACTGCCTTTTTTCCTATTGTTCTTCACTTTGTTGATGCTGTATGTCACCTGGGAAGAATAAAGAATATTAAATGGCTTCAAACTCAAGTTTGTACGTTGAGCAAGATATAATTGCTAGCTAGGATACTGAGGTGGTAGCCAGTATGTTATTGATGTTAGTCATGAAGTTGATTACATTTAAAAAAAATGCAGTGTAAGTGCTTTATCTCTAGTATTTTGTCCAAAGTAATACATTATTACTTGTATTAATAGTAATACAGTTTTGTTGAATAAACTCACTAAAAGGCTGCTTTCTAGCTATACAGTTAGAGTTGGTATCAGCAAATACATAAGTACTGACAGATTTCTTTGCATAAATCTTGTGCATCAGTGTGAAACAGATACTTCAACTTTGGGGCCCTGAAGAGGGAGGAGGAGAACAAGTAGTACTAAGGCTGTGTCTCTGTCCTGGAATTAGCAGGATACCGTACTGGTCTGGCAGTGGGAAACTATGCTGGGATAAGTGTAGTTTCATCCTGCAAGATGGCATTTTGTATCTGAGCCCAGATTTCATAATTAAAGTGAACTTCACTGGAAGTTGTATGTTTCCTGAGAAACAATATATAATTATCAAGTTCTGTCAACACAATAATGCTGTTAAGGGAGCACAGATTCTCTAGCATAACTCCTTGTAATAGCTGATTCTAGATTTTTGCCAGTAAAAATTCATTGTCTAAGCAATTTGGCCTGACACAGACATTAGGGTACCATTCAAAATTAAGGTACCATAACTCTAACCAAATACAAGGTTGGGGATCTGTTTAGGATGTGAATCTGTTGATCTCTCACTTCAGGTGTGTGCTGGTATGTCTTTATAGGTGTGCAGGAATTCCCGTGTGGTCAATGGGGATGTAGTCAGTACAGCTGGTGGTTGATGAGAAGATACTTCAGGTTTAACTCAAAGTAAATTCATAATGACTGCTCAGTTGAGTTGCTCTCTGGGCTCTGTCAATGCTGTTGACTAGATTTTCTTGTCCTCTGATGGGAATTTAAACACTAGTGCACCTAGTGTTTAAATGTAAGTGTGGTGCAAGTGTAGCTTTCTGCATCTCAGCTGCCACCAGTGCTTCATACTTGGAAACTGAATTTTCAGGGATTTGGCATAGTAAATCATGTCCAGCTTCACATCTCTGTCTCACTTCCAACAGGAACCCTTTCTCGCTGCCAACAGAAACCAAACACACATGTTTTGCTTAAGCCTAAAGATTTTCTTCTGGAACAGGAGGCAGTATTTATTCTTATGGAAACTGAGAGGAAATCAGTGGAATTGTATTGGGAACACTTTTTTTTTCCCCCCCCTGACCAATCATGTGGTGTAGTGTAGTCTATAAGTGAGCTGTGTAGGAAACAAAATGTTTTAGTCAAATGCTAAATGAGGTAGTTAGGGAGTCCAGTTTACTTAAGGTAAAAAAAAATACATGGTTTCTTTCAAGATATGAAAGATACTTGCTATATTGTATGTTTGTCTTTTCCAGTTGAAGTTTTATTGTCTGTCTCTCTCTCCTTTGGCATGAGGTGCACATAGCCATTTCTTTTTTCCTTTTCTTAAATTTCTCTTCAGTACGTTTTCTAATAATTCGTGTCTCTCCCAAATGCAATAAAGAGCCATCCCCGAAAGTTATGGGTGACCGCAGTCTACTCTGCATCGCTTAAAACAGCCTCAAAGATGAGGTTTTCTCACAGTGATTTGAAGAGCTGTATAGTTCTAAAGTTTCAAAAATAATAAATAAAATTGTGCTTTGAAGTGAAATGTGTCCTTCATCTTGAGCCACTGATGCATGCTGTTTAAAACTGTGAAAATTGGTCTGTAACTTCCCTTTGTAAAGTCTGAGTTCTGTTTTAAAATACAGATGCTGTACTCTGTCCATGGACAGCTTTATTTAACACTGAGGAGTTTATCTTTTATTTCTTCTAAACAGTCGTACCCCTGGAAGTCGACAAGCCTCCCCAACAGAAGTAGCTGAACGCTTGTGCCCCAATCCCGGCACCACAGAAGGATTAGGTCCACTTCCCAATCCAACAGCTCACAAGCCTCTGGTGGAAGAATTTTCAAATCCAGAAAATCAGAATCTCGATGCCATGGAACAAGTTGGTCTTGATTCCCTACAGTTTGACTATCCTGGCAATCAGGTACAAATGGACTCTTCGGGAGCTACTGTAGGACTTTTCGACTACAATTCTCAGCAGCAGGTTAGTACTGGAATTGAAAACATGCCGAATTGATCCTTTAAGCTGTGCATTATCCTCTTCGATAATCAGTTATTTAAGCATATAATGCATTTAATTGTTTTGTTCTGTGACTTAGTCGAAGGCATATCAACGTATATTTAATCTAGAAGAATACCAGTGCGTAAATTTCTGGTTTAGTAATTTATTAGGATAGAAGCTTCGTTTAAAATACTTTTTTGTAAGTAGATCCCAGTATATTATAGCCCTGGCTTTTGAAAACTGAAATGCATCTTTTTTCTTTTCCAATAGCTTTTCCAGAGGACTAATGCTCTGACTGTCCAACAGTTAACAGCAGCCCAGCAGCAGCAGTATGCACTGGCTGCAGCTCAGCAGCCACACATAGGTGAGGTTTTTGTGAAGTACACCAGGCATCCCTGGCAAAAGTGGGATTTTGAAATCAAAATTGTGTTAATTCATTCTTCCTTGTTAATGGCACCTTTTAAAGAGGTAGCTCTTTATTCTTGCAGGTGCCTTTCTTTGTGATGGAATTAATTCTTCAGCAAGTGTGGTGTGGGTTTTTTTTCTGTCCCTTTAAAGCAATTCAGTGTATTAATTGGATGCATAAAGTTTTTAGTGTACTGGCAGCCCAACAAGGAGGCAGAAGGGTCAGCAGCCTACAGCTGGGGTTTAAAAGTGGCAAGTCTTTAGTGTTATACAGGTGATTCATACAGCCTTTCAGCTGGGAGCATGGCAAATTGAGATACTTGTGGGATCCCCAAGTCTTGTTTTCTGTCTGCCTTTGACTTCTGAACTGCAGAGAAGCCCCTACTTTATACAGTGCTGACTGAGGAGTCAGCTGTGTCTTAACCCCTTGCAAATGCGGCCTCTTCTGATACTCATATTAATTGAAGTTTAGCAAGAAGCCTCCTATTTAGAAGGAGGAACAAAGTTCGATGTGCCATGCTTGCTGCACTAGTTGCTGCCTCAGTGTTGGGAAAAATACATGAACCTGGCTGGCTGGAGAAACTGGTAGGAACGTTTTGTTTGCATTCTCCTTCCATTACAGTCCTTATATCAAATTTGGATTCTTGAAAGTAAGATTAGCATCTCGTAAGTGGCTGTTTAAAAGCCAGGTGTTTGATTTAAACTATCTGGTTAATTTTTTTTTTTTTTCCCCTCTTGTCAAGGAAAAGAGATTTGTATCTCTAGCAGGTGCTTCATTCTTTCTGGCTGATTCAGCTAAGACACTAGATGATTTGTTTGATAGAGATTTGTTGCAAGACTAGTGCAACTTTTAGATAGTTAAAGGTGGGCAAGGTAAATTCCACTTTGAATAATCTTTTCTGTATAAGGGTGGGTAGATACACAGGGTATAAATCTCCCTGGAGTCTGTAGATACAGCAAAACAAAGCTGTTAGGTCTTGGGATTAGTAAGACAAGAATGGTGAAAAGACATAAAGTGTTGATTTCTGTAACAGTGTGCCTGCTCTTAGAAACTCCTGAAGTACAAGCAGTACTGATTCTAACAGATATGCTTTGTGATTTGATTGGTTTGAATATGATGGTGCTTGCTAAGTATGTCAGCTATAATTAAACTCTGTTTATTACTGTAGCAGGCGTATTCTCAGCAGGCTTGGCTCCAGCTGCTTTTGTGCCAAACCCATACATTATCAGTGCTGCTCCTCCAGGTACTGACCCATACACTGCAGCTGGCTTAGCTGCAGCAGCTACCCTAGCAGGTAACTGAACACTTTCTAGTGTTTATGGTAATAATTTTACTGAATGAAATTAGAAAAAAGCTGAAATCCATCCTGTTTATTTTCTGTGAATGTGTTTCTAGGAAGGAGGGACTTACAGGAAAATTAATATTGCTGTTTTGAAAAATTTCACTAAAATGGAAAGAGGTTCAGTTTCTGTTATATGTGGATTCTGAGTATTTCCAATGGACTTTTATATGCAGCAGTTAGGTTTTTTCTGTTCTAAAAGTGTTCATCATTAATAAAGTTTCATCTGACATTAGCAGTATGTATTATTTTCACAAGATGAGACAGCTAGCCTTTCCTTGTATGTTTTTATTCTGTGCATTAATTTCCTAATTCCAGGTTTTCTCATTCCCAGTGGTCATGAGAATAAAGATGTTCTCCAGCATGCTAAAGGCCCAGACAACAGATAAAACCCCAGCTCAGGAAAGTCTCTTTAAAGTTGATAGGTGTCACTGTGAAACACCACCACTGAGTATTCAAGTCCCAGCTGGTGCCCAAACCTGAGCAATACATTTTGTACAAAACCTGTATCTCCAGTTGGTGGCTTCACAGGAAAGGCAGTAGAAAGAACTAAAATGAATGTGTATATAATGCATGATGTGTACAATGCAACGATACAGAGTGCTCAGCCTTCTGTAGTTTCATTATGAATAGACTAGAAGAGGTAAGTGTGCCCATTCTGGAGAGTGTGATGTAGTAGGCAGGGGAGGCAGAGGCAGTAGTTGTGTTTATAAGCAAAGGAAGCATACAGAAAGGAGGAATAATAGATTATTAAAGTCTCAGCACTGGTGGGAGGATGAATTTGGTTCATTCTGTGGTGTTCTGAAATGATCTTTTTTCCAACCATGGAAACTGATTTTGAGTGTTTTTTGGTATATAAACTTTGATTAAGTTTTTAATTGGTCACCCAAGTCTCAGAAGGGTATTTATTTTTTCATAGAGAAAGTATGTTTTGATGGGAATCCTTTAACCTGTTTGTGTTCATGTATCATTTTGGCTAATATGGGAATTAATTTCTTTTTTAATATTGATTTCTGTTTTGACATTTAGAAGCTAGATCAATGATGGATGCTACAAACAATATGAACAGTTCTTTAGCTGCAGTGGATGGAATAATCATGTTTTCTGGTTTTAGGTCCTGCTGTGGTTCCACCTCAGTACTATGGTGTTCCATGGGGGGTGTATCCAGCCAATTTATTTCAGCAGCAAGCTGCAGCAGCAAATACCACCGCAAATCAGCAAGCAGCTTCACAGGCACAACAGGGACAGCAACCGGTAGGCTCTTCATAAAAAAGAGTTGTGCATTTAAAACCTTACCTTAACATTTTCTGTACATAAAGATCAGCTTCTAGAAAATTTTGCATAATTCGGGTATTGTGTTGTATCAAATAATAAATGATGCATTTAAAAAAGCATTCTACAGTCTTTTCAGTGGCCTTTTTCCATGAAAGAAAAGCCCAAATCTCATAATGATGTTATGCTTGAGTGAATGTTAACTTTGGTTGGTTGGTTTACTGGCAATATGGTTAAATTCAATGCCCTTCTGGCAAATTTAATATGAGAAGTGGCTTTTGAGTTATCACAAAGTTGTAGAGTAGCTTCATCCCTGTTTGAATATTTAGGTGGATCTTTCCTCCTACTGATAATTGTTATCAATGAACTGCATTGATAACTGAATGTGTATCTAATCTCTCCAGTGTTATTTTGCTTTCTCTGTGGCATTAATATCCAATTTATGCAAATCACAGGTAAGATGTTTTGTGAGGATATATTGTAAATTGTATTTCTGTCTTATTTTAGACCCAGAGATTATTTTAACCAAAAGGAATAGAGTAGTTAAAAGAATTTAGATTGCCTTTCAATCAAATTCAATCAGAGATAAGCTGTTGGAACATAACAAAATACACCTGTGTTGCACGGTGATAGTGTTAGGTGAATTCTTGAAACTCAGTGTGTGCGTTTTTGCAGCACTGTTGGCACTGTAATGTTAATTATTTAGATGAGTTACTACAAGCTCTGAAGTTTTCAGACTTGAATCATTCAGTTACCTGAAAATAATGTAAATGAATGTATTTATCAGGGAAGGACAGGTGTTCAGTTAATAAATAATGGAAATCATAAATGTATAACTCTTACAGATTTTTGTTCTTATTACCATTGATGGAACACATGAGTTCTGCTGTGCAGAGCAGGGCAGATAGTTTATTGCCGCATTTGGCAGCAAATAGTTCATGCCTTTTATTCTTTGTATGTACATATCTGTGAAACCAGCAAGGTGGAGTATTCCCAAAATGAAATTCAGAGCTAAGTGACATCAAATGTGCAAAGCAACTGAGTTATACTTTTTTCAGCACAAAATGGGCTTGCTTTCTTATCTTTTAAGGAAAGGGTGTCTTACTGGTCTTTTCCAGGTTCTGCGTGCTGGAGCAGCTCAGCGCCCACTTACTCCCAGTCAGGGTCAGCAAGGGCAGCAGGCAGAGTCGCTTGCAGCAGCTGCAGCAGCAAATCCAGCCTTGGCTTTTGGTCAGGGTCTTGCTACAGGCATGCCAGGTATGTACGTTACTGGTTGGTTGAGAGAATCACCGAAACTTAAAATATTGGTGTTATTACTCTCCAAGTCTTGTTATGTTAATGGTAAGCTGCTTAGAATTGAGTTCTACATAGTTTTATGTTGCTCAGTTGGATTAAAATACTGGCACAGCATTCTTAGAGCACAAGAAGCTTCGGGCATTTGTATTTGTTGTTACAAATGTGTGCACAAGGGGTATGGTTGGTTTTTGCAGGAGAATTTCATATATAATGAAGCAACTATATGCAGTCTTAAAAGGTCATGAATTGTCTGGTTATTCCGATGCAACAGGAAGTATTAATTTGTCTTTCTGAAGTGATGTTTTACTTGCAGCATGTAGTAATAAAATCTAAAATGCAGAATCCAAAATTAGGAAATTTAAAAGAATATTACTGCTTAGTCATCTCTGAAGATCACAATGTGCTTGAAGTGGCAGCACTCCAGAGCTTGGAGCCTCAGATCCTTTTAGCATACATGGCTTCTGACTGTACCCGTGGAATAGGTATTCTTAGTCTCAGTACATATGTCATAAATGCACTAGCTTGAAGTTCAGCATCGCTTTAAGGTGTTTGGTACATTTACCTGAGCAAGAACAAGTTAAGTATACTTGGCCGTTCTTCAGTATGAAAGCTAAGACTTTACTTGATTAAGTTAGGTAATGATGAAGGTAGCTGCAACTGAGTTTGACTTGTGCAGATTCTCCTCTGTCAGCACTGCTGTCAAATGCCTCATAACCTTCAGAAGTCAGAGCTAATTTGTTGCTGGATGCTGTGGGACTGCATTGAGCATTTTCTGTTCATGATCAGATTCTAAGCCTCTAGCTGCTGAACAGTCTGGCTCTTGTGTTTTTTCTTTTCTGTTTTGTTTTATAACTGCCATTTTTATTTCTTATCATGCAGTAGTATCTACAGCTTTTAGCATCTTTCTCTTCCACATAAAATGAGGAATCAGCTAA
The DNA here is from genome assembly GCA_028858755.1 of Ara ararauna. Taxonomy (NCBI): domain Eukaryota; kingdom Metazoa; phylum Chordata; class Aves; order Psittaciformes; family Psittacidae; genus Ara; species Ara ararauna. Next base: position 24,235,415 of record CM054379.1, read on the forward strand.
GTGTGCTGTCACAGCACCTGTCAGATGGTGTCTCTGCACCTCACCAAAGCAGTGGAGAAAGCCTGCAGTGATACCAGAGATACCATAAGCACCTTTTTACAAAAGCTTCGAAGGTTTAGCTGTACTTCTTTTTGTATGTCTTTGCCTAGGGGGGAGGTGGAGTGGTATTACTTACTAATTCTCGCTGTGGACATGGATTTCTAAATCTGGGGGGTGGTCCATGACTTATAAAAGGCCTGTGACATTTAGCTTGATTCAGATCAACATGTGAGACCTTGATCCAGCACAGATTTGTGACTTCATGTCACAAAAAAGAGCATTATTTTCAAAAAATAAAGCATCTGTCCTAAGTCAGGGATAGTTCTTAAACCCCACAAAAAAGCCCCCTCTCCAAAAGGATGATTAAAAGTAATACTGAGTGGTCAAATACAGGATAGGCTCTTGCATTACTGAGTTTATGTGAACATTGGACTTCCTCCACAGGCCCCAAGGGGTTTTCCATGAGGGAAGGAACCTTTTTATTCAGCTTCCATTGTAGAGTACCTCTTGGTCCCATCTGCTGCGTGCCTGGATGGACAGAGAAAAACTTTGTTCTGTTTTTTTTTTTTTTTGACTGTTCTGTCATAGAAATTGTGTACAACTGGCGTTCAGCCTTACTGACCACACTGTTATAGGGAATAGGGCTCAAAATATAAGCAAACCAGGCATTTATTTTCTCAGTCGTCATAAGATGGTTTTGTAGTGAGTCATAGGGAGTGATGGTGATTCTTCTTAGGTGAAAGAGAAGGATTATAGGATGATGAAATGAATACAGGCCACTTTAGATGGGAATCATCATGCTGTTCTAAATGTCTGTGATCTAGATGCTTAAGGCTCCTTTTGTAGGTAGTGAAGAGAAATAGGAACTTCTACTCTTGATTCATCTGCCTCTATTTTAGTTACCTGATTTAGGATAAGATGGCTTTTGCTCCAGACCTGCCTTTTTCTATGCACTTACTGTAAAATTGAGTCAAGATGAGTAAATTACATCTAGATAGCAAAATGTGATTAAGTGAATCCCAGGTAGTAACCGCTGAACATATGTAATGTAATAAACAAGCAGAAAATATGTGAAATTCTTGTTTCAATTGACTTAGATGTTTTACAAGAAAGTGTAAGTCCAAGCTGAGTTTCAAGGGTTTGAAAATTCTTTACAGAGACAATATCTGTAGTTAGGCTTCACTGTGAGCTAATAAACGAGTATATTATTCAACTTGGCCAGCTGCTGTCTTTAAATTGTTTCCGCTGCTTTCTCCTTGCCACAGCCTTCATGCTGAATTAAATTCATGAGCTCTCCCAACTATGGGATTGTTCTATTTTTCAAATTTGGTATTTCAAGTATTTCTGTATTAAGTATTCAGGGAGGTGTATTCATATAGCACTTAAGGCACATATCTCATCCTAAGCGCAGAGGGAAAGTGTGTGTATTCCAGATTACTTTTAACAGAATTTTTCTGTTAAATCTCTTCCCGAAGAAAAACAGCTTCTCTTTTAAAAGCATCAGAAGTGAAATACGTTTTGCATTGGAGTTGTGCAATTGTTTTAAATTCTTCAGTCCTAATTTATCAAGTCTTCCAGTAACAAGAATTCTTATAAACCAGACAGTTTCTTATCGCATAAACATGCAAGGCAAAGGCAGAGGGTACTCCCAATTTCATCATAATATGATCAGGATACATTCTTTCCTACGAATAAAGCCAGTCCTCAACACAGACAATGGCTGGACTCTGCTTAGTTGTCCTGCTTCAGGAGTCTGCACCTGACCTCTGTTGTCTAAGGAGTCATTGTGCTCAGTGAAGATCTTCCCTAGTGCAGTTGCCGTCCAGAGGCTGCAGAGCTGCTCAGCTTACCCTAAAATAGATGTCTACCAGTGGGTCATCTGAATCCCTCCGGAGGCTTCATTGACTGCATTGGCTAGATCAGATACAACTTAGTCTTACCGAATTCATGCAAGTGAAGCCATTAACACTGACTGTAATAGTGCATCTAGCATGCAGGTAGGCATGTAAACCAAGTTGTCTGAAAAACGTGTAAAACATTAAAATCAACAATTTTTGTCTATTGGCACTGAATTTTTTATTACTTGGAGAAGTTTAAAGTGTGACATTGCAGTGGGTCATGCATTCTATGCCTCCAGGAAGTATAAATAGAAGTAAAATTTAATTGTGGCATACATACAGAGTTAGAGTGCTGGCGAAGTTACAGTGGTTATAGAAAGTATAAATCACTGGTAGGGTAACAAGTTCTGAATTTGTGTGAGGGCAGGTGCAAAGATAGGTGTATACATTTTCATCAGAACAAATGAAAGGTTACAGTGGTTCAGGTTTTGGTGAGCTTGGGAGGCTGAAGTGAAGACTGCAGCATTTAAGGAAAGCCGGAAGATCAAGAGCTGAATAATTTTTCAAATCTGTATGCAGAGTAAAATAATCAGATCTTGGGAATGTTGAGGAAGGAGAAGCTGTAAATTTTCTGCATCGCAAGAGAGGACTCTACAGTGACTTGCAGGTTATGCTCCTGAGTGGGGAGAGAGAGGTGTCAGGATGGTAGTGTTAAAAAGGGCAGGTAATCAAGTTGGCAGGAAGAAGTGTCACATCTGTTAACTTAAATTGAGTAGAGGGAAGTGACAAACTCTGACATATGTTTGGGTGCCATCAACAAGAGAAGCTACATAGAGGGAAAGGAGTAGGAGATCTGGGCAGAGCTTTGTGATATTGCGTACAAAAATGTGAGAAGAGGCTGTGAAGTATCCAGTGAAAGCCACTGAAGAAATTACTGGATGGATAAGAGCAACACTAAGAAAGGGCTGCATGAGCCAGCAGAACAGATTTCCTCTCATTCTTTAAGAACATTCAAGGTTTGTGTGAAAAGAATCCAGAAAGTTTTTGGAGTCTTTAGATTCAAAGACAATTAAAAAATCATTTCAGCAGAGCACACTACTGATAAACAAGATTGTTTACTTTCATATTCCCTGCTGATCTGGGGACAGTAAGTGTAGATAGAGCAGTTGCATTCTAAAATAAGAGGTGTGATTAGAAACTGATTAGGAAGCAGAGTATGGTTTAGGTTTTTGGTTGCAGTGAAAGACTACAGTAACCTTCAGCATGAAGGCACTTTAAGGAGCTTCGATAGTTGTTAATCTAGAGTGGAAATTGCATAGCCACAGGGAGATGATGATGAATGGAGAGGTAATAAAAACTGAAACAGAAGGAGAGAGGGAATTAGAGAGGAGACCTGACAAGTCATCATCTTGTCTTTGATTAAAGAGAAGGCTGGAAATAGTTTTTAATTTTGTGCTCACCTTCCTGGGGTGAAGTGCGAAGATTGTGGAGTACTGTGAAGGAAGGGAAAGGAGAAGAGCTAAGTTTTGCTGTGAGAGCTGTTCTTCAGTTACTTAATCTGATATGGGATGGTCTCTCTGAAATTGTGTTTTTGATGTCCAACCAAATATTTTTATACCCTTGAGACTGCAGATGGGCTTAGCAAGATCTTCGCAATTTCACAAATAGTCCTACATTGCTTTGTTTTAGTGGATTTGAGTCGAAAGCTAAGAGGCCTCTTATTCCAGGTCAGAATGTATTCATTTCTGAGATTAGGAACACAGAAGCACCCAGTCATGGCTTGAACCTTCTGTGATGGATGGTATCTTGATTCAATTGATGTAGCCTGTTTGTGGGTGGCATCACAGATAAGACGTTAGCAAGGAAATATCATGAGAAATTAGGCATTTTCTAGAGCAGAGAGCAAGTGCAAGTGGATTCCATTTTTTTAATGCAGAGTTCATACTCGTCAGTTATTTTAGAAAATGAAAATTAACTTTACTGCATTAGTATTAATCCCAGTAAATTTAATTTGTGCAATACTGTGTGAGGTTGGGTTTTTTTTTTTTTTTTTGTTTTGGTTTTGTTTTTTTGTTTTTTTTTTCTTTCCCCCCTCGCCCCCTCCCCCAATATTTTGCTTTGGAAGTAGGCTTGTTTACATTGTGGGCATGAAGTCTTGTAAAATACTGTGCGTTAGTTTCTTATGAGCACAAGGGTGTAAATATATAATCAGGCCTTTTTTATACTGCTGTAGCGTTATTCATGGGTTTGCACGTTTGAAGAGGGTAGAGGAGGGCAGAATAAATACTGGTAAGTATTCATCAGTTCTGAAACAGTGGTTTTATATGATACAGCAGTAACAAATGGCGGGACCAACATGGGATTATCAATTGAATGTGATACAAGTAAAGGCAGAAATTATGTAGGTACTAGTAACTGCTAATGTGTGCAGGAACTTACGTGGAGCTTTCCTTATCATCTGGTACTCTGTGCTGTTTTTTCTACTGAACTGCAGTAAAAGAGACAGCCATCACTCTGACCTCTCCTTACCTTGGGAATGTAGCAACCCTTCTCAGTAGTAAAGGTGACAGAGCAGCACAGCACAATCCTGTAGGTGGAAGAGGCAGTGGAACCTACAGTGAAGGTTTCCTGACCAATTCAATTATAAGAACCTGTTTTGGTTGGTTTTAACTAGCCAAGCTTTCAAACAAACTCTGTGGAGGACAACTGCCTTGCTGTGTTGTTGGTAAGAAAGTAGAAGCACCTAGAATACATAAGTGGTGAGCAGTGAGAGCAAACAGGTCTGGAATGATAGTAATAGCAAGTTTTCCAAAAAAGTATAATGCATTCCTCTCCAGAGCAGTGAATTGAACCTGAAGATCATTAACCATTCCTGTCCTGTTCAGTTACTGTTGGAGTCTCCTTCATATCTTCAGATCTTCTTGGTGTGAGAGAATTTGGATCTGTGTTTCCAGCTTCCCTGCAGAGTATTTTAAACACCAGGCCAGTAGGTAGATGGTGTTTCTAGCTGGTTTTGGAGCAAGGCTTCTAAGCAGAGGAGATTACACAGATGTTTTAGAAACTGAGGAGGAGAAAATGTGACTTGGAAGCCTGGTGACTGAGGTACTCACCTGGAATTAGAGGCCCAGGTCTTTATGTTCAAGTCTATATGTATTTCAGAGAGAACTCTGCTAGACCTAGTTCTGAACATACATGGGAACTGACTTAAAATAGTGTGCAAAATCCTGGTTCTTACACATACAAAGATAGATGTGTGATTTTTGTAATTTCACCTTTTTTCTTAAAAGGATTAGTACATGAACATGGGAGGAATATTGAAATTCTTTTGTGTTTTAATTTATTGTTTTATAAGAATAGTCAATGAGATAGATGTATAACATTTTCAGTTGCTGAAAGAAGTTGGTTCTGTAATCCAGATATGGCCAGTGGTGTTTCTGCACCTTTTCACTGTGGTGTTAGGTGTTAGAAGCTTACTTTGTTAACTTTGAAAATGAAATTCAGCTTCACTAAATTTAGCTGTTATTCTAGTTTTAACAAGCCGTATAAAGCATTCCTAGATAAGATTTTGTCATGGTCTTTTATGATGTTCACTGTGTATTATTTTGATGTCCAGTGAATGTTGTAAGGCCATATGGCAGCTGTGTTGTTTTCCCCCTTGTAGTCTGTTGTCAGACTATTTCAAGGAGAGAAAAAAAGCTGACTGCTGAGACTATTTGTATGTCCTGAGTTCAGAATACTAAACCATGACACTATACTACTAATTCTTTTGTTCTTTGCTGTGTAGGTTATCAAGTACTAGCTCCCACTGCCTATTACGATCAGACTGGTGCCTTAGTAGTAGGCCCTGGTGCAAGAACCGGCCTTGGAGCACCAGTCAGATTAGTGGCCTCAACTCCTGTTATAATCAGTTCTGCAGCAGCACAAGCAGGTAAGTATTTTATCCGGTGTGGAGGTTGATGAGTATTTGATATTGTTGATGTATTTTGTATTCATCTGTGCAGTTTTCTAGCTGTGAAGGATATACCATACATGATTGCTCTCTTACACTGTCGCCTCCCTTTCTCTGAAACTGTTTCTCAGAGAGGTAGTTTTCCTTTTTAATTCAAATTTACAGTGCTCTCCCCACACCTATACAAGTGTGTTTCTGCAGATGTTGTTGCTTATCAGATATAAGCATTTTCCCCTTTCCCTCTCCCCATGCATATAGCATGCACTTCTCATCAGTCCCCTAAATGGCGTTCTCTAAGAAGCATCATTTCATTGCTTCGGCCTGGCAGAAGATGGTTCAGTGCTCTGGGCCTTGCTATGCTTTTCTTCTGAACGTATTCTCTTCTGAAAAGTGTGGCAAGGAAAAAAGCTAGAATGGACAGCAGAAGAGGAGAATTAGTTACGTCAAGTCTCTAGTTTTCTTTTTTCTTGTTCTGTTAGTGATGAGGTCTGGTACTACTTTACTGAACCATTGTATTTATTGCATTTGTTAAACTGAATACTAGCACTAGATTAAATTAATCTATTCAGAAAATTAGATTTTAAGTTAATCTATAAGCTTCTTTCTCGATGCAGAACCCACTTCTAGACATCAGCAGTTGAAGATGTCTTTGAATGATTTAGCTGCAACTCTGCTATTGCAACTTTGGATATAAAAGTACAGTTCCGTAAACAGTAATGTCTTGTATGTTTACACTGAAAATTCCCTCAATTACAGTAACAATTGTACAGCCTTGTTTAGCCTACAACATATTCTTTCTTCATTTTTTTCCTTGGGTAATTAAGACTGTAATACTAGAAAAGTCTCTTTTAGTCCTTTATTATGTGAATTTCTGCTTGTTAAAGAAGGCTTCAAGAAAATACAATTTAGATCTGAATAGTCCATTTTCAGTCAGAAATGTTTGAGAGAGTAATTGTGATTGAAAACGTGTGTTTTACAGCTGCAGCTGCTTCAGCTGGAGGAACAGCAAACAATCTCGCGGGAGCCACGAACGGGCTTTTTCGGCCACTTGGTGCCCAGCCACAACAACAGCAACAGCAAACAAATAGTAGCCTACAATCCAATTCATTTTATGGCAGTAACTCTTTGACCAATAACTCCCAGAGCAGTTCCCTTTTTTCACATGGTCCTGGCCAACCAGGAAGCACATCTCTTGGCTTTGGAAGTAGCAGCTCTTTAGGAGCAGCTATCGGCTCTGCACTTGGTGGATTTGGCTCATCAGGTAGGTTGTTAATATAGTGAGGAAATTCTGTGAGACTTCTGTGTTAAGCAAAAAAATGTATCTGTATCCAGTCATCATATATACACATACATTTCTAAAAAGAATGCAAAAATAGGTTATTCAAATATAAAACAAATTACAGGGAAGAAAAAAGAGGGTTTAAGTTCGTTTGAGGTCTGTATAGAAGATGTATTTTTGAAGAATGATCTGTAGTCATAGATACCTCCCGAGCACTTTTCCATATTGATCACTGTACTCTGCTCCAGAAGTTTGTAACTTATTTTAGTAAGCTTTTTTATTATCAAGGAATTCTTCATTCTGTGCTTAAAGTAACAATTGATGATGTTTGAGAGATGCATTCTTCTGTGTAATTTTCATGTCAGGAAAATTCCAAGTTTTTTAAAAAAGTTAAATAGGATATGACTTTCTAAATTTGATCTAATATTGAAGTGTATGTTTCCTCCACATAGGATTTATAAAATGAAAAGACATAATACTCAAGTATAGTCCTTGTTAACTCTGGTAGATTTAGTCTTGGATACAGTTAAGCCTAAATAGTTCTGTGCAAGTTTGGGGCTTTAAATGACTTCAACAGATGCTCCTAAATATTATCAACCTATTTGTATTTAACAAGGAAAAAAAAATTATTAATGTTGCCATCGTCTTTCTGCCCTGAAGCAGAAATTTCCTATTCACACAGTTTTGAAATATGCAAGGTAGGTTTTCTTGTATTTCAGATCCATTACTAGTAAGACAAATTATCTTTTCTAAAGGATATTTACTTTGGCTATTAATCTCTTTAAGTAACAGCTATTATTATTATTTCATCAGTGGACTGTCTTTATAGTCTTACATATCTTGCAAATTGGTAGGATTTGGGGAAAATTTATGTCCTCTAGCAGTATTCTTTTTGAAATTTAATGCCCCAAGGGAAATAAAACCTAAATGTTGAAATGTAAGAAGATTATTACAACATAGCTTAATATATGGAAAAACAGAAGGAAAAACATGCCCTTCAGAGTTAAAACACAATACCTGTTATTTGGTAGCTAAGTGGAGGTGAATACTGACGCCAAATGTACTGCATAACAACACAGTGATTTTCTCGTTGTTGTTCACAAATAACCTGAAAGATTATTCACTTGAACAAAACTAAAGCTAGGAAATCAGAATCAAGTTTAACACTGATCCTCTCTCATACCTGATTTTAAAGACCATCTTTAACAAAAGGATAAGAATGCAGAGCCTACTCAGTCATGTAGGGTTTCTTAATTTTCCATAATATCACAGCAGGTAAATCTTATTTAAAAGTAACTGTGCTATCCAGGTGATGTATTTTGTAATATAATTTGTCCTGAGCTACTTGTAGGATTTCTGTGAATTCTTAGCAGCTGTGTTCTGCTTTAGGTACAGTTCCATTTTATTGATAGATAGTGATAAGTATATCTGCATATTGAATGCACTGCTCTCATTTAAGTCACTAGGTAGAATACTGTTTTTAAAGAAAAAAAGTCTTTATCCAACATTACTTCATAGAATACAAATTTCAGTTGTGTATCTACTCAAGAATCAGCATAGTTTTTTCTGGCCCAGAAGGTTAAGCTTTTTTCTTGTAGCAGAGGTCAGTTCAAGCTTTGTCCAAAGCCTTCGGCATGGATATCATATGCTGAAATCTTGCAGCAGTACCCCAGGTGATTTATTTAGCATGGTAGTTTCCACAGGGAAGCAGGAAGCCTATGCTCTTGCAGTTTGAGAAGTGCTGATGAAAGGTGCTATCTAAACCTAAAATATTTTTAGTAATATCATTTGAATAAAAGTATATTGAAAGTGCCCTTCTGCCAAGTATAAATTGTACTTTCCATAACAGCCACTTTAAAAATGCTTCCTGGTTATTTTTTGTTTTTAAAGGAGTTCCTGAGCAGTGTGCACATATAAAATGAATTACACCGATGAGTACTTATACAAATAGGGTTATTACATGTTGAGACAAATTAAGAACAAGTTTAATTTTTTATCTGCCAAAGTTTCAGCTTCTTTGTTAACTCCCTGCAGTGTGTTGTAAAGATTGAATTTCAGTTAAAATATAGCCATGAAGATTGACAGATGGCAATACAGATCTTCCCCTTATACTTTCAGTTGTTGCAGGGGGAAAAAAATAATAGCGCTGCAAAAAATGCAGCCGTGAATATGTTATAGCTAAATGACTGAACCACAGAATAAGAACCAGAAGAAGCAAACATACCGTATAAATTGCTGTTTGTACTTTACAGTCTCTTTTATTATGAGGTCACTCCTACTTCATTTTAAAGGTTTAGGTACATGATAAGTTACTGCAGCTTAACAGGTAACTAAGAATTAGATCCGTGATGACAGCTTTCCAGATGCTGATTTCTGGCGTGTAGCAAGTGTGAAGTAATTGCATTAGCTTAGATATTGGTGGAGAGAGGTAAGCTAATTCAAATTATCTTCTGGGTTTTGTGAGCTTTGCTTGTGTGTGTGTGAAAATGCAGCTCAGCTGGTTCACAGTAACTTGTTAAGCTGCAGTAATTTAGCTGAGTAAGAAACCTTGAAAGCAAGCTAAAGTTTGCTTGGCTTTATCCATAGCTAGAGAAGTAACAATCCCTCATGTAGCACTGTATTAACATTCACATGGTTCAGTAGCTGAGCCAGAACTTGTAGAGCTAGTCTTAAATCTTGAGATTTCTTTCAACTCCTGCCTTAATTTGCTCTTCTGATTTCTTATTCTCAGACTCCTTGCCTAGTTAGTCCAGTATCTTTTCCTTTTGGCTTCTCCTCTAGTATGTCTTCCTTCCCAGTTTCCAGGCAACACCTGTCTCTCACTTTCCCTTCCAAACATGTTTCTGCTTGTACTGTGTGATGTGCCCATCATCAGCTTGCTATTCCAGTCTTTTTGCCCCATAGTTACAGATGCCTTCCACAGCCTAGCTTTTCTTCAGATCTGCTCTCTTTTCATCTTCAGTCCCACTGGTTTCAAAAGTGCTTGCAGTTTTTCTTGCAGTGTCTTTGTTGGCTCCTGTCTGACCTTTCTCTCTTCCTTGTTCTGGTTTCCTTTTTTTTCCCTCTTCCCCCCCCCCCCTTTTTCTTTGGTGTATTTCTTGTGTTTGGCTGTTGTCTCCTTTGCATTTGAAGTAGAAGGCTTCCTTTTCACAGTGTCTGATGCACTTTCCAAACACAAAGTGGGACCTTGGACAGCAATTTGTTTCCATTTTTGTCATGGCACATAGATGCCTAGAAGTTAAATTGCAGGGAAAACCTTTATCAGCCATCTCAGACATGTTGTGTATGGACAGGAGTTTTAAGTTTTCACCTGTGAGTCTGTAGCAGATCTGTGCTAAACTTATAAGAACTGTGATATTTACTAAGATTGTTAGCTCAGTCCGAGAGAGCTAAAGTGAAAGTGAAGGTCTGTTGCTAGCGTATTGGTCTGAGTAGGTGAAAGCATTAACTTCGCATATAATAGGTAGCTGGATTATTTTGCTAAGCATGAAGCATCTTTCCTTGCCTGTTTTTCTGAAATGGCAGTGTTGTTTGGGCATAACTACTTTGTAAAATTTGGTCCAAGCAGGTACCTGCCATGAAAAGTATTGGTCAAGTTGCTAATGTTATGAGGAAAAAAAAAGTGTTTTAAAATAGGAAGTATCAGGCAACCTTTATATTGGGTCCTGCTGATAGCTGTAGTAGGAAGGTACCTGACATAATAATATTCCAGTGTTTAAAATAAGCACTCTGGTTTAATATTTCACTAGTATGCAGCAGATACTAGAATTTAACATTTCTAAAAACTTTTTATTCTCCTAATTTATCCTAGACTGTTCATTACCCTGCTGAATGGTGCTGTGCAGGATAACTAGTCCTTCACTAATACACTGCTATCCAAGCTTCTAGTCTAATTCAACTTTCAGAAATACTGGTAGCAGTACAATTACGTTTTTAGTTTCTTACCTTAATTTTCTTGTTTCTGCTCTGCTTCTCATCTTGTTCTTAGCCTGTTCCCTCTTTATAATATCTTTTCAGAACACCTCTTTGAGAACCATAATTCTCATAGGGAATTTTAAGTAGTTGTTTTTTTCCTACAGGTGAGGGGTTCACAAACAAGAGGAAGTTCAGAAACAGCTGTACAGGAACATAAATTGTTTTTTGAACCCTTAAACGACAGCAACCAATTGTCTTGAGCCTTTTTCCTGAAATCAAGTATCATTGACAGATAATTTACAGTGGAAAAGCAATTATCAATGAGTTCAGTGGGAATATTTTTAGAATCATTTGTTCTATAAAGTGATAGTGTAACTTAATCTCTTAAATTCCATGTTTGTCCCAAAGCCTGAAGCCAGGCGGGTAAATCGGAGTACTGCAATATTACTGTGAGAAGTCCAGAATGAAATGTTGAAAGACATGGACATTGGTGAAATTACTTATCAGTGGTATGTTTATACCCACTTAGGTTTACTTAAAAACATGTGTGGTTATCACAGTAATTGTCTTTGTCATAACGATTGCTGTAATTATTGTGATCGCATCTGTTATTGCCCAGCTGTAGTTGGGGATAGGTTTTATTCAGTTGACACTGTGTAATTAGGGTCTTTTTATTTCTTCTTCAGTTGGCAGTTCTGCAAGTAGTAGTGCCACAAGGAGAGATTCTCTATCTACTAGCTCTGACTTGTACAAAAGATCTAGTAGCAGCCTAGCACCCATAGGGCAGCCATTTTACAATAGTCTGGGATTTTCCTCCTCTCCAAGTCCAATAGGCATGCCTCTGCCAAGCCAAACGCCAGGACATTCACTTACGCCACCGCCATCACTTTCATCACATGGATCCTCATCCAGTTTGCATTTAGGTAAAAAAATACAAAAACAAAAAACCAAAAAAACACTTTTTGTTTGTATGTGTGTATGTATTTCTGTGTGTAAAATATATGTTGCATAAGAGATGTCACGTTACCTTTGCTGTTAAACAGTTTTGTAATGAAGAGGGGCCATTCCTGAAAGGTGAAGAGCACTCTCTAATACTCCTTGATTTAATAGTGGAGGGCACTCAGCGTTTTGCAGTATCGGGCCAACAGGTGGTTTTTCTTCCCTTGCAGAAGCCCGATTGAGAGCCCAGTAAGATTTACTGGTCCTTTGTGTGTTTCTACAGTATGACAAGTGAAGGTGCATTACAGTTTTTCTACTTCAGTGTATTACCACTTAAAGGGCGTTATAAGATGATACTGTGTTTAACAGTGAAGTGACTTTCACTACTGCCCCCTACTTTTCTAAAGTAGGAAAGTGAGCAAAGGACTCAATATAAAATGTATTGAAAGGTGATTTGTGCATCAGTGACCGTACTGTCCTGTGGCCCAGATGCTTTGCCAGGAAAACAATGGTTTAGCCACCAGGCTGGTGGAAAAAAAATGCATTTTGAAAGAAGTAGCAAAGGCTTCATCAGTGGAGGCTTTCTGTTATCAAATGCATTTTTTTAAGGAATAATAGTAATGTTTTAGAAAATCTTCTGAGTTAGTTAGATGACATGGGGGCTCAAAATTAAAAAAAAAAAAAAAAAAAAACACAACAAAACAAAAACCAAAAAATTAATTTAAAAATCTAAAGAAACCCCACCACAGCCTACAGTGTATTTAGAAGATAATGCCTCTAACCTGAGGTTACTTGATAAGCTTTCTCTGTTTTTCGCTGCAAATATTTGTGGTCATTTAATTTGGATGCAAAAATCATAAGTGAAACTGGATGTCATCTCAACATTGAATTTCCTGTTGCTCCAGCAACTATTCTGTGCATGTAATAGGCAACCTTAGTCACCTGTACTTCTGTAAGTACAAATGAAATGGGAAAAACTTTAAAAGTGCCTACCAGAATACACTTTGAGACATGTGTGAGTGATTTGTATAACAAGGTTTAAAAAGTAATTTAAATATATTACATTTCCAGTTCAGTATCCCCTTCACAGTTAAGTGCTGAATACCCGAAGTAAAACTGGGCAAGGGGATGTTTCAGCACATTTTATTTTTTTTTACTTACCTTTTTTCCTTTTTCAGGTCTACAAAGTGCACCTTTGGGCTGAGACCGAGCATGGAAAGTTTCAGCCCAAATGGCGGCTTTTGAGAAAGTTCTGAACATCTGACAATGGGGTTATCATGGAAATCTTTTTCTTTCTTTCTGTTCAAAGTACTCTCACAATAGTTTTCATATGGCTGAAAACTATACTCAAATCAAATTTTGGAAGGCATTATCGAAAATTCAAAACATCCAAAGTTTTGTGTTGTTTCACATTTGATAAATGTTGAAGACTTCTTTCAATGCTGAGAAAATAAACTGTGATCAGTATAGAGGATTACCTCTGTCAGCAGAGATTGTTAAATACTGATTTGAATCCGTTTAGGACTGTTTGGCTGTGTGAACTAAGCTTAGTTGCTTGTTAAATCATGTTCTAGATCAGTGTGTAAAGGCCAGAATGTGCAGTTGTACTCTGAAAATTGACACAACCTTGATGGCTTCCATGTGTACTGCCTCTTCATCTTCCAAATGAAGTGGACCTTGATAATGGGTAAATTTTTGCTGCCTTACCAGATCAATCTGAAACTTGGCAATTGAGGTCTTTTGGATTTTTGCTTTCACAAAAATGCAGTAATTTTTTCAGCATTCTCTGCAGTCTGTGTTGTGCCTTTGCGCAGTTATATCCAAGGTGCACTGGCACAGAAAGTTGAAGACTATTTCTGCAGTTAATTGTCTGTCCTGTTGAATTTATTCTGGTGTGTTCATCAGCCACTTTTGGAAGCATTTGGTTTGTTCTCACATACAAAAAATGAAACTAAAAAGTCAAAGCTTTCTCACCAAGTGAGAAGTAATACCTGAAATCAAAGGGAGTATATTCTAAGAAGGGTATGATTATCACATAATCACTTTTCAGAGTAGAACAACATTATAAGTTCATGTCTGCATGTACTTTCCATTGGTATTCTGATAATGCCTGTCAAATGCAGCTCTTCCTCCACCTTCAAAACTTGTTGTCCTGCCTGCTTAATATCAACAGGTTCAGCTAAGTTTAACTCCTGTTTTAAAAAGGGCATAAAACTCGGTTGCTCGTATTTCAGCCACCAGAATACTAGAGCACGATACTGGGAAAGGGTGCATGGTTTTATAACCCCTTTGTCAGACACTGCTGCAGTTTGTAGCTTAAAAGACCAATTTCCCTTTTACAAGATATTTGTGATATTTTACTGTTTTCTGTCTCTTCTTACCAACTCTTATCCAACATTCTAAAGTAGGAATGTGTTGATTACTTTGTTCAGTGTCAGTTTTCCTGCATTTTAAGGGATTTGTCAGTTGTCTGTTAACTGCTTCTTTACTGTAATCAGTTGGAGCAGTAAGGTCATGAATTTGAACTACCCTTTCACTCCCAGGGACAAAAAAACATCAGGAGGAAGTATTTTTCCTATGCTATAGAAACTCCTTTTGGCTTCATATAGTGCTTACTTTGATGGTACATTGCAGCATTTAAAGGGTTTGGTGTACAGTAGATTTTTAAAGTCTGGGCTTTTGGAGGTAATTATTTTGTGTGCCTTGCAAGCCAAGCTTGTTAGTAGTTTAGATTTAATGATTTTATCTTCAGAAGTGGTCATTCTGGGTGAGAATAAAGGCCTCTTGGCAATAGTGTGAGGAACTTTGCATTGCCTCTGCTGTGTACCTACTCCATAGTGCTTTGATAAGCCAGGCATAATAAGGCACTGTCATTGATTCGTAAAATATATATATGTGTAATTCTGTTTTCCATATGAAGATGAAATTTTTAGCTGAGCATGAGGTGAAGCTGTTTTTTTACAGATGAGCAAATACTTTGTAGAAATCAAGTTTTGAGTGTTTACTTATATCTATTTTACTAGGAAATAATACTGCTGACTGATTTAAACAGGTACTGTGCAGTAAATATCTTTCGTGTTTTGGTTAGAAACTACTGCAGAAAAACTTTAGTAATAGGTACTAACAGTCTAATGCTATCAAAATTAATGTGTCTAGATCTAGTTTTTAATATTTTCACATCTCCTTTACGTTAAATATGCTATCAACATTGAGGATTTAGTAATTTAACATGCTTTGTCTCCTTGAATCTTATTAAGGCTCTGGTTTAGATGGTCTATATCCCTTTTATACCTCTGTGCCTCTTCTTCCCTACGGACTAGCCACAGGGATTTAGATTTAATTAAACTGTAAAACAGTATTATTCATTATGTCAGAGATCTTTGTTTTACAAGATCAGTAGTGGTCGCTAAGTGATTATCTGAAGAACAAACTGCGTTCTTTATTCCCCAGAGGTTTGTATTTCTGTGGCTGTAGTGATGCCTGATACAGTCTTAAAACTTGAGTGTTTGCAGAACTGTTTAGAGTGGGTGCTTTACTCAGTAAATTGTGTTCCCCTAATAACTTAGAAGACCTAGGCTGTTACCTTTCTAGTTCAGAATATCTGAAACAAGCGTCCTTAGTTTTAGAAAAGCACAGAGATGCTGTAGGCTTACCAGGAGGATTTGGGTAGCTAGAATTCAGGTTCCAGTTTTCCTTCTCTGAGCTGTTCACACTCGATTTTCAGGAAGCAGGCCAGGTGTCCTGAATGTCCACATTAATGCTTTGATGGTTTTGGACTGAGAAAGTAATAAGTACAGTATTTAGGAAAATAGTCCATTGTATGCAAGAGTATAACTGCGTGTAGTATGTACCTATGACAATGTGCTTTTAGTTTGGGGGTTTTAGTATTTTTCAGATCTGCAAAGTTACCACTGAGCTGTAACGCTGCTGCTGTAATGCAAGGTTACATAAGAAGAAAGCCCATTTCTTTTTAAATTACTGTTCTTTATAATAGTGTCCAGGGGTTTACAAGGTTAAGCTCTCTGTGCGCTTTTGAAGTCTGACAGGTTCTTCAAGGCACAATGGGTATGTTTTCAGTCTTCCTGCGTTAGGATCCTGCTTAACGTGATTGTCTGAAGTAGTTCCACAGGCTAGACAGGAGCCTCCCAGCTGCAGCAGAGTCATCTTACAAGTCTTGAAAAGGAATGGTTCCCAAATTAGGCTGAAGAAAGGCTTGATAATCCTGATTGAAACATATCGTATACATGCAGTTCTACTACACATATGTAGTGTATTTATTAAAAGCTAAGAAGTTCAGTTTATGTTAAAAAAAAAAAAAACAACAAAAAACGACTGAAAGAATTCCTGATTTACATGCAGTTCCATGACACTGTATGCTAATTAGAGCCATGCAGTTTTAGAACGTGTAACCAAAACTGCCGTCTTAGTTTCTGGTGCAGAATTGAGCATGTGATCAGTGGAGCCAGAGAGATGCTACAACAGAAAAGTAGCCTCCAAGACTTCCTTTTAAATGGGCTTTGCTGCCCTCTCCTGACGTCGGATGGTGTTACTACGCAGCATTTCCAGAGAAGCTAGGATTGCATTAATACATCTAAATTACGTAAAAGAGAAATACCATAATTTCAGGTGCATAACTTTTCTTTAAAAGGCTGTTCCTAGAAGAAAAATTACTGTAGAACATCACTCTACATACCGCAGAATGTGGGTTTCTTTTTTCTTCTTGTCTGTTAGTATCATATCGCTGTCAGCTCTTTTCAGGAGCTAGTGATTGTCAATGGAAATGAAAAATTATAATTAAAAAACTGTATTTTTTGGCTGTAAAGAATTAAGAGGCTTTAATTTAAATGAAAAGCCTAGTGGGTTTTAAAAGGTATTGTGAGGCATAAGGTTTTTACTGATTCTTTACTGATTCTTACCACTGAATTTTGAAAACTAATTGTAAGATAAATACTAATTTTTTCTACTTTAGGGCATAATCCTCTACATTGCAATAGATGTGATGCTTGATATGTCTTGCAGAGCACTAATACCTCGGATTCTGGTATTGCAGTTTGACCTTTTGAAAAAGATACTTTACCATTAATACATTACCAGCCCACTGTAACGCTGTTGTCGCCTGGCCTTATAAATACTTAAAACCAAAGGAAGGCTTGGCTGGGGCACTGTCAGCTGATTTCTTTTTTATTTTGTTTTTTATTAATTAATTTTGTAATAGAGCACCATTCAAACAGCACATACTGCAGCTTGTTTTAAATTGAAGTGTAGATACATCTTCTCTGGACTTTGGAAGGGTTTTCAGTTACTATGTCACTTTCTAGATAGGGAAACTGCAAATGCTTTCCTTTTTCAATTCATACTCTATAATTTTAGATTGTTGGTTTTCAGTCTGGGGTTGTTTTTTAAAGTAGAGTTGAGGTTTCTAGGTGGGAATTGTCTTTGAATATTTGCTCTTGTAGTATAGTATAGATGCTTTGTTTGCATGCTGCTTAGGATAATTGCTGCCAGTTGTACAGTGGAGAGGAAGGAGGCCTACTGGAGGAGTTCAGAGCGATATCAACTAATTAGGAAATAATACATGAGGAGAAATCTACAGGACTGAGGTGATGATTGCTGTAGGTGGAATTACTAGCAAAAAGGAGTAGGACCTAAATATAGGCAATTCAGTTTTTAGAAAGTAAGGACAGATGAAGTGTAGTGAGAGTGATGGCTATTTTTGCAGCAAGGAAAGGATTTTGTGTTTCTAAAAGGAACTTCAGTTTTATATATCTTTGGTTGTTTTAGAATTAAGTAGAGCATTCTTAGCTGCCTGGTTTGAAATTTGACATACTTGGGTGTTTACAAGAGGTACCAGATTAAAAGCCTAGCATGCTAAGTCATCAGGTATCCTGCAGAACAGGTACAGCATGACAAGAGGCACCATGTGTGCCTCCCAAAAAATGCCCTTTCATACTGTAAGTTGAGAAGGTACCTCAGTAGGGACTGAAGGGTAGTTCAGATTTCATGGTCTATTTGAAACAATTGACTAACTTTGAGACTACTAACAAGGGTCTAAGTCAGTACCACTTGTGAACTGGAAATCTGCCCACTGAGCTAAGGCCCACCCAGTTCTAAAGTTTCTGTAAGTCTGGGTACTCACTTTACCTGCTTTGTTATATTCTTCTAATGACATATCTTTTCCTGGTGTGCCCTTCACATAAAATAAAAATGAGGAGGATAGTTTTATTTATTGAAAGATAAAGCTATCTTAATTCCTCCATCCATAATGAGGTAAATACAAACAAGACAATGCTGTTGTTTTCTTTGGCTCCAGGGTGTATCCATAGTTTAGTACACTTAATGTTTTGCTGTTGTTTATTTTCCTTATGGCTTTTACTGACAGAACTGCTTCCTTGTAGGAGGACTGACAAATGGTAGTGGTCGCTATATTTCTGCAGCACCTGGAGCTGAAGCAAAATATCGCAGTGCAGCAAGTACCTCCAGTCTCTTTAGCTCCACAAGTCAGCTCTTCCCTCCTTCACGCCTTCGTTACAGTAGGTCTGATATTATGCCTTCTGGACGTAGTCGGTTGCTGGAAGATTTCAGAAACAATCGTTTCCCTAATCTTCAACTAAGAGACCTTGTTGGACATATTGTTGAGTTTTCCCAAGACCAGCATGGTTCTAGGTAATTATTGTAGTCAATAACTTAATAACATTTTACTGCTTTGATATTGTCATATTAACATCAAGCGTTTGAATTAGCTGCTAGTCATCTTAATAAAAAGCATGCCATTAATTGGAGCACATGCTCTTACATTGACTTTTTCTTCTCCAAGAGATCTCATTATAAAAGTAGTATAAGCTTGGCTGCTTGTAGAACTTCTCAGTGTAGAAATAGCCTCATAACTAGACCTGTAAACTCTAGTATTTAGGTATCAAAAAGGCATTGATTAAGAAAACAAAATAGCTGGCATCTGAAATGTAAAACCATTTTTCAGCAATACCTCATCAGGTACTTAGTTATTGTTACTCTTTTCATCTATAATCCTTCTCAAATGAAAGTTTTTACTAAAATGTGTCCTTTTATATGCAGAGGCACTACTTTCATTTTAATAAGTTTTATAAATGCTGAATGCTTACTTTAGAATTTTGAGGTGTCTCATTGAAACAGCGTTCGAGAGGTTTTCCTGTTGTTTATGTAAAGCATAATGGACCTTTTTTTGCACTTAGATTTATACAGCAAAAGCTGGAGCGAGCTACTCCAGCTGAGCGCCAGATGGTATTTAATGAGATCCTGCAAGCAGCATATCAATTGATGACTGATGTGTTTGGAAACTATGTAATACAGAAGTTCTTTGAGGTAAGCATAAACTAAGTGTAAGAACAGAAATGAGAACTAAATGCTTTTAGAATCTGATTAACTTTTTTTTCCTTAACATCATGGCAGAATTCTACTGGACTTTTACAACAGAACCCAAGTATATAACGCTGCACATGTGTTTTCTGTTCTCTGTCCCCTACTTCCTGCTCATAACCAGCACAGTTTCTCTTTACACTGGTGGTGTATATATTGGTGAATGCACAGGCTGCACACTCAGGCTTTGGAAGCCTTTTAGTGTAATTTACAGAGGCTTTCAGCAGATGTGTGGAACATAAAGATTTGAAGGATACTTTTACCGGTAAAAGTGGGCCTGGAAAATACTCTTGCACCCACATAAATAGCTGTGTGAACTTCATCCAGAGCTGTTTATGAAGAAACTGACAAAATGTATTGAGGTGGAAGGATTTTGAGGAAGGGATGTGAAGATATATCCAGTATTACTAAAAGTAGTACTTGAAACAGCTTTCGTTTTTGTTAAAAACTTTGGGGTTAAAAAAGACAAAGCCTTATCAAAAAGTTACAAGATTTGATCTAGAAGAAAAAGCAATACCTGTGTTCTGGTAAAAATTATATGTAGGAAAAATCTCTAGCGTACTGTACTTTAAATCAAGGACTGTATCAAAGTCTTTAGGTGGATAGAAGGTGAAGCAGGAAAACATCCCTTACAGTACCTAAACAGGCCTGAAGAGCCCTAGAGGGATTTATAAGGTCAGGTAGTGATAGGACAAGGGGTAATGGCTTTAAACTGAAAGAGGGTACTTTTAGGTTAGGTATTGGGAAGAAATTATTTAGCATAAGGATGGTGAGACACTGGCACAGGTTGCACAGAGGAGCTGTGGCTGCCCCATCCCAGTCAAGTGTTCAGGGCGAGGTTGGATGGGACTTGGAACAGCCTGGTCTCATGGAAGGTGTCCCTTTGAGGTCGCTTGCAACCCAAACCATTCTATAGAATCTATGCTTCATGGGGTATCCACTTGTGAAAACTGAGACATGATTCTATGAAAGTGGTTGCTGTAAATAGGCATGTAGTTTTTAATACGTAATGTATGAAATTGTGTTCACCTTTTTATATGCTTTTTTACAACTCAAAACATCTGAAGAGTGTGTCTGATGTATGGCATGTAGTTCTTGATCTTGCCCAAGGGTCATCAGTTGCTGATTTTTTTCCAGAATGTTATGTTGGGTAGTTTTCATCTTAATTCTGCAGAAGAGTTCTCAAAAAACCAGTGCACTAGGCTTTAGTTGTATAAGGGCCTTAGTTCATTTTTTAAGTTGGAAGATGAAGTTGGTTGCACTTTCTTCAGCCTCAAGTGACTACATGTGTGGGTTTTGGCAGTTCTCAGCAGTGTTGCATGAATACTACTGGTGCCACCCCACTGGTCACTTCAGTGTAGTCACCTGTATTGTGCTAACTCGGCTTGTGTGGGGATCTGGGAACAGGGTTATGTGTGCTATTATGAAGCTTGACTGGATTCTGCTCTGCTCAATGTGGAGCAGCACAGAAGGTTGTAGTAGCACCATGAAGGGAATAATATGGGCAGGAATTAGCTACTGCTGAAAAACATTGGTTGAATTATACTCTTATTCCAGCCACTGCACAAAAACATTGTGATTTTGCTCTACAAACCCCAAGTACTTCTTGATTTCCCAAAGTGCTGATGGTGAGAATGGTCTTCAGTCCACATGAAGTTACCAAGATGTTATTTCAGAGGTTGAAATCTTCTCCCCCACCCCTTTCTGTTACAGCTTGCTTACTGTATGCAAGATATAAGATACACTGACCAGAACAAATTTGAGATATCAAAGAAAATCTGCTTTTATATGTTATAGTAATCAGTAATTAATTTGGCTAGTATAATTTGTCTAAACAAAGGGTTATTGCACTCAAGCGTTCCTACCAACAGACAAATATAAGCTACTTCAATTTCTTCTGTTGTCTTTCAAGGCCATGCATTTGATAGCAGGTATGTGACTGGAATTTGGAATATTACAAAATGTTGCATTTAGAAAATAAAAAATTCTGATAAACATACCCACCAAAAATACAAAGGGAAAAATTATTCAAGGTGCACAGTAAAATATACATTCTTAAAGTACTTCCTCTGACATGTAGATTCCAGCATGCTGCAATATGTCTTCATTTATTAACTGCATATATGTTTTCTTTGTAGTTTGGAAGCCTGGATCAGAAGCTAGCCCTAGCAACACGCATACGTGGTCATGTTCTGCCATTAGCCCTACAGATGTACGGTTGTCGTGTAATTCAGAAAGCACTTGAGTCAATCTCGCCTGACCAGCAGGTAATTGTAAGTTAGAGTTATACTTTTTTTAATTTTGTTTCTTTTTATTGTGTCTATCTCTTTACTTGCTTAAATTGAAGGGAATGAGCAACATTATAAAATGCCCTGGCAACTAAAATAGTTGTTTAATGAGGTATGCAAGTAAACCACGAGTGAATGTGAAGTTTGGACAGTTAGGAGGAAATGAAATATTACTTTGAGGGGGGGAAAATATTGTGAAGACAAGGATAATCTTTTTTTCCTTTTTTTTTCAGAACGAAATGGTGAAAGAGTTGGATGGTCATGTTCTGAAATGTGTGAAAGATCAAAATGGAAACCATGTTGTACAAAAATGTATTGAGTGTGTTCAACCCCAGTCGCTCCAGTTCATCATTGACGCATTTAAAGGACAGGTAGTGTCAACAGTTTGTTTCCTCTTCTGTAGGGGTGCTTTGATTTGCAGATCTTTCTCCATCGTTTGCATGTACAAGATAGTGTTTGAAGCTTTGCAGTCAGCTTGTTTTAAGTAGGATGAAAAAGGGATAATAAAATGGAAAAGCTGTCAGAGACAGTTAATGCTGTAAAAGATGAATCTCTTGGAAATAAGGCTCTAGAAAACCTGTTTAGGTTTATTATAAGTACATCCAATGGATGCAATATAAATACATACAAAGTATTTGGCTTAAGGCCAGGCTTTCTGTTTGAGTTTTGTGATAACACCATTTCAGATTTCCTTTATAACTTCCAACATTGTCATTTTTGATGTAATAATAAAGTAGCTGCTCTCTAGCATTTATTTTTCATTAAAATTCCCATTTTCTCCTGTTGCAAGCCCATCTTTGAGTGTTTCCCAGTTAATGTCTATAATTAAGGAAAAAACTTTGAAGAAATATACTAGTATTACCTACATATGGGCTAGTGTTAAGTGAAGGGGGGTGGTACTTGTTTATTTAAGGTTGGGGGTTTTGTTTAGTTTCCAAAACAAGTTATTAAAATAAGATTGATATTGTGCTGCAGGCTAAAGAATATGCTGCAGCTTAATAAGATTTTAATACTCTGAAACTTTTATAGTCTCAAGAAGAACTGTAAAAATCTTAGTAACTTGGCTGTATTACTAGGTTTTACTTTAATGGATGGCCAAATGTATTTCTTAACAAAATCTACAATATCCTTCTCTCACATTTTGCACAATAGCAATACCTGAATTTATTGTTGTATGTAGTGGTAAATGGCTTACCAAGGTTTGTAAGGTCGAGTCTTTTTACATCAAAAGTGTATATGGGGTAGATGAAACACAGTTTCTTAACTGTAAATAGAGCCCCTGCCTAAAATGTGTCTGTTTATTTACTGGACATCCATCCTCAGCTCCAAGTCTGACAATGAAATGCCACACTTCAGTCATGTAATGTAATGAGACGCATCTCTTTCACTCTCTTGCATCATTTGGATCACTGTCTAATCAGACAAGATTCCATGTTCATTTCTGCTCAGTACTGACTCATAAATCTTCTGAATTAATCCCTGAAACGCAAACCTGGCTTCTGCAGAAGCAAGCAAAAGGAATAATAAGCAAGATTTTGACTGTATGTTTTGAATACCTCTTTACAAGTTTGTAAGAAGGAGCCTGTTGTATGTGCTGCAGCGTGAAATTCGTGAAAATCAGCCACAATAATTCAATTTATGAATGTCAAAAATCTTAAATTTGAAAATTAACTATGAAGTTAGAAGGAAAGCTTGAAAGGTGAACAGTGCCTGACTAAGGGTCATACTTCCTGGGTTTCCTTTACAGCTAAATATGCTGTAATGAAAACTTGGGTTCTTATTTGTGTAATTACTGGAGTCCTTGACACACAAAACCCTGCATTTTCACTTTTTCCTGACTTCCACTGGAGATGGATTTCTGATATTGGCAGGCAGAACTTTTTTTTTCTAGAAGTACTTGGCATGTTCAATTCTATTTTGAACATGGTAATATTACTGTAAACGTCAGTTGGTTTAACTCCAGTTTGCTATCCTATTTTAAGGTATTTGTACTTTCGACTCATCCATATGGTTGTAGAGTAATTCAGCGTATTCTGGAACACTGTACTGCTGAGCAGACTTTGCCAATCTTAGAAGAACTGCATCAACACACAGAACAGCTAGTGCAGGTTAGTGCGTGTGTTCGTTTTTAATGCGTTTCAGAGCTGGGTGTTGTCATAATTTATTCCTGTTTCTTAGTTTAAGAAATAATTTAAATGTATTTGCCTCTTCTGAGTTTTGTAGACATTAATTTTTTTTGTTTTCTTTCCTTCTATAGTTGTAATGAAAATGAATTTGGAAGTTGGGAGGCAAAGAAGATATAAAAAGCCCTTTTCTTACACTTTTGACTGTAGCTTCAAATACACATTGTAAATGCGTGCAGCTGGTGTATTTTTTATTGCAAAGATTGCCTTTTTGTCTTGATTCAGGTGTTCTTCAGAAATTCTGATAATGTCTAAACACAAATACATTGGCAAAAATATAAATGTTGCATATTCCTACACAAATGGGGCATCTTTTCTGAAAGAAGGCAAAAGACTTTATACAGCATCATTTCCTGTCTTGGTTTCAGATGAACAGAATGAGTGCTACAAGTGGCTTTGAAATTGAATCAAATATTTCATCAAATATTTGATTTAAATATTGAATCAAATCAAAATAGTGGAAGGGACTTTGTGTTCAGTGGGAACTTCCACACATATTCAATCTAATTTATTTCTCAGTAGTTTCTTTTATATACAAGACTAGTTAGAACATAACTCTCTTGGGGAACCAGTGTTCAAGGAGATACTATGACTGCTAAAGAATGATGATCTTAATTTTGAGAACATCTTTCTGTAAGAGGATAAAAGGTACTCCAGCAAAATGCTGAGTTTACAGATTATTTACCTTTGGCACCATAAATTTTGTGGTCCATTTAAGTAAATCTCCATGCAGTATTTCTTGTATCACTTTGTTTCTATAATGTTGACTTTATTGTGTTTTTCCTTATATCTGTGCAAATAGTAATTTGAAAGTTTATATAAATACGCAAAAGATGTGTGGATTGCTTGTTATGAACACAGAAGAATATTGAAGTAATCTTATTTTCAGGATCAATACGGAAATTACGTTATTCAACACGTACTGGAGCACGGCCGTCCTGAAGACAAGAGTAAAATAGTTTCAGAAATAAGAGGGAAAGTTCTAGCTCTGAGTCAGCACAAATTTGCCAGGTATTGCACAGCCTTCATTTTTTAAAGATTGACTGACTTCTAAAGCTGTAGTGTTGGATTTGTTGTGTTACAAAAAGTTTTCAGTCATGTAACTTCCCTCCTGAAATTTCATATTCTCATAGAGATGAATGTTAGTGGTATTTTCATATTAGATTGGGGCAGGGAAAGTGCTGTTCTGTAGCAAAACTGAAAATTCCATGCATTTATAGGATGGTTTTTGTTCACCTTGTACAAGTGCAGGGAATGGGTTCCAAGTCTTCATGTGAAGATCCCCAGAGACAGGTGAAAAGCCTTCCTAGAACTTGCTTGGTATGTTGGGACTTCCTTGATAAGCTTGTTGGATAAGCTGGGAAAGTCTTACCAGTCCAGACATGCAATTTACAAGTATAAAAAGATAGACTTAGGAAGTTGTGGTTCAGCCTGACAAGGATTTTATGCAGTAGGAAGTCTTCAATACTGTTGTAGGAGACCTGAACTACTCTGAAATCAGAACCTAAAATTTATCCTGCAATGTTTTTTTTTTTCCCAAAATGTAGATATATGTCTTTTGGTAAGGAAACCGCACCTCAGCATTCATCATGGATGATTTAGTGAGACTCATCTTGCCAACAACATGAAGTAGACACTGTGATGTTATGGGGGCGTTTGTTTTAAAAAAGTCATTTGTATACAAACTGGATTTTAATTTTCTTTGCCTAAATAGAACTGTTCAGAATCCTCTCCTTGGAACTTGCATAATTTCTAAAGCACAAACACAGGACCAGAATCACTTTGCTGTCTGATGAGCAGTGATGGCCTTTCCAGCTCCTGAAACATAGGAGAAACCTTCTCTACAAAAAGAAATATTTGCAGTATCTGATGCAGGCGCACTCCTGAAAAGTGCCTTTATTCAAAAAGCGGGAAGCCTCATATGTGGCTTTCTCTGTTGTGCCTTTAAAGAGTCCGCAACCAGAGTAGATACAGTAGAATACATTTGCAACCTGAGGTCAAGTATATCTACTGTAGAACCAATGGAAAAAGCTCCCACAAGAGAATAACTGTCAGGAAATTATCCTTTTTTTTTTTTTTTTTTTTTTTTTTTTACATGAGTGGGAGTGCATAATCCTTTTACTTCATCAGTCATTACAGACCTAAGATTTGGAAATCGGGGCTTGATCCACTTACAGCATGCATTTTAGTGCTGTTACCTTGCTTGAACTGTTCAGATAAATTTAAAAGTGCTACTTTAGAGTGTTACATCAAAAGTCACAGAATGCATTTGTCTTCCTTTTCAGCAATGTGGTAGAAAAATGTGTGACTCACGCTTCTCGTGCTGAGCGAGCTCTACTTATTGATGAGGTCTGTTGCCAGAATGATGGTCCTCACAGTGCCTTATACACCATGATGAAGGACCAGTATGCCAACTATGTTGTTCAGAAGATGATTGATATGGCTGAACCTGCTCAGCGGAAGATAATAATGCACAAGGTATATTTGTATGTAATTGTGTTGGTTCAGAAAACATTATCTGTACAAATTTTTCTGCTAGAATACCTTCTAGGTATAGAACTCACTAGTTCTGTAATCTAGAACTTCACATCTAAATATTAAATTCAGTGGAGCTTGATAAAGCAGAATACATTTGGGTATCTGAGCACTAAGCTCATGGAAATCCACAGAGGAGTTTCACAAGCTGGATTTCATATCCTCCCTTTGTATCAGCTTTTCTGTGAAAATACTTTTGATATAAAAGTGTACTATCTGTCATCTTTATTAATGTAACAGAAGAAATACGGCTTTCTCTTTTTATTTGCTTGTTGCCAGTATAAATCCATTCCTACCATTCCTAACATACGAGCCCATTTTCTACTTAAGAATATCCAGACACGAACAAAAGTGCTGTTGCCATAATTGCCTTAAAGGCAGTTGAACCCAGGGCCTGTATGTTCCTGCAGGAGCTCTGCTTCCCCCAGTCACCAAGAGGGTACCCCCACAAGAAGGCCGCCTTCTCTTTTCCTGTGACAGGTACATGAGTTGTTTGGTGAGTCAAAGTCACCAATTGACATCTTTCCAAAAGCTTCCAAAAGTTTGAAATACAGGAATACAGGCTTCAGACTTTTTGTTCTTTGCATAATATTTTTGAAGTGTAGTACTCTCCTTGGAAGTTTTGAGGGGAAGAAAAAAAAAAGCCGTAACATGTTTCTTCTTCCAGATTCGACCCCACATCACAACTCTGCGTAAATACACCTACGGCAAACACATTCTGGCCAAGCTGGAAAAGTATTACCTGAAGAACAGCGCTGATCTGGGGCCAATTGGTGGACCACCAAATGGGATGCTGTAAAAGGCAAAAAGAAATGGAAGAAAAATGGAATTGTGAATGATCAAAGCATACAACTTAACTATAAATGTTCTGATTTTTTTAAATCTATTTATTGACTTTGTTCATCCATTTGTAAAATTTTTATTCTTGTGTATATTTTTGGGGAGTGAATTATTAAAAAAAAAAAAGAAGAAAAAATATCTCCAGCCCTGATCCGGAGACTTATCAGATTGGATGGCTGGCAAAGCACAGAATGCCTGTATATGATGTAATTGTATCAAAATAGCTGTCACATATTTTGTAAATTTTTACCTTGTAAAGTCACTGAAATAGTTTTTAAAGGGAAAAAGTACAGTATTCTTTTAATACACTGGCTTGCAATCTGGTAGGTCTGCCCAGCATCATAGCACAACAGGTTTATAGAGTTGTATATAGAATTAATCCTTATTTTTTCCCTTTTGTGTGAAGTCTTTTATACCAGATTAAAATTGATCAGCTGCATAAACATTATTTAACATGGCAAAAAGTTAAGTTGTATTTTGGTGGTTCACAACATACTATCCAAATAATAAACAGGGCCCAGCAAATTAAAATAGGGATGAACAAAGCAGTGGAAACTTTAAGACTTAGTTTTAACCACTTGCTGTAGATACAGGTGTTTTTTAAATGGTGCCCTAAGGTTTCCTCTAGCGATGTATTAAAAATGAAAGTGCTGTATATACTTATATTTAATTGTTGTACGAAGTAGAGGGGTTAAAATGATGGTGGTACTTCCATTCAGCAAAATACACTGTTGGAAGAGGAGTGAAGCCTGTACTAACTTTACAGTCAGTTTTACAACGCAGGAGGAGTAGAGATTTGTATTTTTTTATTTTGCATATAGAATTAATTGTAAGGATTTGAAAGTGTTGAGCATTTATTTTGCTTTCTCACCATAGATGCAAAACCAAGATAGGTATTGATGAAGAGAAAAGGGGCCACTGAAAAGTAAACTTGATAGCTCAACATTTAAGCATGATTGATTAAATATTCAGATAGCTTTTTTGCTTCCTATAAATATATGCATTGTATACGTGTAGTTAATAGGTGTAAGTTTACAGTTGGAAAACAAATCTCTCGTTTTGATGTTTATTACAAGCCTTGCTAATTTAGTAGTGACGCTTACCTTGGTTGTACAGATGTACATTTGTAAACCTTCATGCTGTAAATGTAATTTGTTTTACCCCTTTTTGGGACAAAAATTTGCATTTTAGTGTATATTCATATCCCCATTCCCTCTTCTCCTCCCTGGCATATAGTGTTGTATAATGTAAATTTATTTCAGCAAATCAAGAGTGATTTTTTTAAAATTTTATCTTTATATGGTTTCAGAAATACGAACCGGCTTTCTTTTTATCTCTTGTGAGGAACATTATGTTTTGTTTATAACATAGCTGTTGATTCTCTTAATACGGACACTTTGGGAAATCAGCCTGTTCAAATTCTAAGTCAGGATAATAAGCGTAGTAAGAAATTGACTGAAATACTTGGTTATCACAGAAACTAATGCTTCTTCAATCTTAATAAATGTGGCATGATTTTTTTGTACAGAAGAGTACTGTATTTTTGAATAGCCTTCTCCCAGCATAGAGCAAATATGTATGATACTGTCAATTTTTTTCTCTGGACATATGACATTGTAACAGTAACATAAAGATGATGTACATTTACAAGCGGCCTTATGTACATTTCCCAATGATCTTTTTAAGGCAGAATTGTGACCATATGTGTATAATTAAAATCCTTTTTAATCCTTTGCCTATGGAAATATTTTGGAAAAAAGCTTACTTTGTATATTCAGTTTCTGAAAGATAAAGAAAGTGCTATGTATGTTGTTGAAGTAAGTATTTTGTGTAAAACATTCATTTGGATGGCTTAACCTAAAGTTTTGATCAGCCAAGATAGTTTGAATACAATGTCTTGAGCATTGATCAAATGAAAGGGTGTTAGGGTAAGGTTTGATCACGAGGAAGGAAAACAGTAGTGGTATAAATTCGTATAAGGAATTCTTGTTGTATTACTGCTTTTACCAGGTTTACATAACTCGTATTAAAGCATACATCTGAGGCACTGCTTTTTTTACTTGTAGCATTGACTCATCAATAGGCAAATGGGAAAGTTGTTCTGGCCTGCTTCCAGTTTCTGAATCTGTCCTTTAGTGCCCAGATGGAGGGGCTTAATTATTCTTAGTAAGCACAATTGTAATTGCCAAGTAGATTTTGCATGGCAGTTCACAAAATTCCTCTTGAGAGGTACAAGCTCTGTCATTGGAGCCAGAGCTTTCCCCTGATCACACAAAAGGTGATTTTGAGCCACTTCCCTTGGACACGTTAATTCTTCTCAGTAAGTCTGTATTCTGTGTACAAATGCTGGTTGTTGTAATCCACAGAGCCGACATTCCCATCAACCTGTAAGTTGGGCTTCCAGGGATGTCCAGGCAGAAACTGAAAATGTCCCAGTACTTTGTCCCTGTAGCACTCATGCCATGGTTGAATTTAAACAGTCCTGTCACTGTTAGTGCTTTAAGTATCTTGAATATAATCTTCCACATGCTAAAATCATTTTGCAGAAATTCCATCCAGGAACATGAAAAGCACAGGGTTTCCTTTCAACTATTTTAGGCTTTGGGTAGAACCACTAGAATTTTTGCTCAAGTACTGCTTTTTGATACAGATTGTTTATGGACCAGTTTGATTAGGTTTGACTCCAGGTGGCTCATATTGAATAATGTAATGTTCACATGTATATACTGTAAAAATCAAAATGAAAATGTGTGAATAACACTGTGTGAAATACATCTGGTCTTGTGTTTTTCCTGTAGGAAACCAGCCATTCTTTATACTGTTACACGACTCGTCTGCTAAATGTGGAGCTCAGCTTTGAGAAGTCATTGATTTGTAGTGAGCTGGTGGGAACCAGTCAGTTACTGAAGAATCCTGTGTTATATCATTAAGTTCCCAGAGGTCAGTTCTGAGCACCAAAATCCTCAGATTGTCTTACAAAACGTCTTCACAGGTGTACAGTTCAGGCTCCAGCCTGATGACAGCTTCTCTGTACACCACTTGAGCCAGGATGAGTTCTTGAGCATTTGAGAGGGCAAAGATGGTGTGAGCTCTGAGGACTGATTTTAGGTTCAGGTGTCAGAGAAGTGGTCTGACTGCAGGGGGAGTGAGTCTTCTTGGTGTTAAAGTAACTCAGCTATCCAAGTGGTGCCTTCTGGAGAGAACAGCCATAATGCTATGACCTCCATCACTGACTGCTAGATCCACTGATGCCTCTTCATCAGCGTATGGGGAAGATTGAGGTGTCTGAGGTCATAATGCATCAGTGGCTTAGAGTGCCGATGGAGACTGAGACCAATGTAGACATTCTCTTTCCCTCTGCTATAAGGAACAGGCATTTGAAGAGATGCTCTGACTCACTGTGTTGTAGAGTGGTAATTAGGTTGATCTGTCAATCAGTTCCCTGAGAATGTTTGATGTTCACTATACTAGGACAGTGCGTAAACACCGAGGTCACAACTCCCACTGTGTCATTCAGGGAAGTAAAGCTGAGAGAACAATCACAAAAGTGTTTTAAGATCTAGTGACTGGTCATTAAAACTGCACGTTGCATCCAAGTCATGCGCCTGGGAAGAGCCCAACGCAAACTTGACAAAAACAGTTTGCTGCTGAGTGGTTGCAGTTGGGTCAGACACGATGCTCCAGCACTGAGTTTTATAGAGTGTGGTGGCTGGTCATTGTGCATCCCAACAGCAACAGGTTGGTTTTAGTTCAGTGATGACGTAGTTCTTGCTGCTCAAGGAAGGAAAGTGAAGAAGCATGTTCTATATCTGATCTCGGCTGTTCCAGCCCACAATAGGGTGGGAGCATCTGTCAATTTGACACAATGGTTTACATCATACCAAGCTTCTGGTAGCACTTGAAGTTATCCCAAGATCTCATTTGTCAATGGGAAACACTGATGTTTTGATAAATGTGTGCTACAGGCAATGCTTTACTCAGTCTTGAATAGTTTGAATCTGAAGCGTTTCCTGTGATTGTAAACAGTATCAGGAACACTTGCAGGCACTGTGCCCAAAGATTTCCGATTCAAGCTCTTCTTGGCTTGGGGATGAGGAAACTTTGTTCCTGTCATTGATACAATATCCCTCTCGGGGCTCTGCTTGGATCCTCAAGGGCTAGTGCATAGAATTGGGCTAGAGAGGTTTGGGAGAACTTCATAAATGCAGATTCTGCTGCAGTGTAAGTGATGCTGCCAAATGAGCTTGGGCTGTCAGTGCTCCTGTGTGGCAGAGCAGCCCAGGCCTCCCTCTCTCCATCATCAGGTTAGAAACCAGCAGTTACCATGGAAAGACCAGTCATAGGACAGGATGTCCATCAGGTGTTGACAGCACTCCAGAGCCAGTACAGGTGTGGTGGTTTAACAGGGGGGATTTTCACTGCTACTGCAATGCGCATGTCAATGAGATGAGGCAATTGCTTTTACCTAAGAGTGAACCAAATCCCAAGATTCCATATTAAGTTTCAGAACACAGAGGCTATTGGAAAGCTGCCACCCTGCATGGGGCAGAGAGCCAGTAGGGAAGACCAGTGTGTTTAACCAACTGCTGGTGTTCCTTGGTGAGGTGGTGCAGGAATGTTTCCTCCTTTGGACAGAGCCTGCTCCTTCTGCGTGCCAGCTCTGCAGTGAGGGAACTTGCCCAGCAAATGAGATGCTTGAATTTGTTTCCTTTATCAGCCTCAGGGTTCTGAACCCACCTCCCTCACTTCACAGGAGTATGCTCTAACCACAGGGAGCTGGGCGGGTTCACTTTCTGTTCCTGAATTTGGGCTGGGCTTTTAACATGGCTTCAACTGTTCCTTGCATCACAACCAGCACAAGATGGAGCATGACTCCTGAAGCGTGCAGGTGGGAGTGGGTAGGGTTCTGTTCTCCAGATCTTTGTCTCCAACTTTATTCTCCCAGACTCACTTAATGCAAAATAGCTCTTGGGAGCAGCATTCCCCCATCATTAACAAATGGGAAATGCTCCAGAGGCTTTTTATATAGCAGCTGAAATGTGGGAAGACCTAGTCTAAAGAACCTCTTTGTTACATTAATAAGAACAGACATAGGAATAAAATCATAGAATCATAGAATAGTTAGGGTTGGAAAGGACCTTAAGATCATCTAGTTCCAACTCCCCTGCCAGGGGCAGGGACACCTCACACTAAACCATGCCACCCAAGGCTATGTCCAACCTGGCCTTGAACACCGCCAGGGACGGAGCATTCACAACTTCCCTGGGCAACCCATTCTAGTGCCTCACCACCCTCACAGTAAAGAATTTCTTCCTCACATCCAATCTAAACTTCCCCTGTTTAAGTTTGAACCCATTACCCCTTGTCCTCTCACTACAGTTCCTCATGAAGAGTCCCTCCTCAGCATCCCTATAGGCCCCCTTCAGATACTGGAAGGATGCTATGAGGTCACCCTCTCACCATCATTGCTAATCTGGGCACAAGAGGCCTTCTGCATCTTCTCTGCTTGCATGAATCTCTACCCAATCCTCAAGTGTCTGTATCTGCAAGAAGAGTCAGGGGCACATTGCAGGTGACACAGCTGATGTATTAGAGCATAGGACTTGGAGAAGCCCCTTAGCACCCTGAGCTGAGCAGCCCTAATCAGCTTCCTTTGAGCTTCAGACCTGCCTGGAGGGTTCAGATTTCCTGGCAGCCACATGGCACCGCAGCCCTCCTCCAGCTCCGCTGCTGGATCCATTCCCAGCCAAGCCTGAGGGGGACAGGGGGAGAGACCCCTCCCCTGGTACAGCAGTTCTCAGGCTCAGGGCCTCTCCAGGGAGCACAGCAGTCGCTCTCTGCTGAGCACCCCCAGGTTCACACACTGCTGCTGCAAACACTTGCATCGGTTGTTGGCTGCAGGTCCATGGAGCTGCCACTGTGGTGCAATGTCACTGGTGGGGGGACTGGGGAGGAACTGACCAAGCCTGCTGTGGCCCCTCTCCTCACAGATCAGGTGTGCTGTGCTCTCTCAGGCTGTATGACCACAGTCTGCTCCCATCAAAGGGCTTTTGAGAGCCATTTCACATGTCACTTAAAGGAGGTCCCAAAATGAAACAGTATCCCAATGGATATAGAACTGCTTACTGAGGGCCAATGGAAGCTGGAAGAAGGGGGAGTGTTATGGCAGGGGTGACAGGAAGGTGGTGGCAGAAAGCATCAGCCAGGCTGGCCAGCGAGGGAGATGATGGCAGAAATCACACTCAGATGTATTTTCTGCTCCCATGAGTGCAAATATAGGCACTTTATTCCTTGTCTGTCTCAGGAGAACCAGAAGTCAGAGGTTCCCTGGTGGGAATGCAGACCTCCCTTTCTTCCCCTATATAATCCTTATCTCCCTTTCTCTAAGAGAGCTAAGACACTTGCTGATGCTGTATTTGCAATTCTTCTCTCTCCCAGGATCAATGCAAGAGGCGATGTTTCAGGAGACCACCTGCTCACACAAGCTAGGATCTTGGGAGAGGATTCAGTGCAGTTGGTTCTCCATTGGGCTCAGGTCTGATGAGTCTGCCCCAGTGCTGTTCCCTCTGCCACACCTTTGCATATAAACTGGACTCCAGAGACTGGTACAGCAATCAGAGCAACCACTGGTTAAGTAAGGATTAGAAGGCTGAAGCTGGACTGAAGAGCTGAGGATGGACAAACTTCATGCAAGCCACAGAGTCAGGAGGGATGTGATGCATTGAGCAGAGTTCACTCCTGTCCAAGCATCGTGGTTTAAGCCCAGCCATAACTCAGAACTATGCAGCCACCATCTCACTCCCCGCCTTCCTCCCCCCCTCCCAGAGGGATGGGAAGGAGAATCAAAATAACGTAACTCCCACGGGTTGAGGTAAGAACAGCCCACTAACTAAGGTATGACACAAACCACTGCTGCTACCAGCAATAATGATAATGATAAGGGAAATAGCAAAGGAAGAGAATACAACCACTCACCATCCGACAACTGATAGCCACCCTGACCAGAGCAGTAGTCTAACCCTTATGGACAACTGCCCCCACTTTATATACTGGGCATGATGTGCTGGGGTATGGAATACCTCTTTGGCTAGTTTGGGTCAGGTATCCTGTTTCTGCTTCCTCCCGGCTTCCCCTCCTCCCTGGAAGAGCATGAGGCTCAGAAAGTCCTTGGTCAGAGTAAACATTACTGAGCAGCAACTGAAAACATCGGTGTTATCAGCGCTGTTCCCAGGCTGAAAGTCAAAAACACAGCACTGCAGCAGCTACTAAGAAAGAGAAAAATGACTGCTACTGCTGAACCCAGGACAGTATCCACCCCTTATTGCATACCACTCACGTCATGCTTAGATCCCACATTTTCAATATACCATCACTCATATATATATATATATATATACATCCACAGAGAGAGAGAGAGAGAGAGAGAGAGATCATTCCTTAGTGCATTGACCAATTCCCATAAAGCTGCTGAGTCCATCCAGTCCATGATGTTGGACTCCATCTCCTGTAACAGTCCTTCAGAGCAGGGGAGGCTGTGTGCAGTGTTGGATCATTGCCTGCTGATGCTGATTGTTCCTTTACTGCAGAACTCGTCTGGTTTCTTTAAAGCTCATTCTTTGTTGGGATGACGGTCAGAGGGCCAGTCCCTGATGACTTGAAGACATCTAGTTGGTGGGCTATAAAAGTATTACATAGCAGGCAACAGCATACAATTGAGTTCATTGGCTGTTTTCCCCTAAAATCAAATCTCCTTGAGGTACACATCAGACCCTCCCATCTTCCCGCATTACCCAACAAGTATATCTGGGTCCCTGAGCAAAAGCAATCCCACGAATGGGTTTGCATTTACCTGAAGTAGGAATAACCCAGACTGTCTTCCCCAGCAAATTCTTTATGTGCACCACAGGAACTTTGTCCCCTTCTACAGCATGTAAAAGTTCTGACTAGGCTGGACCAGCCCTGTTGGCAGATCCTCTGGTGTTGACCAACCAGGGGGCTTTTGGTAAATGTGTGTCCCAGTGTTTGAAAGTCCCACCACCCATTGCTCTCAGTGTAGTTTTTAACAGCCCATTGTACCATTTGATTTTCCCAGAGGCTGGTGCATGGTAGGGGATGTGATATACCCACTCAATGCCATGCTCTTTGGCCCAAGTGTCTTATTAGGCTGTTCCAGAAACGAGTCCCATTGTCTGACTCAATTCTCTCTGGGGTGCCGTGTCGCCACAAAACCTGTTTCTCAAGGCCCAGGATAGTGTTCCAGGCAGTGGCGTGGGGCACAGCGTATGTTTCCAGCCATCCAGTGGTTGCTTCCACCATGGTAAGCACATGGAGCTCGCCTTGGTGGGGTGGTGGGAGTGTGATATAATCAATCTGCCAGGCCTCCCCATATTTGTACTTCAGCCATTGTCCTCCATACCAAAGAGGCTTTAACCGTTTAGCTTGCTTAATTGCAGCACATGTTTCACAGTCATGAATAACCTGGGCAATAGTGTCCATTGTTAAGTCCACCCCTCAATCACGAGCCCATCTGTGTGTTGCATCTCTGCCCTGATGGCCTGAAGCGTCATGGGCCCACCAGACAAAAAGTAATTAACCCTTATGTTGCCAATCTAAGTCCATCTGAGCCACTTCAATCTTAGCAGCTTTATCCACTTGTGGGTTGTTCTGGTGTTCCTCAGTGGCCCAACTCTTGGGTACATGAGCATCTACATGGCGCACCTGCACCACTAGCTTCTGCACCCAGGCAGCGATATCTTGCCACAGTGCAGCAGCCCAGATGGGTTTACCTCTGTGTTGCCAGTTGCTCTGCTTCTGTTGCTGCAACCACCCCCACAGGGCATTTGCCACCATCTATGAGTCAGGATAGAGATAAAGTACTGGCCACTTTTCTTGTTCAGCAATGTCCAAGGCCAGCTGGATGGCTTTCACCTCGGCAAACTGACTCAATTCACCCTCTCCTTCAGCAGTTTCTGCAACTTGTTGTCGAGGTCTCCATACGGCTGCCTTCCATCTACGACGCTTTCCCACAATGTGACAGGACCCATCAGTAAACATGGCATATTGTTTTTCACTTTCTGACAGTTCATTACATGGTGGGGCCTCTTCAGCACGCATCATCTCCTCCTCCTCTGGTGACATTCCAAAATCTTTGCCCTCTGACCAGTCCATGATGACTTCTAGAATTCCTGGATGACTGGTATTTCCTATTTGAACTCGTTGTGTAATTAGTGCAGCCCACTTACTCCATGTAGCATCAGTTGCATGATGTATAGAGGATACCCTTCCTTTGAACATCCAGCCCAGCACGGACAACCGGGGTGCCAGGAGGAGCTGTGCTTCAGTGCCAATCACTTCCAAAGCAGCTCAAACCCCTTCATAGGCTGCCAGCATCTCTTTTTCAGTTGGGGTATAGCTGGCCTCAGATCCTCTGTATACCCGACTCCAAAAGCCGAGGGCTCGACCTCGAGTCTCCCCTGGAGCTTTCTGCCAGAGGCTGCAGGTAGGACCATTCTCCCCAGCTGCGGCGTAGAGCACATTTTTAACATCTGGCCCGATCCGGACTGGTCCAAGGGCTACTGCATGAACAATCACTCGTTTAATTTGCCCAAAGGCTTGTTGTTGCTCAGGGCCTCATTTAAAAGCATTCTTCTTCCGGGTCACATGATAGAGAGGGCTTACAATCAAACTGTAATTTGGGATGTGCATCCTCCAGAACCCCACAACACCCAAGAAAGCTTGTGTTTCTTTCGTATTAGTTGGTGGAGACATTGCTGTTATCTTGTTGATCACATCTGTGGGGATCTGGTGATGTCCATCTTGCCATTTTATTCCCAAAAATTGAATCTCCTGTGCAGGTCCCTTGACCTTACTCCATTTTATGGCAAAACCAGCTTTCAGCAGGGTTTGGATTATTTTCCTCCCTTTCTCAAAGACTTCTTCCACTGTATCACCCCACATGATAATGTCATCAATGTATTGCAGGTGTTCTGGAGCTTGCCCCTGTTCCAGTGCAGTCTGGATCAGTCCATGGTAGATGGTAGGGCTGTGTTTCCACCCCTGGAGCTATCAGTTCCAAGTGTACTGGACACCCCTCCAAGTAAAAGCGAACTGTGGCCTGCGCACCGCTGCCAAAGGAATTGAGAAAAATGCATTGGCAATATCAATCGTGGCATACCACTTGGCTGCCTTTGACTCCAGTTCATACTGAAGTTCTAGCATGTCCGGTACGGCAGCACTCAAGGATGGTGTAACTTCGTTCAGGTCACGATAGTCTACCATTAGTCTCCACTCTCCGTTAGACTTTCGCACTGGCCATATGGGGTTATTAAAGGGTGAGTGGGTCCTACTGATCACTCCTTGACTCTCCAGTCTACGGATCAGCTTACGGATGGGAATCATGGAGTCTCGGTTGGTGCGATATTGCTGCCGGTGCACTGTTGTGGTCGCGATTGGCACTTGTTCTTCGACCTTCAGCAACCCCATAACAGAAGGATCCTCTGAGAGACCAGGCAAGGTGGACAGCTGCTCAATTTCCTCTGCCTCCAAAGCAGCAATATCAAAAGCCCATTGGTACCCCTTTGTGTCTTCGAAGTACCCTCTCCTGAGGTAGTCTATCCCAAGGATGCACGGAGCCTTTTGGCCCAGTCACAATGGGGTGTTTTTGCCATTCCCTCCCAGTCAGGCTGATTTCAGCCTCCAGTGCAGTCAACTCTTGGGATCCTCCTGTCGCTCCGGAAACAGAAATGGGTTCCACCCCTCAACAGCTTGATGGCATCAGTGTACACTGTGCACCGGTATCTACTAGAGCCTTCTACTTCTGTGGGACTGATGTGCCAGTCCATCTGATCCACACAGTCCAGTAAATCCGATTGTCCCCTACCTCCACCTGGCTGCAGGCAGGGCCCCTCTAACCCCCTCGCAGCCGCCGCAGTCAGGCAGGTGGAGCGCAGTGGAGCGCCTCAGGGGCTGTGGGCGCTCCGGTCACTCCCTGCTGCTGCAGCTGCCTCTGCTGGGCTGAGAGAGCCGTGCCTGGGCAGTGCTGAGAGGATCAGAGGGGCCTTGCCACACCCTGGGCCCCAAAAAGAACTGTCGTGGTTTAAGGCCAGCCACAACTCAGACCCACGCAGCTGTTCACTCACTCCCCCCCTTCGTCCCCCCCGCTCCCAGAGGGATGGGGAGGAGAATCATAGAATCATAGGATCACAGAACAGTCAGGGTTGGAAAGGACCTTAAGATCATCTAGTCCCAACCCCCCTGCCATGGGCAGGGACACCTCACACTAAACCATGCCGCCCAAGGCTCTGTCCAACCTGGCCTTGAACACCGCCAGCGATGGAGCATTCACATCAAAAGAATGTAACTCCCACGGGTTGAGGTAAGAACAGCCCACTAACTAAGGTATGACAGAAACCACTGCTGCTACTGCCAATAATGATAACGATAAGGGAAATACAACGGAAGAGAATACAGCCGCTTACCACCCGATACCAAGCCCAAACTAGCAGTGATCTAGCCCTTCCGGGTAACTGTCCCCAGTTTACATCCTGGGCATGCCGTGCTGTGGTATGGAATAACCTCTTTGGTCACTTTGGGTCAGGTGTCCTGTCTCTGCTTCCTCTCGGCTTCCCCTCCTCCCTGGCAGAGCATGAGACTCAGAAAGTCCTTGGTCAGACCAAAACATTACCAAGCAGTAACTGAAAACACTGGTGTTATCAGCGCTGTTCCCAGGCTGAAAGTCAGAAACACAGTGCTGCACCAGCTACTAAGAAGGAGAAAAATGACTGCAACTGCTGAACCCAGGACACCAAGCTCCAGGCTATATACTTACCTCATTCAACTAGGTCATTTGGTTCTTAAAAAGCCTTTTTGTTTGAAAACTGACTATCTTAAGTACTCCAAAATTCACATGATGTTTTTTATTTCCTTGCAATGTCATGTGCCTCATGAGAACCATGGGTTTGATTATTCATCCCAGTTTGAGAGTCACACGAGCTCACATCCTGCTGGAAAGGGTCTCTAATCCAGCTCTACCCCATGTGCCACCCACTCCACATGTGGAGAACCAGAAGCCCAGAGACCTTATCAGAGTGCTGAAGGTCACCCACTCTATACTTCCTGAAGTGCTGCACAGCACCCACTATCCACTTTGAGAAGGGATAATCCCAGAAGGATCATGCAGCTACACTCCATCAGCGAGGCTATGGGTGAGACACTATCCCCGTTTAAAACCACTTCTGTTTGGGTGTAGACAGTTCCGTACAGACATATACACTGGGAACAGATCCTGTGGCCTGCTTGGCCAACTGGTACCACCTTGAGCATCCAAGACACCTGGACAGGGAAGATAGGATGAGAAAGTTGGGGCTGTTCAGCCTGGAGAAGAGAAGGCTGCGTGGAGACCTCATAGTATCTTCCAGTATCTGAAGGGGGCCTACAGGGATGCTGGGGAGGGACTCTTCATGAGGGACTGTAGTGAGAGGACAAGGGGTAACGGGTTCAAATTTAAAAAGGGGAAGTTTAGATTGGATATGAGGAAGAAATTCTTTACTGTAAGGGTGGTGAGGCACTGGAATGGGTTGCCCAGGGAAGTTGTGAATGCTCCATCGCTGGCGGTGTTCAAGGCCAGGTTGGACAGAGCCTTGGGTGACATGGTTTAGTGGGAGGTGTCCCTGCCCACTGCAGGGGAGTTGGAACTAGATGATCTTAAGGTCCTTTCCAACCCTAACTATTCTATGAACATCCCCTAGGATTCAACAGCCTAGCCTCTGCTTTCCACTCCAGAAGGGCATCTAAGGCTGTCACCTGACACCTTCATACAGACAATGGGTCTCTCCACATAGAAGAAACCAAGAAACTTTTTATAAATGAGTGGTTAAAAGGGGGCAGGAGGGAGGGAATAGGAGGCAGGAATAGGCACAAAGGGTTTGTGGAGTGGGAGTGAGAACAGCTCTATATTCCAGAATAGGATAGGATGAGAGATGGAGAAACAAGGTGTACACATCCCCACACACATGCTCAAAGCTACTGTTACTATTAACCATGTAATAAACAACTATAATGACTCTTTGGATTATATATACTGGGAGAAGGGGAGGAGGAAGGAGCACTTGCAGAACCCAATGTTGAATAAAAAATAATAAAACAACACTTTTATGCAAGAAAAAAATATGTATTTTTTTATATAAATATGTATGCAGGCCTCGCTGCAAAGTATAGCTGATCCTGCAAGTACCTAAAAGGAAATCAGGCTTCAAAAAGGAAAGGAAACAGTGGAAAATATTAAACAATCAGAATATCTGTGTTCACCCTACTGGAGTTGGTGCTGCTCAGAGTGGGGCAGGCAGCATGCACACACGCCACACAAAGCTGAAACCCAAGGTCTCTCTTCCCCATAGATATGTAGGTCAGCACTGCAGAAACCCAATGCACAGTCCAACGTGGGTTACAGCCCTTGCTCCCCTCCTTTCTTCCAGTCCCTCACCCATGTACGTCCCTTCCGGCACAGCCCTGCTATGCTCCCCCTTGCTAGCACCCTGCTTCCACGCGGGCAATGCTCCCATGGTGGTTCATCACCATAACACGTGCTGATGGGTACAGAACTCAAGCACGGGTTGGTCCCTGCTCCAGCCTTGCACCAGCTGCATCCATGCAGCCCGGAAGCACAAACCTGCCTGGGGTGGGGGTTACACCAACCCTGCTCCCAGGTGGAGCAACAACAGGAGCTGGGCAAAGGCATTGTCCTAATGAATGTGTGAAAAGGTCCAGGATGAAGGACGAGACAGGATGGGTGGGGAATCAACGGGTGAATCAATGCCATGACAGCACAGGCTGGAGTCACTTGCACTGCCTGGAGGGATGAGGCAGTGGAGTGACTGCACACAGCCTTCAGACAGCCAAGACCTGCAGATATGGGTAAGTCACCTTGAGATGCTAAATGAAGGATGATAATTGCAGCAAGATGCATCCTTTTGGTTAATCCGGAAGAAAACCTCTATGATACGTCAAATTCCCAGCATAGCCATGATCAGTAGCAAGAGTAAACAGTAAAACCTGAAGTTAGCCCGAGAGCAGCATTTCTCAGAGACCCTCAGTAAGTCTGGGGTCTGGATCCCATCAGCTTGATGAAAAGAGAATCAACACAACCTCCAAACACAACAGTATTTGTCAAACATCTGTTCTAACTGGCAGTGAGGGAAATCGAACTAAAACCCCTGGTGCAGCCTAACCCTGCTCTCACAGCTGCTCTGCTACAGCATCTGCTTCTTTCAAGACCACAGCTTTTTTGCATACGTAGGAGTATTAAACCTGCTTTGGCAGAATTCCTGGAGCTCTACATGCTTACTCAAATGCTCCATGTAGCAGAAACACCTAACCCAAGTCACTTGGCTGTTGAAAAGTGACAGTGTGGAAGCACACAGTTAACCTGTTTCACATGGCCTGAACACTTCTACGTTTTGGTTAAAACTCTTCAGTTTTCTCCTTCATTTGGAACTGTTTAGCTAGCAGAACAGCACCGGTTTGTGCAAAACCTGATAGCTAACCTCAAGAGTATGTGGTATATTTGGTACAGCCAGAGAGAAACAGGCACCACATCCCACAGGGAGAATTTAGATAAAAATTTTATGCAAGTTATTCAAGCATCCAGGAGCCTCTATCACAAATCAGGACAGTAAAGGAATACAGAGGAAAAGTATAGGAGTCCTTTGATAAGAGATTACATCTCATTTGACTTGGAGCATCCTCCTCTCCCAGGCAAATAATGGGTCTCTGTGGCACTGCCAGAGCCTGCTGCAGGATTAAAACTACACGTTTTTATTCTGTTAGTCATCAAGGCACTAAAAATGTGCCAACTCTCACAGCCTCTCTTTTGCAGGACGGCAGCAGGCAGCAACAAAGGGTCCAACTTCTCATCCATGCTCAAAGGGTCTGTAGCTCAGGCATCCAACTGTGAGCCTTGGTCTCAGCATCTCTCCAGTGAATGCAATGAGGAAAGTTCCTGTCCCTTGTGGGATTGGGAGAATCCTCCCAGGAAGCACCAGGCTGGCTGCCAGAGAGGAAACCAGCAAGTACTGAGCAGGGGGTGCTGTAGAAAGAGGGCTCTGCCCTCTCTCTGCTTCTTTCTTTTTCTCTCATGCTCCCAGCAGCAGCAGCCCCCTGCCTGTATATCCCTGGGAACTGTGATACCCTTCTCTCCATGCTCATTCTCATGTCAGGGCAAACCCCATTCTGTGCTCACGTTATTCAGGGTCACAGAGGTTGAAGGATTGTGCACTGCAAACCGGTGTTAGTCACTGCAGGTGAGCTGTCCAGAGTTAACCACATGGCAAGTGAATCACAGAAATGCAGAAGAGTCTCTCCCTGGGCAAGGGAAAAGAGCAAAAAAAGAAGTGGTTATTCAGGTGAGTGCTTCAAGAAATACCTGCTTAGTCCACAGCCCTGAGACTGGTGGGCTGTAATTGTTGAACAGTGAAAGCACCAGCCAGCATTACAGCAAAAGGCCTCATTAAGAGGAAGCGAGTCAGTCTTTTCTTGTGGGCAACATCCATGTAACTTCAGCCAAACCCCACAGAGGCTAATGGGAAACCCCTCTGTTGGTTGTGATGCACCAGCTCCCAAAATCCAGTTCTGAGGCTCTCTGTAATGAGCATGCAGTATCCTACAAGGCCCTCACATGCGGCATCAAAGAAACGCAGCTGGTTCCATTACAGCTCTTTATGAAAATGATCACAAAAGTGGCACGCCAGTGCCAGCTGGGCTTTTGCCAAAGGAAGCCCTGCTAAATTAATCAAGAAACACGTAGTTAGTGGTACAGGCACATCTATATATAGTTTTCAGTGTCCACTAAGTTCTCATTAGCAGGACACAGGGAAAGGGGACAGAGGAGAGGAAAGCCACTGAATTCTTGGGAGAGGCAGCGAAGTTGATTCAGTTGGCATCTATAAAGCCAACACTGTAGCTACACTGGTGCTTGAACCATTAAACATCACATTGTTTAAGCTGAAAAAAGCACCCCAGAGTTTTTGCAAGAAGGTTTATTGTCCAAATAAGCAAGGTCATCCCTTCCATCCGGGCATTGCATGGGAGAGAAGAAAGTAGTAGCGGCAGACTTTCCTCAGGATAACTTCACACGCCACACCTTGGGGCAGGCCAGGGGGAGCCTCCACTGGTCTCACTTCCTGGGAGTGAAAGCCAGCAGGCAGATGAAGCTGCTCAGTGGTGTCTGACTCACTGCACAGGCGGCCGGACAGAACAAGCACAATCAGATAACACTGTGCAAGCACACCAGGTGCGCTCAGGTGATCCTGCTATAAAATCAGTGTCTGCATTTGAAAGGGTCTGAATCAATCATTTCTACATCAATTGGAAAGGACATCCAAAACAAACTGCACAGGATTCACCAGGGTGTGGGAGGAGGCGGGAAGAGAGTTCACTGTATTCCATGCCACCACCCTGAAAAAAGAGTGATGGTGTTGTACGGATAAGGAGCTGCTGAAGAAAATTCTAAGGAAATAAGAATCTTATAAAAGGTGGAAGCAAGGACAGGTGGCCTGGGAAGAATACAGGGATGTTGTCCGGGAAGCTAGGGACCAGGTCAGGAAAGCTAAGGCCCACTTAGAATTAAACTTGGCTAGGGATGTGAATAACAGGAAGGGATTCTATAGGCACATTGCAAATAAAAGACAGACTAGGGACAACGTGGGCCCCCTCTGGAAGCCATCGGGAGAACTGGCTACCCTGGATTTGGAGAAGGCTGAGGTTCTTAATGACTTCTTTGCCTCAGTCTTCACTGGCAAATGCTCTGACCACACCACCCAAGTCTTGGAAGGCAGATGCAGGGACTGTGAGAATGAAGACCCTGGGCCCACTGCACGAGAGGAAAATGAAGACCTTGGACCCACTGTAGGAGAAGACCTGGTTTGAGACCATCTTAAGAACCTGAACATACAAAAGTCCATGGGACCTGATGAAATCCAACCGTGGGTCCTGAAGGAGCTGGCAAATGAAGTTGCTAAGCCACTGTCCATCATATTTGAAAAATCATGGCAGTCAGGTGAAGTTCCCAACGACTGGAAAAAGGGAAATATAACCCCCATTTTCAAGAAGGGAAAATGGATGACCCAGGGAACTACAGACCAGTCAGCCTCACCTCTGTGCCTGGCAAAATCTTGGAGTGGATTCTCCTGGAAGGCATGCTGAGGCACATGAAAAACAACAAGGTGGTTGGTGACAGCCAGCATGGCTTCAGTAAGGGGAAATCCTGCCTGACCAATTTGGTGGCCTTCTATGATGGGACTACGGAACTGATGGACAGGGGTAGAGCAGTTGATGTCATCTCCCTGGACTTGTGCAAAGCATTTGACACTGCCCTGCATGACATCCTTGTCTCTAAGATGGAGAGACATCTATTTGATAAGTGGACCACTCGGTGGATAAAGAACTGGCTGGATGGCCGCACACTAAGAGTTGTGCTCAATGGCTCAATGTGCAGCTGCAGACCAGTAACGAGTGGTGTCCCTCAGGGATTGGTGTTGGGACCGGTCTTGTTCAACATCTTTATCGGTGACATGGACAGTGGGATTGAGCATGCCCTCAGCAAGTTTGCCGATGACACCAAGCTGTGTG
Source organism: Ara ararauna (assembly GCA_028858755.1). Classification (NCBI taxonomy): domain Eukaryota; kingdom Metazoa; phylum Chordata; class Aves; order Psittaciformes; family Psittacidae; genus Ara; species Ara ararauna. The sequence continues at coordinate 24,280,234 of CM054379.1, forward strand.
GCTCTGTTGATATGCTGGAGGGAAGGAATGCCATCCAGAGGGACCTTGACACGCTTGTGAGGTGGGCTGATGCCAACCTGATGAAGTTTAACCATGCCAAGTGCAAGGTCCTACACCTGCGTCAGAGCAATCCCAGGCACAGCTACAGGTTGGGCAGGGAAGAGATTCGGAGCAGTCCTGCAGAGAAGGACTTGGGGGTGTTGGTTGATGAGAAAATGAACATGAGCCGGCAGTGTACGCTTGCAGCCCATACAGCCAACTGTATCCTGGGCTGCATCAAAAGGAGCGTGACCAGCAGGTCAAAGGAGGTGATCCTGCCCCTCTACTCTGCTCTCGTGAGACCTCACTTGGAGCACTGTGTGCAGTTCTGGTGTTCTCAACATAAAAAGGACATGGAACTGTTGGAACAAGTCCAGAGGAGGGCCACGAGGATGATCAGGGGACTGGAGCACCTCCTGCATGAAGATAGGCTGAGAAAGTTGGGGCTGTTCAGGCTGGAGAAGAGAAGGCTGCATGGAGACCTCATAGCAGCCTTCCAGTATCTGAAGGGGGCCTATAGGGATGCTGGGGAGGGACTCTTCATGAGGAACTGTAGTGAGAGGACAACGGGTAACGGGTTCAAACTTAAAGAGGGAAGTTTAGATTGGATATAAAGAGGAAGTTTCTTACTGTAAGGGTGGTGAGGCACTAGAATGGGTTGCCCAGAGAAGTCCTGAATGCTCCATCCCTGGCAGTGTTCAAGGCCAGCTTGGTCAGAGCCTTGGGTGGCATGGTTTAGTGGGAGGTGTCTCTCCCCATGGCAGGTGGGTTGGAACTACGTGATCTTAATGTCCTTTCCAACCCTAACTATTCTATGATTCTGTCATGCTATAATGGGGGACCACAGTGCCGGGGCTCCCAGAGGATGAGCCAGCACAACAACTGGTTGCCAAGCATTGCACACTGCCAGACAACCTTTGGGAACACAAGGTTGAAAGCTTCCCGCTTCCTCTGCTGACTTGTTCTTGATTTAAGGAATGGGCAGATTGCTCTTTAGTTACTGCATGAAGAAGAGGATGTGGTGTGAGCCAAGGGAAGTAGAGGCACTGGCCAGAGCGACTTTGAAGGGAAAGGAACAGAGAAGCTCCAGGCTGAATGAAACTTTGCAAACCTTCCTGGTCTCCACAGTCTCCAAATAAATCACCAGCCACATTGTCCAAACCTCCTCCTGGCCCTTTCAGGACAGACAATCCTTCCTCTTCCATTCCCCAGTTTTAGACCACTGATCAGGACGTCTTGTTGACAGTTCACAGCTCTGAGGCACCATCCATGGGAAAAACCCAGACACTGAAGGGAATGTCAGTGACAGCACTTACCAGACACTATCACTCGTTTTGGGTGCATCTCCCACCTCACTCTAACCAGTTTCCAGGGCAGACTAAACTTGAATGCATTCAACTAAGTGTATGTAACACCCTGCAACTGCCAATGTGTCTGAAAGCACCCTCTTTCCTCTCTGTCCTCTTCAGCAATTGTCTCACAGACTCAGGACTTTCACTCAAATCCTTGTCTACACGTGACAGCTGAGAAGTGAAACGCATGAGGAGCTGTGGGTTTCCTGTTCTTAAAAACCCCCTTTAGTTAACTGAGCTACTGAATAAGGGGGTGCTGTGGTTTAAGCCGTAAATCACGCAGTCGCTCACTCACTCCCCCCTCTTTCTTCCCCCTGCTCCCAGAGGGATGGGAAGGAGAATCAAAAGAATGCAACTCCCACAGGTTGAGATAAGAACAGTTTAGTAACTAAAGTATAACACAAACCACTACTGCTACCACCAATAATAATAATGACAAGGGAAATACAAGGGAAGAGAATACAACTGCTCACCACCCAATACCAAGCCCAACCCAGCAGCGAACCCCCAACCTTCCAGGTCTCTGCCCTCTGTTTTTACATCCTGGGCATGACGTGCTGTGGTATGGAATACCTCTTTGGTCAGTCTGGGTCAGGTGTCCTGTCTGCTTCCTCTCGGCTTCCCCTCCTCCCTGGCAGAGCATGAGACTCAGAAAGTCCTTGGTCAGACCAAAACATTACCAAGCAGTAGCTGAAGATACTGGTGTTATCAGCGCTGTTCCCAGGCTGAAAGTCAAAAACACAGCGCTGCACCAGCTACTAAGAAGGAGAAAAATGACTGCTGCTGCTGAACCCACGACAGGGGGGGGAAAAAAAGGAGACTTTTCCCTCTGGCACAAAAGCAATGATGGAGAAAAGGGCAACCAGCAGCAGGGAAGCCAGTTATCTGAAGCCAACCAGAGACAGCACCCATTGGCAGCGAGCTGTCAACTTCACAACCCCCATAGGCAGGCAACTGCCTGTATGCTCAAACCAATTCAATATCTGCATATACTCTAACCTTCCATTGTGTATTAGGGAATATATTGCCTTCTCCATCCCAAGGTGTCAAGCTGTAATATCCTCAAACAAGTCTGTCAACAGGTGAAATCACCGAGATGTGATTGTGAACCCATGCAGCTTGATGCCACGGGTATGATCCAGCCCTTGTTAAGGAACTCAGAACAGAATCAGCTTTCTCTAACCCCATCCCATTTGGTCACAGTTTATAAACCATCTGATGACACATGGCACCAGACTTGAGGCAATCATCTGCACTGCAGGCTCACTGCTGCTGGTGGGCAAACTCAAGGTGAGGAGACACAGTGACAGTGGCCACATCCTCACACACCACTGTGGGGAGGTCTGGCACCTGGAAAGCCAGGCAGGCCATTCCTGCCATTGCAGGATGCTCACATTCATTAGGGAATAAGGAACGATGGCTTTGGCTGAAGAACGCAGGGAAGAATGGTGGCGGTTGCCCAAAAGCAGCAGTTGCCATCCCTGCTCCCCCCTTGCCTCTGGTGGTGGTGGAAGCAGCAGGCTGGATTCCTCCCTCGGCTGTGTTTCCCCTCTTCCCATGGCAGGACACAGTTCAAACCAGCCCCTTATCCCTGGGGAGGCTGAGTTCAATTGGGCTACACTGCTGGAAGCCCTTGATCTAGTTCTGGGAAATCCCCACAGCTCCACTGCACTGGGCAGAGGCAACCAACTCCTAACATCCCCTGAGCTCAGGGCTGCCAAGAAGCTCCTTTCCATACAAGTCTCATCTGGCTTTTCAGCATGGCGCTCTTTTGACTGAAACCACAATACTTAGCATGCCTCAATGATCAAGCAGAGGGCACAGGAATGTCACTTGGCTTCCAAGCGCAGCATTGTTCTTCCCTTACCCCATTCACAGATCCTGACCAGAACATCCCGATCAAGCTCTAAATGTTTTCTAGCAATTCCAGGGACAAGGACCACAGCACTGTTTGAGCTACCACCTCCTCAGACACACAAGTGCGCACGCTTGCATACAACCCATGTCGTGCAACCCCACAAGTGCCTCAACATTGCTCCCAGAGCTCATGTGCAAGTGTTTCCTTCCTCCCTTGTGTCTGCATCAGATACACCCTCCAAGAGTCTCTCCAAAGGGCCATCCAGGAATCCATCAGATGCAGCCATGGTCAAACCGGCCCCTGCTATACCAAAATAAGCCAAGGATGCTGATCATGCCCATCATGTATTCCCTGATTCCCAGTGACCCACCACAACCGGCTGTCACAACCTGCCTACTGAGCCCAGGCAACAGTTCAAACCTTAAGCTCTGCAAACCCCAGCACTCAAGTCCCATCCCAAAAGTCTAACCTGCAACATCCAGGTTGGGTCAGGCTCAGAATGTGGTTCAGAAAGGCTGCTCTCCCAGCTGAGATATGCTGCTCTGGCACAGCCACCCATCCAGCACCCTGGTCTCCCATGACTGTGCCTCACATGCCAGCAACCATCTTCTCGCCATCAGCCACATTGTGGGGAGAACACAGCAGCCACAGCTCATCTGAAGAAAGAGCATCGTGGTAACAGTCGTTCCTGGGAAGGCTGCATGAGTAATTTAAGAGAGAGGGGAAAAAAAGCAGGCTAATTAAAAACACATGATAAAATCACAGCAGTTTTAGCCACACTGAATATCCAATTAGGCCTATTAAGCCTTTGGGCCACAGCTGTGGGAAGAGATCCTGGCTCTGGCAGAGACGGGCCAGCACCCACCGAGTACCTCCCGAGTGACCAGGAAGCACTGGTTACAGCTCTTTTTGGGGTACCCCCCTGCCCAGAGCAGCCCTGGGGCAGCACAGCCTCATGCCCGCAGCCTCGTCCACATTGCTCACCTACACGGCTGCTCTAGAGGCATGTGGTGCTTGTCAGCCATGCAGCAGTGTGCTCTCCTGCAGCTTCGAGAGGCAGCATAATGCTTAAAAATGGCTTTTTTTTCTTTTTTTAAACGACTTTTGTGCACACATTCGGTTGCATTGTTTGTAGCAAGCCCTTCAACATGCGCTGGCACATACACATGAGAGGAAGAAAACAAAACAAAGGCGACTGAGTTGACTGGAAGTGAGCAGGAACTCCAGCCCTGACCCTGCGAGCACGGTAATAAAATTCAGCCCGTGCTGTGTTTGTGCTGCCTGCCCCAGTTTTAATGTCTACGGTGAGGTGTGCGAAGATCAGCCCGCTGGAGTCGCTTTTAACTCGCCAAGAAGGGCGATCTGCAGGAGGGCGCTTCTTTTAAAGCAGCATTTCTTGTTGCAAACCTCCCACAGGCTTTCTCGTTGCCAGAAAACCTGTTCCGGGCAGCAGAAAATGGGATGCAATGAAGGCCGGGGAAGAGGGTGCGGGGCCGGCCCCGGGGCTCTTCGGGCAGGGGGAAGGACTCCCTTCCCCAAAGCCCTCATTTTATCGGGGAGATGCCCCCGCTGGAGGTGATCGGAATGTCTCTGGAGCGAGGCCGGCCCGGAGGAGCCCCTCCGCCCCGAACCGCCAAGGGGGAAAGGCAGCGCACCCCCATGATTGTCCCACAATAGAAAGGGAAGAGAGGGCTTTTAGCGTTACTAATTATTAATAACTATTATTTTTAGCGCTAAGGAAGGAAACTCGGTGGGAGCAGCGCCGCTGCCGCAGAGGAAATCTGGGAATGCAATGGGAGGGAAGCAGCGCCGGCCGCCGGCCGGGGGACCCGGCCCCAGCAGCCCAGCGGCGCAGGTAGCGCGGCGGCAGGAAGCGAGGGCGGGCAGGGCAGGGCGGGCCGGGCCGGGCCGGGCCGGGCTGGGGCCGGGGCCGGGGAGCAAAGCGAGGGGAGGGGAACGGAGGCGGAGCCGGCTGGGGGGTGGCCGTAAGGTGAAGGTTGTTGCAGTGGGTTCATTAAAAGACAGAGTTCAACTGCTCGCCGTCGCAGAGCGCTGCTGGGAGGCCGGTCCGGCGGGTTGGGCAGGCGGGGAAGAAAAAGAAAAGAGAGAAAATAAAAAAAGAAAATTGAGAGGAAAATAAAAGAGGGAGAAAACCTGCAGCTACTTAAAAGAATACCGAGAGGAGCGAGGCGAGAGCGGCGACGGAGACCGCGGGAAGAAGGGGCAGGCTGTGCGCTCCTGGGGCCCTCTGAGGAGGAAGGATGATAAACGTGGTGGCCGTGTGGCTGGTGGCCCTTTGCTTCCAGGCTGCTGTCCCGGTGAGCGAACGGCGGAGGGGGAAGGTTGGCGCACGTGGAGCGGAGGGGAACCGGGCAGTCGCACTGGAGCCGGGATACGCTGGGCTGCGGGGGGGGGGGGCTGCCGCTGAGCCCCGTGATCCGCTCGGGTCCCCGCAGACTGTAGCTGGGAAGCGGTGCCCTGCCATGCCGCGTTCTGCCGACGGGGTTCGATGGCCTTTTGTGCTGCGGTGGGCTCGAGCCCGGGCTGCCCCGGCAGCCTTAATTCAAACCAGATCCGCTGCGGCTGCTCCCGACCTGCTGGCGGCTCCGCCCCAGGGCAGTGCGGGCGGGCGGTGCTGCCCGGTGACCCCCGCTGGGGCGCGGGAGACCCTCGGTGCGCACGGGGGGTGTACTGAGGGTTTCGGGGGGATGGCTGTGTCCTGCCTCCGGTGTGGTGCTCCCCGGAGGGGATGAGCGATAAGTTCGGGCGAGCGCTCGCATGTGGTTCTTTGTGGTGCCGCTTTGGCCCGGGAGCCCTCCCCCGCGGGCGCGGGTGACCTGAAACGGGAATGCTTGTGCTTCCCGTCCGCTTTTGTACCTGGAGAGCCCGCGGAGGGCTCGTCCTGATGCCTTTGAGCAAACGTCCCTGTGGTGGAGCCTGCGCACGAGTCCTCCGGCTGCACGGGGAATCCATCCCCACCTCCCCTCTCGGGCCGCCGTCCCGGTGCCCCGCCGCTGCTTCCCTCCAGCCGCCTGCATCGGGCTGGGGGGCCGTCTCGCAGCTCCGCGCTCGCCGGTTCGGTGCGCTGCTCTTGAGCGCAGCCGCCCCGCACTGGCGGGGCTCGCAGTTCTTCAGGACTCCGGTGTTTCGGGAGCAGCTCTCCCGGGAACGCGGCTCCGCGGGCAGCCTTTCAGCCCCAGAAAGCCGGGCTTCCGCGCAGCAGCAGCCGCCAGATGTCATCCACGAACAGAGGATGGCTTCGCCGCTGCTCCCTGCCCTGCCCGGGAGGGCCTTTCCTCGGAAATCTGGCACCGCAGCCTCGTAAGAGTGCTTTGCTGGGTCTGTTCTGGGGCCTGGGCTCTGTGTGGGCATGGCAAGTGTGGGGTAGGAGGCTTGCGGCCACCTCTCGAGGGGCACAAAGCCCAAGTCGCCATCCCTTTTTCTTCTGTGAGCCAAGGGACACTCACTTCCCGTGTGTGTGTGCGTTCCAGAGCTGCGTGCACGTTGCTCATGGGGTCTTCCCTTTTGGCTGAGTTAAAAGGAAAAAGTGGAATGTGAGGCTCCTTGCGAGCAGGCAGGATCATCAAAGTCAAAACTGGAGGTTTTTTCTTTCTGAAAGGGAATAATTGATTTGAAAGTTGCCTGGAGATGAGCTACAGCAACAGTTGGATGAGGAGTGGCAGAACAAAGTGCACTGCAGGATCTAAGCTGCTCAGTACATCTCCAGTTTCACTGTACCGTTCTGTCTTAAGCTCTGCCTATAGACCTGGACATGTTCCCTTCTAGTCCACACGGTAGTGAGTAGCTATGAGATGACTAAAAATGACAAGCATGTGAGTGTTATCTGCCCTGTTTTGTGTGGACAGGGCCCTGCTCATGGCTTAGGAATAAACTTTCTTATTCAGTTTTCTACTGAAAAAATTGGAAAACCTGCAGTTAATTTGCAGTCTCTGTTGTGCATTTGGATAAAATTCCTCTATGATAAGTATTCCTTAGTGGACATGATAAGGGTATGAAGTAAATGCTTGTCTGGAGTTTTCCTGTGCGTAAGAGACACTCGGGGCTGGGTGACACCAGGCCGATGGGTTTCCTGAGTGAGCACATGGAGGAGCAAAAGTTCTTGGGGCTGTCTGTGGTGACTTGGTGCTGAGGCTGTTGCCCTTCTGGTGACCACGCTGCCTTTTTTCCCATGTTGAAATCTCAGTGTTACCCACTAAGCTGTCTTTCCCACCCATCTGGAGTCATGATGCTTTTGCATCAGAGGGGAGAAAGACTTGTGCTAGGCACAGAAATCAGAAGGGCCTTAAGCAGCCCTTTGCATATGCCGAGTCATGGTGCTGTGAGCATGAGAGTGTCAGTGTTGGGTTCTTGGTGGTCTTATCATAGCAAATTGTGCCGCTGCTGGTACATCATTTGAACCTTGGCTATTGCTGCACGACTTGGCTTGGCCATGCATATTGTCATGGGAATAATAAGCAGGAATAAAAAAGTGGCCAAACAAGAGCTGTTTTCTTTCTGAGTACTCTTGCTCCCCTGGAATGGTTGGGGAAGTTCCTATTCTTATTCAGAATGGCACTTTATTGTTTAAAACATCTTGTATGATGTTTCTATGATGGGGGCATTGATTTCCTTGAAATAAGAAGGCTGCTGCATCTTAATCCATTTACCTAGTTATTCAGGGAGACCTTAGGGTAGCCTTCCAGTACCTAAAGGGGTCTACAAGAAAGCTTGAGAGGGACTTTTTATAAAAGCAAGTACTGATAGGATGGGGGGGTATTTGTGTGTGTGTGGCTTTAAACTGAAAGAGGGTACTTTTAGATTATATGCTAGGAAGAACTTCTTCACTATGAGGGTGGTTAGGCACTGGCACAGGTTGCCCAGAGAAGCTGTGGCTGCCCCATCCCTGGCAGTGTTCAAGGCCAGGTTGGGCAGGTCTTGGAGCAACCTGGCCTAGTGAAAGGTGTCCCTGCCTGTGGCAGTGGGTTGGAATTGGATGAGCTTTAAGGTCAGTTCCAACCCAAACCATTCTATGATTTTCTCAAATGGAAACTTTTACATGGTGTAACCCTGCCGTGAAGCCAACCAAGCCAGGGTGCATGGCTTGCTGCAGGAGAGCAGTGGACAATCCAGCCTGTCTCGTGAGGGAAAACAGGGGTTTGATTGTTTCATCTGGTGTAGGTGCATGCTGGTGGTTAACACAAGCTTAGCAGAGCAAGCAGGACCTTTTTCCAAGGGTGATGTCATTCCTATCTGAATGTAAACTAATTAGAAGAAATTAGGTAGTCCAGCTTGCTTATTAAACATGTAGGCAGTGGATAAGGAGGAAACACTTTCTTCTATAGTACATGCAGAGCAGCGTCATGTTGTTTATCAAGCTCTATAAACAGTGCTTCTCAGTCTGAACTGACACTTGCTGGTGGCTACCTCCCAGTCACGTGGTGACTGTTGTATCTAGTCAGTTCTAGTTAGAGCAGAGACAAATAAGCTGTGGCTCGTATCATGTATGGGGGCTCCTGGTGCAAGTTGCTAGCCTTTTGTTCCAGATTTTTCTTGGTTTCAAGTGGCTTGAAGAGCTAACATTTTTAATGGCAGCACTCTGAAACTTCTGGAAACCGAACAATCCTCTCTAACAACCCAAGACAAGTTGCAGCAAGTGCAAGAAACCTGTAGGCCTTCTAAAATTAAGCTAGTGCACTAACCTGAAATGTAGGCTGCTGTTTTAGCAGCAAAATCGGTCCATTTTAAGTATGTGCTTTGCATTGCTATTGCTTAGATGTCTCCAGGTGGCCTATATAGTAGCACTTTGTCCTAGCCTCGTTGGAAGTGGCTCCTGTGTCCAGGAACCACACTACTGGCTCTGAGCAGGACATCCCACGCTTCTTGTGTCATCTGGCATCTAGGGAGCTGAGATTTTAGTAGGGTCTGCTGCAGGGAGGAGGAAGCTTCGTGGGAGAGAGAAGATAGGACCCCTTTCCTGAGGAGGTTTTATCAGGGATAAAGTTGCACTGCTTCAGCATTGCAGCATCAGTATTTTTGTCTTGGATGTCTTCTACTCTATTATCTCAAAGGTATTAATACAGCACTCCAGGACAGCTGGAAATAGGTGTATGCACTGAGACATAGGGTACTTCAAATGGCACTAGTCTCTCAGGACAATGTTCAGTTGATGTTGAGGCACCAAAATGTAGGTGTCTGTGTGTGCTGGGTGCCTAAGCTCTCATTACAGTCATGGCGATGTAATCAGTGGAGCCAAAGAGAGTGATTATCTGACCAGCCTCTGCATGTCTCCTTCAAGGTGAGTTGCTTTGTCAGGGCTTTGTTGACAGGATCTCATTTTGCCTACAAGAGGAGCACAGACACCTTTACGTTAGTGTCTTTATCTGAGAGCTATTTAGCTCGAAGTGCTAGTCTTTTTATTTGTGAAACTTTCATGGTAACTCTCTCCATAAACAAACAGACCGGACAGGTGCTGTCTCTGTGCCAAGAGAACCACCAAAGCAGTGGGAAACATCAGCTTTCAGCTACAAGAACAGCATGCTCCTATTCTAGTGCAGCTGGATAGCTGCCTCCGGACAATACTGTAGCCTTGCTCTGCTAAAGGCTGTGGAAGAAATTAGGGAGTATAGATGGGTTCTCTGTCACTGTGTTGAAGTGAGGAATATGAGCGAAAAAATAAGTGGAAGTATTTTGAGATGGGGGGAACGTGAACATCAGAATATTATAGTATTTAAAGGCACTGTTTGTTTACAGACTAGAAGTGAGAAATCTTTGTTACTCCCTAGACTTTGATACATGCAGTGAACTTACAAAGAGGAAGTTGTTTTGACCAGCAGCACAAGGACTTCTGTTTCTTAAAGGTTCATTTCTCTTATGAGCTGAGAAGATACTCTAAAATGCAGAGAGCATGTAGTGTCTCCTTAAGAGTGCCAAGAGTCAGGTTTGTTAACAGGTCTCTTAAGAATTGACTGGCATACTTCACTTGAACCACTGCTCTGCAAGGCTGCTGGTGTATCACAGAACTGAGCTTTATCTGGCCTGGCTAGAAACCTGGGATAGTGTGCTTTCTACTGTGGACATGCTAGTGGAAAAGTTACTGCACTGTGAAGCCTTACCTCAAGGTGAGATAACATTTGGACCTCCTACAAGCAACTCTTGTGGAGCAACATCTGCTAATGTGGTGGTTTCCCAACCTCTCAGTTTCTCAAGCAGTGCTTGGCTGCAGTTGTCGTTTTGGGTCTTGTGGAACCGGCATGGGTCCAGCAGAGTCTGTTAGCTTGGGCTCCTTGCCATGCTTTACTGTAATGTTTGTATCTCACTGCTGAGACCAGTCTCACCAGTGAGGCTTGCTTTGCTGGATGGGAACCAGTGTGTTAGTGGGATTTGGATGGAGTTGTTAATACAACTTCCCGTTGAGTCACTGGAGCTGCAGTTACAACTGAGTCATGGAGGTGGTGTAAGTCATGGCTTTCCCTGCTAGGCTTCTAGTTTGAAACTCCTTCAGTATTGATCAGATGAAGAGCTCTTGCTGCTTCACTTATGCTGCTGTGCTCTCTGGCAGAATTATCATCTCTGTAGCCCTTGTTGCAATATATCCACTCATTTTGCCTCTTGGTGTTCATGGCCTTTCTAATAACTGAAAGATCTTCAGGATTGCTATTGCAGAATGACTCCTGGCTAAATCAAAGACACTGATAAAAGATAGGGAACTGCCTGCCAACTAGCTTAAAATACTCATGGGTATCTTGCCTTTTTTGATGGAGGATCTATGTTCTTGTCATGCTCTGCCCTGTAACTTTCCTGCACTGCCTGTGTAGTAATGGCAGTGTCTCGTATGCCAGTCATGGAAACAAAGGAGGACAGTCTTGACTTTCCTGCTGTAGGCAGTTGAAGGTGCACACTCCTGTTAACCAGCCTTCTGCAAAGGACACCCAGTTCATGCAGCAGCTTCCCTGAGTGCCCTGGCTCCATCACCTGAGCATGCACAATCTGTAGCTAGGGAATGGGGGTTGCTCTTTGTCTGCCTGTGCCACGTGATGAGGAGCTTGCTGCCTCTTCAATGGAAGGAAACTTGAACTCTATTCCAGTTGTAAGGGGAGCACGCTGAATGCTTTCTGGGCAGCACTGCAGACCATGACTGTCCTAGCTGTACACAGGAAAGCTCTTTAATTAGTTTCTAATGCTGGTGGCAGTACGCATCCTGGTCAGCCAATAAGCAGCTCCAGTCCAGCCCCTTGCATCTAGGGGTTCCTAGACAAGCAGACTATATATTGAAGCCAGAGGTGGGCAGAGGAGAGTGGAGCCAGTCTGCCATCTGGAGACCAAGCAGTGATTAATGTAATGATTTCCAGATGAGAGCTCTTGTGAAGCTCTATATTGTAGCAGCAGTACTGCTGTGGCTATGTAGGGAGTCTTTGTATGTTCCTTGGGGATCAGAGCTGGCAGATACAGTGTTGTAGAAGAGACTACCTAGCTCTTTCCTGTCCCAAAACCAAGACCCTATTGTTGCTTTATTTTTTGCTTTGAGACCAGTAGAGTGGAGAAATACAAATATAGGTGTATATATATTTATATGTAGAGGTGTCTATCCCTGTCATGTGCTGTTTGTTGACCAGCTCACAGCAGGATTGGAAGCTGTATGCCCTGACCCTAGGGTGGTGATCTGGGAGATGCCTGTGCTCTGGGCAGCTACAGGTCCTTGGAGCAGCCTGTTTATCTGCCAAAACGCCAGTCTCTGTTTAGATCATCTCTGCAGAAGGGAGAACCTGTTACCCATTGACCAGCTAATAAGTATCTTCTTTGGGGACAGAGCACAGGCTTTCTTTGGTCAAGAAGCTGAGGTGTAAGAGGAGCAAAATCCCAAACTAGAGTAACTGGAAAGCCTGCTTGAATTCATATTTAATGCAAACAGTGATATGTGTGATACTTTTCACTCCCCTGCTGTGCTCTGTGCTTATGAAACCGTAATAAGAGACTCCTGCAAATCTAGAGGTTTGTCCACCTTGCTGGCTCTGACAGGGTGTAAGTGGCACCTACGTGCAGTGGAAAAGGGGTAGTGAGGCTTGCACCGAAACTTGCCTAACAGCCTGCAGCTAGACAGCTTTGACTTCTAAATCTCTTTCTGTCCTAACGGAGGAATCATCTGGATCCTGACGACTTTCCCATCGGTGAACAAAGCACCTAACAAAAGAAATGACTCTGGCATGTCTGGGCAGTGGCAAAGGAGTGCTGTGCTATCATGCACTTACATCAACTGACTCACGGCCTCCAAGAGGAAAGCTGCTAGCTTAATCCTCCAGCAGCATCGGCTCTGCTCTCCAGCATGTGTAACTTGCAGAAATTCCTCAGCCTGCATCTGTGGTCATACTGAGATGTGAAAAGGTGGTAAGCTGCTTGCTATAGAAACTGGAAGATGCGATTGTGAATAATTAGAGTTATTACTGTAATGGCTGAAAAGCTCTAGATGCTCAGTATGCCCCCAGCATGCAGGTTAAAAAGCTCCAGTAAACCTCCTTATGCTGATTCTGTTAAGTATAACATGCTGGACGCTAGGTGTTCCATGGCCAATTTAAATGCTGGAGTTTCAATTGTATAGCAAATCTTACTTTTCTGACCTATTCTTTAGCGCTCCCCCCCACCAGTTTGCCTGCTGGGAAACCTTCCTGTGCGTTATCTGGGGCATGCAAGTTGGCAAGGCTCAGAACTGTGCCAGAGATCATTCTAATAAATGGGTGGTTTAGATTGTGTTCCAGTGCCCGGGGATGTTCCCTGATGTTTTAATTTACTAGCATGGATGTAGCCAGCGGGTCTCTGGCAGCAGGCCCAGGATGTTATGAAATTGCGAAAACTGCGGTATCCAGTAAAAGAAAGTGAAAGTTCATCACAGGAGATCACAACTTTCTCATTGAAAACTGAACCTTTTGGGATGCTTCAGAAGGATGAGTTGCATGAGAACTCCTGCGTAATCTATCAGCTGAGGTTTGTGAGGTGAACACGGCAAACCTGGAACAGCAAAGCATTCAGTGTAGAATCATAGAGTAGTTAGGGTTGGAAAGCACCTTAAGATCATCTAGTTCCAATCCCCCTGCCATGGGCAGGGACACCTCCCACTAAACCTGTGCCACCCAAGGCTCTGTCCAACCTGGCCTTGAACACTGCCAGGGATGGAGCATTCAGGACTTCCCTGGGCAGCCCATTCCAGTGCCTCACCACCCTTACAGTAAAGAATTTCTTCCTTACATCCAATCTAAACTTCCCTGTTTAAGTTTGAGCCCATTACCCCTTGTCCTATCACCGCAGTCCCTAATGAATAGTCCATCTCCAGCATCCCTATAGGCCCCCTACAGATACTGGAAGGCTGCTATGAGGTCTCCACACAGCCTTCTCTTCTCCAGGCTGAACAGCCCCAACTTTCTCAGCCTGTCTTCATGCAGGAGGTGCTCCAGTCCCCTGATCTTCCTCGCAGCCCTCCTCTGGACTTGTCCTCAACATAAAAAGGACATAGAACTGTTGGAACACCAGAACTGCACACAGTACTCCAAGTGAGGTCTCACAAGAGCAGGGTAGAGGGGCAGGATCACCTCCCTCGACCTGCTGGTCACGCTCCTTTTGATGCAGCCCAGGATATGGTTGGCTTTCTGGGCTGCGAGTGCACACTGCCGGCTCATGTTCATTTTTTCATCAACCAACACCCCCAAGTCCTTCTCTGCAGGGCTGCTCTGAATCTCTTCTCTGCCCAACCTGTAGCTGTGCCTGGGATTGCTCTGACGCAGGTGTAGGACCTTGCACTTGGCATGGTTAAACTTCATCAGCCCACCTCACAAGCGTGTCAAGGTCCCTCTGGATGGCATTCCTTCCCTCCAGCATATCAACCGAACCACACAGCTTGGTGGCATCAGCAAACTTGCTGAGGGCACGCTCAATCCCACTGTCCATGTCACAGACAAAGATGTTGAACAAGACCGATCCCTGAGGGACACCACTCGTTACTGGTCTCCAGCTGCACATTGAGCACAACTCTTAGTGTGCGGACATCCAGCCAGTTCTTTATCCTCTGAGTCGTCCACCTATCAAATTGATGTCTCTCCAACTCAGAGACAAGGATGTCATGTTGGGACAGTGTCAAACGCTTTGCACAAGTCCAGGGAGATGACATCAACTGCTCTGTCCCTGTCCATCAGTTCCATAGCCCCATCATAGAAGGCCACTAGATTGGTCAGGCAGGATTTCCCCTTACTGAAGCCATGCTGGCTGTCACCAACCACCTTGTTGTTTTTCATGTGCCTCAGCATGCCTTCCAGGAGAATCCACTCCAAGATTTTGCCAGGCACAGAGGTGAGGCTGACTGGTCTGTAGTTCCCTGGGTCATCCGTTTTCCCTTCTTGAAAATGGGGGTTATATTTCCCTTTTTCCAGTCGTTGGGAACTTCACCTGACTGCCATGATTTTTCAAATATGATGGACAGTGGCTTAGCAACTTCATTTGCCAGCTCCTTCAGGACCTGCAGATGGATTTCATCAGGTCCCATGGACTTGCATACGTTCAGGTTCCTAAGATGCTCTCGAACCAGATCCTCTCCTACAGTGGGCCCAGAGTCTTCATTCTCACAGTCCCTGCATCTGCCTTCCAAGACTTGGGTGGTGTGGTCATAGCATTTGCCAGTGAAGACTGAGGCAAAGAAGTCATTAAGGACTTCAGCCTTGTCCAAATCCAGGGTAGCCAGTTCTCCTGATAGCTTCCGGAGGGGGCCCATGTTGTCCCTAGTCTGTCTTATTTGCAATGTACCTAGAGAATCCCTTCCTGTTATCCTTAACATCCCTAGCCAAGTTTAATTCTAAGTGGGCCTTAGCTTTCCTGACCTGGTCCCTAGCTTCCCAGACAACATCCCTGTATTCTTCCCAGGCCACCTGTCCTTGCTTCCACCTTTTATAAGCTTCTTATTTCCTTCGAATTTTCCTCAGCAGCTCCTTATCCATCCAATGAGGTCTCCTGGCCCTCCTGCAGCACTTCCTTCTAGTTGGGATGCAACACTCCAGAGCTTGCAAGTGTAGTAGTGATGGTGCTGGTATGTGCCACTGATTCAACCTGTTCTTTTAGAATTGGCCCATAAGGTGGTCCTTAAGCATTTTATGATTTACTTTCTTTAGAGATAGTTTATGCTGAGTAGAGCTGGTATGCAGTGAGTAGACCCAGAAGTTTATTTGTACACAAAATACCTGTTTGAACAGTGTCTTACAAGTCTGATCTCTTGCTATGTAGCATCTAGCTCTCCTGATGGTACTTCTTGCCAGAAACTTGTCTGAACTAAGGGGCATGCTGTTCTGGGTGTGACTTGGTACTAAAGCACTTCACCTTGCCTTGCAGTTTAGTACTGTTGTATTGACTTGTCTTAATGCCTGACAGTCCATTGGAGTTGGCATTGATGATGTCTCTTTTCACAGTATAGATGTGTAAAACACAAGGATGTCCAAATAACAACTGAAGTCTTAAGAGTTGCCCATGTGAGGCAGGAGAGCATCTAGACCTCACAGATGTGGTAGCCATTCCCCCTAAGCTCTAACCCTTCTCAATTGATTTGGTGACTGCTCTGAAACAAGGCCATGGGAAAGACAGGTGAACAAGCTGTATACGCAAAAATGAAGGCATGCGGTAGCTGAGTAGCTGTTACAGTGGGACTTGCATAAGAACATGGATCAAAGGGAAGCTCTCTGATGTAACTTGCTGTTGTAACAGTCTTGTGTTCATGGTTCCACTGCACAGATGTGGTACAGTGTAACTGAGTGACTCTGGGTCAGAATTAATTGGTTTAATCTACTAGGTATTTGGTCAATAAATGCCTAATATTCACTGATGATATGAGTAAAATGATAGGTGACTTGAGTGCAATTGCAGAAGCAGCGTTTTTTTAAGACTGTTTCTGATGGGAGGATTTAATTTGATGCTTCAGGTTTGAAATGATGCTCCAACACCCTCATGACTCAGCTGGGAAGTATACCAGTGGGCCTCCATAACTTCACTGAGGTGTTGCATAACTTAACTGTAAGCAACTGCTGTCAGGACTCTTTCTTACATGCAGGATTACTGATGCTTTTGTAGGCCTGAATCATTAGTGTCATAGAGATCACTAATGTCCTGGGGAGAGGTGCTGCAAGTTTCATCTCTGCACCACTTTATGGGTAGATCATTTGCTGTGTGCTTCAGTTGTTGTGAACACACATATTTCTCAGAGGAATTTCATGCAGTCTGAACGGTGTTCTGCGTTAGAGTAATTCAGTGAAATGTGGCCCAGTCTGTGCCTAAACACCATCTGGCCTACTGCCATTTATGCCAAGGAGACTAGTAGTACCCAAAACACATGCTGCTTTTGTTCAGCGCCTGCACTCCCGAGCTGCTAAAACCATGTGGAAGGAAGGAGTGGTGCTCAAAGTGCTTCTGTGAGAAGACCCTTCAGATGGGAGAACAGGGTATTCCTGATCTAAGATGTGGCTCCTGCATCTGGTGGAGATGTTTCAGCCTTTCTGTGCATGGCTTAGTCATGCTGGTGTAACTGCATCTGCTTGGCAGGGATGACTTATGCCTTATGAACAATCTAGGCTTAGTCAACACTGTAAGATCTTGTGGATAAACCAGACCTGATAGTATGCCTCATAATGTAGGGAGAGACTTGCTTTCTTCACATCCCTGGTGGTTTACTTGGAGCTGGAGATGGTGAGGCATAGAAGCAAGTATAAGAAGTACACTTAACCACGTGTGTTAGCGTGAGACCTGCCAAGGCACAGGAACTGCCCTGTATTGGATCAAACCCAAAATCTAAAGCTGCTTGCATGGTCTGTGTGAGTGCAGCATCTGTTGATGGAGACTTGAGTTCCTTCTTAACAGCCTGGTGGCTGACTGGTGTGAGTCCTGTTGAGCAAGGACTTAGAACTGGTTAGAGCTTAGCTATAGGAACATGACCAGATTGGAAGGGAGATGCTGAATGCCAGCAGTTGGCTCATTTTCCTGCCCAAGTCTAACTCGTTTCTGCAGCTCCCTTGCAAAGAGCCAGTGTCTTCTGTAGCAGACAAATAACAGCAGCAAGGGATCAGGCTGTGGGTGTGCCTGGTCCCGCAGTCTGGTGTGCACATGTGGGACGGTCTCTGTTCAAGCCAGGCAGCTCTTTCTGGATGCTTCCAGTCCCCTGATCAATCAGCCCTTCAAGGGGTGGAGTGCCTGACAAGGGTTGTTGGTGGTGCTGTGACTAAGAAGCTGTTTCTGAGATTTATAATGAAGTACAGCATTCAAAGGTAACAGATGTCTGGGATGTGTGTATGGAAAATACAGTTTGTTAGCAAAATAATGCAAGTGCTTCACAAGCGTTAGAGGCTGCATCGTGACTCCTTCTGGAGAACAAGTTTACAGAAGCAATCAAGAAGGCCTTGTCTTGGATTGTTGAGTCTCAGGCTGGCTCTCATGCTATGAAGGACTTGATGTATGTCATATAGGGTAAACTACAAGCAGATCAGCTGGGAAGCTAAAGCAGAGTTTGACAGCAGCATGCCTGACATCTGCCACTGAGGTGTCAGCAAATAAAAAGTAATTTTTGTTGTCTTGTGCATAGACAGTTGCTACAGAATATATCCAGTTGCTATAGGATATATCCTCCTAGAAAATCTTACATCTGGGTGGTTCCACAGTCACTTTACAGTACTAACCAAAATGTCTTGTCAGCTTTTCCTGTTCTTGTAAGGCTAACTATCTTTAGGTTTAAGTAGTATCAGTAAGTTTGCCAACTAACCTGTTTAAGCTGAGACGTTTAGTATTTCAGGACTGTGAGTTCATCCTTCTGCTGAGGTTTCCTACCTGCTAGGAATCAGAAGTACTGCTAGTAAACCCTTGGTTTGGTGATACACTTGAGATTTGTATCTGAAACAGGATTTCACTAACCTGGCTTAGCACTGCAAGCAGGTTGCTCAAATTAGAAATGTGTATTTCACTGATAGAGCAAAAATGCTTCTATGATCCTTCAAGAAGATCTTACAGCTTTGTCTCCTGGCTCCTTGGCATATCTCACACTAGGAATTGCTAGAGTTTGAGGAGGAAATAAGGGAAATTCTTACGATTAAGGTAAGAACGTGGGTCTTCCTAGCCATGTGCCTAGATACTGAAGGCTATTACACTGACTCTTGCCTGATAATAATTCCTGGAGGCTGGAAGTATTCCTGGCTGCATGTTTGCTTCTCTTTCTCTGGTGAAACAAATAGCTTCTTCCTCCCCCAGAATACTGTATAGCATGGTGAGGAGGTTGCTTCTGACTTCTGGGAATGCATCTGCTCAGGTCAGAGCACTTGTGCAGCTGGAGTGTTGCTTGTGGTAGTTTGTCAAACACATAAAAGCTGGCATGGAGCTCATTTGAAATAGTAATAGTTCCACCAGCCAAGTTGTGTGGCATTTGTCTCCAGGATAGCAGGCTTCCATATGACCAGAGGCACACACATGTTTTCCTGGTACTGCTGAGAGGCATCAGTGATTCATAATGTGCCACCAGCCTAATTTGAAGATCTGAGATGCCATAGACCATGTCATACGTTCTTATAGACACATCTCTGATTTCTGAACTGGGACTGCTATAGCTGAGTGGCTGAAGATGGAAGGAGCAAGTTGTGCTCCTGTGGGACCAGAGTCCTTGATCTACCTCTCCTGTGTCCTGATACTGGTGTGCTGCAGGCTTGTGATGGCCTCTGCAGGAGGAGCTTGCAGGATTGAGCCTCTTGGCATCTGGCACATGGCCTGCATCTGCACAGTGACTATTTTGAGCTAACAGGCCTGCTGGAAGAGCATAGGCTCAACTGGAACCAATGGAGACATGAGCCGCTTTGCAGCTCTTCCCACAAATCCAGTCTTTGACTGCATTCCTCAGTCTGAGGGCTGTAATGCTAACTGGTCTGCTTTCCTGGGAGCCGGCTTGTCTCTTAGCTTTATGTGGAGAGGAGACTGGCTTCTCCAGCCCATGCATGCTGCCAAGGGGCAATCGTGTGGTCTGCAGCCCACTATTGCACTTGCCAGGAGGTCTCTGGTTCTGTAGTGAGTTTTGCTCCAGTGACAGTCCTCAGTGCTGATCCCATAAGACAGGTTTGAGTGGGTGGCCAGAGGTGGGACAAAGACAGGAATTTTCATGCAGATGCAAGCAAGACTGTTCATGGCAACAGGGGTCAATGCATGAATGGCAATAATTGGCTAAGGATTAGAGACTGGTTTTTGCTGGGACTGCTGTTGAAGACATTGAGTCAATGTGTTTATATGTATTGGAGGGCAGTACTACAATGTCTAGTCTGCACTGAAGTGGCTATAACTGCTGATGACTTGTCTTAGGTGGGTTGCTCAACCTCACTTGCCTGAACTCCACAGTAGGGGCCACATGTATGTGGGAGAAAAAGGCAGCAGGGACCTTAGATCCCATCACTTTCAATTTCTTTTTCCACCAAGAAGGTCATGTTTACCTGTGCTGCAGTTACTAACGTACACAGGTAGTGGGTTTTGGGCTACTGTAGTCCTTTCCTGGATGGGTTTGCATGTCATAAAGATCTGACCTGCAGCATCCTTTTTCAGCCTTACTTTGTCGGGGTTTCTGCTTTGAGCAGCCCAACACTGGCTTTGGCTGAAACTAAGCAATTGATCTGTATTCCTCTAAACTGAACTGGCTGTTGCTGTAAGCATGAATCTACTATGCTGTTGTCACTACACCAGAAAGTTAAAAGTGCTGATGACTTCAAGTCAGAGGGTTTCAAGACAAGTTAGGTTTGTCTGGTCTCACCTTAACACAGCTTACTGCTCATCTATTAAGCCAGCTGAAATACATTGAAATTAATTTCCCAGGATGAACAGGAGCTGTTAGCTGTATGGCCTCACTGAGCTGTACCTACTTTGCACAGCTCTTTGAGGTTATACATTCACTGTGGCATTCTTGTGCTATCTGAAGAAATGAATGCCTGAACTATCAAGTATGTTAAAGAGCTTCAGGGAAGGCTCTTTAGAGAAAAGCAGTTACAGCATAAAACTGAACTGTCTGCTGTTTGTGAGATTAGCTGGAGGGAAAAGAGCTTTCTCATTAGGCTGCATCTTCAAAGCACAGGCTGCCCTGAGCATGGGAGACAAAAGGTACCCCACTTTTGGCCATACTGTGGCAACCTGTATGCCAGTGGTACAGAGCTGAGTACTTGTGTGCTGTGTCTGTGGATGCTGATCTGTCAGTGAGATTCAGTCCTTGGCCTGGGCTGTATTTCTTTGCTGGAAGGATAGTTTTGTGCAAGTGAAAGCAGTGTGTAGTGACTTCCTTGTTTGACACATCCTTGAGGAGAAAAAGCAGGAGCAGACTCATCTCACTTTTCTGTTGTTGAGGGACTGACCAGACTTCTAGTGGAGCCACATGAGAGAGAGCTGTGAGGCAGCTCAGCTCTCCTGTATCAGAATTGACATGGTGCTCTATACAGTACTAGCAGTGCACACAAGTGACGGGTTGTCACAAATGTGTGTGTTGCATGGCCACAAGCTGCCCTGGCTGTGGAGTCCATAGCCCTGCTGGACTCCAGCTACCCTGGCTTTGCTCGGCCCTCTCTGCTGAAGGGCGTGCAATATGCTCCTTGTCCAGTACTCGACAGCAATCGCACTGGGCTTCCTATAAACTTCAGATGGCCCAAAACAAAAGTAGAGCTACTAGCTTTCTGAATAAAACATCTATCTAGCCTTTTCTACTGTGTTTAGGAGGTCAAGGTGGACTTAAAAGCACTGTTGTGCTGTCTGGAACAAACTTTATCCCTTGTGAACAAGCACTGCAGAAGAGAACTCTCCGTTCAACCCTTCTCCTTGCTCCTTTTTCTAAAATCCTGCAGCCCTTTGAGGCAGCCTTGATCTGTGTGTTGCCTGCAGCCTGAGGGTGGTGATGTGTGTTTCCATAATGCATGGCAGTGGCAGGGTATTTCACTGCCCCTCTGCTGCAGGGGAGCTGAATGTGTGTCAGCATCCCAGGAGCCAGGCTGTGATTCTGTACGAATTGCTTAAGCAGCCCTGGCTGTCATGCTCTGCCCTATGCCAATACAAACACCTGTGCATTCATGCACCGAGCAGGACTGGGAAACTGGTCCTGCTGGAAAATTCTCTGCATTATGTTTTCTCCCTCTTGTCTTTTTAAATTATTATTATTGTTTTTAAACCTGACCAGTTCCTTGGCTGGTTCACCATGAGACTGCAGGAGCAGCTATGCAGGGGATGGTCAAGGAAGAATGAAGTGACATGCTCTTGTGGGAGGTGGTTGTCTGAAGGGCTTTGCTGCAGAGTGTGAAACCCAGCCTGATGGTGACAGGCTGTTTCATTTTTGCTCTTAGCATGTTGAGTGCTATGTTTCAGCCCTACTTAATGAAAAATTTTTCCCTGTCACAGTGAAGAGAAAATGTAATGCTGATTGGACAACAGCATGGTGCTTATCAGGCGAGCCTCCAGAAGTATTGGGACTGTAGCTGCTGTGTGTATGGAGTAGCTGGATGCTCTTCTTCCTTGGCCACTGCGTCTTGTGCGAAGGACCAGGGAATGCTTCTACAGCTTGACAGAAAAGGAGGGTCAAAGCCTGGTGGGCAGTGGGCAGAGTTTACAGTCTGTTTTGTTCTGCCAGTAGTGGAATAGATCCTAAAAGATCTCATCCTGTTTTGAGTAGGCGTTGGAAGGTGTTTCACTGTCTCAAGAGCTGAGTGCCAAGAGGTAGCTGCTGTGTGATGATCAGGTAGTGCTTCAAATGAAAGCAACTGCTGTTGCAGCTGGGACCTCTCCCTCAAAGATAGTTCCTTTCTCAAGTTGCCAGCCAAAAATACAAGAGGAACACATTAAGAACACAATTAACCACAATTTTCCAGATTTCTTTTTAGTAATCATGATCTGATAGAAAACCAGACAAGACTGACTGCCATACTTGCCTCTAACCAGCCTTACTCCAGTCAGCATACACTGGTGAATGGAAGGGTGGGAATGCTGAAGCCTGTTGGAGTGCAGCTAAAGCTCATTGAAACACCATCTGAAACAGTGAGGGCAGACAGTTGTAATGCTTTGAAGAGCCTTTCTTGGAACACTAGCCAGGGATAAAAGTCCTGCTTAAATCTAGGCTATCCAGTCCACAGCCTGTTTGTGAAACAGTTTGTAGCTCTCTTTC
Source organism: Ara ararauna (assembly GCA_028858755.1). Taxonomy (NCBI): domain Eukaryota; kingdom Metazoa; phylum Chordata; class Aves; order Psittaciformes; family Psittacidae; genus Ara; species Ara ararauna. The sequence goes on from CM054379.1 coordinate 24,302,651, forward strand.
TGCTCTTTGGCCTGTGCTGTTAGTCTGCATCTTTGGCTCTCCTAGGGAGATAACTACTTCATCAATCTGCAGGGTCACCAAGCAGCACTGGTGCTTATCTTGAGCAGTGGAACAACAGGAGAAACAACTGGAAGAGCATTTAGCTGACATGGTGCCACGCTGCTATTGATTTCTGGTGTAGCAGATTTGCACATAAGCTTTACTTCTGACTTGCTATATAAAAGCATCATTTCTGTTTCAGAGACTCCAGAATTTATGGCTGACTTAGAACTGAAGGTGTGCATGGTCACCTTGATGCTAGCAGTCTGTGTGCCTGCAGAAGGAGGAGGCTAGGTGAAGATGCTCGTCTACAGACCACGGACATCTGGGACTGGAGTTAATCATGCGTGGGCTGTTAACTGCAGAATATCAAGGTTTAACAAAGATAAAATTTCTTTCAGCAGGTTTTGTCTTCCCACACACTAATAGCAATATTTTAAGGTTAGAAGCTCTTCGTGCTGCTCTGCCTGAGATAGCATTTCTGTTAGTGCGGCTAGCTCCGCTCTTCAATACATAAAAAAAGTTGAGAGGCAGACCCTTCAGTCTGAGTTTTTTAGAGCTGTTCAAATCCATCCTAAATTCTCTCTTAGGTGCTCCAAAGTCGTATTTAGTAGCCAAAGAGAGCAAATGCTTGTCTTGTTCGTTTATATCTCTGTCAAACAAGAGCAAACCATACGTTTTGCATCCTATGAAGCTAGAAGAATCTTGCAGGATGTTTAGGGAGGTGTTTGAGGTGGGAGAACTCATTACAGCTCATTCCTTTTCAGCTGAACAAGAAGGATTTATTAGGAGAAATGTGCGAATTTAACAGTATTATGCAGATAATGGAGGATTTCAAGTGTTTTTGACACTGCTGTAGTAGGCTGATCACTAACTAGGATTAATAAAAGTGGGATACAAATAATCCTTAATCTAGTTCAGGGCTTGTAGCAGCTTGTGGCAAAGCCGCTGGTTTTGCTTACCTCAAAGAGCAATTTGAAAAAAGCTGCTTCCTTTTACATATGCCATGGCTCCAAATTAAAGAAATGTGGTTCCCATCTTGGGCAGGGTGAGATTAACTAATAAACTACAAATCTCCCCATAGAGTGCTTCATATCCCTCCTGTAGCAGGAGGGAGCTCTATGGCAGCTGATGGGATAAGAACGATTCATGCTTGGAGACTGCCCAAGATGAAGACTGAAGAATAGTTAGAAATGGTGCTGTTAAACAACAAAACCAAAAACCCAATAAAAAAAAAAGTCTGGAGTATGTAAGACTTCTGGAGCCAATAATCTATCTAATGAGCTGTGAAAGCCTGGCCCGTTCTTGATTAAATTGAAGATGCCACTAAGCAGCTTTCTGGTTGTCCCAGCAGAACTGAACAACTATTGTTCTGCAACAATACAGTGCTCAGCAAGAGAGAGGCTAACAGTCTCCCCAGGGTTTCCCCTAGACAGGCTGCTTTGATACTTGAGGAAGAAGATCTTCCGCTGATTAATGGGAACTAGTTAATCCATATCAAAAATGCTGTTAAAATGTTACCCCTAACATGCAACTGAGTTCAGTGACACCACATCCAAAGTGCTAGGCAAGTAGTTATGATCAGTTGTCTGAGCTGCTAAGAAAACACCACCCCCCCAAAAAAAAACACACACCAGAAAAACAACAGTAAAAAGGTAATAGGTAGGTAAGAATTGAAAGCTTTTTGACTAGAATGCATGAGAGACCATTGAAGATCCTTCAAAAGATCCACTTTTAAATGTGTATTTGCCGCTTCGTAATTGCCAGCCTTTCTGGCAACAATTACAAAGTGAATGGTCCACAAATTGACTCAGTGGACTGAAAAATAAACTAGATGATGGTGGAACTAATTGTGATGGTGGAAAGCATGTCCGCATTAGCTGATTATATGGAACGGTCTGATAGCAAAATTTTGAGCTAGAGTAATACAGAGTTGTTGGTAAAGCAAGATGACTTTAACTTGGAATTTATCTTCAGCTCTTCCATATGACAGCACAACCTGGACTGACTCTGTGTTCTGTGCCACTAATCCTCTTGATTAATCAAAGCCTTTCTCATTGGTGTAATTCTGATGCAATAAAAGGTCATGGAAAAACCTTGACCATAGAATCATAGAATAGTCAGGGTTGGAAAGGACCTTAAGATCATCTAGTTCCAACCCCCCTGCCAGGGGCAGGGACACCTCCCACTAAACCATGTCACCCAAGGCTCTGTCCAACCTGGCCTTGAACACCGCCAGCAGTGGAGCATTCACAACTTCCCTGGGCAACCCCTTCCAGTGCCTCACCACCCTTACAGTAAAGAATTTCTTCCTCATATCCAATCTAAACTTCCCCTGTTTAAGTTTGAACCCATTACCCCTTGTCCTATTCACTACAGTCCCTCATGAAGAGTCCCTCCCCAGCATCCTTATAGGCCCCCTTCAGATACTGGAAGATACTATGAGGTCTCCACGCAGCCTTCTCTTCTCCAGGCTGAACAGCCCCAACTTTCTCAGCCTATCTTCATGCAGGAGGTGCTCCAGTCCCCTGATCATCCCCGTGGCCCTCCTCTGGACTTGTTCCAACAGTTCCATGTCCTTTTTATGTTGAGGGCACCAGAACTGCACACAATACTCCAAGTGAGGTCTCATGAAGTGCTGGTTGCCTGAACAGCATGGTCCATCTTCTTGATGCAAACCCAAATTAGCTCAGTCCCTTCTGATGCCATCCCGAGTCAGTGTTTTATGTTAACCTTGCTGTATCTGAAATCCTTCAGCAGCAGATCATTACAGAAGCATGGCCTTTCTGCAGTACTTGTATTTTGTGGTGCCACAAGGAAAGATTGCTGCATGCTTACTGATGCTGCAGTGTGTGGAGCAAAAAGTGTAGTCTTTGTAAAACTGTGCAGTTACATAAATAAGACAAACATTCCTTAATGCTCATGTGTCATGAAACTGGATGATGTCATGAAGTTACATCACTGAGTGGATATTCTGACTGGTACCTATATATGCAGAATCTGATACTGTCCTTTGAGAACTTGGGGAAAGAAAGTCCCTCTCAGATCCCAGGCCTCAAACTGTTTGGTCAAAGCCAGATGCTGCAACTCCTAGAGGAGCAGCCTGGGACTAGACCCTTTGGGATGACTAAGTAGAAGGACACATTTAGTGCAAATTCACTAAGTTCTCATCTAAAGCTGTGGAAAGCAGACTTTTTTAATCCTGAATCGTGTATTCTGTTACTCCCTTGAAGTATAATAGCCAACTTCAGTGAACAGCAACTGGTCTGAGCCTGCCTTCATGTTTGCCAGGTAGCTGCTGAGCGGCTTCTGGGCAGCTCTACACTGGAGCAGCATGGGTCTCCACTGGTTTAGACTGGGCTGTACTGCACGTTCCTCCCCTGAGGAGGACCTAGCTATCCCAGCTAAGACAAATGAAACAAGGATTCAAACCAGTATGTGACAAAGGTTATTGAGAAGCAGAGCATGCAGCAGCCTGGGAAGAGGCTAAAACCTCAGGTGTGAAGGGAACTGTAAGGGTAGGGTGGCTGGACACACTGGAGTACAAGAAAGGAAGCATGGCATGACTGAACAAACCTCATTCATTAGCACCACAAGGGGAAGGGGTGCTGGATCACTAGTCAAGATCAAGAGTTGCTCTTTCATTTCCTGACAGTGATCTTTTTTTAAGAGTGGTGCTAAGGTCTGCAGACCATGAGATCTGTCCAGGTGTTCTTGGCAATCCTGTACGAACTACTCTTGAAGACTCAGATTTGGGGGAGGTTAGTCTTGATCCTAGATAAAGGTATTTGGTGCTATGTCTTAAACTGGCTTAGCAGTGTCTTTCTTCAGTGAAAAGCTGGAGAGATTGCTTTCTGACTGCTTCAAGGCAGAGCCTTCCCAGTGGGAGGAGGATGCACCTCTGTCTTGCAATATATTCCCCTTGCACACAAAACCAAACTGAGTGCCAGAACAAAGGATTGTGCTTGCTAGTGCAAGAAATGAAGGAGAAAAATGGTCCCCAGCCCCCCTGCATTGACCAAAACGGTGCAATTTTGGAAGTCTGACTTTAGAAAGGAACGTACTGGAAAGGATGGTCAAGAGAGTGGAATTTGGGAGGCCTGGCAGTTCTTTTCGATATTCTTTATGCACCAACAGTTCATACTCTTTAATGTTTGAAGTGTAGGGAGATCAGCTTCTGTGGGTCACTGACCTTTGACATGAGAAGGAAAATGTATAGGAAATACTTATCTCACCTACTTTCTGTGAATGAGTGCAAAAGCACACTGCAAACAAGCAGAGACAAACCTGAAAATCCAAATTACCCCATGATATGCAGCTAAACTAAAGATTGAAGGGCAGTTTCTTCTTAGAAATTACTGTAGAAATATGCTTGCAGAAGCCTGAGAAGAAGTAGTTTGGTTTGTTGGTTTTTTGTTTGTGTGTGCGTGTGTGTGTGTGTTTGTTTTGGATTTTTTCCAGTAGCAAAGGAAAGTGCTAAAAACTTCAATGTCTATAGGAGGGTTTTTTTGTTTTTTTGTTTTTACTTTCTTGTTATTTAAAAAAATAATAATTAATTTTGATGATCACCAAGAAGAGGCAAGATCTTGGGCCCAATCAGGTTGGTGGCAGCTTGCATACTTGTCTTCAGAGAAGAGTAATCTAATGGGCTAGTTAACCACCTTAGAAACTGGTTGTTCTGTGGAAATACAGGGAATGAATAAAGTATTAAGGATGGAAGAGAAAACTGGATAAACCTGGTATCTTAAAAGAATGAAAAGGAGACTGGGCCAGTAAATGCAGCCCAATGAGAGACAATGAGAGAGCTCAATTGCTTTGTCTGACAGATCATCCTAGTTCCTAGGATGAAAATGAGTGTTATATTAATTTTTGAGTGACACTGTGTTAATGCAAGCTACAGAAATACAGCGGTTGCAGAGCTGGCAAGAATGTATGTTCCTCTTTTTACATAATAAAATGAGATTTCACACTCTCAGTAGAACCATGATCAGCCTGGATGATGCACTGCAGTATCTCAGGGCAGTGCTGGGAAGGGGTGACAAGGGCATCTTTAGGATGGAATAAAAGTAAAAATTCTGGAAATCAGGGAATGTGGTTGGACGGGGAAAGATTAAATTCAGGAGAAGTGACATACAGGGCTTTGGTTCAAAATCTGAGAAGGGAGAATGACTGGTTGGATAATGGTAGCCCTGCAGAAATAAACCTGGTGGCTAGTTATGAGTTGGGTGTCAAGCATGTTGTACCGATAGCACATACAGCAGAGGTCAACAAGATGCATGAAGTAATCACTCTGCTTTATTTAGTGTTGTTTGTCTTTGGATAGCCCGAATAGCTTTGAATGTTGTGTGTTATGACAAACTGGTGCAGTAGAACAGGAGTAGAACAGGAGTTTGGCCTCTTGTTTCAGCAACTGAGATTCTGATTAGTATACTCATTGAAGCATAAATGCAGAAAGCCAAGGGCTGTATTCTCCTACAAGGAAGGCTGGCTGCTATCTCAGGACTTTGAGTGCCCACACTTACAAAAAGGGGATCTCATTCTGCTTCCACTGAGATGCTGTCATTTCAGATATGTGAACAGTGCTGGAAGGGTTCAAAAAGGCAGAGAAGCAAAACTACTTTTTTTCCTCTTCTTTTCTGTTCCTTAGAAGTAATGCAGTAGCTGGTAGATAGCGAAGACTGACCAGTCAGAACCTGGAACAGAATGGTTATGTTGTGCAAGGGCAAAGCATTGGCTGCTGCCAGGATGTTGGCTCTGAACAGATTCCTTGCTTTCTTCTTTCCAAAGCAAGTGCAGCTTGGAAGCAGCAAGACTGACCCTTCCAACACTGAATAGACTAACCATGAATAGATCTACTCTTTTTAGGGGGGATGGAATGAAGAAAGATAAGAAAATGCATTCTGAACAAAGAGAGTTTGGGTAACCTTCAGGAGCCCTTAGAGGAGACTATGCAAGTAACATAATAATCTCATCACTAACACACCTTCCCGTCTCTTTAAAGCAAACTACAAATCTGAACCTTCCTCCTGAAGATCTTGATTCATCTGGTGATGATGATGATGCATTCTCAGGTTCAGGTGCAGGTAAGTTAATAGCACTTGTATTGTTTGTTAGTGCTTGAATGTGGCAGCTGAGATCTTCACGAGCATCCACACTAAAAGGGGGAGGGAGGAATCACACGCGTGCCTGCCTGCCCCAGAATATGGAGCTGGGAACAGAGAAAGGGCCTAATCTATTCATCTTGTATTGCATCAGACACTAACAATTAGCAGAAAATGAGTTGTATGAGACTTGAAAGGGAGCAGAAGCAGGTACAGCTCCATGTGACTACTACTATGAGAAACTGAGTGAAGAATGTTATGGAACTGAAGTGATTGTTTATTCATGGGGGAGAGAGACTGTAAGACGGGCCTTTGTGCTCTCATATGAGCTGGTAGGAGATACCATTTGAGGGTGTGTAAACCCCAAACTGCCAGCATACATTAAGTGCAAATTTTATCTGTCATCCGGTGTGCAAGTTCCCATGGGCCATACTTTTTTAAAAGCAGAATAATAGGGGTTTAGGGTGGGGAAAATAGTCTATTGGAATGATTCCTAAATTGCATGAGAGAGACCTTTGGTGTTCAGTGCTCAAGTTGAGGAGATGCTACTGAGGAATGAGCAAGCTGTTGAAAACTAAAGCATGACATCCTTCTGCTTCCTTCCAGCCACATGCTTGTGTTTTAGTTTAAATTCTGCAGGAATAAAACCTTGGAATCGGGTGTGCCAGTGACTAAAGGTGTTGAGTATATGAGTACTGCTCTGAAACAAATGCTTATGGGTAAAAGAGTCAGATAATCATCCTGAGCAACCAGTATACTAAAATCAGACAGCCCCCTTGTCAACCTGTCTGCAGACTAGCACTTGTGCCTTGTGGAGAAGCAGACGACTAATAAAGTATTGCTGGATAGCACATTGATCTGTCCCTTCCTTATGCCACTGAAAAGGATTAGGAATTACAAACTGAACTGCTGTTGTTCCAAAAATTGTCTACGGAGGTTCAGCATCCTTGTTAGACCAGCATCCTGGAGATATTATTAACAGGTCTCTAAACTGACCAAGGATAATACTGTTTTGTTTTGCAGGTCCCGTGACTGAGCAGTCTCACACCTGGAGAATCCCAGGAGAACCAACTAATTCCTCATTACTAGCAACACCGACAGATTTCCATGAACAACCACTTCCCGGGACTGAGAGCCGAGCTGAGAAGGAAGTAATGTCTCCTTCTTCAACTAGTACTGTCGTGACAGAGGAGTCATTTGTAGCTGTGAAGGACACAGTGCCCATCCTGAGCTCACCTGATGAGAAACCAACAAATGATGCTGTTACAACAGTGAGAAGCCCCACTACTCACTTTCCTTCAGTGGTTCACGTAACTCCTTCGGAAGCTTCAGGCACGGTCCATGGGCTAAAACCTAAAATCCCCAGCTCTGATGTGCCAGACACTAAAGATGTGCCTGAGCCCCTCTCTACCATACATCATGAGAGAGACATCGCTGCCACCCCCACAATAGCATCTCCAAAGGATGTTGTTCCTACACAGGAGGAGGTTTCTGAGGATGGCTCTGGAGATCCGGTGAGGATTAATAGCTCTGACAGTCTTTCCAAGGGGATGGTTTGAATACTACGTAGTGAGTTGGTTTTGCAGGAAAGGGTGGTAATTTGTCAAAAGTGATGATTGATTTGATAGGTTATATTGGTGGAGGGGTTTAGATGAGAAGAAAACCAAGCTGTGGAAAATCTCCAGTAGCAGACATGATGAGAAACGTGATTAACCTGCCTTGTATGTCCCAACAGGGAGACTTCATCTTAACTAAAGATGAGGATTTGGTCCCCACCCAGAACTCAGAAGTACTGGCTGACTCCGGGAGGAATGCCAAAGCTGCAGGAGCCTCGGGAATTATGGACAGAAAAGAAGTTCTTGGAGGTACCTGATAGTCTGCATTTCTAGTTGGCAAAAGCAGACTCCTGTAGGAGTCTTCCAGGCAGCAGAAGCTGCAGTTCTGCAAGTATATCTCTGAGCATGAAAGCTAACCTTGTCAGACCTCTGAAATTAAGGTGGTGATTCATGATTCTGTGTTGTCAAAATGCTAACAGGGACAAAATACTAACCTGCTAATAGCAAAGCTGCCACTACTAGTTATCAGTTATGTTTAAACCTATTATTTCTCTCAAAAACTACAGTAAAACTGCTCTTATGCTGCCTTGGTCAAATTACTAGAGCTAAACAATGTAGCCTAGTGTGCTTTGCAGCACGGCCCAGTGGGAAATGTGTTTTTCTAGTTTTACCTTGTGTAGACGAGCAAGCTCATCTAGTAATGGAAAGATGATGATTTGAGCGGGGGCAAAAGGACAAATTAATTTCTGGAAGTCATGAAATCAGTAAGGAACAGTCTGAAACTTACAGTCACACTAGCGTTATCTGGAGTCTAATTTGTGGCTTTCTCCCCCTTCTAGGTGTTATTGCTGGAGGACTAGTAGGCTTGGTGTTTGCAGTGTTTCTAGTTGCATTTATGCTGTACAGAATGAAGAAAAAAGATGAAGGCAGCTATTCGCTGGATGAGCCAAAGCAGTCTAACGGAGGTTACCAAAAACCACACAAACAAGAAGAATTCTATGCATAAACACTGCTCTTCAGGACACTTCTTATTTCATCTTTCTTGGACTCTTCTCTCCCTGCACGTGGACCTCCTAGTGTGCTTTGCATTAAACTTAAGCCATATGATCATTGGGTTGTTTGCCCTTACCACTTTGCCATTGGGATTTGATAACTACAAAGTAGATCTGGATTCACTGAACATTCCCTGCTTTCTTGCACAACCTTTTTTTTTTTTTTTTTCCCCAATTTTTTTTAACAGAAGTGGGACTGCAAGTTCCTAAACTCACTTTGGTTTATCTAAAGACTGCTGGGGCAAGCGGTGGGGAGAAGATAAGGGAGCACTGTATGCATAAAACTCTTGATATTTAGGGAAAGGGCTAGCAACAATAAACAGTTACCAGTGCTCGAATTCTGTATAGCAGGGATCCTCCTATTTAACTCATAGATGTGTTTTAAGTGTAACAAGTGGCTGCACTGAGCAGACATTTGGCACACTGCAATCCTCTAGTTCTTTCTAACTGCCGTATTTGGAGCACTTAATGCCTATGAAACATCAAGCTGAACATGATTCCTAGTGAGAGCAGGTGTTACAAGCAGGGTAAGCAAATGACTGTCATGTGGTTTAGAATAACTTCTGTTTTGGAAGCATTATGCCATACCCAGAACCAGCTCCTAAGAAGCTAGTACATAACACAAACACAAAACAAACCCCAAAGACCAAATTAAGTGGAGAGTTCATTTTGCCAGCAGTGTTGGACTGTCCCACTACCTTCTTGCTCTTTCTATGCATAGGTAAGAAATAGATTATTCTAAGCAGTCTCATCTCAGACATTCCCTCTTCTTAGGTGCCAAATAGGCTGGGCTGTCACGCTGCAGATGCTCTTACCCTGCACTATTGTGTAGTCACCAGGTGACTGTGACGTGTTGTAGCACCTACATCTCTGTGCACTGTTTACAGCGGTTGTCTTGGAACATGGTCTGCCATCTATGCCACAGAATACGTTGGTGCACAGGGGTAGAAGGTAACAGCATATCATGACTTTGCAGTTAAGGAGTAGAGCAGCATAGCATCTGAAACAAGCCTGATGAAGGCTAAGTGTAGATGGCCTTAAATATACACAGCAGTTGACTTGCTTGACTCTTGTGACTCTGCAATGGCTCTTCAGTAGCTGTTCCTGCACTTTGGAGAGAAGCAACTCCAGGAATGTCAGACTAGTAATGGCAGAAAAACACCTTCTGAGGAAAGTCTGGATGCCTGAAGCTGTTGGTGGTCAATGCGCTGTCAGATGTGAGGCTCTGAGGCCTCACCGAGGGTCTGGAGTTCTCCACGGTATCTCAAACCAAGTGAGAAGAAAAGTGTGGTGGTCTGCACAAGCCTTACTTCTGCTCTGCCTTTGGTTAGCTTCTTGCAAGTTCAGTTCCTCATCACTCAGAAGGTATGGGGTGGGAGAAGGAGTGTTTACAACTGATGTAAATACTTGTACTGTTGAGCCAGAGGGAATGATTGGAGACTATTGTAACAGCTGGTATAAATGTTGCACGTTGACAGTAAAACTTAAAAACCTGTGTAATTTAAATGAAGTATAAAACACTCCTGAGCTGCTACACAGCCAAAATTGGTGCCTTCTGTGCAAACCCAAGAGAAAAAAACCCAAACACTTCTTGATTCCAAACTTCTTTATGCGCAAGGAAAACCTGTGCATACATGTAGCTGGCTGGTTTTAAGTAAAGCTGCAAAGTCCATTATGTCTGTCTTCTTATTTTTATTTTTTTTTTTTTACTGAATGAATTTTTATAGGTTAATGCAATGACCAGACGGTGTTAACTTTCAGCTGTAATTCTTTGCTTTGTATAGGAATGTAGAAACGTTGTTTGATAGGTTTATCTATGAAAAGGTTCTTGTAAAGCACAGGAAGATAAAGTGGTAAACTTTAGTTGTACCTCACAACCTTGCTAGGGGGAAAGGAAAAAACTGTATATTTTGGTAGTCTAAAGTGACACTTTGTGAAACAAACATGACATTCTGTGTTATTTAAGTGGTACAAATGAAATATGAGTTCTAACAGAAGATGCAACACTTGGTTATCTGTATGCCATTTAAAGGTATACTGCAATAAATGGCATTTTGGCAAGAATGTGTCTGATCTGTGAATATTACTCTGTATAATACTTCATGAAGCACATGTGTTTTTTAAGACTGTCCAGGTCTTTAAGGAAGTTGGATTCCAAGTATGAAATGTGAGTCTTGGTGCTAAACACAGGGAGGTTCAGCTAAGAATTTGAAGGGTATCAGTGTGGCCTGTTCCCTCTTACCCTGCCCCAGATGTCTAGGTTGTGGTGGGCTCCTATACCCTGAGGCAGTGGAGCAGGGTATGAATGGGCTGTAGTGCAGACTTCAATGAAATCTATTTAGAGCCCCGCAACATTTTGGGCTGGTTTCCTTATCCTGGGGTGCAATGGGAGGAGTGTGGCCAGCAGATCGAGGGAGGTGAGCTTCCACTTGACCCTGGAGTACTGTGTCCAGTTCTGGGCTCCTCAGTACAAGAAAGAAAAGGAGCTGCTGGAGAGGGTCCAGTGGAAGCCACAAGATGATCAGGGGTCTGGAGCATCTCTTGTGAGGAGATACGATGTGAGCTGGGCCTGTTTAGTCTAGAGAAAAGAAGACTGAGAGGGGTTCTCATTAATGCATACAAATAACTCCAAGGTGAGTGCCAGGAGGTTGGTGCCAGACTTTTCAGTAGTGCCCAGTGACAGAACGAGGAGCAACGGCCATAAACTAAAACACAAGAAGTTTCACATCAACATGAAGAGAAGAACTCTTCATGTTGAGGGTGGCAGAGCACTGGAACAGGCTGTGCAGGGAGGTTGTGGAGTCTCCCTCTCTGGAGACATTCAAAACCTGCCTGCACACGTTCTTTTGTAACGTGCTCTAGGTTGCCCTGCCTTGGCAGGGGGGTTGGACTCGATGATCTCCAGAGGTCCCTTCCACCCCTAATGATCCTGTGATTTTGGGAGCTCTCTGTGCTCATACAGTATGTCGCCATCCTCAGAAAGGTGAAAAAAGTTCTAAATCTTTCACAGGGCTCCCTCTAGCTACCTGTGCTCTCCCTCCAGGAGTTTGAGAGCAGCAAGGGCTGCATGAGGGGCAGCTCCAAGTCTTGTATGAAAATGTTCTTACCAAGACAAGCTTGGAGACTGTACCTCCAAGGAGGAAGAACAGAGCAGGCCTGTCCTAAGTATTCTGCTGTACAACATCAATTAGTATGGGGCGCTGCAGCTTGTGTGGCAGGGGATGGGGCAAAACAGAAGCAGAGGAGAATCCTTCACAGAAGAGGGAAGTCAGAAGCTGCTGCCCAGGTGGGTCTTACTGCAGTTTATACAATTATTTTCTATTACAAGGCTTGATTTTTTTGAGCTGTAAACTAGCCACTGTATATTTAGTTTATAATCTCTTGCTTGCACTGGAACCATGTGGGTTGTGTGTTTTCCCATCAGAAAATGTTTGGAGAGGAATCTTGGTAATCAGAAGGTTTTGAGATCAGGCAAACAGATTGAAGGACTGAGTTTAGAAGACTTTGTTTCCTTAGCTAAACAAAGCTGGAAAGTTTTGAAAGAATAAAGCTTTTGTACTGCATGCCAACTTTGCCAGTCCCTTAAACTGGCTAAAACACTGGTGTAAGATCAGAGTTTACTGTTTTGCACAGCAGTACTTTACCTGCTATGAATTCTCTTCCTTGGGAGTTCCCTAGACTTTTGCCTCCACTCTTCTAGTCAGTGATAATGTGGGAAGTGTCAGGGAGGGAAAAAATGAAGCGCTAGAGAAATGGGACCTTTCTATGTGAAAACCCTTACAAGTTAAAACACAGCGTCTGATCCTCAGTGTGCGCTTAAGAGAAACTTTTGGAGTACTAACAGAATAATACGTAGAAGGGGTAGCCTGCTTCTGTATTCTGGCACAGGTTAGCCTGGGTTTTCCTGAGTCATGTTTCTGTCCACTGTGCTTCCTGACTTCTTCATCCATGCTGGAGCAATTATCATATTTGCTCTTGTTCACAAGTGAGATGCAAAGAATGTGGCTGGCAGAAAATCTGACCCCGTCTTTGTTCTGGAAAAATGAGCTGGAGGGTGTAAATGCACCAAATGTCAAGGAAGGCAAACTAGGAGAACTCTTCACAATTCTCATTTTGTCAGGTTGCATTAGAGCCTATAAAGGAAGCTGAAGCAAATCTAAAAGGCTGTATAATCTTGTAATTGCAATAGAGAACAGGAAAAAAGAGGGCCACTCTATGGGGGTACTGAGAAGAGAAGCTATTTCAGACATTGCATAAATGCCTTATCTGAGTATTCATCAGGACTAGTATGTATAGTGATGAAAATGAGTAGTGGGAGAAAGGTGCAGGGTGAGGTTTGCTCCATTTGAGGTAGCAGCAAAAAAATCAAAGAAACTTCAGTTATGCAGGAGATGAGAGAGATTCAAACCCAAGTTTGGCATTCTGGGGTGGTGGTTAGCTCACAAAACTGGAAGCCTGATGGACAGCATTTTTAATAAGCTTGTCAAATCAGATGGCAGAGATTTTACTGCTGAAGTGCAGTGTCTGCACTAAGGAAAGAGGGGAGAAAAGGTATGGCCCCTGCAGTATGCAGGGTCTTACAAAAGGATCTGATGGATAGAAAAACAGAGAATGCTGATACACGGAGTAAAATATAAAATGGATTTACCCAGCGTAGATTGTGCCAGACTAAAGAGATCTCCTGCTTTTTAATAGCCGGCTTTTCAGTCAAAGGCAATCTAATCTAACTGAGCTTCAGTAAAGCAATTTATCAGTGCCACACAGAAAATGAATAATCAAAAGGAGGAATCTGGGGATCAGTAGAAGAATTGTAAAGTGGTGAGGAATGGACAAAGGAGGAGCCTGCAGCAGGCTGTGCAAGACAGGGAGTTAGTAGGAAGAAAAGGCTTCATTCTGGGGACATCTTTCTAAATATTGTCTGAAATGGAAGTACAAGGAATTACAATTGCTGCTGGGAATCTGGGCAGCCTCAGCAATGGAATATCAAGAGGAGAATATTTTCATATTCTGACAAGTAAGAGGATCGACTTCAACAGGACAAGGTCAGGCACTGGCAGGGGCAACAACAGGGATTGCTGCTCTGACCTGGGAATAACAGAAGGGAAGAAAGGATTAGGTGAATTTATCAATTTTAGAATAATTATCTGTGTGATGCAGCTGTAAGAAAGGATTAAAAAAAAATACAGGATGTAGCAGCCAAGGCATTTCCAGCACACAGAATTCTCAGCATCGTGGGTATCGTTATACAAGAAACTAGTGAGCCCTTCACTTACTCTCACCTACATGCTTTAGGATTAATTCATGTTGGGAAGGGAGAGAGGAAAAACTTTAAAATGATGTGGGAATGGAGAGTCTCTTCTCACAGTACACTAACGGTTCAGCTTGGGGAAACACAGACTGACAGGTCCTACAGTTGCTCTCTGTGTGCTTGTCATGGTACAGGACAATATAAAAGATGGAGATGAGCAATTTAAGCTAAAGAATAATATGGAAGCAAGAAAAAATAAGGAGAAACTGGCAACTATAAACACCAATACAACAAATAATCCTTTTGTTTACTATGAGGCCCTGGCACAGGTTGCCCAGAAATGTTCTGGCTGCCCCATCCCTGGCAGTGTTCAAGGCCAGGTTGGACGGAGCTTGGAGCAACGTGGTGGAAGTGTGTCCCTGCCCATAGCAGGGGGTTGGACTGGATGATCTTCAGAGTCCCTTCCAACCCAAACTATTCTATGATGCTATGTATTCTTCAGATGCACCACAAAGCCAGGGGTCCCCAAACTGTGGTACATGTACCACTGTGGTTTGCAATATATTTCCAAATAGTATGCAGGAAAAAAAAAACCAAACCCAACCAACCCAACCAAAACACCAAATCCAAAAATCCATCACCAAAAGCCGTCACACCTGCCTTATCTCTGGAATTGACAGGCAGGAGCCAGCCTGATCCTTCCTGTACACAGAACTAGAAGCTGCTGCAGACGATTGAGGTGGGGAGAAATGCTGAGGAAAGGACTGGGACAGCATGGAAGAAACTTCTGATGCCATCAGTGCACCTCTCCCTCTAAACAAAGCCTGGAAACTTGTGTCTTAGGTGACTGGCTGTTTTCTTAGTGTGATAAAGCAAGCAGAAACTTGGCTGTAGCTGAGAAATGCAGCTTCTGAACAAGGTATCTTTCCCGCAAGGCAGTGGCTCCTGACTCCCATCAGATTTGGAATTGCTAAGAGCAAGGGGCTGCTCCTCTGGGAGAAGTCTTATGAGGAACAGCTGAGGGAACTGAGGCTCTTTAGTTTGGAAAAGACACCGGGGGGACGTTATTGCTCTCTACAGCTACCTGAAATGAGGTTGCAGTGAGGGGGAGGGGTGTCGTTCACTTCTCCCAAGTAACAAGGAACAGGACAAGAACTAACAGCCTCAAGCTGTCCCAGAGGAGGTTTCGGATGGGTATTAGGAAAATTTTCGTTACAGAGATGGTGATCAGGTATTGGAACAGGCTGCCCAGGGAAGTGGTGGAATCACCATCCCCGGAAGTCTTCCAAAACCGCATAGATGAGGCCCCCAGTGACATGGCTTAGTGGCAGACTTGCAGTTCTGGAGTAAAGGTTGGACTTGATGTCATAATGGTCTTTTTCAACCTAGTTGATTCTATGCTCCTCAGCATGAGCACATGCTATTCAGAAACCTGCTGCTGCCCTGCCTAGGCAAGTGTGCCAGATGCCATTCCCTGCTGCATCACACCAGCCAACGTGTGGCCTATAGGAATCACACAGGTTTTTTTGTTATTCTAACAAGACAGACCTAGACTTCCTCGTCAAGACCTTAGCTGAGGAAAGCTTAGAAGTGTTAGAACTGAGGATATTCTCTGTGCAGAACAAAATCAAACCACCGGGAATTAAGGCTGAAATAATTTCAAAAGGCCACAGAAGAACATTATTGTCTTAAAAAAAAACAAACCAAAACAAAGCAACAACAACAAAACCCAAACAACCCCCAAACATATAAACCCAACACAGATTAGAAGCCTCAAAGCTGAGATTTGCATAAACAGTTTGCCATGTATCACTATCAAGTGAGTGGACGGCCCATCTAATTACTTGTCCATCCATGCCTGGAGAATATCTAAAAAGCTACCTTTGCTGGCAATTGGAAATCATCTTAATCATCCATCCTCTATGGTGAGACAGCTTCACACCCCGGCTCTGAATGGACACCAGGGTCTGGCCAGCTCTTCAGGGACTGCCACATGAGATGAGTAGGACTATGAGTGCAGCTACATGCAGAACAGCCTTGCTGACGGAAGAAACAGTCCTTTCTCATTCTGTATATCCAGGCCTGCAGCCAACTTAATCAATAATAAAATAGCAGTTGAGTGTTCAGTCTTCATGACCCTGAGCAATGGGACAAGATCTTCTTGGAGTTTTATTGTTCGCAGGGTGGCACAAGGAAAAATACAGTTGTTTTGGAGCTATATTACCTGCCTTTTATGCAGACTGAAAATGTGGCTTTATTATAATTGCTATTAATGTACATACAGAGGGAAAGACAGTCTGCATATACTCTTGAAAACGTTGGTTGAGTCTGCTCTTCCTGCTCAAATACTGCAGTTAATGTTTGATGGCAGCTGCCTGAAAACAGAAGCCTTTGAACTATTTATTGTTCTTGGGAGGTGGTTTGTCTTTTTTGTTATATATGTAAACTGGAGCCTAGCTGCAAGTTTCTTGGGCACGACATAAATGATTAGAACCCTGTTCAAGAGCGGTGTTGGTTTTAAGTATTCTTTTTGTATGTTACCATTTCAACTTTCAAACAAAACCCCTACTGCTGAAGCACAGCTATGTGTGCTCGCACAGCTCTAAGGAGTGGTTTTGTGGTTACTCCACAGTAAGGATTAGTCACACATTAACCACAGCTGTAAAAACACATCTATGGGAAAATCACATCCAAACACTGAGGGCCTCTGAGCCTGCTGCTTATTACTGAGGAGGTGGGTTTTAGTTCCATCTGCTTCAGCATTGTGCTACCTACATCTGGCCTGTTTACTTTGTTATCATGATGCATCACAGCTTCTCCTCTGGCAGTCATCTACCTCCCCCACTTAAATGGACCATGGTCTACTGAGGTTTCACAGGTAGAGCTAATGTTACTAAACAGTCAGGCCTTGCAGGGGGGTGGGTTGGGGTGGTCACCTACACTGTCACAGTGTTTAGCCACGCTAATTCATTGCTACCTGAGGCAAAGCAGGTGGAGCCAAATGATGACTTAGGGCTCTGAGATTATAGTAACTTTAGCTGATCTTTTGTGGAAAAATTAGAATAAATTTGTTTTCTGGGGGTTATATTTACAAAACCTTTTCAGGTTGTATTATCACCCACTGTAATGCATTTAACATCCCTTCATGAGTCACCGACGCTATGCTGCTTTTCAGCTATGCAAACAATACAAAACTGAGTTTGTAGCCACAAATAAGAAGGGATTTTGAAAATAAAGGTTTTTATCAATGAAACATATTGACACATGACTATACAGATGTCAACTGTATTTCCATTGAAGTTCAATGGAATAAGAGGACGCCAGTATTTGATGATCATTTCACTAATGCATTGCAAAACCTCTGAAGACCAGCTCTTAGGAGACATTGAGCACAAGTGGTTCTACAAATTAGTGGAAACAAGAGATTACAGAATCATAGAGCAGTCAGGGCTGGAAAGGACCTTAAGATCATCTAGTTCCAAGCCCCTGCCATGGGCAGGGACACCTCCTACTAAACCGTGCCACCCAAGGCTCTGTCCAACTTGGCCTTGAACACCGCCAGGGATGCAGCAGTCACAACTTCCTCGGGCAACCTGTGCGAGCGCCTCACCACTCTTACAGTAAAGAACCTCTTCGTTATATCTAACCTGAACTTCCCCGTTTAAGTTTGAACCCATTACCCCTTGTCCTATCACTACAGTCCCTAATGAAGAGTCCCTCCACAGCATCCTTATAGGCCCCCTTCAGATACTGGGAGGCTGCTCTAAAAATTGGCCATGGCAGAACTTCCATCACAAACTGTAATCTTATTAAAAAACATTTTAAAGATGTGCATAATGTATACAGTTGATAGGAATGTAATATATACTTTCATAGAAATGTTTTGCCACTGTGTAAAGTTAAAGTAAACCAGTCATGTAATGCTGATGTTAATAACTATTATAAGCTATAAATATTTTATTAAAGATGAAGCAACAAGCATAACACATTAAACCAAGAATTAAACTGAAGAACATTTATATACTATGAAGTTGGAATGTGGGTTAGGGAGTGGCTTTGTTGAGTTTCTGCTCTCCTGAGCCTCATGCACATTCAGGGAGGCATGTATTTTGTAGTTCATTCCAGAAAGCAAACACGTTTCAAGAAGTCCCTGTACTGTAAGTACATGGGGTCACTGGACCAGCTCAAGCAGCCCCATGAGCTGGAAGTACCTGAGATGTGCCCAGACTGAGCTGGGCAGGAAAAGCGCTGCTCCCTCTGCTGTGCCTCCTGCCGCAGCCGTGCTGCCCTGGCCGCTGCTCTAGGGCATGGGCAGAGCGCGCTCCATCCCCGCGGGCCGCACCAGCCCGGGCTGCTCCCTTCTCTGCTGAGGGACGTTGCAAACCTCTCTGCCGCCTGCGTGTCCTAGGGCGGGTGCGCTCATGGTGGCACACGCTCCTCCCATCGGCTCAGAGCTGCCATGAACGCCCCTGATCGCCTGAGCTCCAACTGCCTCCCTTCGGCTGCGGAGGCTTCTGGAAAGGGCTGGGGCAGGCAGTGAGCTGCGCAGGGCAGCTCTCAATCCCCTCCGAGGTCTCCCCGGCACGATCTCCGTGCTGCTGGCTGTTGCCCAGCGCTCCCCTTTGCAGGGGCTGGCTCCCGGCCCTCATGAGGTATCTCTTGTGCTCCTCCCAGGAACGCTGCTGTCCCAGAGCCGAGTGCAGCCTGTGTCCCTAGCAGGCACGTGTCCGCAGGGTCTGCGGGCTCTTCCTGCGGGCTTCTCCTCCCCAGGCAGAAAAGGCTTCCATGGGCTCACTGCAGAAGAAACTTGTCTTGTGGGAAAGCTCCTGCTCCTGACGGGGCCTGGAGATCTGGCGGGGATGTGGGGCTTTGCTGCACTGGGGGCAGAGTCTCCTGGAGATGGCTCTGTCCTGGGCACTTCCCTTGCCCTGCTCTGATTCTCTGTGGAGGTGGCTCTGCAAGGCACTGGGGGGAGCTCTGTGTTGTGTGGGTGCTGCTCCTGCCATCAATGACCCAGCTGATTCCACGGGTCCACAGCAGCTTGCTTGGTCCTGAAGTAATCGGGGAGGACACTGAGGAATGGGATCAGAAGGTTGGTCCCTGCAGAGTCTGGAGGCAGTGGCAAAGCTGAGCGTGTCTTCTCGAGGGAGGGGCTTTGTGCCTGTGGGGAGCTTTTGCTTAATGGAGCAGCCCCCTTTGACAGCAGCAGCTCAGGTGTCCCCACATCCTCACTGGAGCTGCTCTGGCCTTCCATGGAGTGGTCTGCTTCTTGCACAGGGACACTCTTCTCCAATGGCAGTTCTGGTGGCCCCATGTGCCCCCTGGAGATGCTGGGGCTCTCAGATCCCCCGCCTGATTGCCCCTGTGGCCCTCCCTTGCTCTGTGGCAGTGCCCACTTTGCCTGGCCAGAAAGGGAAGGACCGTGCCCATCGCCTTGTGTCCCAGGGCCCTGTTCCTTCCCAGCAGTGCCTGGCAGGGTCTTTTTGCCGGCCTTGCCGCCACCAGCGAGTTCCCCAGACTTCTTTTTCCATGGGGGTGTCTCCCCATCCTGCTGGGCCATCTCTTTTGGTCTTCCCAGGAATGCTGCTGTCCCAGACTGGGTGGGAACCCGTTTCCCTCGTAGGCACACGTCCACAGGGTCTGCAGACTCTTTCTGTGGACCTGGGTGCTGTTTTGCTGCCTTCTTGCCCTGATGGCGCCCGTCTCAGCAGTCGAAGGGAGAGCGGTAGGGCAGCACACTGCGCCTCTGCTTAGCGGGAGGCTGTGCGGCTTCTTGTATCAGGGCCATGTCTTCAAAGTTCCTCTCATATTCCAGGACTTCGGTTGGTAGCCCATAGCACCACGGGATCTTAATTTTTTCAATGGGCTGCTCTGCTGACAAGAAATCTGGAGAGGTTTTTGGCAAGGGCATTTAGGGACAGGACGAGTGGGAAAAGCTTTAAGCTGTCAGAGGGAAAACTGAGATGAGATACGCAGAAGAAATTGTTCACTGTGTGGTTGATGAGACAATGGCACAGGGTGCCCATAGAAGCTGTGGCTGCCCCATCCCTGGCAGTGTTCAAGGCCAGCTTAGATGGGGCTTGGAGCAACGTGGTCTAGTGGAAGGTGTCCCTCCCTGTCCATGGCAGGGGGTTGGAAGGAGATGACCTTTAAGGTCCCTTCCAACCCAAACCATTCTATGATCCTATGGCACAAGTTGTTTGCCCTCCTTGCTAGAGCTTGTTCTAATGCCAGAGACCCACAGGTGTTGGCAGGTTAAACGCTGGCAACATAGGCCTTATCTGTGCAAGCGCTGTGCCCATCAGCAGTGCAGCTGTCTGCTTCTTCAACCCACCCCTTGAAATGGGATATTTCTCCCATGGTTTGCCTTCATGCCTGGCTGGAAAAAATGCTTCCCCTGCAATGAAACCGGCCCTTGAGCAGGAAAAGCTATCCTTGCCAACCCTCACTCCTCTTTGAGAGCTGCTATCCAGGCAATGAGCAAGCGGTTGTTTTGTAAGGCTTCTGGCAGGGTCCCAGAAGGATTTGCTAGGCTGAGGTGAAAATGCAGCCATGGGTTTCTGGACCGTATGATCATTCTCTATGAGCCAGCTCTACAATCTTTTCCCTGTGGAATGCGACCATCGTGCTAACATCACCAACTGTGCGCTGCCAGCCTGCCAGGAAGCACCAGGGCTGGACAGAGCAGTAAGGCTGTTCAGCAGCTCAGGGAACCCAAGAGCCATTGCATGTGTTAGACGTAGTGGGATTAACTGCTTATGTTGGAAGGGAATGCCTGGGACAAAGGATGCAAATCAGGAGCTCACAGAAAGGCCTACTAAGACAGCAGTGACCTGGGTTAGTGAGGGAGGGATGATGCAGAACAGAGATGGATGTGCTGTTGTGCAGTTTCAGCTTGTCACTTCCATGTTGGTTTTGTGGCGTTTAGAACTAATAGGGAGTATCTGCATAACACAGCGTTGCCCAGAGCCCACACGCTCTTTCTGGAACTAAGAGCAGACGAGCTGCCTCACCATGCACCACCAACCAACTAGCCTAGCTCACGAAGGGAGTTATGCCACCTCCAGGAAGTATAACTGATATACTGCTTGATGTAATATAACAGTTTGTTTGTACCCAGCTGGTGGTGTCTTTCAGGTGATAACACACTTGTAGGCAGACATGGATGACCCTTGTATTGATGTGGCTGAAGTGTGTCTTAAGGTTGCTGCCCCAAGTCCATTTCTGCTTCCTGTTGACACAGCCTGCATGTGGATTTTTTGATTCCTACCTCCTCACATCTGCAGGGGCTCTTTCATGTGTAGATGCTTCTTAGTCTGGTCCTATCAAATGATCCCTGTCAGCCTAGAAGTTTTTGAGAAAACAAGGATTGCAAACTTTCTTTTCTGTCCTGATACGTAACCTCTTGGAAAGCTGCCTCCAGCTTCCCTTCTCCTTGGCAGACACAAGTACCATTTGTGTAAGCCACTTCCAAACCCTTCATGCTGCACAGTACAAAGGACTCAAGTCATAGATAGGCTCCTGGGCACTCAAGCCTGGACTTTTTAATTCTCCTTGAGCTCAGAAAATCAACAAACTGAGGTCATTGTTGAAGAGAAAATGTTCACCGCTTTGCCCTGCCCACTCTTCCTGGCCAGCAGGGGAAGGATTGTGCACATCCCCTTGTCTCTCAGGGCTCTGTTTCTTTCCATCAGTGCTGGTATGGTCTCGTTGCTGGCTGTGCTGCTGCTTGCTTTTCCCCCATGATTCATTTTCTTCCTGTGATGGGTTCAGCAGCAGCAGTCATTCTTCTCCTTCTTGGTAGCTGGTGTAGCGCTGTGTTTTTGATTTTGGGCCTGGGAACAGCGCTGCTAACACCAGTGTTTCGGTTACCGCTTAGTGATGTTTTGGTCTGGCCAAGGACTTTCTGAGTTTCATGCTCTGCCAAGGAGGAGGGGAGCCGGGAGGAAGCAGAGACAGGACACCTGACCCAAACTGACCAAAGAGGTTATTCCATACCACAGCACGTCATGCCCAGGATGGAAAGCAGAGAGCAGAGACCCGGAAGGGTGGAGGTGCACTGCGTGGTCGGGCTTGGTTTTAGGTGGTGAGAAATTGTATTCTTTCCTTGTATTTGCCTTGTCATTATTGTTATTGGTGGTAGCAGTAGTGATTTGTGTTATACTTTAGTTACTAAACTGTTCTTATCTCAACCCGTGGGAGTTGCATTCTTTTCGATTCTCCTTCCCATTCCTCCGGGAGCGGGGGGAAGAAAGTGGGGGAAGTGAGTGACAGAACGAGCTGCGTGAGTTAGAGGGGCTTAAACCACAACACTTCCCCAGTGCTGCTGGCCCATAATGGATTGGATCCTCCATCCCTAGCAGACATGTGTCTACAAGTTCTGTGAACTCTTCTGATAGTCCAGGGACTGTCTTGATGGCCTCTTGTCTGAGCCTTCCTGTTCCAGTGCTGGAAGTGGGAGCGGTAGGGCAGCCCAGGGTACTGCTGTGGAGGGGATGGCTGAGAGGCTTTTCAGTTCCAAAGGACTCTTGCAAAGCTTTCCTCACATTCCAGGATCCTCATTTGCAGCCCCTACTGCTTCTGTATCTTCCTTTTAACAGTGTGATGCTCTAGTTTAATTTTCATAGCCGTATCCAGGAAGGGCGGGTTCCGCACAATGGGAACGATCCTCACGTCACATTGTTCTTGTCGCTGAGGTGTTGGAGCAGCTGGGGCTGGAACATGCTGTGGAGCCTCATCCACGCTGGCTGGCTGGCCCAGTTCCTGCTCCAGTTTGGATCCTGTGATGGGCCCCTGACGGGTCTCCTGGCCATTGTTGTGCTGGAAAGGCATCTCCATTTCCCTGGAGTTGACCTCAGGCTCCTCTGGAGGTGGCACGGGAGCACTCAGCTGGATACTGAGACCTTCCTGGTGCTGCTGCATGCCACTGGCCTCAAGGCAGATGTCCACCTCTTTATGGCAAGGTGGATGACTTGCTGGGTCAGGCTGTTTCTCCTGGTCGGTGCTGGGATGCTCCAGACCAGGCTGGACGCTGGAGGCATGAGTCATGTCTGGTTTATCCACAAGAGTGGGGAGACACTCGCATGAAGGACACTGTCTGTTGCTGTGATTGTAGTCCATGAGTCATCACTGACATGGGACACCTCTCTCTCCCATTTGCACTCCGTGATGGAAGTATAGGTCTCTTCCCTCAAAGGGGACAGAGACACCCCTAAAGAGGAGCTGACTTCACTGGTCACGACAGAAGTATCTCGCTGCTCTCAAGCATCTCTGAGTCTAGCCTTTCTAGCCTGTGTAAGAAGGACGAGGATGGATGAGGATGGATGAGGAGGATGAGGAGTGCTAAGCCCAGCACTCCCCAGCACTCTGTGGGCCTAATTCTTCCTGCCCAGTCTCCTTGAGACTGCAGGCTGTCACTGTGGTAGTATCCCACTCACTGTGTACCCAAGTCACCCTCCCTGCCTGCTGGGCACAGCATCTCCCTCAGCACCAGGAAAAGGGGTGGACAGTGTCAGCTTTGTACCATGAAGGTCAGTTCCTCCGCAACAGCATGTCCCCTCGTATTTTAGGCCTATGTATAAGGAAGAAGTTCTTTACTTGGGAGAGTCGTGAGGCACTGGAATGGGTCACCCAGGAAAGTTGTGACTGCTCAATCCTTGGCAGTGTTTAAGGCCAGGCTGGCCAGAGCCTTGGGTGACATGATTTATTGTGATGTGTCTCTGCCCATGGCAGGGGGGTTGGAACTAGATGATCTTATGGTCCTTTCCAACCCTAACTATTCTATGATTCTAGGGGCTCACTGCAGAAAAAAAACATCTTGTGGGAGAGCTCGTGCTCCTGACAGGGCCTGCAGATCTGGTGGTGATGTGGGGCTTTCCTGCACTCAAGGCAGAGTCTCCTGGAGCTGAATCTGTCCTGGGCACTTCCCTTGCCCTTCTCTGCTCCTCTAGGTCTGTGGCTCTGCAAGACACTGGGGAGCTCTGCGTTTTCTGGGTTCTGCTCCTGCCATAAATGACCCAGCTGATTCCACAGGTCCACAGCAGCTTGCTTGGTCTTGAAGTAATTGGTGAGGACACTGAGAGCCTCTTCCAGAAGGGAGATGTGAAGTCCACTGCCTTCAGAGTCTGGAGACAGTGGCAGAACTGAAGGGCTCTGCTCATGAGAGGGACACTCTTCTCCAGTGGCAGCTCTTGTGGGGGCCCCATATGCCTGCAGGAGATACTGGGGCTCTCAGATTCCTGGCCCTGATACTGAGGAACACTGCTGGTGAGTGGTCACCAACTAGATGTGACACCATTTACCACCACTCTGGGCTAAGCCATCCAGCCGCTTTCCAACCTAGCAAGGAACACGTGTACCAAAGAAAAAACTACAAGAAGTTTCACCTCAACATGAGGAAGACTTGGCCCAATTCCTGTGTTTTCCCACACACGTTTTGTGATCTCACTCAGGATGACCCGTTCCATAACATTCCCCGGCATTGAAGTCAGGCCTCCTTGCATCCTTGTCCCCCTCATGGGCTGATGGTCCCTTCTCCCACAGGCAGTAGATGCCCCTCCTTGTCCCTGAGCTCTGCTCACCCACATTCTCTGCTGAGGAAGAGGCTACAATTTGAGTTCAGTCCGTGTTAGGTAACTGAATTAAGAGAGGAAGAGCTTTGTGATGAATGCTTCGAACACGGGAAAAGACCAGTTAATCCCGCTGCTCACAGGATGACTTGTTTTTCCTGCCCATACTCAGAAGACTTCTGAGACAGAAAAGGGACAGGAATGATTTGCAAAGATCAGATAAAACAAGCAGGCAGGTTAGGCTCTAGCAACAGACCCAGGGAAGTCCTGTGCTCTGTCACAAAGGCAGCCCAGTGGTGACATAAGCCCCTGTGTTTATGAAAGATTATGGCAACACACAGAGCTCCTAAAACCTCCAGCTATTTTCTGACCGCCTGCATGGTACGGAAAGCAGGACCTCGACAGGGGATGCAAATCCTGGGGAACCCACAGGGGGAACTGAGGGGCAGCTTATCTCTCAGCTCCTCTGCAAGATGCGTGAGGTACCATTTTAGGTAACACAGAAGTTTAACATTTTTACTTCTGTGGCTAAAATTGTGACATCCTGCTGGTCAAGATTGTGTTGCCAGCATAGAAATGCTCCTGTTTTTCTTTGTCACAGGGAGGGCCTTGTATGAGATGCTCAGAAATCAAAGGCATAGCCTGTGAATTTCATGAATTGTTACCTAGCTCTTCTTTTTTGCCAATTAAATATGCTACTTTAAAACCTGCTTCTGCCCACCAGTGTACAATCTATTTGCTATGTAGGATGCCAGCCACATTTTAATTGTTTATTCAATAAGGCTTTTTTTGTGTCTGAATGAGAATTATGCAAGAAATGAGAGAGAATGCATCTCCAAGCTTTCAGCCCTCGTAATTCCTGATCCCTAAAAATGGCTACAGCTACCTGCAGAGGACAGGCTCCTTCGGTCCGAGCTCTCTGGACTTCAAAAGCCACATACTACACAGCACCCACAGGACAGACAGACAGGACATGCTATCAAGTGCGGCGGCTGCTGGCATAAGGCTGCTCTCCTGCCCCTCATGAGATTGTTTCCTGTCCTTTTCTAATTCATCACCACCAGCTGCTCACATCTTCATGCGCTGTCCTGCTTGATGGCCCTGCTTCGTTTATTCCAGCATAAGAGTTCTATCCTGAATCTCAATTATCATTTTTCTTTTCTTGTTCTTTCTAAGCAGATACACTTTGTTTTGCAAAAGTTTTTGTAAAAATACTTCAGTTTCTAGCAACGAAGTCAGCAAATACGAGCAGATTTGTTGTATGTCATGGTGGGGTGTGTTATTTCCTGAGAAGCAAACATCTGCTACATCTGAATGGGCTCAGACCTCACAGCACAGGTGACCCACACTGGGCACATGAAACAGCACAAGTCTTCAACCAAACAAGCCAAAGGAAAAGACACTCCAAGCACAGCATGACTGGTTTGAGGTTTTGCATTCCTTTAGTCAGTTCAGGAGGAGCCTCAAGGACCTAATCAGATACCTGGACAAAAGGCCACGGAGGAGGGGATGGGAGCATAGCAGCAAGCAACCACTTGGAGAAGACAAAAGGAAATCCATCACCCTAAAATGTGCGGGGAAACGTTCTTAGAGAGGAATTCACCTCTGTGGCACAGAGGTTGCAGTGCCCCTGCCTTTTGATGAGGCAGAGGTGGATGCAATGCCTGGCAGGCAGAGAGGGGGCTTTGGACACATGGTGGCTGGGACACCACAGCAGTGATGCAGCCTGCCGTCACTGTCAGAACAGGAGGGAGAGCCCCAGGATGCTTAGGAGTACTGGACTTCCAACACTGCAAGTGATGCTGACTGTTCTTCAGGGAAGTTTCTCTCCACTTGGGGATGAAGCAAACATGGCTCGTGCCTCCAGCATCCAGCCTAGAATGGGGTATCCCAGGACCTTCCTAGGGCAGGAATGATAGGCCTGGTATGCAGGGGAGTGCTATGCTTATTAGGCTTTTTCTCCTCCTCAGAGGCTAGACTCGGAGATGCCTGAGAGGAGCAACAGCTCCTGGACTACCATCACAAACAGTTAAGATGGGTCCTATTCAAGGGTTTCTCTGACTGCTTCCAGTGACAACTCATGGAATTGCATCATGGGACTAAGTTTGGCTGGTCTTCACAGGAGTTTCTCTCCACACTTTTGGATGAAAGCAGACATGTCTCATGGTTCCAGAGTCCAGCCTGGAGCATCCCAGGACCAACATGAAGGAGCAGCCTAGCGTGGTGAGTGGCCCTCCATGCAGGGAGGAAATGGACAAATGCCTTGAGGCTGGCAGTATGCAGCAGCATGAAATCTCCAGAGCCACCTGGGTGCTCCCACTCCAGCGAAGAGTGACATGCACTCCAGGAAAACAGAGAGGCCCACGGCACACCACAAAAGCCAGGACCTTAAAAGAGGAGGCTCTCAACGGAGAAAAGAAACTGCGGCAGAAACAAGGCCTGCCAGCCAAGATGGATCAAACTCTGCAGGATGCCACAGCATCTCCATCATGGCAGCCACAAAAAGCATGTGATGGGATGGTGTTGGTGCTCCCATCACATGAGACCCACCTCTCCTGGACAGGGCTGTGAAAAGGCAGCTGGAGCAGCACATTGTAAAAATGAAGATCCAGCGGTGCTATGGGCTGCCAACCAAAGTCTGGAATATGAGAGGAACTTTGAAGGCATGGCCCTGATACAAGAAGCCGCGCAGCCTCCCGCTATGCAGAGGCGCAGTGTGCTGCCCTACTGCTCTCCCTTTGACCGCTGGGACGGGTGCCATCAGGGCAAGAAGGCAGCAAAACAGCACCCAGGTCCACAGAAAGAGTCTGCAGACCCTGTAGACGTGTGCCCATGAGGGAAACAGATTCCTACCCAGTCTGGGACAGCAGCATTCCTGGGAAGACCAAAAGAGATGGCCCAGCAGGATGGGGAGACACCCCCATGGAAAAAGAAGTCTGGGGAACTTGCTGGTGGCGGCAAGGCCGGCAAAAAGACGCTGCCAGGCACTGCTGGGAAGGAACAGGGCCCTGGGACACAAGGCGATGGACATGGTCCTTCCCCTTCTGGCCAGGCAAAGTGGGCACTGCCACAGAGCAAGGGAGGGCCACAGGGGCAATCAGGCGGGGGATCTGAGAGCCCCAGCATCTCCAGGGGGCACATGGGGCCACCAGAACTGCCATTGGAGAAGAGTGTCCCTGTGCAAGAAGCAGACCACTCCATGGAAGGCCAGAGCAGCTCCAGTGAGGATGTGGGGACACCTGAGCTGCTGCTGTCAAAGGGGGCTGCTCCATTAAGCAAAAGCTCCCCACAGGCACAAAGCCCCTCCCTCGAGAAGACACGCTCAGCTTTGCCACTGCCTCCAGACTCTGCAGGGACCAACCTTCTGACCCCATTCCTCAGTGTCCTCACCGATTACCTGAGGACCAGGCAAGCTGCTGTGGATCCGTGGAATCAGCTGAGGCTTTTATGGCAACAGCTGTACCAAGACGAGGCAGAGCTCTTCAGTTTTAGAACCTCTGAGAAGATCTGGGAGGAAAACTTAGAAATTGAGTGCAAGATCTATACTTTAATGAAGGCCTATGCAGAATGAGGGAGAGAGAGGGAGCAAGGGATTACAGTCATGAATGGTGGGTTTCTGTTCAGTAAAAAGCAAGAGAACTTGCTACAGCTTTTACCTATCACCTTGGCAATGAGCAAGGACATCCTTGTGCTTCACTGGCCTAAAGTTACTGTACTCACTGCCTGCCCCAGCCCTTTCCAGAAGCCTCCGCAGCCGAAGGGAGGCAGTTGGAGCTCAGGCGATCAGGGGCGTTCATGGCAGCTCTGAGCCGATGGGAGGAGCGTGTGCCACCATGAGCGCACCCGCCCTAGGACACGCAGGCGGGCAGAGGGGTTTGCCACGTCCCTCAGCAGAGAAGGGAGCAGCCCGGGTTGGTGCGGCCCGCGGGGATGGAGCGCGCTCTGCCCATGCCCTAGAGCAGCGGCCAGGGCAGCACGGCTGCGGCAGGAGGCACAGCAGAGGGAGCAGCGCTTTTCCTGCCCAGCTCAGTCTGGGCACATCTCAGGTACTTCCAGCTCATGGGGCTGCTTGAGCTGGTCCAGTGACCCCATGTACTTACAGTACAGGGACTTCTTAAACCGTGTTTGCTTTCTGGAATGAACTACAAAATACATGCCTCCCTGAATGTGCATGAGGCTCAGGAGAGCAGAAACTCAACAAAGCCACTCCCTAACCCACATTCCAACTTCATAGTATATAAATGTTCTTCAGTTTAATTCTTGGTTTAATGTGTTACGCTTGTTGCTTCATCTTTAATAAAATATTTATAGCTTATAATACTGAGTTATTAACATCAGCATTACATGACTGGTTTACTTTAACTTTACACAATGGCAAAACATTTCTATGAAAGTACATATTACTTTCCGATCTACTGTATACATTATGCACATCTATAAAAAGTGTTTTAATAAGATTACAGTTTGTGATGGAAGTTCTGCCATGGCCGATTTTTAGAGATGCTGCAGCCTCCCGCAGCTCAGCCCCTGCAGCAGGAGGACCTCCACCAGGGCGCACCGAGTGCAGCCCTGCCCATGGTGCAACCTTCCATCGCAAGACCAGTGCAGGCGCTCTCTACACCCTGAGCTCTGCACTGCAGCCTCCTCTCCCATCGGCTCTGTCTGGTGCCGACGCTGCCACCGCCGGGGCAGCCAGAGCAGAGCCCCAGACCGGGCCCTGACCCTGAGGCGAGCGCTCCCCATCCCGCCAGCTCCCAGCTCTCAGCTCCCACTGCCGCCGCCACCTCCCGCCCCACGCTCTGGTCGCCCGCGCTCCCTGGGGCGCGTTTTCCCCTCTCAGGGCGGTGCCGTCCCTCCTGGCACCGCCCCTGTGAGTCCCTGCTCGCCTCAGCGGAGCTGCGGGCTCCTGGGCAGGGCTTGGCGCGGCCTGGAGGCTCTGGCGGTGGGTGTCGGCGCTCAGAAGTGGGGCTCCGGGATGCGGTGTTTCCGTATTCTCTGGTGTTGAAGGCTCCTCTCTGGAGCTGCTCATCTCGGGAAATGACCTTGTTAGCGCAAGTCCAGAGGAGGGTCACGAAGATGATCAGGGGACTGGAGCACCTCCTGCATGAAGATAGCTGAGAAAGGTGGGGCTGTTCAGCCTGGAGAAGAGAAGGCTGTGTGAAGACCTCATAGCAGCCTTCCAGTATCTGAAGGGGGCCCATAAGGATGCTGTGGAGGGACTCTTCATTAGGGACTGTAGTGAGAGAACAAGGGGTAATGGGTTCAAACTTAAACGGGGAAGTTCAAGTTAGATATAACGAAGAGGTTCTTTACTGTAAGAGTGGTGAGGCGCTCGCACAGGTTGCCCGAGGAAGTTGTGACTGCTGCATCCCTGGTGGTGGTCAAGGCCAAGTTGGACAGAGCCTTGGGTGGCACGGTTTGGTAGGAGGTGTCCCTGCCCATGGCAGGGGCTTGGAACTAGATGATCTTAAGGTCCTTTCCAGCCCTGACTGCTCTATGATTCTGTAATCTCTTGTTTCCACTAATTTGTAGAACCACTTGTGCTCAATGTCTCCTAAGAGCTGGTCTTCAGAGGTTTTGCAATGCATTAGTGAAATGATCATCAAATACTGGCGTCCTCTTATTCCATTGAACTTCAATGGAAATACAGTTGACATCTGTATAGTCATGTGTCAATATGTTTCATTGATAAAAACCTTTATTTTCAAAATCCCTTCTTATTTGTGGCTACAAACTCAGTTTTGTATTGTTTGCATAGCTGAAAAGCAGCATAGCGTCAGTGACTCATGAAGGGATGTTAAATGCATTACAGTGGGTGATAATACAACCTGAAAAGGTTTTGTAAATATAACCCCCAGAAAGCAAATTTATTATACTTTTCCCACAGAAGATCTGGTGTACTTTGTGTTTCTCAGTCAGGAGCATAGCAAGTTCTGGCTAGTTCCTATGATTTAGAAACTTTTCACACTGCAGTTTTGATGCGTATTTTCCAAGCTCCCT
Source organism: Ara ararauna (assembly GCA_028858755.1). Taxonomy (NCBI): domain Eukaryota; kingdom Metazoa; phylum Chordata; class Aves; order Psittaciformes; family Psittacidae; genus Ara; species Ara ararauna. The sequence goes on from CM054379.1 coordinate 24,333,215, forward strand.
GGGAAAATTTCATTTTAGATTTGCTTTAATCTGGATTCTATAACAGGTTCTTAGAATAGAACAAAAGCGGAACTTCTATTTTAATGATTTCAGTGGGGCATGTTTTTTAAGTTTTGTTTTTTCTTTTTTACATGGAGAAATCCCATGATGAAGGTGTAACTCCAAGGTGTTACTTCTCAGAGCTGCACAGCATTTCACATCTGTCTTGACTTGCGTAACATACTCTATGCGTTGAACAACTATCTTTAATGAGGGAACTGTTGAAATGTACTATATTCCTGTACTGAGATATGTGGTCAACAAAAGGAAAGATTTTCAGCTGTCATTAAGAGATTTCTGGCTTCCTCTAACTTACATTGTCTTTCTTTATCTTTTAAATTTCTTATAATAAACTCCTCCATCTGCTTTTTGAAAAACAGGTAACATCCCCATCCCCATCTTTATTTGACTCTGTCTCTATGACTGCTTGCTTACAAACATCTTACGTAGGGGAGAACTAAAGAACAAGTAAATTCCTGCACCATGGTCACTTTTGGTTTGTGCTTTGACCCAGCCAAATCTACACACATTTATTTTCCTGCGTGTGCTGTGGTATTACGTGTGTTCATTCAGGTAGTGGTATGTTGTCCACAGAAACACACTTCCCAGGGAAAGGTTTTCACTCTTCAGAGCAAAAGGACACCTGGGTTATCTTTGTGCATCTGGGATAGAATCACAGAATCATAGAATCATAGAACAGTCAGGGCTGGAAAGGACCTTAAGATCATCTAGTTCCAACCCCCTGCCAGGAGCAGGGATGCCTCTCACTAAACCATGCCACCAAAGGCTCTGTCCAACCTGGCCTTGAACACCGCCAGGGATGCAGCAGTCACAACTTGGCAACCTGTGCGAGCGCCTCACCACTCTTACAGTAAAGAACCTCTTCGTTATATCTAACTTGAACTTCCCCGTTTAAGTTTGAACCCATTACCCTTGTCCTCTCACTACAGGCTTTAATGAAGAGTCCCTCCCCAGCATCCCTATAGGCCCCCTTCAGATATTGGAAGGCTGCTATGAGGTCTCCACACAGCCTTCTCTTCTCCAGGCTGAACAGCCCCAACTTTCTCATCCTATCTTCATATGCGAGCTGCTCCAGTCCCCTGATCATCCTCATGGACCTCCTCTGGACTTGTTCCAACAGTCCTGTTGCATTTATTCTCCTTCTGTGTTGCAGTCAGCCTTGTGTAATGTCTCCTGTATCCTCAGTAGATGGAGGGGTTCATATGGGCAGTGTGGAAGGGGCTGAGAAATTGGTGCTATTTGCATCTCGCCAGACAGTATGTACAAAAAAAAAAAAAAAAAAAAAGTAAAAAGCAAAAAAACCTTGTAATGGACAAATTATTACACATCGCTTCTGTACAGTTAACTGCAAATAATAAAATTGCCCATGTAGTCACACCCAGGGAAGGTAAAATGCTGCTCTTGTCCTTCCTCATACATTAAATTGAGCTTTATGTGAATAAGGTGTAATAGCCACAATTCACATTCCAAACAGCTCTTTTTCCCCTTTTGGGGAAAGGTATTCAAAGTGTTCAAGAGTCCTTGTGATATAACAGAGCACGCTGTATATTGTGGCATGTGTGTTGTCTTCTGTTATGCATCAGATGTCAGTTTTGTAATCAGATTTTCAGGATATTTAGAAGCAGGCTCTGGATATATCTAAACTGACTCCTGCTCAGGGCAGGGTTAGCTTCAGAGTTAGGTGGGCTTGCTCAGACGATTTGTCCAGACAAGTTCTGAAAAATCTTTAAGGATGGAGACTCCACAACATCTTCACATTATCCAGATTGTAAATTCTGGAGGAAGAAACAGAAAAGTATCTTGAGATGATCCCAGAGAAACATATAGGAAATATGTGACTAATAAACTCTTATGTGTACTAAGTGTGTATTTCTGGTATAGTGTGGGGAGTTTTTACTTATTGTGCTTTTACAGAAATGTTATATTGCGCTCTGTTGAAGCTGCATAAAGGTAAGAATGAAAAACATCAAGAGGTGTGATGAGTGGTTGAGATAAGCTGGGAGATCAGGAGGCACCTGAGAACTTCACCCACCACCCAGCAGATGGGTGAGAGGTCTATTTATTCTTCCTTTTCTCTCTGCTGAGCAGTTAGATATAGATTTTATCTGAATGCAGATTGTATTGCTTTAATGACAGGTACAATCCGTGGGCTGTGAGCATAGTTCTGAAAAGAGTTTATTCCTTTGTATTTAAAAATCAACAGGAAACAGAGTAAACTCCACTGCTATACAGTATTTAAATACTGAGGATAATATAGGTACATTGATAAAAAAAATTATATATGTAAGTGGCATTGTGATAGCAGTATGAAAAGAAATGCTCTGTGAGAATACAGGTATATAATTATTCATGGTACTGGAGCAAGTAAAGCTCTACACTTAATTATTTCCTGGACAAGAGAGTATTTTCAGCCTGAAAGGTTGAGGGAGGGTCATTCTGACCATATATACTGATGATGCATTTGCTTGAGAGGGAAAAGAACAGAAGTTCAGCAGAACAAAGATATTTTCCTATGAAAAAAAAGTTTCCCTGTTCCTTGAAGAGGGGCAATTCCCTCATCACTGCACAAGAGGCAGGCACAGGGCTGCTTGGAGAGCTTGGGAAAAGCAGTAAACAACTGCCAACTCAGCATTCCCACGAAGAGCACACCTCCAATCCGTATATGCATACTTATATGAATACATATTTACATATATATTTATATATGTATATATATGCTCTCTAACTACACTTGATAGCTTCCCTTTCACAGGAGTCCATCAAGGGTTACTTTGGAAATAATCTTGATATCTTCCCTCATAAAAAATTTCTTTTATTTCCAGAGCCCAATCCACTGCAAACACTTCTCTCAATCTCTGAGTACTCAAAACCCTTTCAGTACTTAAAGTACGTACCAGCCACTGTAAGTTATCCTTAAATATCACATGGCAAATGTTTACATTTTTGGAAACTAAGTTCATATTGCTTGTTTCTTTCTGTCTTGGTCACACAGCCATCGAATTCTTGTGCAGGTATTGATAGTGTTCGTTAATAATCTATATTTTTATTGTAAGCCCATGGCTAGAAAAAACGTGATAAATACTATGTGATCCCTACCTGCTTTCTGTACTTCAACATGGGCAAGAAGTGTGAAGTTAAGGTCTGCCCACCTTCCCAACCTGGGCAGGACATCTGTGGTTTGGTGTGGTTATTCATAGCGTGGGGTGCAGCTCCAGTGGGCAGCTTTTTAATAATGTAATCCAAAAGTGAAAGGGAAATGTTTACTAAACCTGTTTCAAAATGGCTGATTAATCAGATAAATGGGTGTTTATTGAGGCTGTTACTAGGTACTTACTGTTATTGAGATAATTGTGTGACTCAGCTAAGCCAGACAAAGAACTCTGCTGTTGCTCTGTGAAGTACTGACTAAGTTTGGATCATGACACCAGAGTAAGGGGAGAAACTTTGCTCTGTCTTCTCAGCTAATCACTTAGTTCATCTATCCTCACATCATTCACTTTTACAGCCAGTCAACTGCCTTCCTCCCATAAAACCAAGAAACTAACACTGAGCTTTCTGCAGAACCCCTTCATCTGCAGCATAGTGGTGATGGGTTTTCATTACGGACACCAAGCTTTGGATGTGTCTTTTCCGTATAATTGTATTATTATACAATAATACACAATATTTCTTTTTTACAAAAAAATCTGTACAAAATACGCACGAGCTTTTTTTGTGTCTTTTCTGTATTATTGTAGTATTGTATTCATGCATTTTTCTGTTAAGAATGTGCATAAACCGTAAGGTCCTAGCCATTCAAGGCACTTATTTAGTAAATAATTGGGGCAAGTTTTGTGGGGAGAGGTAATCTTTTGTAAGACAAAGTGATAAACGTGGAAACAGCTGACAAGCTTTCAGCCACACAAGCTCTTCTTCAGGTCAAACTCGTTGCTTGAAAGCCTCTCCTCTTTTCCAACTAGATGTGTGGTTTTTTCCAATAAAAGTTCTTGCCTTTCCCTGAAATTCTCAGTGGACATATTCTTAACTCTCATGGCTATAAAGACAAGGCTACTAATAAACAAGAAACAGTAGGTGATTAGGCAGGCTGTTAATGGAGATTTAATGATAGAAATTACATCATACAACTTATGCCTTATATTTGATCTAAAAAATTGGAAACTTTTTAAAAGACAGGTACTAATGAATACAATTATGGAATATATCTCCTCGCTTCTCCAAGGAAAGTATGAAGTGTGTGACGTCCGATGTACAGAAAGCGATTTATAACTGCAGACTGGGGGGAACACTAAGAACATATACTTGCTCTGCAATTAAACTCATTCTCACTTATATACTGGTTTTATTATTTGAATGTAATAGGTTGGGGTTTTTTCATTCAAAAGTAGCATGTCTGTGTTCTGCTGATGGTAGTTTGCATAGCTGAGTGATGAATGGTATTTGAAATCATAGGGGCATGTTTACTTCAAATGTTTCCGGTCCATCAGTTTCGGGTTGTAGCAGTCCAAATCAGCAGTAGTGTTATAATCGGATTTACACTGATATACCTAAGAGTAAGCTTGAACCCTGGCTAGTCATATCCTATAGCAGGTTTTTTGCTTTGGTTTTGTTTTGGTTTTTTTTTCATTCTCCAACAAAATAAATGATATATTGTAATGAAGCAGTGTTTCACTTGCTCAAGATTGTATTTTGATTGGAAAATATTCTGGTGTATGTCAGACAGATCACTGTTTTTTAACAAAAAACACCTTTATTATTGTCTGGTAATGCTCAATATTTGTTCAAAACATTCCACCAGCAATTTCTTTACTGTAACATCAGTCATAACTGATAAAACAAAGTCTACTCTTTTAACAAATTCTGGAGCATTATAGAGGTCTGAACTGGGCTTTGAACCAGGAAGCGGTCTTTGTTTGAACTGCCTAACCCTTGCATTTGATTTCTTGAATTAATGTTTTACCTGTAACTAGAAGAGTTTTCACTGAAGGAAGAGCGATCCTGCTTCTGATTTAGCATTACCTGTTACACTCCCAAATACGTTACTAAAAAAACCAAAAATGCCTAAGGTGTATTTTTGCTTTTACTGGTCGTGAGCATAAATGACATTAAGCATGCACTGGAGTCTGGAGCCAGCTTCCTAGATATGAGGCATTATTAATGGGTCTTTGTAGATACCCAGAGTGAGAAAGCTTGGAGAAATATACAGACCAAGCCACTCTACAGAGGCAGGTTTATGAGTGATTTGTGAGTGTTAAAGGGAAGTCAAGGAAGGGTGGAGTAGAGATCCCATCCTGTATTATGCACGCGGCCCAGGGAGGAATAAATGACAGGGTGACCATAACCCTCTCTGTCAACCCCCTCTGACCTCTAGGATATAACCTCTAGTGGTTACACTGGTACAGTCAAGAGCCAGTATTTTTTGTCATATGATCAGTTTGTGAGGTTGGGGTGGCACAGCTCTGCCCTGTGAGAAGGGGGTAGTTCCTGCTGAGATTGTTGGTGGCAGTGAGGCAGGAAGCACAGTGGGAAAACTAGAAGTGGGTCAAGATCCAAGGTTGGATCTTTATCTGATTTTCTCCAGAGGCCAGAAGGACTTTTTGAGCCATTAGCTGTCTCAAGTGATTCAAGAGACTCTTTTGCAAGCATATGTAAAGTGGCCACCATTGAAAGATGCTAATGGTGTTTATTTGAAAAGATATTTTTAATACTACAAAAGGTTAAGAGGCAGCAGCTCTTCAGTGGGTTGTCCCTGAATTGGGCCAGTTCAGGTTCCTGCTGAGAGGGCAGCAAGAGCCTTTCCAGGGTCCCTTACTCCACATCCCTGCTGTGGGCAGCAGCCATCTTTCTCCCTTGCAGCTTTGGGAGGGAGGGAAAACTATCAGCTTTTTTGATGTCAAATTATTTTACGGGCCATATGCTAAATACATGTAATCCCCCTTCCCTAGTGTCTGCTAAAAACCTTTTTTGACAATGTAATTTACTAGCAAGTCCAGTAGCATCAAATTCCCCTCAAAACACTTCCCCTCAGGTAGAAAACTGTACTTTTAACTAAATTATTCTGGTTTGTTGTGTTTTTGTTTTGTTTTAGTTTGGTTTGGGTTTGTTTTGTTTTTTTAAATCGTGATTCTGATTGCATTGCATTTTCGCTGAAAACAGTGGAAAACATATTTGATGGAGAGAATCTAAATGATGAAAATACATAGTCTTTCAGCCCCTTGAGGCTTGGAAGACAATGACGTACATCAATTTATAGCTGATTCTTGTTCTAAATTCCCAAGGTAAGCTTTTTTCTTTTTCTTTTTTTCCCCCCCTGTTTGCAGGCAAACAGAACGAAAGAAACAGCTTTTTTTTTTTTTGCTTTTTTTTTTTTTAAGCAAAACTTTTCCGTTCTCCCACCTAAACACATGTATTCGCCTCCTATAGGGCCCAGCCAGACCTTGCTTACAGACTGAAAATCCCCAAGGGATTAAGACGCTGATTCCTTTCATTCCTTTCATTCCTTTCACATTACCAGTTCCTTGGACAGTTCTAAACAGAAAGTCAAGGCAGCTGCACATCGTTGGTTCTCCTGATCTGTCATTTTCTCAAGGGCTGTTTGTGAGTGGTAGAAATGCTGCCACCTTCAATATCAGCAAGCACGACTGGCTGGACTGGTGAAATCATTTTCAATTCATAATAAGGCTGCTGTCTTGTAGCAGCCTTATTATGACACACCTATACCATCTACTGTATGAACTGTCTTGATGAAGGACAAATCGTTTATTTTGTTTCAAGCCTGTAATCCGTTAACGTATTTGCACAATTTCAAAAAGTGGGTGGGAAGGAGGAGCCATATGAAAGGAAAGCTGTATCAAAACTTCACTGTTGCGGAATGACTTGTCTATTGAAGGTATTTACCAGAAATAACAGGAGTCATAGGAAAACGAAAAATAAAGTATCTGGCATTTTCAGGCTGAGACTTGGGTTCAGGCTGAGAGAGTTTGGCTTGTTCAGCCTGAAAAAAAGAAGGCTCGAGGGACACCTTGTAACAGTCTTCCAATACCTAAAGGGGCCTACAAGAAAGCTGGAGAAGGACATTTTACAAGGACATGTAGTGAAAGGGCAAGGGGTAATGGCTTTAAACTGAAAAAGGGTAGATTTAGATTAGACATTTGGCAGAAGTTCTTCCCTATGAGGATGGTGAGGCACTGGCACAGGGTGCCCAGAGAAGCTGTGGCTGTCCGTCCCTGGCAGTGTTCAAGGTCAGGCTGGACAGGGCTTGGAGCAAGCTGGTCTGGTGGAAGGTGTCCCTCCCTGTGGCAGGGGGTTGGAACTGGATGATCTTCAAGGCCCCTTCCTACCCAAACCATTCTGATTCTATGATTTGGTGTCATCTGATCCATAATCTGAAGGTTTTATGTTTTTTTTTTTTTTTTTTTCGAGGTGATGTATGCATTCACATTGTTTGGATTACATTTGGACCATTAAGCACAGACCAGCTCTCCACTGACCCCAACCTGTTCAGACAGCTCTGTGCTGCAGGGAGCCCCTCGATGTGCAATACATTTACTGGGGGAAGAATTGCTGCCTGGGAACAGCATCAGAAGGTTGGGGTTTGTGTGTTCAGCATCTGCTCCAGTGACACTCCTGTAGCACCACACCAGGCTTATGAGTCAACACCTCCTGACCCTCCGTGAAAAGCCTGTCCAAGTCTTCCACCAGACAGAGCAAGTCAAGCATGTGTTCCTGATGGCATTAGAGGGTTTCCTTACCTGCAACAGTACTTTTGCTCACTTACTTCAGTGCAAAGGGGTGCACTGAGCTAACCTATTTTGCAACATGCAAGTCCTTCATTGGCACAGTAGCTTTGTTTACAGCTCTAAGCTCCTCTGTCTGGCCATATCCTCACATGTGTCTCTGCAGTTGCATCAGTTAGTCTTTTTTAGCCCTTACCTATGATTAACAGTCTGAGCTGCTGTGCATAGTATATAGCACAGCGAACTGTGGGGTAAAATTTGCAATATGTCCTCATTTCAACTTTAAAATGTTAACCTCTTAAATAAAACCAGCTGCACGGAGCAATTCTTAGCAAGCATGAAGAAAAGAAGCTGAACAATTCGATTCAGGAAGCCTCTGAAGAGTGTCTGTGCTCATCTCCCACAGAACTACTACACAAAATAAATGACCTCTCTTTTTTTCACACCCTGGCACAAAATAAATTTTCTTTCATAGAGGAAGATTTAAAAACAAGTTTGAGAGATTCATGTATGCCTGCACAGAAGCACACATGTGTGTTACACATGTCCTGGTTGGGCTGCTACAGCTGTAGCTATAGGAAGCCACATTTAGAAAATGGAGATTCTGTTCTGCTGAAGAGTTATACTTTAGCGAAGGGTTAAGAAGTGTATAATGTTGCATGCTGGAGCAGTGTAATGCCAAGCTGCTGCTCCTGTAGCAGAATTAGTGTCACTTTTATTTAAAAATGGCAGTGCTTGCAGCTTGCATTAAAGAGGCTGGGTGGTTTTAGGTAAACTGCAGAAGTAATGGATAGAGAGACCTCCCTGGGAATTTCACTAGGTTCTTTTCCGCCTCTAGAGGCAAACACCATCCCCTGATGCTTCTTGTTAGTGATGAAGTAGAATATTGAGATGTCTTTCAGTTGACCACAGGGGTTTTCTAAATGCAACTAGGGCTTGACACCACTGCTGGGAACTCTGCTGCTTCTGCACTTCCTTTGCTGTCAGTATGGGGGTGTTACCGCTATCCCACCACTGTAGCCTGGCCAAGGCTGTCCCCTGGTTTTCCACCACCCCTCACTCTGTGTCCTGTGATGGAGGACTTGTGCTCAAAAACGTGATCCATCCCTGCCTGCCCCATAAGCTGTGCATTGCTTTGCAAACCTCCAGCATGTCCCCTTCCATAATGAACAGTTAGGAGTCCTTCATTGTCCCTGTCTCACTGGGCAGCCCTGGGACCATGCTGTCCCCCGCAGAGCCATGTGAGAGCTGCCTGGCCATTTTCTGTCAAAGCTGGCTATGTATGACACCAGCCTGTCAACAAGCCCCCACTTCTGGGAGCTCAGGGGACTCCAGGTGCCAGCAGCCCAGCAGAAGCCATGATGTCCAGCAGCAGGAGCAATACCAACTGCTGGGGACAGTAGCAGCCTCCCCCAGAAGAGCTGCTTGCCACAGGAGCACGTGTCTGAGATGTCATTGCTAAATCAGAGAGGGCTGAAATGACATCACGGCACATCAGCACATCAGACCAAGTCAAAATAATAAAATCCTTCTGGCAGCAGCTGTTTCCAATCCAGACAGGCCATGCTCAACCACTAGATGTTCCTCACACAAACAGCAGACACCTGGGAAACCAAATGACACATCCATCTTGGTGGCAGTTGGCACTTACAATGAGCCTGAAGGTTGACAACAAACTAAAATTCGTTTGGGAATGTCCAGTCCACTACATGTCCCCAGCGGGGGTACCAGGGCTTTACATTTGCCCTAGCAGAAGCAACCACAGAAGGCTCTTAGCTGCTGCTTCCACAGCTCTGAGCTTGCCAAGGTTGCCATTTAACCTCCTAAGCTACCTCCACCATCTCAATTTACTCTTGGTGGCTTATGATGAACCTGCATCACTTCAGCCTCTCCTGCCAGTCTGGTGGTCTCAGCTTTGGGCACGGCCACAGGTCAGTCTGAATGTCCCTGCTCTGCAGAGAGAGGTGAGCCACATTGCAGCAGACCCTCCCAACCACAGCCCTTCCCTCTCCATCTCTTCCCATGTTTTATTTTTCCCCTGTGCTCCTTTGCCCCATAGCTGCAGGCTACAATTACTAATAGTAACTAATAAAAAGGCAGAACAGCCCCAGATGAACCTGGAGAGGTCAACCTAAAAGCAATGGGTTAAGAGCAGCCAAAAAGCAATTGTCCAAAAGCAATCTGAAAGCAATTATTCTCCAGCTAACATTACCTCTCAGCATAAATAACTCCTCCTGACTGCTCCAAGCTTTGATTTGCTCCATTTGAGAAGCTCTGCTGTTTCCATCCACCCAGCAGGTCTCACCTGTCTGTGAGGAACCATCCAGGCTAGTGCTGCACCTCTGCCAGCACCAGCTCACCTGGAGCTGGCGACCTGAACAGGGTCTGCTCTTCCATGAGCTCCTGGCATCATTGTGTGATGGCATCTAGTGGGCTTCTCACAGTGCTCTGCTGTCTCCCTCCAATACTCTTTTGAATATTTTTGCCTTTTCCATGGGCTCATAAATATACAAATCATGGCTTGAGGCTTTAAAAACTCCCTTTTGGTATCCACAAAGAAGAGTTTTCCTGGTTTTTTTGGGGTGTTTTTTTTTTTTTTTTTTTTTTTTTCTCTCAAGAATGCAGTAGAAGTGGAAGGGCCCCATCAGCAGGTAGTTGAACAAGGTGCATTTAAGCAGAAAAACCCCTATCCATGGGACATTAGGGATGTTAAGTGTTTACATGATTTCAAAACAGTAGCTGGACCAATTCATGCGAGACAGAATTCCGCAATGTATATTAAATGCACAGGAGGCCCTGTTCCATGAGAAGAGGGGCTTTTAGACCACGGTGGGGCAGGCTGGCTGAACGTTTGCCCTGGGACCTTTGCCTGCCTGGACCAGAGACAGTGACAGTGAGAGGACACTGCACTAGGTGGATGTCTGATCTGAAGCGATTGGGTGCAGCCATCTTTATGCTCTCTTGTAGTGTGCCATGACTGCGGGGGCAAAAACGTTAGCTGATTTTAATGTGATAACAAATACATTTGTAAGGGAAATTACATTGTGTGGTGACTACGATGCAGTGTCCTGGATTTGCTCATATTTTAGACTCCTTCCTGCCCTTCTCACTTCAGCTTTTTCCCTTACCTTTTTTCACGTGTCAGATTTGAAGGTGTGATCCACGTCATATCAAATAAAAGCTCAAATCCCTTGTTTTTCCAGGAGTGGGGCCAGAAGTGAAACTCCTATGTTATGCCTGGATTCAACCCCAGTCTCTCACTGAGATTAGAGAGGATACCTGAAATTCGCCCCACACTTGTCTATGTGGTTTACGAATCTCAGGAGCCTTGAGGCAAGAGGGGAGGTAATGTCTGGTTTTTGATAAATCCTGTGCTAGGGAAAAACCTTCTGGTTTTAGTTTAAGTCCACACAGTTATTCCTATTCTGGATGAATCATAATGAATTCTTTATCTTAATTGTAGTAAGGATTTCATCACAGAGCTCTCTGCAGAGATTATGACATAAGAGGAAAAGAAAGTGGTTGCAAAATACAGGAAATGCAAAAGAGACATTTACATACACTTACATTCTGTAACAATGGAGCATCATTGTCCAGGTCCCCAGTAAATATTCAGTGCAGTATTTGTCTGTATTTTATAAACCCAAGAAGGTTGGGGAATTAAGGAAACACAATAGCTGGGTGTTGCAAAGCATTTGTGCTAATTAGATGATCATGTGCTATCCAAACACAAGGATGAAATGTCACGTAAGGGAAAGAGCAATGAAAATGTTCCAAATAAATGTCTAAATATAGGGGTTTGGTCTATAGTAAAAACCTAAGTTTGTGGTTTGATCTTCAGGAAAGGAGCCAATAAGCAGTGCTGTTGCCAGCAGTTTTAGAAATCGAACCACTGTTTAAATACCTCACTGTGGAACTAAGAGCCTATTTAAGGTCTTGTTATTGATATCTCACCTGGTAAATATTTGAGGAATTTGCTGTAACTTTTTTTTCCCACATTTTTTCTCAGTCGAGTAAAAGTCAACAAGTCCTGTGAATTTTTAAAGGCAGATGTGTGTTACTTCCTGCTGTGCAGTATATAGGAACTTCAGGTACTTTATAGAAATATTCAGAAACTATGCAGATTTGCATATGAGTTGTTATTTTTTCTCCTAAAACACGTTAGTTAGGTGTTACTGTTCTGATCTTGCTAACACTTATGCCAATAAATAACTTGAGTCAAAGGGGAAACATTGCTTACATGTGTTACAGTCACAAAAATGCGCAGGGCTGGGGTTTCATCTTGTAAATGTTCACTTGCTGAAATTAAAATCGTAAGAAGTCGTGATCCTATTAACAGTGTACATTTTGACAATATCCTCTGGGATATTTTATCTCATAGGGCGCCATCAGTAATTTAAGGGCTTATTATTGAAGCATCTCTATTGCAACCAGGGGGCAGGGCTATTTGCACCTTCTGCATGAAGGAATACAGGACAACCCTCCTGTTTCACTGCACTTGCCCAGAATTGATCTGCGATCATAACAGCAAAAGTCTGTTCACCAGGAAATGTCAAAACACAAAATCCAGTATTTTTTTAGTAATATGCTGGTTTTGATCAACCTCCCCTTGAAAGCTGCTTTTAACAGTAAAAAAAGAGAAAAAAGTGATTAAATTTAGAGAGGCTCATTACAGACTAGCAGAGCAGACAAGCGTTTGCCAGCTTTCACGAACACTATTTCCATTAACTGTTTTGGCTCAGGCAGAGTAGAGACTTAAACCTTAACCTCACATGTGCAGGGAGAGCAGCCTGACTCCTTGGTTTATCTTACTCTTCACTTTCCACGTTTTCTGTCTAGTCCCAAGGGTAGTGTGTGCCTCTGACACATTAGTACATGTTGGGAATTAAAGCAAAAACATCCAGTATTGCAAGCTCTTCAGAAGGGCAGCAGCACCTCACAGCAAGCACATCCATGCACTGGTTTTACATCTAACCTCTTAACAGTGATGTAGCTAAAAAACAAGTTATACCAAATGCAAGCAATCAATAAACATATTTTCATGCTAGGAAGTCTTTGTGAAATGATGACCTTATTTTTTAAGGGGAATTTATCCAGCTGCCTACCAGGTTATTACAGCATCAGAGTTGCATCATTCCTGAGTACACTACAAGCGAGCACCAATATAAAGGAATTAGAACAATGAAAAATGACCATGAAAATTATTACGTGGGATGTAACTCTTGCCATATTAAGCAATCTGTTTCCCACTCCTTTAGGGCAACCTGAGTATATTCTCAGCAATCTTGCTTCATTACCTAGCAAGACAAAGATTACAAGGGTTTTAGAAAACAGCCTGAAATGGGAGAACCCTTTTTAAACTATTTAGGGACTATTTCAGTCCTCCATGAAAATTTGTTTTAGGTAAAAACAACGTAAAACCAGATCAGCAGGAAATTCCTGACAAGGACTTAGAAACAAACAAGTGCTGCACACAGTATCCTAACTTCAAACACCTTAATGCAATAATTTGTTTTTAATCATCCATGAGATGGAAAATATGAGGAAAATGCAATATAAATGTCCAAGAATAACAGTAGTTAGTTGTTTGGATTTAAAATCAAAGGAAGTTTCCATGATGTTGAAGGGTTCCATACCAATAGGCCTGGGGGAACTCAGGGTGCGGTCGGTTTCCATGTGCAGAGGACAGGAACATGTTGCAGTTGTCCTCCTAGTATCCTCCTGCAGCTCCGTGCACCAGGATGGAACTGCAAGGACCTGTGCTAATGGAGCAGCATGGCTTCTTATGCTGCAGCAGACACTCCTCGGGGCAAGCCAGCCTGGTTTGAATCATTCATGTTGCTGAGGTCCTTACCTCCTGCCAGCGTTTTGCTCCAGCTACGCCTTGCAGCAGACTTACCCATTCTCTTGTAGGTGTCAGCAGGCACTGGTGCTGCGCTGGGCTGCAAGTGCTGGTACCCCGCTGAGCATTCGCAGAGGTAGTAAGTCTAGAGACAAAGTAGTTAGATGTTCACCTTGGAAATGTATCCCTCATTTCCCTGGTGATAAAAATGAAATATCTCTCCCTGGTCACTTTGGGAGAGCGCTTTCTCCCCCTTTGCAGGGACTCTCAAGCCTGATTTGGGATAGAAAGGAAATAAACTTTTATCGTGGGGAAATGGAACACAGAAAATCTCCTACACACCTGTCTGATTCTTTTGGTGCCTAAATACCTTTGAAAGTCCTGTCCTGAGTGCCAAAGCTATGATGGATCACACAGTATTTCCTTTTTATTATTGCACTGCATCCTTTGGGCCTCACATTAACATAATTGGGGCCATATGGCACCAGAATCTCTGTTGGTTCAAACTGATGCAGCTCCTTTGAAGTCAAAGAGCCTGTGCCAGTTTATACCTGCTGAAGATTTGGTTTATGGTCTGGGAAATAAGGGGGGGGGGGGGGGGGGAGCAAAGGAACCCAACCACTTTTTGTAGTTAATTAAGAATTACATACATATATTTGTGTCCTCTTCCTGCTGTCCACCAGCAGCTGTGCCTCAAGTGCCTTCATGTTTGTAGTATCCTTTGCATGATTACCTCTCACTGTCAGCTGCTGTGCCTCTCCTTGTGACTCAGAATATTTCAGCGGCTGTACATAAAACTGCATGCAGTGAGTCAGAGCCAGCCAGCCACCTCTGGGTAGCAATCAAAACCATCCCATTCCCATTCACTGGTTCATAAGGAGACAATTGACTGAGCTACTCTAACCAATGTGCAAAGAAACTAAACTCTCATTTTTTTTTTCTTGAATTCAGTGTGAAAACACTTGATAGTTATAACTAAATAAAATTTCTAAAAAACATCTGCTGGGTAACACCTAAGATACCAAAATTTAGTCTGCTGAGAAAGTCAGTAATGAAAGTCCAAAACGTAAGGCCCTGGAATAAGAGCCAGGGAGCAAGGAAATATTGTGACTGGGTGAAATTCCGAACTCCAGGACCTGGAGTGAAATTCCAAACTCCTGAGTCCTTATTCAAGGCACCCAGATAAAAGAAACTTAACTGTCAGAAATGCTGTAATGAACAACTAGAGTCACTGAAAGCTCTGAGCTGTCAGGACCTGGAAAACCCCAATAACTGGCACCCTGGAAAGTAAGGTCATGTCTTTTGGGCAATTTAAATGTGGTTTTGTGCGCTCACATTCCACCCAGGTCCTGTAATGATCCTCAAATGATGTTTCAATCCCAAACACTTCCGAACTTTGAGGTAGTTCCTGTTCACATCTAACCAAGGATTAGGGCATTTCCAGGTAAATAAAGAGCAGTAAATGCTATGGGAAGAACTGCCAGCCTGCTTCTTCCCTTGCAACAGCAGGTCTGTCTGTATCAGTTTATCTTGCCTCTCCATGCAGCTCATGCTCTTCCTGTGTCCTTGAGTGGTAACAGCTATGGCAGTGTGGCTCCTGCAGCATGGTTACCTCTCTGTGCTCTCAGTCACTAAGATTGAGAGCATTTACATCATAGGCAATCAAATATAAAGGCAGCTCCCAAGTAAAGGGATAACATCAGCTCTTCCTATATGCCATCAGGGAGAGAGCACCAGGACAAGGTACAGAGGTGCCAGGCACCAGCTCCCAGCACTGTAGCGCTAGTGGGCAGAGCCCTTGTTGGATGCGGCTGGAGCCAGGGACACTGTACAGAGGTTTGTGTTCATTCCAGGTGTAGCTGATTTTTTAGACCACATCTGTTCTTAATATTCTGCTACTATGCACAGTTAAATATTTCACTGCACTTTTATCAGCCAGCTCTCAGCTGGGACTAGGAGCTGGTTATTTTGAGGAATTCTCTGCTTCTAAATTAGACTATCACAGGGCAAAAAGGGCTCATCTCCTGCCATAGCTTCAGCACGAGGACTCCTTCCATCTCACTGGATGGCAAATTGATTTTATCTCGCCATTGCCCCTTTGTAGTGATGATGAAAATCATCAGTCTTTCGTAAGAAGATGTTCAGGCAACAGTGTTAAGCTTTAATCAGAGTAAGGAATATGGATTTAGACACTGATACCAAAATCTGGACTGTTACCTGTGCAAGAAAGTTACTTCCCAAACGAGGAATTTCTAAAATCTCCATCATATCGTATGTCATCAATGAGGATGAGTCTAGCCCAAATAGAGATAAATTATACCTTTGAGTTGAACACATTGCAAAAAGTACTTGGCTAGTTGGGAGGACTTGGAATTAGGGGAGAAGTATAGGTCATCCAGGACAGCTATCTAGAGTCACTCATATGATGTGGGGTAATTCAGGCCCTCATTCATGGGAAAAAGGAAAGCTCTGGCTCAGGCAGGTCAGTGGGGGAGATACTGTTCTCCATCCTCTTCCTCCTTTCTGTGTTGGAGAAAAAGTGCAGAATCATGCCCTGGGGAGTCTGGTGCACCTTGCTGAAATAAATAGCATTAATTATCAAGCTGTAGTGACTATTTTACCAGAAAAATCAGCAACTGATTCCTTGTCTTCTGCATGTTCAGTAATGTGGGTGAGGTGGTTGAATTCTTAGCACTTTTTAACTATCCCAGCTTGGAAAATCCTAGCTTCGGTTCAGTGTTTCGGTGTTGGTGCTGCTGTGTTAATGTGGTTACGTAACACAGCGATTTAAAGCATTTCATTAAACTTGTTTTGCAGGTTATATATCACTTTATACTTCTCAAGCGCCCTCCATCAAATCAACCTTGTGCTTTCTGTAAGCACTCATTGCATCCCCTGCAACTCTGGCAAGCTCTGGCAGCAGTGTCACAACCAAGTCGCGAGAGTGATTTGGTAAAGCGGTCAACCACTGGCATGTGCTGGCAAAGTCTAGAAGGTTGTTTGGGGGCTGAAAACTGCATAATTCAGACCTCCTAAGCCCTATCTAAACCAGCCCAGAGTTGGGACAGTGGAAGATATTGAGCTCTGACATTCAGAAGTTTTTGAGCATTCAGGTTTCAGAGCAAGGCACTCCACTGGACATGGATGACTAGCAGAACAGGCATAATGCTGCTTAAAATGCAGGCACTGGAGAAACTGGGAGTGAGAGTTGTTTTGCTTGGCCACAGCAGGCCAAAACACTGGGGATCACCCCTCAAGTCCCCAGAGGAGTTGCAAACTTACAACAATCTGCTGCTGTCAGACAGGAGATGTTCTGCTGGGAAGAGGAAGAAATGAATTAGCAGCAGCTGGACACTGTAGGACACACAGCTACAGGTGACAAGATCTGGGTTTGCCTTCCTTGTCTAGCTTTATATTTTGCTTAATGGTAGAAAGTGCTCCTGGCAAGGGAAAGATGTGAATTTCCATCTGCTCATGGCGAGGACAAAATCAGACCTAGACTGGTTTAGCCCCTGCTGAGTGCGCTGCCGGCTCCTCCCCAAGATGTGGTGTTTTTGCACTCAATCAAGTGTTGAGGATGCAATGGTGTGGTTTCTCTGGACTGTCTCCTGGCCTTTGCACCTTGAATTAGGGCTGCAGACAAATGACCAGGCCCTTAAGTAGACCATGGCTTGAGAGGAGGCTGAGTAGGATGAGCAGAACCACACAACATGGCATGAGAAATTAATGAAGGTAACAAACAACAGTGCACATAGGTAGTCATATCCGTAATCCCATATAAGGCTTTCCCTGGCTGGCACAGGTGCACGTTTATGGAAAGGTCCTGCATGCTGGAGCATCCTGGAGCAGATCCCGATGTTGGTGCCCATGCTAGGCTGCCAGCGTTGCAGCCACCTGCCAGTTCCTGGCACTGAGGTCCTGCCCAAGCCCATCACAGGCATCAATGCCAGCAGTCTGGACCTTGCTCTGTGCTGTTTGATTTTGCTCCACTCCCCTTTTCTGTCTTACACCAGTTAGAAGTACCTAAGTATTTCTGAAATGCATTGGGGTTCCAGCAGTGTCCACCTGCAGGTGATCTGATTCCCCAGTATAAACTGTCCCAACCTACTTCTTGCTTGAGTCCAAGCACACTGAGCTTGTCATCATTGACTCTTTTATCATAATTTGGGCACCTGACTCCTGGGCCCAGGTCACTGTCACCTAACTTTAAGCACCAGGCAGAGATGAACAAGGTTGGAGTAAACAGGGGAAGTTTAGATTGGATATGAGGAAGAAATTCTTTACTGTAAGGGTGGTGAGGCGCTGGAATGGGTTGCCCAGGGAAGTTGTGAATTCTCCATCGCTGGCGGTGTTCAAGGCTGGGTTGGACAAAGCCTTGGGTGGCATGGTTTAGTGGGAGGTGACCCTGCCCTGGCAGGGGGGTTGGAACTGGATAATCTTGAGGTCCTTTCCAACCCTAACTATTCTATGATTCTATAGTCACCTTTGCCTCCTTGAGGAATTATAATGGGAGGAGAAAGCT
The DNA here is from genome assembly GCA_028858755.1 of Ara ararauna. NCBI lineage: Eukaryota > Metazoa > Chordata > Aves > Psittaciformes > Psittacidae > Ara > Ara ararauna. Next base: position 24,351,372 of record CM054379.1, read on the forward strand.
GTCAAACCCCTTTGGACCTCGTTATCAATACCATTATCATTGGTATAATGCTATTAAGTGACTTGGCAGGAGTAGCATAAAGTTTGAATAATTGCTGTTTTCAAAGAACATAAAGACAATTTGAAGTACAAGCTGATCTATTAACCTGAAGTACTAGTCTGATTAAATGCTTGAAATTGCTGTTAGATATATGACATTATTAGAGCAGAGGCTTTGTATCAATAATTTAATGGAAGTGTAGTTAAGGTTTGATTGTCTGTTTTGAAAAATATTACCATAAAGTTAATTATGGTCTGTTTAATTATCCACATTAATTTAAGAATAGCTGTGTGTTAAAATACTGTCAATTTCTCTATGTCTTCCATGCAGACATGACTAACAATGGTCTTTGTCTATAGGAAATGAATGCCTGAGCTGAAAAAAAGGAAAAGATCCTTTTTTTTTTTTTTTCAAAATCATCTTTCAAAGGACTGTAGTAAGCAAACTTCACAGCAAAGTGGTATGGACACAGATGTTAACTCTCCATCCAGACAGATTCAGTGTCTTCTGGAATGAGGGTTCCTGATGCAGAGCCAAGCTAACAGCAGCGGCTCATGAAAAGTGTGCTCCTGTTCCCCTTTCCCATCCCCTCCCACCGTTTCCTGTAAACAAGTCGCAGCACTCTGACCTCATTTTGAACCAGCTTGTGCTGCGAACCCATGGGAAATATAACCCCACAAAATAAGGAATCATTTCTGAGGGACTGAATCCCTGAATCAGCTTACTGTGGAGTAAGGTAAGTGCTAGGGCAGGGGAGAGGTGGAGAAGGACTGTGCAGCCAAAGATGGAGGGGAGAGCAAAGCTGCTCTGTGCACTCTTTTAAACACCAACTACTTCCAAAACTGGTTTATTTGTAACATGAAACTGTGCTGTCAGAGATGAAGAGAAGTCAGCAGCCACCATGGCACACTATGGTCAAGCAAAGAGAAGATAATTAATGGCAACACAAGCTGGTAGTGACAGGAAACGCACCCGATCTCAGTGACCTGCTACGATATTGATTTGCCACAGACAGGAGTCAGGCACAACAGCAGCTCCACCAAAACCCCCCTCGTGTTTCACCATTCATGCAGTATTATAAGGAAGTAGATCAGCAGTCTGTGTTTGACACCATAGCACAATCAAAGCCAAGCAGGCATCCACCTACACCACACTAGAACAGAAGACATTCATGCCAGCTGCAACCAAAGGCTCACCTAGCCTATAATCATATTTCCAATTGGGACCAAAAATGGACACCATGGGAAAAATATAAGGAAAATGCAAGTGTACAGTGACACTTGCCCCATGCACTCTATCAGCCTACACATGCCCATAGCTTAGGGGCTCAAACACAGTGTAAGGAAATATGACATTCTGTGTGTTTCAAATTTACATCTCTTGTCTTTGTTTTGATCTTGTATTGACAGTAAAAGCAAACAATTCTTCTCAGTTGACCCTCTTTCTTCATGATTTTACAGATGTGTATCTCAAAGCCCTCCATTACTTTACCTGGAAGATGAATTAAGGCACACGTATGCCTTCATCACACAGGGACCATCCTCTGTCTTTGCTCCTCCCTGCTGGCCTTCGGGTATTCCCTTTCTATGTGGGGGAACCTGAATCTTGCCAAATGGGAGAAAGGACAATTTTCTGCAAGGTGTAGGGTGATAAGCATGACATAAAAAGAGGGAAACCAATAGCACAAAAGTATTGGGCACTCAACTCCCAGAGTAGACACAAGTGAGAAGACCAGAGATCCTGCAGAGGTTCCTTTCCTGTGTCAAGGTCTGTCAGTGAACTATGCTTTAGTCTTCAGTGGAAAACCCCTGCAAGATTTTTCCTGGTATAAGACTGTTTAAGGAAAATTGTACTGTTGCTTTTATTACTCAAATACTTTGAAGACTTTCCATACAGTCATGATTAGTGTCGTGGTTTAAGCCGTAAATCACGCAGCCCGTTCACTCACTTCCCCCTCCTTCTTCCCCACCACTCCGAGGGGGGGGAGAATGGGGAGAAGAATCGAAAGAATGCAACTCCCACAGGTTGAGATAAAAACAGTCCAGTAACTAAGGTATAACACAAACCACCGCTGCCACCACCACCAACAATGACCAGGGAAATACAAGGAAAGAGGATACAATTTCTCACCACTCAACGACCGAGCTGTGAACTGAACTCTTCCGGGTTCCTGCCCTCAGTTTTACATCCTGGGCATGACGTGCTGTGGCATGGAATACCTCTTTGGTCAGCTTGGGTGAGGTATCCTGTTTCTGCTTCCTCCCGGCTTCCCCTCCTCCCTGGCAGAGCATGAGATTCAGAAAGTCCTTGGTCAGGCCAAAACATTCTAAGCCATAACTATAAACATCGGTGTTATCAGAGCTGTTCCCAGACCAAAAGTTGAAAACACAGCACTCCACCAGATACTATGAAGGAGAAAAATGACTGCTACTGCTGAACCCAGGACAATTAGTCAGTACTGATGCATCCCGTTTAAACTGCTCTTAGACTTGCACACCATGCCCACTCTATGGCCTATAAGGGAACTATATAAAAAAATGCTTAAGCGACCTAGAAGCTGAAGTCCTTTTTAAGATGTACTCCATGTGCTGAAGGTCAGCTGTTTTAGGGACCTAAAGGTGCAGGTAGGGTCTTACCAGAATTTGAATTTAAGGGCCATATGTACATCCAATGCCTAAACACTACAGAAAACTGCAGTAGGGCTGAAGCACCCTTGAAAGTGAGATTAGGGCCCTAAGATACTGTGGAGATTTTGGAAATCACAGTCCATGATTTATTTCATAAGTATTTGTATATTTACTCTTCTTGACATCTCCTTAGTGTCTCCACCCCATAGCGAGAAGCAAGTACACATGTATTAGGGTGTTTAAGAGAAAAGTGGGACACACTGAGGGAAGCATTGCCAGAAAAAAAAATGGAAATACCAGTACTGTTATGTAAAGCCTTGATAAGACCTCATTTGGTCATTCTAAGGTCAAGGAAAGAAGAACTCAAACTGGAACAAGTTCAGAGAAGAATAGCTTGAATGGCTGGAAGAACAGGGAGTCTATTAGACATGGAAAAACCAAAACACACTGGCTCTTTAACTGATCACATCAAAGACTGTGTTGTATAATATGGCTGTTATACAACTCAGGAATACATGAGAGGGATGGAAAAGATGCTTAAGAAAAAGGAAAATGTTGGTGCAGCAAAATATTTGTAAGCTAGCCATGAATAAGGTTAGGCTGGAAATTGGAAGGAAGTTTCTTCCAGAGGAATGAGGTTCTCTGAGCCTTTCCCAGAGAAACAAACAATCCAGTCACTTTTAAGCTTAAGCAGTTTGTGAAAGGGATTATATCATAACGCCACAAGATTATATCACAGCAAGTCTCTGCCAGTCCTATTTGCCAAGCATGCTTATATCCAGATAGAGCTGAGCCAGACAAAAACACAATAAATGAACAGGGAACTTGGCGTAGGGACCAGACTTCGCAACTTCCTTGTAAAATTGCAGTCAGAAACCTCTTTTTGGGAGCTCCACAGAAGAAAGTGAAAACATTCAATAAATATTTCTGTATTGGCAAGAAAAAAGAACAGTGGGTTTCTATGGCTTCTCAGTCCATTAACAGCACAATAGTGAAGATGCTTGAGAATCAGCAGGTCCAGGTAGCTTCAACTTAAGAGCCATAAAGGAGATTGGGGAGGGAGACTTGGCACAATGATGATAAATACTGGAAAAGCTTGAAAGTTCAAGTGGGCTGGAGATGGGCCCATGTAAAGGCAGTCACATGGAAATCCAGATTATTTGCGTAACTACAAGCCAGCTACCCCACTGCTGCCAGACAAGGTAACGGGAATGCTTCTGTTAGCAAGATTCAGTTAGCGAAGAAGGGAACAATACAAATGTAATTAACAGCAGGCACATGGTGCACTGTCTTTTTCAGACTAGTTTGATTTCATTATTGGGGGGACTGCAGAGCTGAGTGGTGTTGGTAAACAGAGCTTTTTAGAGCTTGGTACTCCTGTAGCATTAATTAAAAGGAACAGCATACAACATGAATAAAGTATACATTAATTGGACTGTGAACACAGTAACTGATAGAACTCAAAAAGTGACTGTCAATGGGGGATCATTTAATGATGAACTGCAGGGATCAGTATATGCTCAATGCTATTTGATACTTTCTGCACTGTTCTGGAAGCAAATATGAGAAACACTGCTGAGATAATTTACCATAGATGACATGAAGTTTGACAGAGTGATAAATAGTGATGAAGATAAGGCTGTCATCTAGAATCATTTGGAGAGAGTGCTAAATTAAGCTGATTCAAACAACCTGTGTTTTAAATCAGAGATATGGAAGATTACAGATTTCATAGCAGAGAGCTGACCGTCTGCAGAATGAGGCTGCCTCTGAAAAGCTGGAAGGATTTAGGGGTCCTATCTGACAAGCAACTCAACATGAGCTCCCAAGGTGACAGGATAAAGCAATTTTTGTCTGCACAAGCAAAGAAGTTGTTTAGTAGAAGCAGGGAAGACATCTTGCCTCTCTAATTGCCTGAAGCCGATCCTGGAAAAATTCTTGCAGCTCTGGTGTCCTTTTTAAAAGTACATTGGCAAACTGGAAAAGTCAAGAAATGTGTCATGGGAATTAGTTGAGCGCTGGAGAAAAAAATACTTCCAATGAGAAATGTGAGCTCAATCCCCTTAAATTATCAAAACCAAGAGTGAAAGGAGTCTGATTACAGTACAGTTTTCCACAGTGTGGGGAAAAAAGAGCACATAATGAAAGCTATGGCTGCACACTGTATCCAGGTGAATTTTGAGGGAACAAAAGGCACATTTCTAACAGCACGTGTGCTATAGCCTTGGAAAAAACGACCTGTGGTGTATGCACCCAATGGGCGCTACACACCACACACCTCTGCAGCCACACGTGAGCTGCAGGGCTCTGAGGAGAGATAAGTGAGTGATGGTGTGGGATATGTGTGACCAGAGGTGTGCCTGATGCCTCTGAGCATGCACTCTTCATGCTTTCATGTAACCTGACTTATTTCTAGCTCCAAATCATTGTGGGATGGAAAGAAGCAATTTGTAAGTTAGGTCAAGTAGCAGGACGATGTGTAACAGTGATTAAGTGAGTTTGAGAGCACAGCACACTGCAAATGTTGATGAACTCAAGCTCTTTAAAGTACAGGTCATTATCCTCATTACAGCCAGAGCTCAGGTCTGACTGAAACCTGTCATTTTCTGCTTCCTGAGTGCTGGGAGCTATGGGCATCCCTCCCAACCACCACGGTGGCTGCAGAAATCATTCAATCCCTTCCTGGCCTAGCCCTGTTGTGGGAAGATTGTGTCAGATCTGTGTCTTGCATGAGCTGTCTATATCCCTTTTCAGCCCCCAAAAAGCCAGACTGAGAGCATTTTAATAGAAACTGCTAGTTCCAGGGAAATAGCAGGGGGAGCAGGTATTATAGGAAACCCTGCTCTGGCAGGCTCTGGGAGGGTTGGCGGCAGCAGCCACGGCATGACAGGAGACTGGATGAGACTTGGCTGCAGCCTTTCCAGTGGGTCCCCAGCACAGGGAAGGGGATGGCACTGTACAGGTTAGCTGTGAGACCAGAAACCTGTGATGAAGGTTGAGCAAAAGCTCCCAGCCAGCACATCTTCCCCAGCCTTTGTTTAATTCCACTGTGAGATGCCATTAAGGTCTTTTAGGAAACTAGGAGCCTCAAAAGCCCAATGTAAGCACAGGGAAAGGCACTGATAACATGGGAATTTGATAGATCCCAGTAAAGAAATTTTTCCAGGGGCCATTTGGACTCTGGATGTGCAGACAGAGCAACGAATGAAACTGAGACGGTGCAGCAGAGAGCCCCAGCTCTGAAGCTGCAGGAAAGACAGGCAAACAGCCTGAGAAATCACAGCCATGTGTTGCTGGGGAAAGGGCGCAGGAGAAAGAATCTGGGAAGAGCTCACATAGTTTGGGAATTATGATTAAAATAAAGCCAGTTGTGCATGAACAGTAACTTGATGCTCCTGTGTTCAGAACTTTGTACTTTCTTACAGCAAACAAGCTGGTGTAAAAATGTTTGAACTCATCTTCAGTTTTCTCCGTGTAACTGAAATGTTTTACAAGATCCTAAATTTTGGTGAGCTGGTTGTGTTAAAGAGATAGAGGTATGTTTGAGAGCTTTAACTCTGCATGTGTGTAACTCTGTGTGTGCATGAATGTGAGTTTAAGCACCTCAAATTATGTTTTAGCTTCCAGTTGAGGGCATTAACTTTCTTTGCAATGTCAGTGGCCTGCCTGGAAAAGCATGTTTCTAATGAGAGAAATGCAAGGTATAGGCAGAGAGAATTTAGGAGGTAGATACACTAGAAAAAGACAACTTCAAAATATCTTTAGAAATGAGCTCATTAAATGTGCTTGTTTTGATCTCTGCATCCCACACAGTACAAAGGGTCCACTGGCTGCGTATCAAGGGGGATGGAAAGATCAATTCATATCAAGGACATCAGCAGAAGTATGCAAGGATATAGGTGTCTTGTTTCACTTGTGTTTCGTTATCTTCCGCTTATGACTACATTTTGTTTTAAACTTTGAACCCAAGAGCAAAGGTTCACTGAGCGACAGATGTTGGAAGGCAAAACCATGAGCAGGCAGCAGGGCCTCAGATGTCACAGTATGTAAATATGGGCCACAGAATATAAATATGGGGGAACGGCAGGGTCATGGGCAGTAAACATGAGCTGTGCAAGGAGATCCTGTGTAAACATGATACGTCTCGCAGCAGTCACTGTGAACACAGGACTTCTGCAAAAAAGACTGAGAGAGGTAGGTCCCTTCTCCCTGGAGAAGAGAAGGCTCAGGGGGATCTCATCACAGTATTCCTATATATTTATAGGGCAGCTACAAAGAGGATAGAGTGTCTTTCTTATAAGGAGCCACATGGAAAAGAAAAGGGCCAAAGTGTACAAGCTGCACTAGGAGAGGTTTCTTCATGATATAAGAAAGGAATTGTTGGCAGTAGAACAACCTCCACAGGAATGTGGTAGAGCCTCCATTGCTGGAGGTGTTCAAGATGCTGTTGGAAAGGATGCTGTTGGATAGGAAAGCCTCGTCTAGATTCTGTTTCCTACAGAAAGTTGGACCAGGTGATCTTTTGAGGTCCCTTCCAACCTGGGCTATTCTATGATTCTATGAACTATGCAAGTTGCAAGACAAACACTGGAGTGTAGCAGAGCCATGAGCTACCCACAAAGAGAGGATGGGGCAAGGAGGATGCTTGTGTGTGTGGGAGCAGAGTGGGTCAGGACATGGGACAACAGCAGAACTTCAAAAGGCAGAGATTTGCGAAAGCAGACACTCCTGGTTATAAACACAACAGTACTGCATTGCAGATGTAATATACATCATAGCACAGGGAGAGAGGAGACTTCAGTCCTCAGAACCAGTAAGGGTAAAGAAGTTGTGAAAAAGCTTTTATTTCTCCACAAGGATGCGTGTATTATTGACCATAACAAGCAGCATGAGACGGGCTACCTTTTCACAGGGAGAGAGCCATTTTGGAAACAAAGTCATTATGAACATAAAGGAGATAATCTTCTGGAGGAAACTGTTCTGTGGAGAAAACTGAACACCATTAACTCAGTAACTGATGCTTTCCTGGTAAAACTGGAATGACTGTCATGTGCTTCTGTTCTCAATCTCATTGTTTCCACTGGGTTTCATTGGGCTGAGCATGGGATTCTCACTTCTGTTACAGCACCCATGGAGGTGGTCCATACTATGAAGATGGATCCCGTATACTATGCCCTTGCTCAGGTCACCACATTTACAGTCAAGCTGTTCTTGTACCAGTTGTAGGGAATAATGTGGGAAAAACAAACATGTCCTTCTGAGGGAAGGAAAGGAGTTAGGTTAAACAGTGGTTAGGAAAAGAGACTGGGTAATTAGGGTTATAACTAGACCACCTGAGTTAGGTGTCATGAATTTCCTCCCACCCTCTCCTGTCTCATCGCACATGACACAAACCCACAAGCTCTGCGTACGTGGCTGGCCTGCACCCCATCCATGGGAAACGTTGAGTAAGAGGCTATGTGAGCCGGCCTGTGTTAGATCAGGTCAGAGCTGCTAACAGGGCACAAAAACCATCATGGTTATTTCACTGCTCCACCCACTAGAGTATATATTTCTAATAAGAAAAAAGTTATTAAGTGGGATTTCAGCTGCAGATGGAATCTGTGTTGTTTGAAATTGTATCCATGTCATAACAGAGGTCATTGACATGAAGCTGAATCAGGGAAGATGACCAAGAATTTGAGAAATATGGGCATGTTTCATTTATGTCAAAAGAGACTCAGCAAAGATCTGCGTGGCAATTTCTGTGGGCAGAAAGACTTATGGTGTCTGGGTAAGGAACAGTTTGTGTAATCTGTCTAGGAATGGAGAAGTCATCTGATTCAAGGAGAAAAGTATACAGATAACTAAAACAGCTGCTGCATGAAGGCTCCCAGGGAGGTCCAGAAGGGACATTAGGATATGTTCTGGTAAACATGAAAGCTCTGCAAAGCACTGAGCACACACATGGGAGTGAGATTTCTTTTAAAGACTGTGCTCACCATGGCAAAGTGACATCATTAAGATACGAGACATCATCAAAAATCCAGTCAAATGGCATAAAGAATGCAGGTATGATGCAGCAGATAAAAGTAATCTCTGATATTAGCCTACTGGATCCTGAACTGACAATGATTAAGATGCTGGAGGAGCTGTTTTGGTAGGAAAAAGGTAAGAAGCTGTGCTCTCAGATTAGCTCATGTGCTTGGGTAGTTGCTTTTCAACGGAATTTAGTAGCAGTGATCCAAAGAGTTTAAACCATGGGACTGCAGCAAGTTGGCTCATTTTGACCCAAACCTTTCAGGGAGGAAGCACATGATACATAGAGGCAGCAGAGGCCAAGTGCAGACACTGGCCAGGGCATCCAAGCCAGCCTCATCCTCAGCAGCAGGGAGAGACCCAGGGTTCAGCCCTGAAACAGCAGAGGGGCTCTGAAACACAAGGGCTAGCAAAGGCTTGGAAAGCAAAATACCTGCTGTGTGTCTTGATTAGCACTTCCTGGGAGGGTCAGGTTAACAGTACTGTTTCCTTCTGTACCTTCCTGTTACTAGGGCAAGAACCCCAGAGCACTGGTTTTGCTATTGCTCTTTCTTTGTCACCCCATCTCCCCCAGGATCTTGATTCTTCCCTCAGCCTTCAGGTGCCATTGCCTCACCCCCCGGCAGCTGTTCAGTGCCTATACAAATCCAAACTGAATCTGGTGGATTTAAGCCCAGCCTGCCCTTCACACTGCTTCCTGACAGACGTATCAATTTTATAGGAAAATTGAATAGAACTTAAAATACAAACATTTTGGAGGAGACCTGATCCAGAATAAGTTTGAATCTGAGCGTATTTTATGTCTGAAATGTAAATGCCTTTAAAGGTGGGGGGAAAGCCAATAAATAAAAGATATAAAGTCATGGAAATAGTGTTTCCCTGCCTAGTACAGAGCTGCCAGCCCAGTCACTGGCTGGCATTCAGACAGACCTGCCAGCATCAAGATAGCTACCTACTAGGTGAGGATCAGGCCCCACAGTCACGTATGATTGAGACATAGATGTACCACAAATAAAGCAGAGCCGAAGCTGTGGCTGCTACAGGCAAGAGAAAAGGAAATGAGCCAAGTATGATGTCTTCATACACTTGCAGGCTACAGGAATGTGTTTTGCTGGCCTTATGGTAATCCAGACTTTGAACTCCTGTTCATTCCCATTTGTCTCTCCCATGACATAAAATAACTCCTCAGGACTGTCTATAACCCCCAAAACTCCTTGGAGCTTGTTCTATGCAACATTACACCACTGGGGCTACTAAAACTATTGTGTAATGGAGTGAGATCACAGACTAGCTCAGTCCATGAGGTTTGCACCATCTTGCCTGCCTGATGGTTAGCAGCAGTTAAAACACTAAAAAAAATCAATGTAGGATTACAGCCATAATTCTTAACAGCAGTAGGAAATACAGATATGCGAATGATCTTCCATAAGCAAGAAATCCATTGATGTGGAGAAGTTTTCCACTGATCTTTATAAGTTCATTGACTCTGCTGTGGTTGCAGTTTGGGAAATCCAGTTTTTATTTGTCTTATGCATTGTAGAAACACAAGTGGTGGATGTGTTAATCATGTAGGCTGGTACAGGAGCAAGGACAACAGCACTGTCATGTTTTCAGATGTGATGTTTGGCCTCTGAATGTTAAATAGAAACCTGGACAGTATTAACGGGTTTAACCCCTCAACAGATGCACCATGATGTTCAGATTAAAGAGACTCTGATAACTGAGAACTATCATCCCATGGAGGGATTTTCTTTTGAAGTGAGCCATTGGCCTTTTTCAAAATCTCTTGTTAAAAGGCTATTGACACACAAGACATAGAGACTTAGCACTCCAGCTTCTTGGGTTTTGCCCTCATGAAAGCAGTCATGAACAGTCGGGGGCTTTCACAGCCCTTTTACTTACACAGAGCCTCTGAGAAATGCAATTTGAAAATGAGCCCAGAGTGTTTTGCTGCTATGTATCCTGGCCAGGAGCTATGAACAATAGGGATAGGACTCGAAGCTGGTGATTCATTTAGTTTTCTAAGCACCATGAAAATCACAGCACAGCATAATGTAAAAAGTGAGGGTGCTTGGTCAGAAAGAAGGTTATTTGGGGGTCAGATGGCTATATTTTATCCACTAAAATTAAAACAGCTCTGCATATGGACACGTGAGTACACTGATGCAGGATGGGCAAGTGAGAAGACACCGTGTGCTCACTAAAAATTATTTAGATCCTCCAGAGAGTGTGAAGCAGCAGCTTGGCAGCACATGGGACATTTTGCTTTCCTCTGGCGCCAAGGTGCCGGTTCCCCCATCCTGCTGCTTCCATGACATTTGTACTTGTTCTTCACTATTGACTATATACTTAATGGAGCCTGAAAATATGCTTAGGGAGAGATTACTACCACCACAGGTTATCACCAGGTCGTTTTCTGTTGTCCTGAGTGGTTATGAGCTACAGGGAATAGATGCCTTTAAAACAAGCTATTCAGTCAAGAAGGTTGAGCTGCAGCTGCAAAGTGAATGCACTGTGTAGGACTGGCTGAGAGGAGAAGGTTGCAAAGGCCTAAGAGCTTGAACATTTACGCTTGAAAGTAAAACCATGAGATGCAGTCACTGCAGCCTGGTGCTGGCATTCGCGGCCTGCCCCCAGATGATTCTCTAGGCTGTTTTTCTGTAGTGATGCCATCCAGACTAATTAGAGACCAAGCCCAAGCCAGACAGAGAATGGGACTGTGCCTGTGGGTCTAACCTGAGGGCCAGAAAATGGAGATTTGATGAGAAACTAGTTTCCTGTTTGCTTGATCAAATACAACTGTAACGTTAAGATAAAACATACCAACAGCCCCCTGGAGGTGTGTTGTGAGGATGCACTGCTTAATGTTTGTAAAGTGATTTGGAAGTGAAAAATACTGCAATAATGCAAAGCCCTGTTCTCTTGCAAGAAAGTTGATTGCTTCTTTTATAAGGTAACAAAGTCCAGAAAAGCACAGTGGAAATCAGCATGTCTCCAAATCTCTGGCAGCAGTCCTATCCCTAGATAATGCCTGTGGCTGCAGCTCCAATACAACACGATGCTGCAGTCTTCTGGAAGGAGGGAAGATAGAAAGCCCTCTAGCACTCAGTGACTTCAGGATGGCTGCAGAGTCACTGCGTTTATACAGAAGGGTGCAGCTGCATCCTCAAACCCAGGATTTCAGGCCTGGATACAGCTGTTATTGCAGTGATTGGCATGGCTTGAGAAAAATCTCATCAAGCTTTTATCAGGGCATCTGCAGCATTTCTTACTAAAGGCCTATGAAATGCTTCTTCAAAAAAGATGGCAGTTGGTGCCCAGTGCCCTTTGGAAACTGGCAAAACTGTACGACGGCAGAACCCTCTTTTTCAGAAGCATTTGTGCTATGAGGATCAGTGTATGTGTCCATTTGTGAGCCTATGGGACACAGGACCATGAAAATCTTGAAGGAGCAAGGCTCTACACAGGGCTTGTCAGCAGTTCTTTTGAAGAAGGCTAAACCCTTAATTTTATTGAAGACCTCTGTAGGATATATTGCCATGGGGCCTGGTAACAAGCACAGTGTGAACAGTTTATAGCCCCTGCTTTGAGATCCCTACTGAGAAATCTTGCTGAACAATGAAGTGTAAAACATCTTCCCATTTCCTCATGTCCAACATCCAGTTGCCCACCATATGATTTGAAACATATTTCTTGACTGAAGGGCTATTGCAGGGACCCACTGCAACTGCAGTGAGCACCTATGCACTGCTTGTTTGAGTGCACATTGGCCCTTCATGTGCATCCTATCTGCTTGCTTTCACCTGCAGCAGCTCACTACCCGTTCATCTGTGCTGATTCAGAAGGGGATATTTTTATTTGCAGTGGGGATGTTTTCAGTGATGCTGTGTTTAGGCACAGCCTTGCAGCAAGGCTGCCACCCTAGAAGAGACAGCAAAGATAAGCAAGCAGGAGCCAGAGGGTGGTGGGGCAGGAACTTCTACACCGGGTCAGCTGCTGAAGGAAACATTCTAGGTAATGACCTTCTAATTTTTGCTTCTCCTCCAGACTGTGTATAAAGCCAGGCATGGGTTGCTGAAGAGGAGAGGTGCTGTGTTAAGGGGGATTTAGTCACCAGTGTGCTCACTCTCCCCTTCTGAGCAGGGCAGTGCCCACTGCTGCAGGTGACATGGCTGTTTGTGATATAAATCACTACCCAGCCTGGTGTGAAGACCGCAGTCTCACCCACAGTAGTGGAGTTACTGTGGAAAATGAAGGCTCAGCCACCGGGAATGAGAGCAGGAGTAAAGCAGCCTATTTGCCAGTCCCAGTTCTGCATCCCTGTGGGACCAGCAAGGCCCCAGGAAAAACAAGTACAGGGCAAATAGAGTATAATAGTCAGCCCCTTCCCAAACCCCTTCCCTTCATCATAAATGTTTATGATACATTCACACATAAAGCTGGGATAGCAAGATTGACCCACCTCCTAGGGTGCTGGTTTCAGCAAAAAATTGGCTCCAATTCCTGATTTAAACTTCCATTTCATGTTCATCACCAACTTGTGCAGAACAAAAAGTCTCCCATCTCTTCCCTCCCCATGCAATGAGTAAGAAGCAAAATGGCTTTTTAGGAAAGCTGTGTAATTCCTGCCTGAAATTCTCTAGAGTGCTGCTTCTTTTTGGTTCCTCCAAGCTATTTTTTTACAGTTTCTTAAGCCACAGATGAAGAAAAAAAAAAGAAAAACAAGAAAAGCACAACAAAAATCCAATTAAGGAAAAGCCTTGGGAAAGAGAAAGTGCTTGATGTTTAAACGTGAGCTGTAAAGGGAGCCAGGAAAGGTGGATTAAATGCAGAGCTTAAATATCCAGCAGCCACAGTTGTTATCCGAGCCTTTTCACCATTAGCGATGCAGCAATACTGGTTTGGGTTTTCCCCTCCTTTCTCCAGGTTCAGCATGTGAGCAGGTCTCCACAGGCTCCACACTCACTGGTTTGATATCACAAAACATAAAACCCTGTTAAGAAAAGAAAACGTAGTGATTTCAGAGTTCTGGAAAAGAATCTTGCCTTTGGATTACTCTACATGGGGCAAATTCATTAGAGGCCAAGAAAAAGAAGTACCCCAAACCAACAGCCTTGTTTTGATTTCCACCCATTGCAGCTGATCACTAGTCTCTAGTCTGAGTTCATTTTAAGGAGAGCTTCTTATTCAGGGAGCCACCAGCATTGACTGTAGGGAGAAAGCACAGCTTAGTTTTGTTTAGGATGTTTCAGCTGTTCCCTTCATTGAATGTCGCAAAACCTATGTGACCAAAATATACCACAAGTGATATATATTGCAACAGGATTTCCTTGATCTCCATTAGATACAGACAACCTAAGACCTGTTCACCCCATTTGCCCATGGAAAAGGAAATAAGATGAGAAATTAGGAGTAAGAGGATGAATATGAAAGGAGAAGACACCTGCTGTTCATTCCTCCCCTGGCTTTTGTTGCAGGCTCTTTCCCCAGCAGTGTGACCTGTAAATTTAAAACCACTCTGGAGGATTTCAGCCTTTCTCGATTCACTGGCCTTGGTGGAGGGAAAGATTCTACTTTAGTAATCTAAGCTAACTGGTAACAGGCTTGTTTTCTCAGATGCTTACACAGAAGCCAAAGGGCACAGACTGAGCAGTGGTGACCTGCTAGGTAAAGTGCAGCGACGTTGATGGGAAGGAGAGGAACTAGAAAAGACCAGAAGAAAATACACCAGCTCACTTTATGGACTAAATTCTATCAATGACACAAAGGGAGAGCACAGCTGTAGTAAGGGCAGTATTGGGCCCTGGGTGTATATTTGCTGAATTAGAGTTTTTGACTCCTTCCCAATCAGGGTAGCTTTGTTGTACGTCTGTACCTCTCTCTGGTCTATCCAGCTCAACATGATGGAAATGCCTGTTCCCTGCTGCTCAATGGAGGGATCCCTTTCTCTGGCAGGTAATAGAGAGAAAGCTGATGCACGTATGTGTGTATGCACGTATGCATACAGATCACCTCTACTGGAAGCTATGAGGCACTGACAGCCCTTAGTTCAAAGTGAAGCAGCACAGGTATTCACAGCCATCTGTTTGCGTACAATATTCAAGTAAGTATGAGTGTAGATATATATAAAACTTGCACATGTGGCTGTGGTGCATTCAAGGTGATGTATTTACATATGAACTCATTTATACTGAAAGGCAGGCAGGGAGCAGCCTGAAGTATCTCTGAAGTATCTTTCTGCTGGAAAGACTCTGGCCCTTTGGTCATTTAACAAGTGGTAGAGTCATATTGAGACCTTTGATCTCCTTTCTGCAACCTATTTGTCTTTCTTTCTCATAGTGGGCAGGAGATGAGACACTCTAATAAAAAACTTCTTGTGGGAGAATATGACTCAGTTTTCAAAAGTGGATACTCCATGAAAAATAGAATCATGCAAGGGACCTTAAAGATCATCTAATTCCAGCATCCGTGCCTTGGTCAGGGACATCTTCCACTAGACCTGGTCTCACCACCCTCACAGTAAAGAATTTCTTCCTAATGTCTGATCTAAATCTCCCCTCTTTCAGCTTAAAGCCATTCCTCCTTCTCCTATCCCTACATGTCCTTGTAAAAAGTCCCTCTCCAGCTTTCCTACAGGCCCCCTTCAGGTACTAGAAGCTGCTCTAAGGTCTCCCTGGAGCCTTCTCCAGGCTGAAGAAGCCCAGGTCATCACTCAACACCACTAAGTCCTTCTCTTCAGGGCTGCTCTCAATCCAGTCTCTGCCCAGCCTGTATTTGTGCTCGGGATTGCCTCAAGCCAGGTGCAGAACCTTGCACTTGGCCTTGTTGGACTTCATGGTTGTGCTGTTCCACCTCTCAGCCTGTCCAGCTCCTTCTGGATGACATTCCCTTCATCCCTTCCCTCCAGCATGTTGACCACACCACACAGCTTGGTGTCATCAGTAAACTCGCTGAGGTGCACTCAGTCCCTTAGCTAGCACCCCTCACAAGTCTTCATGTAACCAAAATATCAGAGGAGGCAGGAGAAAAGCAAGGTCAGAGAGGTGAAGTAAAAGAGGAAGTCATAAATTTGCTTTTGTATTATTTGCACCCAACTCCTACAGTCTCTGAATCACAACTGTGTCCACAAATAACTCACAGACATCTGCAAGAAATCACCACAATTGTAATAATTGTCTTTTTTACTTTGGAATTTTCAGGGTTAAATTCTTAGTGGCATAATATATTTGTACCCATCCAAATTATACCTCTATCACGTGGGATATAGTTCTTCTAATGTAACTGTTGAACATTTCTTGAATGTAGCTGGGGAGAAAAATCTAATGCAACAAACCAGACCTTTATCCAACATGGGAGAAGAAAAGTCATCATTGCTTCAGGCCTAAGACTGAATATACCTAATTCAACCACAAATTACTGGGCTGAGCAGAGTTCGCGGCACAACCGGGAAGACTAATGCTTCCCTTGCAGGAATTACCATGTTAAACTGGCTGACCTGGGTTACACTGGAGGTCAGGTTAGATTATCGCTGGCCCAAATTCTGGTCTTGGAAACCAGTTTTCAGTACCCATCTGGCTGCAATCCCAGTTAAACACCAAGAAAGAAATGCAAGTGCGTGGTTAGGGTGTCTTGTTTCTGTGTGCTGCAGTGGAAGGACTCATTGCTGTCGGCAAGAAGGCAGCAGACCTTCCTGAAAACTGGAGACAAGGAAAACTTCAAGGGGGCTTTTAAGAGTCAGCATTGATCAACATGGGACCCTCCCAGCATTGCCTGTGTATGCCTGCAGGCAGCTCACTCTGCTGAAACAGGGTTCCTAA
This sequence comes from Ara ararauna, assembly GCA_028858755.1. Taxonomy (NCBI): domain Eukaryota; kingdom Metazoa; phylum Chordata; class Aves; order Psittaciformes; family Psittacidae; genus Ara; species Ara ararauna. The sequence continues at coordinate 24,367,873 of CM054379.1, forward strand.
GTGCCCTAAACTTGTTTAAATACAGAGAACTTCCCATGGTATGATGAGTCCCAGAGATGCAAACCATTTGCAATGAACAATGCTGCCTGTTTGCTCCATTCTCGGACTCTCCCCTGGGCAATTTTGTTCCTGCTGGAGAAGGGGTTGCCATCTTGCCTGATGTGACCGTTCAGTATTCTCTCCTGCCATGCCCAGGGGCTGGACTCACAAGCCCCAGCTGTCAGCAAGTAGACTAGGAATGGTCTCTTCCCATGCCATGGATGCCCAGAGCCATGCCAGCCGCATGCATCTGAAGTCCACAATATGGCAAGAGGTGGCAGCTTGCTCCAAACTAAGAAGCATAAATTTATTTCTCAAAGAGGGGTGTGGACATCTGTTTAGTAGCTCCTCACCTTCCAAGACAGCTAGCAGAGCCTGTTTCCCTGGTGTGTTGACGCTCATTTACAACTCTTGCTTATACCTAAATCTCCAGAATCCCTTTTTAGCACCTTCCGTGTGAAATGCTCAGGCAGATGGTGCCAGGAGGGCTTGAGCTCCCTTCTAAGGTGCTATGAAATCACAGAGTGATTGACTCCCCTTAGAGCAATTTGCCCATCCCTGATTACTAAACACTTGCCTCTGTCTGCTTGTCCTTTCTCCACCCCTGGAAGGACGGTGAATTAACCGCAGGGCTGTGACTAATGGCAGGGTGAGTGAGCAAGGAAGCCATTTTGCCATCTAAATCAGCTGAATCAGAAGGAACAAGGGAAAAAAATAAAAGCTATGTGAACAAGCACTAATAGCTTACAAGCCACAGCATGAACGGCCAGGGATATTAGTGACTCACAGGTGACAGCGACTTTGGTGAGCAGTGGGAAAGGCTTCACGCCTGGGCAGCGGGAGGGCAGGCTGTGCCAAGTGTGTCCCACGCACATTCCTCTACTCCATGCACTATGAAATTTGGTCAGAAGATAAAGCATGGAAGCAGAAAGAAATTCCTAAGAGGAAAGTGAAACAGAAAAACAAAACAGCATGGTAATTTCTTACTGACAAAGAGCGGTATTTCCATGTGCGGGCTTGCTCCACCTGCAATTTTACGTGTGTACAGTGATTGCTGGTATCTTACCAGATGCCTCTAGTAAGAAGCTTGATCTGTCTCAGGAAAATCCCTTCCTTGATAATTTACTATTTTGATATATATGAAAAGCAGCATAGAACATAGCCTCAATCCTTAGAGACTCATGCCTTCAGGGCTGCAGGTAAAGGAAAGAGTACTCAGGGAGGAACTGGAGAGAGAAGCAAGCTAACAGCTGAGCACCCTGGTTCCAGAGCAGTCCCTGGTGTTATTTTTGCCATGATTACCAGCACTATGGTAGCATTCATAGGTTCAGCTGTGTGTGGAACTGTAACTACACACAGCAGGTGTCCACTGGCAAGCATCCTTCAGCAATGTGGCCCTGCTGCTGGATAAACACATGAAAATCCAGCTTATGGATTTTCAGAGACAGGTAATGGGGGCCAGGTCCTTCGGTGGTGCTGAGGTGAGTAAGTCCCTCTATGAGTCCCTTCCTCTGGGCCCTTTGCAGCCAGAAGGCATTTCTGAAGGAGCACTGTTCATACAAGGCCCCATACACTCCAGACCTCACTTTGATAAGGCATCTGTGCATGATGGTTAAATAGCTAAAAATAAAGCACTCTGTAATGAGGAAACTATAATATGCAAGCAGCTACCACACAGCCTGCCATACACGCTGTGCGATTCAGTCGTTGGGACAAGGCAAGCTCCCCCAATGGTATTTCAGTCAGCTGCACCAGCATGCAGGTACCCGCCGGGACATCAACACCACACCCAGCCCTGGGGTGCTTGGTGCCCTGTAAAAATGGAGCAAAGAGCTTGCGGATGAAGCAAAGAGCCAAACTGAGATTACAAAAGACACCAGAGGTGCAAGCAAACCTGAAATAATGCAGTAGCGTTGCAAACAGGGACCCAGAATCCCCCAGCCAAATTGCTCACTGGGTGGTGATGGAGCCAAGCTCCTGCAGGGGAGGCAGAGCCCCTACAGCAGGGTCTGAGAGCATGCAGCCCTTCTGCCAGTGCCAGCACATGTGATGAGCTTTACATGCAGTGAGCTGTGATTGCAACACAATGACTTGCAGTGTACTAAAATTAAGCGAGTAGGTTAAAGTATTTTCTGAATCAGGTCCTAACATGACACAAGATGCAAAGTCAGTCTAGTAGAGGAAGGGAAGGGGGTAGAGGAGAAAGGGAGCACGTGTCAGGATGTGCTGCAAAATAAACCCACAGTGCTCCCGACTTGATGATTACCGATCTGGGGTTTTTTTTCAGACATATCAGATAAAGGAGGTAAATGCCAGAAGCCCAGGAATACCGAGAGCCCACCACAGGCCCACAGGATAACCAATCTGCTGTCTGGTTCTCATGCATCTGCAACCTCTTTCTCACTTCAGCATGTGGTGCGCAGCAATGTCTCGTGGTGGCAGGGCCCCGCAGGCTTTGTGTTACGTTGGTACAACACAACCTGGAAGCCTGCGTGTGCGCTTCTGTCTTGCTTGCAGAGACTGCCAAGGCAAGCACAGGGTGCCTGCATCCCCCTGCTCCCCGTCTTGCTGCCTGCCTGTAAAATTTTCCAGTGGTTCAGCACATCTTCTGTTGTTTATCCTGCTGACCTTTGTACAAAAATGCAGCTTCTGTGTCTTGCAGTAAAGCAGACGCTTGCACAGATCTGACAGGTAGCTCTCCAGCTCCTGGAGCAGCTTTGGGTGCTAACAGAGTGCTAAACAGCCTTGAGCATGCCTTGTGCAAGCGAGTAACTGGCCGCAGGGGGGCTTTTTTGTGGATGTGTGAGTTTTAGTCGACACTAAATGCAGATCACCTCATGCAGATGCCCCGGAGGGGTTGTAGCAGACGTGCAGTGGCCCTTCACAGCCCCTTTCGTTATGTGTTAATGAGTTACCATGACCCTGGTTTCCAGGTCTCTGTTCAGTTCACACCAGTGCCACTCAGGCAGCATAATTTGTAGACCTCCACCAATAGGAGCAGCGCCTGAAGAAGCTGGCCCTTTCTCTACCACAAATACTTACTTGTTTTTATAGCCCAGAGATCAAGCCTTCTTCCATCCTAGTATGAAGATGAAAAGTACCCACTGTCTTCTTTTTCCTACTCTTGCCTCTGGCCTCTCCAGCATCAACCTAGGGAACTACAGGCTGGTCATCTCGCCTTTGTGCCTGGCAAGATCATGGAGCAGATCCTCCTAGAAACTGTGCTAAGGGACATGGAAAATAGGAGGTGAATGGTGACAGCCAATGTGGCTTCACTAAGGGAAAATCATGCCTGACAAATTTGATGGCTTTCTACAATGGGGTTAAAGTGTCAGTTGATTAGGGAAGAGCAGCTGACGTCAACTACCTAGACTTTTGCAAAGCATTTGATCCTGTCCCAGACGACATCCTTGTCTTTAAACTGGAGAGGCATGGATTTGATGGATGGACCAGCCAGTGGATAAGGAATTGGCTGGCTGGTCGCATTCAAAGAGCTGCAGTCAGTGGCTTGATGTCCAAATGGAGACCAGTGATGAGTGGTGTCCCTCAGGTGTTGGGACCATCACTGTTCAACATCTTTGTTGGTGATATGGCCAGTGGAATTGAGTGAGCCCTCAGCAAGTTTGCTGATGACACCAAGCTGTGTGGTTTGGTTGATACACTGGAGGGAAGGAATGCCATCCAGAGGGACCTTGACACGCTTGAGAGGTGGCCAATGCCAACCTCATGAAGTTCAACCAAGCCAAGTGCAAGGTCCTACACCTGGGTCAGGGCAATCTCAAGCTCAAATACAGGCCTGGTCCCAAACTTAACTGCATGAACAAGATGGGGATAGAGACCCTGGCCAACACCTGCTGCCACCCTGCTGTGTCTGGCAGATGCTGGAGAGGTTGGGGAGGAGGAAAGACACCGTATCGTTCAGCACCCTTTCCACGATGAAATAGGATTGCAAGATCCTACGTCAGATGAAGCTGTTGCTAATGTAAGCTGTATCTGGGGCTGCCGTAATGAAAACTGCACTGAACACCGAGCTTCTGGTGCCACCGAAGCACTCTGTCTTCCCCAAACTTCCTGGGAAGTGTTTTGAACTTTATTTTTTAAAGTGCAATTAATCACAGAGCAGAGCTTGAAATCAGTCCAAGTGCAATAAAAACTCCCAAGCAGAGCCTGCTCAGCCCAGCGAGCATTGTTTGCCAAGGCCTGACTTCAGGCATCAGGAAACTTCCAGATGTGTTAACTTTGCAGCTCCTGGCTCCTGCAGGAATCTTAACTGCTACCATCTGTACAGGGGAAAGGCTTTGGAAAAGCAGCCCTCCCTCTCCTTCTGCTTACGTTCCTCTGAGTACCAAGAGTTATTACCCCATGGCCTCTGCAGTTTCTGCTAGCTTCACCCACATCAACTAAAGACTGCACCCAGCAGAAGTGTCATCATTTTATGCTTCCATCCTTTGTCAAGGAACATCTTGGTGGACCCCCTCCATTGGTCAGAGGACAGGCCCCCTCCATCTGCTCCTGTTCTGCATGTGGTTTACAATACACTACAGGAAGGCATTTTCTCACGCTATTAAGTTTTCACTAGATGTGAAGGGGGATCAGGAATGCCTTGGATGGTGTAAAAAATCCCTGCTCGGTTTGGTTATTAGGATCTAGTGGCAGCAGCAGGCAAAATTACAGCCTCCATGAAATGTAAGTCTGCTGCTCTGCCACAGGCAAGGGGTGCACACTGTGCCCCTTCCGCGTACATTTGGACACCTCCTGGGCCAGCCCCAGAGCCTCTTTAGTTAATCCTCAGACCTTTAATCACAGAAGTAATGTGTACCTGTGTAAGCTCCCCTGTTTGTGCCATGAGCCTGTGTGTCAGGCAGCTTTGGGGCTGGAAGGCTCCAGAATGGCACTTCCAGGTTAGCTGCTGCCCTGGGGAAGTTCTTCCCTCAATCTGCCTTTTTTTTCCAAGAAGAGGTTGCTGTTTGCTTCATGTTTGTCACCATTTTCTCTTCCTGAAGTAACAGCTTTAAGCAGAAGCTCCATAGACAGTTTTAATCATCCTAATCACACTTCACACTTGTAAAGCACTCTGTGCATTGAAAGCTCCTCACAAACATAAATTAATTGGCCTTTTCAACACCCAGAGGGTGGAGGTGAGCAAAGTCCGTTTTGCAGATGGGGAGACTGAACGCAAAAGAGGTTCATTGCTTCACTCAGGGCCACACAAGGGGTTAGTAGCACAGCTGGGATCAGAAAACTCTGGCTCCTGAACTGTGCTCAAACCACCAAACCTCATGGCAAACGGGAAGGACTGGGTCCAAACCAAAAGCAAGCAGTGCCCAGGACTATAAATAATTTCATCTGACTCAGCTTTTATGAAACTTATGCAAAATACAGAAAAGGCTGCTGTCTTCCTGGGGTTTATGACTGTGTTTCCTTCAGAAACCCTGCAGACCAGTCACCTCCACAGTACCCATACGAGTCCTGGAAATGGAAAACCAGTGAAGCCATTTGTGACAGCAGAGACCTTGTCTATGGTCAGAGCTCGGGGGCTATCACAACAAAACCAATAATGAAGTACAGCTGCACAAAAGCAAACCTACACACAAGGCCTTGAAAATAGCAGAGCAGTGAATGAAAAAGCAGGAGGAGCAGCGGAGAAAAGAAAGGAGAAGCCCAGCAAGAGGAACTTCGGTAATCCAGGCTTTGCTGACAGAAGCTGAAAGAAGGTACTGGTTTCCTGACTGGTACCAATATGACTAGGTATGTTTGTATCCAAATACAAAGTTGAACCTGCGTGTTCAAGATGTAACTTTGCCTGCCTCATGCTCCTGGCTGGGAATAAACCAAACAGCATGAGGCTATATGATTTAAAGAGATGATCACACTTCCCCGTATTTTGCCTTAACACCCTGCAGCTCCAAAACACTTCCCCTTGTGGGGGTTCAACTTCTTGCCCTGGTGCTTGGAGGAGGGGGAATGTGACTTGGCCATAGATGCACCGAGGAGCTCCAGTTATCCTGCCAGCATATCAGACCTGCAGCCCTCAGGCTGTACATGCCCCAGGGAGATGTCTTCTGATAGTAGGGATGTTTCCATAAACACTGTGCCAAAGCATAATCAGGATGCAGAAACATCCGAGTTACTCATCCTGGCTTAAACCCCACAGGATGTCTCAAGTGAAGTGTAGGCTGAAATACAGGCTTAAACTATAGGTTTGGGGATTCTGGCATTAGGTTACTGGCAACAGAGATCCAACATGAAATGACCAAGTAGATAACCCCAAATGACAACAGAAAAACTACCAGTTGGAGTTGTCTGTTCCCAAAGGGTTTTTGCATCAGTAGTGGCAGACCATGACTAGGCTTTATTATGACAGCAACAGGCCAGAGAAATTATGGTCATAGGGGGAACAACACCTATTTTTATTTTTCCCATCTGTGGGGTTTTTCTCAGCTCTTTATGAAATTTTGAAATCAAGAAGTTTGTATTCTCCATTTTCCTACCAGTACAGCTTCTGAGAACAGTCCCCAGATGGGAGCACTGGAAATGAGATGTGAAATGAGACTTCAGATTTCACATTACAATTAGTAATTATGAAGGGCAGTTAGCTCACCCTCTCCACTTTCTATGTAGTACAAATTCACTCCCTCCAATTTTCCATGCTTTCAGTGCTATTTGCTTAACCTGATGGAACAGGTCTTTTACTAGGAGGTTAAATGTTGTAGTGTGATTTATCAGGAAGCTGATAAAATATATTTAAGGAACATAAATATGTCTAAACCCATTAATTTAAGCAAGGATTTTAGTATCCATTCTATATAGAAGGTTGCAAGAGATTTATCTGAGCAGCCATTCTAATGCACATTAATAGTTGGTGTAATAATGGAAATGAGAAGGAAACTGGAAGACAGCACCTGTGACAGTTGTGACAGTTGAAATAATTCGGCATCACACATTAAGGCTGAGCAAAGGGAAAGGAAACAAAGAAGTCAGGAAGATGATGCAGCAGAAGAAAAGAAAGATCTGTTGTTGCCTCAGAATCGGATAGTTTCTGTCATCTTTGCCATTTCTTAGCTCATTACCCTTAGAACAAACTCCAGCTGTACCGCGCTGGCTTTGCAGAGTCAGCCATAGCTATTTCATGAGGTACTTCTCATCAGGTCTTTCACTAAAAATGAAATCAAGACCAAGTGGTTCAACTGACTTCATGTGATAGCTCTGTAAACTGCTGGCAGTTTGCTGTCTGGGTTTGGAAGCCGTCACCCTCAGACACTTCCCTGGTTGGAAGGTTTTCCTCACTTATTTGCCTATTTTCTTACATTCTTGCTTTGTTTCCGCCCATACGTCCAGCAGTATAACAGACACCAGCTCCTCCACAGTTGCACAGACTGCTGTCCCAAGTGGTCTCATTAATATCTGCATAGAGTAGGCAGGATTATTATTTTTTGAATGCTTTCTAGTGCTGGTTTTATTTACAGCGCTCCTTATTTCAGGGATTGTTTGTAATTCCTTGTAACTGATAGTGCTACAGATGTACCACAGACGTGACGGCAGCTGGAGAATACAATGTGAGAACTCAAACTCTTCAAAGCTTCTGCAGTAATCCAGGAAAATAATATTCATTCTTCTCCCATCCCATTTAAATATGCACATGTGGACCACTATGGCCAGATGGCAGCCCTTTACAATGCTTATTTCTGCAGGTCTTCAATGTACTTCAGAGGATATTTTCCTTAGGATCCACATCAAATGGTGTTTGCTGGACTACACATGCTCAGCTGGCCTCATTCACTCTGATCAGATGTATGAGGTATGTTTCAATCTTTTGTTCATGAGCAAAAGTAAGTAAAAAAGAAGAGTACATCCCAGCTTATTGCTGCATCCTGCAAAGGCCTGTGCTCTGCTTTGCGCTACGGTTTGTTTTGGCAGACGAGGATGTGCAGATCTGGCTGTGGGTGTCATTTCCAAACATGTTTGCTCTTAAAAAGATCAGCATTTGATTCATTCCTATCCTGAAGTTAGCTTCCCAGTATCTTTTTAGAAGTGGGAGTGAAATAAAAATGTGACCCAAGCATCACGGTGTCTTGAATAAATTTGGCCTTACGGCCAAGCTTCAGGACCTGTCCCTGCCTGCAGGAGGTCAAACCAAGTGGCATACATAAAAGACCTCATTCTCTCTAGGTACCAGGCCCCATCCCCCAAAACAGGGGCCAAGCTTAGAAAGACTTCAGTTATCTCTATTTCAGAGGTCAATTCCTGTGAATTATCGAGCAATTCAATGGCTCAGACAGCCTAAGTCAGTGCTAGAGGCCCACATGCCCAAGGTACCTGAGCAAAGAGAATTTCATCTGCTTAGCCACTGCTCAGTGTGAGATGACAGGCACTGTGCTACTGCCTAAGTTTTTTTTCATTAAGGTCTGTCATCTATGTGTATTTGTTTGCCCAAAGCAACAGGGTACTCAGGCTACACCTAGTTCACCCAGGCTTTATCATGGACTCACGGCATCCTTCCCCAGTAAATGTAAATGAGGGGATGCTGGTGGAATAGGGAAGAGGAGGAGAGACACACAAAGTTAAATAGGTTGACAAGTGCTGAAGATCCAGACAGAAGTAAACAAGAGAGCTTAACTCTGTAACCTAGAACTCTACTTTTATAGCACAAATAAATAATAACAGGAAGCATAATAAAAGTTGTGAGCAGGACAATGGTTTTGATTCATGCAAACATCCTCAGGATGCATATATATATATATATATATACACATACACACACACTTAAGCTTGCAGGTACAAAGGCTGCATAGACGCATGTCTCGATAGTTGTCATATGCACTTTCCTTTCAAGAATCTGAAGGATTTTGTAGACATCAGTGAACTGCCAGAGCAAACAAACACTGAACTTGCAGCTCAGATGGGGAAATCCTGACCCTGCTCTGAGCAGAGATGTTGGACCAGATGGTTTCCAGAGGTCCCTTCCAGCCCCAGTGATTCTGTGAAATGGCCTGAAACAGCACAGGAAATCTGGGGTAGAATCAGATCCCTTGACTTAATTTAAGCTTCATGTGTTTGATGGAGCCTCTCACATATTGCAAGGGATTGCTTTAAGGGCAGATTGAAGACCATAGAGCTCATCAGCGCATATTGTAGCCCTTTACAGTTAAGTCTGCATTTGCTAGCATGTCTCTTATTGCAGCAGTGGCTTGCTACCTTAGATATACAACATCTGTACAGTCCTCCCATTACTATGCAGAAAGTACTGCACCTTCCCAACAGAAGATCAAACCCTGAATTTGTTCTTGACTGCATTTTCTGGAACAGCTGAAGAAAAGTACATGTCTGAATAGTGCTCCCCTAAATATCAGAAATAAAATACTGCTCATGTGGAAGGGTCCAAGTCCTGTAATGATGTACAGAGCAGAGTTTCCCAGAAGCCAGAAATCCACACAGTATCTCTGAATACTGAATTCTGCATGTGTTCCTCTGTCACTTGACATGCACTAATTGTAAATTGATGCATACGACATGCAGAGAACAACCTACTGACTTTGTGCCTGAGGGGATTCATGTGTGGTACATACTCTGGAAAAATGCAATATCTAATGCTCATTAGTGCACAGGAATGTGGGTTGAAGTTAGAATCTGATGCGTGTTAAGCCTGACCAATCAATTTGTGATGTGTAGACAGAGAGAGGCTAAATCTGTATGAGTAAATAAACAGTTCCAGGAATATTTTGTTGTGAAGCTGTTTGAATGGTCTCTGGCATGGCTTTGGCCAGGTTCATAACTCAGGAGTCAGTATGGGACAAGGACCATTCCCAGCAAGCAGTCTGATTATGACACTGTGCATTAGTGGCTACTAGGGGTCAGTAGTATGGATGTGCACTACTTCTTGCTTTTGGCCTTGTGGCATTGACAGGTCCTAGGCATTTAGTAGCTTAATATATATAACTAAATTTACATGGTCTAATTTATTTGCATAGAAGTAGAATGAGCCATGGCCTACATCAGCATATGTGGTAGATGAGTCAGTCTTCTGAGGGGTGAACCACCAGGTTGGCTGGACAACATTTCAGGTGATATCAAAATGTACATCCTCTGCTGAGCTTGTGACACCGTTTTATAAAGGTAACAATCTTTGGTTTTGTAAAGGTAAAATATCTAGAGGCATTGGGATGAGTCTTGAGCTCGTTTCTTGCTTTGAGTTCCTTTGCTTACATTTAGTCCTACATTCCACAGGGTTACCTGAGACAGTGGATGCTGGTGAAACATCAGCAAGTTGGTCCCATCTCCATCTTCATCACACACCACAGGTGATAGTATCTGTGCTAAAGAAGCTTGTGATTTTTGCACTGAGCATGCATCAATGCCACTAGAAACTAGTACCCTGCTAAATAAACAGAGCCTGAAGCAACCACAGGAACATATCCTCTGCTCACTGATGAGGGGTAATGGCTCACTGCGTATCAGCCCTGCTCTGGAGCCCTCCAGCTTGCCTCACTGAGGATTGCAGGACCACTAAGACTCCATGTGCACACATACACCTCCAGAGCTTGTCATACATGGATGCATTCTATGTTTTTCTTTTCTTTTCTCATTTGTGCCTTCCTTTTTCCTAAATCCTCTACTGCTGCACTTGGTCTCTGCTTTTCCTTTTTAACCAAAACCTCAGCTTCTCAAGGACTGCCACAAGTACATTTGATGTTGGGTTTTTTTCACCAACTCCCATCACCATAATCTACTTTATCAAAACAAATGTGATTATATTGTATTTTAAAAATAGAATTTGGTCCTCAGCATTTTTAAGCCAGTAAATGCACTAGGGTTTTGAGGGACTTAATAATTGTCCATCCCATACTTTCTTCTTGTCCTCCTTTCCAGAAAATGAATGCCATTTTAATCCAAGTTTCCTAATATTTAGAATTCCGAGGGAATATAAATTGCCATGGTTTCATAATAATGCCAGAGTTCCTTGTCATTACCTTCCTTCTCTACCTTGAAGATGAGTCCAAACCAAAACCCCCGGAGACCACTATCCTGTACCACCCTAATACAAGGTCAGAGAAAGCCTGAGCATCTTGTGCAGAATGGGTTTAGCCTCCCTGCTCTTTAGTGGTCTTCACAGGGCTTCTTTGGATCTCTTCTTGGTCTTGGTTATGAAAAATACCTTGAGGAAGATAGTAAGAAGAGCTAGTAAGAAGACAGGATAGTTGGAAATGTACCTTTAGGTACAGTGGGTCAAAGTGATTTAGCCCTCTTTGCTCCACACTGAACTTTTAGGTAGGTTACACAGTTAAAAATCCCTGCGTCCTGTATATGATTTGCTTTGTTGCTCACAAATTACTTATTGAGTAAAATTTATTTGAAATGCTAGTTTCCATGATAAGCAGAGTGACAGAATTCAAAAACAACTGTACTGTTGTTTACAAGTGTTTTTCCATTAAGATCAGTTGAACTGAAAATTACCAAACCAAAATAACAGAGTAAAGAGGTGAAATATAAGGGAGAAAAGTGAGTGGAAAAATTAACCCCTGAGAAAAGAAAAATCCCACTATAAAATAGGCATCAGGTGTCAGTCTGCTCTGCTACATCAGCTTTGAGCTAGTATAGCCTTGCAATTGTAAAGGGGGAAGCACTGTGGCCAGAGCATCATCACAACAGAGCATTTCTATCTGGAAATGGCCAGCTACAACAGCAAAGTCCTTCCCGTGTCTCAGTAATGGGCAAGATCTGGAATGAGAGTCACACATCTGAAACCTATATTGGGAATAAAATGATACTGAGCACACAACTCAACAGACCGCTTCTTAGGACTTGGATGGAAGAAGAATTTCCCATTTAGGAATGCTGACATCAAGATTTTTATTCTGATGCCATCTATTTCCTTCTGAGGCTGCTCAATCTTCACCTTTTTTTCAAAGTCTAGAAAAATCATTCTCAACATGGCAAAGCTTCCTTCTTCAGTTGGGTGTTTGAAAAGATATAAGGCCTTGATTTGCTTCTAGTTGAATCCATGAGAAAAAAATAACACATTGATTCAGTAGGAATGGAGTTAGACTGGTGCGTGGAAAATTTCCCCATGTAGCTTTTAGTGAAGAGTGAATCTAGTTAATAATAATCGCTTTTCTCTTTTGGTGCAATAATGTACTCAGGAGAAATAATTGCTACCCATTTTAACAGTTGTAACTGAGGTATGTTCAGTCCTAGGTCAAGTGGCACTAGATCAGCAGCTATTTTCCTTTGTACTCCAAATGGCAGCCCAGAAACCCCTTGTACACAGGGACAGACATTCATATGCATGTAGCCCAAAATGACTTGAGCCCGTCAAGCAGCACTAGACCATGCTGTTGCATGAGATTATTCATGTTCGCCTTTCTTTTTTCTGTGCTGTTATTTTTCAGGGCTCCCTTATCGCAGTTTATTTTCCTTTGTACATTGTATATCTTGATCAGCTAAGACACTCAGGTTCAGATATCTTAGCTTTTACCGTACCTAGCTTCATAGAACCTTTTGGCGAGGCAAATCAAGCTACTTGCCTTAGTGGGTTGGCTTATTCTTGTCATAAACCTTAAGCCTAGTGTAATGTGTGTAGGGGGGTTAGTTGGACAAACCAGCTGGGAACATGAAGGGTGAGAGAGGGATGCCACTGAAGAGAGTATTTAATCCACCATTCATAGGAAAAAAGCTCTCCAAGAGTGAGCTATAGAGTGAGTGAATTGCCCGGGCAAGATACACAGATGCCAAAGGTCGTACATCAAGAATGATACTCTTTTTATGAAACCCATTTAAGGGGGGTTCTATATATCCTAAATTTTATTTTTCCTGAGACACAGGAAAATTCCCTTAGGCTTCCAACATCAGCTGCTCTCTGCTATGCTGCCATGTGTTACGTAAAATAACTAGAATTCCTTTTTTCTCTTTCCCCAGTGGCTTTCCTGTGTTTCAGCTTTGGTTAGCTCTGGTTAATTTTGTCTTTTTGGCTTTCTTTTATGATGCCTTTTACTTGTTAAATAAATAAAATATTGAAAATAGCATAAAAGGATTTATCTTTGTATATAGAATCATAGAATCATAGAATAGTCAGGGTTGGAAAGGACCTTAAGATCATCTAGTTCCAACCCCCCTGCCAGGGGCAGGGACACCCCACACTAAACCATGCCACCCAAGGCTCTGTCCAACCTGGCCTCGAACACTGCCAGGGATGGAGCATTCACAACTTCCCTGGGCAACCCATTCCAATGCCTCACCACCCTTACAGTAAAGAATTTCTTCCTCATATCCAATCTGAACTTTCCCTCTTTAAGTTTGAACCCGTTACCCCTTGTCCTCTCACTACAGTCCCTCATGAAGAGTCCCTCCCCAGCATCCCTATAGGCCCCCTTCAGATATTGGAAGGCTACTATGAGGTCTCCACGCAGCCTTCTTTTCTCCACGCTGAACAGCCCCAACTTTCTCAGCCTATCTTCATATGGGAGGTGCTCCAGTCCCCTGATCATCCTCATGGCCCTCCTCTGGACTTCTTCCAACAGTTCCATGTCCTTTTGATGTTGAGGACACCAGAACTGCACACAATACTCCAAGGGAGGTCTCACGAGAGCAGAGTAGAGGGGCAGGATCACCTCCCTCGACCTGCTGGTCACGCTCGTTTTGATGCAGCCCAGGATACGGTTGGCTTTCTGGGCTGCAAGTGCACACTGCCGGCTCATGTTTATTTTCTCAACAACCAACACCCCCAAGTCCTTCTCCGCAGGGCTGCTCTGAATCTCTTCTCTGCCCAGCCTGTAGCTGTGCCTGGGATTGCTCTGATCCAGGTGTAGGACCTGGCACTTGGCATGGTTAAACTTCATCAGGTTGGCATCAGCCCACCTCTCAAGCGTGTCAAGGTCCCTCTGGATGGTATTCCTTCCCTCCAGCATATCAGCTGAACCACACAGCTTGGTGTCATCGGCAAACTTGCTGAGGGGACACTCAATCCCACTGTCCATGTCACCGACAAAGATGTTGAACAAGACCGGTCCCAACACCGACCCCTGAGGGATATATATATATATAAAATATACATCAAATCTGTCTATATTAGCTATTAGAGAAATACACTTTGCTTTGTTTTCTAGTTGCTGATTTAAATCACAATATATTCCAAACTGTATGTGGCATTTATGCTGGGGATTTTAGCAAGTCCACTCTGGTGGGACAGTGATATACTACAGATCTGAATCCAGATTCAGATTTTAAAACATCTTTGAAATGCAGATATGATTGAATTAAGGGTTTCAATTTAGAATTTTCATCTCTTTAAGATCCAACACCCAAATTATTGTGCCAGAAACTAAATATCGATAACATTCATATTGCCAGTACTTACCAGGGTACACCAGAGATTGCTTTGAAGTATTTGAAGACTTGTTAGGTTGACATGGATTTTGAAAAGATGTGAATACACTGTCAAATAGACTGCACGGATGTATTGTTTTTATATTTTAGTTATATTCTTAAAACAGGAACGTTTTTTTTTTTTGTGACCCTCAGATAAGATTTTAGGGTAAAGCCACTGCACATCTTCCTGTGCAGCCAATGCATTCACAGTTTCTTTAAATTGAAGAAATATTCACTATACATGTTGAAAACTCAATTTATATCTGACCAAAAGGGTTTTACAGAAAAATTACTTTTCCGCAGGTTTTCAGAAGGCTGTATTAAACTCAAGATTCAACAGTCTATATTGCCCTCAGAAGACCACAAACGCCCTGATGTGATGTCTATCCCTGTAGCTCACCTTTCCCCTGGGAGTCTGTGCAGCTCCCTGTGTTCCCTTAGCTGATGGAAATGATTCTGGAGTCTGCAAACTCTATGTCACAAATGCCACTTTATAAATGTAAGGGGAGAGGAAGCTTTGCTATCTTTTAGCCTCAATTTTGAACTAGCTTACAAAGAGGAGGGAAAATTTGATGGCATGAGACCAGCCACAGGGAATTACTGATCCTCTGGTTTTAAAAGAAGGGGCAGTGAGAGAACAGGTATTCACTGCCTGGTGCAAACTAGTTCTTCAGATGTGAACTTCTGTGGAGGAACTGGGAGAGAAGCAGTTGTGGATCACGCATCTTGGAGCTGATCAAGGAGAAGCAGAGAGGGAATGACAGGAACTGCTGTCATCTGGCCCTGTTGTCTCTGCTGGCCTCCAGTAGATGAGCTTGTGGAAATTGTAAGTTTTAAGGAAACAGTAAATTTTTTTTTCCTAAACCACCTGAACCTCTGTTTTTCAGTCTTTGAGATGAAAAGCCACAAACCTCATGCAAAGCCTGCCTGTCTCTATGTGTAAGCGCTAACTTGCTGTGTGCTCCTGTAGATGCGCAGTTGTGGCTCCACAAACTCACCACCTGCTCTGGATAGCTATCTGTATTTAAATGAAAGAAATGTTCTGCCTGGGAGCTGTGAGTATTCTAAGGGCCAGCAGCAATGGGCTTGTGCGCCTCCACCAAGGAGTATGAGACACAGATGGCAGATCTCCTACCACTTACATTCAGATATGTAAAATTCATCCCCTGTCTCAACCGCTTTTCTGAGCATCCTTTAAAGTCATTAGAGGTAAAATAGGAAGCTGCAGGAAACTTTTCTTCTTATCTAACTTTGGCATTTCCCTTTGAATAGGAAAAATATCTCCTCAGAGTGCTCCTTTGACACCACAGGTGGCAGAGAGAGCCGAATACCAACTTTTCATATTGAAATTTAAGTAAAGCTGATTCCACTTGGAGTCTGTGCCTGACATGTCCCAGGAGGAGTCCTAGTGAGACACAGCAAAGCTGAAAACGGGTGAACAGTGAGCTGAGCTTCAGCACAGGGGCCTCGGGGGTGTCCAAACCTGGGGATGTTGACCAGATCAGTGCCACTGTCACAGACCCAACCAAATTTACTTAAATTCATTGCCATATGCCAGACATGGGTTGAACCAAACGCCACTGAACTGACCGACAGTGAACATCTCCACTGAGAGCACATCTCTCCACTGAGATGTTCACCGTGAATCAGTAAGATTGCCCAGAGCAAAGAAGAGGTGTGTTTTAGAGGTTCCTCTGCAAGAATATCAGCATGGAGGTGAGCTCACTGTGTGGGGAATTATCCAGACTTCAGTCTTGTAGCAACATCATAGTAGACTGAAGACACTTCCCTCTCTTGTAAGAAATCATGCTTTTTTGGATCTCTTGAGGAATTTGGCCATAAATAATGGGTTTGAACCTTACACCTTGCAGGCTACTAAATATGGGGGGAAATTACAAATACACAGGGATTTTTCTAAGAAGAGGCCACATATCATGTATTTACTGAACGATTTTACAGGAATTCTCCTGTTAGGAAACTGCAGGAAAACTGTAACTAGTAAGTTACTCAAATCACAGAGGAGTGGACTGTGCCTTTTGGGGGGTTTAAAGGGAGTTTAGAGAGATCTGTATATTAGGAAATCTGAGCTGGGACAGGAAAAGAAACCTTTCTGTTACACAACAGATGCACTGAGCACTGCTCTGAGTTGCTGAAACTCTTCAGTCATGACAGCATGTTCAGTATCACCAACAGAAACAAGGGATTTATGAGTGGAATAAAAACTTAATAACTCATCCTGTCTGTCACTTTAAAATGATATATTCTTGGATTGCTTCCTCCTCCACTGACTTGCAGCCATCTTCAGGGATGGGACAAGTGCAGCTGTTCAAACAGCATGCAGCAACCCTAAACCATGCAAGGAAATGGAGAGATGTATCATTACTCTCCATCTTCAAGGAATTCTAGGAAGATACTTTGCATCCCCCAAAATACTGTGTCTTTTGTGATAAAAATATGCCAAGGTTATCTTTAATACCAAAGCATATTAGACTTGCTTTTGTTTTATGACCACCAAAGCAAGGACCCACCACTGCAAGTTGCATGGAAGGAGCAATATTTACTTTTCAGCTCAATTTCAGTAAATTGAGAACAAGCAAGTGTTTTGACTGAGAAATCATAATTTAATGGGAATACTGAAAAAAACATGTTCTCAGTTTATTTTTTTCCCTAAACTCTCTAAAAATGCTGATAAGGTGAAAGACTATGTGGAGATCTGGGTGAAACTCCTTTTGTTTATGTCTATTTCTGACTCTCCTGTTGACATATTACTTGATCACTTTCTCTGCAACCAATTCTTTTTCTTCCAAAAGAAGTTGGAATAGTCATGCCCATGTAATTATTTTCAGGGAAATATTCCCAACTTGAAGATACCTTAGGAGTATTTATCTAACCATGAAAGAAGCTGTGCTTCTAGTTGAGTTAAAGAGGCAGAACTGTGTTGAGAAGTGCACTGCAGAGGAGATCACCATGGTTATACAGATAACACTTCTAGCATTGTACTGGAAACTTCTGCAATCAATTTAGTTGAAACTCCAACAATGGCCTGGGCTGGTATGTCTTCACTGATTTGTTCAGGGTGCTGGACTGGCTCCAGAACCCTCAAAACATGAATAAAATCACAAGCAGGATGGCTTTTTTGCTGTACTGCACAACCCAGACATGTACTAGTAATACCTATTGTACATATTGCATAAGGGTATGACTCTACAACTGGGCTTTGTATCTCTCACACAGGCTCTCCAACACCGAAGCAGAGCAGCTAAGAGTGAAAAGCTATCTGAGGCTTCATGCATCTTTACTTTTGGACAATGAAGCCTCCCTCTCTGGTTGACAGATCCAGTGTTGCTCCTGGCATGGATTTAACCAGCTGTAATGTCGAGGATTTACAAAAATTCAAGCAGTGGAGTATAGCCCAAGGCTCCAGCAAGCACAGTTTAAATGGTATAATTAGGCATTTACTGAGATGTTTCTTTCTGCAAATAATATTACCTGGTTTTCACACATACTTACAGCCTTCATTACTCAAGGCATAAGGTACTATTGTAAACCCTACTGAAGTATTCAATCTACATTTAAAATGCTGGATAATAAAAGCAACAATTCAAGCATTTATTAGAAAAGCAATTCTCAGACCTTTACATGCAAACAGGAGTTGTTTGTTACTAGCCAGGTCCATCTGACCTCACCTCACATGTTCTTCAGGCACGGCCTACATGGCTGACCAGCACTCTTTCTCAATGACTTACTTCCTCACTCACACCAAGTAGTCCCAACGTAGGTTAAGGTCTGTGGGCAGTATCCTAACATACACACACATAAAATTCTCAGAGGAGTAACATGACATTTGGAAGTGGGAACTACCTGCTTTTCCTTTTTGAGCTCCCTGCAATGAGAGCTGCTTACTAATCTACCAGGAGCCATAAGGTCTTGTTGTCCTTTATTCCCCTCTTACTCTGACCTTCCTACAGCTCTATAATTTCAAGATATTATATTCCTAGCTATGTAGAACCTTACTTTCTGAGAGACAAAAATCTGGGTACTCTCTCTCTGTAAGTGTGACTTGCAGCAGGATAAAACCTTAGAGGAGTTCTACTCTTCCTGATTAAATCCTCTTAATTCTTCTAATTCTTGAGGTCAGGAAAATATATCAGGAAATTATATAACACAAACAAAACATGGTTTAAATGAGAAATCTAGATTGAACAAATCTCTTTCCTGTTAGGATGCTCATGATGAAAACTGCAAACAGCTGTCAAGGGCAGCCCTGCATCCAGAGCACAGCTTTCTTTCCTGGCCTGAGTACACTGCTTCTGAAAAATAGTTCTCCTGCAGCCTCACAAAAGATGCTGAATCTGAAGTAAGAAGGAAAAAACTGCTATATAAATGTGCTACTTCATTTTTAAAACTGTTGCTGGTAGATATTTCTACAAGGAACTGCAGTTAAGGTGGAAGTCAAAAGAAACCACCCTGTGGACCATAAGCATTTTTCACAGAGAACAAACATCCATTAGAATAATCTCCCCAGGGAAGTGGTGGACTTTCCAGCATTGGACACTTATAAGATGTGTCTGGACAGGGCACTGGGACATCTAGTCTAAGTCATGCTTTGCCAAGAAACATTGGACCAGATGATCCCTGAGGTCCCTTCCGACATGGTATTCTATGATTCCATTCTAACATTCATTTTCACTTCTGTCATCGGGGGTACAAGAAGTAAATCACTTTGGCTTTGAGCTACAATATTTTCCAGTACCCACCACTTATATATATATATATACACACATAAAAGTGGATGCTTAGGCTAGCACATTGTCTTCATTTTCTTCAGGGCTACTTTCAAACAAACCTTTGAGAAACACCACAAGGCCAAAGGCTGGGTAGCTGTGGCTGCACACTGCTGGTGGGTGTCCGGGCACTGCCCCACCCCTGGCCAGGGTAACTAGCCCTGTTTGGTACCTGGCCCCTTTGGAGCAGCCGCAGGATATTTATAACTTGTGACTAACGCACCCCAGTTTCCCACCTCTGTGCAATGTATACTGCTCTCTGTATCTGCATAATATGTAAGTCAAGAATAAGTTATTCGCAGTTATTGTGGCAGCTGAAAAATGCTAGAAAGGAAATCTAAGTTATTTCAATTCTTTCTGTGTGATTTGTTCAGCTTCAGAAAGGAGAGAAACATGCAGTGACAAGTCTAACCGTGAATGGTTTCAGGGAGGGTGAATCTGTGGGTGTAACTATGTCATTCAGTGCACCCAAGTTCACAAAACAGGCCTGTGAGCTGCCTGAGAAAAAGGCACGAGGAGAGAAAGAGATAAGGGAAGAAAGACAGACAAAGAGGGAAGACAGACAAAGGAAGAAAAGGAAGAAAGGGAAGAAAGGGAGAAAGGGGGAAAGGAAGTTAAAGAAAAGGGAAAAGGGAAGGAAAAGAGAAGGGAACAGAAGGGAAAAGGAAAGAAAAGAGAAAAGAGAAAATCGAAGAAAATAGAAAAAAAGAAAATAGAAGAACAGAGAAGAGAAAAGAAAAGAAAAGTAAAGAAAAGAAAAGAAAAGAAAAAAAGAAAAGAAAAAAGAAAAGAAAAAAGAAAAGAAAGGAAAAGAAAGAAAATATAAAAAATATAAAATATAAAAATTGCACAAAAAGAAAAGGGCAGAGGGAGGGAAGTCTGTATGTCTTGTTTATAAATTATGACTTTCCACTTGGGTTAATTTTCATCACTGAGTCAAAATATGACATTTAACATTAAAAATGTGCTTAGGAAGTTAAACATTGCAAATACCATAATGATGGAAATATAATCATAGACAGCAGTAAACTGAAATGGCTCAAGGGCAAGCAGACCTGCTCTGCAGACTAGCACCAAACAACACTCTGCCCCCAAAAACCAAGAAACAATATCAAGACAAATGAGTATCTCTGAACAACTTTTGCTCTTAAACTGTTCAAATCCATATCTGACTTCTGCTGGCCAGGTTTCTTTGTTCTCTTTACATGATACATCTACAGAACACCACACACCGGCTTCCCAGGCATGCCTGTGGCTCGTAGGTGATACTCGGCATATGGCTATTTTGATTCCTTTCTCAGTGGAGGAATTACACCAAGTTTTTAAGCAACTGAGGAATCCAACCACTATTTCTAACTGTTTTCAAACCATGAGTTGACACAACTACTTTGGAAGATAGAATTTGGTGGACTGAGATATATAACTGGTCTCTCAACAAATACCCAGGCAATGTGGCCTCATTTCAGTCACCTGTGTGGGAACTCCCTGGGTCAGGTTTCCCACGGGCTAACACACCCTACTGCCACCCAGCCACTGGGACAGCTACGACTGCACTGACAGGAGAAAAGCGTCCTTTGCTTATAGATTACTGTTATTAACAGTTATTAACACAGATTTTCATGTTTGTGTTCTTGCTGTGTTTAAATAAAACAGGCTTGACTTTACTTGTTGGTTTTGAACTTTTAGAAAGTGCAAGAGAACGTGCCTGCATGGAAACATGCTGGACAGGCCATCAGAGAGGGATGAGTTCTCCTCTTTGACTGCAAACTGCATCTGAAATGCAATTTTACAAGTAGCTGATTAGTATAATACATCACTGAGAGTCATTTGCATACTGGGTGTGCTACAGGGACCTGGCACAGCACAAATAAACCATGGTGAGATTCATAGTGCAGAGGCACAAGTCTCCACAAACATCCTAACCTTGTCCTCAGTCTTCACTAAGAGCCATTGCCTCATGGGGCTTGGAGAAACGTCCCTCCTCCGAAGTGCTGTGAGGTGCATCCCAGTTCTTTGGGTATAATAACCATATAATTTGATGTGGGCATCTGACAATGACAGCTACATGAACAGTAATCCCAGGTAGTCTCTAAAAGTAGAGTCAGACACAAATTGTAGCATTCCTCAGAATTACCAACTTCTGTTTAATGGCAGAGTTTGTGAGCTCTTGCAATATAATATAAAGTGTATTGTGCAGGGAAATCAACAGACTTACATGAGCTTAAATGTACTTTCTTCTTTCAGGCATCAATATGTATTGTGGTTGGGTTTACACTGTAATCCTTGGCTAGCCACAAAAACCTGTAGACTTTTAGATGCTTGTCCCTTGTTAATGAGCCACAAGACTCATTTCTTGGTGTTATGACATTACTGTGACCTCATATGTACATTCAAAAAAACACAAGCAGAAAATATCAGCACAAGTCAAATCCTGAAATCCTTTTCTGAGCAGAAACTCCCATCAGAATCAGTAAGACGAAGGACGTAAGGATCACTCACATAAAAGTTTCAGGGCTATTCTTTCAATATACATATCTAAAATTACCTGTTAAAATGCATCAGATCAGTTTGCTTTCTGTCTTTTCCTGCCAGCATGAAAAATGCCTTGATGATTGCACAATCAGAGTCCTTCAAAGAATAGCTCTGATTTGACTTAAAAACCTTTGTAATGCTGGCTTTGCCATATAGACTACACTTGCCTTTGGGATGAATTAGATACTTTCTGCTTGTCACTCCGAAATCCATGCAGCAGTTCTCAAATTTTAACAAGCAGAAAATCTTTGTTGGAAAGACAGGTTAGACTTGATTTATTCTTTTTTAGGATGAGAAAATACTGTCAGTAGCAGTGGGAAGGAGTAGATGTGTGTTCACTGGTTACAGCACTAACAAGATCTTGTATGTGAAGAAATGGATTAGAGCAGCATGGAATTTCACCTTTAGCAGACCTGGAAAATTTAGTTACAGGTTTATATTGGTGAAACAAATGCCATGAGCTGATCCCACTGCTATCAACTTTAAGATGAATTTTGTCATTCATTTCCTAAAGAACAATTCTTACTTATTTTCTTTATTCCATACCCAATAATCATACCTGAGCAACTCAAGGATTTAACTTTGCAACACACTCCCAGGACATTATAACACAGACAGTGCAGAAGAACTGATTTGAAAGCTGTGTTTTAGTATAGGTACTTCTTTAGGAACAGGGAATGAAGCCTACTGTGTAGATAGCCATGGAAGTTATGGGCTGCAAACTGAATTTAAGGGCAGAAACACTAGCTCCTCGTGTAAAGCAAAAGGAGATAATGTGATTCAGGGATATATGAACAAGGAAGTAGAGAGTAGGAGTGGGGATCTGATCTTATCTATCTCTACTGCTCTGGTAAGACTAATATTGGCAGAGTGCAAAAAGTTCTGGTGAACATATTTTTAATGGGAAAAGTTGGAGACAGGTCAGAGAGTGGATGAGAGAAAATGGCTCTCTAGAGAAAGCCTTGAAGGTATCTCTCTGCTTACCTTATCAAAAAGATGGAGACATGACTTGATTAAAGTGTACAACTACCACCACAAGAAGATAGTACTGTATGCAAAAGATCTCCTTCATCTGGTGGATAAAGCATAGCAGGAATAAACAGCTAGAAGCTGAAGCCAAACTCAGACTCAGGCATGCATTATTAATAGTAAGAGCAATTAATCCTGAGAACTACTTACCAAAAGTAGGGTTGGATTCTCTGCCTCTTGATGTTTTCAGATCAAGATTGAATATCTTCCTAGTAGAGATGCCCCAGGCAAACCCATAAGAAAGGAAAGTAATGTGAGACATAATAGTCCATGATATTCCATCAGACCAGTTGAATGGATGATCCTGTTGTTATTACACATTGGCTCTATCTCTGCTAATAAGTTAAAGTAAGTTAAAGGACCCAGACTCAGACTCCAGAACATGAACACCTACACTATTAAATTGTTAGGCTAGTCCCTCATGTGCAGTTGGCCTAGTCAACTAGCCCTCTCCCAGACACACATAGCACAGTCTGGGAATGAGCATAGTCCAGGGCTACAGGAAATTTGGACAGGGGCACCCTATTTTGGAGAGGAAAGCAATGTAATGGTGGAGTATGCTGACCAGACCACCCTTTGCTTGGCAAAATCAATTTTTGCGTGTATTGCTGGCAGAGGCTTGAGTTGGCTATGGCAGCACAAGGTTCAACACCAAGCAAGAGAAACGCCTGTGAATCAGATATTCCAGAACCGCCTCCGAGTAGGTGGAATGATGTTGACACTCTCACAGCTTTGATGAGCCCTAAAAGGGGAAAAGGAAGAATGTTTTGACATATTTTGAATATTCAGAAAGGGTAATTGTTTCCTGCAGTAACTGACATTCCATAGGGGTAGTGTATTCCTGCCAGTCATGTCCATACTAGATAGAGACATTGAAACAGCGCTTCCCACACAACCCTTGCAATTAGGCAACATGGAGCTTGATAACAGGGACCTTTTAAATGTCAACACAGCTTCCCATTCCAGTGCTCACCCGGTGCTCATTAGCAGCATTGAGTTAATGTGTTTTGTTACTGACAGTGATAATGTACAGGGACCCAATTGCTACCACTCAATGTCTGCTGTAATAGCAAAACAAGGAGTGCAAGTTCATTACCAGATTTAGTATCTCATCTTGGGGATCCCAGAAGGATGCTCTTCACTCTTTCCAAGTGCTGGAAGTATTTCTTGCATTCCGAATGTTAATTTGATGCTAGTCCTCAGGGATTTTATAGAGGAAAAAAACCCATATACTTTGACCAAAGTTCCAGCAGGCTCTAAACAATTTCTACAGTGAAATTGTATCTACAATGCATGTTTTCCAGCACTGTTAAACCTTCAGTACAGTAAATATTGTATGGGCTGTAAAGACAGTTGGGCAGTAGTTGCTGGTGTGCATCAGATGTCCCTAATGCATAGTTTGGTCTGTCGGGAGACATTAGAGAAAATATTGGCATTATAGAGAGCTTCTATGTAAAGACTTTCAGACTTCATTTCCATTCATAAATCAACCAACACTGAATCTTCAAAAGAAAACAAAATAGTATTAACCTTTCTTCTAGTTGAAGAAAACAAGACAGAAAGGTGCTTTTGGTTCACAAGATGTCCAGAGAAATGAAGTGCAGGTCACTATGCAGAGACCTATATGGTTTTATGTGATCTTCATACATCCAAATACACGTTTTCCTCCACACTGAGTACCAGAGTGCCAGGACTAACTTAGCAGACAGCATCTGAATGAGAGCGTTTAGCGTTAGTTCACATATCTCCACAAAACCCTCAGACCAGCCTTGTGCTCTCTATGTATTGCAATACTCTCTTGCCCAAGAAAATGGAGAAATTCTGAGTCTCTCTGAGACTCACCAAAGAGCACTACAGCAGCAGCAAGGGAAAGCAAAAAGACCGTTTTAAATTCTCTTCTTCAGGCCCAAAGTTCCTACTCTGACAACAAGGTCATCTATCTCAGATGAAGGTTTACTATTTTTGTGAAACTTGGATCACTCAACACCTGGAGGCAATTTCCTAAGCATCTGCATTTTTACAATGTGAAGTCAAGGTGGGATGAAAGGGCAAAACCCAGTCAGCTCTCAGAAAACCCGGCACTCCTGGGCTTTGCAAGTTTGCCTTAGTTGAGTAAAGTTGTCATTTGCAGAGTATTCATGGAAAGCTTGTGATTTAAGTGGAGCAACACTGTGGTTGAGATTTTCCCTTCATTATACAGAACACCCATATTTTAGAAAATTTCAGTCACATTTCAACCTGGCCTTAAAAAAATCATGCTGTCATAAAAAGTGGCTATAACACTAAAAACAGTAACACTGAGAAGCATCACTCTGAACAGAGGATACAGATACACTAGCAAAGTGCAGAGAGGCCAATGGGCTGGCCATCACTCATCCCCAGCCCAGGTCAGCTTTCACTTTCACAGCCACAGCTCAGGCAGGGTTCAGGAGCTAGACACCATTGACAGCAGGCAGTTTGGATGTGGCCGCTCAGTTTTGGGGGAGAAGGTTCCTTATCTCTGTGGCCACGAGGCATGCCACAACTCTAGACTGTGGGGCAGGAAGCAGTCCTTGAACTACTTTTTTATTCGTATCTTAAGATTCATCTTGCCACGACATGAGAGAATAAGAACAAATGAGGCTCTCAGCAGCACTTCAGACATCAGAATTTAGCAGGAGGCTGTAAGTTACTGTAAAAAAGCAAGATTCAATTTAGGACACTAAGTTGGGCTGTATACATCTAGGTGTCAACACGTGAAGCAAAGGAGCAGTTCAGTTCCTATCACCTGAGACCTTCTCAATGCCCTTCCTGGTTTCTGGACAACAGTGCAAAAGACATTGGACCTTTCCTGTGCTGTGTCATTTCTCACAGCACCACATAGAAGTCTCGTGGACCCCAGGACATGTGTCTGGGCAACCCAACTGAGCCAAATACCCTTGGGGACTGGTGACCTGAATTGCTCATTGGGCTTCACTGGCTGTACTGACAAGCTCTCTGCTGACCATGATGGTCTCATATATAAAAGGCATGGTTTGCTTGTAGACACAAGTTCAGGAGTCTTAATACGGAGCTGAAACCTACCCTGACTTCTTAAGGGATTAATTTTTAAATTCACAATAAATTTCCTGAATTTAAAAAACCAGACAAATAAAATCATATATTGATCTTAATTAAGATGATTAAAAATTTAAAATAAGAATACTATTCTTATTTCTTCTATTAAAAGCGTAGACAGGTACAAATATCAAGGGCTACCAGTGCTGATTTACACACTTTTCATTACTCTTCTTTCTGCCATTCTAAGTATTGAAACTTTGTCTATGTGAGTTTTGCATTTTTAGAGGAGGCCACGGGTGGACCACTTCTGTGGATGCAGCGCTGGTCTCTATCATCTTTTTAACATTTTTGCAGAGCACAGAAAGCAAAGGTGGTAATAAATTCCTCGGACATATCTATCATCCTACCTTTACCGCCACCTTTGCGTCACCGACATTGAGTCTTCTCAGGAAGTGGCACTGCAGTGTAAGAACTTCCAACAGAAGAAATGAAGGGACAATAGCAAGAAGAAAGAGGCTTCTCAAACAGCTGAGTAAGAGACTTTACTGGGTGTATTCAGACTTGCCAAACTGAGCCCAAACACCTGATCCATTAGGATCAGTCCATGTCCACTCAGCCTCATGATGGATATCTCGTCAGGCAGAAAAGCCTGACTCAGATCTCTTTTCCACTCTGCTGTTGATGGTCTTCTGGATCAGAGAATCATAGAATATCCCAAGTTGGAAGGGACCCATAGCTGGACCAGAGACTTACAGAATATCTTGAGTTGGTGAGGGATCCTTGGAGTATCCCTCACCTCATTTGTCATCTCATTTTTTTGGTCTTGTCTGATTACTTTTGTGACACTTTCAGCATGCACTGTTAAGCTGGGTCCATTTTTGAACTATGCCTCCTTGAAAACTGGAGCAAACCTGACTCAACCTCCCATTCAGAAACTTCGGAAGCTAAGTGACCCTCTCTCTGCATCCTGGATTAAACAGTGTTTTCCAGTCACAGTAGCAAGCTTTAGCCAAGTGTTTCAAATGAGAAAAATTTTATTAGAGGGAAGAGAGGTTAAGACACAGAAGGAAGCATTAGTCTGGGAAACCTGAACTAACAGTCAGCAAGCCCCAGCCCAGATCCTCAGCCTAGTTATTAAAGTATTAGCCTGGACCCAGCTTTCTGCTTGCAGCTATGAATGGTGCCAGAAGGACAGCTGCTGCTCTCCTCCCTGGTCACATTCCCCTTGAAGCATGCCTGTGCTCAGGATGGTTCAGTGGGGTGACTGGTCAGGCCATTTCCAGGGCTATACATCCCATGGACAATGATCCCAGACTCACTGCTGATGAATGATATCCCCATGGAACCCACAGGCTAGGCAGATATTGCCAGTTGCTGCAGACTGGTGCCTGGTAGTCTCTATGCAGCCGGTTTTGCTGTGGGTTGCTGGGGCTCATGCAGTAACACCTCTTGCTTACAGCTGGGGACCTGCTCCCCTGACAGTCATCACTCTCAGGCCACCTCCTCACCTCAAGGCCATGTGACCAGAGATCCCTTGAGAAACTGGAGGTGGCTCTTCTCCAGGCTCACCAGTGGAGCCAGTGGACTCCACACTTTTAAGAAAACCAGCCATTGTACTTACAAGCCCTCTGGATGCAACAGTTGTCTCCTATTATGGGTTTTCACTGCAACAAGGCCAAAAAATGTAAAGTTTACAGCTATGACTAATGTAAGTAACAATGATGGCTTTGATAATAAAATAATACATGATCCATGAGAGGATTATAACTCTACCAAATGTCCAAAACTGATGTAATGCAAAGAGAGGTGGGCTAAAAAAATTAGTGTAGGTAGTGAATTGGTGACCCCTTTGCAATGGAGAATGTGGTTGATGATAGCCATCTGATGCCTGAGGTGATGGATGCGTGCTCAGGTGCAGAGGGAGTCATGATACAAAAGGAGGGTAAGGAAAGGAAACACAGGGAACAGCAAGGGGGAAAAGGATGAGTAGAGCACATGATGTTACCTGGGTGGGAAAGCAGGATGGGGCAGAGAAACAGCCGACCTGAGACATGGTACAGCCGTTTCCTACCTACAGTGTTCCCTGAGTATACCCCTCTCTCTCCCTTCTCTCCTTTTAAGTCTTCACTACCCGCACACACTATGTCCATGTGACTGCAGACCAGGACACCTCTTGCCTGGACAGCCGCAATGGCACCAGTGCTAGTGATATCTAAAAGAGCCTGGAAATCTTTGTTTGTAACTGGTACCTCTCCTCCTTCTCCCTCGGCATAACTTGGCACTGATATTAGCCTCGGAGGTCCTTACATCATGAATGAATTGCATTTGGTTCAGGTTTGCCAAGTGCTATTATAATCCATATTTACATTTCCCCAGCACCTCCCCACCAGGTCCAATGATATATTCTCTCTTCTTACATGCTACAGAAACTCCCTTTGAGCAGTGCCCCATCGCTGTGAACACAGAGCAGCATGCACAGGGTTAAATGAGCTCTTCACAGCACCCACATTTTTAAAAGGTGGGCCATAGGCATTGTAGCTTTCAGCGTGTTTTCTCCCATGTGCAAGCACGGATCTGGAGCTCGCTGTGGGTGGCAGATGTGACACAGTACAAAATCTGGGCTGGTCTGACTTGGCTGAAGCTGCAGCTGAATTACAGGCACTGGTGCTGGCTCAGCCTGGGAGTGGAGAAATGTCTCTCTTGAGTATGGAGATAATGGAGTGCGAGGGAAGCTGGGAGGTGAAAGCCATGGCAGACCAACCCAACAGCCGGACCCTGTGAACACTTGTCTCCCAGTGCCCCCCAGCCAGGCTGCCTTGCTGCCAGGGGTGTGATTCATGGACATACAGTAGTCAAGAGAAACATTGAGTATTTAACATTCTCCTCACCTTCTCCTAGTAAAAAATGTGGGGTTTACTTTTACTTTTTTACTTACCTGTGCTTTCATGTTCTGTGGGCAGCTCACTCACATAACATCGTGTTCTTCAGAACAAGGAAACAACCATTGGTCTTTCACTGGAGAACAGAAGCACTGGAGCAGTGCTGAGGAAGACTTGGGAGGAGAAACAGAAGAACAAAGAGTCCTCATCACCCAGTGCTGGGACAGGCTGTCCTTGGGCCTGGGACACGCTGGCAGCCCAGAGGGTATCGGGTTGGACCAACAGTATTCCTGCAGCTGACAGAAGGAGTCGTGGGAAGGAATGGAGACTTTCCCTGTTGAAGAAGTCTGGTTCACACTAAAAAAAACCAAAACAACAACAACAGAAAATCAATCTGCTGCTGCATGCATAGCCTGGAACTGTTACAACTTGTGAGTGATCTTTGAGCAGCCCTCCTCATGGCTGCAGAGGCATCAGCTATTGTGTGTTTAGGCACGAATTAAAGGATGTCTTGCCTTTGTTTTCCCGTCGTCTGTCCTCTGTGTACCACATACAGCTGGTCTTTACCCATCCTTACTTTACAGGGAAGGAGAAAGCATCCCAGAATTCAAGTGTATTGCATCAAAGATAATGTTTTTTCAAAAACACAACACAAAAACCCTGGCCTGGGTATGTGGTGAAAGGGTCTCCCTCCCATCCTCAGGCAGAGAAGAGATTTTGGGACTTAGCAATTTGCCAGTTTGGGCTCCTGTTTCAGTGGAGCAAATTCATTAAATAAATCCTATTTAAATCTGTTTCTCTATCACCAAAAAAATCACTCTGGGCAAATCCTACCTCTCTTTCTTCCATAAATGACTGTGATGAGCTTACTCATGTGCACTAGATCTGCATCACTTAAGCTTAGCAACAAACAATGTAGTGAAATAAAATTAGCATGTTAGCCGTTTCTTTCTCAGATTCGCATTTCCTTATTTCTCTTTGTTATCTATGTAGGAGGAAAGCAAGTGAGAACTTCTTTATCCTTCCTGACTGTGAGGCAATTAATTCCTCTTTTTAATTGTGAGGATGCTTTGCCAGAAACGGTTTAACTTTTACCCAGGTTGTGTTCTGCATCTCCCACTGCTTCTCAAAAACTTTAAGAAATATAATGTTATCATTACACAGGCTCCAGACCTCTCACATTGTGCTACCTCAGGAAAACGCTCCCATGGGGATGCCTATTATGTCAAGTGCTTTTTTGAATTATAGTGACGGTAAGCAACGCTGGTCCCTGCCAGTCCTGGTTGCATTGCTGCGAGGACAGACAGACGGCTGGTATGTTGTCCCTTCCCATGGGGTCAAGGTGGTTTGAATCTCTGCCTGCCCCAGCGTGGCTGCTTTTTGGGGAGCAATCCTGGGGGAACAATTTCTTCATTTACCAACTCTGTGACAGTTTCTTCCCTTGGTGAAATGTGAAATTGCCCCACAAGTACCCTGGCAGCTAGAAATGGTTAAAAGTTTCCTCCAGAAACCTTCTGTATTTGAAGATTTTGGTTAGTATGAACTAAAATAGTTTGCTAGAACATGTGCTAGAATATGTGTATCTACCTTGGAGGGGAAAAAAGTGGAGATTTTTTGCTTCACACAAGAGGAATATATTCCACTAAGGTAGCTAAAGATCAGTGTCAGGAACCTTTGCCTAGACCATGGTTCAAATGTCCTCTCTACAAATAGCTGTACATGAGGACAGGGACTTGACCTTTCGTCCACAACCTAAATCTGAGTATAAATAAAACACATTTCCCATCTAGTTAGAGGCTGAATGAAAAATTGGAGGGGAAGTTTTGGCTTGGGTTGAACCAAGAAACAGAAATATGGGGTTTCTAAAGAAGGTAAATAGTTTTGCTACCATCTAAGATATTTTTTGACTAAACCACCATGTTTTCAGACTCTTGAGAGAGGTAGAACTCAGCCTTTCAAAGGCTTTCTCTTGTAAATTTAGGAAAATTTTAAAATCTAATGAAAAGTGAAAAATCGTGTTTGACGAATATCAAAGTAATATTTTTAAAAAATTTGCCTTCATTATTTTCAGAGTCAATATTTTTGGCCAAACTTAACTGAGATCTATAAATAGATTTGATATTTCTAAAGGTGGGTTGGGTTTTTCTCAGGGAAAATGTACTGTTTGTATAATTAAATGTAAAAAGCTTCAGCATTCTCTCACCACGCCTGGCATAAGGACCTTGACCATTTGGCTATGCTGGAGTAAGTGGGGGCTTCTCACTTGCTCATATTCTTTCTCCATCTTTAAAAATAGTGGTCTCCTCCTGTTGTGAAACAAGAAACCAGTTTTCTGGTCAGAGCTCTTGCCAGGTTGTGCCCTGTCCCCTGGGGGTTGAAATCCATTGCAAACCTACTTTCCCATTAAACACTTGACCAATGCAGGGAAGCAGTTTATGAACAGGAACACTGTCAATGAGTCCACATGTACTTCCCAGTCCTCTGGCATCTCACCAGGCTGCTGACAGAGAAAGAGGTGGCAGAGGAATTATCTAAGACAATTGGCACAGTCTCTTGTGGACTAATTCTAGAGGAAAGCAAGACAAAATTAACCTCCAGGTTTGACGTTCTTACTGTCCAAGGAAGAGAAAAAAACCACCGAGGAATGACTTTTGGTGAGACTTAAGTATCAGGGCATGTACCTGTAGGTAAACACGTTTAATTTATCAAGCTAGATATTGGATATACTATTGTGAGTAATATCAGCCGGATTATGACTATTCTGCCACTCCTGCAGACTTAGAGGATGGAAAGGTGAAATCATTGCACTTATCTGTTCTGCCTGTTTGCTCTTGTGAAAAGTGAGGGACAGGTTTTCAAGTGGGACAGGTTTCTGAGGGCTCATTGTTAACAGCTGTAACTGCTTTCGGCACAGCTCACACCCAAAGGCAGGTCAGTGAGCATTATTTTCACTTCCCTTGGAAATGTACTGAGAAACACCAGAGATGAGATTTTATGTAATGCAGCGATGTGGTACAGCACTCTGTAGGAAATTTACTGGATCTTGTGACTTAGACTACCATGAAGAAGCAAGGTTACTTATTAAAAGTTCACTCCTCTACAGTATCATCGAAACAAGAAGTTTGACACGATCTCAGCATCACGCATGCTAGTTTTCAATGGCAGCGTGATGGGCTGATGCACATGGGAGCTCCAGTTTCACAGCCAATGCACGTGCCATAAATCCACAGAAACAAATAGGCTTTCTCTGTATTTATACGGCCAGGATGTTACCATGCATACAATTGTATTTTTAGATTTTACAACAGTTCCCTTCTGTGGGCAGAAGCCTTATTGACCCCAAAATAAACACTATGAAATCAAAATAAATGCCAAGGGAATATGGGCTTCAATATAAACTGCCTAAATTCTGGCTCCTTAACAAGTACCTATACAAGTCCCTCGCTTGTATAATAACCACTGAGTCAGGTCATTCTGACCCTGAATGCTTGTTCATTACCTCCCCAGGTGTTGTGGGAAAAGCAGAGTCTCATCTCCCTAGCTGCTAGTTCTCGAAAGTGTGTAGTGAAGTACAACATATGAAAGGGCAGGACTAGGTTTTACATCACTTTTTTATTCAACAACTCATTCATTCAAATAAGATTTACGAAGGAATTATGCAATGTTACTGTATGCAGTCATCAGGGGTGTGTAATGAATATCTAATTCACAGGCTGAGAAATTTAATTGGATGTAGATCATCTTATGAACATAATCAGAAAGCAAACAGGGACTGCGCACCAAATAAGCTTATGATGAACTGTGTTAAAGTCTCTGACTCAGTTGTTGTCTTATATAAAAGAGAAATGCTAAAGAATTGTGAAACCTTGAGAATTATGCAAGGAGAGAGATTAATTGGTTTTATTGAATTTATTGATTTTTTTGCTCTGCAGGTAGCTTTTAATTACTCATTACATTTTGAGCACTTGAAAATCAGAAATAAAAACTTCAGATAAATTTGTCCTTGGCACTGCTGTTGGAGTAATGGAAAATTAAATCTATCTGTACAAGTTATTTTACAGTGATATTTTAATTCATACATAATATTACGAATGAGACAAACACACAAAATTCTTATTCACTCATTTTTTTCCTGAAAACTTATCCAAGACATTAAATAAACATTTCTCAACAATCACATAACAGCATTTTTACTTCCACTACAAAAGTTCTCCCACTTCAAAAAGCTCCCAATGTATTTATGTTATTAAAGGGCATTTCAGAAAGTTATAACACACAGGCATCTATTTTCCAGCCTGAAGCTTACTGGGAATACTTACACAGGTGGGAAAAAGATAAAAATAAAATATTTATTGCTAAATATATAAAAATCTGATAATAAAAACTTGAGACATGGATTAATTGGAAGAAAAAGCTTTTTTTTTTTTTTTCCCACATTACAAAACTATGAACGTATCATCAAGAGGGAAAAGCAGAAACTTAAGTATGCCTCATTGTCTTCCAAAGCTGTTCAGCACTAATGGAGTGAAAGACATGGTGATTTGATTCTTTTTACATAGACATCTGCAACCGCTTGTTTTATAGAAAATACCAGGAAAAAAAAAAAAACAAGTGAAAATGCATTTGATAATGACTCATACTTCCATTTGTAAACATGGCATAAGCAGTCAACACAGGGAAATGGAAGTCAGCTATGGGGAGCTCTGGAAAGAAACAGACTATACTTTAGCCCAGAAAATTGCTGACTATTTCAAGTAATGCTGACCCCAGTCTCCCTTGTCCCTTCACATGGTCAACTTGCCCATGGCAACGACAGTCACTGCACTTAAACTGAATTCTCAATTGCATTTGTGTTGCTACTATTGGATTTAATTTACTTATTTGATTTATTAGGTAGTTAACTAGTATGCATTCCACTAGAGTGTAATTCAGGTGTCTGTGATTAGCAATATCATTATTGCTCAATATTTGGGATTGTGTCTCCATTGATTTTATTGAGCAGCAGGGACTAGAGATCCTAAATCATGAGAACAGGAAAAAAAGAGTATCACATTGGTGTGCCTGTATTTTTACAGTTACCAATTTCCTCTTAGTCTGTGCTCTGCACATCCTCAGGGTTGTAGCAATTCTTGCTGATGGCTGATCTCAGTTCAGTAATTTCATGTCTCCGCATCTCACGTAGCAGCACAGTGATGGCATGTATAAACAAAGCATATCAATTTGATTTGAGTATTTTGACATCTCCTCTAACATCTTTACAGCATAAGAATAACAATAATAAATCTACCATTATTTATTATTTCCACCCAAAAGCCTTGGCCAAGCTCAACTGGAGCAACTTCTTTTTGCGTAAAGGTAACTATTAGGTCTCTGTCTCAAAGGTGCAAGATGACTTTAAAAAATAATCACTGTGACTTCCAGGTTTACTCCTGTAGCCAGGAAGAGGTGACAGGATGCAGAGGGTGTTTTGGGGCTGGATGTGCCCAGGTGCTGCGTGGGACAGCACGGTGGCCAAGGCCAGCATCAGGATGTGGGTACTGGCGCCTGTGCTTGGACCTGTGCCCTGCAAGCGTGGGGTTTGCTGCTGAAAACGCACCCGACCAGGCTGGACTTTCAGCTCCAGCTATCTAGCCCTGTAGTTTACACACCAAGCCCCACATTACACAAAGCACACTCATGCCACCACTCCATACTTATGCGGTCTTGCCACTCTCGAGCAAAGCTCTTGGCTGTGTGGTGAAGAATTTGATGCTAAACACTGAAGCAAAAAAAAAGGGATAAGAGCCAGTGGTGAAGAGCTGCAAATCCCAGCAGTCTGTGGTGCCTTTTGCTCGCCTGCCCCAGTTTTGGGTTACACTGCATGTGTGACTCAGCTGGGGAGAGTGAGCGTCAGGAGGAGTCGGAAAGAAATATGTTTGGAGGAGGAAACTGAAGGAAGAAAGGTGGTTTCTGTAGGGGAATAGAGCGGTATGTAGGGCTGCATGGTGGAAATCCAACATAAGCCTTGTGCAAGTCTAACTACTATGATCCCCAAAGTCTAACTGCTATGATCCCCCACAACTGTCTTCTCATTCCTTAAGTAATTGAGGCTTCAGTTCAGCAAAGCATTTAAGCTCAGGCTTCATTTTATACTGTCAGTAAGTGTTTTGCTGAACAGGGGCTTAAAGTATCAAGCTTGTTGCCTGAGATTTATCCCCCGTAACTGTAGAAGTTTGCAGTGCAGAGACCTACACCAGAGCCAGTGACTCCAGGCTCTCCTTATTAATGGGGAGAAATAAGCATTTCTGAGGTTTTGTTTATTAGGCCTACTCTACCTTTGAGAAATACCATTCAGTAGAAATGTTTGCAAGCAAAGCTTAAAATAGCTAGATCAGATGTAAATATCTGCAAACCAGGTACCTACATTCATATACCTGAACCACAACAACCTCTGATGACAGATAAGTAGAAAAAACCATACCAATTCGAAGGTATCAGGCAAATGCAAACTTAATTGTCATAGAGAAATGGAACTGAAAATTATTTTCTTTGTGGGAAAGTTCAATTTTTAATTGTTTTTAAGACAAACAGCTGAAGAATAGACTATTGTGATTCCCGTGTTGAAGGCATTATTTCTTTCACATTTCCTTTGTCTGAAATCCCACACTGCCTCCGTCGGTTACTGAGGGTTCCTGCTCAGCAGCCTGTCCTTTAGAAAGCTGAAGCTAGGTAAGATTAATCTCTTTCTGTGTCAGAAATATTTTTGGAGGAGGAATCCCAAACATTTAAGATATTTCTGCAGTGTTACTCGACTCAGAATTCATGTGTCTCTGAATATTGAAGACCCTTGCTCTCCCTGCGTAGGCAACTGGGATGTAAACTTCTGGGAATTACTGCAAATATGGGAATGCCTGGAATCCCTCTGGGGAATATCTGCAAAACCCTTCGACATTTTTATCTCTGAGAGCACATATTTTTGTTTGCTTGAGTAGCAGTGGGAGAGGATGATGGATTAGTGTGTTGGACAGTAAAGCATCACACTATTTCTCTGTTTGCCTGCCACAGACTGCCTCTGGGAGAGGCTGGTTTCTGGACAAACACCACTGAACAGAGGAGCAGCAGCAGTTCTCAGTGTGCTGTGATAGTGAGATCAGGGAACATGTGGCAACTGCAAAAATGGCAGCAGCCACTGCAGTTGTTGAAAGTAGAACACAGAAGCAAATACACTTCTGTTAAACTGAAGAAGTTGGTGCTTAATGTGGTCGGACACCTACAGCAGGAGTCCAGGATGCCCATTCAAACACTGAACAGAGGCAGTAAGTTAGGAGTAAAATCGCTTGACATCTCCTTCTATGAACAGTGTAGACAGACAGCTCCAGAAAACCATTCATCCTATCCCAAGGAAAAGATTTAAAATTTGAGGGTTGAATCGCTTGGAGGTTGCAGCCTCTTTCTAATGGCAAAAAAAGTCGCCAGATTCTTAACCAAGGTGGATAGTCCAGTCCTTAAATGTTCCCAATATAAATAATGTGCTTCTTAGCACTAGAAAAGTCTTTTTCTCTGCACTCGGACATCTACTGAAATGAGGACCATGCTGAGATTGCTGCTTCAATGCGCTACCACAGGGTAGCTGATAACAGAGCTCTGGGCTCTGTGAAACCTGCAGAGGGAAAATTCACGTACAGGACCACAACACGTCTTTCTCTTTTGACGTTTAAAGCTCTCCGATTGCAACACACATCAGAGCTTCTTCTGCATGCAGTAACCTGGCAGCTGCATGGGGACCAAATCTGGTAAAGAGTTTATTTTACTTGGGGACAGATTCTGTCTGAGTGTTTTGTGGGACTTAAAGTAAGAGGAAATGATTCACTGACAAAGGGGGGAACAGACGCCTTGACTCACAGTTTCCTGATCTAACCACTAGACAATTCCTCTAGCAATTCCTTAGTGCATCAAAAGGATGGATATTTTCCTAATTCCTTAAACATCATGAAATGGTTGTCCTGGATTATACATCCAGGCTTACCATACTGCCTATTGTGGGAAGATGTCTAGGTTTTATTCTGCACGTCTGTAGGAAAAGTACCAAAATAAGCGCATTTGCCCAACCATCTTGTTGATGGTATTGGAACCAAAGTGCCAAGTCTGCTGCATTGCTTTTCTCACATTACAGGGCTGGGGGCTTTGGGGTTGATACACTCAAGTCTCACTTAGTTCATAAAATTCCAAACATAGCAGAGCACTTGTTTATGCCAAATTCTGAAAGATTCTGGATGACAGCTAAGAAGCACAGGAATATTCGATCTGCATGAAAGCAAATTTAAGACATTAGTGTTCAATTAAATCATTCTGGAATTTCATTTGCCTTACAGTAAATAGAATTTCTTTACATCTGTGGCCACTACAAGTTGTTTCTAGATCATACAAGCATAATTAAAGAGTGCTTTATGAGGCATGGATGCCAAAAAACCTTACAATTACATTTAAGATGTCAGCCGTACTTGACAGTCTTAAACAAAACTCCGCTGCTACCAGATTGTCTCATATATGCAGTTTCTTTTGTAGGTGATTTCTCCGAAAGAGAAAATACCCTATTTTCAAAACCAGCTTGCTTATGTTGACAAATGAGTAGACTCACTCCACAGGATCCCCTTGCAGGAGCTTCTAGTTTCATGGGTTAGGCAATGTTTTCCGGTGCCTGCCTGTTGGGTTGATTTTAGTTTTAGGACTGTGCCATCTGCCGTTGGAATTGCAAATTTCCCTAGGCCTGAGCAGTTCGCAGCCACCAGCTCCTACAGTCTGTCTGCTCGTGACTGTGATTTGTTCCCATGCGAGGGACAGATGCAGGGTGACCCTGTCAGCCATCCCCATCGGAGTCTTCAACCCTCCCAGGGTCATTTGCTCCACTGTTTTGTTTTGAAGGGCTCTGATTTGACACACACATGTAAGAACCTCCCTTTGTCCCTGTGGCTCAGAAGTAATTTCATCAGGGGTGGAATGTCACATGTAGGATGCAGGCCCATATTCTGCAATATTAAATTTTCACAGAAAATTGAACCTCCTGAATTGCTCTTCAGTTCCGTGAGCAGCGAAGCTGCACAGACAGCTAAGGAATGGGCAGTTTCAGCTTCCCAGCATATTTGCTAGCTTTAGGTATCATTTCAACTGCTGAGGGAGCCTGCAGCTCCAGGTAAATTGAGCAGGAAGGGAAGAGGCACATTGGAGGCCAGCCCCACAGAAAGAGGAGCAGAGGGCACCACAGGTTCTCAAGGGCAGAGGGGAGCATCCCTCAGCAATGTGGGGATACTGGGTCTCAAAAAGTGGTTTAAAACCAAAACACTTCTTAGGATTTCCCATGGCTTCATCTGTCAGTGCCTCTGCCTGATCCTCATTATGGGGCTACTGCCATCCCTGAGATACGAGAAATTCGCTTGCTCACAGAAGGTGCTTTTCCACCTTCTTCAAAATATGGCCCACTGGATTTCATTAGCCGTGCCTGCTTTTCTCTGGAAGTTCTCTTGGTGTATGAATTAGTAACACAGTTATTCCAGTGACATTTCTAATCACACAGATGGAGTTTCTTTGTCTCACACAGTGGGTCTGTGCATTCACACAGGACCATATATTGAATGCATCATATGCCCGGTCCCTAAGGCACATTCTCTCTGCTGTTGGCTTCACATAGCATAGAGTTCCTCTCCCAGCAATCCAGTGCAGACCACCTTGCTAGTACCAAAGAAGCTCTTTCTTGATCTGGTAGCAGCAGAGGAACATCACCATAGTACTGCAAATAACCTAACCAGTCCTGTTGAGAGGCAGAGTGAATTAGGATATATATATCATAGAACCATAGATGGTTTTGGTTGGAAGGGACCTTAAGGATCGTCTAGTTCCAGCCCCTCTGCCATGGGCATGGACACTTTCCCTGATCAGGGAAATCACAGCAAATGTGTTTTCAATTTCAGAATTTCAACACGGGGCAGTCACTGCAGAACGGACTCACTGTACTTCATACCTGCCTATGGCAGATCAGGAAATCAGGTGGCTGCTATACAGATCAGCTCTCCAGGGAGACAAAGCCATATTTCAGGAGACAAAACTGACCTGGAACTTTTTAATCACACTCCTGGTTCCTGATGTAATTTACATCCCACTGCCTAGCATTGCTAACATGTTTATCTACTGACACTAAAAGGAAAGGAAAGATCTTATGTTTTAGACATAGAATTATGTTAGCAGTTAGTTAATGGGACTTTATTACTGTGAGTTCTGGGACCTGCATCTTTGTCATCTAGACTGTATAATGAGGAAGAGGTATATGCTTAGGCAGCAAATCGAGAAAGGCCAGCATACCATTCAAGAAACTGTTTAAACAAACTGGTTAGAAATAAGAAACGTGCATTCAATCCCATTCTGTTTCAGGATTCAGGCAGTTTTTAAGACTTGTTTTTCTCTCTACAGCATGAAAAACTCCCAGCTCAATACGCATTGTTAATATTTGCAGTTGGCACAACACCACAACAACAGTGGCCTCAGTGCTTTAGGTGCTCATCTTAACATCAACAGCTCCTCCACTGAGATGTTGCCTTGCTGGCCACACTTAGCCCATGGCTCGTGGGAACCTGCCCCGATGCCTCTGACAGGCACAGGAAATTCCAAAGTTAGAACTGAAGTTCACTGGGAAAGCAAAGGGTGGTGTTGCCTGGAAAACTTGTTGCCTCTTGTAGCCCATGGGCTGGTGGAATCTGGGGAACACTGACCTGAGAAGACAAGCAGATGAAGGATCTGAAAGCAAAGCCATTAACTCCTGAGCCAAAATGGCTCAGACAGTGTTACTCAGCAGAACTGGGAGGTGATCATAGCCACTGAGGGGCACCTAAATCAGACAGTTATGTTTTCCAGGTAAGAAGTAAAATGAAAATTATCAAGAACATAAAAAAAATCCGTTTAGCAGAGTGAAAATGTGCCTGATATTGCTGTCCCCCCTCTCTTCATTTAATCATCTTAGAACTTGCCTGTAACAGCAAATGATTCATTTTCAGACAGAAAAACGATGAAGTGTCAGCAGACACTCTTGACATAATGATGGCCAGCACTTCCTTCCAGCGTTGGAGCTTTTCCCACAGGACATGCTGTCTACTCCAACCCTTTTTCAACGGGAGCTGCCCTCCCCCATGCTGCCCATAACCTGAGGCTAATTAGGGGAGAGCTGTTAAGAGGTTATGTGATGCTGAAAACCTTCCTGTTTCCCTGACTTCAGGAGGGCTCAGAGGGGGCCTCAGATCAGCAGCAGGACTACAAATGAAACAAGAAGGCTGAAAGCAGGAGGCAGAATTGGCTGTGACTTTTTGACCACAAGGACTTCAGCAAGAGCAAGCTGTGATGGGAAGCAAGCTCCTCCTAAGAGAGGTCTCAGGGTCCAGCTGTCGCTGCAAATTCTCTGTGGCGGGTGGACTGGGGCACGGAGCCACCTGCCCCTCTCCTGCCTGTCCCGAGGTCACTGTGGCTCTGCCCAGCAGCAGCACACCTCAGGCAAAAACCTTGCCCTGCCCTGCTGTGGCTGCCTACCATTTCCAAAACTGTATTTCCTCCTCCTGAGACACTTTGCTACCCACATTCCCAACCCAGTGAATAAAAATGATTCCCAAGCTAGGGAATTAAAAATAGGACTGCCTCTGATCCATGCTGGGTAAACAGATTTTGTTTTCCTGTTTTACATGCATAGAACTGCATGTTTTGCATGGTATCTAAAGACCACACTAAGCTGAGGGCAGTAGTTATTGACAGCTGGGAAAAGAGCCATCTCATCTCTGGAGATGCCTCTTACAGGGAATTTAAACTGAAGACCCTAAATTTACTAAAATGTGATGTGAAAGGAAGCTGGGGCGTAGGGAACAGCTAAAGGACTTGCGTGTGGCTTAAACACGCACTCCTACAGAGGCTTGGAAAATTACAGGAGAATCCATTCTGAAAAACACCTGCAAATCACAGCCCTCGCTTCTGAAATGCTGCATTATTTGGGAAGAAATGTGGAAGAACAAGTAACTCTCTGCATGGGAGTCACCGATAGCACTGCTTCAACAAAATGATGTATGGGGTGGCTGGCAGGGTGCTGTGAGAACGGGGTGGTGGAATGGCTTTGAATGCTAAATTACATCATGTTTTAAGAGAGACAACACCATAAATGAAATTTCAGGCCTAAGTTACAATATAGTTGCCATGGCAATTATAAAATAGGAAACCATTGCCGTCATTGCTTACATTGTCATATGCCTTAAGGTGAAATCGTGGCTCTTTGAGTTATAGAAGGAGACAAGAAATGTTGGACTTATCCTAAGAGACTGTGCTTCTGTGGGGCAAGGTGAGCAGAAGACCAGCAACTCCAACAAATCCTCTGGGTTCTGTCTCCGTCTGGATTCTTGGGGCACAACTCAGGAACACAAGCCTGGGATCTGGACAAAACAGCAGTTTGAAAACTGCTTGGTCATTAATGGAAATTTCTTCTGCAAAGCTAGATCCAGAAGCTTCTTCATGGTGAATCCAGGCCTCTAATCTGGCTGACTACAGATCAGAGTCTTCAATTAAACAAACCTGTTTATCTACCCACAGTATGCAGGCAATGCCCAAGAAGGATAAACTCCTTCACATATAAGGAGACCTGGAATTATAGGAAGAGAAAGCAAAGCAATAAATCGTTTACAGCCAGGTTACATCTGAGAGGCAGATGCCCCATAAGCCTCAGGTCCGACTCCCCATGCTAAGATGACTTGCTGCAGCTCTTCTGGCCGTTCCTCGGTAGCATGAGCTCTAGTGATGGGCCAGCTCTGGGAACTCCCTATGGTCTTTTAAAGCCTGACTCATAATTTCTCTGCCTCCAACGTGAAAACTCTGAACACAAATCAGGTCTGAGCAGCCTGTGTACTGTGGGTAGAACAAATAAGCACATACCTGCAGAGCACCATGTAAATAGAGCCTCCGTATAGAGCTATTAGAGAGCTCTAGTGTTAATAGAGCTACTTTTATTCACAGGAGGTATGGCAGGAATATAATTACTTACCACTTCATTACAGGAAGTGGTACTGCAAACAGTGCAGAAACAAAATTTAATCCACTGACAACACCTGCTGCAAAGATGTGATGGGACAAACCATCTGAAAGCAACACTAATGCATCAGGCTTTTGTCTGCTGATGGCAGACTGACCAAGGCTACCAGCCTGTGCAACAACCACAAATCTCTTCAGTATCCTCAAAAAGATCTATCTGCACATGCTCCAGATTCCCTGTTAATCACAAAAAAGATTAAACTTCTTCCCAACATTGTGATGAGATTACTCTGTGCTGGCAAGACAGACTAAGTGCTGTAGAAACATTATTTCTCCTTTGCAGAGGAAGGAACTAAGTACAGGGCAGTCACCTTCTGGCAACCAACAAGTCCTGTCATTTACTCTAGTAATTACTCATAGTAATCCAATAAATGTTTTTGAATTGAAACTAGTAAACTGGCTAGGAAACAGGACAAACATAATCAGGCAGCTCTGCTGGAGCCTCTAATGTGTTTGTGCATAAAAGAGAGCTAAAATGATCCCACAATGCATATGCTAGGACGAAGTAATTAGGTTAAAGAGGTTGAATATCACCTCTCTATGTGACCACACGGAAAAAGGATGTCAAGTGGGTGTGCAAAAGAAAAGCCTCCAAAAATAGCTTGAGACCTGGTGAAAATGCTTTTTGGTGAGCATTGTAAAGAGATTCAATATCTTTTGTTTATCAGAAGGGAGTTTAAGAGGTAATGTGCTTGTGACATTGAAGCACTTTCTCAGGAAGAACACAGCAGCTATGAGAAGGAAATCTCTGTCAGAGAAAATCACCAAAATCAGTGGTGGGAAACCGAAAAGCAATAACATTAATTTAGCAACAAAATATATTTTTTTCATGTGGAGGATGACTAAACATGAGAAGAAACCATGAAGGATGTGGTGGATGTGGTACATTTTTCAGACCTTCATGCCTCCAGATCAAAGCGAAAGATCGTCTTCAGACACAGAGTTGCATGAGCATGAATAGGGAAAACTCTGTGACCTTTGAAACCTAGATTGCATGAGAATTTGATGTTGTCTGAACACTGTAGCATAAGCCACACTTATGGATACTTATAAATTTTTGACAGTAAAGCCTCCCTGAGGGTAACGATCGCTTCCCTCCAGTGTGACAGCTGCATCTCACTGAGTGTTGTTTTTGATAGCAGTAAATGGTGTGTCATCACTAATCTAGTCTGTGTTCACTGTGTCATGTGCCAGTCTGGAATAAAGCAAAACCAGACACTTCTGTTGATTTTAGGAGACTTCCTTGTAGTCATCTTTATCTTCAAAAATGCACACATGCTGCCAATCTCTGATGAAGAGACCTAGGAAGTTTTTAAAGCAAGAGCTTGAACTGCCTGTCAAATAGAGAATCAGCAGCTGGTTTCCCAGACAGATGGATGGATCAGAGACACAGGCTGAACAACGCTGAGAGCAAATATGCATGTAAGGAACATAGTAACAGTCCTGTCTTCTGCTGCTAGACAAAGCTATATTTTTAATTGTATTAAATATTTATGATAGTGTGTTGCAGTTGCACTCAGCTTTTTTGTAGAGGGGAAGGGAATAAACTCTCCTGCCAGATTCCCAGATCTCCACTGCTGGTAGGATGTGCAGAAAACCTGCCAGTGCTGCTGTATATTCATGCAGCTCTGCACAGGGGAGGTGGATGCTAACGGTGCAAGAGTGATCTGGGGCACTTAACAGCTTCTTTCTGAATTGTTTGTCAGGGATGCAAAACTCTTCTCCTTCAGGAAAGCCAACTGTGCATATTTTTATGTCTGCTTCTGCTTTGCTCTCAAGGCCTTTGATTTAATCTTTAAACCAGTAGTGTTTACAGTTCTCAAGATGATCGTGTTCTGCTAAACAAGTTCCTTTGCCCCATGCTGTTGCTGACAAATCTGCTAGTGAAACAACTTTATTATTCAGTAACTTCAGTTTTGCCTCCAACTTTTTCACTGTACCCTTTGAACTGACATTGTTGCATTAATGCCTGCTATGGTTTTGTCTACCATGCATGTCATTGCTACAGCCAATTAAAAGCAGTTGCAGCCGTGCTTAGTGCTGGCTTCCTCCTTTCTTTTGAAGCAGTTTTCTTTGACTGGTCTTAATTAACGCATAAGCTGGGAAAGTGCCTTTTTTCCTCCTTTCAAGATGTTTTTGTTTCTTTGTTTTAATTTCACATCTTTGGCTGAATAGATGTTTCCAGTATGTTCTTTATGAAAATGAAAGGGAAATTGAAGCTTGCACAACTTTTTATTACTGAAAGAAACTCAGGCTATGGTTCTTATTTGACTGCATTACAATTACGTGCTTATTTGACTCAATTTCTTCTCCTTATTCAGAAAAGCCAAGTAACATGATTAAAGTCCTTTTCCAACTCAAAGACTTTGACAGCAAACAAAGATGGATCACTTACCAGCTGAATGAATCATGTACAGGAAACCGAGGCAAGTGTTAAACATACTTACTAGGGGAATCAGTTAAGAATGGTATGCTGAAGATCTGCAGTTCATTAACACCAGTTCCATGTACTGAAACAAGAGATTGAAAAGCTATTAGATAATTAGTAAAAATCTATAAAGCTGCATTCCTCAAATCAGCCACAGATGCCGAAAGGAAATGCTGGACTGCCAGGCCAGACATCAACTTGTCAAGGAATTAATCATCTTGTTTAACGGCAAATACCTGGCCACGTGGGCAGCTGTGCAAAGAGCTGAATAGCCTG
The DNA here is from genome assembly GCA_028858755.1 of Ara ararauna. NCBI lineage: Eukaryota > Metazoa > Chordata > Aves > Psittaciformes > Psittacidae > Ara > Ara ararauna. The sequence goes on from CM054379.1 coordinate 24,412,323, forward strand.
AACAGATGGAACACTCCTCTCTCATTACTGGTTACTGTCATGCTTTGCCAGGCATGCAGCTATCACGCTTCTCAGTTTCCTCAACAATAGGCAAAGCAAGATCGGAAGTTTATCAGCGTCACATGTGTTCATGGAAAGTAACTAGTGCATGAGGGCTTCAGACAGGAAGAAAAATGGGAAAGGTTTGTGTATTACATAAATATGTTATGAATACATCTCCTGTACATCAGCAGATGAACCTTGGGATTTCGAGCAAATGTCCCTTCAAACCTATGAGTAACTAAGCCACAGGCTGCAAGATCATCTCAGCCTGTAAATTAGCTTCATTACAGCTGAGCAAGAGGGTCGCAGCCAGAAGCAGTGCCTCGTGTCAGGACTTGGTGCCTGGGGAACATGTCCTGGTTCTGCATTTCATTACCCATGAATGCCTGAAATTGAGACCTGTGCTTTGTTCTCTGCCCCATTGAACATCCTCTCGCCTGCATCTGCACAGTGCTCCCCAGAAACAGCTCCAACAGAGAACTCAGAAACCAGCTAAAGAAAGAAGAGCTGCTGTATGTTGCTTAAACCAATGCAAAATCCCATTGCTTTCTGTGTACTTACCCAAAATTCCCACAGTCTTATAGAGGGGAGGACACAGCCTTGTAATGTTAAGAGCAGGGTCTGTTCTGAACAATGTAGTAAGCGCCAATTTTTCCTAGCAGGGAAGACACAGCTCATTCTCTCCCTTTACTTGAAGCTGTCTGAGCAGCTGATAGAAATAAAATTCATCTGCCTTGTTTCAGCTATAGTATTCTGAACTTCAGTTGAGGGAAGATGATTAAGGAGTATTAAATACTGCCAAGAGGTCTTCTCGCTGCCCCTCAAACATGCTTTTGCTGAGGCAGTTTAAAAGCTTCCTCTTTACATCTCTGACTTGTTTGAAATCACTGGTTTTTTCTATTAAGTCTATTGCTGCTGATTAAACATGAGCAGTGTTGGTGTAAGGTACTTAGCTTCCATGGGTGAATCCTTAAGTACACTGCTAATACATCAGGTCAAGAATTTCTAATTTCTGTGAAATGCTATTAAAACAATAATTTTGTTGCCTAGTTTCTTTTTCAGGAAACTTCAATTTTTCACAATTCAATACAAAAAATAAATAAAAGTTTATGTTTTAATTTCAGCTGGAACACTCTGGTTTGCTTCTACCATGAAAACAACCCAAAATGAGATTTTTGCCTCTTTTTTAAAAATCGCGATCTGTTTTTGTCAAAATCAAACACTTTTCATGAAACATTTAAACATTAATAGACTGGATCTTGATCTATAACAAATAGATCGTTCCAATTCCTGGTTATTGGACTTTCTCCCTGAGTCCGAATGGAGAACAACTCCCATCAGACATCTGCAGTAAGTTTGTGTCAAACATAAATAGAGAAATATCTTCCCAAGCTTGCTGTAAAATTTCAGGCTTTCCATATAACGTCATCATGAAAATCTGTGCTATTTTCATAGACCAGCGCTGTAAGGGGGATGTAAGGGGTATGCTGTTAAACAAGCCTGTATTAATACTAGAAAAAGGTCTAATATGGTGATGCTTTTCCTCAAAAATAAATGCCATTACAGGCCAGCCACAGTAACTGCCTTTGTTTTGTGGAGGAAAATAAAAAGAAATAGAAAGGAATGGTGCAAAGCAGTGATCTCATAGTCAATTAAGCAAGACTGACTCCTGAAATGTCTTTCAGCTTATGTTTCCCCGGGAAAAAGAAAAGCAAACTAATTTTGATGAGCTGAAAGTAGTGATATTTATTTATGATCCAAGGCGTAGATTGCTTGCTTTTTAGCAGCTCAGAGATGTATCTGCATTTTATGAGCCAAAAAATCAAGACCTGGAAAAAACAACTATCAAATTGTCATAAAACTAATCACATAACTGCCATTTTTTAACTTCAGAGGAAACCCCCCCATCTCTGATATTTGCACGTAACTACCCAGGTACCAGCTTACGGCTCCAGATAGCTCCAAGACAGACATATTCTCATAAGGAATCAGTATCAGAGCTAGGCACAGAAACACTGCAAATCCTGAGGTTTCAGAGCACAGGATTAATCAGTGCTGAACTTTAGAAGACAGGCAGGACGAGATAGACAGAAAACATAATTTGTGGGATCCATGTTTAAATGGAAGCTTACCATCCCAACGACAGCATTCAAAGTACCACCATACCCCCACGGTTCTCTCCTGATTATTAAAGACTTCTCACTCCCTCCACAAAACCTTCTTCTCCCCATAAAGCCAATCAGCGCATCATTTTATTAACAATCCTCCTGTATTTTGTCTGGAAATTTCTCAAGTACTATGACACCTTATTGTGCTTTCAAAACCTAGACTTGTTCAGGATGAATTGGAGTTAGGCCCAGGAATGATTAATCTTTCATCCCTGAAGAGGTGGTAATCCAGTGGAAGGATGGATAACGAGCCTTCCCTATTGCTGTCTCTGTCAAGGGTGTGTTTGGATTTGAGCTCCAGTGTCTGGATCCGTGCTTGGGAGAAGAGTGGTCCCCACTGGGTGTGAAATAAAGCCAAGTCAGAAAAAGGCCATTTCCTTACCAACCCCTTCTTTGCACTGGGTTTACTACAAACAGTAGGCTTATGCTATTTGTGCATAGTTTTATCAATTTTATGCTGTTGTGTTTAAATAAGCTTTACTTACTATCTTTGTAGTAATGCCCTGCTCACACCTGAGTTTGTGCCAGGTGTGAGCCATGACCACACTGAGAGGCACGTCTGCAAGAGGGGCTCCTTCCTTCCTTTCACTGCTATTCACTGCTTATTTCTCAGAGGTTGCCCCTCCAGATTGACCAAGATGAAATACAACTTGTCATTTTACAAGAAGCTCTGTGACTTTGAAAAAATGCTTCGTGAGAGCATCACCTGCACTTATTCATCAGGTGGGTGGAGAAATTTTCCATCCAGCAAAGCCGAGAGGTCTGTGGTTTGAGGCACTCTGCCTAGCGTTCTGCTAGCGGTGACGAACGGTTATTTCTCCATGGATCAGCGCTAGATGAGAATGCATCACACATGCATTACATCGGCAGTTCCTGTAATCATCACAGGGATGCTGCTCGATGATAGCACGTTTGTAACGGCGCCTGAGATGTGCATCCCCAAAAACTCTTCGGTCTAGACTGGTGAATTTTGCGAAAACGCATCACTCGTGACCACCCCTGTGCATCCCGACCCTCGGGACCTGCTCTCAAAGGAACGCTGATGCCTGCGGCTCCGCTGCTTTGAACCGCATCGCCTTCGCGATTGCTTCTCCGCGTTCACTCGCCCATAGCAAAGATTCATCCCGAGCGCTCGCCCCCTCCTCCACTCCCCCCGGGCTCCGTCCCCCCCTCCCGCACCGCGCAACCGCCCTCACGGCCAAACCCTTCGCATCGAGACTCCCGTGAGCACAGCCGTGTCCGCGCTCCCGGTTCCCCTCCTTCCGCTGCCGCTCGCCGCGACCAGCGCAGCTCCAGCACCAACTTTCCTTGCGCGGCGGAGCGGAGCGCAGCATCCATCCCCCTCCCCAGCCTGGGGAGGGGTGGCCCGGAGTCGGCCATGCTGGGCCCGGCGGTGCGGCTGGCGCTGAGCGCGGGGGAGCTGGGGCTGCCGGCGCGGCTGCCGGCCCTGCTCTGGCCCGCGGTGCTGCTGGGAACGGCAGCGGCCGCGCTCATCGTCCTGCGGGGGCTGCGACGGGGCCGGGCAGCGACGGGGCCCCGCCGCCTCCGCCGGGAGAACGGGAGGGCGCGGGGGCAGGAGGATGAGGACGAGGACGGCCCCCGCCGGGCGGCCGGAGCGCTACCGGCGCGGCAGCCGGAGGAACAAAAGCGCACGGCGCAGGTAAGGGCGGCGGGGAAGCTGCCGGCCCGGAGGTGTCCCCGGGACGAGCATCCTTCCTTCTCTCCTCCCCAGCATCTCCTGCCTGCCCTGCCCTCAGCAGCACCGCCGAGCAGCCAGGGGTGCGCTTCCTGCTCCCAGGGGCTACAGCCATCCCATCCCATCCCATCCCATCCCATCCCATCCCATCCCATCCCATCCCATCCCATCCCCTCTGCATGCTCGGGCAGCTGGTCCTGCCTAGAGATGCAGAGTCCCAAACCTCTTCGGGTGGTTTAGGGGTTAGGGGGCTCAGCTTTGGTCTCCGAGCCCTGTGGTGGCATCAGGATTATAGTGTAAGGCAGCAGGTTGCTGGAACACCTGGCCTGGGATTGCTGGAATTGGCTTTTCTTCCACCACTTTGTCTAGCACAGTAACTCCATATGGGCTTGATCTTCTCTGCAGAGAATTAAGAAAACTCTGGTTACTGTCCATCATGTTAAGGAGGATGAGAGTATAGTATCTTTGCTGTGGTGTTAATATAATGTGCTAATAATGTGTATTTACTCTGAATCAAAGCTTTGTTATTGTTGCATTAATGTGATCTAGTAGCTGTGAGCCGATGACCGTGGCCACCTTGTTGAATCTATGTTGTGAGTTTGATGTGATGCACACCAATGGAGTTTCCATATGACATTGTCATGACTGTGTCACTTTGACTTTCTGTAAGCTGTCTGTAGTGGCAAGTCTCAGCATACAAAACCATTTCACCAAGGTACTGCAATATGGAAACAGGAGAACACACTGAATATAAGCATGTGCTTAACATTAATACATCGAGCATTTCTGAACAATGTTATCTGTTACTAGTATCTCCCAGGTCTCACTTCTGAGAAAGACATACAAAATGGATTTCTAGGTGGGCTGTAAAATAAGCGGGTTTGTTCTTCATGAACACAAACGTGTCAGGCTTTCCATCCTGACACTAGCTTTCAGGGGTTTGTTATTTTGTCATGGAAGTTTTAACTTTCAGTTGAATTATAGTTATATTTTAATAAGGTATTCCATTTTAGGGTATTTTGTCTTTCATCAGTAAGAGCAGAATCTTGCCCTGACAGCATAGGTATCCCTGAATTAGTAAAAAACAATTAAATCAAACAGCAATCCAGACAGAACCGCCCATGCCAAGGGATGAAGAGGGATTTCAGTAACAATCCTATTATCTCTTTATAATCATCAATACTAGATGACTTGACTTGGCTGTAGGAGTTAAAGTATTGCAGAGCCACCAGTCATTGGAGGCAGTGCAGGACAGAACAAGGTGGACATTCCCGCTGCTGTCTGAGACAGGCCTGGTGTTGTAACGGTGGCGGGGTTACTAGTTCAAGCTGAAGACATTGATTTGAACAGATATTTTCTGGTCAGAGATACTGTAACTCACAGGCCTGAATAACAGAAACTAAAGAAAAGGAGGAAGAGAAAAACTACAGTCGTCCACAGCTTCTATCATTAATGTTGCTTTTCATGGCACTGAGTGATTCCTATTCTTTAGGGGCTACATTTACGCAAAGTAGCATCATCCTCTATATGAGACCCACTGATTAGTCTATAAGTGCAGAGGAGGCAAAATAATGGTCCTAAGGAGGTAGAGAATGAGAAGACAATGATCAGGAAAAATAACTTAAAAGATCCTATGGAAAGATAACCTGGGGAAAACATCTTACATGCTGAAATGAAAAAAAATAAGGCTTGTCTTCCCATGGCAGTACCCTGCCCCTTCTCTTTTCTGTTTGTCTTTTGTTTTCTTTTCGCTACCCCCCTTCTCCACTGCTTCTTGTCATTTCCCATCATGTTATCTCTGTCTTTGGAACATCATATCCTTGAGGCAAAAACTTTATCTCCTTACATAAGTGTAAAATGATGCATGCTACTTTGGCACTTAGCTGATGCAAGGATGCCAGAACAGCAGAACACCTTTAATATGCCAAAATTTGCATATGAAAATCTCTACGAAGGCATCGTCAGGGATATTACTAGTAACAAAGTCTTACATCCATAGACACAGCCAATGCTATAAGCTGGGCTGCGCAGGTATTACAGGATGGGAGCCCCTCTTTGCTGTCTCCTGAGGTATGAAGCCAAGAGACGAATCGCCTCCAGTGCTCAGGTGTGTTGATACATCCCAGCAGCCAAACATCTGCATATCCTGGAGTGATGGATAAGTCAAGATCTTAATTAAAAGAAACTAGGCAGTTAATTATTTTTTCAGTTTGGGAATGCATGTTTGCCAGTGATTCCCAGCTGCTCCCCCATGGGTGGGCTGTGAGACTCCCGGGAATCTGCTCTTACAGGGCTGCAGTTCTTCTGATGTAGGACTGATCTCCTTTCTTCTGCCTGCCCCTATTCCCCTTAGCTGTGTGCAGCCAGTGCCTGCTCAGGGTGCATTCACTGGAGGGTGCAGCTGACCTCAGCTCTCGGGGCTCCTTCCCAGGCTGAAGGTCCCGGCCACAGCCCAGCCCTGCCAGCCACCTCCATCCAATCCTGCCCAGGTCCAGGTCACTAAATGCAGCAGTGCACAACTGTGTCAGTCTCTCCCAGTGCAAATGCTGCCAGCAGGCAGCTTTCAAGCTTTTTATCTCACTACATGTTAATTTAATGCACATCGGCATGTAGCAGACTAACAGGATGATTACTCGTCTCAGAGCAGGCTGTAAGACCTGGTCCGAATTGCTTTCACAGCCCATATCAAAGAAGTCTGTTGAACAAACTTTGTTTAAATGGATGCACACAATAATACAAGCACATTTTGAATGTGATCTTATGTGCATCACACATAAGAAGTTACATTCTGCTGTTGTCACATACACACAAAACCTCTAGAAATTATGCTGGAGGGTGTTTAGTCTTTTTCAGGATAACCTTTTCCCTAATAAAGAGTCTTCTAGGAAATTGCTAACAAGATTTGCTGGAAGCCAACAGATGTGAGCAAGGCTGCTGTTGAGTTTTGGGATTTATGTTTATTCAAAGTTCTTGGGTTGCTCTGGAATTTGGTCAGTTCCAAACAAGCTTTTCATACAAATGCTGGGATATCACCTTCCTTAGGCAGCTTATAAAAATATGTATTATCTGCTGCATCCAAAAAGAAAAGTGTCTTTATAAACTGGAGATAGCTTTCTGCCACTTGCAGGGATTGCTTAGCAGGACCAGAACTATGCAAACATATGCAGACAGACTTTTTTCCTTCCCTTTCATGTTACACAGTATTCTTCATGCCAGTGCAACACAATTGCACAATTACTTTCATGTAGTTCTCTTGGATGAGAATTGATTTTGTGAGTATCCTGAAAGGTGTTGGAGTTGGGTAATTGCCTCCTCTAAAACAGAGCCTTGATCTCTTGTTGTAATGCTGCTGTAATTAATTAGACTGCCAAAATCCCAGGAAACTGATTTCTTCATCCTTCCTTGCGAGAGTGGTTTTAATCCACTCACCCTGTGAATCCTCTTCTGCCTTTCCCCAGATGTCTCATGAGATGATAAGAGGAGCTGAGCTGAGGCAGGTACCTGTCAGCTCCCTGTATTTATGGCTGTTGTACATGGCCTCTTGTGTATCCTGGGCAGGCTGGCCAGTGGGAGGATGTGTAACGTACGTAGCAGCATCTTACAGCTGCTTCTCTAATTTTCTCTTGGAATTGCCTTTGGATATGAATGGCTACAACTGCAGTTCTGGCTCCTGCTTCTTGCCACCAGCCTGTATTTGTAACCTGTTAGTGCTCAGGGGCTTCCTACAGGCAATTTCATCCCTGGGAATATGTGCAGGGGAACAGGTTTTCTGTGCTGATGGCGCAGATCCTTTTCCGTAAAATTCTTTGAGCATGCATTCGATGGGAGCAGCTCCTCTGTCTTTCCTCCAGCAGTGACCTTAAACAAAGGGAAAAATTTCATGTATTTCCAGTGCGTATTTCCCATATAACTGTCTATTCATTGTGTGTGTTTGCCATGTAATTTTCTATTTGAACAGTCTCTTCTTTCCTACTGGGAATACATTTGTCTGAAGTGATTTTGTCAGGGAACTTTGTATTAATGTATATGTAATATATATATGAAATATATAATGTACATATAATAGCTATTAATAAGATTATTAATATTTACAATATTGTCCACAAACCAAGATCCTGATCTCTTTTCTCTCCCCTTTGGAGGTACACATGTGAAGTGTTGTAGGCAAGCGTGGCCCAAATATGTTCCTTTATGTTCTTCTGCCATGCATGAAAAGCTTCTCAGTTTCCTTTGCTAACAAACCCAGTATGTTTTTGTGGGTTCCCATTGTCACCTTAGCAGAAATTGCCATTGTGTTATCCTTTCTTCAGCTATTGAGACTGAATGAGTAATTTTTATAGAATCACAGAATGGTTTGGGTTGGAAGGAACCTTAAAGCTCATCCAGTTCCAGCCCCCCTGCCATGGGCAGGGACACCTTCCACTAGACCATACTGCTCAAAGCCCTGTCCAGCCTGGCATGGGGCAGCCACAGCTTCTTTTGGAAACCTGTGCCAGTGCCTCACCACCCTCACAGGGAATATTTTTTTCCTAATATCTAACCTAAATCTGCCCTCTTTCAGCTTAAAACCATTTCCCCTTTTCCTGTCGCTGCATGCCCTTGTAAAAAGTCCCTCTCCAGACTTTCTTTGAAGCTGTGCCTTCCTGTGTCTCTGGTGGACTCTTGCTCTGCCTAAACCCCGTCCCGTCTCCTCTGACAAATGCAGGCTTGTCCTTTCCTGTTCACCTGGATAGCATTGGTTTAGGAAATAAGTCTCCCAGGCTGATAAGTCCGTCGTCAGCACAGGACCATGTGGCAAAGCCAGGCTGGCTAGGATGTTTGCTTCCATTTAGGAAAATCTGATTCAGAATTAATGCAACTCAGTGCTGCTTTATTTCCCAACACTTTTGTCATGCAGATTGCTCATTGTCTGCTGATGGAGCAATACAAGCTGTTGGCTGGCTGCAGCAGTGCTCTGGTTTGCTTACCCTGTGGCTGAGCCTTTGTGTCTGTGTGCAAGGGAGAAAGCTCATCTTCAGAGAGCAAACAGCAGACTGCAAGTGGCATTGCAAATATCCTAGTCATCCCTAGTGCAGGGAGTAGAGACCAGTTCTTCCAGAGGATGCTGAGAGAGGGGAAGACTTCCTGCGCAGTTTTCAGCTCGTTGAAGGTCTACTGAGAAAGCTGAAGAGTGCAGTGTTATCTTGTTCAGTAGCAGCATAGCATGTTTCAGGGAGGTTATTTAGTACCCTGCTTGAAGGTTCTTTTCTTCTTGTTCTTTTCTTTCTCCTCCCCTCTTTTTGTTTTTTAATTTAGTGCATGTTGGTGTTGCTTTTCCTGTACCAGTGTAGCCTTTTGTCCTGAGCCCACCATTAATCTTGTGGTGTAACATAAAGGGGAAAAAAAAGTAGTTTTTGCACTGGAAATGAGCACTAGGAAACAATTTAATTGAAGTATTTCTTAAATCTGGAAATGGTTTTGTGTTCACAGACCCCCTGCCAGAATGGGGTAGTTTCGCTTCCTTTCATTTCCAGTGTCCAAGCCACTTAATTCGAGTTTTCTGAAAGTGGTAGCTGAAAACAATTTTCTGAATCTTTATTCATGTTCTTGAACAAATTCCCTGATTTCCAATGTGTGAAGCATATAATAGCTCCCCTTGGGTTTCATACACTGAGGTTTTTTTGTCCTAGTATCCCTCTACTGGGGAAAGCTTTGCATGCCTTCTTAAGGAAGGCAATTTTAAGCACATTCCCCATGTGGGACAAAGGGCAGTTAGTGAACCTGAAGCTAATGTTCATATTATTTTTAATTAATCCTGTAAGCAGTTGGGGGCACTGAGATTTGAGAGCAGGCTTCCTGATAAGATAGACACTTACAGAGGCGTTTGGTTTTGTAAAAATGACTAGTCTCATGAAGCTATTGAAATGCGTAAAGGTAAGTGTCTAGAGGTACAGTTTTATGGCTTTGAATACAGGGCTTATATGTTCATGATTAACCCAGTATTTTTTAATATTTGAAGACCTGTCACTTTGTCGTCTTTCTTTGTGACTTTATGTAGAACTGCATTAACAGCGTAAAATAGATTAAATGCTAGCTCAAGAGAATAAAGGTTTCAGAGCAATCATTAGACATATAACCTCAGGTTACACAGAAAGGAAAAAAAAAGGCAGGGGGTGAGGGGGAAATCCTGTTCTACTGGGTCATGAGCAAATGGCCATGAACTAAAAATAATCTTCCTATTGTTCCACAGAATGTGAGTAGAAATTAATATGCTAAGTCTGAATCCACTAAAAGTCCTGATGCTGTTTCTCTGCATGTATTTAATGTATTTGGAATTGCATTGATGATTTTATACAGTCACTTAATGTGCTGGGTCTAGATTTGTTCTCCCTGTACAAACCTACATTTTTCATTAAGAAAAATCTACCCTGACAAAAATTAATTTCTCTTTAATGAGTCTATTAGATTAAGTGCAATAAAATAATGAAAATTCCCTTTCCCTTTTCAGAATGGCCAAAAGGCATGGTAAAGAGGCATGACTAATCCCGCATCCTAAGGGCTTTGAAAGGGGAGAATGGGGTAGGATGGAGTTCCTCAGCCATACAGCCAGCTTACTGCCTGAAAAGGGGTTGGATAAAGCCAGGGTTTAATACAAAAGGTCAGGCTAGAATAATACCTTTCCACTGAAAGGAAGCTGAACTCCAGTAAAAATACTTGGTGATGAAAGGAAAGGAGTTGCTGCTATTACTGGAGGAAGGTGGAGAAGCAATGGATATTTCAGGTTTGACAGAAGAGCATCATCAGAGTGGTGGGCTATTTGGTGATCATCAGTCAGTGGTGGTTTGGTATTTTTCTTGCACTCAGCTGCTCATTAGGAAGGGTACAACAAGGTTCAGGAGTCCCAGGCGGGTACTTAGGGCTGAATAGCCAGTCAGTCATCGTGAAGACTCCTGGGATATAGTAAATGACTGTCAACACTCTATTTTTATCTTCTTAGTCAGTGATGGAGAGAGAGGGGGATGTTTGCCTAGCAGATAAAATATCATTTAAGTAGCAAATGTTGTGCTTGTCTGGTAAAAGCGTACAGCAGTCAGACTGGCAAAGCATTAAAGTGCTGCAGTTTTTCCAGTTTCTTCTTTGCTGTCATTTATATGGAGAGAAGGTCCAGAAACGTGATCTTACCCCACTGAGACAAGTCTGTCAGAGCCAATAGAGTTTGCATCCTCCCTAATTCTCTGCTGCACTCAACATTTTCCCTCTGGAGCTCTCCCTGCCTCTGTGAGGGCTCTATATAGCCCCAGACTGTGCTCACTTATGACAGCCTGGGGGAGGAAGAGAGTTGCATGTCCTTCATCTTGACACCTAGTCTCTGTGTAGTCCCTCACGCTTGCAGAAGCATCTTGATGTAAAGAGAGGCTAACAGGAGATCAGATGTCTCTTATCCTCTGAGTGTGTCTGAAAGAAGACAAAAAAACATCCTTCTCTTTGCCTCATAAGTTGGCGCTGCTGTTTCTGTTGCTAATGGCAGTCTTGCTGAAGGTGCCTTAATATGGGAGGTCTGTTTGCAAAGAACGGTAAAAGAAAATGGTGAAGATTTCATTATGGGAACGGGGAAATCACCGGAGTTTGTTGAGATTTAAAGGAATATTGTGCTTACATGTTGTGTGGCTTCCCCCAGGCATCCCTTCTTGTACTCATCCCATAAAATTCAGTTTTCCTGAAGTCCTGTGTCATATATTGAAAAGTTACCACCTCAACATTTTACATTGCATAGGAATTGTTGTTCACTGAAGCATGATCTATTTGTATTTTTACACATTTAAGTGGACAGAAGCATATTCTGAGAAAGAAAGAATAGTGTAAGGTCAAGATCTGCCATATCTAAGTGGTTCAAATTTTCACCAAAATTCCCCTGGGTTTGTATTTTATGTCTCCTGTCCTGTGTGAGAGACTGCTTCCCTCCCTGCTGCAGGCAGAGTGGTACTTTTCCCTTGAGCAGAGCAGGATATGGAAAATGGTCTGTTTTATAGTGGATTGTGTGGAGTGCCTCTAGTAAATGAACCTGAGAATCTCAGAAGAGAAAAGATTGCCTGTGGAAAAAACCAAAGATGGCCTTGCTAACTATTAGAAAGTGTTGCTGGATTTTAACACAGAAATCATTATTTTGCTAGTGAATGTTCAGAACATAATTGTAAACAATTATGTTACTTACAGTTGACAGCTAAGGGAGATGAAAGAGAGGAGGACAACTTGGTTTATGCTTATAATTTGAAGATGGTGGTATTATTGGTGTAATCAGGCAAGGATTTCAGCTTCTGCTACTGTGATATTTTACTAGAAGACCCAGAATTGGTGTTGTCTGTGTATTCGCAGTGGTATGTTGCAGTCTTCAGTTTTGGGTCTTCCCCTCCAAATAGTTGTGGTGCATCAGTTGAACACCATCCTGCTAGGTCCATGCTATGCCCTTGTCCACCATGAGCTTGTAACTGATCCGGGTTCCCAAGCAAGCACTTCCAGGAACAAAACATTTGCCAGCATACAGGTGCCTGTCGTGCTGTCTTTAAGACACACTTCAAATCAGATCCTTCTGAGATTAGTGGAAAAAATAGCTTCAAAATCTCCACAATACCAAAGAACTGAGCATTAACAGGCTAAAGGACTGCAGCCCCTCTGGGTTTGCTGGGGACAGCATGGCCAGTCACCTATGGGATTTTATTTGCTGGTAACTAATCATCACAAACATCAGCAGAGATTATTTTTTTGGTGTCTGAGAAATGAGTGGTTCAGCTCTTGGAAGAAGCTGTTTCAGGCCCTGATGATGTTGCAGGGTGCCTTTGGGATAACACATAAAAAGGTATTGCTTTGTGGAAAAGTTTCCTTGTGTCCGATGTGGCTGTTTGAGAGCTGTAATCTCACCCGTCACAAGGTGGCTCTGAGCCTTTGCCTCTCACATCTGGGCCTCCTGAAGGGATGTGGCCATACAGTGAGATATTAAAAGAAAAAGAATCAGGTCCTAGCTTTCCTGATGTACTGCACCGTGTTTGTGGAGCATGCTGATCTCTATCTCTCTTTTCATTAATTGCACGTTATTTTTCAGCCCTGCAGTGGCATCTGTGACAGTGTAGACTGGGTACCGCTCCTGTGCAGCAGAATCAGAGCAGCTTTTGCCTTCTAGAGTGTGTGTGGCTAAACTCTGCCACAGCATCTTGAGGACAGAGATGACTTGTGAGGGTGAGGAAGAGGAGCAGAAGGTGGAAAGCATCATCAGTCTTCCCTTCCCCAAAAGGACTGAGGGCACCTGCAGCCCCTTCATCACAAACCTGTGAGAGGGTACCTCCTGATGCTGAGGGACCGCTCTGGCCTGCAGTCAGGGGGTTTGCTCCCTGCCGGGCTGTCTTCACCTACCAGGCATTGGGGCTCCCTGTCCCCCCTGGCAAAGGTGGAGGATGGCTCAGTGACAGCCTTGGTCAGGCTCCCTGCTGCAAGCTTTGGGTTCAGCTTGGCAGTGCAATAGGTTTAATGGAACTGAAGAAAACCTGAGCAGCATTGAACAGGGGTTGCATTGCACAAGGAGGGCAACCCAGGCAAGGGAGAGGAGTGCCATACATTCAACAAAATGCTCCTGTGTGTGTCAGGCAGAAAGAGGCACCTGTAAGAGGGAGGTCTGCTTTCTTTTGGATGCTGCTGCTTGTGTAGCATGCAGTGGCTCTTGCTGGCACAGCCCTTGCTGTCTCAGCTGCAGATTTACACCCTCTCACCCGTGCTGATGGAGGTTGGTCACTGCCACTGAATTCTTAGACAGCCAAGACATCGATCAAACTGTAATGTGAAAGTCCTTAAACTTTCATGGTTTACTTCACAGAATCTAGGTAGGGTGCAAGCTGTTCTTTTATTTGGTTAGATTTGGGCCACAAATTGTAGCCCAGTTTTGTACTGGAAGTTATTCAGCTGTGTCTTTCAACTTATCATATGTATCATGTGAAGGTACTGAAATAATTGTGTTTGCATGTATATTTACACATATACACACATGGACATATATAGTCCATAATGCATTTTTTACTGTCCATCTTCTAGGTTCCAGTGAATGGTGAAATTATAACATCAGTCAACATCAAAGAGAAAAAGCTCGTCAAGGTACCAGCAAGAGTTTTGGAGTTTATATATTGTCTTTCAAGAGACTTGTTTTAAGAATATTTCCTATTTGGTAGTCCTTTGTAAAGGTAATTTGTTGTTCCTGTTGTTGTGGCACTTAAGAGATGACTTAGGAACAGGAGACCAAGTAACTGTCTGGTACAGTCATGCTGTGGTGCTTGTCACTGCCAGCACAAGTTGGACAGCCTCGTGGTCCATGCATGAGCTGGGATCTCCTGTATTTCAGTTCCAGCTCTGACAGGGACGTTTTCTTGGGTCTGGGCAAGGGTTTTATCTTGGGCATTGAGTGCTTGTACTGTCATGGACGAATGTCTGTGCTTTAGAGGTACTTCCAATTGAGGAGCAGGCCCCCACTCTGGGCAGGGAAGTGTGTTCCTGATAGGGGTATTCTGCTTTGAAAAAGTCAAGAACCACTGTGTTAAAGCTAGAATATTCAAAACTGAAGGCTTAAGGTTAGCTCTACTGCTTCATTGAGACATATGAAAATCGCCTCAGCCACTGCTGTCCCCTTTCAGATGAGTGTAAACTACAGATACCTTCATTTAAAAAGGCTGTTCCATGGGGGCTTTTTTGGTTAAGCATAAGCAGGGTCTTAACACTTGATTTCAGCATTGCTGGTTGTAAAGGGGGTAAATCATTTTAAGGTTTCCTCCTTTATAGGATGAGAATTAATTTTCAGGAATGATGAATGCAAATCTTATTACAGAGCAGGTACCTGAATTAAAATCTGAGCTTCCTAAACTAGCAGATAAGACAAATTTTGTAGGCCAAAAGCTGCAGCATTCATTTGTTTGGAGTCTGCAATAAAATCTACTCAGGAAGACTGTTGCGCTCCCCTAAAGATTCCAGTGACAACTGCTCTCCCTCTGAGTACCACTGTGTGGTCTCTGTTTCAAAACTATGACCCTGACTCTTTTTTCCTTCATGATGAAATGTAACAAATACCTGGTTTATCTTTCTGGTTTATCTCCCGTATACTGTAGCCTAAGAAGAAGAGGAAAGCCCAGTGCTCAGATAGGAAGGTGCCAAAAGACCTGCTTTCTGTGGAAAAAGACAAACTGCAAGAGGAAGAAGGTAACAAAAGATCTGGTACTTCTGTTATCTGATATATATTGCCAAATAATAACATGGGATGAAATAGTTCAAAAGGGAAGTCTTCTCTACTATTCTAGTATTCTGCATTATTGGGGAAAAAATGTCAGTTTAGAAGGCAATTATATCTATTAAGGCCAGATTGGATAGGGCTTTGAGCAACCTCGTCTAGTGGAAGGTGTCCCTGCCCATGGCAGGGGGTTGGAACTGGATGAGCTTTAGGGTCCCTTCCAACCCAAACTATTCTATGATACAATTCTATGATCTGCTCCTTACTATGTGTAACTAGGGCAGGGACTATGTGTTTTCCTGTAAGGACTTCTCAGGTTCTTACTGCATTCACAGGGATGGCAATCTGCAGATGAAGAAGCATCTCTGAAGTGGCCAGAGGTCCACTGAGTAGCAGAGTCCTGTGTTCATGCTCTTACTTAATTCTGTGGCCTCTGCCATGCTGACACACAGCTGAAGCTGTGGTCTACCCAGGCAATGTTTGTGGTGCCCATGATGGAAGCTGGTAAAGGGACTGGGGTAATATACAGCCAATTTCTAGCATGCCCATGAAACAAAGTCAAGACCTTTGCTTGCAAGGAAATCTGCAAAGAAATCTGGCAGGGGCTAGCAAGGCTTGGGCAGCTAGAATTTCACTGGAAAATACATTGCATCCCATGAGCCCCTCTCTGTCTCCACCCATCAAGGGTCATACTGGAAAAAAGAAACTCTAAGCTTTTCTGGGCTTAAAAGATTATGATGTGATTCATGGGATGGTAAGAGCAAAAGAGAAGCCCTTGCTGCTGTTGGACCAGAGTCCTCCCTGTGAGCCCTTATGCCTGGAGCAGAGTGCCTACAAGGCTGCCTGAAGAGAAGGGGAAGCACCAAAGTCTTTTCTTCAAATGGATGTTTAGTTTTGAACAGATGAGCCAGCTGAACTGTTTCACATGTTATTTGGGGGTACTTTGGAGAAACAAAGAATTTGTCTTGATGAAGTCCCGGGACTGTGTTTTTCCTGTTGTTAACCATTTGTGCCAGTCCCTCTACTGACTTCTTGGGTCGTGGAGAGCATGGATGGAGGCAGAACCTGGCCCATTCAGTGTGAATGAACATGTGTTGAAATCAGCTGTGTGGCAGAGGGTCTCCATATCTCAGAACAAGTCTGAGGGTATGTTCCGGGCTAGAGAAAGCCAGTAAATTGAAACCTTATTTGATGATTAAGATTTTCTCTGCTGTCAGATGTACAAGGCGGTGGATGCTCTGCTGTGACATCTCCCCTAAGGGAACGGGGTGTCATGTCAGGCTGACAGAAAGGACAGAAGAATATGTGCAGCTACATGAGTCAGGACATATGGCAGACGGGTTTGTGATGGGGATTTCTTACGTAACTGGTTTCTGCAGAGACAGCAAAGGCTGCACGCACGGAGGATGCTGCATGAGGCCTTGCCAGCACTCGCCGCCCTGGTGCCACTTTTACAGCCAGTATCAGAAACTACCAAATAGCTGTTTACCTTCGTGCTAAGCAATAAAAGCAGTAAAGGAAGTTTCTTGTTTGCTTAAAAATGAACTTTGCTCTGTGTTCTAGGAGTTTGGCAGACCAAGATCAGCAGCCGAGAAAAGAGACACTTAAGGAAGGAAAGGTTGAAACAAAAAGGTAAATGTACAGGCTCAGTTTACACATCTGCCCTGGCTGAGCTGGTCACCCCTTCTCACTTTCCAACACCTTTCTTTTCTCTGTTCATCATTCGGCAGCAAAATCTTCACACTCACTTAGGCTCTTAACTTAGGAAAAAGCAGCTTTGGGAGCTCTTACTTGGGAGCTTGCATTTTACTCAAGGCTTTCATTGAAACACATAGTACTACCCATAGGACTTTGAAAGCAAATGTCTGTTAGATCTGAGATCTGCTAAAGGCTTGGTGTAATGTGGATTACTTACTTCTGTGTGACTTGAGAGAAGTTTTCTGATAGTGGATGTATAAAAATCTGTGTAATTTGCTCAGTTCCAAACAGGATCTTTAATCCAGACCTGCATAGATTAAACAGCTATAAAAGGGGGATAAAATTAAACAAAGCTTTGTGCTCACTCCACGTTTTTCCTCTGGGGATTTTAAAATGTCTGCCATGTACTTGTGCGTATATGCATTTCTACTAATTCTGTTGTTATTCATGTTATAACATATTAATCTTATGTTTATATATGAAAGCAGGTCATGGAACTAAGGTATTTGGAAATGTTTTAATTATCTGCGGTTAAATGATCAATACAATAGTGAAACCTGTAAGTTTAATATATTAAAGTAATTTATAAGCTAAGATAGAAGTTTGAAATTGAGAGACATAGCTGGATAAATATGGGTGTTTCTGCACTGTCTGTAATAACACTGTCTTAAAGTGCTCTCAGGTAATCTACTAAAATCGAAGGGCAAGTGAACAGCAAATTTTAATCTAAAAATATACAGACATTTTGGAACCACTTTATCATTTGGATTATATAAAGTTAAACATTGAGTTTAGATTTTTAACTCGTGGATTATCAAGAGTTGAGTTAAATATCTGCATGACAGTCTCTAAGGGTTTACGGTGCTGAGGTGTCTACTTGCTCTCCAGCAAAGTAGATGGGTCTATGTTTGTCTTTCTTCATGCAAGTTGGCCTGTTGGCATTGGTGGTTCCAGCTGCATATGCAGAAGGTTAACTTATGGTTTAACAGTAAGATCAATCAGGTGTTAAGTGCTTTACTGACCCAAGGGAAGGGAGCTCAGCTGACCACATTGCAGTTGAAGCACCAGAAGTCTTTGGTGCAGTCCTGAAGCCTGGGTTGTGCAGCAAGCTGAACCAGGTCATTGTGGTGGTCCTGTTTAGTATGAACATTTACAGAGAAATGTGATCTTCCAGGAGAAATCCCTAACCCTGTCAAGTGCTGATTGCTGCTTCCTAATAGGGAAGAAGCATCAGCATTAAGGTCTGTGAAGGTGGGGTTAATGACAGCAGTGGTCCCCTCCTCACCAAAGCCCCAGTAAAACACTTTGCTATTGTGAAGGCTGGAGTCATAAAATGCATTAGGAACCCTTTAGAATGAATGATGTTGAAGATACTTGTAATTATTTATAAATATCAATGTGCCTGGTGCTGATTTCTATAGCAGCCTTGAATTGCCAACATCCAAAAGGTTTGCTTTCTTTTTCCTTGGAGGTCCTGCTGTTCTCTTTCTCTCCCTCTATTGCTCTGGGTCTCCAGCTGGACTCTAGAGGCATTGAGCCACCCTTGCAGTTAGAAAGGGATGCCCAAGGCCTCTATAGTGCAGTGTCATCTCCTGTGGAATTCATTGCTGGATTGCATGGTGCCTTCCTTCTCACATGGTCTTTGTATGTGCCATTTCAGTGTCCCCTCCAAGGGGCTCTGCTTTACTGTCATTGTATCTGTGAATAATTTCAGTTGGAATACAGGTATTACTTCTGATGGGTTTGGATTGGGCATTGCTCTGTTGTTTCCCCTGTACAAACTCTTCATTGTAATTAAAAATAATGATGACCCTGTGATAATGTTTATTCCCAAGAAGACCCCAGCAGAGCATCTCTGGGTAGCTTGGTGGCTGAGCAAGCCTTTGACTGGGATGAGAAGAGAGCACTGTGGCCACTCACAGAGGACACCAGTGGTGGTGGAAAAGGTGCTCTCATTGCCAAGGCAGAGTGTGGGACCACACTGAAGGCATCAGGAGCCATAGAGGAAGAATCCGTGCTCTCCCTGGCAGAAGAGGATGTTTTCTCCAACGTAGGTGAGTGTTGCCTGTCAAGCCTTATAGAGGGAAAGCTTCATGTCCCGCACAGTACAGCCTCACCAACATTCATCCTGCACACCTGCAATGTTGTCCAACCCTTTAAACCTTGCTACTTGTTTATTTTCCAGCAATAATTATTCCTGTCTTTATGGCAGGAATTTTTTCTGTGTTGCAGACTACCTGTTGGGTACAAGTTGTTTTCTACCCACAGGTATTTAGTGTTTGGTTCCTTTGCAGACAAAGCCTTTCCTTTCCTTTTCAAGGTGCGCACACGTGGTCAGTTAGGCTTCAGGGTATATCTGCAGCATGTAGATCAAAGCAGTATGAGTCAGGGTATTCCTATGTCAGTTTGGGTATTTGACAGTTGGAAGTAGTCTGTTCTTGTCAGTGCTGTGCTGTACCTACATAGTTTGCCCAGCTTCCCAGCTGATTCACCCCTTGTTCATGTCCAAACAAGGTCATTTAGAGCAACTTTGGCTCTCAGTTGTGCTGTTGGGACATTCTCTATGTAACATAAACTGGAGGTGGGAAACGGCATCTCTATAACCTCAGACACCTTTAAAGCAGTGAAGGGGTGGACTGCTAGGCCATTAGGCTAAAGATGAGAGAAGCTGATATCAGCTCTTTCACTGGTATTTGATGACTTTTCATTTCCATCATAGAATCATAAAATGGTTAGGGTTGGAAAGGACCCTAAGATCCTCTAGTTCCAATTGCCCTGCCATGGGCAGTGACGCCTCACACTAGACCATTTCACCCAAGGCTCTGTCCAGCATGGCCTTGAACACTGTCAGGGATGGAGCATTTTTATAGCAAAGTTATATTTCAAAATGTATTGCTATTGTGGGTGATACTGTAGATACTAGGGCAAACCCAATAATCAATAACAGAGAGGTAATTGGACTATTTTATCTTTATATCTCTCTTCCTGACTTCTTGGTGGGGTGGGAGAGTTTTACAAGTTAAAAGTTAAAGTTGTTAATACTGCTTTTCAGTTAATTTTCGAAAGCGTTTGATTTTCACTACAATTTCAATGATTAATCAGTCTTGATGACTGGATTGATTGGTATGTAAGGCCATACAATGAATCACCTTCAGTATCAGTAATCCAGTACTCTGGTGATTCAGAAAATGTTCTTAGATTGTCCTTACATGAGTTACATGAGTTGCTTTCTCCACTAGAGTCCTTTTTTAAATTTTCTTTGCAAAGTATAGGGTTGATGCAGGGAGAATGTTAGTACCATTTTTTTACTCTAATGCTTTCAAAAGGCCAAATTCCAAGCTGATATGTGATGACAGCTTCTGCCACTTGGGCGTAAAGGGGACAGGCATCAGTTCAGATGAATGAGGACTTTGATTAAGTCCATAAAAGTGCCATGCTGGTGTGATGCACTCTTTGAGGGGCTGAGAATGTGTACATGGTGACTGGGCTGAACTCTTTCTGTGCATAAAAGATAATTTCTCCTTGCTTGATTCTTCTCCAGCAACAGCAGTGACTGCAGGCTTGGGATGGAGTGAACAGGGAAGGGCTGTAATGAGATTGGGAGTGTCAGGTAGGGACTGCAGTTGCCAGCTATGAATGTGACATCGCATTTTTGGTTACTGTTTGTTTGCTTTCTAAATGCAGGAACATGGGATATTGCAGAAGTAAAATCCTGTCCTGTGACCTTTGGGACATTATCAGACCTGTCCAGGGAGTTAGGTGAGTGCTGTCTCTTTGGACTTCCATGTGAATTCTTCTATCACTTTCTTAGACGCTTGGCCTAAAGTACTCTCATTGCTCACATATGGATCTTCTCCCTTGGAGCAACATTTCATTAGATGCTCTCCTACGTAAAGCTTGCTTCCATCTGCAGTCCAGCACACCAGCATTTGGAGAAGTGACATCAGAATGTTTTGCTTGGCACTTCTCAAACTTGTGTCTCATCTTGGAATAAATGAAAAAAAAAATTGCCAGCAAATTCCCCCTGTTAGATCTGCTCACATGGGGTGTTTCTGTTGTGTTCTGATGACCAGCAAATTCAGAGAATTCAGAACAAAGGGGGGAGCAGACGCCCAGGTTGGAGAGGTCTCGTTAGAGGCTGCCTAGCCAGAAGCTTCCTGGCCAGCACAGCGAAGGATTTCCAGCTTAAGCGTCTCCACACATGGCTTTGAGAAGGATTGAACACTTCCTGGTTTTGCATTAAGTTGAGCCTTGTTCCTGGCTTTCACTTTGCCCCTCTGCAAATGTCAGTCCTTCTCACTGCCTGGTTCATATGCTCTCTGCCTACCAGAAACTCACATTTGTCTGGAGGTCCAGCTAGCTGGCTGATGAATGCAAAGTCTGGTCCTGAATCTTTCTGAGATGCTAAAGGCAAGAAGAGATACACATGGATAGACATCTGTGCACAGAACAGGATGTGTGGTGTAAGCCAGAATGCTGAAATTAGTTTCTAAAGCCAGACATGGTAATCAATAATCATGCTATATTTAATATTCTATTTTCCAACACTGCATCAGCGGAGTGAAGCAGTTCCTAATGTGCAAGTACTCAACAGGGAGAGCATTAACATTAATATTGTTAACATTTGCATTTATGCAGAAAAAAATCAAGCCAATACAGAACAATACAGAATCAAGGGAGTTGTTTAGGTGAAAGGAAGAAAGGAAAGATCAGATATGTGAAAAAAAAATCTGGTGTATAAAAGAGCTGAAGAAAATGCTAGTTATGTACAAGCCTTAGAAAGGGGCTAAAGGGAGGCATGTGAATCCTACTGGCTGCTTTAGTTGTTCGAAATAATAATAAAATCCCTTTAACTCTTCTTTTTTCTCCAGGAGCTCTCTCTCATCTGTGCTCTTTCTTGGAGTAATTCATATGGTAATTATGGATTTCTGTTAGAATGAGCAGAAGCCACCTCACTGAAGGTGGTGAGAGTTGGAGCTGGATACACTGGATGTGGCTTTTGTTCTGGAGGAGCTGTAGCTCCCTTCTTGTGTCCCCAAGAACGATGTGTCAGAAGTTTGCATCTCCAAATACTGTGTTTTTAGTATTACATTATTAGTTTGGTATTATGTTTAGTGTTACATGCATAAGGCATGTAATGTCCTCTTCCAGCCTTTGTTAATGAATCCACTGTGATGAGCAGCACATATTAATGCAGGGTTTAAATTATGTGACATCCAGGAATCGTGACATAGCGAGCAGATAAAGGCATAATTAATCAGTTCTAATGATGTGAATATACCTATGTGATTATCTTTTAGGTTAGAGGGGGGTTGTTTGGTTTTGTTTTTTAAAAAGATGCCTTCCTGTATGCAGATAACGTGAAGAATAAATCATCCGAGGCCAGTCCTTCCAGATGCTGTTGGCACACCAACTCCACTTTCCTCCCAACAGACGACGCATGGCAGGGGCAGGGTATGTCCTTTAGCTCTCTTTCTATTGAAAGACAAGTGTACCAATGCTGACACCCTTTTCAGTCTGTTCCTAAGCTTCAAAAATCAGGGTCCCCTTCCCATGTTGCTCGTCCATACAAAGGCTGGTAGAGGTAAGGAAGAAATTCAGCTTGGGTCTGGTTTTGGGCAGATGCCCAGAGCTGCCGTGAGCTCGGCCAGAGCAGCAGGCGCCCTGCATGGGGTCTTTGAGAAGTGTGAAAACATGCAGTTTATTTATGTTTTTACTTAGAAAGTGACAAAAAAGGATACAGTACATACAGTCTTGTTCAGTGCATTCGTACTGCTGTGCAAAATGTAATTAGACATTGTGGGTAGCAAGGCCAGCTGTAGGGAGGCTGTCTGAAGGCTTCTGTAGCCTAATGTCCTCTCTCCGGCAGTTGCACATGGTAGTTAAGGGCAGATAAGCGCAGGAACAGGGCAAGCACAGGGCAATCCCTCCCCACACCCAGCTGAGAGTGGGTCAGGGACTCTCTGAGCCAGAGGCAAGAGTATGGTCTCTGCACTTCAAAACCCCATGTGTTAGCAGTCATCACAGATTATTAAATTTGTGCAATGAATGTAGTTGGATTTGGTTTTCATAACTGGAGCATTGCGTTTGTCGCCCTGCTATCGCTGGGTGGGGAAGGTGGAGCTGAATGGCTCCTTTCCAGGCAGCCCCTGGCCTGTGCTCTGTGGGGTGGCCGAGGAAGAGCTGCAGGGAGGACAGGGCGCTGCTAGAGCATGGGGTACCTCTGCCAAAACTGAAAGTCTCCTCTGTAATACCCAGAAGCCACATGCAGAATCCAGCTCCAGTAGACTCTGACAACGAGCACTGTAGTCTTTTTATGACTGGTTGCTTTTTTGTTACATTTAAAATCTGCTTGATAGGCCAGCGTAGGTCCTGAGTGGCTGGAATAATTTGGCATGAACAGTGTGGGTATTATATGGCCTTTTCTCTTGACCTTTTGGTCAGGATTGAAGTATCTATTTATACCCCTGCTGCTGGGAGGCTTTTACCCTGCTCTTGCAGGAATGACGGCTGATGAGCCGAGCAGACCCCTTCTTGCTCTTCTAGCTGCTCTGATTGCCTTAACTGCAGGAGAACCCAGACTGGTTGCATGCATTGAGGAGAACAGACTGCGGTCATCATGCAGTAACTGAGATTTTGAAGCAGATGCATCAGTTTGGCCATCAGAGGATTTTGTGACTAGCATTGTTTGCTTAAAAAAAATAAACCAAAAAAACCCCAACCCTAAGCATTCCCTTCCCTTAGTGCTGTGTTGCATGTTGCTGCTGGGCACTGTGTAACTTCTGAGCCCAGGCTCGCCCGTACAGGAAGAAGGGAGGCAGTGCAGGTAGCTCTTCAGCAGCCTTTCCTTGCGTTGCATTTAGCACACGTCACACTTGATGCTCTGGGGATTTGATCTGCAGTCGCAAAGCCAGGTAGAGCTCCGCTTTTTCAGTGCCCCATCGGGGAGCAGAACAGATAGGGGCAAGTACAGCAGTTTGCTCTTGCAGACGTTGGAGCAGAAGCGTTTTGATTGAAAGCAGAAATGCAAGGGTTCTTGCCCGCCCTACAGCTTGTTTCTTAGTAGTAGTATTATTTTTCCTTTAAATCTTCAGCCTCGATATTGATGCAGAGAGGAGTGTCACAAACATGTATTCCCTGAATTTAGATGAGGTAATGGTTGGCAGTAAGGCCTGCGCTGCAGGCAAAATGAGCTCTTTGACAGTTAAACAAGGCCTGTTAGTGCTTGCAGGCCTCTGAACTGAAAAAAAAGTAAAAGCCATTCATAACCTGAATATGAACAGGGGTCGTTTGATCAAATCCAGATCAGTACGTTTAATGAGTCTCTTTGTTCTGTGCCAGGCTGGTACAGAACAAGGAGCATGGTGCTGGACTCCTGCCTCTGCCCCTGCTCACGGAGCAGCCTGGGCCGGCTCTCTGCTCCTCATTGGGATATCTTTTTGTGAAGTACCAGTAATAACAACACCCTAACCAACAAAAGGTTTGAGGCTTACGTGTTGTTGCTACTGAAAGTGTATGTACATGGAGAGAGGGAGTTAGTAGGTAGGGAACTGAGGTCACTGTGATAGGTGTATGTTTAAAAGACTGATAAATCAGGCTTATTTCAGAATTACACACGGCTAGGGTGATGTTCATTAATGATACAAGCTGCTGATGGTTAATTCTTAATCACTACCACATCTGGAGTGCTGTGCCCATTTCTGGGCTCCCCAGTACAAGATGGGCATGAACATACTAGAGTAGGTCCAGCAAAGTCTGTCATGTGTATGAACACCTGACGGGGTGGTTGCCTCTGACAAGAAGCACAGGAAATTCCACTTACACATAAGAAAATGTTTGAGGTTTTTTTTTATGGTGAGGGTATTCAGGTAGCAGAACAGGTTGCCCAGAAAGGTTGTGGGGTCTCCACCCTTGGAGATATTAAGATCTTGGTGGCTACATCCCTGAGCAACCTGCTGTAGCTGAGCCTGCAGTGAACAGCAGAGTGGGACTTCCAGAGGTCCCTTACAGCCTCAGCAATTCTGTAATCCTCATTCTGCCATCAGTCATTGTCTGCATATTCAAAAAATTAGTCCTTAGTAATCTAAGCCATTAGCTATGGGTGTTGAGTGTCTTGGAGCTGAAGCCACATGGCCAGTGCTGATGATTGCAGTCCCACCAGGAAATTGAAGTGGTCAGCACTCTTCCAGGCGGGAAGGGGGCCCCAAAATGGGCAACTTTATTCATTCAGAGAGTTTTCCCTGCTCATTGTTAGTATTTGCATACTTTTCATCCCTGCTACAGAGACAAAAGAAAGGGGGGTGAATCTCTTCTGCTTCTGGAATAATTCACTTCCTTGAGCCCGGGAACTGCTCTGGTTTTGCCAGGCACCTTTCTTGCTTGTTCTGCAGGGGTGTTCTGGATCCTCCTGCTCTTCCTCCTGTGCTTTACCTCAACAGCTTTACTGCTTGCATATGTTTCCTGATATGGCCTTTGTGCACCTGCATAGGTATACCACTGCCCCTTTGGTGACATCGATGTACTTACGCTTACCCATCTCACAAAATACATTATAGGCTGCGGATGGGTTTGCTGTTACAAAACATGTAACCTCCATAGAGTGGCTGGCTGGGCTGTTGTAGAGCACCTGTGTCAGGTTCTAAGGCAAGCACATAATGATTTTATCCAGTGTTTCTGCTTCAGAGTGCAGTGGACCTGTGCTTTGGCAACAGCACAAGGCAGTCTGAGAAGTCCCATATTCTGCTTTGCAAATACAGCATCTCATGACCATGAAGGTTGTCTTTTTAC
This sequence comes from Ara ararauna, assembly GCA_028858755.1. Classification (NCBI taxonomy): domain Eukaryota; kingdom Metazoa; phylum Chordata; class Aves; order Psittaciformes; family Psittacidae; genus Ara; species Ara ararauna. The sequence continues at coordinate 24,437,950 of CM054379.1, forward strand.
CTGTGATTTGGCATCTTCCCAATGAATCCTTCTTTATTGCCAAGGCAGATTTTGCCTGGAACCCTCAGAAAGCCGCATTGTCTCCTGACTCCCATTCTTCTTCTGTCCTGGGGTTAAAATGAATTTTAATTTCTTTGTTTCATGGGAATAAGCAGCTTCTTTCAATTAAAAGAAGACTTTAGTCTGGGATTTACTTGGTATTTTTGCATCTACTTTTGCACCTACTGAATTATGCTAGAGGAAGGTGCCAAATGAGGGACTCCTACACCCAGCTGAAACTGAAAGAGGGTAGATTTAGATTAGATATTAGGAAGAAATTCTTTACTGTGAGGATGTGAAGCACTGGAACAAGCTGCTCAAGGAAGCTGTGGATGCCCCATGCCTGGAAGTGTTCAAGGCCAGGTTGGACGGGGCTTTGAGTAACCTGGTCTAGTAGAAGGTGTCCCTGCCCATGGCAGGGGGTTGAAACTAGATGATCTTTAAGGTTCCTTCCAACCCAAATCATGATTCTATGATCTTCCAACTAGGTTCTTGCTTGCCACCCACCTCAGTACCCCAGCAGCTCCACCCAGACAAAGCTGTACTTTCCTGTTCACCTTCCACTAGACCAGGTTGCTCAAAGCCCTGGCCAACCTGGCCTTGAGTGCTGCTTTTGCAAAAACGAACAGCAGGAATTATCAAGATGATGGTCTACAGGTACACTGGGGGATACCACTTCTATGAGTGCTAAACCCACCAGGGGAACAGGAGTACTTGTTGCTGCATGGCACATTCCTTTTTGTGTTTGGTTTTCTCCTACTGAAGGAATTACTCTCACAGGCTAAAGCTGGTCAGAATTTATGACCCATGGAAAAGCAGTTGCTGATTTAAAAATATTAGAGACTATTCAAAGTTTAAAAACATTCCAGGAGATGTCAGTGTAGAAGGGAAATATGCTACACAAGAGGAGAGATTTTAAACCACAGGCAGAGTGTGCGCTGCACAGGCTAAGGAGCTGGGACTTGCTGTGTCCTCCCTCTGATGTACCTTGTGGTGTAGTTAATGGGCTGGGGAGTGCAGGTTGCTGTTGCCTTCAACCACGACAGCTAAATCCTCCAGAGTTCTGAGCCAGACCCTCAGGTTACCTAACTGGGGAGAAGCAGCAGGAGCTTTTAGGTGCTGATATCCCATGCTAAAGCTTACACAAACTGTTCTTAAGACATCTAACTCATTCATGTGTATTGTGCATCTCTCAAATCTAGATGCATTCATTTGCCTAAAATACTTAGACTGTAATTTTATTAGGAATGCATTCAAAAATACTTGCTCCTATGTTGTTGAAGAAGGAAAGAAATACTGTCTATGCATGGATTTTAAACTGAGAAACTTGAGCAATGTCTAGAATCATGTTTATGACATTTGGCAGCAAACTGGACAGAGCAACTTTTTGGAAACAATTTTCTTCTACCATCCCCAGCATGTGTTTGGTTTTGGCCCTCCTTCAATGAGAAGTTTTTCCATCCAGCTTGGGATTTTTTTGTATTTGTTTTTATTTGAGAGATGTGACCAGCTAGGAGTTGCTATTATTATATGTTGTGTTTTCAGAATCTTTTTCCCTGTTAGGATAAGACTTAAGATTGTTGCATTCAAACCATTAAAAAATGATCAAGTAGTCTTCTCAACATCTTATGCGGATTTATTTGTTTTTTTGCAGCTCATTCAGTTTGGGCAAAGGAATTAGACTGGTCTGTTTTGCCTTCTTGCCTGAGTATCATTTGCCAGTGCTGTGTGGAGAGGCAGCTCAGAGCTTGTGGCCAGATTTTCGAAGGCACCAGACGCTGGCAGATAGAGAAACCTAAAAGATTTTCAAAAGTTTTTTGCCTAGCCCTCATGAAATGATTAAGAATTGATGCAGGGTAGGTGTTACCTATTTAATGCATATTTAGAGTTGCATGTATGCCATGATGGTACCTTTCTGGCTTACATTCAAGAAAAGAAAATAAACCAGGAAGCTTAAGTCAAGAATGCACTTGATTCTATTTTGGTAGGAAAGAAAACACCAATGAGAGCATTAATGAATGCATAAATCCTTTGCTAATATTACTCTTCCATACAAATAACTGCCCTGAGGGTGGTGTGTTGCAGTGAGTGGAAGAGCCTGCTGTGTCTGCCAGTGTTTCTGGATATGCCTGAATCCTTCTCCATGAAAAAAAGAAAATGTTTGACAAGCCATGCTATTAGTATTGTAAAGCTTGTTTTCTTGAAGTGCAGGATGGAAGCACTTTTGTTCCTGTATGTATTTTTCTGTCCTTCTTTAATTTTCCTCCTGTCCTGAAGAGTGCAGTCACTAATTGTCAATCAGCAGTCAGTTATAGTTTTCAAAATACACTGAAGACGCATGTGCATACATGCGCACCCAGACAGCCCATTGACAAGCAGGAAGATGACAGATCTCTGCAGCATTTGTGTTACTAGTGTGAGCCTGGGAAGTAGCATAGATTTGAACATAATTAATTTGTATGCTTGTCCTAACAGATGATCCTTCAGTGATTGACCAAGACTCTGACTGGAAGGCTCCCTTGGAAGAGTGGGGAAACTGGACAGGAGATGAGGAGCATCAGACACGGGATGAGAAGGAGAAGGTGACACAGTGTTGCTGATGACCAAGGGAGAGCTGCTCCACTAGGATCACTCTCAGCCAGACCAGGGTGTCCGAACCTCCCCCAAAGCCAGGCTCCTCCAGTTGTGGGGGCCTTCCTACACTGAGAGAAGGCACTTGGCATGGTCACTCCCCTGACCTGTCTGAGAGAGCTGGAGCTTGGGACACACCTGCAGGACGTGTGAGGTGGGTTGGGGAATTGGCTTCTTCTGGGAGTTCATTGTGTGGTGGCATTGCTGCCCTGAACAGCAAACATTGGGTATTTGCCACCCTTTGTGAATGAACTCTTTCTACTGCCTCTGACCTTCCTGAATACCTGGGGCTTAAAAGAGGTGCAGAGTCCACAGCTGGCTCCAGCCTTCACACCATCACAAGCAGCTAGGATGTGTTTATTTAAATGAGAGCATTTGCTGACAGTGATGCAGTTGTGGAGAGGTAGAAGAGAAGACTTGCTGTTTGAATGCCTTGTAGAAGCCCAGGGCAATGCCCCTCTTTGACAGCAGTGAGAAGAGCATATTGAGCTTTTTGCAAAGAGCTGTCTTAAGCTGAGGTGTGTACCTTACCCAGGGAGATGCCTTGCTTGTACACTGTCAGCACATGCTCCTGGAGGTAACCAGTTTTACTGAAAAAAATGAATCAGCAGCTCCATACCTCCTCTCATAAAATCCCTGATGCTTCCAGGATTTGCTAAAAGGTGAAGCAGGCATTCATTTCTGCCTTTCTGGACTCAAAAGCAAAATGCAGCAGCAGAAGAAGAAAATGGAAGTGAAGAAAGCAAAAGGTAGAGCAGGACTGAGGCTTGTGAGTATTTTGTATTCCCATAGTAGTGTCTGGTTTTCCAAGAGCAGCGGGGGACATCTTCTCCATTAGGATAATGTGATCTAAGGGGTTTGTCTTCCTCTCCATCTTCTAATTTCTTCTTCTTTCTTCTCCCTGCCCCCCCATGAAAGAAGAGTGAGCACAGTGACTGATGGGGTTTTGTAATACAGTATTCCGCAACACATTTACAAAATAGTTTGATTCTGCAATGCAGAGAGGAGCAGATGGCTTTAATCATGCAAGAAAAAAATGCGTTCTCAGGAAAATGCACTTCAAGTTTAGTATACAGCTGGGCTGTGTTTTATCTGTGGTGGAAGGTCACCTGGAGATACTAACAGTAATGCAAAGGTGGTTTCCAAAAGCCAGTGAAGATAAAGCGAGACCAGTGTTATACCAGTAAAACACTTATTGAGAGCAAAGTGTCTCAGAGCAGAACAGAGACAGGCTCTGGAAAACGTCAGCTTATTTGGAATGGGAGGTACAAAGGAACAGATTGTTGACTGGGTTTTGGACCAGTCCTTAGCAGTGATGTCCTTGCTGGTCAGTGAAATGGGGGACCCCCCATAATGTCCTAATTGTTTTTCATTCACTTGTCACTGAATGTGGCTCTGGACTTGTATGGCTGTGTAATATCATTTGTCTTCCCCTCATACCCACTGTGGTCTTTCCTGATCTCAGGACAGTTTTGCTTCCTTGAACTCTTGATGCTCTTATTTTAAGAGAGACACTTTTAACTAACTCACTGACCACAGTCCATGTGGTCATTACAACAACCCACCAGTTACCAGGGTGCTGCCAGGCCACTCTCTATCCTGCACATCCAATTAGTTGCTTAGCTTTGTATGTACTTTAATGAATAATCTTAATAGTGTTGTTCAGACTCCTTAGGACAGCACTGCTTCTGGCATGTTTATGATGGGCCAGAGGTAGCTCATGTTGCATGTCAGTCCCATATGCTGGTGTCTGCTGCTGTGCAAGCTCATCCTTTGGAGATAGACATAAAAAAAAGAAACTACATATAAAGCCACACATACAAAGTTGCTCATCGCATGCCCTGTGCTACCTCTGTGGACTGTGGTCATTTAGCAGACACTGGGCATATCTTAGTCTTCAGTCTCACTATACAGTTACAGTACTTTCCCCTCAGTATATCTTGCTGTACTTCTGTTCACTGGGGGAAACAAGGGGAAAGATGGTAATGGAAGACAATTTCAACACTTTAATCCCTTCTAAAACAAACGAAGTAGGTAGATGACAAGCCAGAATATTCTAATAATTTACAAACTAATTTGTCCTGCAGTTTCTTCAAATACCCTAATTCCCTTTGATAATGACATTTTCTCTCGTATTTTGTACTTACATATGCTTTGTTTAACTCATATGCTTAGTGAAGCATATTGTTTCAATTAAGCCCCAGCAAAGTTTGGAAACAAGAGTGGAAGAAGGCCCAAGGGACTTTTTATCCAGAAAACATAGTGGTGATGCAGTCTGTCCTTCCTTCAGAAACTCCTTGGATGTTGCTAATAATTCACCCAGTAATGGTAAGTGATTGTTTTTTGAACATCTGATGAATTTTGGTTTCAGAATAATGCGTAATCTGAGTGTTCACAAATGCATTTTTAAGAGGATATGTGAAACACTTCTTTAGCTGTGTCTTTTTTTACAGAGGCTCTGTAAAACTTCGAGGTTTTTCTGTGACAAATACATATTCCTGCTTCTGTTAGAGTTAATAAGCAAAACTACTATTGCATTTAGTATTTTGCACAGTGCTTTTAAATGTGAAATGGAAGCAGATGTATGTGTGAGTCAGAGCCTGCTAAAAACATTCACAGCCCTCCCCATGACTTTGGATTACCCTTGAAAATAGGTGGCCCTTGTAAAACACATCTGAAAACCCCAAAATACCCATTTCAGGTGAAAACCCAGCAGTGTCTAGGGATGTGATTGCATGTAGAAGGTTTGTGCACTGGCCCAGTTGTTTGTATGGCAGGTGTACCTGGAAAAAAGGAGAGGAGGAAGAGGAAGAAAATGAAGAAAGAGACTTGAGGGAGCTACGCAGCTGCCAGAGTGACAACACAATGGGGCAGGCATGCCAGTGAGCTGCAAGGATTCTGCTTTCTGTGATGCTGCACTGAGTCCAAAGCAAAGAGAGGCTCTAAGAGACCTCCCAGCGAGAAAGAGAAGAGGAGCAGTGAGCCAGAGAGAGTGAGTGTGTGAGAAGACAGAGAGAATGAGCACACTGTGCACAGGAGGTGGCATTGGAACAGAGTAGCTGTTCATTACAAGCTGCTGCCCTTGGTTAAAAGCTGTTGAATGGGGTTTGACTGGTTGCATTAAGTCCTTTCAGTTTTTCACTGTCATGTTGTTTATCAACTTGTAATGTTATATGCCATTGTAGAAATAGTCGGGATGCTCCTGACTGTGATTGTACTTTGGTCCCATGGCGGATCCACCAGCTAGTCTGGTCTCCTCTGGCTTTTTTGCAGAGGTACTCATCGACAGGCTAGTAATGTACAGAAGGAACCACTGCTCAGAGACAAAGGGAGAATACAAGGATCATTCTTAAACCTCCTAAATCTTTTTAAACCTTGTTGTCTGCTGTTATCAGACTACTGCCTCATACCTTGACGTATTTACACTTTTCACGCCACATCAGGCTAACTTGTTCTACAAGGGAAAATTTCTGAAGGAGGTTTTAAAATTATTTGGAAAGATGATCTAAACCCTTTATTTCTCCTCAGGTTTCACAGTGGGCTAAAGTTTAAAGTCTGTATGTCCAAAGCATGTTGCATTTGTACTTAGAATAGACTGAAGTAACTTTGAAAAATAATTTTTCTTAATCTGATGTCTGAAGGTTTTTATAATTTTGTTAAATATTCCAATATAATTGCAATTTGTGAATGAAATTTTTTAAAATGTCATTTTAGCATTTATTGAAGAGTGTGTATTTCTCGTTGTCAGAGGGCTTATGGTATGGAGGAGGGAATGTGTTACAATTGAATATTGAGGTTTACAAACAGCGCAGAGCTGGCACCACTAAAAGCTGAAGCCCTTTATCTCTAGAGGAGCTGCAGCTTTACTGGCAGCTGTGAGGGTTCCATCAGAGGGTCCTGAGACTGTGCCTCCACCTGACCCATCCTAGAAGTGCTGCCTCGACTGGTGAGGTAGCGATTGCCAAATCTCCATCTGCATTGGACTTTGTGCCTTTGGAGATTGTGTGGGAAGATTACATTGGTAACGTGTTAAATGTATGCAAGTTTGTAAGCATTGGGCTGATGCACTGAAACTCATTTCACATGTGACACCGAGTAACTAGGGATGATAATGGCTTTACTCTGCCACAGCAGTACTCCTGATTGCATCACTGGGCCAGAAGAGAGCTATGTACTTCTGCCATCGCAGCCAGCCAGTCCCTGATGCTGGCTTGTCTCAGCTTTACCTGCAGTTCTATGCTATTACCTGACAGCCTTCATCTGCATAGCTGTCAAAGCAGCTGTATCCTTCATAGAAACAATTAATTGCAGCAGTGTATTTGTGTGTGGAGTTTAGCTACTATATGTTCTCTTGTGCTGTGACTGTCTGGGTAGTTATATGTACAGTGTGTCCTGAAAATTCAGCACAGCAGGATCATTTCAGACAGGTGAAGGGTACTCAAATGCAACCACTTAGCAGCCCACTATCTAGACTCTGCATGTCTTGGTGTTTGTCTCAGTGTAGGCAAAATATAGGCAGTTTATGAATGGACTGAATAGACCAAAGAGCTTTTATCTGGAAAGTAACTGGTTTGGAGCAGATGCATAACAAGAAAATACATGGCGTCACTGGAGAAACGAGTACAGCAAGTTCAAGGATTTATAAGAGTATGTGGGTAATGACTAAAGTTCTGCTATCTCTGAAGCCAATGGAAAACATTCATTCATTGACCTCACTGGGGCCAGGAAGTTGCTCAAGGTCTTTGTTTAGCATTGAAGATAATGTCTGTCATCAGAAAAAAAAAAAAGGAGGAATGAAGGAGATAAAGAGAAGCTCCAGATTTCTTCTGTATTTTTCCTCTGTATTTGCTTGCAAACTTTTTGATGTCTGTGGAATTATGTTTTATTTCAAATGTTCATTGTTTTAATAATAAATATCAAAATTTTGCCCAAAGCCCAGCATTCAAGAGCAGTATTATTTAATTAGTTTGTACGTGTGTGAGTAAGAGCATGTGGTTTTGGCTAAAATAATTTAATTTTCAAGCTTTTTTGTGTACTGTAAATGTTTTTTTAATATATTTACTTCATCTGAACCCTTTTATGTTTAGGGTATCCTCATGACATTCTTTTGTTGTTGGAATAAAAGAGCAATCAAGACCTGTAACACTGACAAGTTGACTGTGGTGCTGATGACAAGCAGCAGCAAATTATATTACCCAGTTTTTCTGTCAAATTCATCAGTACCACTCTTACTGACATCAGTGGTATCAGAAGAGCTGTATTCTTCTTCTGCCTCCATGGTTTCACAGATGGGAAGTCATCACTGTAATACAGACGGCCTCAGTAGTTCATAGCAGCACATTATTTAATTAGACATTCTAACATAAGCAAAGAAAATACATTCCTTCAACTGAATACTTGATTGTAGTTGATTGTAGGCATTCCTAAGCAATGGCAAACCTCTCGTCAGGGAAAGTTTGGTGTCTGCATTGGTTTTGTGATTCATGTGCAGTATTGGTACCATTGCTGAGAGTAGTCAGGAAGGTATTTGGGTACTGTTTGGCTGATACATGCCTGAAGCCTTTCTGTGCTGCATCCCCCAGATCTGCTGCTACATGGGCTCCCAGGGATGGGCAAGTGCGCTGAGGGTCTGGTTCCTCAGTGAGAGGACTGAATTTAAAAAAACAACCAAATCAAATCACAAAGCACTCAGCAACTGTTTTTAACTTCCACTTTTTCATTTCCTAGTCCTCAGAGGCTGAAAAACCATTGCTCAGCTTAACAAATGGTCTTTGCAGATGGCCAGCACCTTTGAAAGCCAGACTGTTGAGTCCCTTAGGAAATTCCCCTTCCTTTCAACACTGCATGTTCAGGCTACTCCCTGGTTTCTATGCTTTTAAGACATGTTTCCTCTTCTTTTCTATGGGAATTAACCGTTCTGTACAGATCATTAGCCTGCTATGCTGCTTCTGGCACTGGGAGTGTTAAGTGAATGTGCTAGATATGCTCATTCTCCTAGTCTCTGATCTTCACCAGCTGAAGACTAGCATAAATCCTCAGACAGGAGATTCAGCATTCCTCCAAGAAGTTGGAGCATTGCACGTGCTATAGCTGAATGTTTGCGTCCTCTGCGTAACTTATCCCCTAAACGGGTAAGTCTAGAGTAGCCTCTCTTTGGTCATTCATCAATCTGCTGTGGTCTAATTGCCAGTTCATGGGCCAGATCCAGCTGGCTCCCCCTTCTTTTTCCCTAAGCAATTTATTACTTGCTTGAGTAGCATATACCTTGGGAACACCCAAAAGCTCTCCCCACACCTGCAGACAACCCAGTGGCTAGAAACCAAGCCTCTGGTGCAGCCACAGCGTAGGAGGTGGGATGAAGCGTGGCTGAGAAAACATCTATGATCTGGTTAGGAGCAAGCAATTAATTGTTACAGCAGCAGATGCAAATGATGAAATTCTGCTTTAAGTTTCAACTTTCTCTTAAACTCAGTCTGCTCTATTTTTGTAATGATGTTCTTGTGGGAAGCCTTTTGAAAGTGGAGGATTGGCTACATCCCTAATAATAGGGCCATATCTGTGAGCGATGGGTCTGTGAGTATTTCAGGGATTAAGATGTGGTTGATGCTGTAATTGATGAACTCCTGACCTACAAAGCTGTGTTTACTCATAGGCAGACTGCAGGATGCAGATGCAGAGGCTGGAGCTTTGCTTCACACTTAAACTGTGGTATAATACCATCAGGGTTAAGTGGGGCAACCACAGAGAGGAATTTGTTCTGTTGTTCCATAATTATCTGCAAATGATCATTGTAATTGTCTATAATTATCAAGGTTCCACCCAATCTGCAGATAAGTGGCACAGCTGACATATCTGCAGGTAGACATGGTAATTGCTTGGCAGAAAGCAACACACACCTGCTCCATAATACTGAACATTTTCTAAGGGTACTTGACTCCTTGTGAGAAGAGGGGGTTTTTAAGTGGTGGGCTGCAAAGATGATGTCTTGTCCTTCTTCTGTGATGGTACTGAACCAGACCCAAGGGTCTTTTCAGGGCAAATGGAACTTTACAATATGGGCCATACCTGGCAGCATTCAGCTCCACAGATGTTCTCATTTGCAAAGGAAGCATCCTCCTGTACTGGAAGGACAGTGTAATACAGTGGTCTCAGAAACAAACTCCCTGTGTCTTCTTGGGAAAAAGCCACTCTAGCAGTAGTTGACCCTGGTATTGCCCCATCAAGAGTGTATTACAAATGTGGTGAACTTTACTTCCTGTCAAACTTTGATTGCTCTTTGCATGCACTTATTTTCCTTTAGTGGTGGAAGCAAATTACAGAGATGTGATACATGACTTTACCGAGCACTTCTGGTAGCATCAGCTGCCTGCCACTGTGTTCCTCATGGAAACCTTTGCCCACATCCCAAACTGCAAACCCATTCAAAGAGCCAACATGTAAAGAAATAACAATCACCCAGAGGTAACTTCCTACTTCACTGAGCAGGTGGCATCCAGGTCCTCAGGCTGTTCCTGTTCATCATGCCAACATTCATGGAGAGGCAAGTCTGGGCTGAGGGCTGGAAGGGGAGACTGCCAGGAAGTCCACGGCTCACTTTTCATCATGTGAAAGTACTGAGGTATCTGAAATTGCAAGTACCATTTTAGATTACATTATTTTTAGACATTTTTATAGCTCCTCAGCTGCATGAAGGCTCCTATAAATGAACCACGGCTCTTTTAGTTTAGTAGATTTTGATTCTCTTGATGAATACAAGAATTTTTATTCAATGTTTGATATTCAGAAAATCTGAGCGAACAGCAAGTAACCCAGAAACACAGTCTTGTGCTAATAGAAGTTTTACATCATGCTGTCATATTTTAGCTGCTTTTTCTAACCTTGACTTTCTGATCCATCTGTTATGAGCTAAAAGGTCTGGAACTGAGTTAAATTGACCCTTGCTGGTAAAGGATAATTCATATTATTAGCAGTATTCAACTATAACAAAAACTACAGAAGCCTGGACCATTCATTAGGAACCCCAAAGTGATTTTGATTAATTCAATAAACAAAAGTTAAAGCCAATAACCAGAAAACTCCATGTGATACATTCTTGTTACTTTCTTATCTCTTGCAAGAAACTACTAAATCTTTGAATTAGCTTGTTTTCTTCTAGCAGAATCCATCTTGGAGAAAAAGCCTGTTAAAATTTGTTAATGCTGAATTCAGGATCATTAGAATTTCACTGTGTGAGTCACCAATAGGAAAGTTTCCCTCCTGACTAATTTATTTCTGGGTTTTTTTTTTTTTCCCTTTGTTGATATATTAATGCTTTGCTTTTACTCCAGTACACTCTTATATTTTTTAAGGAAGCAAAATGCTAATCCATGCTCTCAGACCAGATATTTTTCACACTTTCTGCACCAGTGCTATCTATTTTTCTAAATTCTGTTGTATGGATCCAGTGTTATGTACTGCAGTATCTATGTAAAGACATTAGTTTCTCTCCGATGTTGAAAAAACTTGCTTTTTAATTTAAAAATGGTTGTTCAGTGCAAAAAATTACTGAGTCTGAGAGCCAAGTCACCTATCCTCCTTTTTTTTTAATTCTTACATTATTTTATAGAGTGGCAGAAACATGCCTAGAGAAAAATTGGGGGGAAAAATAGAAGTAGCTTGTTACTGTGCTTATAGTCAAGTGCCTTCCATTTGGGATGGAAAAGCTCCACATGTCCTGCACTCTACTTTTTATTCCCTGGCAAAGAAGCCATACAACAGGAGATGTGATGTTCCTATTGCATTCACTAGCCTTTGTGGTGCTGGTCAAATCAGTTCAGCTCACCGTGCCTCAGTGTCTCCAGTTCCACAGGACAAGTTTTTAACTATAAAATGATATCAACTCTGCCTGTGGAGGTTATGTATGATTATCAGCTCATGGTCTGTAGGTTCCCCCCCCCCCACACACACACACACAGAGCAAATGCTGAAGCAGAGAAACACCTTGTCTTTCATAAGCAACCTGGCAAGGGTTCAGTGCACACAGAGAAATAATGATTACAGCATAAGTCTAAACCAACATCTTTTAGCCAAGGATGGACTGAAGAATGGAACAAAAGGGAGAGACTGAGGAATCACAAAAATCAGCATAGAACAGTGGTGTTCTGACATCCTGCAGGTTTTGAACTAAGCTTTTTGAAGCAGCTGAAGGAGAATGCATCCTGGCATCTTGCTTGCCAGATCCTAACTGTTTTGCTGTCACATGTATTATTTTAAAATATTATTATTAAAAACTAACTTGTGTTTGGTAGAAGATTGCCAGGCCCTCTGAAGACAGAAGTTCAAATCTCTTGTCTAGACATGGATTTTGAAAGACCTAACTAGTTTGGCTAATGAGGAACACTGTGATATCAAAACTCGTTCCCTCCCTACCTGCTGAAAGGGAAGGAGTTAAGTGCCTTGCTGGTAAAGGAATCTGAATAATTCTTTTGCAGCTGCTTCTCACTTGCAGAATGTGTAGGGCTTTCTGCTCTTGCTGTTGTGGAAGTGGATGATTTGGTCCTGCAATGTCAAGGTTGCTCTGCTATCTGGGAAGGAAAGTTTATCATCAGTACTTGCTGTTTCTCTGAGATTTTGTTCTGGCTGCCATGTCCAGCGGAGTCTTTCAGAATTTTTAAAACATTTAGCCTCACAAATCCTCTCTGAACTAGGAAAAATGACAGAATTAAGGCTCAGAGAAGGAGGTTTCTTGCCTGAGGTCATCTGGGCCGCCTGTGGCATGGAAGAACTGGAGTCTTTCACAGAGGGTAGGACTAAAATCATTAACCTATTCTCTCTTCTCCAAAGTGCAGAAATCAAGGAAGTCATTCTCAAAATACTTTTTTTTTTTTTTTTTTTTTTTTGAGGGTGGAGAAAGCGGAGAGTGGTTTTTGGGTTCTTTTTTATTCACACTCAATAGTTCGACATCAGTCTATCTTGGTGTAGAAAGCTGCTTTGTGATGTTAAATGACATTCACATTATTCTTCCCAGTGTCTTTTGTTGTCTACAGGGTATAACAAGCAGTGAAGCTCAAGGGAATCACATCAATTTTTATTCTGAGCCTGGCTGACAAAGATATGAACACTTAATTAAGAGTTCTTTCATCTCATGAAAATAGCCCTGAAGATCTGAGCCTGACATGAGAGCTGCCAGCGATGCTAGTCAAGGCAAAGCATCCAACTGCAAGATCTTCATGGGAACACTTGCCCTCGCAAACCATTTCACTTGGGAATGGAATCTAGGTGTTTCCAAGTGGATGCCCAAACTCAAGCAAGAGGCTACTGCTTTCTCTTAGCTGGTCCTAAGGATTCCTGTTTCACACAGGGATCGATCAACAGGGAGAGCTGCTCAGCTCTTCAGGAACAATGTAATCAGTTCAGGCGTACAGTTGGCTTTGGCTTCCCAAGTGCCATCTGTGAAAAAACTGATGTATTAAATGACTGGTTACAACAAAATGCACATTCCTTTTCTATTTATTTATACGCATGCATGCGTATTGATTAAAATCAGTCTGGTTTTGCTACATTAAATCAGAGTGTTGATAATTAAGCATCTGTGCACAGGGCTTAGAACATTAGGATCATTAAAGAAATAAACAATAGTTTGTAATAGGATCATTAGAGCAGTCTTAGCAGCACTTACAACATGTTTATTCAAAACTGAAATATGCCCTAAGGAACAAAAATACCAATTATGGAACACAGGGGATTTAAAATAAAAAGGTCAGTTTTAAAGCCTTTAAGTAAATAAAGACAAATAACTCAGCAACAGCTCATGTTTAAAAATAGACTAAGTAGCTAAAACAATAAAAAGCGTTAATTGTAGGATCTGGAATATATCAAAAGCACAAGTACAGTCACCCTCATTACCTTCTAGTTGTTCATAGTGAACTCAGGATTAATACTGACAAATGACATATGTCTTTGTGTATATATGCACAGCAAATACTTACAGTTCTATGAGTGTCTCAAACTGGTAGTACAAGGCCAAGAAGGAAATAATTGCAGCTGCACCAGGGTTAAAATAAACTGCATGCATATCTGTATCAACAGCTCAGGTCTGCAAAAACCATCAGCTGCCCCTGGGTTGGGGGAAGTTTATAGGTCCTGCTCCATGTGGGAATGGGTGACCTGGTGTCGAAGTGGTGGAGCAACCTGTTCCCCCACACACATATGAAGGCAGCACTTCAATTTATACACATTGTTTCTAATTAACACATGTATCTGGCAGCACCTGCAATTTTCAGCGGGAATAACGTGCTATTATTATTACCCACTCACCTACAGGGACGTTGACTCACAAAAAGTAAAGCAACTCTGTAGGTTAAAACTCTTCTATTTACCCTTTTATCACATATCCTTTCAGCATGTAACACAAAATATTAATAATCCAAGAAACTAAAGCAAGAGAACAACCAGTTTAAACGAATTAAACCCTGTACAGTACTGGCTGGACTTCAGCCAAAGCCATCGATGTTGGTAGCATCTCAAAGCGAGCCACTTCGGGCTCTACTAAGGAGACAACTCCTCCAGTTTTTCATGGCAGGGGCTGTCGCTGGGCAACAGAATCTTCCCCTTGGGGCTTTGGCTTCCTACTCGGCGGCCACACAGCGGCTCTTTGCCCCGGCCAGCCTTCACTGGCACTGCGCGAGGAAGCACGGGAGCGGCGCCCCAGTAGAGCCCAAGGGGAACCAGGAACGAGAGACACCCGCGGCGCGGAGCAGCCGGCAACGACACGCCACCGCGCCGCGGCAGGCAAGCGACACGGCGGCGCACGCAGCGGGGCTCTGATTGGCCTGCGGCTCCGCCAGTCTCCGGGTGCCGCCGCAACGGTAAACCCTCCCGCAGGCACTCCCCGCGCGGAGACTGATTGGTCGGGGCGGCGGTGACGCGCGCGCGGGGGTTTGATGGCTCTTATCTGGAGGGGAAGTGGTTGGGGAGGGTGAGTTGCAGGCGGGACGGAAGTCGGCGTTGCTGCTGCCGCCGCCATGACTTTCAAGCGGAGCCGGGACCGCTTCTACAGTACCCGCTGTTGCGGCTGCTGCCATGTGCGCACCGGCACCATCATCCTGGGCACCTGGTACATGGTGAGAGCCCGGCGCGGGGGACACCGCGCCGCTGAGGGGGCGGTCGTGGGGGGGGGGGGGGGGGGGTGTGTGTGCAGCGCGCATGCGTGGGGCTGGGACTTTGACCAGCCTTGGTGCGTGGGCGTGGGGCAGCGCGCATGCGTCCGGGCGGGGGGCTTGAGGGGGCTGTGTGGGGCCCGCGGGGTTAGTGCTGTCCTCGCCGGGGTAGCTGTCCTCGCTCGGAGTCTGCTGTATCGTGCCAGCTGTTAAGGCTGTGCCTTGCGCTGCTCCCGGCGGGGCAAGCTGCGCGGGCTTCCTGCAGTCATCCGCGTGCTTCGGGCCCCTCTTCCTTCCCGGGGTGTGTTTCGGGCTTGCCTAACGCAGTTGTTCCCCAGCGGCCTCATCTGTGGTGGCTAGGGAACGAAAACGAAGCGGAAGTTCAGGGCATCTTAATGTGGCTCTCTGAGGGGTTTTACTGCTATTACTTTTCTTGGATTGGAGGGATAGGGATTCCTTACGTTTCAAGCAGTTCTAAATTTATCCTTGATAAGAGAGGAGATGCTTGGGGAGACTGGAATTTGGGTATGTCAGGGAAGTTGTGGCTGCCTCATCCCTGGAAGAGTTGAAGGCCAGGCTGGAAGGGGCTTTCAGTAACTTGGGCCAGTACAAGATATCCCTGCTTCTGGCAGGGGGATTGGAACTAGATGAGCTTTGAGGCCCCTTCCAACCCAAACATTCTGTGTTTTTATGATTCTAGGATGTGGTTCCCCTGAGTAGCGTTTAACCTCTGAGAGGAAGGTGAAGATCTTCAAAATGAGCTTGGCGTCCACTTGTTGAAAAGCTTTCCACAAAGATTTTCAACAAGTTCCAGTTGTTTGGTACTCTGCATTCGCAGCACAGAGGGGTGATGCGAACAGATTTGGTTTCCAGAACACCTCTTGTTTTCTGACTGATGGGTGCTTTTTCTGAGAGAGTGCTGTGGTGGTGGAGCTGAAATGTTAAAGGGATATTTTTGCAGTAGGGTGAAATACTGTTTTCACAATATACCAGCAAGTTAAGGCATGGAGCGTTAACTTCCCTTAGTTCTCTTATAAGGGAACTGAGTTCCTCTTTACTGAAGTAATTTCCTCATTTTTCCTTCCCCTTACCCTCATGGGCTGTAAAAAATGTGAGGATAATTTAAAAATATCACGTCATACCTTTTCTGTTCTCCTGAAGCTGTAACCAAAGCCTGTATTCTCCTTTATCATTCCCCAGATTGTAAAAATAAGAGAATGCTGATTTTTTTTTTTAATGCTTTAATATAAAGGAACCATGTACAGAAATTGCTTTTACGGGTAGTGTGGGGGTTTGAAGTTTGCAGAGTTTATGGTTTATCTTCAGCAAATATATGGGTATAGTCTTTTTTTTTTTTTTTTTTTTTTTTTTCTTCATCTTGGTAGTTCCACTGATAAAAATTACAGGCAAACAATGAAACGGCAGGAGAATGGAATGGAAGAAAAAGCAAGGTGGGTGGTGGGAAGTGTACCAAAACTCTAGGAAAGGGTTTTTTGGGATTTTGTTTTGGGTTTTGGGTTTTTTTTGTTTGGTTGGTTGGTTTTGTTTGTTTGGTTTGGGGTGTGTGTGTGTGTTGGTTTGTTTTCTCCTTTTTCAAAAGGAAATTGAAAAAAACCATTGTGGTCTTGATTAAGTTCTATTTTTAGTTCATGTAAAACAGAAAAGTAAGGTCCGTTGCAGTACTGAACAGCAGACTTGTTCTGGAAACCTGCAGACCCTCCAGAAGTTTTACTCCGTGCTGGTGGGAAGAGATCAAGAGTATGCTTCTGGTACCTCAAGTAAAAGCATAAATTGTTAACAGTGAAGAGGCACTCATCCTTGTTACGAAAAAAAAACACCCTGCTGCCTTTTCTACTTTAGTTTCCTGCTTGCAGGAGTATCTAGAAACCCAGGAACTTGGTGGAATGGTGGGCAGGGATGTATTTTCTATGGCCACAGACCCAGTAGTACTTACAGCTTCTACCTCTCTTGCCGTGCTTCCTTTTTATCTTGTTGCTTGGACGCAGTAACTCTCCTTCCTGCCTGAGTCTCTGCAAGTATTTGTAGTACTTATGGACTGGCAGTGGAAAGTATGTGGGTCACTGATGAGGCTGACGGCTACAGAGCTGGAGTAGTGGGTGAGACCAAGTGTTGCTTTATTCTCTTGTAACTGAACAGATTCAGGCTGCTAGAAAGGAAGAATATAGTGAGTTCAGGGTAGCAGCGTGCATGTGAAGTACTTCACAGTTGTGCTTTTTGTGTAAACTGTATCACCTAAACTACATATTTTCAAATATTTACCCATTTCTTCCCAGTTGTCAGGTGGAAAAAGATAACACTTAAGTCTGACAACTATTAGCTGTTTGAACTGAAGTAAGTAAGGTCTTACCATGAAGCCTTAGATGGTCTTGCCTGATGCTTTAAATCAGAATTCAACTGTAATTCGTACCTTTTGAAGGCTAAGTGTGATTTGGACAGTGGTAATTAAACTTTTCTGCTGACAAAAAAAAAATACATAAATGGCCTAGGGCATGTTAAGGTGATTAATGCCGTGTTTAAGTGTGACACAAACTTCAGTCTTTCAGACACTAGCTTGTGATAAGTATGTCTAAATTAATTTAATAATTAGCGCTTGAAAGTTGTAGTGGGGCAAATAGTAACTCTTTTAGGGTAGGATTTTTTGGTTTATTCCTGGGTTTTTGGGGGTTTATTTTTTGTTTGCTTGTTTTGCAAGGGAGGTAGCTTTTTGGTGGTGGAGAATGCTCAGTTCAACAATTGTTTTGTGTTACTGAAAATCTTGGTCAGCTTTTATTTACTGGATAGACTATGTTCTTGTGCTGTGCAGTCCTGAAGGAATTTGATACCAAACATAAAATGGAGTTGCATAGCAGTCTACTCCAGATGTTTTTAGCAAGATAAGAGTTTTGGCTACTTAATTCGTGTGTGTTATTCTTATGTAACAGTTTCTTTAGGCATTTTCCTATTCCTTGCTTATTTGTGTACTTACAAGCCTTACATCTGATTAACTTTTCTCCTCACTAAACCAATTGTACCACTGTCGTTATTGTGTAATTTAGTGAGTCGAGAGAGAGCAAAGACATTATCTTATAAAATGTCTGCTGTTGATGCTATGTGGTCAAACTGTGTCTTTTAAGCACGCTTCGGTCTACACGCTGTTTTTTTCTGATAAATACATAAAGCTGTATGTGCAAAAAGATGAAATAAGGATGTTTCTAGCATACTTGTACTTAAGTTCCTGCGCTAATATAGTTTGGTTTACTCTGCAACACCCACTACTGTCCTGAGTAGGAAGGAAAAAGAAACCTCCTATTCCTAGCTCCATAATTGCAAATGTGTGGCATTGGAGTTTGTTTCTTCCTGTAAACTTTCTTATTAGGCATAGTGTTTTCCAGAAACCGGAAGCATGAACACTGTGCTGGCACAAATCAGATCAGAGTTCAATAAGCACTCCAAAAGTACTAGCATTGTTTTGGAGGGAGTGGCTGTTTTGTTCTGGCAGCAAACTTCAGCAATGGAATCAAAATGATGCAGTTGCTACTGGTTAGCAGGAGGGTAAGGAGGGTCTTGAGTCATTTGTTCACTGAACAAGATCACCAGAAATGAAGAAATGTAACTGGTCCCAGCCTGATCTTGAAAGGGCTAGAAGGTCTGAAGTACCCCATTTAAAATTATTATTTTTATTATTTCAGTATAATTAAAAACCAAAACAAAACCCCCATCTTGGTTTGTTTCTTCAGAAGCATGTTTAAGGAAAAACACAGGGAAAGTCAGAGATGAGAAAGATGAGAAGGTGGAGTAGCACAAGGCAATTCTCTTCTTTCTCACTTGTAAAAGGGAATAAGCAAATTATAAGTTGAATTCTTGTTTATGTTCAAGACTTTTAGTTACTTGCAGTGCTTGGGGAAACCTGGACTTTGTACTCAGGCCTCCAGAGAGACAAAACACTTGCATAACTGGGTTTTAGATGTGTACCATGGAGATACAGCTCACTGATTGAAAAGATAATGCTTATTACAGTCCCACAGCCATTTGAGTTCTGATCATATGGGGAGCTAATACTTCTGTTACCAGTTCGTAACAAAAAAGCTGACTTTCTACTTTAATACCAGATACTGTATTTTTTAATTTTTTTATAAGCTACATGAAACTTAAAGATTAGTTATCCCAATTATAACAGTAAAATACATTTCTTAAATTACTACAGAACTAAATTTTTTCATCTTAGTGGAGTCATCTTTTGAATAAGAATTTGAACATCCATTTTGTACTTCATATTTCTTATTTTTTTAACTTTCTAACAAAAAAGACTAAGTTGGAGACTGCTGGGTCTCCTGAGGTATCACCTCAGAATGGGGCACTGTCCACCAAGTTGGATTTGTTAGCTCTTAAGGGGATGGTGGTTGTAATCTTCAGTTTACACTGATGCTTACCTGTGCAGTGAGTTTTCTGACTTCCCATGTACACCATTTGTGAACGTATATTTTATTCACAGCGAGTATGTTCATTGAAGCTCTTATGATGCCCTGTAACTCAAACCATACTCTTGCTGGTAGTCACACTGACTATCAAGTTGAAACCAGCATTGTGGTATTGCTGTTAAATCAAGCTTCTGTGAAAGAAGAATGTTGGTGATTAAAATGCAGGTTCTGGCTTTGTGCTTAAAAGGACTACTAATTTTGAATTGTTGGTTACTCTTTGTTGAAATCCATGTATTGAATATGATGAATTGCTCAGTGCTGTGATGTGATTGACAAATAGTAGTAATGGAGTCCTGGAAACACTGGGGTATTTACTGGCAGAGCTTTGGGTTTCTTGTTGTTTTTAAGTTACTATTTTTATTCTCTCTCACTGATTGATCCTAATTGATTGGATTTTGAATGACTCTTTAATTTTCTGTTTTCCTTCATGCCATTTCAGATTGAGAAAATAAAGTAATACTTAAAACTGCACTCAGTAACTAGTGAAAATTTCAAAGGACTTCAGTATGGATATGGATAGGATGAAAATAGGATAAAAAAGTGACAGATGCAGGATCAGCCTCACCATTCCAAGGCATTCAGGTTCTTCAGTACTTCTGTGTTAATTCAAGTGCTGCTTGCTCTCTGCCTTGAGGCAGACTGCCTATCATGGCAGTAAAACTTGGTATTTAACTAATAATTGAATTTTGTCCTGAACTTTATCGCTGTTTCAGTTATAATTTTGACTGTGTATAAACAATAAATGAATGTGCCTCTTTGTGTTTTACGAAGTAGAAATCGGTGCTTCAACTGCCAGAGATCTGAATCTTGACGTAGGCTTTTTATAACAGGTATAGAGCAGGAAGTTACTTCCCAAAGTGTAGGTCAATATTGCTGGTTTACTTGGAGAGGAGGAAATAGGAGCCTTGAAAATACCTTGAGAGCAGAAAGCCAGAGTAGAGAAGGATGAAATGGGAATAGTGAGAGAATGTAGCATTCTATACATTTGAATAATGGAGAAGCAAAAGACAAAGATTTAGACGAGTGGCAGATGAACAAATTGACAGTAAGCCCTGAAGGAAGTGTCCTGTGAGGGGGAAAAATATGCTTGTTTCAAGGCTAAAGATGTTGGTGGCTAAACTTAGTTCTTCACTGGCAGCTGTACTAGTTACTATATTTTTACATTCCAAGGCATAAAATGGAGGATACAAATGGATGAAAGTAGCTGGGATTTCTAACAAGTTTGTATAATACATGATGACATGGTAGCATTTTGACAGAGCGATCGGCTTTGATTTCACTGAAAGGTTCTTCTTAGCCGAAAGAGTAAGCAAGCTTATTGCCATGGTAGCTCTAAACCTTGGGGGGGGGGGGGGGGGGAGGGTGGGAGACACAAAACAGTAAAACTAAACTAAAGAGCAAAATCCTGTTTAAAAAGGGGGGAAAAAAAAGGGGGGCAACAAAAAAGAAAACCTGGTAGCAACAGTGAGTTAATGGTAGGAACTGTAAGTTTTAAAAGCTGAAAGTGCTTTTAGATGGTCAGAAGCTTTTTTACCTTACTGAAAACTTTCGTAACTGTGTGTAGCCACTACTGCTATCATTAACTCCTGGAACCAAGCCAGTGTAAGAAATCTCTGGCAGATATGTGGAAGTTGTAAGGAACTGCAAACCAGTTTGGTTCTGTTCTCTTGAGGCTTATTGTAACAGATCCTGCTGGCAGTGCCTGCACTGAATACTGATCTGCAGCTTCAAAATGCCACCATTACAATTCTTTTTGTTATGCAACCTTTGGCATGTCTCTCTGCATGCTAGTAACAGAAACTGTGCCCTGTAAGCCTTGAACAGGTTATAAATACTGTGAAGGCATGTTTTTTGTTTTGGTTTGTTTTGTTTTTTTTCCCTCTCTCCAGAATCTTAAGCTACTTTTGATTCTGTTGAGCTTACTGTCCTGAAAGCATTCCTGGTATGTAACAAAATGTGGAAACAGAAGTAGTCTTCAGTGGCAGTGTGAAGAGAAGGACTGGTAACCATGTAGCCAGTGCTGAAGGCTTAGAAATTCTGGGGTTTAGCCTTTGTGTGAAATTTTGTTTTAACTTCACCTGTGTTTGTGTAGCCTTTTGATAATACCTGATGAGGTTTTACTAAATGATCTGGGAAGGGGAGAGACATATGTGGGTTCCCTCCTTCTTGTATTAAACTATAATTTCTTGGGAGAAACCAAGAAGCAAGCTACATTTGATCAGAGCTGTAGTGGAAATTTTTCCTCATGCTCTCAGTATTTAACTGTGTGATGGTTACACATTGCCTCGTTCTGCCTTCCCCCCCAGTGCTGTCTGAGAGAAGGGTACAGTACCGTATTTGTGCATTGAGTTAACTCTGCCTTTCAATTCGTTGTAGAAAGCAGAAACTTTCCAAATGTTCCTTGTTGCATCTGTTTCCTTCATGGTCTCTTTAACTGTTTCCAATTTTCTGGTTCACGGATCTCTGCATTCATCATGCAGCATCATTTAAATTATATCATTTACTCTCTACAAACCCTATCCATTCTGTTTATTTGCAAAGTTGTTTAGTTGTGATTCATTAAAACTAGCAAGTGTTCAGTGCTCTTCTGGTTGTTTTCATAGCAGTTTAACTAAACCATCTTGAAACTTAATTGTAAATTCAGTTCTGTGTTGGGTGTTTGTGTTCTTTTTTTTCTGTTTTTTTTTTTTTTTTTTTTTTTCCCTTCCACATACAGGTAAAGCAAAGAGATTCTTTCTAACTAAAAGTTTTGTTAGTGTGTGTTTGAGAAGCTCATAGCTGTTGCACTGTAAATAACCTTTAGGTAACTGTCATCCTTCTCAGGTGGTGAACTTGCTGATGGGCATCTTGCTGACGGTAGAAGTGACTCATCCAAATACAGTGCCAACTGTTGATATCCACTATGAAGTCATCGGAAATTACTACGCTTCTGAGAGAATGGCTGGTAGGTGTACAACTCTGTTGTCTGATTAGAAATAAAGCATGCAGCATTGTGGTGTATTTGTCTTACACTAGATGTGTAATGTATGCGTACAGCTTTTTAATATGGTTGTCTTGTTGTCTGAAGTTCTTTTTAATTATTCTGGGATTGAGTTGTTCTATAGGACTGTTGAGGGTTTGAGAATTCTGTTTTATAGTCTTCATGTTAATTATTCATGGTCTGGCTTTAGGATCTCTCAGTTCTGACCTGTGACTATAGCTCAGGTTTGCTAGTAATGAAATGAGAGTGGAAAAGGGTCAAACACCTCTGCCAAGATTTTAAGTGAAATTAAAACAGATACATGTAAAATGTCACATATTCAATAGTGCGTGTTGGTGCTCTTGGTAACCTTAAGCTTATATGACTGAAATGCTTTAGTGTAAAATGGTTATCATGTGCTTTTGACTCTAGGATTCTTGTTTCCCATGTTAGGATACAGGCCAGAGGGTTTTGTATGCATAAGGGGATATTACAATTTTGATTGTGCCATGTAGATATTGTGAGTAACAGTACTTGCTGCTTATTCCTGAGTACTTAGGGTTTCCTGATCAATGCAGTGTATTCTGGTCATGGGAGGACCTCCTTCTTGATGCCATCTCTGTGTGTAGATATTATCTTGTACTGAATTGGGTAAATGAGTGCTTCTGCATTGTATCTTCTCAAATCCGTTGCAGACTAGAAAGTTATGATTCTCAGATCATCTCTTTAACGTATGGGAACCACAATAGTTTGGCTTCAGCATTGCTAAAAACATTAACTTGCCACATCTATAGACTCTCAAACTGTTTTTTTTCTGTGTTTAAAAATGTAAACTGTGCTTGCTGTATGAGAGTATAATCTTAACTCGTGGAAAGCAGCTGTGCTTCTGTCATCAGTAATTGTGATGCACAGGGAGAATCTTTTATCATTCAGTTTCCCTGAGTGTCTTGGATTCTGCTACCACTTGGCTTCTGTTCAACTGCCTTTTCTTATAAATGATGGGATACCTTCCACGCAGTGATTTCCTGTTTTCCTTATTTTTACTGAAGGAACAGTACTGCTCCTGCTGCCAGTGTCTGAATTATATAATGAAACCATTTTAAAGTGTAAAGGCTGATACTGGGCTAGCTTTACTTAAAATTCTTTCCAGTTGTAAAGATAATCACCCACATAATTTTAGCACTGACATATATTGCAAATCAGCATCTTTATGTTGCGTTACTGTCGGTCTATGTCAGGCTTCTAACTCGTGTGTCTGAGTTCAGGCTTTTGATTAAGGCAGAGGGATTTTTACAAATGCCTTCTGGTTTTCTTGAACCAGGTCTTCTCTCATTGAAAAAGGTGAGACTTGGTTCTGCTGCTGCTCATTTGCACAAATGTAACTGTTAAGAGCAGAACCTAGTGGTGGATAGAGCTCAGGTATCTCAGATGCAGTGTGACAGCTACAGGAAATGACTGATGATTATTTTTTTCTTTTAATGCAGAGAATGCCTGTGTTCTGTTTGCAATCTCCCTCCTCATGTTCACAATCAGTGCAATGATGGTGTATGGTGCAATTGCTGTAAGTATGTTTATAGCCCATGGTTTAAAACTTGCTACTTGAATTTTTAACTGAGTATCTTCCAGGGTGCCACTTTTTTCATTTTTTTTTTTTTTGCCCTCCCCGCCCCTTCTTAGCATCGTGTAGGCTGGCTCATCCCCTTCTTCTGTTACCAACTCTTTGACTTTGTGCTCAGCTGTCTGGTTGCTATCAGTTCTCTAACCTATCTGCCCAGAATCAAGGATTACCTGGATCAGTTGGTAAGTGTTTGTTCAGCTTCAGTTGATACTTTACATTTGATATTAAACTTTGGTTTAATTGTGTGACTGAGCTATAGTTACTTTCCTGTGCCTAAGAACGAGGAATTCAGACTACAGCACCCGCAGGGGATGAGTGCTAGGGTGGTTATGAGAAGGAGACCTTAACAAAGGTAAAAGTGCTAAAGGTGTCATTGTTCCCTAGAAGGAAAGCCAGCGAGAGTAAAGAAAAAATTGTGGTGGGAATTGTTGGTTTAAACTGTCTTCGCTGCATTTGTACTCAAAGCAATAATGTTTGTGACCCTTTAAGCAATGTGGCTCTATTGTAGGTTTGCTCCTGCGGATTGAAAATGTGTTGATGCTTATTTGGTGGGGAAAGGGAAGAAAAGCATAGATAAAGATTGATCTATAGGATCCTACATGATTATGGGGTGGAATCAGAGATTCTGAGGGTTCCTTTTTGCATTCTGCATGGCTCTTCTTGCAACAATATCTTCTAAGGAAACTGTAACAGAGTTTTCATTAACACTGTGTTTTAACTGCAAGAAGACTGAATGGGTGGAATACCCTGAGTTAATGGGGGTCACAAGTTCTTTCTGGCTGGTGTTTAGATCTGTTAAAGTAGATATTAAAAAAAAACTTCAAAGCAGATTAAAAAAATTGTAATGGAGAGAGGCTTTGTTACTGTGGTCAGGGAAACGGAAGAGTGAAACTCACAAAAGTTCTGTTTCAGCTCGTCTGAAGCTTGGGCAAATTTTTTGAGTTCTACTTTGCACACATGTAACTTACTGTTGGACTGACAGGAGGTAATCAACATATAAGTCATTAAAGAGTTGTAGAGGACCACAGGTACAAATATTGTGCTTCATCTGTTAAAAAGGAAATTTCATGGATATTTGTATCAGCATGAGGTTGAGGAAGTGAGTAGGGGTGTAGTACAAGGCTGCTATATAGGTAGCCCTTCTCTGGAGTGATCTGTTCTTGCAGGACAGGCAATATGAATACTCTTCTTCTGTGGCTGTGTAGTTAGTTGGGACGGCCAAAACAGCCACATTAAAGAGGGAAAGAGAGTTCAAGCAGCAAGTGACTTTATTGCGAGGAGCTCCTGCTTATATATCCTTCTACATAGCGTGGTACAATCTCATTGGTTAAGCGTGGCATAATACAAACTTATTAGTTAAGCATAGCATAATACAAATCTATTGGTCAAACATAGAAGAGCATGATATGAACTTACTGGTCAAGCGTAACAGTGCATAATACAAACCTATTGGTCAAGCACAACACAAACTTATTGGTCAAGCATAACAGAGCAGAATACAAACTTATTGGTCAGTAGGTTGTTATTCTATTCATGATTGGCTGTTGATAGCAACTCAAAAATTTTTACTTTGTCAGCAGAGGCTCTTTAACGTCCCTGTTGTATGGTTCCAGGCTCCGAGTTTCTTCATTTTATTTTCTTGCCACATTATCAGTTTCATGTTTTCACCATCCCCTACATTCTTCATGGGAGGATAAAGAAGAAACTAGTGAGAAACAGAGCTCTTTGTTTGTGGGACAATAGTTTATGCAAGAGTTTGATTGCATTTGGTGTGAAGTTTGGATGTTCTGTCATATTTGTTACTATGCAGTGTTCATGCTTACCTGTTCCCTTTCTCTCTTTTCCTTATTTCTTTTTAACTAGCCGGATTTCCCTTACAAAGATGATCTTCTTGCCTTGGACTCCAGCTGTCTCTTGTTTATTGTTTTGGTGGTCTTTGCTTTATTTATCATCTTAAAGGTAAGTTAAAACTTAACCATGTGTCTGTTTCATGAGTTACTACATAAAGATGTTATCAGTCTGAGTCAATTCCCAATGCTTGGTGATGTCCCTCACTGTGCCTAACAAACTGCGGGTGAGTGTTTTGGAAGGAAGGCAGTGGAAGGAGGAAATGCATAGGTTAATTCAGAGCTGCATCTTTCTACCTACTGAAGGGTGATATTACCAGTTATTTTCTTTTTGAAAATCTAAATACAGAGGCATTCATTTGAATTACAAAAACTGTTGTGCTGACAAAGCAGATTAGAGAAATGAGTTGATAATATACATTGGCCATGACAATATTTCTTTATTGCATTCGTACTACATTTAAGAAAAAATGAAGTAATAAAAAAGAATTTTCCTAATCCTCTGTGTTTTTCCAAGAGGAATGTCTCACTGGGGGAGTGGAAGCCTAATACGGTAGATTTTTGTAGTGATTGGGAAGTTCAGTACCTTGTGTATAACCACGTGCTAGCCTGACAATGAAAAATTGAGAGGTTAATGTTATACAGATGATAATAATAAAAAATGTCATCTTCTACACAACATGACAGGATGTCTTTCTGCAGCAGTTAATGCGGACTGAAAGTCCAGGCTGCTCTGTCATCTTCTTGCCTTTCCCAGTTGCGTGTTTGTGCCCTCTCTTTCTCACTGGTAGTTGGATAAGTAGCAATGTTATCTCCAGGATGAGTAGGATTGTGCTGGTCTGTCCTCCTCCTCCTTCTCCTTGTCTTCTTCCTGGGAAGTTTGGACTGATATCCACAGAAGCACAAGCCAGTTGAGGATTAATTCAAGTAGCAGTGCTGAGGCAGATAGATTAGCTGAATGGATCTGTGAATTCTTTTGCTAAAACCTGTGGCTCATGTTCTGAGTCATTGTGATAGCAGAGCTAAATGGGAAGCAACATAGGTACGTGGCTACCTTTGGGAAATGGCAACTGTGCTTCGGGGATGTGTTGACTAAGTTGATTTATGCTCCTTTTTGTCATATGAATGTAAGCCAGTATCTAATTTCTGAATCAGTTAATGCATATGAGGTCTTTAAAAAGAGAAATCTCTCTTCTTTTAGGCATATCTAATTAACTGTGTGTGGAACTGTTATAAATACATCAACAACAGAAATTTGCCAGAGATAGCTGTGTACCCGGCTTTTGAAGCTCCTCCACAGGTAAAACCTCTTTTTGAGATAAAAGGAACCTGTATTGTTTAATTTTGAAGTAGGAAACCACTGTATTATGTACGTTTACAAGCCTTGTCCAGCTTTCTAAACAAAGGCTAGAGAGACGAAAAAAGTTAAAGCAGCTGATGTTATCGTGAGTTGGTTTTTAGTTACAATCTTACAGTGCATAAAGGAGGAGGCTTTACAGGGAGAAGTCTTTCAATGTTCTTGTAGTGCAGCTTTCTGATGGTACCAGTCAAATTCTTTATTGCTATTTTGCAAAACCAAGAGGTGGGGCGAAATGGATGACCTTGGGTTAGATTCAGCAGAGCAGTAAACACTGTTGTGCCTTCTTCCACTTCATCACTATCTTACTAGAAACAGCAGCAAGTTCTTCGTAAACGTTTACCTGCAACAGAGGGTTAAGTTGCTGATGGGGCAACAACGCTTTTGTTGTTTTGGGGTTGTTTTTTTTTCCTAAACATCTACATTAAACTCTTCAAAATGTCTTCTCCTCAGTATGTTCTGCCCACCTATGAAATGGCAGTGAAGATGCCTGAGAAGGAACCTCCACCTCCCTACATACCTGCCTGAAGCAATTTTTATGTTGATTAACATCTGTACCAGCTTCCTGGGGGTTTTGTCTTTTAATCTTGCAGAACTGCTTAAGTAATAGAAATATTCAGGGCTTTAGGAGCAAACTGTTCTGTTTAAAATGTTTGATACAAACTTACTAAGCAAAACACATCTGAGAGTGATTTTGTTTGCTTTAATTTTTGTTCTCCTTAATGCTCTTAAACATTTTATTGCCTTGGGGCCTCATACTGCAAGAACTTATGCATGTGACTAACTTGTGGCTTTTAATAATACCAACTGAGCCAATCTGCGATTGAAGTTAGCTACAATTATAAGTGTCTGCAGGATCATGCCCTTAATTTATATTAATTTTTTTGTAAAGTAGGTCATAAAGACAATCTGGTTGTGCAGCAATATGACAGTTTGCCTTTATCCAGTTTCTGGAGGGGGACGGGGTTTGAATGTGGTATATACGTGACTTTTTTTACTTTGCACTTTCCTGATATGTTATCTTACCTTCATTGTGTTTTTTTGGTTATCCCATGTCTTGAAACATAGTAGTTTTCAGGAAGAAGTGAGGGTGGCACGGGACTTCCATTACCATGTGCTGCAAATGCAAGAAAAATAAACAGAAATGTGAAGATGGTTGCATGCTTCTAATCTCATATGTATTTTCCTCTTTGTGATAAAGGATACTTAAATAAATCTTTTACAAAACATTGACCAGTAGCCTCGGTTGGTCTGTTCGTTGGGTTTGGGGTTTAAGTGTTTCAGTGTGCTGCAAGTGGTCCCACATACATGCAGCTTCATGTACATGAGCTTCCTACAGGTTGTTTAGTGGCTGGTCTGTTCTTCAGCAGATGTCATCCTGTGGGTGGAGAATGGGGATTCCCCTTGATGTATTATGTTCACTTTGCAGCCTTTGCAGGTCACGTACTCAGTTGTCTTCTTGTCTGGTTGCTACTTACACATAAGCCAGGAAAAGGGAATGGTACTGGAAGCTTCAGGCTCTCAGGGCAAATTTGATGTCTGATGAGCTGAGGCATTAAGAACAGGACAGACACAGATGGATGACAATGTGGTTTACGCTGGAAAATGTCCTAAGTTGTCGAATGGATGTTCTAAAAAATGAAACAAACAACAAACTCGACTGAACAACTTTCGATTCTTCCTTCTCTGTAGTAAGAGGTAGAAGATAACTTGGTGATCTGCTAGTGTATCTGGAGAACAAACGGCTTTCTACACTGGAAGATAAAAGGGATCTGGGATCAAACTGTGGAAAAATGATTCGAATTTCTACAGCACACAGATTGTTGGTTATTCGAGCCTGTTCAAGCACGTCTCCTTTCTGTTCCCCTAACATGTCTGTAAATTCCCTTTGTCCTTATCATGCCATCAGTAATAGTTTAATGAGTTTTCCTTTCACTGAAGTTTTCCTTTATGTGAGTTCTCATTTTATGTCTGTGAGAGCACCTGAGGCCATGGTGGTCCAAGGCCCTTGTGCTGCTGCTCTGGCACTACTTGCCCTTCCTATCACTCTGCATACCTGTCTCTGTTGGCAGAGGTGCTCAGTGTCCAGGTTTCAAAGGCACTGTGTTGGGGCTTACAAAAGGATTCCATAACCAGGAAATCTGTAGGTGCTGGCCAAGCACCTTGACTTTGGGGGGTGGTGGTGGGGTGTGTGCTGAAAGACCATGTGAAACTGAAGTGGTATAAGAAACATAGTTGGAACTGCTGGGGTGGTGTGTGGTACTCGTGTACCCATCTCAGAGTGCACACTGTGGTCACAATCCATCTGTACCAGGGAGACTCCCTGTGTGTTACAGAATGAAGCTGAAGCCTTGCTCTCTCCTTGGTTGGCTGACTGACCATGACTGGGCACCAAAGGAACTTTGATGGGTTGGCTATGAGCAGAGCCTGACGTGGGCACTGCGGCTTCCCAAAATGCAGCTGGGTGATTGTGTGGGTGAGCAGTATTTGGCAGCAGCAGACACTGCCTGAAGTTGCTGTGGGGAGTGTGCGTGTGTGCATGTGCTATTGCTCCGAGCTGCAGCTTCCTCCTGGAGATGAAAACTGGTTTACTCCACCAGATGGTGTTCTGTGGCTTTCTGTGTGAAGGGAGGTGTTCCCTCTGCCCTGATGCTGTTTGCAGTCTTTGTGAGTGAATGATGGCCTCATCTACCAGGCAGTCAATGCAGTACTTCCTGAAGTGGGGCAATACCTGCCTGGGATGATACTGCTGGTGGGTTGTGAGGGTGTGTGGGGCCCTGTTCCAAATCACAGAACAGTTTGGGTTGGAAGGGACTTTAAAGTTCATCCAGTTCCAGCCTCCTTGCCATGGGTAGGGGCACCTTCCACTAGACCAGATTGCTCAAAGCCCCGTCCAACCTGGCCTTGAACACTGCTAGGGATGGGGCAGCTATGGCTTCTCCAGGCAACCTGTGCCAGTGTCTCACTAACCTCATAGTGAAGAACTTCCTAACGTAATCTTGATCTACTCTCTGTCATCTTAAAGACATTCCACTTTGTCCTATCCCTACATGTCCTCGTAAAAAGTACCTCTGCAGCTTTCTTGTTGGCCCCTTTAATGTCTTCCCAGAGCCTTCTCTTCTCCAGGCTGAACAAGTGCAACTCTCTCAGCCTGTCTTCATAGGTGCTCCAGCCCTCGGAGCATCCTTCGGGTTCCTGTACCTCTTACAGAGGTTAAGAGCAAAATGATCGCCCTGTGTCTACTGTGGGGTCAGCAAAGGTGTCTTCTAAAAGACTGTGCTGCAGATTGTAGTGGATTTGTGTCCTAAATCGTGCTTTCCCTTACAGCTTGCTGCAGCTTCCCACAGGAGCTGGCAGGATCTGCAGTGCCAGGGACCAAAGTGCCCTAGGTTAGGTCTGGCAACAGCGGAGGCGGTTTATTGTGCCTCGGTGATCACGCTGTGAGCTTTTTCTCCCATTCTTGGCAAATACTGGCCCGGAGCTAAAGCCTTGAAACCAGAAGTGTAAAGTTGGCAGACCCTGATCCAATGATTCCAGCGCTGGGAGAAAGGCTGCGGTTCTGGTTGAACTCCCGCTGCTGCCAGGTTTGAAGCCTGTCCTCGCCCTGCCGCTAGCTACCAAAGCCGAGCTCCGACCCTCCCAGCCCTTCCTTCCCTCCCGGGGCGGGGCGGGGAACCCAAGGCAGCACCCCCAGGCGGGACGGCAGGGGCAGCCCTCGGTCCCAGCCCATCCCGTGGCTCCTACCGCCGCCGGCAGCTTTAAAGGCGGCGGGGCGGGCGGTGGCGGCGGCGGCGGCGGCACCATGCGGCGGGCTCACGGCATCCTCGGCTGCTGCCTGGCGCTGCTGCTGCTGCCGCAGCTGCTGCCCGCGGCGCGGGGCTCCCCACACCGCCTGCGCCGGCAGCCGCGCCCGCCCGGGAGCCGCTCCGGTGGCCTCGCCGCCACAGGTACCGGCGCTGCCCGGGGGTGATCCCCCCGCTCGCTCCCTGCCTCCCTCCCGGCTGCACTCGCCGCTCTCCAGCGCTCCGGTGCCGCCCGCGCTGCTTCTGTTCCCTGTGCCTTACGTGCTGAGCTGCTGAGAGCATTGCCGGGACCTGCACCCCAGGGACAGCTCGCTGTGCCTGCAGTGGTCCGAGGACCGCTCGCTTGCAGGGACAAGTGCTAACTGCTTTTTCTTGTGCAAAACTCGCCTTGCTAATCTCTAAACCCGACATAGCTCTTCCCTACCTGGGTTCACTTCTTGAAACGTCTTTATTTCAGAGTCACGGAAGGATCAGGCTACTGAAAAGGGTTTGGGTTTTTTCCCCTTAATCTAAAATGTAATCTTTTTTTCTGCCTACAAACCTTGTATTTGGTTTTTCCTTTCTTTTTTTTTTTTTTTTTTTAGGACATGCCTTGCGAGTTTTTCTTCCATGTCTTGAGCTACATGTGCATGTGCAAACATTTGTTCGTTTTCTCAGCTTCCCAGAGGGCACAAAGCCATTCTTCTAAATCATTATGCAAAAAACTGAGTTGTGGAATGCGTGTAGAATTGTCTATAATACACCTGGAGGGCATCCTAGCTCCGTCCAGTCCATTACTCCGTCCAAAGGCAAAATCAACTCTGCTGCTGTGTTTCCTGATAGAAGTAAGCTCTACCTGCGCAATTTGATTTTTTCCCCTTCCTTTTTCATAAGAGAAAAAATTTTTTAATGCATTGGAAGAAAAGCTTTGGCTTTTCTGTTTCTGTGTAGATTTATATGTCAATGAGGAATTTTGGAAGCTAGAAATCTGTGTAAATGTTTGTTTTTACATGTAAAATTACTTCAAAAGTAATTTCATTTTTTTCTGTGCTCTGGAAGCCTTAGAACAGTAACAATGTATAAAGAATCCCTTATCACAGTACCATTTGCATCTTTTTCCCGTTGGCCTTTATTTCTTCTGGTTGCGTACTTTACATTGTGAATTACAAACAAGAAATAATTCCTAATCAGCAACCTGTATTGTTAGGAGCTGTTCACGATGTAATCTAGCCTGTTGTTTTACCATTTTATTTCTGCAACTTATGAAAATGTAATTCAGGCTTTATCTTTACAAAAATAAAAAGTAAGAACATTTATATATGATTGCTGAATTTCTGCATTGGCTGTTACATGTGAACACAACCCTCTGTTTCAAGGTTAGACATTTTGTGAGCTCAAATGTGGACCTATCAGTTAGTGCTTAGAAAAATTCAGTTGCTGATTGCTTGTCAAATTTAACACTTCAGAATTTCTAATGTGTTGCTCAGTATAATTTTAAGCTTTTTAGGAAAGAATGAAGGGTGCCAACATCTATCTGGTAGGAGCAGTTTGCCATGACACCTCTCACTGTCCAAGGGGGAGAGCTCTGGTCCTGTGTAGGAGATGACTGAAATGTTTCCCTTCCCTCTTGACAGATGCTGCCTGCAAGAACCGGCCCCTTGACCTCGTCTTCATCGTAGACAGCTCCCGCAGTGTCCGACCTGAAGAGTTTGAGAAAGTGAAAATCTTCTTGTCAAAAATGATTGATACTCTGGATGTTGGTGAAAGAACAACCCGTGTGGCAGTCATGAATTATGCCAGCACTGTTAAAATAGAGTTCCCCCTCCGGACCTACTTTGATAAAGCGTCGATGAAAGAGGCTGTATCGCACATTGAGCCCTTGTCTGCTGGCACAATGACCGGCCTTGCCATCCAAACTGCCATGGATGAAGTCTTCACAGAGGAAATGGGCACCCGGCCAGCAACCTTCTATATCCCCAAGGTAGTCATTGTTGTGACAGATGGACGGCCGCAAGACCAGGTTCAAGACGTGGCAGAAAAAGCCCGGACCGCTGGCATCGAGATCTATGCAATTGGGGTAGACAGGGCAGACATGCAGTCCCTGAGGATAATGGCCAGTGAACCACTGGATAAACATGTCTTCTATGTGGAGACCTATGGTGTGATCGAAAAGCTGACATCCCAGTTCAGAGACACTTTCTGTGGTAAGGTGGTCAGCCCAAGAGGGCAGTCTGATTTGGCTCCTTTTGGCTTCTACTGTGATCCTACTCCCTAAGAAAACAATGTTTCTTTTTCAGAAGTGTTATGTATTTGCCATCTATTGAACAAACAAGCCAGCCCTTTTATTCAGTGGAGGCCAAATAATGACCTTTAATTTTGAGTGGTGACCTTACCATGCAAGTAACAGATCTGATTTCAGCAGACCTTTTTTGTTTCTAGTTGGCCTGATTTAGTGCAAGAGAAAGCACGTCAATCTGGCCGGGATTTGGCTACATATTTTTACTGACTTACTGAGGGCCCACACTGGAGCTGTGCAGTCTGCTCATGTCTTTTCTCATCTCACTGGGAAGCAAGTAGGGTGGGAGTGTGGTGCTGAAAGGTTTCCCATAGAGTCAGAGTAAGAAAATCAGTGTAGGGGGTGAACCACCACGCTAGCTGGAGAAATTTGGTGCAGGATGAAGTGCCCAAACACAAAAGCAGGCCATCTCAGGATGAGCTTTCACTCTGCAGGCATTGCTGGGCTTTTTCAGTGAGCCAGACTTGGACCCTTCTCTGTTTCTCTGCAACTTGATTTAGACAGAAAGCTGTGGGACAGGTTGAATTAGCTTAGCTTTTTCAGGGCTGGTCTTGGAAAAATGCTGGATGTCTATTTGGTTCGTGCTAGGACTCCACTAATGATTTTAGGCCAGCATGGGTTGTTATTCTCATTTACAGAAGAAACAGGTCATGTATCTGGAGTATTTAGAACTTCCTATAGATAGCTATGACACAGCCTGACTCACAAAAATCAAACTACAACATTTTAACAGTTAAAAAGTCGTATAAAGTAGATTTTTCTAGTAGATTTCTAAGGAAATTTCTTGTAAAATGAGTCTCCATCAAGTAAGGGCTAAAATTGGGTGCAAAGAACATTATAAGAGAATTAAAATAACAGCCATTGCCTCAGGAACTTGGTTGGCAATATCTTACTTTGTTATTTCAGAACCTTACTAAAAATTACCACCATACCTCTTGAGTAGGTTCGGAGTGAATAGATGTCTTTTTCTAGGTATGAAATAAATGTGTAGAACTGTCTGCAGGCAGGACACTTTGCCCAATATTTAACATAGGAAAAGCCTTGAGGTTTGGCTTGACATCATGTTGGGTTGCTGATGTGACCAGACCCTCTCTCTGGTAGCTGGAAGGATACAAGTGCCCATCTAACTGGACAGGTATGTGTGCTGTGAACATAGCACTAATTCTGCACTTACGTTCTCGCCAAAGCAAGTCCTTTCATAGCACCATAGAAAAATGTCTTGTTCTTTAGAGTAAACTCACTGTTTATTGTGCCAAAGTATAGAAATGACCGTCTTACTAGGCTGGAGAATAAACCAGAGAGAGCTCACACATACTCACTTCCAGTGTAACTCTAAGTTACCTGAGTGCAGTTAGCCAGAATCTGTGGGATTCATGAACATGAGCAGGGTAAAAGGAATCGTTTTTAAAAAAGTTCCTACAAACCAAATGAATCTAAAAGGGTCTTGTAAGCCTTTGTGGGTAAACTGGGTCTCTTCCAGCTCCAGGCTGCTTTTTGGTCAGAAATGTAGCCCCACCAGTGACAATTAGGATTTTCTTTGCTTTGGCCAAGGCAAATAAATTTGTTTTTTAGGGTGAACCAAAACCAATGAAACTAATGTTCAGGGGCAAAATGGTTGGCTAACATCAAGTTCTTGATGCACTGAGAGCATCATTCAACATGAGACCATCCTGGAAGTGGAAAATCTTAGTCTTGAATCTGTGTCCAAGTCAGTGGAGACTAGACTTTCCTACCACAAAAATCTGACCATTTGAGTCTGAGCTTCTCAGTTATGTTTGAAAATATCACCCACAGATTTTGTTCATAAGTCATGGAGATGAATTCTCCTATTCCCAACAGTGTAGCAGAATGAAAAGATGCTGGATTGCTTTCAGATTTGTTTTTACAACTGGAAGGACAACACCTTATGAGCCGTATTAGGGGACATGAAAATCCTCCATTTTTTAGAAAAAGGGAAGTGTTGCCTTACATTCAGAAATACATGAGAAGATTCAAGCACTCTGTCTTCTCATTTCTTATCTCACCACTATGGCTTTCCAGTTTGATTTTACCAGTAGTCCATAGCCACATTGTAAGAGAGTATTCAGGTTTCCTTTACAGTTTGTGGGGAGAAATAGAGGCACCAAAGAAGCGTCTGATCCAAAGCTAGATATACTTGAGAAAAACTGATCAGTAATTAATAAGTTATTTGGTTAGAGCAGCTGTAAAGGAAAAGACTGTCAACACATATATAGTGCATTGCAGAGATGGCCCAGCAGTACCATAGTTGTTTTGTGTGTCCTGTCACCACAGCAGACATGGATCAGCTGTCATCCATCACACTGCTTTTCCTATCACTGTTTGCTGTTTTCTCAGTCTGATGAGACAGATGACCTTACTGTTTGCTGAGGAATTAGCTGGTCCCCAAAAATTCAATCTCATTTTGTCGACTGCAGTTTGAGCTTCTCAGTTCTCTGAGGTTTGGACATTATTTCTGTACTGTCCTTCAATTCAGAGATCCATGTGCCTGTAAAGCTACCTTACTGTAGAAACTTTCCTCCATGTCTTCTTTTGGTCTTGACTTTTTAATCTGACGGGTCAGGGCAACTGCAGCCCTCATACCCCCATCTTGCAATGGTGGGTTTCTTTGCTGGCTGATACATCTGGATTATCATGACACAGACACATTTTTCATCTCTGAGAAGACAGTGTGTTATCCTAGTGCCTCTGGGTCATTTTTCTCTTCCTCCTGGTCCTGATGTTCTTTCTGTTGCTATTTTTATTATTTTATTTTATTTTATTTTATTTTATTTTATTTTATTTTATTTTATTTTATTTTATTTTATATTTTATTTTATTTTATTTTATTATTTTTTTCTGTTGCATTTCAGTTTACATGGGAGTTTTTTACAATGCATCAGGAATTAATAAATCAGGTTGTATGCCAGTGAGCAGAAGTTAGTGAGCTGCCAGACAGTGACATACATTTTGGGATTATTTCAGCTGCTTGTCTGTAATAGAAAGGGACTGGATAAAAAAGACCAGGTCTTTTTCATTGCTGAGTTCTCATTTCCAGTGTTATGTTACAAAATGCTTAAAATCTCTCCCTGTTGCACCCTTTTCAATCCATCCTGGCTGCCACCTCAGGTGTTGTGTTATTTCAATGCAGCTATTCCAGTTTCAGTCATGACTTCTTTCTTCTGGCTATAGAATGACACAAAAGATGCCTGTAACTTTCTGTGACAGTGACACAGCACTGATGTTTACTGCTACTAATCCAGCAAACAGTGCAAGATGTACTTTTCTCATCATAAATTATTCATGACTGTTTCTTTCCTTTGGGATAACTGAAATTCTTTTTTCTGTAAATACCCTTTGTAGCTGTGAATGTGTGTGCACTTGGAGCCCATGACTGTGAGCAGATCTGTGTGGGCAACAGCGGATCCTACCTTTGTGATTGCTATGAAGGCTACGCTCTGAATCCAGATAAGAGAACCTGCTCAGGTATTACTCCTTCAGTAAATATGCTCAACTAGAAAAATACCACTTTTTAACACCATAATAAGATTTGAGAAGCTACTTGTGTATTGCTGTTGAAATCGTGAACATCTGTATCTTAAATAATAAATAAAACTTTGCTGCAAGTAATGGTGAAATATAGTTTGATTCTGTCACCATCCTTGTTATCTGTATGCCTACAGATACATTCATTAGGGCCAGATGACAAAACAAAGTCTTCAGATGTAGACACTGTATAGATATTTTCTCCTACCAGTTACTCTAATTCTTTCAATTACTATTGCAATTTCTGAGCTGATTCCAAATCTATCTGATAATGTGAATATGCACTCCATCTTAAACTGCTTTTTATTAACAATTACTTGTTTTAACATGTGTTTTGCAGCTGTGGACACATGTGCACCTGGAAGACATGACTGTGACCAGATCTGTATGAGAAACAATGGATCCTATGTCTGTGACTGCTATGAGGGCTACACCCTGAATTCAGACAAGAAGACTTGCTCACGTAAGAGTTAAAGGCTACTTTAATATATGAAACTCATGGAGCATGGAGACATGGACGTGTTTTCTGCGAGTTACCCTCATTGCTTTTAGTTGAAAAATTGCTTACAGACATCAACTCTTAAAATGAGAGTTGACCTGGAGCCTTTCCCCTTGGTTCCAATAACAGCAGCATTGCATATTTCTTTAAATGCATTGATTAAAAAAATGCAATGTGGCACTTACCTACCATTTTATGATCTTCATAGTACTTCATAAACTAAGTCCCTGAGAGAGAATGAACCTACTTGCAGCTGCCCTCTAGCACTGTGTCTCCACTGGAGAGTGAGTGCCACAGGTCCATAAAGAACTTAGAGCCTGATGATTTTCCCATGTCCTCTCTATCTTTCCTGTTGAAACACAGGGGTTTTTACAGCTTGCTGCTTCTGCTCCCAAAGTTGTGTAGGGTTCTGCTATAGAGCAACCCTGGTCTTACACTGACAGCAGCTTCTTCCTTTTCTACTCCTTGAATTGGCACTCTGAAAAAATAGCTTATTATAAAATTTTTTTTCCCTCCAAATACTTCTCTTTGTTGTTTCTTTTAATCCAGAAGTTTTGAGCAGCACCAGCCTTAGTGCATCCCTCCCTTTGAGAGCACATAAGCATTCTTCCCACTTAAGTTTTCACTCTTCTTATTTGTGAAGAGAGAAAATAATCTTCTTGTAGTCCTGCTTATTTTCGCATTTGTTTTTTTCGCAGTATGGTGTTTTAGCTTCATCCTTACTGGACATATTCAGAACTGTTATAATTGCTCATGAAAATCAGACTTGCATGAGATGTGGTGTAGTAATGTCTTGCAGTCCTGGTATCTGCCTCCTGCATTAAATAATTAGTAACTGAATTTAGTTGTCTGCAGCATAATATAATAATGTAGTAGGGTGCTGGTTGAATCCTAATTAGAATCCTAATTAAATTGTATTTATGAATGTTGAAGCATTTAAAATGCTTGAGTGCCTGGGAGGGATTAATAGGTTTCTTTTCTAAAACATGGTTCACTACAGCCATGGACATGTGTGCACCTGGAAGGCATGATTGTGCACAGGTCTGTTTGAATAATGATGGATCCTACAGCTGTGACTGCTATGAAGGGTACACTCTGAATGCAGACAAGAAGACTTGCTCAGGTGAGACCTGATTAGGGAAATACTGTGTTCAGCTAAAAGCAAGTAGCTCTTAAAAAACAGGTTAATTTGTGTTATTTCTCTGATAAGTTATTCAAGAGTTTCTCATCCATACAGGTCTTTGTGATGTAACAAAAATAGTCTAGGTCCAAGAGGGGTCTTCACTTTTCCTTTTTTTTCTTTCCCTTCCTTCTTTCCATCATTCTTTCTTTCCTTGTGCCTTACTGGACCTCCTTACTGCAAAGATATGCAAATATAGGAACTACCTCTCAACTTGCCCTTTCAGAGCTGACGTGTTAAATTTGGCAGAAATCATCAGCCTCACACATAAGGTGCCCACTTTGTAACTGGCAGTGGGTGCCAAGTCTCTTTTTTATTCAGCATCCATGTATACCCTTCTGTTTCTGATGTTTTCACTCTGTAAAACAGTGTCTTACTCAACCCAATTAGAGCTGAGATAATGCCAAATAATTTCTTAAAATCCAGTTATTTGTTCTCTGAAATTCCTCTAGATAATTACTTTGCAACTGGATCACTGCTAATTCAGTTCCTTTTGCAATCTGTTATAACTGCAAAATAGTGTTGCCAATATTCCAAAAATTGTACTAATTTTATGATGCTGATTGCCAGATGGAAACACTCTGTTTTCTCTGCTATGGCTAATAGCGTGCCGACATGCAACAAAAACATCCTGGTTTGATTCTAAATGAAGATATGTTTGCAAAAGGGAATTACTAACAGCAATTTAAAAGTCTGAAGATTTGGGTATTGATTAATATTCTTCTCTCCTCATGTCATCTTCCTCAGCTGTGGACATGTGTGAACCCGGAAGGCATGACTGTGAGCAGGTCTGTGTGAGAGACGATCTATCCTATACTTGTGACTGCTACCAAGGCTACACCCTGAACCCAGACAAGAAGACTTGCTCACGTAAGAGCAGATTGCTGTTCTATATCCCCCCACGCCCTCCCCAGCTCAGTACATGTATTGAAGTAGAATCATAGAATCATGATTGGGCAGAGAAGAGATTCAGAGCAGCCCTGCGGAGAAGGACTTGGGAGTGTTGGTCGATGAAAAAATGAACATGAGCCGGCAGTGTGCACTTGCAGCCCAGAAAGCCAACCGTATCCTGGGCTGCATCAAAAGGAGCGTGACCAGCAGGTCGAGGGAGTTGATCCTGCCCCTCTACTCTGCTCTCGTGAGACCTCACTTTGGAGTATTGTGTGCAGTTCTGCTGTCCTCAACATAAAAAGGATATGGAACTGTTGGAACAAGTCCAGAGGAGGGCCTTGAGGATGATCAGAGGACTGGAGCACCTCCCGTATGAAGACAGGATGAGAAAGTTGGGGCTGTTCAGTCTGGAGAAGAGAAGGTTGTGTGGAGACCTCATAGCAGCCTTCCAATATCTGAAGGGGCCTATAGGGATGCTGGGGAGGGACTCTTCATTAGGGACTGTAGTGAGAGGACAAGGGGTAACGGGTTAAAACTTAAACAGGGGAAGTTCAGATTGGATATGAGGAAGAAATTCTTTACTGTAAGGGTGGTGAGGCACTGGAATGGGTTGCCCAGGGAAATTGTGAATGCTCCATCCCTGGCGGTGTTCAAGGCTGGATTAGACACAGCCTTGGGTGACATGGTTTAGTGGGAGATGTCCCTGCCCCTGGCAGGGGGGTTGGAACTAGATGATCTTAAGGTCCTTTCCAACCCTAACTATTCTATGATTCTATGATTCTATATAAAGCACTTTATATGTAACAATGCTAGTAACTGATTACCATTTGGCCTTTATTATCACAAAACTAAAGCTTTCACTCTCTCTCTATATATAAAATATACAATATTCAGCAAGCCTAGAACTGAGACGTAATTAAAGAGAGAAGAGTTGGTGTTAGTCACACAGTAAAACACTTTGCAGTACTGTGAATCTGTGTACCACCATGCAGGAGACAGTTTGATGCGATGTCCTCCCCTCCTAACTGAATTTTATGTTGCTGTTTGTTTCTTTAGCTTCTCAGGGACTTTGTGTCAAAGTAAATATGCAATCATTTTAGAAGGATTTCTTCCTTCTCTTCCCGGTATCCTGACTAAAGTTACTGTGTACTGGAAACTTTTCCTAGCATGCCTTTGGAGGTGGTCTAGCACTCCACATCTGGTGAGGCCAGGCAGCTGTGGTCTGAGTGAGCACAGATTGTACAAAGTAATCATAGTCAGACTGGAAGGGACCTCATGAGGTACCTAGTACGATTTCTGGTTCAGAGCAGGAATAACTTGCCATTATACCACATGGCTAAGAACCCCATGTAAGAGCAAAGTTATAAAATGGGTGGATATAGCCAAATGCCATCTGTAAATATAGTAATTTTTAATAGGTCTGGAC
Organism: Ara ararauna; assembly: GCA_028858755.1. Lineage (NCBI taxonomy): Eukaryota > Metazoa > Chordata > Aves > Psittaciformes > Psittacidae > Ara > Ara ararauna. The sequence continues at coordinate 24,478,633 of CM054379.1, forward strand.
TTAAACAGTATAACAGTATGCTTAAACAGTAAAATACAGTATAAAAACATAACTCTAGCATGTTTAGTATGACTTGTTGAGCATCCCAATGGCAATAGGGGTGTCCAAGATTTTGAATATCAAATACTGGAAGACTCTACATTTCACAGAAGGACTGTAGAAGACTTCAGGGTACCCTTGGGCAGTTGCCAAGGTTGGCTGGAAAAGTAATTTTGTTAAAATAGACATAATCCAAGGAGGATCTGGATCTGGATCTGGATCTGTCTTTGGAGAATTTCATTGCAAACATAAAAAAACCCCTGGCAGTTGGTTAGAAACCAGCCATGTTGGTGTGGTATTTTGAACTGGCCTTCCTCCAGCTGACTCTTGAACAGCTCTTCTTTGTACATTGACCATAGAGCCTGTGAAACGTTCCAAAGTAGGGAGCTGAACAAATACCAGTTCAGTGGAATCAAGGAGACACCAGTTTCAACACTGGCTCTAAGACAAACTAATTTCTCCACTGCTAGAAATGAATCTGTTCATAGACTTTGCAGATTCCCTGCAAAATGGAAGTATCAATGGCATGGTTGAGAAACAAAAAAAGAAGCCCCCAAAATTCAGGGGAAAAAAAAAAAAAGAGAGAAATTGTATCCAGGTATAATATTTCTATTGTTTTACTGTTATAAGGGTCACATTATTTGTTTGACATTTATCAGCTATGCATTAATATATCTACAGAAAAAATTACTGAATAATCTGCTGTCATTGCCTTTGGAGGCAATGTAAAAAAAAAGCATGTATAAAGAGACAGATATTATATGCAAGTACTACCTCTTGATAACTTGTTGAAAGGGTATTTCATACTTGTGGGCCCTCTTTTAAGAAGGCTGTGCCTTTGGAAACTTATTCTGGTCTCAGATGTAGATGATAATCTCACTACAGTACTTGTGCTTCTGTAGCTGTTGATATATTTGTTATAAGCCTGCAGCAAGTGGTGCAACTTAACTCCTATTTTCTTTGTAGAGTAGGTGAGGTTAAATTGCCTTTCACGTAGCTAAGAACTCACATTATACCACAATGAAATTATCATCTTTGAGCCTTTTGTGATCATCCCTGGTCTTGTGGTGGATTATGGAGAAAAAGGAATTCTTCAGGACAGCTGAGGCTAGTCCCCTGTAAGTCTGGAAGAATGAGGGCAAGATCTAGGAACAGATTCAATGGAACCACTGTGGATTAGGGCAATGCTTACTTTCTCTTGCTTAACAGATTAATGACTTCTCTGTCATACTAACTCACTCCTCAATTAATACTGCTGTGCCTTTCTACTAGATTTTAAATTCATTTGGGCCTATTTGAATGAGTTGTTCGTTCTATCCATATTAATGTGACATTGGAATGTTCACACCTCTTGAATCAAAAATTATACTCCCTATGCATGTATATTGCCACCGTTACAAACCAGGAGTACTTGTGGGATGATGCACATTGTATCTATGATAAACACTGATAATCTGGCTGAACTCTATTGCTCAGTATTTTAAATTAATACATGTGTTCCTGCTTTCATTTTTGTATTATTCACCAGTGGTAAATTACATTCTTCTTATTTCTTCCCAAGCTGAGATTTCAGTATCTAAATTCCATCTACATCTCAGAAACTGATGGAAACTGACGAATCTCTGACACTGACTGGCTCTTTATGTGGTAAAATCACTATGTGCCTTCCTGCTTGGCTTGCAAAACTCCTGGAGGCTTAACTTTGGACTAATGCATTCTCAGGAGTGCTGTGTTTGGCAATGCTTGGTACCCTAAAAGCCATTACAGCCCAGCTTTGACAGGGCAGCAACCTTGACTTTGTATAGATTTAGATTCTACTTAGATGCATTTAGATATAAGTAAGAAATTCTTCATTGCACACATGGTGAGGCACTGGCACAGGTTGCTCAGAGAAGCTGTGGCTGCCCCATCCCTGGCAGTGTTCAAGGCCAGGGGCTTTGAGGAACCTGGTCTAGCAGAATTTGTGTCTCCACACCAGCCCTCATCCCTCCTTCCCAACTGCCCTGGGTTTCAGTGCTTGCTATAGTCTCACAGTATGAGGTCAACTCCCGTTGCAGAATCAAGTGTTTTCCTGGGATTTAAGTGTTTGATAATTGTCATAAATATTGTAAATGCTGTTTTCTTTCTTAGGAGCCATAACAAGCAGTCTTGTAACTACTGAAGAGTCCTGTAAGTGTGAAGCCATAGCTGCGCTGCAGGACTCCATCACCTCACACCTTGAAGCTCTGTCTACAAAATATATCCTTTTTCTTACATGATATTCTGCATTCAGCTACTTACTAGTATTTTGGAGGTACCTGTTTTGATATAAGCTGTGGAACGAAAATACCTTAACACGGAAAGTATTTTCATGGTGATTTTAGAAATATTATGGAGCAAAATCTTGTTTGTTTCAAATACTACTATGTTTTCACATTTTATTGAAGGGCTTTAGTACCAAGATACAGATAAAATACATATACCCACATCCCCTAGGTTATATATGCTATGTTAAACTGCTTTATTCATAATTCTTCCAGATGACTTTTACTGTTACAGCAAATGCTCAGTTTTGATCCCTCCTATTATGTCCCAAATTTTCAAGACAACTTCACAGGCAGGGTAAACACAGTCCCATCAGCTGCAGTATTCCTCTGCATCCCACCTCTGCAGGCAGGCATTGCACCAAGCAATTTTCATGGACCTTCTTCTTTTCCATGAAAACGTGCTAACCTATGAATATCCATCTGCTGGGATATAGGAGAATGGAGAGCTGCAAGGCAGGGTGATGATGTTGGAGGCAAAGCTTGGTTCTATGAGACATCCAAGTACAGGCTGTTGGGTGTGAGCCCAACATTTTACAAACATGTAGGAGAGGAAAAAACAAACAAAAAAGTGAAAGCAGTGAACTCAGGACCACAGCAAACCTGAATGATGTAATAAATGCCCTCAGATGGCACAGCAGGAACTAGTAACTGGAAGTTAAAGCTGGGCAAACTGATTCATCATAAGGCACAATTTTTAGATGTGACAGTGGTTGATCACAGTTTGCCAAAGATTTGCCAAAGATTGTGGTAGATTTTCATCACTGGAAATTTTTGAGACTGCCAGCTTTTTTCTTGTAAAAGGTGCTCTTGTTCAAATAGGAATTGATTTAGATGATCATTATGCCTATGGTTGTCATCCTGATCCCTGGGGCTTCAAAATCAAGGAAGACTGGGGCATTTAGGATTCATCAAAGAAGGAGAGCAAACTAGTAAGTTTTATATGTGAACCCATTTATACAGATAAACTAATTTCTCAGGTCACCAAAGTTTCTGAAAGGCAAATGAAAACTTCTGCCAATGACACAAGACTTCCCGAGTGCTTGAATAAATTCAGAGTTATTTTTATAAGATCTGATTGCAAATCCCTCTTCTTGCAGTGTGCTTGGAGTTCAGTCTGGAAAAAGTGAAGGGAAGATGCTGGTTTTCCTTGGATGGTAATATATAATTCCATGGAATCCAAGTAGTTAAAACTGAACACCAAGATGATGAAACCTGTAACATCATCTCAATAATATCCTGTCCTTCAGAGATCAGTCTTTCTGCCCCAAAGATAAGGAATAAACTGCAATGGTTTCAGGTTAGGAATATACTTTATTACAAATAACTGAGGCTTTCTTCCAAAGTTATTCTTTGGTGAGCAATTTGTATCTCTAGCGTGCTCTCAAGGAAACCTGGAAAAAGCAGCAGAGACAGTCACCTGCTGCTCTTCAGCTCTGAATATCACTTGGTACAACTCTTTATAAGAAATTAGGGTTGCTGAGATGATTTGGGAAGTTGGCAGACATTGGCATGTCTCTAAAATGTTTTGAGATCTCTGGTTCATGCATGTATTGATCTCACCTGGAAAACCGACTTTTGTTGAAAATGTAGCAATGAGAAAGTTTACAGGTAAAACAAACCTTGCAGACACTGAATTTTTTACCCTTAACAACTGACCACTAGATGAAGTGTCTGAGAAGCTGGAGGCATATCAAGGCAGAGAGCAGGTTGTCTGAGCTATCATTCTACTTAATCTTCAAACACTCTTTTAGAATCAATCCTTTTTATTGAGTTCAGCAAGCTTTATTTTGTTGCACAGCTCACAAAACAGCAGTTGGTTTGTTATTATTGACAAATAATATGTCAAGAAGACTTCAAGAAGACAACAGACTCTTGATCTTCATATGCAGTCACCTTATAACCATAAAGCTATCTGTACCTGCTGTGTTTTGTTGTGCAAGTAGTACAGTGGGTACTCCTTTTCTGCAGTAACTGCATTTTTATTATGTTGTTTAAAAGTAAATAAATAAAAAAAAGGATACAGTATATGACATTGTATAAAACTGTGAAATGGCAAGGCAGAGTAAATAGTGCGCCCATGTCTTCTATCCATTAAATGAGAAAGTAAGTTGGGATCTTGTAACTTATTTTAATAAAATAAAGTATATTATGCACACTGATGTTGGAATGGTTTATATATACAACTGAAAAATTATGTGTGTTATGAAATAAAAGGTTTACCAAAAAATAAGGAAACAAAATCTCAAAGATAAAGTATAGAGGTATAATTTTATACGATAGTGGAAAATTGTCCTGAAGTCCAGGTTTGTCTTGCAAGCTGTCAGCTAAGCAGTCTTTGTTTCATGCACTAGTGTGCATAACTCCATTTACATTATGACCGATGGCATTTACATTCAATTCTTCTGAGCAATTATCTTCTCTCAATTTGTGTTTGTGAGCAACAGGTAAAATTCCGAAGTGATATATGTGATATCTTTAAAATAGGACACACCAGAATGTCTTACTGACTGAAATTTTGATCTGAAATATAGATATTCTTGTTGATATGGAATAAGTAATTAAATTGTTTTACTTATTGGGGCAGTAAAACTTTCAGACTAATACAAAGAACTGCTGTGAAAAGAACTAAATTTGATCTTTTGGATGGTAATTTAAAATTGTTTTTATTCCGATTAGAGTATTTCTGTTGGAAGGGACCTACAACAAGCATCTAGTCCAGCTGCTTTACCTCAGGCATTTTTTAAATTACAGTTAGCTATCTTACTCTGTTCAAAAATGCTTACAGGGTTTCAGCCAGCTTTGCTTTATAGGTCTGTCTTATGCATGTGCTTCTAAGTTGGCATCAGTCAAAAGCCTGAATGCCCAGTGCTCCTCACTGCTGCACATTCATGTAACTTCAATAAAATGATCTGATAACTCATGGCTGGCTCTATTCCTCTACATCTCCAGATAGCCCCTCTGAGGGGAACAGCACTAACCCTGACAAGACACAGGTTTGAGAACTTGACTTTAACGTGATCATCCTTTGACATTAAACAAGTTGCTTATATTTCAGTGTTTGTGTTGTAGATAATTGTACTGTGGAGTTTTTAGCCACTATGAAAGCCAGGAAGATACTCTGGGAGACATAGCACTTCTGCTCCTCCTGTGTCAGGCAGGCAAGTTTTAAGAGCAGGATGCAGAAGACACAGGACAGAGTCTTCTGCACATCTCCCATGTTCAGATACAAAACAGCATCAGTATGGAAAATACTTTGCAGCTGGGTCCAACCTACCCTGGAGACAGAGCTGCAGAGCCAGGCTGCATCCCTCGTGCAGAACGAGGCCAGGTTTGATCCTTCCATGTGTTATAAACACTAATTTTGTTATAAAAAAACCCAACATCAGCACCAACATTAGCAGCCGATTTCTTTATTGTGCTCGTTGATGGGAGATAAGCAAGCAGCGCTGGGTGTGTGGGGAGTCATCACTCCACCCAAGCCGCACACCGAGGGGTTAAGCGAGCAGATATTTATTACACACAAACATGCATATTCAGTAGGTTTCCGAGAGAGCAGCAGGGATATTACAATTAGTTTAGGTACTCATTATCATAAGTCTTCTCCCTTTTGGCGCTGGCGCACTGCCCTCCGACAGTCGTGGGAAGGGGTCTTCAAGATAAAGTAAGAAGTCTCCTCCTGTGGGCAGGGGTTTTCATGATGAAGTAAGCAGTCTTCCTCAGGATGCACTTTTCACCTTTAGCACGGTTGAATGCCCTAGTGGTCCCAATTAGCTGAAACCAGCCGTACTGGCGAGTTTCTGACAACTGGTAAAGACTTAGAGCAGTGTGTCTTCTTTACAAGAGATAAGCAACACCATACGGGCAGATAAAGAGTGTTTGAAGCTTAGCAGATGCTCAGGAGGCACTGTTTTCAGGCTGACTGATAAGTAGAAGGGCTACTAAATCTTTTTACCACATCACAGACTTACAACACAAACATTGTTCTCTAAGTTAGGCTGAAAGTATTTTAACCCATGTTTTCCAAACACTTTTTTTTACCCAAAGAAGTAACGGATGGCGACTTTTTATTAATATTGTCTTAGCTATGTGGATATCATAACTCAGTCTCTTGTATAGTTACTTTCCGCCCCATATTAATGGTTTCTCGTTTCATGACTTTCCACACCATATTTTGTAACAAACTATCACTTCTCTATTTCCTTTTTAACACGAATCATAGTCTATTCTATCACACATAGGGCTCTCTTACCCTCTCTAACCCACTGAATCACAGCATTGTTCATCTGCGAATGTGAATGGCTGCCTGACCAGACCGAGCTGTACCTGCAGGCAGCACCTTCCGACGGAGAGGGAAAGCCACCCAGTGCCTCAGCCACAGCCGCCGGTTACCTCAGTTAACAGCTACGCTGGGGGCAGCTCTGAGGTTAGCTAGCTCTGAGGATGTACTGATGGAAGTTACACTAAAAACACTCTGTACAAACAATCTGGGATTCACAAGCTTTCGCGCTTCCCTCATGTAAAAGCAGAGCGACCTTTATTAATGAATTATCAGTGCTTTCTACCAAAAGTGCGTACGACCGTCAGCCACTGAGGCGGGACGGGCAAACCCCCAGCCCACTTTCCCGCTCAGGGGGGCCATCCTCTGCCGTGGCTGCCGGCAGGCTACAGGCAGAAGGCAGGACAGTGCTCGTGGCTGTCACCGCCTCAGGAGGCGCCCCTGGGTCGGGGCCAGAGGGATATGAGCAGTTGCGCCTGGAGCCCCCTAGCGGGCAGCGCCATATTAATGGCGTCCGCCTTCCTCTTCCCGCTCCCGGAAATAAGCGGACCGGGCGCCCGGAGCGCACTTCCGGCGGCGGTTGCCACGGTTACGCGGCCGCCAGGGAGGCTGCGCCGCGTCGCCGTGAGGAGCAGTGGGGGGGGGCCCGCCGCTCAGCCAGGATGTTCATCTACCTGTGCAAGAAGGTACTCCTGGGGCACGGAGGAGAGCAGGGGCGGCGGGGCTTGAGAGCGCCGAGGCCTCGGGGCGCTGAGGGGACTCTCGGGGCTCTCTGCCGCTGGCTGCGGCTCTGCTGGCGCTGGTGGTGCGGCCGTGGGGTTGGCCCTTGCCCAGAGTGATGCCCTGATCTGCTCTTCCAGCTCCTTCGCGGCCTGGGTTCAGGGCTTGGGGCTGCTTTGGTCTTAAGATGTCGGCTCAGCTCTTGTCAGAGCTCTGTGCATCCCTCTCCCCTGCTTCGTTGCTCATGACGCCTTCTCAGCACGCCTTTGAAGATGTCCTGCTATTATGATTTACTGCATGTGTTAGGTTACCTTTTCTCAAGCCTTGTGTTGCAGTTTCACGAGTGCTTGTAATTCTCATTGTCTTTTGTTTGGTTTTGCACGTATTGATCAGTTGATAGAAATAAGTTTATCTGGTGTGCTGTCATAGGTGTCTTTGAGGTGTTCAGATAGAGCATTTTAAAATAAAACATGATTCTTATAGCTGTGTAGAGATTCAAAATACTTCTTTTTCAGATTGCAATTCCTGGTAATGTTCGATTAAGATGTATTTCCTGGAATAAGGATCAAGGTTTCATAGCCTGTGGTGGAGAGGATGGATTATTGAAAGTCTTAAAATTAGAAACACAGACAGGTAAATGAGTGTGGGTGGTTTTAGGTTTGTTTCTTTGTTTTTCTTAAGAACAAAATCCACTGTACTTCAGGAAGCATAACTCCTTCCACAAGTTTCTTGATGGTATTGCACATTTTAAATCTGTACATAGATAGTTATGTATTTGCCAAAACATCCAATGTGCTGTTACTTTCTTTTGCACAGATTTCCTCCAGCTTGTCTTACATGGTACATGTGTAATTTGTGTACCTGTTATATCTGCTGAAATTTTCTTTAGTGCTTTTTTTTCTTTTTCAGGGCACATGTTTCATTCTTGTTCATTTTGTATAGGCTTCCAGGTTATTTTGGAATTTAGTTCATGATTTCTTTATTTTGTTTCAATGTTTTCTACCATCTTCATTATTTTAGGGAGAAAGCTGTCAGTTTTTTTCTTTTCCAAATAAAAATGTTCCAAGGAAAGTAAAATCTAATATATTTTCAAATTATTGTTAACTTTTTTTACTGAATGTAACAAAATATGATAGCCATAGTTGTGGTGTTTTGGTGTTTTTTTGTTTGTTTTTTTTTCCTGAAAAACTGCTTGATCATAAAGAGTGTATGAATTTGGATGACAGGTGTGAATAGCAAACACATTGAACTGAAGGTGGAAAATTCATCCTGCAGTTACAGTTTACATTCTTTTAGGTGAATAATTTTATCTATGTAAACAGTGATTAGAGCTGCAGTATTGATAGAGACCCAGTAGGATGTGTGCTTTGTTAGGCTGATTTTATAGCTGGTTTTGTTATTTTCAGATGAAGCAAAAATAAAGGGACTTGCAGCTCCTAGCAATCTTTCTGTGAATCAAACTCTTGAAGGTCATAGTGGTAAGTGGCTTTGGGTATTTAATGTAATTTTGCTTAGAATAAAAAAAATACAAGGTTTTGTGAAGTTAGTAATTTTGCCATAACTTTTTATTACAAGTCTGAAACAAAGATTATCAGTGTTCAGCTCAGGTATGTAATACCGTGTAAATATTGTAAATATGTAAATATTTTACCAAGTTATCTGATGAAAGACCTACAGTCATGATCTGTGAGTGAATTACTGGATTGAGAATCAAACTGGTGTAGCCTAACCTCAGTTCTCGTGACTGATGCGTAATGCAATGCGTGCTGCACAAACCGAGCTCGGCTCTGCCTCTTATGATTTAAAGTTTGCTTGTGGATTTTGCAAGGCTAAGTCTGTACACTTTGAACTTACAGCCTGGCTTGTGCTTTATATTACCTCAGGCTTTGCTTTTTCCAAATTATTTGGTACCCATTCATTATCCTGAGAAAGAAATACTGATTTTTATTTAAGTGGATGATGCTGTTGTATGTGTTATATTATAGACAGACTTTATTTTTTTGTTTTTTTAATCATGCAGTGCTACTGGTGTAGTACTTGTTATCTCTGACTTTAGCATGGTTAATCTGGAGGTGCTACACAGTTGCATGGGGCTGGAATATTTTTTTCAGTGTTTATGTAGAAGATCATGATATGTTTGTTCATATACAACATTTGTAGATGACAGATAAAGAATGTTTTATAGCAGAAGAGAAAAGCTAAACAGATGGGCAGTTAATGCTGGAATTGCTGAGTTAAACAATTATGGTTTTACTGTGGTTCTACTGTGGTTTCTTTTTTAAAAAAGGAGAACAATTTTCTCTTGCACTTTTTATGTAAAGTTTTAAATTCTGTATAATAGGCTAAAATCAGAAATGTCACTAAAAGCCTTCATAAGCATTTTTTCTAGCAACACATGTAGATGGATAAGCTTTTAATTTTTTATAGTTTATGAGATTTCCTTGTATGTTATGGTAGCTTCACATTTATTCTGAAGAAATCAAATTTAGTTCAGTACACCCATTTTTTTGTCTTAAATATATCTTTATTTTCCTTTTATTGACAAATTACAATATGTGTACGTACATGGACTGCAGTATAGAATCACAGAATGGTTTGGATTGGAAAGAACCTTAAGACCATCTAGTTCCAACCCCTCCACCATGGGCAGGGACAGCTGCCATATACAGACAAAGTTTATAGAGGTTAGAAAACAGGCTAGGGAAGGATAGTGTGTGAAAGTCAAAAATGGATACAGGGAAGCATTAAACTCTTGTGAAAGAAATGTTAAATGATCGTCATCTGTGGACAGTGGGCTATGAAGAGCATGCTAAAATCCTTACATTCTTTGAAGAAGTGGTCTTTTCATGAGGATTTCCAGTTGAAACCTGCCAACAGTCAGGCTCTTTTAGGAGCCTGGTTAAATATGATAAAAAAAAAAAAAAAAGAATTTGTTTAGTGGATATTTTGAATGGATGTTTTAAATTCTGAAATAGATTACTGTTACCTTCACAAATTCCTGACATTCAGGGTATCTTTGATTGCGTGTGTTGATAAAGTTCATGACTAAAAGTCTGAAAAATGGAAGGGACACAGAGGAAATGGATGACTAGCAGTGAAGGCATGAAGGAATGTGATGCTTGAAGTGACCAAGTTCACATCCAGTGTTGAAATCAGATGCTGCTTAGAAGCTGCTGTTTGAAGATGTGTTGGGTCAAATATTGATGAGTAGGATCCATATGAGACTTGAGAGTCTGAAGGAATTGTGTGTAGAGTCCTCTTTTTGGTAATTGTGAGGGAGATTTTGTTTTAAAAGTGCAGCACTACTGAGGATCAGCATAGTAAGGGGAAGAGAAAACTAAAACTTCTTATGACAGTAAAGTTTTGTTGGCTTCCCAAAGTAACATGTCAGAGATGGTCAGAAACTGCAAAACTATGATTTGTGTTTCACATATTGAAGCAATATTCTGAGCAGAATTTTGAGAGGATGTTAGTCAAGTGGGTGAGAATACAGACGCAAAAGGAGCTCTTTAGCAGGATTTTGAAAGAAGAAATGAGAGATACAGAAAGAATGCTCAAAATTAGAGTCTGCAGTGCAAATTTCCAGAAAGCTCCAGGTTGATCACGTTGGGTGTGGTGGATTTTATTAACTTACTTAAATGGTGTAAATAAAAAAACTATCATTTTCTAGGTTCTGTGCAAGTAGTGACATGGAATGAACAATATCAAAAACTGACTACAAGTGATCAAAATGGACTTATCATTGTGTGGATGCTGTATAAAGGTACTCTACAGGATAAATCTGAGATGGGATAATATTCCATGTTGTGAGAAATCTTTTTTTTTGTTTTCTCTTTTTTTTTTTTTTCCAGCAATTAAATGAATTCTTTCCCAGACTTTTTATTTTGCAGACTCTAACGCTCAAATTAGATTTTAAACAGTTTCTAAGTTTTTATTGTAATACTCGTCAGCATTTGTCATAGTGTAGTCACCTATAGAAAGGTGGTTATTGTGCAGAGGTACCTTCGGAAAAGATACAAATTTTTAGCCACGTGCTTGGTATACTGCTCTAAATTTCTTGTTGTCTTCTATTTTACTTTATTCCCTTGGAGAAAAGTAGTATATTGAACAAAAAAAGAAGCAGTGCTTTTTTGTATAGGTTCTGTTCTGGGTATTGTAGTATTTAAAGAGTTCTAAAAGTGCATCAAGCACAGATGTATTGGTGGTAGAACTACAAGAACTAAGCAACCCTGCCAAGAACATCAATTATATACTTTTATAAAAGCAACCTTTAGAAATGTGTAATTAAGGCAGTGGACTAATATGACTAATCTCTGTGTTACTCTAATTGGCTTTTATTGTTCTTGAGCTTTTCATATGTACATGTACTTTTTCTTTATACACTTAAATTCAGTTGGAATCCAGCAAACCTCACAGTCAAATTAACCACTTTCCAACACATGTGGGAAAGAAGAAAATGAAGGGTTTTTCTCTTGGGGATTTTTGTTTAATGAAACATGGAAACAAAACCTGAGCTCAGCTTCTCATTTCAGGAATAAAGAATATCTCTTGATTAATCTTTCAGCCTGATACATGGTGGCTACTGTCACATAAATTATCTCTTAGTCTGGAAAAGAACCAGTAAATTACTTGATACATATTCCTGTCAAAGATGGTTATTCCCTCTGTTTTATGTATTCTAGTGTGTTTTTGTCAGTTCTGAAATTACGTAAGGACAGGTCACTTTCTGTATGGTCCCTCTTTGACTCCCCTCTTCCATTCCTCATTTGTCAGGTTCTTTTTGGAAATAAGTAGCTCACATCTTAACACTGGGTTTCACAATAATTACATCTGTGTAGTCTGGGGACACTGTGGAGTTGTCTTGCTGGAGTTTTACTGAAAGGGCAGAACAACTTTAATTCCTTTCTAAAACTACTAAAAAAAACTTACTAAAAAGCTCTAAAACTTACTAAAAAGCTACTTCTGTAGCTTTCTGTTTGTTGTATATTGCACTGCAAAGTCATATGTAACTCACTATCTCATGTTTACTTCTAAACAGACCATTCTCAGGTTTCTCCATTTCATTGAACACATAATTTGATTGCTTGGTAACTTTGATAACCTTTTTGTGTGTCTGTGTTACATTTTTATTATTATCTATTTTATAATACATAGGTGTTATGTATTTATTTTTTGAACAACTTCAGGAATTCATATGGCTAAGAAGCATCATTACCATCCTATTTGCATATCTTTTAAAATGAGAATAATTTTACTCTTTGGATTCAGTATCTTGTATCCACTAGGGGATTATCAAATCAGAAGTATAACTCAGTTTTTCATTCACTACTAATAGGTGCTTGGTACGAAGAGATGATTAACAATAGAAATAAATCTGTTGTTCGAAGTATGAGCTGGAATGCTGATGGAAAAAAGATTTGTATTGTGTATGAAGATGGTGCTGTGATTGTTGGATCGGTGGATGGTAAAATTTAAGCTCTACTGATTATTGTGTTATTACATAGCTTTTGTTTTCTGTATTATGTATGTAGTGGCTCTGTTGTTCTAGATAAACAGGATCAATAGTTACTTTCTAATTGTTTCTTTGATTTTCTTTAGCTATTTTAGTTTTTACATTGGAAACTTGAATCCTCTTTTTAACTTTGTGTCATGTTTATTAAGTGCAATCAATGTCCTGTTACAGGTAATCGCATTTGGGGAAAAGACTTGAAAGGTACCCACCTGTGCCATGTGGCCTGGTCCTCTGATAGCAAAGTTTTACTCTTTGGAATGTCAAATGGAGAGATTCATATTTATGACAATCAGGGAAATTTTATTGTAAGTTCATGGTGGTATAATAAAGGTAGTATTAACAGGCTTACTTAACTTACTAAACTTAACCTACAAAAACTTACTTCTTGTTAATGTATTTCATGGTTGTTTAGTTGGTGGAATTCATAGTTGGTGGACTTCAGTACTGAGAACTGGACAAGATCTTGTGTAGAGAGTTTTTATCCAAGATTTATGCAGCTGCAGCATTTTAATATAAATATTTCTTTCTTGGTAGCTAAGTAAATATCACATCAACTAATGCCTTTTTGCCTTGCAGTAGTTATTGAAAATGTGCAAATATGTATGTGATACTAATTAAATGAAGTTCATGTTAAAAGTACTAGTGTAGTATAAAGCAGTGTTTTCCATTGCTGCTGTCATTCTTTATTACATAAGGAGTGTTACGTGCTTCAGAGAACACCCAGTAGTAAGTGCATTCTGCATTCCTATGACTTTGGCTTGTTTATTTATTTTATCTACTTATTTGTAGTACTGGAATATATAATAATGCTATGGAAAAATGCTAAATGGAAGTAAAACACAGACTTTGAAATGAGTGATATTCCAGAGAACCATATTTACTTTTAGATACCTCTTCTGGTGAATTTCCTGTTTGCCTTCTCCCCTTCCCGCTCCCCTTTTGCCTTTCACATTCCCCTTCTCCCCTTTCCTTCTTTAACCTCCGACTGTATCTTTCTTTCTTGCTTCCCACTCCTGTAGTCATGGTGTTTCTACCATGTGCTGTAGGTTATTGAAATCCTTTAAGTGAGTTGTCCCTCCCGCTCAACAATATGTATGGTTGTGTGTGCCAGCCCTTGCCCTCTCTTCCATAACTTATCTGGTAGCTCTCCTTGAAGTGATCCATGTGCACTCTTATCTTTCAGAAAAAGCCCTTTTCTGTGTTACCAAGTGTTCAGGGCTAATTACTACAAAAGTAAACTTATCTTAATTGCTGTCCTAATTTGGACACGTATTTTTTCCAATTATTTTTATATACTATTCAAGTGATTTCTATGAAGAAACAGCAGACAAAAGGTTTCCTGTTTAAAAAATCCTATGGCCAGGATTGGTTTGAATTATTTGTATTTTTTTGTAAAGTTCCAGTAGGGTTCTTTGTGTGTGTGCATGTGCATGTTTGTGGTGTTGGGTTTTTGTTTGGTTGTTTTTTTTTTTTTCTTTGAAAAGTAACTTAAAAACAATGAATGAAAATGCCAATATTAAAGTGCTTCTTTGTAGTTAAAATATATGTTTTCGTACCTCTGATCCGGCTTCAAATAAGGAAGTTTTTCAAACTTAAAATTTTGAGAATGTGAAAATTCTTCTTGGGACAGGAAAAAAATTTGCATAGGTATCTGTTCTTTTGCAGTATATCAGTAGAGATGTAAATTGTTCTAAATAGCATGTTGTATATGACTTTAAATAATTAATGATTCTTGTTTAGGTGAAAATGAAGCTGAGTTGTTTAGTGAACGTAACTGGAGCATTCAGCATTGCTGGAATACATTGGTATCATGGCACAGAAGGCTACATTGAACCAGATTGTCCTTGTCTTGCTGTCTGTTATGACAATGGAAGATGCCAGATAATGAGAGATGAGAATGACCATAGTAGGTAGCAAATGTGGGGTGCTAATTAATGAGCTACTCATGACCCAAAATGTCAACTTGTATTTATATTCTTCATGTTTATTTCTTAAAAACTAGATCCTGTTTTGATTGACACTGGTATGAATGTAGTGTGTATCCAGTGGAATCACTGTGGAAGTGTATTGGCGGTGGCTGGCTCCCTAAAAACAACTTCTCAAGATAAAGATGTAAACATTGTACAGTTCTATACTCCGTTTGGTGAGGTAAAAATATTTAATACATAAATGTTTTTTTAAAATCTTAGTATGGTTTGTCTATGTGGTTATTACTTGTGGAATCTGGATGCCAAAATACGGGTGTTTAGTGTGTTTAATGTGCTCTAAGGTATCTAGGATATCTACTTGCTCTGGAAAGATGACACAGGATCAGGTCCCCTTTTAGAATGGCAAGTTAGTGGTCAGCATGAAAATCTGAGTGCATCTCTTAAAACACTGAATGGTGGGATATGTGTAGTGTCTAACTTTGAACACCTAACTCTGATACCTGAGTTCAGACTTAGCAATAAGTGATTATCATCTACAGGGGTTTCCTTAGTAGAAAGTATTAACTGGAACTAAAGATTTTGGTAATAATGTTATATCTCAGGTTGCTAATGTCCTTCAGATTAACTGAAACAAGTGTTGCAGATTCTGTATCTACTATTTAGAAGTAAATCTGTTAGATTTTAGAATTGTTTTGTTTTAGTTCTCATATTCAAGTACAGGCTTAACATTTTGGATGACTGTATCTTCTGTGAATGGTGTGTGACCAATATGTGGACTTGATATTTGTATCTTATCAAAGGCATAAAATAGGTACCACACTATGCCAGTTCATTAATAACAGTTTATTTAGGCACAAAGTTATGCCCTCAACAGACAAGTTAGATCTAAGCATAAGTATCAGTGGTCTGCTCGGTAAAATGCTGTATTTTTTTTAAGTCCAAAACTATTCAAAATCTGACAGTTAATAATAGGTGAATGTGTCCTTTATTACATACATCCATATTATTTGCAAACAAAAAGCTTCCCAGAAACAAGTGCTCTATGGGACTAAGGTTACAGTTCTTGAGAACTTCTTTTTCAATTGTTTCCTTCATTCAACTTCAAATTCCATGGCAAAATAAAGATACAAAAAAAGAAAAAGATGGAAAGTCTGTTTATTTGCTAGCTCTTAAATTGGAAATGGACATCTAACTGCCTTTCTTAGACTTTTTTGAAAGGGAATAAAGAGGAAAATGCCCTTTGCCTCACTACGAATTGTGTACCTATGCAGCTAATTCAATGCATGTTCTTGACATAGATTTGCTATTTGTTTTTATTTCTTTAAACCATCAGTTAAGGGCGTTGTACATCAACTGGAGTATGTCAGGTAGTGGTGCTACTGTTGTGTATATTTTAGTAGGAATTGAAATTATGAAGGTGATTCAAGTTACCAAACAGGAAAAACTGTTTATGTTGTCATTCTCCATCTGTTACTTATTTTTGTAAGTTTGAACTACCACTGAGTCCTGGTTTTTCTTTCTCTCTGGGGAAAAAAAAATAAGACAAAAGAATACTTTATGGAAATGCATGTTAAATATCTGTTTGTATGTGCGTTGTATTTGGAGAGTCATTAAAGGGTTCTGTAAAGAGGATCTGTGTTTGGTTTTCATCAACTATCAAAACTGTTTTCATATGATAAATACTGACTCTTTTCCTTTCCTTGTTTTACACAAGCATTTGCGCACACTCAAAGTGCCCGGCAAACAGATCTCTGCTTTGTCTTGGGAGGGAAGTGGACTGAAAATTGCGCTGGCTGTCGATTCTTACATATACTTTGCAAACATTCGTCCTGATTACAAGGTACATAGTAATGTGGCACTTAACTGCCACATAATAATGTTTCCTATTACTATGTTTCTGAGTGTGTTGAAAAAGTAGTTTTCTCTAATACATAAATCAGAGCTTAACTTATTACTGCTTGATGAGCAGTAGTGACTTGAAGTTTTAGTGGACTGTGAGTGTCTTGGTGGTGGAATGACTTTAGCCATTGCTTTTACAGTGAATTTATGATTTTTATTTGCATGATATGTAAACGTATGCTTTGTTAATATTAACAGAATTGGGCATGTTTCTCATGTTGGTAATAACTGAGGCTTGTCATGCAGGTAAGGTTCCAATGTTTTCGTTGCTGTTTGGTTAAAATGCGTAGGCTAAGTGATACAGTGGTGGTTGTTTGAGCCTTAGTTTTACTGTCATACTTTTGGTGATGAATTATTAGTTTGAACCAGGAGAGTTGTTTAGAAACCTGAACAGTAGAAACTAATACAACCTGGTAGGCGCATTTCCTACTTATACTTCAATTCCAAATATACTTTAAGAAAGTGTGAATTCAGCTAATTCTGAATCATGTTTTTATCTTGTCTGCCACATAGGGTTTTTGTTTGTTTGGCTGGATTTTTTTTTTGTTTAGAGTTAGGACTATTTAACTTCAATTTACAGTTTAATAAAAAAAGGCAATTACTCTCC
Source organism: Ara ararauna (assembly GCA_028858755.1). Classification (NCBI taxonomy): domain Eukaryota; kingdom Metazoa; phylum Chordata; class Aves; order Psittaciformes; family Psittacidae; genus Ara; species Ara ararauna. The sequence continues at coordinate 24,495,920 of CM054379.1, forward strand.
AGTATACAGTATTGTATTTTTTTTTCCCACCACGTTATATGTTCTTTAATCATCCATGTGTAACTGCTGTGATTAAAGAGACAGAAAGTAATGTGAGGAACATACTGCAGCTATATTGGAGTGTATTGTTCCACTCACTTGTGAAAAATTTTTGGTGAGGGAGTTATATACACCAGTCTGCTAGGAAGCAATTTCAGATAGCTTGTAAATCTGCTGGAAAAGACTTTGGAAATTTGAGCTGGAAATTAGTCTTGCAGGAAATGCTACTTAATGTTTATTCTGGGAAATGTGTAACAGCTGGAGCACAAGCCTATTGCTTTTTCTTAAGATCATCAGTATATATGAGCCCATGTGTATTTCAAGATCTGGCACAGTTTGCAAATGAATAATATTTTGAAACCTTAGTTTTAGAAGCTGCATGTGTAAGCTCCTTTTTTTGTTTTTGTTCCCCTTTGCATATTTAAAGTGGAAAAAGGTGTACTCAAATGAATTTGTTTCTGCAGCAAATAAACTCTTAACCTGTTGGCAGTATACTCAGTTTCAATGTTAAGTATTTTTATGGTGAATGATATGTGTTGTCCTTCTATAAATAACCCACATTACTATTGCTATGTTCTTTCTGATTACATCAGTAACTAGATATTCTAAAAGGTTGCAGTCATTAAATGGTAGTGATTCAAAGCTGTCATTAATTTTTGGATGGATTGGAAGTAATGACCTGGAGATGAAGTGTTAGAATCACATTATCCATCTCTTGAATAATCCCGTTTCCTGTATTTTTCAGGTGTTATCATAATAAGAGAAAGGGGTTCTAAATTAATATGACAGTAAAAACTATGAATAGAGCCGACCTTTTTTAAGCAATTCATAGTTTATATGGAATCTCTTTGGAATTGTAATACTAATTTAGAGTCTATACCTCTAGTTGCATTTCTTCTGGTGTATATTACCTTGGTCAAATCTACATTGGATTTCACTTTATATCCTAATCATTCAACATTCTGGGGTCCTTTGCCAGTTTTTGAAATCAGTTTCAGATTTGACAAACATGATTTACAATTTACTGACTTGTGACCTCATAACTTACTCATAAATTTTGAATATTCGGAATAGTGTAAGTTCCAGTTTGCATCTCTGGGAAGGATCTGGTGGGTAGTGCTCTGATTGGAATAATGGTAGTTTTTTACAAACCTTCTATTTTTCTTCATGTATCCAAAATGAGCTTGATTTTCTTCAAAATCCAAGTCGGTTATATCAGTTAGGTTATCTTCATTAACATGCCTGTGGCCGTTCTGAAAGATAATAAATGAATAATAATAAATGAATGAGGTACAACTTCTAGGGCTAAAATTTACATGATGACCAGTGTGTTGTATTTATCCATAGTAATCTAATCCCATCATTTATTTATTTATTTATTACATTTCTACCTCATGTGAAAGCTGGATTTACTGATTTGTGATTCCAAAAGTCACAGTGTTTTTTTACATCTGCCCACTCCTGTTCCTCTGGCTTTCTTCCACAGCATTATGTTTGAATTCCCATTGAACTCTACTTGTCAGATAACCTCAATTTATTACCATTCAGCTTATAGATATATTCTAAAAGTTCTTTTGCTGATAGTTTATTGTCTCAGTTTCATTCTCTGTAGAGTGTGTGTAGCCTTCTGGCCAGCTCTCTAGCAAGCTTTCTTCTCTCTCTAGTAAATGCTGATGCAGGGAGTTCTAGGAGTTTTTCTACAATTGCATCATCATCCTTAAGTGGTTTGCTTTATATCTCCTTTATTGGTCAGCTTCACCTCTTTTCTGAGATGTTTCCTGGATTTGCTTTTTAGAAAAGGTCTTCATTACTAATTTCTGTAATTTAAATTAGTTGAATGCAATAAAATGCATCTTAATGGGGTTTACAGTATTCATAGGATCACAGAATGGTTTGGATTAGAAGGGACCTTAAAGATCACCTAGTTCTAACCCCTCTGCCATGGGCACAGACACCTTCCAGTATACCAGGTTGCTCAGAGGTGCTTGGATATTCCATTTCTTCTTTTGGCCTTTCTCCTACCTGTTACATGAATAATTACATTCTTCTGGGCAGAAGGGAGGATTTTTCTCATGTTGTTAATATGGAAGTTATGATGCGAGTTATTATATTGCTTTAATAAAATTGGTTATTTTTGTCTGCTTCAGTAATTGCACTGTTTGAGGTGTTTATTTGATTTCTTTTGGGAAATGAACATTGGGTTTTCAAATCAACAGTCATAGAGCAAGCAAATGCATAAAGCATTTTCATGGCAAAAACCATCATCATCACAGTGAGTATTTCTGTGTACCTGCTGAACAAGGAAGAAACAAGGGAAAGTGAGATCTTGTTTCATTTTGAGGTTGATCCTTCAATTCTGATTGCAGTAGGCTATTCTGATGACAGGAAGGCTTCTTTTGCCAGTTTAACACTATGCAAACAATGTATTACCAGAACTGTGTTCACATGCTTTTAATAAATCAGTTCATCACCAGAACAGTAAAGAGTACTGAATACTGATTGTGTGTGTGGAATAAACACTTTCTTTCATAGCTGTGAACAATTTATCATTGAATTCTTGTGACTTCTGATAGGCTTTATCAAAATTGTCTCTCTTGGCAGTGGGGTTACTGCTCCAATACGGTTGTTTATGCTTATACCCGACCTGATCGTCCAGAATACTGTGTAGTCTTTTGGGACACAAAGAACAATGAGAAGTATGTAAAATATGTCAAGAGCTTGATTTCCATAACAACTTATGGAGACTTCTGTGTTTTAGCAACTAAAGCAGATGAAAATCAACCTCAGGTAAAAAGTCTTTTAATTTTCACTTGAAACACTCTGTTCTACATGTCAGTGCTTTACAGTCAGAATAAGATGAAATACAAAATTCTGAATCTGCCTCAGTATGCCATTCAGTTGTCATTTGACAGAATGGCACTGGAATGGACTCAGTGTTTAAAAACAAAGAACCCCAACAAAGTCTTAGTGATAATGTGCAGAACTGATTAACTGCCTCTATATTTTAGCTCCTTGTAGCCATTGGTAACTTACTGAAAACTGCAGCCTTCCAAATTAATGTTTCTTTAGAAATATTTAAAGCTAAACACAGGAGAGGATCAGAATGGTAATGAAGACTTAATCAGTCAGAAGAGATGGGGGAAAAAAAGGGAAATTTTTAGGTAAATCTCATGTTCCTACAAACTGTTCTGTTTATTTTTTTTAAATGGATTGACAAATGATATAATTTGGTTAATGTATGTTTGGTTAGCATGATGGATTTTCTTGTGTTTGCTTCTGAATTATTTTCTGTATCACTTGTATATTGCTTACAAAGGAGGAACATGAAACAGAGTCAATTGGTGCAACGGTAAAAAATATGCTTTATGCTGCTTTGCTTGATTGTGCAATAGGTGGTGTACTGTCATATGGATTGAAAATCTGGTACCCATGGCCAAAACCATTTGGTGAAGTTGAGTGCAATAAAATGAGATTTTTTTTTCTGGATTTTCCTTTGTAATTTTTAAACAGTGGAGGGACATAGTGTAACTGTCTTGAGCATTTTAGCATCTAAAAATTACAGATAATGAGGTTTTTTCAATTCTTTTGAAACAGCTCCAGTGTAATTATTAACACTGTAGGGGGTCAGCTTTTAGGAAATGAAGTGAACAAGCTTATCCTTTGGGTAGCAGTTCATTAGAGTTGCTTTCTGAAAAACAGATTTGTTTTGCAATAGATTTTGGTCATTAGAATTGTGATTTCAAGATGGCAAAAAGTACATCAATAGCTGATGGGGAAAAAAGATTAATTTCAGCAGAAACTGTTTAAAGGTGAACGTGATTAAGTTACAAAGAACTTACTGGTGATACCCATAGCAAGGTTTGAGCTTTCTGCTTTCATTAAATCAGACAATGATTTGATCTTCCTGTTCCTGGCACCACCCTATATAGGTCGTGCAGCCTCTGTCTTGGATACTGTTACTCCATCACTTCTTGGCAGTCCCTGATCTATTGAGTTAGAGCCTCAGAAATAAGTAAAAATGCATAAAAGAGAAATTGATTATAGAGTGAATGTTGGGATAATTTACCAGAGAATAATTAATATGAACATAATGGAAACAAAAATTAAATGATTTTAAAAGCCAGGAGTGGTTTCCTACAGAGGTGGAGACTCAATGTAATTTTTTTGAAAAGATAAATTTGAGAATGCTGGTGGTATGTTTAACTTATGAACAAAGAAATAAACCCACTATTTTTGAGAAGGTTTTATTAGTGGCAGAGCCAGAACAATAAGCTAATTAATGAACAGAAATGCTTGTTCATAACTTTTTCATTGAAAGAATGAAGTTCATACAGTAGCTGAAACCTAAACTCTGCCATTCTCATGTAATGAATGAGCTAGCAATCAGTCAGTTTCAAGGGGTAAGCTGTACAGTTGCTGTAGACTTTGCAGTAAAAGTTGCTACTTAATTTCTCATTCAAGACATTCTTATTTCCTTGTACAGTCATCATAAGGATATTTAGGCCTTAGTTTAGATCTGGAAAAATAAATACATTAGCAACAACAATGAAGCACTGGTATGTAGGTCAATTTTTATTGATTTGCATTTTCCTGAGTTTAATAGACTAAGCTGAGGTATCTATGCTACCAAACCCTTCCCGAGCAGGATTACAAGAAGGGCTAAACTAACAAAACTCACTAATTTTATAATAGCTGCAGTACTGTAGAGTAGAGGATAGCCTTATTCACAATTCTCCCCCCATTGTAGCCGCCTTGGAGGTTCAAGGAGATCGAGGTCCGTGAAGAACCGTTGGTCTGTTCTGATTTCTGGGAGCTAGCAAGGGGCTCTGATGCAGTTTATCACCTATTGCATAGACAGCTATGCAACAGTTGAGTCACTGAGAAATTCTTGGTGTTTCATGCTAGTAAATCATTGCAGTACAGCATGTGCCTTGCTCAGCAGGGGATGTGACACTGGCTGTCTTGTCCATATGTTCTCTGTGGACCCTGCTGGTGGTATATCCATGTATTGTATTCTGTCTGGTAGATTTGCTCCTTTGCTGAAGACAGCCGGTCATTTCCCTGTTTTGTGCTTGGCTTCGTTTATAGTGCTAATTGGCAAATACCTCATTACTCTCATGCTTATGCTGCTTTATATTTACTGCAGTTGTGGTCCCCCTTTTCTGTTGCTGACCAGCATTAGATTGTGTGAAATGCGGGTTATGAGATACACCTTCACAGAAAACCTTGTACAACTTATTGATTTACAAAAAATGTGGTAGTAATGACACTTGCTTTTATTTTCATACAGTATGTGCTGGTTCTCTGCAATTCTATTGGCACTCCCTTAGACCCCAAATACATTGATATTGGTAAGCAACCTGCAATAGTCTGTCATATTTTTTCTAGTATTTATAATGAACTTCTTATGCAGGTCTGTTGTTCAGTGAAACAATCAGTGTGTGGTAACACCCCTGGCATCCAAATGTTTTGACCTTCTGTTCTATGCTTGATTTAACTATGATTTTTATATTGGCTTATCACTTGGACTTAACTCTCCCTAAATGTAATAAATATGTGATCAGGGGTTCCCATGTTGTGAACTGTAATTTGTGTTGGAAGTGACCTATCCTCTCTGCAAAAAGTAACTCTTCCAACTAAATTAATCTTTTTAGAGAAGTTAGTTCCAAGCCATAATGCTAATACTTGGTGTTAATATTAAACAAACAGCCATTCTGTCTGATAAAATAGATGGGAAAAGTGTCTAGGAAAGTTTTGGTAAGAGAAATGATGAGGAAAGTAAGGTGAAGAACTGTAAGACGAAGTAACAACAATTTATAGAAGCAAGGAAGTAACAACAATTCATAGAGGCATATAGGTAGGAAAAAATGCCAAGCCAAGAATAGAAATAGTTGAGGTCATAAATATGATTATTTTTCTCAATCAGTGTTACTGTCACTGAAATCTGAAATAAATGCTCTAACTGGAATGACAGGTTAGACTACTGAACAGTTTTGGTTTTAATTATACAGTAGGTTTGTAAGTGTCATTTTCTAACATTGTTCAGTTTTTCAGTGACAGCAGGAGGAAATCAGCTGTGAGTCATATATATATATATTGTGAAATTCATAGCTGATATTGTAGATCATAATTGAAATGAAGAGTATCCTGCTCCGATGAATCAGTTTTGTCTTCTGGAATATGTGTGAAATATTGTGATACTTCAATTTCTGTTTATGTCTATTTTGCAATGGATGGAGGAGAGAAAACAAACAAACCAACCAACCATTCTAAAAAACCCCAAACTGAACACTGAAGTAAGATGGTGTGGTGGGTGGTAGTGGTGTGGGTGGGTGTCTATTGTGTATCTCCTGTCCTGTCCTCTTTCCTGACCAGATGTTTACACTGTGTATGCCTACTTAGTCTCCTGGACTGATTTGACAGGTGGGATTGGTGGTGGTGGTGGGAGAAGTATTCATGGAGGTACAGGAAGTAGTTTCTATCGTTTGTACAGCTGACATCTAAAATAAGTTCAGTTAATCATTCCTGAAACGGGTCTTTTTGCCCTCTGCTGAGTACAAAGAAGCACAGGGCAATCACCTCATCTCTGTCAGAGATGTCTAAAAATAGGTGAGACAAATCTCACTCAAATGGTCAAAATTAGCTTTGCATGTCCACCTCTAAGTCTGCATTTAAACTCTTTGCATTTTTCTACTGTTCTGTTTATGTGAGCTTTCTAAAGCTATCTGTGATAGTTTTATTTATTTATGTTATAAACAAAGTTATCAGTTTATGATCCCCCACATTACAGCCTATCTCCTTCAGCTGTCTGAACACCTGAAAAGAATTTTCCCCCATGACTGAAAACAGTAAAAAAGAAATGCAGTTTAACTGAAAAATGGTGTAGTTGTTCCAGCTGGATTTGAATTGTGCTGAAGAGATTAAGCAATCTGGAAAAACCTTGTCTTCCTTTAGCTTAACTAAGCATTCTGCAGTCTGCTGCTGTTCCCTCCAGTGTCAGAGGATCAGTTTAGTGCATAGATCTACAATGTGGTTTCCTAGTGTGAGTTCATTTGTGAAAATGCTAGGTGTTATAGACTTCAACCTCATAGATAGGCAAATAGCTGAGGTGAGAAATATTTCGATTTTTGAGTCCTGAAAAATTTCTGTAGTCTTAGTAGTTCAAATGTAACAAGCAAGCCTTTCTTTGCTGTGTAGTAAACATAGCCAAAAACTCAACCTTTTCTTAATACATGCAGTAACTAAGACTCCTTTTAAGTTAACCCACCAAATTTATGGAAGGGACTTAAAATGAAAGTGAAAAGCAAGCACCTACAATTGCAAGACAATTCCAAAGACCATGTGCTTGTTTTATCATAGTTGCTTTCCTTTTCTATGATCTTTGAAGATACAGCCTTATAGAAAAGTTGAAATATTTCTAAGGTCAGTTTGTGCGAGATGTAGACACCTGTACACAGTCAAGGTCTTAACATGCTGTTTATCACATTTGGAGCTTCTTGGCAATAGAAAATATAATTGCTCCAGTTTGACAGGGTGCTGAACTTAAGCAGCTGATTGGCCTTGCTGAGATCAATAGAGAGAAGACCTTGTAAAACTTTAAAGGCAGAAGACCTTCTGTAAGTTTTTTTTAAGATTCCAGTTGGTGCACACATCTGAATTCTATAAATTGTCAATTTATAACATTTTATAAAATTGTTTCAACAAAGTACTATTAATCTTCTGATGACAAAATAATTTTGACCATGCACAATGTTTGATTCACGCCCAGAAGGTGCAAATCTTACAAAAGTAGTTCAAGAAGGGCTCAAAAAAAGTGCTTATTCCCTTTATTCTGTTGAATTTTAAATTGTCATTAGCTTTCTGATGCTTGTCTCTGCTAATGGTGGCAAAAAAGGATTAATCAGTCATTACCTGGTCAAAGGCCATCCCTTCAACTTTCTTTAGAAATTGATGTATGGTTACACCTTAAAGCTCTTCCTCTTGTTGCTCTTTATTTTGACCAATGGCATTTTTCTTTCTGTGCTTCCTGTGCCTTGTGTTTAGGGCCATTCACACTAGCTAGTGTTTGCTAGGCCATAAATTACTCTTTTCTCCATTGTCTAGCATTATTGTGTTCCATAGGTACAGACATTAACCAACACAGTTTCTTCTGTGCTTGTTTTACATGCTTTCTGTCAAAAGTCCTTTCTTGAATAACTAAATATAAACTATAGAAGGTTAAATATTTTGTTATATAATATCTTTTTTAATGGAACACAACAGATGGTATCTGCGAAGAATGTCACTCTGGCTTGGATTATGTCATCTTCTTACATGTGCTTAGGAGAAAAGACATAGCGAAGTGTTGAGTTATCTTTCACATATGTCTTACCATCCAGTGCAATGGATTTAACAGCCTGATCAGTGTACAGGTGGATTAAAGGCAGAGTGATGGAGTTGTGCCTTGGTGAGTTGCCTCCTGCCTGGACATTTTAAGAAATGATAACCTACAGATTATAAAGAAATGCTGATCTACATGTGAAACAGCACTTGAACTGCTGTTACTTAAAGTTGATAATTTTAAGCTTTAACTGACCTTCAGTATTTTGTTGTGTTATCTGTGGCCAGTCATGAGTTGTCCCATGCGTGGTTCAGTTTTCCCTGCTGCTGTCTGATGCTTTCTTCTATTTATGAGTGAACAGTTCTAGAGACATTTGAATCAAGCTCTAAAATTAGTCTCATTGATAACATCTACCTAAGTTGGTCACAGTTTCTGAGGGTCAGCCTGTAACAGGATTGTATGCAAGCAGCAGCTCAGTCTTGCGTCTGTCTGTCAGATTGCTTCCTTTCAACCAGATTTAGGTGGGATTACTTGTCTCTCATGCTTGTGTATCCCATTTCATATACTAGAAAGTCTCTCAGCTTTTTCATGCAGTGAAGTAATACAGTCATGCGTTAAATCTGTTTTCCGTTATTTTTTAAAGAAGATTAGACATGAAAGCAGGTGTTTTCTAACTGTTTTGAAGTGAGATGGAGTGAGTGTGGATGAAATACTGACATCACAAAAGGTTGTTTGAGATTCCTGGATATGTAAGAAATAAACTTTCTCTCCTTCAGAGAGGAGGTTTCATGAAGGGACAGTGAGAAACAAGGTGAGAAAAGAAAAAAGGGCCAGAGAAAACTTAAAGGGCAGTTGTTCCACATGTTGATGTTGTTTTGATGGGGTGGTGTGTTTAATCCTTTTCAGTATTTGATTATTGAAAAGTAAGACAACTGTTTAAATGTTTTCAGTGCCTGAAAGTTAAGTATTAAGATCCTAATACTGAAGTTAGCTATCTGCAGAATCTGTGGGAAGAGCTAGACAATCTAAGAAGTCCACATGTTTAGCATTGAAAGCTGCTATGCAGTGGAAATGCTGACTAGGGGAGTATCCTCTCGCCTTCTGACTTATGATGCTCGCTTTTCTGTCTGCTTAATAGCCAGAGCATGAATTCTTTGAAGGGCACTGATGCCCAAGTGAGCAGCAGTTGCTGCTAAAATTGAGGCTGCTGCATAAGATGATAATACTTCCCTACACTCAAGGAAACTAAGTAGTTAAACCAGCTGTGTAGAAAGGAATTCTAAATCTTCCTGTGCCTGAAGGGATTGAAACGAGCATCTTTCCTTTTCCAGGAAAGGACAAACCCCGTTCCTTCCTTCTCTGCCCAGCAACAGCCCAAACTTGGGAGTGGCTGGGGCATCCTTTCCTCATATTCAATCTATGCTGTTACACAGCCAAGAAGGAAAGCATTTTAGGAGCAGAGCATAGCCCAGTGATTAAGGCTCTGAGGTGAGAAGGGGGAGTAGAATGCTTTAATTTGGAAGTGGCCTACAATGATCACCTAGTCCAACTGCATGACCATTCCATGGCTGACCTGGAATGCACATTGTTAAGGGCATTGTCCAAATGCCTCTTAAACATGAACAGGCTTTGGGCCTCAATCACCTTTCTAGAAAGCCTGTTCCAGTGTTTGACCCCCCTCTCTGTAAAGAAATGCTTTCTAATATTCAGTCTGTGCTTGGATTTTAGTTTCTTTTCCTGCATATTTTTCTGGTTTTGTTTCCTTTTTTTTTTTTTGTTTGCTTGTTAAATGCTTGTCTAGTATAAAATGCTAGAGCCATTCTAGAAAAAATTCCCATATGCCCTCCTTTTATGCAGTTGTTCAGGCTATGTAGGCATTTTTGTAAAAGCTCTGATTCCCACACATAGATGCTGCTTTTCCAGATGTGTTTCTGAAAAGATGTGATACTGATGATTGTGTCTGTGTGCTGTGTACCCCTCTCCCTGCTCCCTGTGATTTCACATTTGGCTTATATCCTTCCATTGCTGTTGGAAAGAAGAGGAAGCCCTGCGCTCCCTGCTCACTGCTTGTTCTTGCCCTCTCCAGAATTAGTGATTTTCTCTTTAATCCAACTTAAACTGATCTTTATTTATTTAGTTTTGAGGTCAATTAGATGAATGAACTGATCCTGCTTACTCTGTGGTCAAACTACTGCTAGAGCTGATACAAAAGAAATGGCAGGGAAATGTGCCAGGGTATGTGGGTTTTTTTTTGATAGCAACAATCATTTTAAGTCTTAGGCATGCTCATAAACTGCCTGATTGTACTCCTCTGGATAAAGCATGGATGTGTTGCCGTCTTGTTTCTATATCACAACAGAGCTTATGTGAACATCCTTTTTTTTTTTTTTTTTTTTTTTTCCCCCCCCAGTTGGGATACTTCAAGGTGTGTGCAAATCATAGAATGGTTTGGGTTGGAAAGGACCTTAAAGCTTTTCTAGTTCCAGTCCCCCTGCCTTGGGCAGGGACACCTTCCACTAGAACAGATTGCTCAAAGTCCCATCCAGCCGGGCCTTGAACACTTCCAGTGATGAGGCAAATGAATAAGTTTAGCCTCCATGGGAACTGTAGGTCAAATGGGAAGTCCCTGGTGAGTCTGAGAAATGCCTATGGCTTTCAGAGATGGGCTTAGTTTAGCCTTGTCTTGGAGTAAAGTGTTTAAACATTGATTAAACCGAGTCCAAATATGAGGCTTAGTACTAAAACCTTGTAATTTCAGCAAGAAAAAAACCTTACTTCCACACAGGTCAGGAGATTCTAATGTTTCATTTTTAAAGGATAAAAGCATGTACAGCTGTGAGGTAATAAAAGAACACAGCAAATACATAGAATTTATTAATGCTGTTAATGAAACAGAGGAGACTGCATTTTCAGTTGTATGTGACTAATTATTGAAATGAATGTGCTATATGAAGTACACTGAATTGCACATAATGTAAACAACTGTATTGCTCACATGTTAAGCTTCATCACTAAGCCTTCTTCCCCAGTATTTACATTTATAGTGGAAAGTATTCTACAGCCATCAGATAGCTTACATAATTCTCTTGGTTTCAAAGAAATAAAATCTGTTCAACCAATCTTTGTCTGTCTGTCTCTCCTAGCTCTGCTTTTCTTTATGGCAGGCTTATAGCTCCCTCCAGAGTTCTGTTCCTGGCTAAAATACAGAAAAAAATGTGATTGCTGTAAAAGTATTAGATTTTGTGCTCTCAGCGTATTACCTGTATGACTCAGTGTTTCACTAACAGCCTGGGCTACACAATTCTTGTGAATTTGCCTGTTTTGTCTGGTAGCATACTGATTTACCTGTAGAATTTAAAGACATTGGGGGATGTACTGAATAAGTTTCAACATTTTTTATATGCCTTTTTATGTGCATTCACTGGTTTTTAGAAAGATGAATGAAAGGATTGTAAAAGGGAAAAAAAGAGCCACAATGCAGTCAAGACAGTGCATTATAAAGAATAATGTAATGGTTTGAGTATATAAATGTATCATATATTTTTTTTTATTTTGTTCACCAAACACTGTCACCAGGAATGAGATACTCAATTTATCCACATATCCTAAATGGGCATGGGGCTAAAGTATAAAAAAATGCTCAGCCTTCCTACACTGTGATCTTTGGATGCAATAAAGGAAGCTTAAGTGTACACTTTGCTAGATATTTAATTTGCTGCCATGCAGATGAAGAACTATTATTTGGCCCAGCTATTAATTGAGACACAAACAGCATTTCTAGTTCTTGTCTGACTAAAAATTTGTTAACTGGTTTTAAGTGGTGCTAATCAAAGAGTCTGGATAGCCAGCTTTTGAGTAGTCTTCCTTTTATTTATATTAGAATAATTAGGGATATGTCAGATATGGAGGTATTTCATAGATCTTGTTGGAGATGGGAAATATTCCTGAACTGATCATAAAGCTGATGATTCGCTTATATGTATTTGATGTCTTCTGCCTTAGCACATGGAAAATTGCTAAATAATAGGGAGAACAGTGCTGATTTTAAAATCAAAACTTGTAAATATTTCACTGTTCTCCTGACCAAGGCCACAAAGCCCCAGTGACATTTCTTACCAATTAATAAAAACTGCTGTGGGTTTGATTTCGGTGTTTTTTTGGGGGTGTTGGTTTGTTCTTTGTTTTTTTTCTTTTTAACCTATGAAGGTACGATGTCATCCATTTGGGAAAAAGTTTACAACTGAACATCTAGTCCAGTCCTTGCCACTCTAATTTTACAACCATTTGGGTTTCATAACAGGGCCGTTGTTTGTCACAATGACTAAAACGCATGTGATAGCAGCTTCAAAAGAAGCGTTTTACGTCTGGCAGTATCGTGTGGCCAAGAAGCTCACAGCAATGGAATTTAATCAGGTAGCACGGACCAGAAAAGAAGGCAGGGAAAGGTTTGTCTTCTGGCTTTGTCGTTTTTCTTCCTTTCCATCAGTATCATTGGTAAAGGTGGATTCTCCCATGCTTAAAATGTGAACACTTCTCTTCACATTTTTCTACTCAGATTTGCTGACTTGGCAGCCTCTAAGACTAACTACCAAAGTACAGTTTTTCATAACCAAATGTATGTGTGTTATCCAAATCTCATAGACTTTTTTGGACTAGTTTCTGTTCAGTGTCTTCATAGAATCACAGAAAGGTTTGGGTTGGAAATGACCTTAAGATCATCTAGTTCCAACCCCCCTGCCATAGGCAGGGACACCTTCCAGTAGACCATGTTGCCCAAGGTTCTGTCCAACCTGGCCTTGAACTGCCAGGGGTGGAGCATTTACTACTTCTTTGGGCAACCTGTTCCGGTGCCTCACCACCCTCACAGTAAAGAACTTCTTCCTTATATCTAACGTAAACTTCCCCTGTTTAAGTTTAAAACCATTACCCCATGTCCTTTCACTACAGTCCCTGTTGAAGAGTCTCTCCCCAGCATCCTTGTAGGCCCCCTTCAGATACTGGAAGGCTGCTATTAGGTCTCCACGCAGCCTTCTATTCTCCCGGCTGTACAGCCCCAACTTTCTCAGCCTGTCTTCATACAGGAGGTGGTCCAGCCCCTTGATCATCCTCATGGCCCTCCTCTGGACTTGTTCCAACAGTTCTGTGTCCTTTTTATGTTGAGGACACCAGAACTGTGTACAGTACTTCAGGTGAGGTCTCACGAGAGCAGAGGGGCAGGATCACCTCCCTCAACCTGCTGGTCATGCTCGTTTTGATGCAGCCCAGGATACGGTTGGCTTTCTGGGCTGCAAGTGCACGCTGCCGGCTCATGTTCATTTTCTCATCGACCAACACCCCCAAGTCCTTCTCTGCAGGGCTGCTCTGAATCTCTTCTCTGCCCAACCTGTAGCTGTGCCTGGGATTGCTGTGACCCAGGTGCAGGACCTGGCACTTGGCATAGTTAAACTTCATCAGGTTGGCATCAGCCCACCTCACAAGCGTGTCAAGGTCCCTCTGGATGACATTCCTTCCCTCCAGGGTATCAACTGAACCACACAGCTTGGTGCCATCGGTGAACTTGCTGAGGGCGCACTCAATCCCACTGCCCATGTCACCGACAAAGATGTTGAACAAGATCAGTCCCACCACCGATCCCTGAGGGACACCACTCGTTACTGGTCTCCAATTGGACGTTGGGCACAACTCTTTGCGTGCAGCCATCCAGCCAGTTCTTTATCCACCGAGTGGTCCAACCATCAAATTTATGTCTCTCCAGTTTAGAGACAAGGATTTTGTGTGGGACAACATTGAATACTTTGCACAAATCCAGGTAGACAACATCAACTGCTCTGCCTCTATCCATCAGTTCCGTAGCCCCATCACAGAAGGCCACCAAATTGGTCAGTCAGGATTTGCCATTAGTGAAGCTGTCACCAAGCACCTTGTTGTTTTTCATGTGCCTTTTCATTTGCTTGCTGTGTGGTTCCCTTACAGCGCTATTCGTCTACATGCTTTTTTCCCCCCTCTTCATTTTCTCCTGTATACTCTTAGTTTCTAGGCAGCTGTATTGTTTTGATTACTTTAACTGCTTCATGTGTGTCAGTGGCTATAAGGATGTAGTCTGTCTAGCTAGTTCTTGCCTAAAAACACTCATATCTGATTGTATCTTTGATGTCTAAGCCTGTGTGGACTTCTGTCCTCTCAAACTAAACAAGCCAAAGTCAACATCTTCTTGCCTCCAAAATATTTCCTTCCCAGGTCACCATTAGTGGCGTTAACTTTTCTGTCACCTCCACAAGCTTGCAACTTTGTTATGATTTTCTTTTGTGTTATTTTATGTTTTTTTCCTTAGAGATGCTATAGCTTTCTGTAAATCTACTGTCTTCTGTCACCATATATTCATAATAATAAGTAATTATTTGTACATGGTGTAATAACTAACATTGTTCTAGTACCTGAATGTCCTAGCCTTGAACAAGATTGCAAATTTGATAGAAATGCTGAAAAAGTAAATCATTGTAATTCAGCTTAAACTATGATTTTAATATTGTAAGGTCTTTTCTAATGCTAATTTTGAAGGCAAAAGAGAAGTCATGATGAAGTATTGAATATAGAAATACATATGTTTTATGAATATGAAGGTGAAGTTCTTCATAAGTATGGAGAAGAGCCTGCCTGAGAAAATATGGAGTGCATGTTTGAAATTGGGGTGGTTGATGATTTGCAGGAATTTCTTGTTGCAGCGTGAAAGTTTATGGATCACATGGGAATAGACCATCAGAGGCTGTGAAAGTGAAAGCAAGTACCATATCTTTATATCAATACAAGGTAGGGTTATCAAAGGGGATACTACTGGAACATAGGAACAGGCATAGCTTTTATCCTCTTTTCCAATTGCAGTGGTTTCTTCTCCGAGGATTGAGGATACCTATATGCTATCAAAAATAATGTTTTCTTTGGGCACACTTTTTCTCCTAACTTCCCTTTTCTACAGGATTTATCATGTTGATGACACCCCTTCAGGATCTGCAGGTGGACACCTTGATTACAGCAGAGCTATTGAAGTGAGTGATGGTTTTAACTAGTCAATTGTGGTGTCACTGGTAGCTTGAAAGAGAAGTACTTAGCATTGCTTTATTTACTTTCACAGATTTTCATCAGTAGAAGTGGTCATGCTGAAACTTTCTTTTAAAGCTGTGTTTTGTACTTGTGTTATTTTTCTTCCCTCTAGTTAGTATGTTGTTACTGTGCCATTATGTATTACTGGAAATATACACCAAACTGTAGGGAATGTCAGAAAGTGTATTGTGGGTCCAGTATGTGGACACCTGCTGTTTTCTGGGTGAGAACCAGCTCCCTATACTTCATCAGAGTATAGGCTCATTGAAACTCAATAACCCATGTAACCTTTTCTAGTATTTTCACCCTTTTTCACTTTATGTGTGTGTGTGCATGTGCATGCTTGCTTTTGTACTTAGCAATGTACCTGAAATTACTGGCCTTACAAGTCAGGGATAGTTGCCTTCTTGTGTTTTCTGTGAAACACCTGTTACATTTTGAGTTTCTTATTTTTCTAGAGGAGAGGCAGGGGAAGAAAATAAGCTGTTTAATATTATTATTGTCATGATTCCCATATGAAAGGCTGCTAATATCATAAACCATCCAAATACTATATGCTGACAAGGTTTAATAGCTGCTTTTCATGTGGATATTTAGCAACATTATTGTGTATTTAAATAACACTTCTTTATCAGTGCATTCTTACTGTTTCATTAAAACTGAAACATATTACTTGTATAGTTTCAGGGAACAAGAGATCCAATTTGTGCAATAACAGCATCTGATAAGATGCTACTTGTGGTAAGTTACATAATTAAAAAAACTCCTAATTGCCTCTTTTGCTTGTAGGCAGGAGATTCTTCTGCAGTGTGTTCATGGGCAGTCACAATTCCAAAGCATTTCTGAATTTAGAACTTACACAGATAAAATCTCTTCCTAGGTGTCCTTGGTGATAACTTTTAACAGGTTCTTCCATTAACCTGGACTATTTATTTAGGAGGGCTGACTCACTAAGTGCTTAGAATTTAAGCACAGACTAGTCGCCTGAGTTAGTACTTACATATAGGGTTTGATAAAATACAGGTCTGAACTTAATTCTGTAATCTGAGTTGTAGGAAGTCTCTTCTAGGCTGTATGTAAATGCACAAAGATTTACAAAGTTTGTACCACTAATATGTAAATAGCCAATGTGTGAGGTACTGTATCATGCCAAACAGCTAGTGCTTTTTTTTTTTTCTAATGAGAAAAGAGTGGTCTCATGAGATTAACAGACATATGGGTGGGCTTTAAAACAAACCGACTGAGCAGAACAAAGACAGAAAAAGAACACTTTCTAAATTTTTATCCATGTTCCTACCAGCATTGGACAGGGATCTGTTCCCTGTTCTCCTCTTCTGTTATGTAGACCATCTCTGAAGGTTCATGGGAATTGTTGGGCTCCTAAAACTCTTCTGTGGGCTGTATGTGGATGTTAGATATTTCTTTTAACAGCCCTGATTTAATCATATCTGTAAATTGTAGGAGCTTAAGAAAGTATTTGTTTAAATATGGTTGATGAGAAGCACAACATAGAATCACAGAATAGGACCTGAAGATCATCTAGTTGATCTAGGTTGGAAAGGACCTTAAGATCATCTAGTTCCACCTCGCCTGCCATAGGTAGGGACACCTCCCACTAAACCATGTCACCCAAGGCTCTGTGCAAGCTGGCTTTGAACACTGCCAGGGATGGAGAATTCACAACTTCCCTGGGCAACCCATTCCAGTGCCTCACCACCCTCACAGTAAAGAACTTCTTCCTTATATCTAATCTGAGCTTCCCCTGTTCACATTTGAATCCGTTACCCCTTGTCCTACCATTACAGTCCCTAATGAAGAGTCCATCCCCACCATCCTTATAGGCCCCCTTCAGATACTGGAAGACTGCTGTGACGTCTCCACGCAGCCTTCTCTTCTCCAGGCTGAACAGCCCCAACTTTCTCAGCCTGTCTTCATACGGGAGGTGCTCCAGTCCCTTGATCATCCTCGTGGCCCTCCTCTGGACTTGTTCCAACAGTTCTGTGTCCTTTTTATGTTGAGGACACCAGAACTGTATACAGTACTTCAGGTGAGGTCTCATGAGAGCAGAGTAGAGGGGCAGGATCACCTTGCAGCCCAGAAATCCAACTTTGTCCTGTGCTGCATCAAAAGAAGTGTGACCCAGCAGGTCAGGGGAGGGGATTCTCCCCCTCTACTCCACTCTCATGAGACCTCACCTGCAGTACTGCATCCAGCTCTGGGGCTCCCAACACAAGAGTTGTGGACCTGTTAGAGTGAGTCTGGAGGAGGCCATAAAGATGATTCAAGGGCTGGAGCACCTCTCCTATGTAGACAGGCTGAGAGAGCTGGGCTTGTTCAGCCTGAAGAAGAGAAGGCTCTGGGGAGACTTTAGAGCAGCTTCCAGTGCCTGAAGAGGGTCTACAAGAAGCCTGGAGAGGGACTTGTTAGCCTTAGGGCATGTAGGGATAGGACAAGGGGGAGTGGTTTTAAAATCATAGAGGGTAGATTTAGATTAGATATTAGGAAGAAGTTCTTTCCTGTGTGGGTGGTGAGGCCCTGGCACAGGTTGCCCTGAGAAGCTGTGGCTGTCCCATCCCTGGCAGGGTCCAAGGCCAGACTGGACAGGGCTTGGAGCAACCTGGTCTAGTGGAAGGTGTCCCTGCCCATGGCAGGGGGGTTAGAATTAGATGTGCTTTAAGGACCCTTCCAAACCAAACCATTTGTGATTCTAAATAGCAGAATTTGGATCTTTCAAGGTGATGACATTCTCCATTTCCATTTCTGCCCTGTCACTTATGCAAAAACTCTTTTGTCTAGGACAGCATATAAATAAAACCTTTTTAAAGGGTTTATTAATGAAAAAATTCTCTCAATAACCATGCACTGCTTTTTGCTAGGGAAGAGAGTCTGGCACTCTTCAGCGCTACAGTCTTCCCAGTGTTGGAATGGTACAGAAATTTACCCTGAACTGTCATGCATATCAGCTGTCTTTGAACTGTAACTCCAGGTAAGTTACAGATCTGCTTCTAATGCAGGTATCCAATTTTAAAATAAACCTATACAACATGAGTCCTATGATTCTATAATAACTATATAGTAATTTAGCTTTAATAGAAACTATTTATTAGTTGTAGTTGTTATTAATGGTTGTGTAAACATTTATTTATTACTAATTAATTACACCTTGCCAGTCATCAGATTGCTCAGAGAGACTGTGTTAGTAAAGCTGTCTTATGTTTTAAACTTTTTACAGTGTGTGTGAAGATTCAGGAAACACACATGTAAAATATCTGTGTGCTACTAGATGAACCAGACATAAGCTTCATGTGATCATGACATGAATTGATGAAAATATGTCATAACTTGAAATTTTACATCTCTAAGGCTTCTTTCTGTGTCTGTCTGATGCCTGGAATCTTTGTTCATCTCATGGTAATTTTCCACTGTTACAAGTTGTAGCTGGTGGCAATGCTTCTGGCAAGACTCTTTCTCCTAAGCTTCAGTGATGCCAGTACTGAAGATGCTTTCTACTTAACAGCTATTTTTTTTCCAAGAGAGAGTGCAAGAGTCTTGGCAAAAAAGACAAAAATATGCTGACTAAAAAGAACTTGTAAGACAACTTTAATCACTTCAAAATAACTTTACAAATTCAAACAAAATTCATAATGCAGTAGATCACTCACTTGTTTAGGTAGAGGCCAAAAATAGATCGCTTCACTTAAAAGGCAGCGTAGAATCATAGGCTGGAAAAGACCTTTAGATCAAGTCCAGCCGTTACCCCAGGACTGTCAAGACCACCACTAAGCTATGTTGAACATGATCTAGTCAGAGCTGCACTGATTTTGCTTTGAACCCAAGTTGTTGCCTTCCTAAATTACTTTGTTCTGGTGAAAAAGGCTCAGATCCATAACTATTTTGAAGTTAACTTTCCAAATTGCTTTTGAATAAGGGATTAAAGGTGTCTAAATAACTTTCAATAAATGCATTTAAAATGGCACTGTAGTAAATACAGACTACTGCGATTCACTGAAGACCTATTTAGTTGGAAATTTTCCAATGTAACCCCTCAGAAATGATCTTTTCCCATATTTTAAATGACTTCAAAGATTAATGGGATTATACTTCACATTGTGTGGAAAAAATCCTAAAGAATACTATGTAGAAATAGAAGAAAACCTGTTTTTGAGATTAACAGTTTACATTTCTGCACTGTCTTTTTATTTTAAGAATCTGCTTCATTGCTTCCTAGTAATAATAAGCAATAGTTCTGCCAGTTGTTAATTTCAGGCTCTGTCAAGAAAAGTTTGGTGTGGGGTAAAACTTGCAATTTACCCAACATGGTATCTGAACTACTAAGGATCTTCAAAATGTTGAATGAAAAATGGGCATATTTCAGAACTTTTGCAGGGCCGGATTCTGCATGAAGAGATGAAAACTTCTTTCCAGGTCTCTGGTCTCTCTCTGCTGTGCAGATAAATGAAAATCACATGCATCTCACTGAATCTGTGGAATTATACTGGTATTAGATTAGAGGGGAAATTTGGCCTGAGTGTGCCAGTTTAGAGAACTATTTTATGTTTACAACCTTCAATAGTATTATTTGGCTGCCTTATTATTTTTTTTTCCTTCTTTTTTTTTTTGCAGTCGTGTTGCTGTCATAGACCTTTCAGGTGTTTTGACTTTCTTTGACTTGGATACACGGGTAGTAACCAGTACAGGAGAGCAAATGGTAGGTGAGCAGCTGAAACTGGAACGCAAAGATGTCTGGGATATGAAATGGGCCAAAGATAACCCAGATCTGTTTGCAATGATGGAGAAAACAAGAATGTATGTTTTCAGAAACTTGGATCCAGAGGTAAATATGTAAACTACTCATTTTACAAACTCTTTTGTAATTAAATGGCTCTGTGTTGAGTAATATTATTCTTGTGCTTACTATTCAATTAGGCAAGTGTTTATATAGTCAAACTTGCTTCTGGTAATCTCAAAATCTTGTCAGTTCTCACATGGGACTGCTGTTTAGGAACAAGTGAGTAAAATGAACTATCAGTCTTTGAAAGATAAAAATGCTGTCATATTTTTCCTAAATGTATAAGAGATTTTTCAGGAGGATATTTTGTGTATGTTTTGGAAAATGTAAACACAATTTCAGTACAGACATTTGTAAAACACAGTTCAGTTGAATCTAAATATTGGCAAGTGTGGCAGGTGTTCCTTTACCTCTTTGTCATAATTCAGTTATAGAATATATTTTAAATTATGTCTCTGTATATGGAATTGTCAATAACGTTACTGGTCTAGTATTTGTTTCCTGTTGGAAATGCAATTAAATCCTAGTTAGGGGGCTAATAAAGTCTCTTTTATGTTATACACAATGGATTTGGCTAGGATTTAATCAGACAGAATACAAGTTCATTCCTTTGTAACTTATTTAATTTTAAGGAACCTATACAAACTTCTGGATATATTTGCAACTTTGAAGACTTAGAAATCAAATCTGTTCTTCTCGATGAAATATTAAAGGTAAGTATAATTAATTTGTATTTTGTAGGGAAAAGTTGCCTGTCTTGATGATTTGAACCATAGATATCTAAGTTGGGTGAAAATAAAGGTGACATGGAATAAAATGATATTTCTTTATCCATTATATTAGAATCCTGAACATCCTAACAAAGATTACATCATCAATTTTGAGATTCGGTCATTACGAGACAGTCGAGCATTGATCGAAAAAGTTGGCATTGAGGAATCTTCCCAATTCATAGAAGATAATCCGCATCCCAGACTTTGGTAAAATTGCTTTATAAGCCAACTTTGTTTAAATTTGTGTTCTTTTGTATTCCTTTCCTGTTCAGACAGATCTAGTACTAAAGTAAAAAACCTCCAATTAGAATCAGCCAAAGCAGTGCACACTTTAAACATATCATTTAAGAAAAATGAAAATAAACCCCGAAAAGGTAACAGTGCACTGCTGCAGTTTGAAGGACTGCTATTCTAACTGAGAACATCTCTTCAGTGGGCTGAATAGCCTCCCAAGGAATATTACAGCATTATGGGAATGCACAAAGAGAGCCTTGAAGTCCCCTGCTAGCCAGGCTCCCTGCCTCTGTCACAGCTAGTGTGTTTGGGTAGTTTCGATCTGTGTGGCATTATGATTTGCAAGAATGCAAGAAAGGGAGGTTTTTGTTTCTGAGCATTTGAGAATCCATGTTTCAGGAGATGCTGAGCAAGTGTTCCAAGACTTCTCAGCAGCCATCTCAAAAAAAGAACTTGGGGCTAGTGCTTCCCAGGCCTCTTAGTTCTTGAACCCAAAGAAGAGGGCTGTTACTAAATTGGAACAGTTGTTTTATTACCTAGAATAGAAGGCATGTGGTGTGTGTCATGATCAAGACATAAGCTCAGGACGTCTTTTTGCTCTGTATTGTATGAACCCTGAAATGCAGTGCTCCCTGCTTGTAGGGGTGAATATAAAGGATATGAAAAAGCTGGCAGAAAACTAAGTTGGTTAAATCAAAATTCAAATTGGTTATAAGTTGAGAGGGTATTTATTTATATATATATTTCATATTGAAAATTGATGACAAAAACCTTAAAACCCAGAAAAGGGAACACGTAGCATTGGATGTTTGGTTTGCATCATGGCAGGTTGCAAGTTCTCTGTTAATTAACAGTTCAGAGAGGAGTTTAGAATTGCTGAACGACTGGCCAAGACAACTTGCTTTAAAAGTTTGTCCCCAAAAGCATTTCTTCCTATCCAGTTCTGCTTTTGTCTCCAGAATGTACATTTTGAGAAAAAGGATTCAATAGCTACATGTTGAAGGTTTCTGTAATCATACTGCAATTTTATTAGTTTGAGTGTGTAGTGTTTTTGAGTCTTCATTTTTACTAATGTCTTGAACTAGCTGAAGATTTTTTGAAATTTAAAGTTGTTCAATGCCTTTTGCTAGTACCTGTATTTATTTAATATAAAATGACTATGAGTTTTGAAAGTCTGTGTCTCAGTAAAAGTTTTATATTCTAAAATAACAAAATATATGTTAAATGCTGTTCATCTTACTCCAAAATTACCATGAACTTAATTTTCATTATGCAAGGAAATGTATGTCACATTTTTATACACAAGAAATGGATTAGAAGTACTGGATATAAAGTAAATATATTCTAGCTCAAAATGGGACAATGTCCTTAGTGCAATTGAGTTGAAGTGATACTAACTTCATACTGATTAAAAAATACTGAGTTGATTCTGTATAAGCATTGCTTAGGGCACTGAATACAGAAATAATATTACTTGTTTTTGTTGGTGCCTACTGCACTGACTTTGTTTCACAACATTTACTTAGCCTTATTTTTGCAGAAAATTATACAGCTCATTCAAGCACCTGATGGATATTGGTTGGCCTGAAAGTGGAAATTCTCTATTTGTAGAAGTAACCAATGGGTCAATACCAGTCCAAGGTTTCCCAAACTGTCCTGCTCATCCAGACTGCTGTCCTAACTGGACAAGAAACATTTAGGTGGATTAGAAGGATAACTTATTCTTCATGGCCAGTTTAGTTGGAGGTCCTCAGATTGAGGCTGCCATCAAGGCATAAAGTTATGACATATGCGCATAGGTAGAAATACCTAAATGGAACTGCATTGAGACCAGCAACCCATTTCACATAAGACAACTGTAATACTCAACTCTGCCCTGTGTCTCCCACGCCAGTGTCATTTGAACACCTGAACAAAAGAATATTAGCAATTATTTGAACATCTTTCCCTGAGCAAGTATGTGATAGATCACAGAATGTACTGGGAACAAACGTACAACTGAATTAAAGATTAGTTAGTAAACAATACCATTGCAGTAACTTGCATGTCTTCTTTAAATAATTACGAGTTAAATGGATCCTCATTTAATTTACTTTATTGCTATTTTTCAGTCTATTTTTTTTACTTTTCACACAGGCGTCTCCTGGCTGAAGCTGCTCTTCAGAAGCTGGATCTGCAGACTGCTGAACAAGCTTTTGTACGCTGCAGAGATTATCAAGGTATTAAATTTGTGAAGCGTCTAGGAAACCTGCAGAGTGAGTCAATGAAGCAAGCAGAAGTGGCAGCCTATTTTAGCAGATTTGAAGAAGCTGAAAGAATGTATCTGGATATGGACAGAAGGTAATTGCATATAGTCACCTCAGCAGCAAACAGAAAAATGTATGAGCGGGGAAAAAAAGCATTCCTTAATAAGGGATGGCTGTTTTAGCACTCAAGACTCCGCCAGTTTCTGGAAAGACAGAAGGATCAGATGGAGAGAATTTTGTTGTATCCATAGATAGCCAATTCTATATGGAAATCAGTGCATGCCAAACTGATTGCAAAACCTCAGCGCTCTAGGTGACATTGTGTTTCATACATGGTTTTTTTGCAAGTGTTTTGTTGGTATTTCAACTGGGATTCAAAAACAAAAACAGTCTCAACTAGCATTTAATTTATGTAGTGTTGCTCTTAGCTAGTAGCCAAGTACACATTCTTTCCAATTACACATACAAGTAACAGAGTTCTTAATGAACTGTAATTTGGAGAGAGCAAAAAAACTCTGGATGAAACTGTGGATCAATCAATAGAATTTTTGCTCAGGAATGAAAACAAAGCAAAATTACAATATTACTGGGAAATGTAAATTAACACTAAGTAATTAGCACCTCTTTACTGAAAAAGGCTAATGAGGCATAATAAGCAGCAGTTTCATGATGTAGCCTGTAGGTCATGTATAGTCATACATATGCCTGTAGTCATACATAGAAAAGCATGAATCACGTATGCACATGTGAAATTTTAAAGCTTTGATTAATGGAGCCATTAGAAAAAGCAGGGAATGACATGGAGAAAAAAATTAAATTCTTCCTTTATGCCACAAGAATGGGAAACCTTCCTTTTCCCAGTAGGGGAAGGGAGAAGCAGGAGCTGGGGAGAGATGCATGGCCTGGTAATAGAGAACTTTCTTGCACATGACTAATTAACCAATGGAACCATGCTGGTTTGGAGAGGTGGACTGCCTCATAAGTACTTCAGTTGCACTGCAACACCAATTTTCACATATGACATAATCCTTTCCACATGGCTGAATAGAAACTTGGCCATTAAAAGATTGCAGAAGTCAAAGACTTACTTTTTTTACTGTTTTCTTCAACAGTAGCACATCTTATTTCCAGCTACAAGAATATGGTAATTCTGTATTGACTGTATGTGTCTCCTTACCACTAGAAAAATCTTAATAAGGATCTACCATAAATCAGGCTGAAATAAATCTATTTTTCAAATAATTTTTTTCTTAGATAGATGCTGACTGCACTGACTTGCTATTGCCTTCCTTAACTCACTTTTAAGTTTAGGGCATTTTTAAAAGAAGTGTATAGATCTCTGCTATTTATCTTCTATGAACCTGCAGAATTACTTCTGTGTGAAGTAACAGAGAATTATTCTATATAGTAGAAAAAAAGTGCCAGGCAGACACATGGTGGGCCATATGTATGCATGAATAATAAAAAGGAAAGACTACCGAGTCCTTTTCATCTGAAGTCATCTTGAATCGAAAGAGAAGTCTCTGAAATCCATTTTATTACATCTCAGCTTTAGCCTCTGTTATTCATATTCCTTGCTCCTTAGCCCTTCCTGTCATCTCCCTTCTGCTTTTAGCCTTTTGCAGCTGCTGACATCTATTGTAGCAGTCATAGAATCATAGAATAAGTCAGAAGTGAAAGTTAAAGAATGGTATACAGAATAAGAGGAAACTTGAAGTAACATCAGTCCCAACTGTCTCACCAGCTGCGTTTAACTCCTCACACAGAAGTATGGCTAATAGGGAAGTGCATGTATGATATAACCTACGGGCTCTGTGAGTATTTGCTCTTACAGAATAATGTTTCAATTGTAAAGAAGGTATCTGGGATCACTGTTACACCTGTAGTGTAGGTTATGAACACGAAAATACTTTGGATGCTTTTCTCAAGTTTTTTGTTTGCAATTTCATTGTCTTTGACTTTTTCCTGCTATGTTCTGTTTCTACTAGAGATCTTGCCATAGGACTGCGGATAAAACTGGGAGATTGGTTCCGAGTATTGCAGCTATTGAAAACTGGCTCAGGTGATTCAGATGATGCCCTTCTGGAACAAGCACACAATGCTATTGGAGATTACTTTGCAGACCGCCAGAAGTGGTATGTTCTGTAGAGGAACTGGTAAGAAGGAAATTACAAAGGAAATTATACGACTGATGACAAGACTTAATTTATGAGGAGGAACAGATGTCAGGGAAGTCAGGATGCAATAATTTTGGAATGATGAGACTTAGCTCAGACCTTTATGGTTCCATCAGTGCATGTACCTTTAAACATAAAGCTGTTGATCATCTAAAGAATGAAGGTGATAAAAATTTGAGTTTTGCCAGAAGATTGTCTGCTTCAAAGGAGGGGAGGAGAGAGAATTATTAAACATCAGTGAATTTCAAAACTAACCACAGGATTTCTAGAATGCTTAAGCTCACAAATATTTGAAAAGGTCCAGAGCTCTCTCTGGCCTGGCTATCTATCCAAACTGGGTGCGCAAGGAAGACTTTTAAGCAGCACACACATGTAATAGTATTTCTCCAGAACGTTTTGCAGTCAGGTACTTTACTGAGCCAGAAGTGATGTCTTCATAGTTAAGAACTTGCAGGGAAATTTTTTTTCATGAAATTCTCTTGTTGCCTTCTAATCCCATGTAAAGTTTTTGCATCCAGAACACTGTCTCCACAGCTCCATTATTTATTGCAACTAGCCCAAGTATAATCACAAAGAACTTGGGTCCCAAAGAAGTTTAAAATTTGCAATTAGATTTGCAAGTTGACTTTTTTTTTAGATGGTTTAGGTAACTTTGGGGACTGGTCTTGGAGATCTTAGTGCTTGTGTTTTAAAACACACAGGCACAACATTAAAGCTCTTTTCTGAAAGTTTAGTTCTAAGCTGTTGTTCATTATCAGCCATGACTTGTGCAGATGTGGGAATGCAATTTTAAGATTCCTTGAATTCCTAATCTTATGCTAGTTACAGAAACAGTCTTGCTACTACTTAAACATAATGATCTCTGAAAGTTAAACATTTTAGTGCATTTTAGAAAAACAGTGAATTTCATAGAATCATAGAATAGTTAGGGTTGGAAAGGACCTTAAGAACATCTAGTTTCAGCCCCCCTGCCATGGGCAGGGACACCTGTGGAATAATTAGGAAATTTGGGATAATTGGGAATTAAATCTATATTCAAAATGCAGCATTGTCCACACAATAAGAAAGAGACGGGCTTTCAAGGCCTCTCGGGCTAAGATGCAGCCGTACCTGGTATGCCAGGAATGTGCACTCCACAGCGGTTCCCGTAACAGGCGGAGGATAGAGCGAGGTGGAGATCTTGCGGTTATGTTCTGTCCTAACTTCAGCAGATAAAACGGGAACTAGGTGGTACAAGAAACTGATAAGCTGCATACTTGCTACCCTGAGCCAGCGGCCTGTCATCTTTTTGACAAAATACCGTCCTAGTGTGAACTTTGCTTCATTATAATACTAAAATACACACCCCTCTCCAGTGCGACCCCCCTCCGAAATAAGACCACCTCTCTCGGAGCATGCTCTCTGAATTTTTAGTCTCATATACCTTTAAATCGAGGCGAGAGAAATTTTCACCAATGATAATAAAGGTATGTATGACTAGAGTCACTCAAGCTCCACCTTGAAGGTAAAAATAATATAAAATAGCCCAAGAGAAAGGGGGATTTTGGGGAAGATACCATCGCGGACGAGTCACGGAAGATAACATCAACCGACTCCTGGGACCGGTCGACGGGCTGGACCTCTCTTCCCCCCCCATAGGGACGCCTGTGGGTAAGACTTGCACTGTATCCAGTGCTTTCCTAGGAAAAGTTAGAATCTCTATAGAGTCACTCTTATTGTCACCTGTATATTTTAGAGCTATGCTGTGTCAACTTTATCAAGCGCTTGTATTCATGTAACTATTATATGCATGTGCTTTTGCAGACAGTATTTATCACCGGCAATCCATAAGAACCTGTACCTGTTGCATTAATAAATTCAGTATAACTGTGAGCATAGTGTGGTGCATTATCAGTGAATCCGATACCAGTCGCGCTCGGACTGACAGTTATTGTCAGTGAATCCGATACCAGTCGCGCTCGGACTGATAGTTGCATATAGGAGCTGTCCCTGTGGTGAATTATCAGTGAATCCGATATCAGACGTGCTCGGACTGACAGTTATTGTCAGTGAATCCGATACCAGACACGCTCGGACTGATAGTTGTGTATTGGGGCTGTTCCTGGCTCTCTTTATATAAAACAAGGGGTTTGTTCCCCCCTCTCCATTTAACGCAACAACACCTCCCACTAAAACATGTCACCTACCTACAAAAGCTCTCTCAAGCAAAGTTATCTATTTAAAATAATGTCATTTTAAATTTACAAATGCAGAAGGCTTACACAATGAGAAGCTTCACTTGTGTTTATATACCAGAAACCAATACACTTTTTTTTCTTTTTTCCTGATTAGGTTAAATGCTGTACAGTATTATGTACAAGGACGAAACCAGGAACGTTTAGCTGAATGCTACTACATGCTAGAGGACTACCAAGGACTGGAGAATCTAGCTAACTCACTTCCAGAGAATAATAAATTGCTCCCTGTAAGCAAAAAGCATTTTTTATTGTCTTATGCTCAACCATTTATTTAAAATTTCCCATCTTAGAAAGGTTAAGTAAGAAAGAGAGAAGGAATGGAGTATGCAACCTACTCGCTTAAGCATAATGGTGTCACTTTGTACTGATCTCTAATATTCCCCCTTCATTCTTCCTTTCCTGTATGGTCCAGGTTCCCCAGAAAGACCTGATTATTCATCATACTTTATGGCTACCTGGCTAAGTCAGAATTTACTGCACCCCTCCCCAGATAGAGACATTTCTCTCTGAAATATCTATACTTCACTGAGAAGTCACTCTTCATGTCTGGACACTTCAGTTTTCATTTTGTTGGCTAGCCTAGGGTTTTTTTTTCCCCTGAATTCTTCCTGGTTGTTTATCCCTTTAACTTCTTACACGGTAGCTCTGGTGGGAATGCTAATGTTCAATGAAAACTGAAGATTCTGTCCTGTGAAAGGAAGGAAAGTGGGTGGTATAGCCTAAAATGACCTACTAAGCAATAGCCAATTTAAAACTCATATGATTAATTAACCCAAAATGCTTGAAAATGCAGACCATGCTTATTTAATGCCATTTTCAGTTGTCTGAACAAAGCAAGACACCACTTTCTTTTTAGCCTCTTCTGTGTAAGAACAGAGTCCTGCTGGTATGATTTGATAGAAAAATGTTTAAATGGCTTTGCTTTTTTAATTTTTAATTCAGAAGCAGTATGTGAAAGTAGCACACCGTTCTAAAGATTTACAACAACAGTGCATGTTGTGTTTCCAGAATCCACGAGGCAAACAACCTCTTTCCCCTAACTTCTTGGAATTAAACTAAACAAGAATATAATAATATTGCAGTTGCTGTGCAATGTACTAAAAATCTGGAAGTGAGTTTATTAACATGGTGCTGATGCGTTTTGCAGGATATAGCTTATATGTTTGTAAGAGTGGGGATGTGTGAACAAGCTGTGTCAGCCTTTCTGAAATGTAATCGACCAAAGGATGCGGTAGACACCTGTGTTCATCTCAACCAGGTAAACCAGCAGTAGATAATCTGCTTTGCCAATCCAGTTTTCTATTCTGATGCCCAGCTAAATGTAAGTCTATGTTAAGTGTCTGATGATTTGCCATGATTTCTGGAAAATTCATTCTTCATGCTTAAGAAAGTTACCTGAAATCAGGATTAGACCCCTGGAGGGCCAAAGCTAAATTCAGCAGTGCTGCTTCTGTCTGTGCGTGTGGCAAGTGTTGCTCAGCATACAGACACTCGTGGCATTTGTAGAGCCAGGCTATACTGCCTCCCGATGGACTGAGAGGAAGACTGGAGAGCTTCTGGCTGCTCATTTTCTACGTCCCCGTCCTGCAAATGTATTTGTGGCTGCATAAGGATGTAGCTGGGAAAAAACTAATCTGAAAAATGATCTGTGTGTTTACAGATACACCTGGTCCCCAGGTATGACTTAATCTGTGCAAATGTTTGTGTCAACAGAAATAAGAATGAAACTGAGGATGGCTAGGAGGAACTTGATGTATGAGAATGGCATGAGTGGCTAGTGCTATGGCTCTATGTGAACACTTTCCTAGTTTATGGATATTAAGGGCTACTAGGTTATGAGATTCTGTAAAGTTTCTGAGTTCTGCCAGACTTTTGATCTGGGGCAAACACAGTAGCCAAGCTGTTGAAGATCAGGAAAATTCACAGACAAAATGAGGTGTATAGAAGGATAAATAAAGTGTTACTGTTTGTGCCTTAAGCTTACAGGCTGAAGTCTTCTTTTAGACATGCTTTTGAGAGTCTGTTTTAGCAATTTCAGAAGCATTGAAATCAATACGAGCAGCAGTGAAGTAATTTTTGCAAAGCTTTTATCAAACCAGAAGCAACTGCTTTGTATGTGGTTTTGGACAGAGGTCCAGCATTTGTTTCACAGGCCATTGCCACATGATTGGCAATGATGTTAGCATTTGTTTTCTCTTGCTTTTTACTTTAATTTTATAGTAGCCTGGTTCTAAATGGTGATGAAATATTGCACACAAATGTTGCAAACTATTCATGGATAACCAGCTTGTTCTGAGAATGTATTTGAAAAACAAGGTCATCTTTCTGTATTTGAAAATGGCAATTCTCTGCTTTCATTTCTAGTGGGATAAAGCTGTGGAGCTGGCTAAAAATCACAACATGAAAGAGATTGGATCCTTGTTAGCCAGATACGCAAGTCATTTACTGGAAAAGAATAAAATCTTTGATGCTATAGAACTCTATCGTAAAGCAAATTATTTCTTTGAAGCTGCTAAGCTCATGTTCAAGGTATTATAGGTTTTCTTTTTATGTCAAATAACTGGGGTTTTGGACTAGCTCTTATTTTTCCATGCTTTTTTTTTCTTGGGTTTTTTTTACTTTGGTTTTCTTGGGGTTATTTTAGTGTTAACAATATACAGGCAATAAGTAGGTGTCATACAGGATACTGCAAAGATGAATCCAACTGTTAAGTTCAGGTGTCTCTATCTGAAATAGTTACCCTAGATGTCCTTTGTAGCCAGTGGAGAGGAGACTTTCAGAACGCAAACCACCTGATTGATTTATTTGGAGACTTTCACTTCAGAATGAGATGAACTGCACCTTGGAAAACATCCTGTTGTCAACATCAAGGATTGCCTAGTAAAGGAGTATATAAAAAAAAATTTAGTTAAATTTTGGTATTTCTTCAATTGGTTCTTTCAATTAGAAATTGCTATGGTGTGCTTTTAAGGTAAAGATGTTGCTTGTATTTGGTTTGTCTGTAGAGATTTCTGTACATGGCTCATAAAGTCTGTAAGAGTGCTATGTAATTTTTACAGCAAATATTTAAAGTAAAAAATAAGTATTTATATGCTGTTTTCAAAAGCCATTCTTTTTTTCTGGGAAAACCACCAGGCCTTATTGAAAGCTACATATTTCTTAGACTTCAGTGTCTTAAAATTACTGTTTTTTAGTCTATTTTTTTATATTGTCAATAGACTTATACAGGGTTATACTGCATTATAATTCCTGGGAATCTTCTTTATATACTTACTAGAGAAGTGTGCATTTTTCACTCTGACATTTTAATCTATAGTTCTGTTTGCAGTCTAAATTACTACATTTAAGTGCAGGATCTTTTTTTTGGCATGATTTTTAGGTTCGTACGAGCATGCAATTGTCCAAGAGAATGAAGTGACTCTACTAATAATTTTTTTAATCTACATTAAATTCCTTGGTTTTTTTTTTTTAAGATTGCAGATGAAGAGTCAAAGAAAAGGACAAAGCCTTTGAGAGTTAAAAAGCTTTATGTGTTGTCAGCCTTACTTATAGAACAGTGTCATGAACAAATACAAAATGCACAAAAGGGAAAAGTTAAAGGAAAAAGCTCAGAGGTAGAGTATTTTCTTTCTTTTTTCCTGAATTCTGGTGTGTGTTACCTAGGCAGAATAAAGCAAGCTGTCTTAATGAGGCTATTACTGTTTTTATTTAATAACCCTTTTTCCTGCAAAGAACAAAGCTTTCCTTTAGCAAGTCTTCCACAGAGACATAATGTTTAAATTATTATTTGAAAACATTTAAATCATATGTGTTAATAGATATTTTTCTTCTTAAGTGTAATGTGTTTTTCTTAATATTTTCACAACAACAGTGAAAATCATACTAAGAAAGTCCAGATTTATTTTTTTTTTCCTGCAAGACTTTCACTTTCCTGTCTTAATGCTTACTTAATACTTAATCCTGTTTAGGATTAAGTATCAATCTGAAAGAGAGATCTGTGATTAGATTAAGCTATCTTGGCTAGAATTGAACAGGGAGATGCCTCCAGATAGGGGAGAAGCAAATGGAAGATTTTTTTTTTCTGCTCACGCTTTCATCTTCACATGCACAAATGAAACAGTTTAAACAGTTTTAAGAGCTCTGGTGTTGAAATGCAGTATTAATCCAAACTATGAACCAGTCTGCAGATGTGCACAGAATGTATTTGTACACATGTATATGACATTTATCTTCTAAAATCTGCACCATATGTTCTGCCTATGCACAGTATAAAATGCCTAACAATGCTCACTTTAGGTCCATGTCTTTATATCTTTCCCTAGTTAACACAGACAGTGGTGTAGTCACCAAATACAGAAAAGTTCTTTTCATATATCTCCATTTCCTGCTGTATCTGGTTCATATAAAAATTACATGTGATATTGCTTTGTTTTCAGGCTGCTTCGGCTCTGGCTGGTTTGCTAGAAGAAGATGTTCTTTCTTCAACTAATCGCTTTGCAGACAATGCTTGGCGAGGAGCTGAGGCTTACCATTTTTTCATACTAGCGCAAAGACAGCTCTATAAAGGTTCTGTACAAGCAGCACTTAAAACAGGTAGGACTTTATTTTTAACTGTGTAAAGGAACTGTTATTGCTTGATCCATGGAATTTAGGACCATAGAATCATAGAATAGTTAGGGTTGGAAAGGACCTTAAGATCGTCTAGTTCCAACCCCCCTGCCATGGGCGGGGACACCTCACACTAAACCATGCCACCCAAGGCTCTGTCCAACCTGGCCTTGAACACCACCAGGGATGGAGCATTCACAACTTCCCCGGGCAACCCATTCCAGTGCCTTACCATCCTTACAGTAAAGAACTTCTTCCTTATATCCAAGGAAGGAAATCTAATGAATTGAATGTGGCTGCAGTCAAGATACCTGGAAAGTATTTTCTCGGAGACAATGCAAATATAACCTGCCAAATGCTACCTGGTTATATTGGACAATCTCTGTGGATGTTCTGTTGTCTGTTTTGTTTCTTTCTTTACATTATAAGGCATGTCTGAATTCACATTGGACCTCTCTGTACAGCTTCATCAAAAAAAAAATTGTGAGAGTTACCGAAGCAAATAGTGCCTTATATTTTTTCCAAGTAATGGAGATCCATTTCAAATATTTCTAACATGTTTTCAAACAAAAAAAAAAGTGTCTCAGACACTTTAATTACCCACTCAACCCCCCTTATTTATTTTTAATGTATCCTTCGTAGTCATGTCAATGAAAAGACATTGGTTCATTGTGTCCTATTTGTGAGACTAACGCTGTCAATTAGTAGCAAGTATTTCATATAATGCCTGCACTTCTCAGAAGACATCTAATAATTTCCTTGGATTTTTTCATTTCTTAGCTCTTCATTTGCGAGATTATGAAGACATTATCCCTGCAGTTGAAATCTATTCTCTTTTGGCACTCTGTGCATGTGCAAATAGAGCATTTGATATTTGTTCAAAAGCCTTTGTTAAACTAGAATCCTTGGAAACTCTTAGGCCAGAGCAGAGACAACAGTATGAAGACCTTGCTCTAGAGATATTCACAAGACATAGTCCGAAGAGTAACAAAAAGTCTGACCTGGATGACATGCTTGATAGGTGGGTTTATAGTTACATGACATGGTAATAATACCAGCATTTTTTTCCGCTGTAGTCTGTATTTTGCATTTTAGCAGGTTTTGTGTGACTGAGTCAATTTGGCATTTTGCTGCTTTAAACCAAATATTGGGCAAGAATGATGCAGGTGTTTATGCTGTCTTGCAAATTCCTACAACACAAGTTTGTCTTGCTATTTTAAAACTACATTTTTATTCTTTCAGCTTTATTTTTTTTTTCTTTTCCTCCAGCAGCATAGATGGGAAACTTCCTGTATGTGTTGCAACAGGAGACCCGATCCTGGAGCAGCGGTTCTGGATGTGCAGTGTATGTAAGCACTGTATGAAACCCAAAGAGGCAAGCAGTCGTAGCTTCTGTCCTCTGTGCCACAGCACAATATAGGAGAAGATAAAGGACTATTTATCCTCGTATCTGTTGCGGATCCTAAAAAAAGTCTCTAAAATGTTAGTGATTGAGTGTATTAATATTTTAAAATACTGTATTCTAATAGATAGTACCACTATTGGAGAAACACTTAAAAAACAAACCAAACCAAATAAACCCCACAAAATCCCCAACCAACCAAAAAAGCCCCCACCAACCAAACAAAAAACCCAACCAAACGAAACATAGACCTTAGAAAACCCATAAGAAAAAGTCTTTCCATTTATATGAAGAAAAGACTGTATTACTAGACTTCAGTTTTGGAACTTTTTTTTTTCTACACAGGTTTAAGGTAAAAGTATTCTGTTCTAATTGTAAATTGAGCCAAATTTCAAAACCATGTGAACTGGAAGTCTGTTCATCTTTAATAGGTTTTACTCTGGGCAAACTCCTTTTTTCATTTTCATAATTCCTTAGGAAATTATTGGGTTTTCTCAAAAGTCACTGTTTTTTAAAATAAATAATTCCTGAGTTTAAGTAATACCACTGTAGTTCTGATAATATTGTATATGTTTTTTCTCCTACTCTTTTACTACAGCGATGGTACCAGTTTAGGCATGTATTTGTGCTGTTTTCTTTAGTAAACTGTTTTTAAAGCTAGCAGAGCAATAAAGGGCTTGCAGATATTTAGAAATCAGTGCTGTTAATCTGCGTCTGGGTTCTTGAGCTGTGGTGGTGTCTTCAGCCAACTAAGGGAACCTCTGTGAACCTTCAGACTGGAATGTGGAAACAAGCTGCTCCTTTAAGTAGCTTGAAAAGAGCAGCTGACATCCACTGAAGAGATTTCAGGGGTTGAACTGTCATCCTTGTTGTACACAGAAGTTTAAGGAATCACAGAATGATTTGAGTTGAAAGGGACCTTAAAGCTCATCTAGTTTCAGCCCCCCTGCCATGGGCAGCAACACCTTCTAGTAGACCAAGTTGCTCCAAGCCCCATCCAACCTGGCTTTGAGCGTTGCCAGGGATGGAGCATTTACTACTTCTCTGGGCAACCTGTGCCAGCGTCTCACCATCCTCACAGGAAAGAACTTATTCCTAATACCTAATCTAAATCTCCCATCTATCACTTTAAAGCCATTCTGCCTTGTCCTGTCCTTACATGCCCTTGTAAAAAGTACCACTCCAGGTTTATTGTAGCCCCTCTTTCGGCACTGGAAGCTGCTCTAAGGTATCCCTGGAGCCTTCTCTTCTCCCGGTTCAGCAAGCGCAGCTCCCTCAGCCTGTCTCTGTGGGAGGTGCTCCCGCCCTTTGATCATCTTTGTGGCCTCCTCAGGACTTCCTTGTGTTGTCCTTTTTGTGTTGCACGCAGGTTTACTTTGAACTGTGCTGTTGTGTTTTATGGCCGGGCTTGAGCCCTGGCTAGGGAAATGCTGCAGGCCCTGCTCCATGCAATGAGTTTCCTGGGACCAGCTGGACACCAGCCACCGACCTCGACCCCGACATTGTGTGTGCATCCAGATGCTTCTGGGAAGAGACCGCAATGCCTTTTCTGCACAGCCTTTCTATGCAAGTAACACCTCTCGCCTAAACGTAGGCCAGGTGAGAACAAACCCCATTTTGCACGGAAAATATTGAACACTACTATGTATTTTTCCCGTCCTGGTACCCGAGTTTCCCTCCTCCTTCGTGAACACTTCCATTAGAGGGCAGTGCCCGCCGCGTCACCCGCGGGGCGGGCACCGCTGTGTCCGTGCCCTTCGCGGCTCCTGCGGCGCTTGGTCCTTCCTGCGGCGCGGCGGAGCCGCCGCTATGGAGCCGGAGCCGGAGCCGGCGGGCGGCGCGACGGAGCTGCTGGCGGCGGCGCAGGCGCTGCTGGCGGGGCGGCGGCTGGCGGAGGCGGAGGAGCTGTACAGCCGCCTCATCGCCCATGGCGCGGGGCCTGGGTACGTGCCGGGGCGGAGGCTGTGGGTGTGGAACGCGGGGACCGTCCTGTCATAATGGCCGCTCTCTGTCCCCGGGCAGCGCCGACCACCACCTCGCCACTGCCCTCAACGACCGGGGCCACATCAAGTACTTACGGGTGGAGTTCGCCGCCGCCATGGAGGACTACACGGCCGCCATCCAGTGCCAGCCCAGCTTCGAGGTGCCCTACTACAACCGCGGCCTGGTGCTCTACCGGCTGGGTACGGCCAGCCGCCGGTCACGCCAGCATTCTCCCGGGCGGCCTGGGGTAGGGCAGGGCGACCCGGCCGGCGGTCCTTGAGCCGGCACAGCCTGGCACCTACTTCCCGGCCGCCACCCCCGGTCCCTGCCGCCGGGGCGGGGAGATCTCCCAGCGCCCTCCCAGGGCTTGCTAGGAGCGGAGGGAGCTGTTTTGTGCCAGGGTTCACCTGAAGCCGGAGGATAATTCCCTCCATTTTGCAGGTGGAGGGACCTGCCTGGCGCAGGGAGGGGGTAAAGGCTTCCTACCAGAAATGAACGGTGCAGACAGAGATACGCTGTTTTCAAGTAATTACAGGACATTTTGGCTACAAGTCTGGCCTGTGTATGCACTTAGATATCCCTATTTGCAGAAGTGTTGCTGTGTCATTTGAAATTATGCTATTAAGGGAAAAGTAAGGAGAAAGATGCAGTTCTGGTTTTGGAAGAAATTGCATTGGGGTAATACTAGCCATTTCCAATGGTTGCCATTAAACTGAAGATAAAGTATCTCTTGGCCTTGTGCAGCTGTAGTGAGCACGGCCTTCTCAGCCAGTGGTGGGCTCTCAGCCCACACTAGGGAATTTGCTGCCCGAGTTTTGAATATGCGGTAGGAAAATTACACCCTTGTTCTTTTTGCTGGGGCTTGGCCATTGCAGAATCAAGACCCAGAAGCTGAGGGATTAGAGAGAGCCCTTGGAGGACAGAGCCCAACCAAGAGCACAGGCTGTGAAGCAGAAAGCTTGTGTTCTAGGTGTAAGCTAGCCTGGCTATTGGCAAAGGCCTTTTGGCTCCTTTTGGAATAAGCTGGCTGAATTGGGCCTTAAGCCCCTTTGAGGTTCAAAAATAACACACTCTGGTTCATGCTCATAAGACCTATGACTCCCGCTTGGGAGAACGCAAATGTAATGAGTCCAGTAAATACAGTTACTAGTTTTTGTTAGTGAAAATATTAGGAGGTACTCTTCAGTTGTGGTATGTGAGTTTGAGCAGCTACAGAAAGATAATTCTTTGTTTCTGTTTCGGGACAGGATGCTTTGATGAGGCCATGAAAGATTTCAGGAAAGTATTAGAGTTAAACCCGCAGTTTGAAGATGCTGCACTGAGTCTAAAGCAGGCTATTCTTGATAAAGAAGAAAAACAAACCCGAGGTTATTGAAAATTCAGCTACTGGTGTGCAAAACCACGGGATTCTTGGCATCGATGGAGGAAGCACAGGATCATTTGCATCTGTTATGACCTGCTAAAGAAACCCTATTTGGGGTAAATAAGTTAAAAATGGAGTATGATTGCAAAATGAACTATTTTTGTATATTCTTAGTGATGAAGAAAAGCATAATGTTAGATCTCTGTGAGATACTTGTACAGATTTTGTACAGAGGTAGTTTATAAACACATTGGAAGCCTAGTAACAGCAGATGAAGTCTGTAGTTCTCTTGTTATTTCTGTACTGTCATAGATTGCTTTAAACAGTCTTTCAAAGGGAAGAAAAATCACTAAAACATGTAAGTACTTAAGATTGGAGCTTGTGAGAAGTACAGCGATTTAATAATGATAGTGTTTGTCCACATTCAGATGTAAATTTAGTCTAAACATGCAGTTAGTTACAAGGTGTTGTACTGGAGATGCTGCAGTAACTGTTCTTCTTTTCACTTCAGAATGTTTCTATATTAAAAAACACTTAACAGAGACACTGAGGTTTCTTTAGGAAGCACCATCTGTGCCAGGCATGGGGAATGTGGCACTTTGTAAGATGATTCACCCCTTGAGGTAGTTTTAAATTACCTGAACAGGCAGGACCAGAGCATATCTATTTTTTTTAATCCTGTTGTAAAAGTATTGGACAGAGTAATAATTGAATGAATAAAAATGAAAACATAATTTTAATCTCATGATTGTCTTTATGGAGCTTATTTCAGATGATGTAGTTGGGCTGTTCATAGTAGGAGTTGTGGCTTTCTTCTTGTTACAGAAAAGGTTGATTGTTTGAAAAACACCATGTGAAATCTCTGAGCTGGCTATGAATGCCCAGGCAGCTTCATTACTCCATCACAGGGGGGGACCATTGCTGACATCTATGAATCATCAGTAAGAAGCATCCTTGCCTGTTCATAGCAGTGCAAGTTCTAATGAAAGAAGTACTTTCTGATTGCCCACATGAGCATTAGAACTTTTATGTTTTAAACAAATAGTGCTAATGGCAGTTCTGCTGCTTATAGTGAGTTTCTGCATGGATGATCCTAGAGCTTGCACAAATGCAGGGCTTGCTGAAGATGGTGGAACCTTCTGGGTAAGTCATGAGAACAGCCTCTGAACACCTTCCCCAGTGACCTTGCTGTGGTCACTTTCAGCTTTGGGATGGAACTGCAGCAGCTGCAGTCAGCAAATTTGGAGCGTGAGGCTGAGAAGATGCTGCATTTACCTCTCATGCTCCTGGCACTTAACAGCTGCAATTTTGAAGTTACGTAAATATCATAGAGTGGTTAAGGTTGGAAAGGACCTTGAGATCATCTAGTTCTAACTCCCCTGATAAGTATGATAAATAAACACAGTGCATGATAGCAGGAGGTAGCCAGTTGCAGTTTGGAAAGCAGGTTGTGATGTCGTAACAATGGCTTCTTTTTCTCAAAAGCTTAATTTTAGACTTTTCTGAATATATTAAGCAAGTGCTTTGCTTCCATTTTTATATCTTAGTGCTCTCTCTCTGAAACAACTTAAGGACTTGGCATGTTTTATCATGCCATGTCTGTTTCAAAACCTGAGAAATCACACCAGCTCTTGGCTGATGGTAAGGTGAGCTAGAACTAAACTTGTTCCTGATGTACCATGCCAAGAAAATTGAAAAGAGTATGAACAGTTGAATATCACCTAGGAAGTTTTGCTTTAAGAGGGGAGGATTGCAGGTGTGGTGTTCTGCACAGAGCACTCGAAATGACAGGATGCAGAAAAAAATCAGAAGATTAACAGCAAATGAGTATTTTAGAAAACAAAGATTCTAGTGGTAATATCCCTCGTAATTCCCAGTTTGTGGTGTTTTGTGGGTGTGGCTTAATTACTTCTGACACATTGTTGGCACATAAACACTGGATTGGGAACAATTTTACTGCAGATTCTCTGCAGTATTTCCTTGTCTCTTCCATAAAGGATGAACTGTTCTGGTGCATTTTGGCGTAATTTAGAAGTCTTTCAAGGTAATTTTGGCCAGCAAGGTTCTCACATTTTCCCCTCTCATGTGCGCGTGAGTCACTTGGTTCTCTGGCTTTACATCACAAGACTAATTGGGGTTTTCAGTCTGAAATTATTAAGTAGTAGTGTGTGGTGTTCTTTCACTCAGGCCTATTGAAAGGGTACAAACCACTGTTATCCATATGAAAATAAACCCCAAACTCGAAGAGGAGGATGTGTTTTTAGTAACTTCCCTTGTCCTGCAAGGTTTCCTGTTCATAATGAATAAATTAAAAGTCTAATGGCGAGTAGTAAAAATCTTTTTTATGTAGTGTTTTTCCACATGAAATTCAGACAAGGTCTCAGCTTGTAAAAGGAGCAGGTCTTGTATGCTTTGGATGCTTTGCAATGCAGAGGTACTGTGGCTTTACACCTTCACTGGGCTTCAGGGGTTGCCTCTGCTTGAGAATTACAAACCTCTGTAGAGTGTCTGGATCAATCCTGTCTGCCCACTTCCTTGCCCTCATGAAGTGTTTGCTAGTCAAAGTCATGGCACTGTACCAGTAAGTCCAGCAGGTGGTTGCTGCTTATGTACATTGTCTCTTTACTCTGGCCAGAAATGTTTCAGATGTGAATAATTCACAGCTGCTTTCCCAGGGTTTCCTACCTATAAACCTACTTTCTAAAATGCCCTGACTCTTTCCTTCACACAGCCTCCACTGGCAGCCCCTCTATTTAGTTTTTTCCCCATAGCTGGGATTAATTTGGTAATGAGTAACAGTGTTCTCACCTGGTGATTTACCTCTAAACTTGCAAAAACTATAGGATTTCTTCCATACATTACAGAATAGTGTTGGTTTCTCCCCTCTCCTATCTTGAACAACAGTCTCTAAAATCTAACTTGCTCAGAGAGCAAGGCAAAGAACAGCATCATCACCCTGTGCTTTTCCCTAGTATTCAAGTTGTCCTACTGAAACGCAGGAGTGGTCTAATAATTGTAGTGTTACAAGGCCTTTCCCTTGCTTACACAGGAAGGTAGGAAAGGATGATGAAATCCTGGGTTAGCAGGGCACAGAGCAGCATGAAAAGTGTTTCATATATGTTTAATGTGAGATGCAGCATGGGGAACAAGGGGGAGCCATTCCAAAGGGAAAGCTGTGGCACGTTGAGGGGAAAGAGCTAGGTCAAATGGCCAGAATGTGTTCCTTTTCCATGTGTGTTACCTTTGAGTGGACAACAGAGGTAAGTCAGCATTAAAACCTGAAAATCTTTGGCTGTTAGAGCTGAGGACTGCACTATCTGCTGTCCTGTTCAGTAGGTAACCTTGGTAAAAAGCAGATCAGTAGTGAAAGACACATTATTCAAATTCTGTGGGGAATGAACACCCTATTAATCAAGCTCAGCTATGCAGGTCATGCTCTCCCCTAACTATCGGAAAGGATAGGGTTCCGAAAGAAGCAAAAACAATGTTCAAAACTGAAGATTGCTAGGTGAAGGATGATGGTCTATATTCTTTTGTGTTAGCAGATTATTGTTGGTCTGCCTAATCCTTTTAGTAGAGGCAGAGGCTGAATCGGTACAACAGGTTCAACCTCAGCCTGTGGCTCTCATACATGATGGATGGGCTGGTTGCTTTTGATGCCTTGTGAGATCTGGTCAGTGTGGAGGCCCACCTAGCAGCATGCTGTGATCATTTGAGTTGAACTCTAGCCTATTTCTGAAGATTAACTATTTCTGAGATATTCCTTATAGGATCCCTTTAGCCTATGACCATGGAGGGATTGGGTGCAGTCCACACCATCACTTCCTACAGCTCATGACAGTCATGGGCCTGAAAACTGCAGTCTACCCCATCTACAACACCTGAGAGGAGGGACTAATCCCAGGAGAACCTAGATGCAGAGCAATACACCATGTAATAGCATGGCTGAATCAGCTTGGGAGAGACACCCTCAAAGCTAAACAGTGCCTGCCTAACCGTAACACACTTGTGTGATTCAGTGTAAAAAAAACCCCATCTGTAATGAACAGCAGCCAAGGTAGGAGAAGGGAACCAAGGACACGGAATTTCTCTGGCTTGTCTGTGACAATGTGGGAGCCTGAAATGCCTGTTGAAATGGGAATGAATGCAGGTCTGTCTCACCTTCTCCCTTTTCCTCCCAGCATATCCAGAAAGGTCTCTCCTTCGGCCAGGTGGTGGGTGGATACGTACAGAGCATTGCTGCTCCCCATCCTGGCTTTCCGGGGGAAAAGGGAAAGGTCTGCAGTATCCCACTTGCTGCAGACAAGTTTACCTGAATCTACTCTGCAAGACTGCAGAGTGGGTGAACCTTTGTGATGCAACACTAGACCTCATCTGTGTGGTGC
Organism: Ara ararauna; assembly: GCA_028858755.1. NCBI lineage: Eukaryota > Metazoa > Chordata > Aves > Psittaciformes > Psittacidae > Ara > Ara ararauna. Next base: position 24,537,574 of record CM054379.1, read on the forward strand.
TACAGTGTCCCGCCAGCACTGGGGGATGAGGAGCTGGCATGTAGTCATCGTTATTTAACCCTCACCCCTGTTAACACATATTAAAAGGACTGCTTTTAAGGTTAACAGGAAGTTCATGTAAGCTGATGAGTTTGTTGCTGTTAACATTAAAAACGGGGAATGTGCTCTCCTGGAAAACGTGTGGAAGCGGTAAGCTCGCTTGACTCTGCACTGTTAGCTCGGGACAGTAGAGTGCGCTGCTCCTACAGCGGAGAGGGAGGCGCCGCCCAGGCTGCTACTGACGGGGGTCCTGGGATCCCAGTAAGCTGCGATACTTTCCACAAAACGTAGTCCTTCAGTAGATTCAGCTTTAAGACTGCATTTATCCAGTAATCATCACAGGCAGGACTGCAGCCTTTGGGAAGCGTGCCACGTACATGCACTCATGGGCGCGCGTAACTAGCCAGCCTGTGAAGGCAGAGGCTGTGCAAGCTGTGCAAACCCCGTGGAGGCTGCGCACGTGTGTGTGCTGTGGCCTGCGCCAGCGGCTGGGCAATGCCCTCACTGCTGATGAGCACCTACTTGTGCTGCAGGTACTGCTGCGCTTATAGCACAGGCACATCCTGAGAGGGATCGGGGCCAGTGGTCATCTGTCTGGTGAGGCCTTGATATCTAGGAAATATGTGGGCAGAGAAAACAAAATGCCAGGTAACTTGTCCTTTTACTCGTGTTAGAGCATCCATCTTCTCTTATTTTGTAAGTTAGCCTTTTCCATACAGGGCCAGGTGAGAGGAAAATGAGGAAATATCAGGTTTCCAAGACACTCAGGTCAATGCAATGTTTTAGACAAAAATCTGCAATAATGGAAGAAAACCTGTGCTGTTGTGTTGCATGTGGAAGAGGCCCTAAGCAGCAGATTGCTTGGCTCTTTGAAGCCAGTGTTGGTACACCAGATGGTTGCTTTTGCACGTTAGCAAGGAGATGGTCTGCCCTTATATTATTCTGTATGTATTTTTATTTGACTTTTCGGATTTGCACTTTACATTCACATGAAAGGATTGGCAGTCAATTTATGAAATATTAGAAGAAACAGCTGTAATCAGGGTTGGAATAAATTTCATGATCTGCAAGTCCCTATTTCAACCACTGCAAGAAACAAGAAGTATTGTTTTTCAGCCTTGGGGTATTTTCTGATAAGTTTTGTTTTGTAGCCACTTCAGAGAGGCAACAGGTTACACGTACTAATCCTGTTAGCAGACCCAGCACTTTCCAGTGTTGTGGTGGTGTTCTGAGTCCCACTGTCTGGCCTTTTCACTTCAAGCAAGATAGTTGCGGTGGTCACTGAAAGAGGTAGCTCCCATGCCTAGTGGCGCTGTTTGGAAAGCAGCAGCACAGCAGAGCCTTCGGGTACTGTTGGAGACACACGCAGAGGAGTGAGGCTGTGCACACAGATGAATAGCTCTGGTTCTCCAGGGCAGATGAAGCTGGGTTAAACTCTAACAGGGGTTAAACTCTAACAGTGTGGAGGATTTGGACCCTTCAAAAGGGTTTGGAATGTGGCAGTGATTTGTGCCATAGTAATTGATTCTAAAATTTTGGATCCCGTTTCTTTCAGACTGGGGGCTGCCCAGTTGAAACCTGTTGAAAAAATATCAGTTTCCAAAGCTACAGCCCAACTCCAGCATGCCCTGCTCTGCTGCTGGCACCTGCTCCGGAGACATGCCACCTGTGTTTGGCTTGGCAGGTGGCTCTCCCTCCTTCTCTTATGGGCTCATGCTTAGACCAGGAGACTGCAAACCCTGGCTGTTCCCTAGTTCTTGTCCTGGAATTTATGGATCTAAGGTCTTGAAGGACAGGCTATGAATCGTTTGTGCCACAAAGCATGGTGACCTCTCTAGGTGAGTATGCAGGGCTTGGTATTCTTACCAAATTCAGTTTACATGCATCATCTTAGATCTGGATCGACAATCCAGACTGGTCCAGCAAATACGTAGCCCTGGAGGCTGGCTGCAGAGTGACCTGGAAAGGCTGAGAATGATACACAGTGTATTTGTGTAGTTCTTAAAGAATACGTATGTCTTGCACATTAAGCGCTAATGTATTAACTTATAAACTAAAGGTAAAGTTACGCAGTCCTTGTGTGCCAAAGCCAGATGTCCTAAATCCCTTAAAAACATCAGGTCAGGAGTGCTCTGCAGTGGCTCTTTCTCCTGAACACCTACCGTTCCTCTCCCTGCTTGAGCTGCGCTGTCCTGTGCAGGGGCTGCCAGGTAGCGTGTTGGCAGGAGAGCATGCTGCCACCAAACAGTGCACATACACCTGAGGAGGAATAAAAGTACTGCATGGTCTGTACCAAATACTGCTTTGCAGAGCATTGTTTTGTCTTTTGTCCATCTTTTGCAGAAGTCACAGCTGATTAGACTTAGGCTGAACACTTGCATGCAGCACCTTCTAGCTGAACCTGCCTTGAATTTCAGGCTTCGTGTCAAAGAAGCCCTCAGGCAGTTTGGTAACTGAGAGGCTGAGACAAGAGAATTTAAAACCTCATGAGCTGTGGTGAGGTGATGTATCAAAGCTAGACAGAAACATAATCTAGTGCTAGATGCAGCTGTGCACTTAGGAAGCAGCACAAGCCAGCATTGCATCATGTTCATTTCTAGCAAGTTCAGAAGTTGAACTGCTTATGAAAGGCCAAGTCAAAAAATTACATGGCTACTTAAGCTGCCCACGTAGGGGTACTGCTATGGCTTGTATCAGTACATGTGCTAAAGTCCACTCAACTGGGTGCAGTGGGAGCAAAGCATCCTCAGGTGACTGTCCTGGGGTGTTCTTTGCTCTTCTTAGACCTGTTAGAGGAGGATAGAGCCTCAAAAGCGTAAGACCAAACCCACATGCCTCTGCTTCCCTGCCCCTTGCTCTGGTGTCTGAGGAGATGCCTGGCTGGCTGGGACAGATGGCAGACAGCAGAACTGACTTCATGTGAATGTTGTGGCATACAAGCTGAATTTTCTGTTCTAGACATTTTGAGCTGAAGTGCTGTGACTCTGATCCTATAAAAAGTCAGGAACACCATATAAAAATTATATTTACATACCAAACTCTTTTGTTTACTCCAGCCATCTGATCTCAAGTCACTGAAACAATGTTGCAGAACAGATTTGAGAAGAGAACTAAATTGAAGCTGAGCACCAGTCAGGCTACTTGGGTTTGATGCTGGCTGGGTCTTAAGTCCATGAAGTGTTTAAATTGGCTATTTTTAAATTCTTGAAGTTCAGAGCGTAGTGTCCATGAGGGAGGTGAGCCTTTCACTTAATCTTACCTGTTCCAGTCGATGAGCCAGGGTCCTTACTGCTAGTCTTTTGAAATGAGAAGGGTGTCTTACCCTGGGGCTAACTGCTACTGGACAGAATTCTGCAGCGTATTCACTGCCATTAATCTCATACCTGTTTGAGAGAATGAATCAACAGATCAAAAAGAAATTAGGGCTTTGCTGATGAGTGTTTTGGTCATTCAATAGCTACTTGCCCGTCCACAGTGATGTTCCATCTTGGTCTGCTGTTGGACTCTAGAGACCCAGTTACCCAGCAGTTTTCCAGGTATAACTCAGTGTCAGGGCTCTTGTCTTTCAGCTCCACCTCGAGAAACACAGGCTCCACAGGTTGCTTGAGTATTGCCATGTTTGGCTCATAGAATTCCATGAAAGATTCATCTTGAGAAAGTGTCAGGGGATTTCGTTGTTTAATTTTATTTAAGTTAAAACATGTTTGGAAGTTTTCTGCATTTCTTAGGAGGAGACTTACCTTTGGACACTCTTGAAACTACATTCAGGGCTTGTCTTACCCTTCTGTGTACTGCAGAAAAGGAAATGTTAGTGGCGTTCTTTAGTAGAAAGCAGGGCATGAGAATTTACAACTGAGAAAGTCACAGAAGTTTAAAAATGGAGGAAGAGAATTGCCTACCTGCAATATTTGATCTTGGTACCATTGTACCAGAGCCAAAGGGAGGTGACGTGGATGGTTCACTAGCAAAGGCACCTAGCACTAGGGTCTCTTTTGCTCGATAGTAGCACAAGACTGTTAGTCTATAATAGGAGAAAGAGTAATTTTTGTGTTTGCTTTTTCTTCCCAGCTGCAGTACCAAAGTGAGCAGTGTCAGTGAGCAGTAGCTCCTACCTGTAGTCTGGATCTCTTGTGATTGTTGGTATGCTCTGTTCTGGAAGAGTCTCTTTCTCATAAGAGATTTCATTTTCATAAATAATGTGATCAGCCTCAAACTGTACATATGGGAAGTGCGTTAAAAACTGGATCATCTTGGGAGGTGGAACAGGAGAACAAAACAGAAAATGCAGGAGAGACAGAAACTTCCAGCAGATGTATCTGCTCCAGCCATGGGCTTACCCTTGCTGAAGTGCCACAGGTAGTGACGTGGAACTTGAAGAAGGCATGTCGTTCATCATGCTCTCTAGGCTTGCAAGAGCTATCCCTTAGTTTGGTTTTACTCATATCAATGGCAGGAACTGTCTTCATTTGAGCAGATACCATTATGATACCGTCTGGGTGGCATACTGAGAAAATTGGGGAGTTGGTTATAAACTCAGTGAAAGAATCGCAGATCATTTTATTGATCGATTAGTTGTATAACTTACCTATAAACTCTGAAGAATTGAAACTGCATCTAACGGAGAACACCTGTAAGGTGTCCATAGTTCTCACTTTCTTTAGGGCAACATCAAACCTTGCTTTAATTTTCTGAAAGGACACTTCCTGTGAAGGAGGTGATGGAAGAGGTCTCCTGTTAAGGCATGTGATCCGTATGTACAAAGTTCTGCTCTTTAGCTTGTGCCACTTGAATACTGAGAAGTCACAAGAGTTAAGTCACTGTGAAGACTTGAGCCTGACACAACATGGGGGCAGAAGAAGTTTTCTTGTATGAAATAATTGGTCACTGTCACAGAGATAAATTTTGGCTGATTATTATAGAACAGTGCAGATGCTTATTACAGCATCAGTTTTCCCCTGCCATGTCTTAACGTTTCTGCAGAACGTTCCTTTAAAAGAGCTTCTTTCATAAAAGTTATATTGAAATATTGTTTCTGGCTCGGTGCAGATGGGACATTTTGCCTCATCTTACTAAAAATACTAAGGAGCTAGTTCGTTTTTGAAGACTCTGTGCATATCATTTAGAGACAACTTAGCACTGCCGCTTACATAATGCATGGCACTATCAGAAGGGTCCGTGTCTGATACCTCTTGTCCTACTTGAACTGGCTTGGAGTCCTTTCCTCTGGAGGTTTTCCAGTACATGGAATACCACAGCACCACAAACTATGGCTGTAGGACTGTGGCTGTAGGACTGTGGCTGTATGAGCAAACAGGTCTATGAGCTTTAAAGAAGGCATTGCTATATGGTTTATGTACCTCATAGACAACTCCTGCAGCAAACAGAGGTATTTGCAAGATCAGGTGTGTAGAATTGGTAACTGCGAGATACCCGTTGGTAAGTGCAACGTGCCGGCTCAGGAGCTTGTTACCAAGGTACAGGTTCCAGTACTGGTGCAAGCCAAAAGTAGGAATGGCTAGATACATGTTTTCTTCATCACAGTAACCAACTGCTTCTGGTAGTTCTGCAGGAAGGAGGGATGAAGAGGTAGCAATGAAGAAAGGTATAAGCGATGATGTTTGGCCCAGTCAGGGAATTCTGTCATGGGCAAAATTTGCACTGGCACTGCAGCAGCGCTGTTATGTGCATGCTGGCATCATCTGCAGGGCTTTGGCTGTGTTTTGGGTGTAGCAGCTCACGATCAGCGGGATCAGGAACCCTCATGCTTTAGTGGTGGCCTGCCAGATGGCTTCCAGGACTACTGCCTGTTTCAGTAAGGCAAGCTGAACTATGTGTGTAAATATATTTTTTTTGGTCAGCCTTCTTTGGGTTGAACCCAGAGCTATTTCAAACATTAAATAGGACAGTGAGGAAACTGTTACCTTCATGGCATCCAAAATCGAAGAGGTTTGAAAAAATACCAGTCAGACCTCCCAGCTGTTTCAATAAGCTGCTAAGTACAGCTGTTAGTGTCTCCTTACACAAATATGTCTCTGGAGTTTACAGCAATTAATTTGAGTCAGTTGAGTTTTGCCCTGGACACATATGCAGAATTGCGTTTGAGGACAAACTGAAATTCGTAGCAATGTCTGAAAGCTTTGCCAGTAGGTGTATGTTCAAGTTATGAGGCATCTTGTTCACTGAGTTTGCAAGCCAACTTCTACACACTAGTATTTATTGCTCTTAGTGTCTCGAGGGCAGACTGTCTTGCCAGTACGCAGAAGGGGTGCCATCAGAAAAGCAACAAGTGGCTATGTTACCAGTGATGAGCTATTGAAGGGTGGGGTTTTCTCCAAAGCTCTCATCCTTAGCCTAATGGGGATTTCACTGAATTAAATGAAAACCTGATTCATGCAGTTGACGCAAACTGGTTAATATCAGGGAAAAGCTTACCAATATCAGCAATCACGCACTCCACCTCTGCTGAGTGATAATAGAGTGTCATCTCCGGACCCACGCTTAGAGTGTAATTGATGAGGAGGGTATATTTTGTTTCATTTCTGTTTACATACTAAAAGAGAGAAATGCAATGCTGCAGTAGCTGTGCCTTCCAGCACGGACAGGCATATATATCCTGAGCAGTACTAAATAATTATTCCAACACGTTCCTCTCCCCTGCAAATAGTTCAGTCTCTAAAAACATCGCTTCAGTTGGCCTAAAACTATTCAGAAATCTGGACCGGATTCAACAGCTCTTTCAGCCAAACATAAATGTAGAGAATGTAGTGCCTGTTCGTAAAATGGAGGCAGAAGTGAACGCAGTGGTGTTTCCTCTGTAGCCCGCTGATGAAAGAGCTTGTAGAGGGAGAGCTGGGTCCAAATCCTTATTCTTCTTTTCTCAGAATGTGGACTGAACCCAGGAGAATAAATAGGTGGTAAAACAGAAGGTGTGAGGTAAGAAGATCACACTATATCTGATGCTGTAAGAGATCCCTCATCCCTCTCTCTACCCTCATTTAACTCACTAAAAGTGCTCCCAAAGCAAAACCTGCTGTTGAAGCTGAAAGAAATACTTCTGAAATCTTTTGGCTTCCTTTGATCCTTAATGCCATTTAACTGTAGTTTGAATGCAGCCTGAAAGCTATTTGAGCAAATCTTGATCCTGTGTGTTCACAATGTTGTTCCTTGTAGCAGAAAATAGCATTGCATGATTTGGTTGAAACAGTGGTAGAAGGCTTCCTCCCACTGAAACAAGAGGCTGAATTCCGCTTGTGAGTTTATACTTTTTACAAATATTTAGATTACAAATGGTCTGAAGCTTAACAAAGTTACATTTAGAATACCCTGAGCCTGCCTCTACATGCTTGCACCGTGCATGGCCTGTGCCAGTGTTCAAATGACTGTGCATAAACAGTAGGTTCAGGAATCACTGGATGTTGGTAACTGGTGTTTGCAGGACTGCAATAATTAATTATTTTATTTCCAAGGCAGTTCTGTATCAAGAAGCAGCATTTAATAGAATTTTTTCAAGCTTCTTCCTGCTGGGCATGTGCTCGGACGTTGACCATGCTGACAGACACTAGAGGAAGTCATACTTCATACCGTCTAATTACACTTGATGCTGCATGTCTCCCGGAGACCTACAGAGAGCTAGGTGGGGACATACAAGCCTCTAACATTAATTCAGATGAGCTTGAATGCATTGACGCTGTTGTGATCAAGTAAGAGTTCTTGGTTAATAAAAGCCAGACTATGTTCTGAAAAGGGGCTGCCCTACCTCCTTCATTCACCTGCTGAAGTGACCTGCTGTATCTTACCTCCTTTAGAACATATGGATCATCAAAAGAGACTTCCAGGATGAATCCTTTTGTTCTATTAGAAAAGGGAGTTTCATAAATTTTAAACCCTTGGTGCTGTGCTTCCCTCAGGGTAAATGGCACATTTCCTATTGCAATTGTCACTAGAGTGACATCGGGAAGAAAGTGTCCAAATGCAACATTAAATAGCCTTTCCTCTGGCAGAGTGCCTGTAGAGAGAGAAGATCGAATTACTGCTGATGAGGATCAAGTAACGAAGACGGTTGGGGCGGCCTCCCATTCAAGTTCCAGGAAATTTAGCCAACAGTCATCTCTTTAATGGCTCTGATTAATGAGTGTTTGTGTTCTAGTCAGATCTGAAATACTCTGAGTACATGAGAATTGCTTCAAGCTGCAGGAGATTAACAACAAATACATACAACTTTATAGAAAGTGGGTTCAGTAACTTTCTAGATGTGCACTATTGTGTGCAGTGACTTTCCTGTAAAGAAATCTAGATTCTAGTTCAGCCATACAAAATATGGAGAAACTGTCATAATGTATGTGAAGAGGTTCCTTTTCCTTTCTATATCAGTTGTCCAGACAGCTCCAAAGGGGTTTAGTGTCTTAGGGCTTTGGAAAATACCATAAAAAAATGACTGCACCACTGAATGGCACAATGATTTCTGTATGCTCCCAAGATAAAAAATGCAGTCAGTCTGGGGGAGAAAATGCCATCAACGAAGGCTGTCCTCAGACAGTTGTTCTCCCCAGTGTGATTTACTGCACACCACATCTTTATTCCAGGGTTCCAGTGCTCCCTGGAAAAATCTGTTTTTTAGTGTGAAGGAAATGTTTATGTTCTTATCAGCAACCTAAAATTTTCATCTCATCCCATAATGACATCTGATTAATGATACATCCATTAACACTAAATGTTTGGGGTTTTTTATAACACCTTGAATCTTGACTTTGGCTAGCAAATTAGAAGGGGGAGTTGAGAACATTTTGGTGAATGTAGGTGTGTGGCAGAGGTCAAATAGAATAATATATAACACAGCAAGAGCAAGAGAGCGGTAAAAATCAGTAAGAGGAATGACTTACTGTTGATAACAGTTGGTATTTGTGGCATGAAAGGTGTGGTGATGGATTTGATGACTGTATACTTTGTGGTTTGCCAATCTGCATCTGTCCACGTGTGCTCCAAAAACAAGTCAATACTGTAAATGATTCCATATATACCACCGGATATGGAACTCTAGGAGGTAAAATATGCATTTAAGTCTTAATTCGCAATAGCTAAATAGAAGAATGACAGAATATGGTTAAAATTCTTACTTTACAAAGAGAATATGGTATTCTAGTACAGTTTGGGATGGATTTTGATAGGGGAGCTTGTTTGTTTGTTTCTTTGCTTGGCCCATTTGTCTGGTCCATGTTTGGCTCAGATACTGCTGAGATTCTCAATAAGGAAGTATCAGGTTGAGAGGGGTGTCCTCATTGTTTAGTAAGCAACCATACTTGCATTTATATTTTTGCAATCCCTGTATTACCAGTCATGTCTCTCATTCTGTCCTAGGTCACTCTGAAAGTTTGTTGGAGCTTCCAGCATTTCTTCAGACTAAGCCTGTCTGGTGTCTACACAGAGTGATCAAAGTGCCCATTGATACACAAAAACGTGAACTTCTGAAGGGGGTAAGTCAAAATCACAGCAATGTCATCTTCACAAATGGAACTGGTAAAGAGCCATGTAATAATATTGCCAGCTTCTTTCTAAATGCTCAGGCTCAGGTTGAATGAGCAACCTGATCTAGCAAAAGATATTCCTGCTCATGGCAAGGGGGTTTGGCTAGATGATCTTTAAAAGTGCCTTCCAACTCAAGCCATTCTGTTCTATTCTGTTGAACATTTCTTTTGACACTGCCTCTGTACCTGTAATTTACAGATTGATACGGAATATATTATGTCCAAAGCAGCTGCACCTAAACTACATGCTGGGGCCCTGTCTCATGCTAATTCATCCTGTCTGAATGGAAATTATCTGGGAAACTAACTACTCATTGGCCCAGGCCAGAAGCTTACCAGCACTAGTTTCATAATGTAGCAACACAGACAATTGAACTCCAGTGCTAAGGAATCCCTTCACTCTTAATTTACTAGTATAGTTTATAAACAAAAGACAGTCACTTGCTTTTATCATGTTTTGTAATCATAGATACTTAGTGTCTGATTAATACTTAGTGTCTGCTCCTGATGCAGAGGAGTACCTATGTCTTCAAATATTTCTTGTATCTAAGAATTTTAAGCAGCAGCCAATCAGTATTTGGAATTATCATGATTTAGGAACATCTTCGAATGCAGGCCCTCAAATGTATTTATACTAACCTTGAGCTTTCCTCCTTCTGCTCCAATAGGGATAGTTATTCTGATGAGTGTCTCGTTGTGCTCCAGTAAGTAGTTCTTCTCCTCTGGGTTTACTATGACTTGATCATCAACTCCCATTAAAATGTTTTTAGACAGGAAGGTGGATTCTTGAACCACTAATGTGGGGATAACACTTGGCACAGTCCATGTTAGCGCAGTGTCAGTGAAACTGATGCCATCTGTTGAGTTAGATAGACAGTCCCAGAACTCCATGTAGTTACCAGTCAGTCTTCACTCTGCAATGGCTGTCTTTCACTGACTGCTTTCCACCAGGGTACCTTTACAACTTTCACTGATGAAACACCTTGTAGGATAGTAGCCAACCAACAGCTATCTTGTCACAGAAACCCTGGCGCTCAAAGTAGACTGGAAACTGAATCACCAGTTTCAGGTGACTAATTCATTTATTCAGAAGAATAGACAGTCAAGCTCCCAAATGCCTGCTCTGTTGTCCTTCTGGTCCCAGGAATTTTGCCTTGCTGGCAAAAGGAATGGGGCACAGAACCACTTGTTTGGACCTTCTGATGGCTTCAAGATCATGATAACTTAAAACCTACTGCCTCCTCATCAGTTGTTCACATTAATACTGTTCTGTGAGAGACAGAAGGTGCAGCCACCACTGTTCTGCAAAAAGCCAGGCTAGCTCTGCCTCTCCAGAGGAAAGGACTACATGAGTCACAAGGATGCAGTGCTGCATCTCCTGTGTGGAGTTTTTTGGCAGGGGAGGCTTCCTGGCCCTTCTGCAGCAGTTTTACTTGACTCCATTTCCCTGCATCTAACAGCGGGGCTTGAGAAATTGGACGCACTGTGCTGGGAACACAAGTAATATAGCATCACAGCAGGGAATGTGTTTGTCCAGGGCTAAAGCCGTGGACTCTTAGCTCATGTTGCTCTGAGGGCAGCTTGTAAACCTCTTCTCTTACAGAATAGGTCTCAGGGAAAGAGGAAGGCTGTTTTCTACTAGCTCATTAGGTGGTTATTTTTAGTGAATAAGGAAGAAAGCCTTACCAACAGGACAGGAGACAGTGGTGTCAATCAGCAAAAGCAGCCACCGCTGTCTGTACATGGAAGTGGAAGTGACCATGTTCATATTGACACCGCTAACCTGTTGGGATGCAAGCAGAAGAAAACTGATGTTCCAGAGTGGCAGTGGAAACAGCACAGCTTTGTGTTCCACTGAGGGCAAAAACTCACCATGCTGATGTCAGACTCGTTGCTGTGATAGGGTGCACGGAGGTACACTCGGGACAGCGTGTTATTGAAGCTGTAGCCCAGTTTTGCTGCATCGCTTACCGTTATTCTCTTTCTCCCTGATGGAGAAACAAACATCAGTTGCCATAGCTGGTATGCAACATTTTGAGTCTGCAAGAGAGAGATGAGCTGCATCAGATTGAAGTCTACCAAAGCCTCTTAAAGACTCTGAGATTGTAGCACCTACTTTCCTGTTAGAGGGTGGTGTAACTGGAATGACACTGGACACTCCTACTTCACCCCAGGCAAGAAATACCCTTAATTTATATGAAGATCAGGAATTCTATAGTTCTTTAAGGCATCTTTAGAGATAGTCTTTTAGAGGCCCTGGAAGGAAGTTAGACTGGTGGTCTTGAACAAATTCCCTTGGACAAAATGCCTGTGCTGTTAATAAAACTGTTGCTTTCATGTCTCTTGATTGCTGGGGCAGTCTGGAGGCTAAATGACAGACTGCCTTTTACAGCATGTATCCGTACTGTGTGAAAAATAGGAAGAGAGGGATGACTGTACTGGTCTAGAACAGAGGATCCTGAAATGATAACCATATGAGATGATAGTCAAAAGGGAAAATGGGCGTGTTGAGCAAGTAAGACATGAGAAAAATAGGACAAGTGTATATATTCCCCCCTAATACTTTCCAGCCTCAAATAAAACTCAGTGACTCCTGAGCTATCTGTAGCTTCTTTGTATTTTGCATGTCTTATTGAATTTTTCTCAGTCAACTTTTCCAGACTCTTCTTGAGATCAAGCAAGCTTTTAGCAGCCACAACATCTTTTGGCAAGGACTTTGACAGATTCACTACCCATTGTGTGAAGATCCACGTACCTTTGTTTGTCTTGAACTCAATTTCCACTAATGTAACAAGCATATGGCTCTGTTCTCCCACCTAAATGTCTTTTTGCAGTCTAGAGCTCTAAGAAAACTTGAGAGGTTTTCCAGTACTTGATGGCATCTTTACCATCTCCCTTTTTTTTGACAGAGATGGAGCTATGCCCCAGGAATGACTCATGAGATTAGTGAGCAGAGGCAGGCTAGGAACTGTGAGGAAATTTCCCACTTCATACCTCTGGCAACGCTGACATCCACGCTACGGTGTAGTCATTTGAAACTGCAGGGACGTCAGTCTTCACTGACACCTGGGAAGACAGAACAGATTCTTTGGGAACAGACCAATCTTCAGCATTATTACAGTCTTGGGGTGCAGAGAAAGGGCTTTCAGATTTCTCCTCCAGTGTCTGCTGAGATTTAGCAATTCACTGGAGGTAATGAAAGTGTTCCCAAAGAGGCTGTTGATGGTTGTAATTTCTGTGGCCTTAAAGCCATGGCATATATGGTGGTGCATGTACAGCAGAAGGAATATGTTGTTTTTAACTGGCTAAATCAAAATCCTTTTTTCTATTTGGTAAGAAATAGATCCCGCTCTGGATACTTTTGGTGGCATCTGGGTCTCTCCACTGGAAGTATAAGGAAGCAGGGTATTGGCTTCAACATGGTTCCCTCTTCCCATGCAGGCTGAACACCTGAAAATGCAGGATCCCCAAGGTACTTCAGGTAAATGCTATAGTGTAAATCTTGATAGCATGTGCTGCAGAGTGAGCTGAGTTCTGGACACTGAGGTGGGAGTCAGTGTTTGCCTCAGACATCTGTACCATGGTGTAAGTGTGTTGCAACACTCAGATGTGACTGCACAACCTCAGGTCCTAACAGGATAAACTCAGTTTTGTCTTGCCTATAGTAGGTGCGTACAAAATGCAATGAAGTCTCTTTGGTTCGGTGCCTTATTTCTACACTGGTGTGTAGATACTGGTAACAGGCTGGGCTGCCAGATGGTACCACCCAGTGGGAGGCATGATCTGTCTCACAGTGATGTCCTGTGGGTTGTGTGATGCAGCAGGGGCTCTGCAAACTCTAGGTTTTATTATTTCATATATATGAGTGACATTCTCACAGGTGCTTCAGCACTTCATAATGTAAAGGTGCTCTTGTGAGCTAAATGGGTTGACCTGGCTGGCTGCTGATTTGCTTGCAGTGGCCTGACTTACATCATCTGTACAGTTAACTGAATTTCACAGCATCCAAAATACCTATGACATGTAAATGTGTTACTAATAAACATCTACAGTTACACCCTCTGCTGAATATCAGCAGGTTGCTATTATGCCTGGTACATAGTGTAAAATCAACTCCTGATAGGAATTTGTGGAGTTTGTTTTGCCTGGCAGGGAGCTTGGATGTAGCTTTGCCTTTGGTGGGAAAGCTTTTACCTCCATGTAGTTTTCTTCACACATGATTTCTCTTGAAGCCCAGGAGGAATAGGAGCAGTACATAGGGTAGGTGTAGGTCACAGCTGCCCTCATGCTGAGAAATGAGGAGACCTTGATGTTCACAGTCAGTGAAAACAGCTCATCTGCCTGGGAAGAAAAACAGGCGATTCAGCAGATACCGTAGAAGGTCCCAGGAGCAGCTGCATGGCACCATCCAGCTCAGTGTCCTGTTTCTGAGAGTGTTTTGTAGTGAGGGAAACAGTTTGAAAGCTGCAGTGATAGCTCTTCCAATATACCACCCTGTATGAAGTGGTTTGTGCACAGGGGCTTTCTGAGCCAGAGACATTGCCTCAGTACTTAGAGCCTTTGCCTCAGATCACATCTCAGCACTATTCTTGCCACAGTATTAAGGAGCAGCTAGTCAGATTAACTGACCTACCTCACCATGTGGCTCATGTTCCTTTCATTCATGAGTGCTGTGTGCCTCCGCACGAGGGAAAGTACTGGAGCTTTTATTTTGGTGTAGGTAGCTCAGGTCTCTCTTAGACTCTTAAATTTTTAGAGTCTAGCTCAAAAGTGACTAGCTTCGATATGAACTCCTTTTGGTCCTTCAGCTCTCCAGAAGCCTCATATGAAGCCAAGATCTATGCTTCTATCTGACATGGATGTGCATTTTCATGCAGAAAAATGGAAAGCCTTTCCAGAGAAATTTCCAGTCTGGAAATCCTGGTCGTTGGACAGCACACTGTACACCCCCTGTTCTTGTTAGCATAACCTTTGCTCATAAAATTTTACCTTATTTTGTCTGAGGGGCTTCCAGGACCAGCCAGACTAAACACGGGTAAGCAATGAAGTTTCTACCCTGATATGTTCTGTTTCTAGGTTCACTTCATCTCAACTAACACATCGAAATTGGAAATCCAGGCTACACTTTTACACATATTTTAGCAAGGGGTGAATCACCTTCCAGAGAAGCATGTTTCTCTCCATTGACTATTGTGGAAGCATAAACAGCTAGTTTAGACTAGACATTATCTTTCAGATGGCTAAAGTTACGTGAGACAAATCTGGGTCTAATAGATGTGTGTGATCTACGTTCCTAGGCATGTGTTAACAGGCACATTACCACACAAATTAAGCCAGGAAATGATCGGCCAGAATCACACTGCAAATGTTGCTCTTTCAAGCAATGCCTACTTCTTTCCAGAGAGGCTTTCAAGAAACTCTCTGGCAAATCAGCAGCTACAAGGATATGCTTGAGAACTGGCAGCTAGTCAGCAGCATTAAGCTAAGTGTCATTTCATGGAGAGAGGAAATCCCATGTCAGTCACACTGAACAAACCTCATACTGGAGAGCTTT
Organism: Ara ararauna; assembly: GCA_028858755.1. Classification (NCBI taxonomy): domain Eukaryota; kingdom Metazoa; phylum Chordata; class Aves; order Psittaciformes; family Psittacidae; genus Ara; species Ara ararauna. Next base: position 24,552,688 of record CM054379.1, read on the forward strand.
TGCCTATTCATTTCTATACACCATCAATACTAAATCCTCCAGTTCACTATTTCATGAGTTCTCAAACCATGCCAGTAGAATGCCATATAATATCTCAATGTTGTCTTTTTGGAGAGGATGTACTGTCTGAGTTGTTTACAAGCCCATCTCTGGGTCTTACCTCGTTGGCCACGTGGCAGCCAAGCACCGATGCGCGGAAGATGGGGTTGCCCCACACGTCTTCTGACAGAACATAGCCACAGCGAGATGCTAGTTTCTCATCCAGCAGAAGGGGGCCAGCATAAGGATCTACAGAAAAAAGGAATGACACATGGGATGGAAAGCTCAGGGCTTTTAAAGCACAGGGCAGAGTAGTATCGAGGCCACCTCACAAAGCTCTCCTCTGAAAAGAGGTCCAGCTGGGTTTGGTGTTCTCCAGCAGCATGCGCAGCTGGTGAAGCTATGCTGTGTTAGAGTGCATGAGACAGTTCAGCCTGTCTCAAGCTCACACACATTATGTTCACTTTAATGCCCATTTCTTTGTGTCCAGAAGCTTGTGCTGCAGCCACCATGAAGTACTGTTACAGAGAGTTTTTCTGAGGCATCACATTCATTACTCCCTCCCTGTTCTTGCTCTCTAGAAATGAGTCATGGGCTATTGAGCCCATACATTTCTAAAATCCTCAAATTGTGATAATCTGCTGCTCATTCTTATCAAAGGATGCAGTCACGCACCTATTTTGGATGGGCATTTCTACAAATTGTTCAGGTTTGCTGCTCATCTCTGCTTGGCAAGGCGCTTCGTGCTCTTGAACCTAACTGGGGGAGCCACATAACAGGCATGATGGGGTCTGGCTGTGCTCAGCTCTTGATGCTAGTAGAGTTAATAGCATCATATTTTGTTAATTATCTGCCCTCTGATGAAGGAACTATTTTAGTCTTGGGTTAGACGCAAGAATCTGTACAAATAGAGTTTTAACTAGCTGTCATTGCAATTTCTAGATTTGTCTGTTATCTTTATATGTCGAACTGTACTAATAACTGCTGCTTCAATAGATGTAGTCTTGCAGCCAGGGTAGACTAAGGAGATAAGTGAGGAGGATTTTGGAAGAAGAGGGAATAGCTTTTATGAGACCAACTGATAGAGCTGGAAGAAAGAAACAACCTTATTGTGCCTGAAGACAGGTCTGTTTTTTTCCAGCAATATCAGTTGCTCTCTTAAATGCACACACTTCTCACTTCCCCCCACACCCTTGCTGTACTTCACTTTTTCAGTTCTGCCTCCAAATCAATTGAAAAAACCCAAAACCCAGGAAAAAAGTGGACTGATCTCAACAGAAAGAAATCTGGTTTGGGGTGAAATCACATACTTTTTTCAATCTGATGTGAACATTTTCTGGTTTTCATTTGGTTAAGTAGATTTTTCTTTCCCTCAGCAAAACGGAAACCCTTTGTTCAATCTGAACAAAGGGTATGTAACTGCCATTGTGGTGTTAAATACAAAGGAAATTAAAAGAAAAGAATCTTTTATTTGCTTAATCACTCAGCACTCACTGAGATTGTGTTTTCTGGGTATTACCCAGCTTACACTGGTGGTGTTATTTGTGCTGTCCAGGGCACATCCAAGCTGCAATATCACCTTTGTTTTCTTTGCTAGACATGTGTAAGGGCTCAGCAGAGATAAAAATGGAAGCCAAATGACAGCCCTTCCTCCTCAGACCATATTTTCTCCTTTCCCCAGCGTGTTAGTTGTAAGAGGCAAAGGGGACTGTGGCTGTAGATGCAGGCTTTACTCATCTATAGGGATATTGACCAAATTGAGTGCAAGACGCCAGATCTAGGTAGCAAGGATGTCTTCAAGTTCTTTGGGGTGGGTTACCAATTATTGTGTAGATGGCAGCAGCATCTGGATCACAGACTTTCAGATCACTTAGGTGATTTCCCAGCCTTCATGGTCCTCAGGGCAGCCACTTGTGACTCACCATTAATTTCCAGCTGGAAGAACTTTCCCTGGAGCAAGAGTTTATTCAGTTTCATCCAAAAAATCCTGGAGTGGCAACTGCTCTCTACAAAACCTGGTGGGAACACAAACAGAGCAGATCAGCCAGTGGGACCAGAGGGCAGAGAAGAAGCACATCTTGTTACAAGCAAAATAACCAAGTTTTCATCCTTACTTCTCTCCACTATACTTTTGTCATATTTTCACCAACCTGGGGGAGCCATCTGCCTCCCTTGTCCCAGCCAGAACAGTAAGAAAAGCAGCCAGATCCTGCAGTTTAAGTACATGAACAAATGATGGGGTGAATGGAGAAAAAATTAACAGGATGGAAAATGAATGAGGCAGCACCCAAAGTCCCATTACCTGCACGTAGAGTAACCCACAGCCTCCATCTGTCCCCAGAGACCTGTGCATGGGCAGCAAAGTCTTCCTCCCCCTGAGGTAAAGCTGACCCACCTGTGTAGAGGGAACCTTGTCAGACCCGGGAGGAAAGGTGACCTTTTACGAGAGAGATTGTGCTCCCTTCCCCAAACGTTGTGTGTGAATCAGGAGAGGTCAGTAGCTTCTGTCGTGGAGGGCTGAATCCTGCAGTGCCCTCCAACGTTATCTGAGCCCTGGCAGTGGGAGGCAGCCTCTGTCTCGCTGGGAGGGCAGAGCACCCTTCTGGCAGGTTTTTACAAGGTCAAATGCTTCTGCTAAGCCTAATTTTAATGAATGCAGCACAGGGTGCTCCGTGCTTTCCGTCAACCCCTGGGAAGAAACCTTATTCCTTACAAGCCAGTTGGGTAGCTTTGGCTTCGGGTCTTAAGAGCACATGAAACATTCCCCCTGAGGTACTTTAGTTGGGTCTACACAGGAAATGCATTTTTGTTTCTGTGAAATGTCCCAGTGACCCAGCCATGCCAGAGATAACAGCAGTTCTTTGGCAGCTGCATGTTTTGCTTTTGCAGATCCAGTTAGGTTGCCCTTTGGTTTGTTTGATTATTGGAGAGTGTTTTGGGGAAAACATCTTGTTTTTAGAAGTGCTCCGATATCTCTGGATCAGTCAGACCATGTGCTGGTCGGTAAATGGCCAAACACATTGCCTGGGAAGAGAGAGTCATTGCACCCGAGAGGAGCTGGGGGACTGCCAGTGCCCAGAGAAGCAGAAAGGCTGAGAGGTTTGGTGAGCTAAAAATACATCTTGTGTAGTATGGATGAGCTGAGTTACAGTGAGGTGAGAAGTACAGGACATTTAGGTTGATGTTCTCACCATTGAAACCCAGGGCTTATTCTCCTTTTTGTCCCCATTTTGCCACATTACCGAACCATTCTTAACTTACTTTGGTTCACATGCATTAGCAGAGCGGTGCTGTAAAAATGAGGTTGTTTTTACAGTATACTTCATGCTGCTTTGGGATAGAAGAAACCACTGGGCACGTCCACTCCCAGGACACAGTGCGATCAGTGTAATCTCCTCCCCTGTCCCTCTCTGTCACAGAACCTCTGCAGAAACAGCAGAACCCACACCGCTGTCCTGCCAGATGCGCTCACTGTGTACAAGTGGCGTGCATGTGTGAGTGCTCTGGTGTGGAGCCCCAGGGCTTTAGCAATCTCCTAATTAATGCCCTTTGGCCACAAGACCCTTTTCATTCAGCGGGAGCTGAAGTCCAACTTCTGCAGCAAGCTTCTCATGAGCCCATGCAGGACTCGCTGCATGATCCTGGCCTGTGTTAACTCTGTGTCCCCGGACTCGAAGTGACTCTTCATTGAATCCAGCTGGGGCTGGAATTCGGCTGGAAATGGCAATACTCAGATACCACAGTGATGAGTGTGGTGTAACAACAAGATTTTGGATTTTGAGTGAAAACTTCAGTATATTTGGATAGAAAATGGTTCCAATTTTGATAAGCCACTTCCAAGAGCCATGTAGCATCTCTCTGAGATACTGAGGGTCAAGGTCTGAGAGAGCCATGTTTGAGAGAGCGTGACTGCAATTTATTAATGAACAGCCAACCACCAGGACAGGTACATGACTGCAATTAGCTGCATTCTTTGGACAAGCAGGGAGGAATGAATTTACCTATTTTTGGACAACTCAGTGCATCGCTCTTACTCTGTTTCTGGCATTAATTGTGGTTCTAAATGTGTCAGAAATTACTTTGGATGTGACATAGCAATTGTGGTCAGTGTGCAATAGCCAGCTCTTAGCCTCACTGTCAGCCGAGCAAAGCAAAGCAGGTCCAGGTCAAATGCTTTTGGCTTTCAAGGGTACTTAAGTGCTGTGGAAAGCACTGTTAGCATTGGGCGGTTGGAAGCATCGGCTGCTTGTGGTCCCTAAAGTCCCTCTGGTACTCATTATAAAGGTAGGGAGGATAAGCTTGTGCATTCCAGGTTATTACATTTGTCTACATGGTTTTCCTTGCTGTTTTGGCTGCATAAGAGAGCCCATCTTAATGTTCTTGTAGGGTGATAAACAGCTGCTGTGTTTTGATGCTGAGGTGATGCATTCTGTGATGGATAAGATGATTCATGGCTTGGGTCCTTTTGGGCTGAAAGGTACCGTATGACTGTAATGCTTTGGTTTCTCTTTTTTCCTGCATGGTTCTGCAACTGGATTTTGTATTATGTATTTTGTATGGTGTGATTGCAAGTTTTAAACTGGCCACTTGGAGCAGCCAAGTGAGGCTTGCTTTAAGTGGTGGAAAAAGGCTCCAGCCCTTTGAGTCATGGTGTTTGTCTTTCTGTTGTTCTATGGCACTGAAATCCCCAGGTTGCCTGAATGCTACAGAAAAAAGACGCTGTCGTTTTTCTGTCCCAAGTCTTTTAATTATGACTTTTTTTTTTCCAGCTGGTTCAAATGCAAGGAAGTATTTTTTCTTGTTTTTCACTAGGTCCCCTGTGATGATCTTAAGTAAGTTTGATACTTAGTCTGAGTGTGGAATAAAGTAAAATAGTACCCATTATTGGGCAAAACCAAAACTAGTGAACAATGGGAAAGGAAATGGGGTGAAGGCTGTTTTTAATGTACTGAAAGCAGAATCTTTGCTTAGGCAGAGTTGGTAGAAGCCAAGATAAGGGATCCCTTCCCTCCTTGCTCTCTTGCAGCTGCAGGATTGGCAAATCTGAAATACAGATAGAAATACTGGTATGTCAATATTGCTAAACCTGAAGTAGCTGCCCAAGAAGGTGACCTAAGATGTAACACCCAACTGGAGAGAACCACTAGGGAAACTTCAAAAATGAGATGCTAGAGGAGATGCTTCTCCATGGGAAGTGCTATGCCTTGGAGTAAGCTGAGAATGAGACATCCAGGTTATGGGTCCAGTGTGTGAGAAATGGGAATGATGCTGATCTTCGTCTCTGAGAAACATTTTCTCAGGGTGTTTGTCTGTGAGAAACAGAGAGGTACAAGATGTACCTCCACCTGCAGGGTAGCACTCCCGTTCTGGAAGGGGCTTGATCACCTTGGCATGAGCATGTACCTGAGCTCTGCTGTCACCTGCATGTACCTGAATGTACCCCCTTGTAGGTACATTCAAGGGGCTTATAAATACCCAGAGAAAAGTGGCATATAAGGATAGTTCTGGTTTAATTTAATACCATGCTACAAGATAACCTCACTGATGCAACTAAAATGCTCAGTCTTTTTTTATATGATTCAGAGGGCTGAAGCCTCACTTGTGTGCAGGTGGTCCAGAGGAAAATATGCCCTGTAAGGAACAACTATAGAATTATAAGCTGAAAGAAGCAATTTGTTCCTATCCCCATGAGCTAATAGTTGGTTTATGCCCTGGACTGTGAGGGTTTACATTCCTCATCTGTTATTCTAAAACTATTACTATTCTTCTTATTATTATTGTTATTATTTTTATATGTATAATGTGTGTTTAGAAAATGTCTCTGTGTTCATGCCATTTTTATCTTTAAAATACTCCACACTGAAATTCATATGAATTCCAAAAAGCAACACTTGCTATCATTGCATGCCACTAAATCATTAAAGTGGTGGAAAAAAGCACAAATAAGCAGACCTGTATAATGATGGGCTTTTAGTGTTTTTTAACATGCTATTGGTGTTAATTTTTGTGTGCCTGTTATGTTTGTGTTCACTGTAACTGAACAATAGGACTTTGTTTTTGTTCTTTGTGTAAATTAAAAACATCTGTTCTCTTCATACGAAAAGTTGTTTTTTAAAAGAAGCTGGTCTGATCTAACTAAATACCAATGCTGTGTCCACAATGAGTTACTATTAATATTTGGGAAAGGCAACCATCCAAAGCAAGTGTAATGTCAAATCACTGGCAGGAGTGCATATTTATTGCTCGAAGTGACAGATAAAAATGCAGAGGTTACAAAAACAAAATTCTTGTGGATGACTAATGATGCATATATATGCCCCCAATGCCCCATCACCACATTTACAATTGGCAGGGTGTTCTCCACTGCCTCCTGCTCCTCAGGATTAATCGATAAGAGACTGGTAGCTTGGCACCCTCCCTGGAGGAGCAATGCTGCTCCCACCTTCCCTACAGCAGACCCTGCATGGAGTGACCTTCAGGGCATGCTGGAATCTGATCCATCTATTTAATTTGTCTGACTTTTCCCCCACCTCACTCTGGTATTTGACTGCATGGGTTGATTTCCCACCAAATGCATGTGTCTTTTCATTCCATGCAGGTGGAGGAGATGGAGCATCCACTGCATGTTTCTGTAGTGCCAGTGACGCTGGCACGATGGTGGTCTTCAGAGTTGTCTGCAAAGTTCTGATATGAAGGAGTTGGCAGCCCAAGACAGGAATCTGTCATCTTTCTTGAGAAGAGCAGCCCTGCTTTCAGCATCAGTCTTGCTAAAGTAGTTAGATGTTATTTCAGAGAAAAAAAACACACTATTTGTCATTGGGCACGGGTGGCAGAACTGAGGTCTGAGAGGTTCAGTACTCTCCCTGCCTGGGTGCCTATATGGCTTTATCACTTATGTACTTGAGGACCTCAGAGATGATGATATTGTCCTCACGGGCAGATGACTTGTGAAGGAAGTACATCTAATTAACATTTCTTGATGAAAGGCCTGATTCAAGAAAGCATCTCTATTGTGTGCAGCACTTTGCTTAAATCTCATGTATTTCATTAAGATTTAAACCCAAGTAAACCCTTTCCAGACCCTGGGCATGCCTTTGCTTCTCCCCTTCCTGCTGCCTCTGGTGTCCTGTGCCAAATGTGACAAGAACCGAGGACTTTGTGTGTTAAAGAATCAGGTATTTTGTTGATAGGCTTATTGCAGTCAGGGCCACAACAGCTACCAACCTATTACCAGCATAACTTCTCGCTGTTAAGATGCCTCATCCCAGTGTGTTCTTCCTATCTTCTGTTATCTTGCATAGGAGCCCTGGGCTTCTTCCTTTCCTGTGGCCTTTTCCTTGACTACCCTTAACATCCATGTTATTCATCTCTATTCTTCCCACATCATCTCCACTCTCCCTGTTCTTTGTACTGTAGTGTCGGTACTGTGGGTACCTGCTCCCCACAGGTACCTGCAGCAGTGCTGGCTGCAGCCCAGGTGGTGGGCAGCTGCTTGCCATGGAGGTTGGCTACCATCAGCTGGTTGGGGGTATTTTGCCTTCTTCTCAGACACCAATGGCCGCCTCCAAGATCCAGCTGAGTGCAGAACTTGCTGAGTCACGTTTTCACCACAAAACCACTCATGTGCTTCCTGAGAGTCACACAGTTATAGGCATGGCTTGGCCGGAGAGGAGCAGACAGCTTTCACCCTGAAGCGCATCCAGGAATGCTGGCAAGAAGATACACTTAATTTCCTATCTCGGGTTACCGCAGCACGGGTTAGGACTACAAAAGCTTGAAATCCCTGGCAAGCTAACGCTGTACATCTGTCTAAGATGACGGCCAGTGAGGACAACCGTGGGCTTCGGCCCACGACCAGTCTGAAGCACTTTGTTCCTTGCTGAGCAGCTGTCATTAACAGTGATCTGTGAGGTTTCTTCCTGATTTCACTCAGTGGTTTGCATGGCTGCTCTCTTCTCTGGTGAAATCTCCACGCTTGCCTGTTTGGCTGCAGAGGTGATCTATTACTCGGCCTAACCGGCTGATTGTTCTTGTTGTTTTGCAGTTGGGGGGCTGCTTGCTGTTTCTATCAGCCTGATGAGCTGCAGCCCCCCGCATCCCCTCGTGGGTTAAAATCTGTAAAAAGGGAACAGCACTTGGTCCCTGGGATGATTATGAGGGAGTCGCAGTGAGTGTTCTCAGGGAGGCTCAAGAGGAGCTATAACTCCAGGATTGGTCTCTCTGTGAGTAGAGGTCTGTCTGGGTAGATCTGTCAAGTCACTGCCACATATTACTGGTATGTATGTGCCCTTTCTATGGGCAGATACAGGTGAATTAAATTAGTGCTGCACTGGAGAAACTGGGACTTTGTCTGTGTTTTGTGGGATCCGTCAGACTTCCCTTCTTCTCAGTAGGACCCAGCCCTTGTGGTCCACAGCGAGGGGGAGAACAAGGTGCAGTGTCCTCTTTTATTCCCTTGAGAGTTTGATTGCTGTCAGAAACGATTATCCCCAATTATCCAGGTTGATCTTATGCATGATGCTGCTGTCACCTGCAGCCATGACATTTTTGTTGTAGGGGTAGTACAACTGCTGCCATGGCTGGCCATATTTCAAAGAGTAGTGTTAAGAGCAATAGTTATTGGCAGCTTTGAGGGTTGTTTGCCCGTTTGCTCTCCTGGTGGCACAGCCATGGTGCAGCTGGGACCCTTGCACAGCATGGCTGTGCAGGCATCAGACTCTCTGCAGGTGCTGCTCTCCAACCCCTTCCCAAATGCCTTTCCACCTCCCTGGGCACTTCAGACAGCACTGCAGGTCTTTGCCTTTCACCCGTGCTTTCCTGTCCCTAGTGCTCTTGCGCTGTGGGTGCTTTTTTTGCCTGTTCCCATTAGGTGTCTCCCTTTTCCTCCTTATGAGCTGGCTGGAGCTGTGCATATTCTGGCAGTGGTCACCCATCACGCGCTGGCCTGAGCTGGGGAAATCAATAGGTCACTGCGGCTTGGCATCCCCCTTTCCCTCTGGGGCTGAACTTCTGGCTCAGACCATGTTGCTGTATAATATTCTAGGATCTTTGCACAGGCAATTTCCTTGGTGGGACGAGGAAGTGGGACCCTGCCACCATCCCCACTGTGCAGGGCTGTGTCCCCTGCTTTTCCCACCTCCCACGCCATTGCACTCAGCTCCTCAGGCTCTTTGCAGCCTGAGGCAGAAGGCATCCCTGCTCGAGGAGGCAGATGTATTTGCAGACAGTGGAAAACCACTGAGTATCCATACAACTTACTTTGCAGCTCCATCAAACCCACCTGGATGGAGTTTCAGGCTGAGCCCAGATTTCCTGGTGGCAGGAAGGCAAGCCTATAACGTATAAGAAGGGCTTAGAGAAGGACGGTTGCCTTGTAGCAGGTACTATATGCCATCCCTGTCTGGAGCCTAGGATGTTGCCCTGTGTTACAGATGTATGAAGAAAACATGCAAAGATGGCCACCTGATAGTACAAACATTTGTACCCCATCCCTGAATTCCAGTGTGGAATGATGGCAATGATACTCCTAAGCCTTATTGTGGAGAGGAAAAGGTCCTTTTGGCAGTGGGATTTCTGGGAGGATTTGCCTCTCTTTCTGCAGCTGATTTCACATCCTATCTCTGCTATAATCAGTCTGGCCCTGTGTAGCCTCTGTGACATCACATGGAGCTATCTAAAATTATTCAGGTTTTGTGTACCTTGACACTAGACACAAGTTTCTGCTGATCCGATATTATTTGTTGAACAAAATACAACAGGTTGTGAAGGCAATTCACAGAGGTCATCCAGTTGCTGCCATGGCTTGCTTCTCACCTGCAGATCACTTTGCATGGGGATTTTTGTGGCACTAAGAGTTTTATAGCTGACTGCATTATTTTATTCTTATTTCACATGCAACGCTGATGTGACAACACTGGCACTCCTGACAAGGTTATCTTGTCACCAGTTTGTAGAGGAGAGGACTTAAGCTTGAGACTAAGACACTGTCCTAAGATTTGAGTGCTGGAGGGAAACCTCTTCACTGAAGTATTTTGAAAATTTTGTTTTGATTTTTATTTATTTATGAATTCTGGGCACGGGCTCCTGTTGTTGGCAGTGCTGTTGGTTCAGCTGTCACACAGGCAGAGCTTTGCCCCCGATGCAGCTGCATCTATAGTCTTTGGGATAGGTTGACTTATTTAAACAACATGTAGCATCTGGTCTCTGTGGCTTGGGTGACTTACTGGAGGTCACACAGCAGAGGCTGGGAAACAGCCCAGCCCCCCTGCCTCTGATCTCTGTGCTCAAAGTTTTGTAACTGCTTCCTTCACCGTAGAGCAATGTTAATGTCCCCAGGCAAAAGAAGCCACACAGCTGTAGCCAAGCCTGGGAGATGTGGGATACGAGGTGCCTGAAAAGCTAGCTGGAGTGCTGGGCTTGGAGGTGAGTGGTTAATGAGCTGAAGCCTGGCTGGTGGTCAGGGCTCAGTGATGTTCCTCAGCTGCCAGCAGTGGCACCTTCACCAGGGTCCCAGGCAATGGGATGGCAGGCACCTCAGTGGATGATGCCTAGCTGAGGGGTGCATTGAGTGTGCTGGAGATTTGACTGCTATTCAGAGAGACATGACAAGCTGAAGAAATGGCCTTATGGGGCCTCAGCGTGAGGAACAGGGCGGAGGGGATATCTCACTTCACTATTGTATGCACCTGCCAAAAATAGGGTGGCTGGACTGTACTCAGATGTTCATAGGAAAAGGACAGGAGTCAATAGTCACAATCTGCAGCAAGGGAAATCCTGACTGAATATAAGGGAAAAAAAAGTCACAGTCAGTGTTTAACCACTGGCATAGTTGCCCAGAGACGCTGTGCAATCTCCATCCCTAAAGGTTTTCAAAACATGACTGAACAAAGCCTGGATAACCCTGATCTAACTCTGAGCACAAGTTTTGACCTGATGACTTCCAGGGGTCTCTTCCAACCTAATTAATTCCATGCATCTACAATAGCTGGACACTTTTGGTATAATTCCTGCTGTATTCTCCAGTGAATTGAACTGAATCCTTTGTCAGTATTGTTTTCACAGGCACACCTTTCATAACCATCACATACATCACAAAAGAGGAAAAAAAAATATCCAACACTGAGAGGAAAAACTGAAACAAAATAATGTGCAAGAGCTACACAAAAACTCCAGTGTCTCAAAGCTGCTGGTTGCTGCTAGTGTTGGCATGGGAGGGAGCATAAAGTGGATTAAGTGCAAGGACAAACAATCTGAGGCATTCTGCTAGCCGAGTCTCCTGTCATCCTCCAGCTTCCCAACATGATGGTGATCCAAGCACGGTCTTGGATGAGGCTCCAAGCGCTGAATCACTTTGACTCCCCTCTTTCCCCTGTAATGATCACACATAGAAAACAGACATGACTGAGAGACTTGGGCCAGTTTATAAAAGGAAAGTAACTTTTCAACAGAACTCCCTATGAAAAAGGACTGCTTGGTTTTGTCACTTAACAAACACCCTGATGGCCTGATGAGAAACATTACTTGTCAAGCTGAGTTTCCTTCCTCAGGCTTGAGGAAGGTGAGTTTAGGAAACTGTAGTTGCTGCAAAAAGGTCATGGTAGCCTTGAGATGGAATCTGTCCCTTGATGGCCTTCCTCCCACATGGCCCCTGGTCATGTTTCAGTACCAAGATGTTGCACAAAGTTGACAAACATATCTTCCCTATCGCCAGAAAGATGTATCGACAAGGTAATTTGGCAAGGTAATTTGACAAGGTAAAATGACATGAAGCCTTTTATATTTGAAGAATATTAAGGCTGCAAAGTGAAACTCTCACAATGTTGTATTATTAACTCTATTGTCTCATTAGTGTGAAAAATGGAATGCCTAATTGGCATTGGCTCCTGTGTGCATGGGAAATGAACCCTGGGCTAGGTCAATCTGGCAACAGACCAAGTGGTCAGTGAATGAATGGGTGCTTGGATGAAGGATTTCTGGGCACCTCTGTGTCGGTATTCTAAACTGTGCCAGAGTACAGGCACAGGTCATTGCACACTTCTAGCACAGGCAAATTCATGTACTTTACATTTCCAGGTGCAGTCTGAAAGTTAGCAGAGGCAGGAGAACTGCAGTGAGAGCTAAGTGTTTAATGTATGGATGCAACCAGAGAAAGCTTAAGTTTATTAGTATAAGTGCATTTCTGTGTTTGGCTCCCAGCCCTACTTGTCCCTGTGCCTTAGATCTCATCCTCAGCCTTGATCATGTCTTCTTTGACCTCTGCCTTCTCACCAGCTTTTTTCAGCCCTGCCTGTTCCCATTCTGCTATGTTTCCCTGCCCAACGCATTCTGCATTGAAATTGCTTTCCTTCCGATCCCTGGTTTTGCCTCATCTTGTCTCTTGGATGTACTTTGGATCATCTTCTTGACTTACAGGCTTTCCCTGTATTCTTCATGATCTTGCTTCACCTTTTAACACAGCCATTACTCCTGTGGTGTCTGACCTCATTTTGCCTTAATTTCTACCACTGATTCCAGACTGACCAAACTAGTAGGCAGGTCTATGCTGTTGCAGTAAAGCTGTTTTCCTCAGGCTGCAAATCAGAGGAGCACTTCAGTATGTCCTTAAGTCCATCCCCCTCGGTGTGCTTAAGCATGCTCTCCTGTTGCCCCGAGCAAGGAGGATGCCTGCTGCTGAGCGAGGCAGGATTGCATAGTGAGTTGATTTAGGCTCCCGAGCAATGTGGAACAGTTCAGAGCCTGGGCAGGACTGATGTTAAATCGCAGATGAAAACAGCAATCTGTCACCAGTGTTTTTCATGTTGTTGTGCCCCAGACAGTTGTGTTGCTGAATGGCCAAAAGTGACATATATGAAGAAAAGGGACCAATTAATAGAGGTCAAGGGGAACATTTAGCATACTGTATTCTAAGCAGTAAAACACAGGAAAAAAGAAAGGGGCAGGCTTTACTAGGATGAGCCTAGGCTATGCCTAGGGATAACCCTCCTTAGAAACTGGTAATGTACAACAACCTGGGGAAAATGGATTTGGAACCAGATATGCCTAAAGCTTCAATTGACACTGGCTCAGTCAAGGTTGCCCTTACTTGCGCTGAATATCATACTGAATCCAAGATCTGCAACAGAACTCTTTCTGTGCTGGCCAGATTTTGAGACCTTGATAATCACTGTTTTCTCCTTTGCCCCTCTAGAGTTGAGAATTTGTTGTTTGAGATTGCTTTTCTTTGCCCTTGCAAGGTTTGCCCTCATCCTCCAACATAAAGCAAAATATCAAGGCAAATCAATTCAAAGAATATTTTGAGAATATTCTTTCTATTGGAGTGAGCCCACATGAAGCTGCAGCAGCTCAGTTCCCTTGGCAAGGGAGAAATCACTATAATTACTGGCCATGTCCCCCTCCGTCTCTGGGATTTGGGCGGCTTCAGGCAATGACAGGTAATTAGCAGCTCCATGGTTAGGAGAAACAGTTTCAAGCAGTTGTTACAATCGTTTCTCACTCATTTTACCTAGAGGAACTGAACTGCTACTTGCTGCCTGCCTTGCTCCCTTCAAAGCCCTTGGCCTTTGTTTGGGCATAACCCAATCATAGAATCAACTAGATTGGAAAAGACCTTTAAGATCATCAAGTCCATCATCATTCTGAAGTTCTGCTTATTACACACATGCCAAGTAATCCTACTTCAACAAGCCAAGCCCGTTGACTCCAGAAGGACCGCTCATGTGCTTCAACTTAAGTGTGCTTACATGCAGTGCTTGACCGGGCTTTACCTTGGGTTACCACCACAGAGACTGAGGGGAAGTCTGTTCAGAGGGTAAAAAAATAACGAAGCATATGTCTAGCAGGATTTCATTCCAAGCTTAAATTATATAAACACTCTTATAATAAGCATCTTTGGCAAAATCCATGACGCAGCTGTGCCACTTCTCTTGCAGTACCTCTATTCCTGGATCCATCCTGCCGAGATTCAGGAAATTTTTTGAAGTGCCTAAGTGAGCACCTCCTCAGGTCACACTCCTACAGCATTCAATAGAGGTCAGCTTCTCCAGACTTCACACTGATCTTAGCTCAACTCTGCTCTGGAAGTGGAACAAAGCCTGTCTTTCTTCTGGGACCGTAGTGGGTATTTATGGTGCCTGGGCTCCGAAACTGGCCTTGGTAAAGTCCCTAAAGCTGGAAGCAGAGAGGGATACCCTCAGGTATTGATTTCAAAGAACCACCTATAAGGTTATTACTAAAGCCCTTGCATTCAAAGCTACCCCTGACCTTGTGCTGGTTGTTCAAAGTTACTGACCTGGTCTTGCTCCTGCTGCATCTCCTTGCATGGGTCCTGAACCAGAGCCATGGGCTCAAGCAGGGCTGTGGGTGACTGCAGCCGTCTGTCCTCTGTGCCCAGAGCTGTGAGATCAGAGTCTGAGCATCCACATTCTCCACGCGGATGGTTTTGCACTACATGTACGAACCAGATTATTTTCAGTGAAGAATCACGTATCACGCAACAAGTTAAAAAGGCAAAACTCTTGCCCTTCAGGAATTAGTTTCTAGTTATGGAAAATAACAGATAACATGTATCCACAACAAAAAAGGTAGAAAATAATCTCAAGAATTAAATCAGATTAATGCAAAATACTGCATGAACTATAACTCAGGATATTCACTGCGTTCATCAAAATCTGTCTCACGAAGCATTTTAAAAGATTAACATTTTCTAAAGTAATCTTTTTCCAGCTATTCTGTATTAATAACTATTTACATAATAAGTTATTGTAAAAGATATATACATAACATACTTCTTTGAAGATATGCGCTGGATAACTTGGAATAAATCCTGCCTCATTTAATACAGATTTTCTGAGACATGTAGAAAAATGAGAGTTCTGAAAAACCTGGAAAGAATTCAAATCTGATGAAAAACAAAAATATTATATATGATTAAATTTTCCAACCAGCTTTAATAAATACACCAATATTCAAAACAGAGCAAAACAGAATAGTGAAGTATGTCAACATTTTTCAAGGCTTTTAATAATTTTTAAGAACATGAATACTGCAACTTTATATCCAATTATCATTGTTTCTTTTTCTTCTATAAATGGCTGTAGAATAATTGAAAAGGTAAACCAGTACTAGAACACCTAAATCTTCTTAACTACAAACAACATGAAACGTCTATCATTATAATGATCAAGCGATTTAAAAACTAAACTAAACACATCAAGAAAAATACTTTATAGCAGGGAAGAGAAAAGCTAAAAATAACATTTTTATACAAGATTGAGGTTCGTTAATAAGATCAATAATACTTTTGCCTTTTAAGTCCATATCAGATGTAAAGTGTTCTAAAATCCCCATCTTTTTTAAATCCTGGTTTGGGTTTTTTTTTGGCATTTTAACATTAGAACATACTTTCTGCATGTAGAATTCAGCCCTTCATTCGGTGAATGTGAGTTTTTCAGACGCAGTACCTGAGGTTCTGCCAATATTTCATTATCTATTTCAGAGCACTCTTTCTAGACTGTCACTCATACTTTTTAAATTTAAACAGAGTCGAAATAGGGAAATTAAAGCAAAACAGAAAAGAAACTGAAACATGAGTCTGTTCAGCTGCAGCACAGCCTGTCTGTTAAAGGAGATCTGAACACTAATCTCATTGTTGGTTTACATCAGATTCCTTTAACTTTTGTCTGAGTCATTACTGAAGCTGTTCAAATCAGTTTGTAAATGTAGATTGAAGGAGCAATTTATACCATTGTCTTGACAGGCAGCTCAATCAGGATAATTCGTTGAAAATATCTATTTAAAACTCATCATAGAGGCAGAGTATTTAATGTTTTCCTTTTTCAAATGAGTAAGGATGATTTACTAAGGAAATAGGGAATTGAAGCACTTTTTTAAAATTTTATTTTCTAGAAAACGGATGTACTTAAGGGCTTGCTAGCTTCCTTTGCATTGATGTGATAATGCATGATGCTTTCCAAGCCATGAATAAACCTTTTTAAGGAACCTATAAAAACTACTTGCAAATTGTGAAGTTCAAATGTTTAATAAATAAATGTTTACCAAGTTATAGTAAGAGAAACAGTGTCCAGACTAATAGAGATTTATTATGACTTTAAAACACAGGTCCCAGTTCAGCAAATCAATTTAACGTGTATTTAGTAGATGAGCAATTCCCTTAAATTAAATGTATAATGAACTCTGCCACTGCCATAAAGTTCAGACATCTAAACCAGGAATCTTTCCAGCGATTAGTAAGTAAGTAAGGCGCTCGCTTTTAGAGACCTGCTTTCCCACATGCTCCAAATTTAGGTCCTGGATAGGGTCACAGGTTTTCTGAGCTGGCTCTTACCAATTAACTTCAGGGATAGATTTTTCCTGATGATTTTACAGCTCAGGAGGCCTTATTTACAATTCTGTCAGGTGGATCGTCTCATCACATTGCAACATCAAAAAAGGCTAGATCCTGTGAGAAACTTCGTGCATACTGGACCTCTTGCAGGTATGCAGCTTTTGCAGGCTTTGAAGGCTGCTCTCTAGTCAAAATGTGAAGTGAGGTGCTGGAAGGATTTCCCTGAAAGATGCTAATGAAGAGCAGAAGGCTCCTAGAATGGATTTCTGTATATTGGTATGAAAGGAAAACCCAGATTTTTTGGAGTTAGGAGAACATAATTCCTCTTTATAGAAGGTGCCTAGATGTTTTTGAGGCAAGAGTCCTATGGCGGAGTTAATGTGTTGTTATTCCGCTAACAAAACTAAGGCACAGAAAACTTTTTTCCTAGTACCACAGAGGCAGCCAGTGGTAGAAAGACTCTTGATCTCTGGTTCTATAATGGGACATGTTCTCATTGCTTTTTCTTTTCTTGTGGAGTTATTGACATATTTCTATCTTGTAATAAATAGATACTTATGATATTTTAAAATATGCTAGGGAAGAAAATGGGAGCAGAGTGTGTTACTTAATTAGATATAAGGAAGAAATTCTTTACTGTGAGAGTGGTGAGGCACTGGAACAGGTTGTCCAAAGTTGTGAATGCTCAAATGTTTAAGGCCAGGTTAGCTGAGGCTTTGAGAAACCTGGTCTAGTGGAAGGTGTTATTGCCCATGGCAGGGGAATTAGAACTAGATGATCATTAAGGTCTTTTCCAGCCCAAACCATTCTATGATGGTTCTTAGCCATTTCAGTAGAAACATCTTAGTCTTTTTGCTTTGCATGTAAAAACAGTGGAAAAGTTAATGGAAAAAGTGAAGGCACAACAAAACCAAGAAAGTTTTTAGTATTTATGAAAGCAGACTTTTCCATAAGTGCATAGACAACTGGACAGATGGAAGAAGCAGAGGATTTAGTGAGCAAGGGGCTCTGCTCCTGCCTAGTGAGATACTTGGCTCTGTGAGGTTTGCCCTGGGAGTACCCAAAATGCCTTTACTCTGGAAGCTTAACATGCTTTTAGAGGAAGTTTTAAGCAGATGGGGGCTGTTTAAACCTTTTCAATTTAAAGGGCTGCTATTCAGCACAGAATGAAAATGATGAGTTTTCCAAACAGTGAGATGCAATGACAGAAATTGCACAGCAGCACTGGAGAATTAATACAGGCATTTCAGGCTGATAAGCATCGGGGTACAAACTGAGTATGAAGATAATTTATATTTGTTTTTTCTTGGCTATTATGAACTTTGATGATTTTCATCCTAATTTAATAGCACAATAAATCATTTTTATGAATGTCATGCTCTTTAATTTCTTCCTTGTTAAAATGTGAGCTAATTGTCTTTGGTCTTGGAATAAAACTTCAGGGAAAATAAAATACTGTTCTGAATAACCCGAGCCTCTTAAGTCCAACAAAGTTGCAGCAAAATGCAGATATCAGAACAGCCTGCTGTTGTGTTCCTTGCTGGAAATGATAAAACCGAAATGCACTGCAGTGTGTTAGTTATTGCTGTTGGTAAAGGGCTGTGGCTGAAGAAATTCTAATGCTAAGACTTAGCCTCTGACCACCTTTTCGTACCGTAGCAATGACTAATGCCTAAAGCCAACTTCTCTAGGCAGGCCTGTGCACCTGCACTGAACATGGCAGTGCTACCTTCACACAAATGTAGCACTTTCGGCAGAGAAAGAGCTTTGCTGCTCAAAACCTTGTATGCCTGCTCCTTGGGAATGACACCAAAGAATACCTTATAAATGAAGTATGCTTCCCATTAGGGATTACAGCATCATTTGATCAAAGTCCACTGGAAATAGCTCTTGGCAGGGCAGACGCTCTCTGTAACTCTTCTCTTTCTTGAGTCTGATTGTCAAAGTTGGGAAAAGCAAAGCTCACTTGAGGGCTAGAGAAGAGAAAGACGCAACAGGGGTTTTATTGTTGTTTTTGTTGTCTTTTTCCCAGTTTTAAGGAACGACTGTGTGAAGTTGGTTTGTCGGATGCAAAGAAAACACTGACGATATGCTTACCCTTCTACGGAGTTGATCATGCCCTACACGTTGGCTCAGCTTGTAAAAAGTAATGCAGTACAGGCATCCATCGCCTTAAAATTAAACAATTTTTTGGCAACTCTGGTGAAATATATTGTCATCAGTTGTAGAGCACCGACACACTTGATAGAGTTAAAGAATGTTTGGAAGACTTCAAGCTCTCTCTGGTTTGCATTTAATGAAATCTGGGCAATCAAAATGTCTACCTGGCAGCTCACAAGAGACACTTTGTGTTCATTATTTTGTAGTTAAACTATCTATCTGCCCCAGTGTGCAAGGCTACAAATTTGTATACATTTTTGTATAGTCTATTTCCATTGTAAATTACCCATAAATTAGATACAGACATTAAGGCACCTTGGAGGGGTTTTTCAATCTCTATTTTGGTATTAGGGATAGATGTTGCTGAATTTTGTTCATTGGTTCCTCATTTGAGAAGATCAATACTTGCATCTGGGTAAGAAATACATCACTCCACTGCCTCTTCTTCCCATTCTATGGACTGTAAATCATAACATTTAAAAAGATTAAATACTGGTGCAGTGCCATTATTTATGGCTTTTGTTTGAAGACTGGAGCATCTGACAAATGTAAATTGATCCTGACAAAACCTCAATGAGTTATTATGCAGCTGAATATGTCCTCCATAGAGGTGGCAAAACAAAAGTGATATGATTTATGAAAACCTCCATACCCCATAGTACTCACTCCCCAAATACATTGTAAGCATAGTGCTAATTAAATAGGTTTGAACCATTTTTCGCTTTGCACATAAATCTATAGTGCATTTAAGACCAAAGGCAGGGAGCAATGAAGAGAGTAGATCCTTCTTTTCTGCCATACTGTGCCTGACACTTCAGTGTTTGCACTTCAATGCAAGAAACACAAGGACCAGTTCACTGACTTCACTGGACTTTGTCTTGATCCCAGGTGATGGTACCCAGTGAGTTTGGACACAGAGATGCAGTTTCCCTTGTCAGTGGAGAAGATGAAGTCCTGCTCCCAGCTTCCTCTCCCTAATTGAAAAAGTACCATAGGGAATGGAAGATAGGAGTGCTTTTCCACTGAAGCAGGTCCTAGAAGATTTCTCTGAGAGGTCTTGAGGTCTCTCTCACCCCTTTTGTCTCCAGACACTCGTGTTCCAGTTAATTTTACTTTTATTTCATTTATATGAGTGTAATGTGCAGATTACGCAGCTGTCTTTTTGATTATTAAATGGGGTTTTATAGTTTAAGTATATCTCATGCCTGTGTAAATAATGGTCCCAACATGTTTATGACAGGTTATGTCATTGGTTCCCTTGTTAGGGAAACTAACAAAGCTTCTCCATTAGCTTAAGAGGCTTGGGAATTTTGTGCATCCTGTTCTTGTTGCTGTATGTCAGTGCTGGGCAGATTGCCATTATACCTCTGTGCATAATTCACTGGTTAAGAACATGTGAATATGTCTCCCTCTAATGTGTGGCTCCAACAACAACCTGCTCATTCCCCAAAGCCAATGAAGGCAGTCTTGCCAATTCTTGTGATTTTATTGTGGGTCCCTTGACATTTGGTGTGTGCCTTAAAAAACACAGCTCCTGCAGTTGAATATATAAGAACCTCAGCTTTCATTTGCAAAATAACATAAAATAACATATTCTGAGCCTTCCTATTGTGAAAGTGTTTGTAAGTGGACCCCAGTGGTTAAAACCCTAGACAGTAAACGCAACCTAACCCAAATGTGTTATTAGAATCATATCTTGTGGTGTAATTTTTATTTAAAGACAAGTTCACGAGTATGGGAACCTGTCTGTAACTTTTGGATGGCTCAAGCTGGCAATGTAAGAGACGTTGTTTCTGTTCAAGTGCTAGGCTTTTGTACTTTTGATGGTAAAATTCCCATGCTTGATTCCCAGTGACAAATATAGTGCTGATCTGTGTGAAGCTCGGGGTTTGTCTCATCTGCAGCCAGCAGCCTCGGGCTAGCCTGTTGAACTGAAATTCAGGTATGTTGCACTTGGTCAAAGACAACTCTGCTTTAGTTCTTTGGCTTGGAAGAAAGATCAGACCTGTGCAGGTGCTAAGCTAATCCCTGACTACATCTGAGGGATTCGGAAAGACCTCAGCTCCAGAAGTCACACAGCCATGTTAACACAGCAATGTTCTTCAGTTAATATATCCTGCTTTGCAGCATGGTAGTTAGCCTGGGCACTCTGCTACACTAACACAGCTAGACAGCTTCCAGCCAGGAGCTGTGTTGCGTCTGGCCAGCTTGGAATTTGGGGTAGAGTACATTGGCCTGCCCACACCACTGGAAGTAGACTTATCTTAAGAGTGCTCAGGGAATTGCTTCTTCACGGTACACTGCCAAAAAGAGGCTCTTTCTTTGTGAGTGAAGCTGAAGGCTGTGCTTTCTAGCACACTGTACCTGCAAATGTTTGACAACTGCCATGTGCAAAAATGGAGAGTCCCAGACTGGATGCGCAAGTTATATCTTGAGATTTTAAATATCTGCCCATGCAGGTATCTATAAACACCCTCTTACCTGGACTAGACTTTATGAAGATCACAGTCCTTTCATCAGAAATTGGCACTTGTAGTAACTTCAGCACTGGCTTGATGATACTTAGTGCTTGAGTCCTTTATATTCTTCATCTTGCTGCCTTTTCCATCCTTTTCCTCTTTGGGTTAAGCCAACACCTGTGGTCCCATATGGGCAAATTTGGCAGGTCCAGGGGATGGATAACAAGCTCTGGAATATATTTTTCCAACTGTGTCATCTGGCTTATAGGAGAACTCTGGCTTAGCTGTACTGCCAGTACTGGAATGACTCTTGAGCTGTCTCCTAGTCAAATGGTTGTAGAGCTGGCTGGCTTGCTTTGTTTTCCTGGACAGCGTATTGCCTTTTTATTTTTTATTTTATTTTTTAATATATATATTTTTATTCCTTTTTCACAGTGAGAAATGTGGTCCATACTAAACATCTGACATTAAAGCCTTGTTTTAAATTTCTTCTGCATTTTGTGTGCTAGGTCTAAAGATAAAGGTAAGTAATTTTCCAGTGTCTGTATATGCTCTCATTGTAGCTGGGAAGGGAATTCTAGGAACTACCTGTGTTTCTGCTTGCAAGCGTCCAAATCTGAGCTCTAAGAATGGGAGTAGATTTCCTTGCTTGCAAAACCACAGCTGTGGTTAATGACTGTAATGGTGATGAAGCAGCACATTTTCTTGTGAACATTAATAACTCCTGTGCACATTGTCCACATTTTGCAACCACATTTTCAAACCACTGCATGTTTTTCAGAGGACAGCTGCTTGAGGGAAGCCTCTTGCTACCAAATGCTAGCGCTTCGTTGTAAAGGTCTGCACTCGATTTAAAGAGTAGAAATACAACAGGACTTGTGGCCCAGCACTAGAAAAATCAGCAGCCCTATAAATCAGCTAGCTGCTATTGATCTTAGTTTCCCCAAAAATGGTATTGGACTTCAGCATTCCTCAGGCTGAAGGGAATGAGAAATTCATTTTTGAGTGCTTGCCATAATGCATATGTCAGTATTTGCCACTAACTTTCCCTCATCGCAGCCATCTGCAACCCTCCCGAACAAAATCATGTGCAGCATTGTGTTTAATGTTCCTGAAAGAAAAGGGAACATGTAATAATTATTTTAAAATAAACACCAAAGGGACAAGTACTGTGTTCTTTGGCTTAATTCATATATGGATGAAATCATTTTTCTAAACAGGCCTGCCAATGTCTTGTTTCAAAGTCTGAGCCTTGGAGGAGGCCTGCAATCACTGAATGAAGTGTCGGCCATCCCTCCCTCCTCCCACCGTGCTCCCAGCTCCGCAGCAGCCCAGTGAGCTGCAAACCACAGCCACCACAGCATGGTGGCTAAGAGGCATGAAATATCAGCTCAGAATAAGAATTCAGCATGGGCAATAAATGTGAGAGAGCTCCTGGGTGCTTTGCAGCAGCTGGTTCAGCTGACTGCAGGCTTTGCCTCCATCCCAACGTGGGGCAAACTCATGTGCTAGTCGCATGTTCCGGTGCATGGCCTCCCACATATGGACGATGCTCTGTTGTTGGGTCAGTGACTCTGAGAACTCCTGCGGATCAGCTTTTTCCACAGGGCAGCCTGGGGACATGTTGGTCCTCCCAGGGGATGGGAAATGGTCCTCCCAAGATGCTGCCCACCCTGTCTGGCACATGAACTGCTGCCAGCTGCACCATTGCAGGCTGCACTACAGGAAGGTGTAGCCCACCACTGTGTCTAGCTCCAGCATGTGTGCTTGAGCTCCTGACATGGGCAGCATTAGCCAGCTGTGTAGGTATATAATTTGTTGTGTGCATATTTGATAGGTATGTCCATTCTCTCTGTGCCTTTTCCTTTCTTCCCTCCCAATCTGTCTTCCTTTTTTGCAACATCTGTGCACCTGAAGAGACATCCCCAAAGGCACCCAGACATCACAGTGGCAGCAACATAGAGAAGGGGTCCAAGTTGGTTATGTAGCAAAGAAAATCACACCAGTCTGGCCCTTAGCCCGCATGAGACAGGGCCATTAGGCTGAACGTATGAAGATGTTGGGATCCCTGTTGGTTAATCCAGGTCCAGGGTAGTGAAGTTCAGAATAATGTCTTGCTCACATGTGTTTCACATGTAATTTTTCTTTTTTTTTTTTTTTTTTTTTTTTTTTTCCCCAAAATGATGGGCTCAGGAATAATTGACATTTGTGTGATCGTGCGCAGTTGCAGGAGTCTGGACATGATGACCTCTGCAGTGTCCTGGCCAGACTATCCGTGTGTGGGGACAGAGGATTAGGGACTTGGCAAGGGCATTTGCCACCTCTTGACAGCCACTGTCCAGTTTAATTTTTAATCACCTCGGGGCCAATCTCAAGATATCACCAATGCCCTCGGAGGGAGTTGCGTCAGCCTGCATTCAGAAATCACTCTGAAAACTCCAACTCTGCTTTGGCATTCATTCTGATGAACATTTTAAAACTTTGGCATAATTGAGATGAAACCCTGTAACTGACTTGTGGTTTTTTCTTATTTCCAAATCATTATTTGATTTTTCTGAAATAGTCACTATCTTGCCAAACAGAACATGGTACATACAATATTTATTTACTGTTTATAGGAAAATCTGCAAAACCTCTCCCATGCAGGGGGCCCATGTAAGACTCCATAATTCCCACTTATCAGCAGTTGAAAGAAGTGAGCTTCATCTTGTCTTCCTGCACTAGGTTGACTTTCCCCTATTAGCATCATTGCTTTAGCCCTGAATGAGAATAATTCATGCCAATGAATGCTGTGCCAGCACGAGGAACGTTTACAGACAAACCATCCTGCACTTGTAGACAGCACAGAGTTAGAATATAAATGCTTCAAAGACTTGCAGACATCTCAGCGCGAAGATGCTAATCCAATGAGCAACATCCTGAACAGATGTCTGCTCTGTAATTGCTTGCGTGCATGTTAACACTAGCAGGTGATGATCTGACCACCAGGCTGAGCGTGCCTGTACGTGTGTATGTGCTGGGGTATGTGTGAAAGAGGATGACTTTCTTGATGCTGACATTTTGATGCACAGTAGCATTTGATGAAATGTGTCGTTTCCTCTAAAGAGGGACCTGATCAATCACAATGAGTTGATCTCTGTCTACCTAGTCTTAGCCATGTTAGTCAGTGGCTAGGGAGGAAATTGTTACTCCCCAGCCTGAGTGAAATGAGTCATGAAAGAAGCCAGGATACTGGCTAGAGATCCTGTGTGAGTTTGATACAATGTTCACTATGTGTTGGAAGAGCTATTTTAAGAAGAATTTGGCCAGAATCCTTGACTTTTGATTATTCTTTTTTCCTTCTCCTTGCATTTTACTGTTTCCCTGTAGCATGTTCTAAATGTTGTGTCTTGATTTATATCTGTAAATAAATCTCCTTATTTATGAAGATGTAATGTCCCTAGGGTCCAGGAGGCCCCAGTCATTCCATGTAACTGAAAGAGACGTTACCTAAGTGGACCATGAATCAGAAATGGGGCAGACAGGGAGAACTATTTTTACCAATCGTCTTGACTTACAAGGAGTTCTGCCCAAAAGGCAAGTGGGGGCAGCTGGTGGGGGGACTGGGAAGGTGCTAGGAATTATACCCTGGAGTATCATTTCTGAGCATTACAAGGTGCTTGGGCTTTGCTGAATTACAGAACGGGGAAGAAAAAAGAAAAGACAGTGGGAAAGGTTTTCATGTGCTAGGCAATAGGAAGGGAGTTCTTCACGGAGGAAGAAAGGTAGAAACTGGTGACAGCTGCTAAAATGAGTAAGTTACTTTTTGTTGCTTGCTTGTGAGCATCAACCTGATAGGAAGCATGTAGCAGAATAAGTTAGGTTGGTCATCATAGAATTACGATGAAGATTTTCTTGAAGCTACGTAGGCTTCACTTTCATTCCTCCACTGCTCCTCTGATGCCCTGAAATTAAGCCTAGTGTTAATGATGCCATTTCTGGCTAGTGTCCACAAAGACGTTACTTTTCCATTCAGGTTCTGGTTAGAGAGGTGTGGTGTGGTCCACAGCAACTCCAGGTCATGAGGAGTGCAAGTTCTGTCACCCAGGTTTTCTCTGTATTTATGGCCTTTTTTGTTAGGGCAGAAACATTGTCCTAATATGAGTATAATTTCTGTTGCCTTCACTTGGGAGATTTCACAGACTTTTCTTGCTTGTTTATTTTATTTTTTAATTGGGCTTTATTTTCGGGGGAATTTGTTTTACTCATTTATCTTGTAATGATACTCTGCTAGCCCTTCTTGGTGAACTGAAAATGAAAAATGGCTTTATGTACTTCTACAGATAGTTTTCAGAGCCTGTTGTCCTGAACTATGGTTAGAAAAGTAACTGTCTTGGAAATGCCCTCTTCTCACTCAAAATATCTGCTCTGGATTGATTCTGAATTGAAGTTATTATTGTCAGTGATTACTAATGATGGTGTCTTTATTTCAGTGAACTAACAAATGTTCTACTAGCATGTTTTATTTGAAAACATGTAAATGGACTTTTGCCTTAAAAGGCTCTACTTTCATGGGAAGATTGGGTCTTCCACATGAAAAATGCAAAGATTTGAGTAAAGCCAAGAAATATTGCAGGTGAAAAACATCTTAGAAATTGCCATTTCAGGCCACCCTCATGTCCTCACTTTCTCATACGGGCTTGATCCCCATTTGTGTGTCCTGCTGTAGTCACAGTGCCTCGTCCTGCTTCTCTTTGCTGTGTGATGATATCATGATGTACTGGGAGATGAAATTCAACCAACTACTGTCATGAAACAAGCAGCATAACAATTCAAAATTAAAATATTTGTTCATCAGCTTTTTTCCCCCAAAAGGCAACACTTGCAAGAAAGGGGAAAACCACGCATAGCTAGGAGACTGACTGCATTCCTTGACATGTCACTTCAATGCACTTATCAGCTTAGTAATGATGGCAATGTCTTTCTTATTTCAAGTAGTGAAGTAAGTGGCAGAAAGCAGCCAGTATGCTTATCAAATCCCTTGAGGAGTTGGAGAGTGACA
Source organism: Ara ararauna (assembly GCA_028858755.1). NCBI lineage: Eukaryota > Metazoa > Chordata > Aves > Psittaciformes > Psittacidae > Ara > Ara ararauna. The sequence goes on from CM054379.1 coordinate 24,578,729, forward strand.
AAGAAGAAAAATCATATTTCGTCTTGCACATAGACCAAATATGATACGTAATCACAGAAAAAGAGCACACAACAAGCCAGTCTTTGTCAGCTGTCTAATTATAGCTGCAGCCAACTAAATAGCAGCAACATGCAGTCCTCATTAAATCTGCTGTGCACAGAAATTATTAGGGTCCAGATAAGCTGGGATAGAGAGAGGCTGCACAGAAGTCATGCATGGGGAAAATGATTCAAGGTTGAGGAGCCATTCTATGGACCCCCATCTTTGTGGTCCAAGGAGCTGAAACACTAATATTATCAGGACCAGTCTATTTTTTTTAGCAGTTCAATTTATGAGTCACCCAGGAATGCTGAGGACAATTATTCAGCCACTGTGATACTTTTTGAAATGCTTTCCTGCTGAAAACTTTCCTTCCACCTTTTTATGATCATGTTTTCCTTTGCTTTGGCCTTTTTTATGTTGTTTTGTTCACTGGTAGGAGATGGGGCTGCCACTCTTCTCAAAACACATGAATGAATAAGTAAACAAACCTTCTAGGCGTTTGATACAAAAGAATTCTGGTTGCATGTGGGCAGCCATCATTAGAGTAACTGTCTTCTGCTTCACTTCTGATCATGTGCAAACCAGACCCTGGAAATATATTAGTGGCTTGATACAGTAGCAATAGCTGAATGATACAGGAATAGATCAGATGAGCATTTTTCTCCTGAAACATTTTTTTAGGGAATCATGAAATTAAAAAGTAATGAAATTTTATGCAAGAAGACAAACACCCCATGTTTTCCTTGGGCCTGGGAATGTTTGAAAGCAACCTGAAAAATCCCCTGAATTTTTCTACAAAACCCAAATGACTCTTTGCAGGCAGCTGCCGCCAGGACAGAGAGCTCTTGCTGTGTAGCTGGGAGCAGGCAGCACAGGGAGGCTTCTGTCAAGTGGAGAAGGGAAATAAGCTCCTCTCTGCTCCTGCCTCCCTCACCTCCACCTCCCTCTTGGCACTGCTGGGTCAACAGCAAGGAGTGAAGGGCTCCATCCGCTGTCATCTTTCCTTTTTTGTTAGAGCCTGACAACCATTGTTTCTAGACTTAAATGTTTTCAGCTTTAAATACATACATCTGAGCAGAGGGGTAGTATATACAAGCTTGTCACTCAGAGCCAGAGGGTATCCACAGGAGCTTTTGGGTCTAGAAAGGCATATATGCATAAAATGCAAGACATATTACAGATGATTTGCTTCTATTTATTCTCAAAGACCAATGTGAAGGAGTTTAAGGCCTGAATTAATTCTTAGCTGTGCACTGAAGTCAACAGAGCTAGACCAGGACTGTGTTTGGCAGTATTTCCATATCCTGCAATTCAGCATGGAATATGTAATCATCTGACAGAAGGTTCAGTATGTTTAGTTGTATAACTGCTAGAACAGATAAAGGATCAGCCAGGCAAACAGTGAAATATGAAAACGGTTCTCGTAAAAACATCCCAGCCTTGGGGCATGCATCTGCCAAGACTACTCCGTGGTGACATGAATGGACATAGCATTTAACTATTCTCCAAGAGGAGAGAGAATTACAAGGAGGTGGGGAAAGCAGAAGAAGCCAGAGCAGTCCTGCCAACAATAGCAGGTTGCAATACTTAATCTCAGTGCTTGTGCCAATGCGCTTCGAAGCTGCTGTTGTTTTTATGAGGAAAAATGCAGAAAAGACTAATCTGTGTATTTATGTCTGTCTGGAAATGTTATAAGTGCCGTGTGGTCATTCTGATTCCAGAACCAATGGGGTCGGTATTCCCAGGATGGGGAGATTTGGACAGGGTGCCAGAACTCAGCGTCTACGTGTGGGACCGAAAGCAGAGAGAGTGAGTAAATGGAGGGATTTAGTAAAGTGGGAGACAAACTGGGAACCTTACCCACATTTCCAAAAACCGGAATTTTCTGTGGCTATTTAAGCTCAGTGCTACAAATCATATGCCCTTGAGAAGTTCTAGAGCATCATCTTCAGTCCTTTCATAACAAGCTTCCCTCTTATGTAATTAATTTGCTCATTTGTTTTCTGGTATGATTGTAACTGATAGTGTTATTTTGCAAGAGTTTATGCTAGTGAGGCATGCTAGAGCAAGCATCCTGGGTGCCATAAGCTTTAATGAACACACAGAAAAAGTTCAATAAGTGGGCAGTGGTATCATGAACTTCCTTTCATGACAGTATTTTCCTGTGTTTTTCTGTATAACGTTATATAGCATAAAGGACTGTACCTTATTATTGACTCCTCTCTCTGTTCTCAATTGCAACAGAGCATTTCTTTAAGAAACGTAATGTGGTTTTAATGGTGGCTACTGTGGTTTGGTCTTTGGTCCCTGTGGAATAATGGGGGAAATTCTTTTGACAGTGACAGCATAAGCTGTAAATATAGTGCTGATTTTTTGTGGGCACTGGGGTCTGTATATAGATCACAGGCACACTGCATAGGTTATCAATCAATATTGGCACAGGGCAGGCTTAATGTGATAGGTGTCTGCATCCTGCTCCTGTTCCTTACCTACTGCCATTCCCACTGGCTCCTGGGGTAGTAGGTACTTTGGTGTCAGGTTATGTCATTGGTCACAGAGCAAGAGGGAAGAGTCGGGTTTTCCACTGGCTTTTTGAAAGCTCTGCAGAAAAACTGGATTTGGATTCAATGGGACATGCATTCCCCAAGGAAGGTGGAGGAATAACACAAATGATTTGCTGCTACTTCGTACTACTCTTTGGTTACACAAAAACATAATACACTGATCTGTCTTTCCTATCTGATCCTGTCTTAGTAGTCTCCGTGCTGTCTAAGGGTTTGTTTGATAATGTGTCTCTGGTGGTTTGTACAGTTTTGCTTTAATCCAGCTAAAGCTTAGCTCTGTTTGACTGGTAAAAGACAGTGACATGTAGAAGTAAGGCTTCTTTGGCTTTCTTTGTTGGGTAGGACAGATATTTGGCAGATGAGTTACCCAGGGACCTAGGGATTAAAGTGAACCTTGAGTTTCTTTCTTACTTAAAAGTCTCTGTCACTCCAAACTTGACATTTTTCTTCTATATAAGCCATAAACTACTGCAGGGAATAAATGGTTTCTAAATGACAGTGGTCCATAAACGGTGTAGCAGGATGTTAATTATCTGTGATGTGTTGCACATCTCTATATGGGATCTCTTTTGTCAGTGAAGTGTTACTTCTGAGAGAAATGAAACTTATGTTGACAGGTAAGGAGGTGAAAATTAACATGATTCTTATCTAAAACAGATTTATCTGAGCTTCAAAAAACATTTCTTGGTGAGCTGGCCTAAACCTGGGCTAACTCAAGCCTTAAATGTTTTGCTTCCATTAAATATATCTGTAAAAGCTTTAATCTTTTAATAGTTCAATATCTGTTAATGTTCCTACAATTTTTAAGGAGCGGAAAGAGCATTTCCACCATGATAGCATCATATTTTGATATTCACTCAAGTTTGTGAGCTTCCAGATCCAAATCTGACTGTTTAACCTGATAGCTTACACAGCAAAATTGAGATTTCAGAAGTGTCCTATGCTAATGGGAATTGGAGCTGAAGTGGAAGACTAGAACACTTCCTTTGGAAAAGAAATAGATAACAAGGAAAATGAAAGCTCAACATCAAGGTGCTTAAAATACAGATTCCCACATATTTTGTTGTAATTTGGATTGTTAATTCTGTTGAGCCATTTCTTCTTCATGTTATCTGGGATTATATTTCTCAAGGATACAGGATGGTGAGAGGGAGAAACTGTCCATCAGATTTAAATAAAAATAGATCAAGCAACAAATAAATAAACTTTACACTCATGTAGTCAGACACTCACACTGCATACCTGAAGCTGTAATATCATATGGAGTTTATCAGAGGACTTGGAACTCTTACATTGGCTTCATTGCCAAATTTCTCCTGGGCAAATTACTATCCATCTTCTTAAATTCTCTTGGTGTTTTCTACTGGAGAAAGAGAAAAGGTTTGCCATGTGCTGAGGCCCTGGGCTGCACTTAGGTCTGGGCTCATCTTCTGTCTCAGTGCATAGTCCCTGTCTGAGAAAGGCAGTGGTGCCAACCTCTGTGGGTCAGTTGTCCACTGGGCTGATAACTTGGGATGGATGATCAGGGAATGAATTATGGAGGCAGGCCTTAGCAGGTGAAAGTCTTTCTCATCCCCTGTTCTAGTCATCTGCATGCTGCTACTGTAATAGCTCCAACCCTTGCTTGCTTTTTTTCCTTCGAAGCATTTACATTTCACTAGTATTATGGATGGGTGAAATGACTCTTGCAAGCATGTAGCACAAATGACTTGTATGAGTGCCACAGTACACGGAAGAAATCTGAGTCATAAATCATCATTAACATCTGCTGGAAAACGTATCTGTGCTCCAGTGGTTGTAGGTTACTCTGTCGGAGCACTTGACACAATATCCACAATTGGTGTTGTTTGTTTCATTTGGGACACAAGTCCAAAAAGATTGAGAGTGCTAATGGCTGCTTTAACAGGCATGTCAGATTTGGCTTAATGAATTTGTTAATATCAAGCAACTTTCTTCCTCCAAACAATGGTGTTGGTAATTCACAAGCTGTTATTCTTGGAGCCCCACTTTAACAAAAGCCAGCCTCTCTGTCTGAATGTTGCTGCTTTCATATTTTATTGCAGAAATTACACAAAAATATTTGGCTTGTCTAATGAGGGCTTGACGATATAGTGTATATTGCTGAAAATGTGTCATCGCATTATTCCTACAAAAATAAACTTTTGGGTTTCTTTTCCTTGTCCACTGGCATTTTGCTAGTTCAAGCTGGGGAATACGGGATGTCTGTGTAACTTGTCTAATAATGCAAAACAAATGATACGGGTGTAATGCTGGTATTATCAGGGCTACACAGATTGTTCCTTTGCACTTACCCTTTTTTTCCTCCCTCTGTAGATCTATAGGTTTAGACTGCTGTTGGCATCTGTAGTTTCAGAGGCTTTAGGAACACTGGGTTTAACCTCCCTGAATGTCCTTGTTAATCCATGTTCTTACATGTGCTAGATCATGCAATTTGTTTTGCAGGAGGCCTTCAGGGCCAGGAAAGCTTGTTGTGGTTATCTAATCTGACCTATTTCATTACGGAGGTCACTGAATAGCCCCCACAGGATTTCCTGCAGCTGGGAGAGAGAGTACTTGAAGAAAGTTTTCCATTGTGATCAGAGATGGCTGAAGGCTTTTTGGCAGTGTAGGCAAAGTTTCCTTTCAGGGCAGCAGCAGAATGGGTTGTGAGAGGAAAAGGGCTGGAAGGGGCCAGGGGATTTCAGGAGGTGGGGGTGAGGATCTGGGACAGGTCAGGAAGACTCCAGTAAGGCAAATGTGAGATCAGTGAGCTTTCGGACACCACAAGTGTCAAACAGCTTAGGAAAAATCACAGAGGACTGAAGAGAAGATATGGAGGTGATTAAGGTTATTTTTAGCAGGTGTATGATTCAGCAGGAGGTCACACGGCAAGGTGGTTTGAGGTAAAAGCTTTTCACACAGATAGAGAAGAAAGGTAATGGTTTCCAGAGAGGGGATGGAAGAGGGGAAACTTTGGTGCGAAGACCAAGTGGGGGACCAGGAAGGATTTGAGAGACGTGAGAAGTTTGAGGGGACTGTCATTTGAGGTAGAGTTCTCTCTGCTTCCTCCCTCACCCCATCTGACCCCTTTCCCTCTGGTTTTGCCTTAAAGCTCCCCCACTTTGGAGGGGTGTGAAGCCCCATCTGTGCTTCATACAGCAGGTGACCCCTCTGGGTAAGAAACACATCCCTGTTTTGCAGTTCCTATTTGCCCTACCATGCCTCAGGGGACTAAAGCAAAAGGATGGGAAGGAGGTATGAGGCTGAAGGGAGAACTGGGGAGTGGTTCTGTCCGCTTCTGCTGCTAGAAGCATCAGGATGGGGCATGAACTACTTCCCACTCCACCTATGCCCCATCACTAATCCCGATTCTTCCCCTGGGGCAGGATCAAGGCATTACCCCAGTATCCAGCTGAGCTCTGCCTCTTTTCTGGCACGGTAGGAGAAGGCAGCTTGTGGATCCCTTCTTCCCACTGCTTGGGGCTCAGCCCTAGTCACCTACTGCTATGATTTGGCTCTGACCTTAAATAAAAGCCACACAAGTGGTGAAGAGTCTATCAGTCAGTGCTCTTGGTAAGTTGTTTCAATGAGTGTTGTGAAAAACACACACCACTTTACTAGTTTGAGTCTATTTGCCACCAGAAGCTTGGGAGAAAAAGAAAGGGAGCAGAAAAAAAGTGCAAAGTTTGGCAAGGCTGGTCAACTGTTGGAAAAATGGATGGCAAAGAGGGCTTTTCTCTAGACACAGGGTTAGAAACACAGGGCAGAGAGAAAAAGCTGACATGAATTGGATTAGGCAGCTAACGAAGGATTGGAGGAATATATTATATTGCTACTGTGGAGGAAAACAAATACCTTCTTCCCAGAGATGAGAGATGAGGAAAAAAGTGGATATTTATTCAGTATGGAGTGCAAAAAACTGATGGTTGTCCTCTTGGAAACAGGTTTCTTAGCTTTGTGCAGGGGAAAATGGGGAAGACTTAAGGCTTTCAAACCAGGACTTAAGATTTATAAACTGTTCTTGTAAAAACAAAGGAGAATTCTGCTTTGATAACCAGAATTTGTCAAATATCATATCTGCTGTGTCCACTTTAGTATTCCCTCTCTGACACTGGCCGAGACCTGATTTTTCAGAGGAAGTCAGTGTGCTTTGTGTGACACACAGAGGGAGTAGTTTAGTCTTGTGGAGGGGAGTCAGGTCACCTAAATCTAAAAGTACAGCCATTGGCTTTGTACTCTCTCCTTTTCTACTAGCCATGCTGCTTGACCTATTACTGGAGTCATAGTGCATTGAGAACTTTCTGAGGGCTTTCTATTCCTTTCATGACACAGAGCAAACACCACAGAATAATGGTACAAGAGATCATAAAGCTAGACATTACTATTGCTTGTTGGATGCTGGACTGAACAAGCTTGAGCAAAGGGGCTTAACTAGAAATTATCGGAGAACAAAATAGGATGCCCCAGTGTCTGCTTACCTGTTTTATTGGTAGCAGAGAAATACAGAGATGTCATTTTCTAACTGGAAATGAAAATCGAAATGGCTTTTCTTAAGAACTGATCAGGTCCTAGGAGAACATTTGCACAGTTCCATCTCTCGGGAAAAATGCTGTTGGTAGCGGTGTGCTTCCTTCAGCAATAGAAGGAAAGAGCGTTATGGAGAAATCAGGTTGCCCCAGGTGAGGACTGGGGGTCCGGCCAGCTGTTTCAGGCGTGCTGTGGGGCCAGTACACATCTGGATGCACTAGGTGGCAGGGTCTGCCCGCAGCACGCTGTGGGATGGTGTTTGCACGAGACAGCAGCAGGTGGAGAGCATATTTCCTTCGAGACGCCAAAAACGAGTCCAAAAGATCTCTATCTGAAGATGGTATGCAATTCATTATCAAATGCAAAACAGCCTGCTCCGACATAGTTCACTGATGAACAAGTCTTACATTTAGTTGATTGAAAAGGAAAAAGGGGAGTTTTGCTATCAAAATGTCTCTGAGCCTTGTCTTCGGGTAGAAAGAGAACACCATGGGAAACAGCTTAGTGACCTCTTCCTCTGCCCTTTTGAATATTAATGTATTTAAACTGAATTGCTTGTTAAGTCTTGGGCAGACAGCGCTTCATGTTTGCTCTCATATCCTGCACTTGGCCTGACAAAAACAACGTCTGATTCTTGCTTTGAAACTGGGCTCAAGAGGAGCAAACTGCACGTGTGTGCAAAGGGCCCCCTGGCCAGTGGGGACAGGACCTCAGGTGCTCTCTACCAACAGCCTGAACCTTTTTTGAGAAGCCTTGGTCCAGGGGAGGGCTTTTTGTGAACAGAAAGTGGTTGGAGATGCTGGTGGTGGCTATGAGAGGCATGAGAAAAAGGAGAAATCATATCCTTGGTTCTGCAGGAGATACTGAGTTGATGTGATTTGCTTGGAAGTTAATAACAGGACCAAGATTGGTGCCAAATATGCTTGCTGAAGCCCTGAGCTCAGAGCCCTGAGCTTGTGTCGGGAGTGAAAGCAGGTGTAAGCTAGTTTCTGTTGTATAGGCCAAAGACATTGATATTTTCTGACAGAAAGAAGGCCAAGCTTGGGAGCAGCAATAAACCTGAACTCAGTATTTGGATGTGCTCTCCGTCGAAGTGCACTTTGGTAAGGAGACAGTTCCTGTTTGTCTCCACTGTCAAGCACTGTTGTTTTCAGCCTCATCTGTGTAGATTGCAACGCATTAGGTATACATTTTCTAAATGAGATCCATGCCTCTGCTGGGAAAATTTTAGGGATATCCAGATCACAAAAGCTTGAAAAACACCAGTATGATTGTAAATTTCTCCCTTTATACTTGAGAGGTATAAGGCAGGCCCAAACTAAAATGGGAATCTTCATGAAGAGCCCCTATGAAGGACTCCAGAGAATCTTTTTTCTTTTTTTGTAAATTGAACAGACTAACAGAATTAATTCAACCTGGCTTTTTAATTTTAGCCAATGACTAAATGTACTTTAGACAATGACTTCATGTGGGCTTCACTTGTTTTGGCTTCTCTGATAAACAAATAGTTAAAATACAAACATCGGCAGATGGTGAACAAGAGTCAGACACCCCCTCCATTTATGCATTTTTTGTGAAGAATCTGTCTATGAAGAGGCAATGTTACTTTTTCCAACTGCTAAAATTTGCAGAGTATGCTCTCCAGTTCATGTAGGTTGCAGCGCAAATTGTCTCACTCTTTCCCATAGCAGCCTCTAGTCTATTGATCTTGTTACACATAATTAATTTTGTCTGTAAACATCTGATCCCTCCTCCCACATCACTTGCTGCTTATACCACTGAAATTGCAACCATTGCTTAATTTCTTTTGATCTACAAAATATTGAGAGAAAGTATCATTTTCTCGTCAAGATCTATCCTGACCAAAAACCTATATTTGATTTGATATACTTGGACTGACAAATAAAACCACAGGTAAGAAAAATAAACCAGTGGATACTTTGCCAGGTAAGCAAAGAAGAGAGTGAAGCTTCCCTGTTCCTTGCTTTCCTCTTCTTGTAACTGAAAAGGAAACTTTCAGAGGGCTGTGAGTCAGTGAAAGCACCTTACGGCACGCAGGCTAAGAGGGCAGCATTCATTGCCCTGCCTAGGTTTGAGTACCATAGAAAGGGACTATCAAAGAGAGGGATCTCAGCTTCCTGAGGTGATGTGGAGCCAGCCGTGGTGTTTACTTTTGGTGGTAAATGGAGGGGAGCTGCATTCCTGATTGTCCTCAGTCTGTTCAGGGAGAGCTCAGAATTGCTGCTTCCTCCTAAAGTCTGATTCCTTGCACAGCTGCTCCAGCATACGCCAAGGACCTGTCGGGCTGTACACAGGGATCATGCAGGTCCCTCAGGTCATGCCCCGAGTGCTGAATGCTTCCAGTACAGTGAGCTTTTACTGCTTGGAGTCCATAAAAATGCCTTAATAAAAATTGGCATAAAATTTGGGCAGCCTTCCAAAGTCAGGGCAAAGCAAATCCTTCTGAGCTGAAAATCTGCATTTCAGCTGTGTGTGACCACTTGTGCATTAACTCTACACCTCTAGTTTTCTCACTGCTTCAGTAGATGCTCCTTTCACTGGCGATTATCCACTCTTTCCTCTCCACTTACTCCAGTTAGTCATGCCTCTTTTTCTTTTACTGGATGATTCCACTTCCCCCACCTCTCCTTGCCCATGTTTTTCATCTCATCTTTGCTCTGGTGCCCTACCAAGATCCTTTGCCAGTTAGAGTGCTCTCTTCATTAGGAACACCCAACACTCATCTTGCCTTCTTCCAGCAGACAAGCCTGGAAGAGGCCAAGGCACCACACACAAAACTAGTACATATGAATCAGTAAACAGTTTTGCCACCAAACTCTGGAACAAGAAAGCACTGGTAATCACGAGATACAGAATGCTTTTAGCAGTGCACTGGAATGAGATCTAGGCTTTCCAGGTTCTTGCAACATGTATCTTTATTTATAAAGGCTCTGTGAAAAGAAGACACTGAGGAGGGAACTTGGTCAGCCTGGGGTGATACATGTCTGTCTACAGGGGGACAACTGTCATTTTCTAGCCTGTGTTTGCAACTCCTTATCTGTCAAGTTTAAGGAGCAGTCTGTGGTCCCAAGAGTAGCCTGAGCCTGATTCAGTGCTGAATCCAAATATAGCAGGTGGACTTTCCTCCTGTAAATGCTTATTTGTTTCCCACAGTGGCTCCACCAGACACCAGTCAGCCCTGACCAGGCTGAGTTCACTCAGCAAGTACCTCAACTCAATCACTTGTTTTTGGTTTGTCTGGGGAAAAGAGGAAAAAAAAAATAGAGAGAAAAAGAAATCCCAGGAAAAGTGAACATTTCTGAGAATGATGGTTGTTTGCTAATTCGCTTCAATTTTATATGAACTATTTGGGTTGGCTACAGCAGAGCTGCCAGGTGGCTAAACATGCCGAGTGAGTGTGGTCAGTGCTTGGGACACGCACTGAGCTCAAGGCATCCAAAAAATTACTCCTGACCTTCATTTAGTCTGCCAATCACTGCAGGCTGCCCTTACATCACATTTTTCACTAGCCAGTAACAGATTCATAGAAGTTAAGGATGGAAAAGACCCGTTAGGTCACACAGTCCATTTTCCCCCCTCCTTTCCCTCCGCTCCCTGAAGGTCAGCCCAGGGCTGTTCCCTACAGTCTATTTTCTAGGGCTTTGTCCAGTCTTATTTGAAATGACTCAAGTGGTGGGGCTGCCAGCAGTTCCCTCTGGGAGCCTATTCCACAGTCTAATGGGCTTCATTGTTAATTTTTTCCTGATTTCCAGCCTAAAATATCCCTTTGCTAGTTTTGTCCCATTACCCACTTGCACCACCCTCAACAGTTCCTCTCATTCCTCCTTGTTAGCAGCACTAGCGCTTCACACTGCTAAAGAACCAGTTAGCTGAGAATTCAAAAGCATTTTGCAAGAAGTAGACACTATTGCTTCCTTTATAGTCATTGCAAAAAGAAGTTAAGGAGCTGGGAGAGAAAGTGAGTGATAACTAGAAACAGACATGAAACTCATATCTCCTAACTCGTTTCATGGCCTTTATAGATAAAAACCTGTTCTCACCTCTCCAGTCAAATTTATACACAGGGAGTTGAAAATGAGCAGAGAAGGGCAGATCTGAGGTTTTGTTACCAATCACAGCAATTCCTTGACACTTCAGTTTATTGAAATGGCGACTGGGAAGAACGCTCGGAGTCTTTTTCTACTCTATCATCTTCCCCCTAAAAAAGATTCCTTATTGATGTTTGGACTTAGCAATATCCAGGGCATTTGTTTTGAATAGGACCAGGCAGGTTGCCAATATAGTCTGTCTAGATAATGTCCCAAACCAAATAGCTGGATGTAAACAGATACCGTAGTAGACTGACTCCAGCTCCAAGCTTCACAGCTGGGCCTTGTCTCTACTGATACACTGAACCAGAATCCCAGCTCCAAACAGGCACAGTATCAGGGATTTTGAGCCTTGAGCCTCTGTCTGGTCGAAGAAGAGAAGCTTTCTCAAATACTCTTCATGAAGTATTTTCAAAATTACTCTGACCTTTTAGACCAGGCCTTATTGCCTGGGAGACCTCTGCAAAGGTGCTTACCGTGTCAAGTTGAACAGTAGATCTGTGATCATGTGGGCCTAGCTTTATTGTAGATCTTGTATTAATGGTCTTTGAAGCAATCTGATGTGGCATGAGCCCAACCTGCAAGGTCCCTTGAGGACTGGGCCCTCAGAAACTAGAGATGGAAGAGACCTACAGGATTAGCTCATCCTGTTCATTCCCCCGCCAATACGAGTCTGTTCCCCACGGTACATTTTCCAGTGCTGTGTCCAGACTGATCTTGTTTTTAAATGATTCATATGATAGGGTTTCCTCCAGTTCCATTGGTGACTGGATGGTTGCCAGAACATTTTTTTTTCCCTTACTTTGACTTTGTGTGTTTGGATCCATCCAGAATTTTGAGGTCTGCAATTTGTACTGAGCATTAACTGGCAGCAGAGTGAGTAACTGCAGAGAAAACTTTAAAGACTTTATCCTGGTTTCTTGAGGCAAAAAAATCCCTTACAGAAGCCAAGGAGAGTGTTGTTTCAGAGAGATGGGCTGTTGGTGAAAGTTGCTTGTGAAGGACAAATGTGGGTTGGTTTGAAAAAAATAGCCAAACCTTTGTGCTGACGTGAGTGGTAACGGTGAGGTTTCTATCCTAGCTGTGAGCTCTCATGGCTGGTGACTGGGATTACTTTCTTCTCCGAATTTACACTGATAGCCTGAATTTCAGGGGAGTACTCTGGACCTATAGCCGGATGGTGTTAGCTAAGGAGCCTGGAAAGAGTGGGGTTGACTAAATGCATGACTGCAAGTGTGGCTTCTTGCTTTGCCATTCCATGTCCCAAGCAGTTCATCTGCTTATTGCAACACACTTCATCCTCCCATGTCAGTTGTCACTGAATTGTGAACTGTTTGGAGTCCTTGGATAATGACGTCCGTGTCTTCAGGATCTTGTCTTTTATGAAGAATAAATTAGCACCTGGAAAAACAGTTGGGACGGGCAGTGAGATTTTCTGAGGCCTCCAGTGTTCATCTGTGGGCAGCTGCTTCCTCAAAAGGACAAAGGTTCAGCAAGCACTGCTCACTGCAGCCCAGGAAAGAGCTGAAACTAGTAGCAAGCCTCCCACTACAAGGAGGCCAAGATTTTATCCCTTTTGCTTTCTTCTCCTTTCAGAAACCTTTTCTCTTCTGCCTCTCCAAAACTTTCTCTTTTCCCTCTCAGGATGCTTCATTTTGTAGGTGGGATGTGAGCTCTGCCTTCAGTGTGTGCTGCATGTATAGTTGCTGCTATGGAAAATCAATGCCGCCAACAAAAGCATGGGCTGGAACATCAATCATCGCTGCAGTGTAACCTGCAGGCTGCTGGATCCCCTGCAATGGACACCTACTGGAAAATATGAGAGATTTGGAAATAGTGTACAAAAGACCAGAGAAGGAGGATGAGAAAGAAGGGAACAGAGCTCAGAGCCACCTCTTCAGGGAGTGCAGTTGTTCCAGTGTCTGTCAGAGCTTACCTGTCCTCATCCGTCAGAGGAGCCATGACCTTCTGTAGGATGGAGTTGAGAGGTCCTCTACCTCTCCACATGGGACTCTGAAAAACCTGGGCTGAGACCTATTTTGTCCTGGCCACTTAGAGATTTATTTTAAATCACCAGACATCGCATGTCGCTGAAGGGCAAACTGTGCTCTGGTACAGTTAACCTTAGAAAAAGAGTTGTGTTTCCAACAGTGTTGTTATTTACTTTTACTGGAAGGAGTGGCAAACCCTAATTTCTTCTCCTTTCTGTTAGTCAGTTCCAATAGTCTTACCTAATGAGATCTAACAGCAGTTATCTTCCTGCATGTTCTCCCAGAGATGTCTACATGTGCTTCTATTTTTTTTTTTCCTGTGGGTTTTCCTCGGAGCCTGGAACAATGACTCTTCTACTGGCACTGACTTTTGTCCTATAGGAACGGAAAGTGGGATCCAGACTGGTTTGGAGGGGTGATGGTCAAGTGACTTTTGACAGATGACTGTTCTGTATGCTGCGCTATGTTACATGTGATTTGTGTGCATAGGTAAAATGTGTGACCTTAAGATAAGGAGCTGCTGCCCTAGAAAATTCTTGCCACTCTTCAGTTAAAAAGGTTTTTGTTACATAGAGGAAAAGGCCATGGGGTAACCTATATTGTTTAGCAGGAGTAAAATTATGATTATAAACACTTCAGTCTGGAAATATACTGTGTTGTCTCCAGATTATCTGCAGAATAAAACAGTTATTCATTCAGTAGCAACTAAAATGAAAGATTGACCATAGAGTAAATAATATGAATTCTGACACAAATTAGTCAAAGCAAGAAAATTGGAAATCAAATTGGAAATCAGCATGGAGGAATTTCATCCAGTTCTTTCCACACCGCAAGCGACTGTAGTTACTTTCAACCTGCAGTATATTTCATAACAACCTGTCTCAGTGAATGCATTTTTTGTGAGTGCCTGCAAGGGTAGCCTTTGTTTGGCACGAAGTTGTGTGGCTATCCTTACAGTGTGGAATACAGCTTCAAACCTCCTTCCTGATACCAGGAAACTCATCACTCAATCAGTAGTGGTAAGATATCATAGCTGAGATCTGCACACTTAGGTTATTTAACTTTTCCAAGTGTAGGAAACAAATCAAATCTACCTTGTTTTATATAAAGCTAAAGTCCAAATGTCAATTATCACTGTAGACAGACCGGAGATGAAAAGATGATCCAGTTCCACACCTACAGAATACAAACCAGAGATAATATTTGTTTTTTTGTAAAACCATCCCACGCAGCTCAAATTTAATAAGCTTGAGGATAAAGTGAAGGAATAGTTTATTTTATGTGGCATGTAACTGATTAAAGTGAATATGTTTTTGTTCTGCTCATTTATAACACCACCAGTGTTGTAGATATGGCGGGTTGAAAATTTTTTATCAAAATTGTTTTTGGATGAGTTTTTCTTTTGACAGAGCAATTTATTTTCGTGAAAAAAATGATCACTCTTGGGAAAAAGTTTCCCCTGAAAATAGCATTTTGGCTGAAAATGGATTTTTTTTTAATTTTTAATTTTTTGATAAGAAGTCAGAATTTTACATGGTGAGAAAGGAAATTCCAAGTAGCTTCATCATGACGTATTTTCTAGACTGGCGAGAAATAATCCTGCCTCAAAGGGAATATAATATAAACTGACAAAAATCCAAGAAATTTGGATCAGTAATTTTGAAGTTACAAAAGTTTAAATTCAGCAGCTTTTCAAGAGCTTATTAGAACCTCTCCAGTTATGTGGTTTTAATGCCTCAGTTTGGGATTGCCTATCTGAGAACATCTCATTCTGATTGCAAAGTCCTTTTCCATAGTGTTTAAAGTCAGTAGAGACCATGAGATCATGTAGTTTGGCCTCTTTACATGCAGTTAACCCCTTTCTGAGCCTAGAAGTCGTGATTGGCCAAATCACATATAGCAGAAAAGTACCTAAATTTCACTTTCAGTCAGTTCACCTTTTTGATATGTTGTTTCTTCTGCTGTTTGATTTCCCTAAGTGTTAAAATTAATTAAATATTTAACTAAAAAATTATTTTAGCTATTTACAATAGTTGTCCTTGCATGTTTTGGTCGATTAAAGGTCACTTTGAAAGCCATTACTTTGTTCTTATAAAGTAGTGGAATACTATTATCAAATTACTGAAACTTTAATGATTGTTAATACTAGATTGATGGTATATGCAGCAGAGTTCTTCAGTCTTGGCCTGTGCTTGTTGGGTGTGGGAGGCATGGGGAAAAGGGTAATGCAATGTTCTTTAAGAATGTCAGAATTTTACTCAGTGTAGTGGCTTTGGCCCCAGCAAAGATACAGGAGGAATTTAATCTTCTTAGAAAACATCACTTTAATAGGTTTCTCAGGGCTGCAGCAACATTTTTTTGCCACAGCTTGATGCTGGGATCTCAGCCTGGCCCTTTCCAGGTTTAAAATCCATCTCAGAACTGCTGCTTTCCAGAAGACAATTCCTTTTTTATAAGAAGTGCATGGTTTTTTGTTGTTTGTTTTGTTTTGTTATTTCCTTCTTAGGCATATGAATTTATGAAAAGCCTTTTCTTTGAATAGCCCCAGATTACCTAGCAGCTCAGTTCACTTTGGTTGTCCTCTCCCCAGTTTTTTCTGCCATTCCAGCCATCTTTACATTTAACAAAAATTATCAGCAGTAATTTTATATTTCCTTTCAAATATTTGAGGAAAATATGGTGTCTCAGGTTTATAGCTATCATCTTGTGACCCAGGGAGAAACAGCCTTATTTAGTGTGTCGTGGTTTACTACTAAAATACTTTGACAAAATACTATGAGTTATATCTGTTAGCTAATCCTCAATATATTTTGTATGCAGTTTCTTGGTACTATATACTGCTGATTTTTATATCAGAATGTTGTGTGGTACCAAGTCAAACAACCTATAAAACTTTATTACATCCACACAGTTACATTTATCCAAAAAAAACGTCTTAGAGGATGTACTCAAGTTTGTTTAAGCAACACTATTTTCCATAAAGTGTTTCATGTTGTCTGGTATTCATTATATCATTCTCCTTTATTTTGTTATCAGTTAAATTCCATATGTGCTTTTTTTATTCTTTTGTTTGAGGTTGATGTCAGGATAATCAATATTGTAGCTCTGGTAGGTACAGTTTGCCCCTCTCAAAAGTTTGCACAAGGTGATCACTCATCTGGTGTTTTCAGACTTCTGTGTTATTCTGGGATTTAGTAAGAATAAGCAACAAGTGAGGGGAAATTTCTTTAGGCAAGTCCTTTAGGGCTTCCGGGTTCAAGTTATCCAGGCTGATGGCTTTAAAATGTGCATCCTTAGTAGATATTATCTAATCCCTTCTTTTGGACCTTTGTCCAAATAAAAAAAAAAGTCTAATCATAATTAGGTGATTAAACCACATCATGGCCAAACAGCCAACAGATATTTATTTAATTTTTCTTTGTTTTCAGTATTGCTATTGAGAATTTTACCTCTGTAACTAAGAAATCTGCCTTCCTTTGATGTCAATATATTCTGCAGCTAGTTTTGTCAGCCATGAACTTTTCCTTTAGGATCTTTTACCTTTTTTACTCACCTACTACTCTTTGTAACTGCTAATTTGTAAGGTTTGTTTTGTGTTTGATATCTGAATTTTTTCTGAAATTGCAAGCATTCAGTACATCACTGAACCAAGGCAAGATTTCAGGCAATGTTGTCTTTTTTGTTGATCATATGCTATCTGTTCACCTAACAAGTTCTTGAAGATCTCTCCACTGTCTGCCATTTGTTTTGTCTACAATTTTCCTATTAGAAGATTTTTCTTATATTTTCCCAGTGTCGGAATGTAAGTGTTTGGAAATACCCAAGTATTTTTGTTATTTGGATTGCACTGTGTTTGCCTACATGAAATAAATAGAAACTGGTCCTGATCAAGTACTGGTTTACTGTTCAGAATTCAATTCACCTTTATCCATCATAAAGAGTTACCACATACAAACACCTCGTGCTTTTTTCCCTTGGTGAATGACAAGCAGCTGCTATGTCATTCCACTTTTTACTTTGACATTTCTCATGGCTCACAGCCTGCTATCCTTTCATCAAAATCTTCCTTTGGACCTTACTCGTTTTGTTGAGCCATAAATATTTAGGATCCTGCATTTCTGGCATATCAAAACTCAGTCATGAGCTATTCAAGATCTGAGTTAACTTATCTGATTTATCTTACAATATTATCTGACTTATAATATTATCCAGCAATACTTCCATTATAAAATTACTTTCTTCTGGTATGGTCAATAAGGACTGCAGCTCCACAGATTGAAAATTCCCATTTAAGGCAATGTACTCAGTCAGCTAGGGAAAGCTAAATTTAAGATGTCTCTGTTAAGCCTGTTGGGTCTTTCTGATTAACGAAGTACAGAAACCTTTATATTCTACCAGCTGAAGCAGTAAGATTTGATTCATAGGTTTAAAAAATAAAGTAAGCAAAAACTTCCTATAATTAATTACTGAAGTGCTAAGACTGAGTACCTGGCACTCAAAAGGTAAGGCATTCCAGAGCTCAGATTGTTGTTGCAAATTAACTCTGTTGCCTGCACATATGCATTTTCTTTTCCAGTTTCTCTTTACCTGCAAACTTGACTTCCAGCATAACTGTAGCATATTAAAGGTGCATGAGGTGTAATGTAATCAAGTTAGAGATGAATTGACAAATAAAGCAATTTAAATGTTAACAGACTAATGAAATTTGGTGTTCATGGATTTGGGGGCTGAAATGGGCCACTGTCCCAGTTTCTCTGACCTACTCTGTGACAAGAGCCACCTAATTCCAGGTAGCACTTTTGCAGTGTGAGGAACTGGAATTGTTTTACACTTAGACCATTGAAT
Organism: Ara ararauna; assembly: GCA_028858755.1. NCBI lineage: Eukaryota > Metazoa > Chordata > Aves > Psittaciformes > Psittacidae > Ara > Ara ararauna. Next base: position 24,596,807 of record CM054379.1, read on the forward strand.
CATCCTGTGGCTGTGAACTTACTGGTGAACTACTAGAGCATGTCACTTAAACATCCAATCTGCATTTAAAGGCTCCAAGCAATGATGAATTTACCACTTCCCTGGGTAATATGTTTCAGTGATTAATTACTCTCTCACTGTAAGGAATTTGTGTCCTATTTTCAGTTTACATTTTTCTACTTTGCACTTTCAGCCAATTGATCTTGTAGAACCTTTCTCTGATACAGTTAAGAGGTTGCTCATATCATGCCTCTCCACCTCAGAAGCTTTAAAAACTGGTCTCTGTTTCTTTGACGGCCAAACCTAATTGAACTCTTTGCATTTCTTGTTAAAAGATATATTTTCCAGAACCTTTCCAACTTTTGATGTGTTTTAAAATGTGAATTCCAGAGCTGGACACATTGCACAGGGTTCTTACCAAACCATGTGTGGAGGCAATACTGCTATGTTTAAACCAAAGCATTACTATTTTTAGCATGGAATTAAAGTGACTTCCCCCCCTGCTTCTTGCTGTCACATCATGATCCCTGTAGCAGACTCCTATGATCCACAGTTCATCACTGTGGTGTCAATCTTTCTCCTGTGCATACCCCTGCAGTTAACAAAGGTCATTTTTGTGGTGGAATTCACTTCATTACAGCAAAAATAAATAAAGCCTGTCACCACTGTAGCAATGAGCCTAGGTGCTTACCTTGGAGCTGAACTGGGTGAGTAAATATACACTGTCTTTGAAATACTGTGAATGGCCAACTGGATCACATCCACATGAGTGCGTCAGAAAGAAATCCTAACAGTCTATTGTTTCACTTGTGCCTGTGTCTTTAATGATTGCCTGATACAAAGAAGAAAAAGCAATTATCAAAGGTAGCTTTAAGGAATAACTTTACATATGGGATGCAATTGCAGCAAGAAAGAACACTGGCTTAATAGTGACAGACAGTGACTAAGAGATCTGATTACCAGGGAACTAGCTGCCAAAATCACATCCAAGCAAAAAAGTGTGGGGGGAAAAAAAGCTTTCAGACTGGCCTGCATATTTGTGAATCCACGATTGGTGACACTGGGAAACTGCTGTGCATGCTGGTTTGGCCTTGGATGGACTTGGGCAGCCCTCTGTGTCCCTCAGATACTTGTGCTTTGGTTTGCATCCCCCTTGTTGGAGTCTGGGGTATGGTACTGGTGGGAGGCACCGACCAGTGCTGCGTTCCTGGTGCCTACAACTTACCCAGCTTTGGAGCTACTGAAACATGGTGCTGTGTGCTTGCTCATCTTGCTCTCATGCCAGCAGCGCCTGCGGCACAGCTTTCTCAGCAGTCCCCTGTGCTGCCTGTCTCCATCCCCATTCCAGCCAGGTCTGCTCTACATCTGTGTCATTCCTGATATGCTTCAGGGCATCATGCTAAAGTCTGGATACTTAAATACCCAATGCAGTTTAAAGTACTTGAAAAACTTCCCACTGTCACCTAGGCAGTGTCTGAAGCTTGTCCTTGATATTCTGGCCCTTGGTATTTAAACCGTTGTCTGGTTTTCTATGAAAACACAACTCTGATGAAGAGTACAGTTTGTCCTGCTTCGTTTTGACAGGGCCTGCCCTAGTACCACTTGCCATCTCAGATTTAAATGTTAAATGCTTGTCCCCTGCGGATGTCTTCAGTCTGGTTTTCTGTGAACCCTGAGGGTCCAGGATGTCAAAGCAAACCAACTAAAGTCACTACCATACCTTCAGGACTTGCGCATGATTCCTGAAATCACTTCAAACTGGCTGCTTTCAGCACACCTTCTAGCATTGCCCTCAAGCTCTTGGACTTCTTATTTCTCCTGTCTTGCCTCATGTTTTGTTTTGGCCTCTCGACTCTGCTCTCCTCTTGATTTTGCTCAGCGTTTTGCAGACTTGCTGCCATCAGCTCTCCCATCAGAGAGTTTATGTGCTCTGCACCTCAGGGGGCCTTATTGCTGTCCTTATGCTTCTTTTGCTCTTAGCCTCAGGCCTTACCATCCAGTTTGGTGATAGCAGCAGTGGGATGAGGGTCTGGCAGGGAGTCAGGAGGATTTTAAGGGGCCTGGGACCATCTAGTTCATAGTGAATCCCTTCAGTGAAACTGCCAGCATGGTCCCTGGCATGTGCCAACCTCCTCTCCTAGGCACAATTTGGTGGGGGGAGCCACAGACCTGGTTTATTTTACTAGTTTAAAGATATGCTGGATCTCAAAACAGCCCTGCCTCTGCTTTAGGCTCGTGCCTTACCAGTTGGGAACCGCTGGCTTTGCTAGTGCACTTGTGTCTGCTTTGGCTGACGAATCGCTCATGCAGAGTTGTGGCATCTTTACACCCTGTTTTAATACTGCTACTTGTCAGTGGATACATGAGTCAGTACATCGTCAGCTGCATCCTGCCGTTCTCATCTGGGGCCCAGTCTTGAGGCTCTGATCTGCAATCTATGCTGAAAAAGACAGCACTCCTTATTGTTTCCTTTTTTATGTGCCTGCTTCTGCACCGCGAGAGATTTCAGATGTTTAATTTCACTACGTGCCTTCTTTACTTTCCAGTGTGTTTCCTAGGTTGGCTCCTAGTGAGTGAGCAGGCCAGGTTCAAAATGCTTTGGGAGGTTGAGGGAGGTGACCTCTGGGGCAGGTGCTCCTGCACCTCTTCCTTTCTTCAGAACAGCCATTGGTTCTGAGCTGGAGCTGTGCTTTCACAGGAGCGTTACACTGATGGGGGTGAGCTCCAAAATCATGGAATCATGGAATCAGCTAGGTTGGAAAAGACCTTTAAGATCATCAAGTCCAACTGCTACCCCAGGACTGCCAAGTCCACCACTAAATCAGGTGACTGAGAGCCTCATCTTCCATGGACAGTGATTCCACCACTTCCCTGGGAAGCGCGTTCCAATACCTGATGACCATTTCAGTGAAGAAATTAAAAAGTGTGCCCCCAGCCCCTGCCTCCCTCAGTCCAGACTCGCAGCTATGTGACTCTGTGATGAGCTAGTGCAAGGGCTGCTCTGAAAGGAACACCACCCTTCTGTTACCCCCCAAAATCACCAGACCTAACTACTAGCAAAGTTGTATGGCATCCACTTGGTGTTTCTCATTTTTATGTATACACATCTAAGAACAACTTCAGGAAAAAGAATATTTTCTTTTTTTTTTTTCATTTGATCGTGGTGAGTGAAACTCAAGCACGGAAAATCAGATGCAAACATTTTGCTTCTGAGATCTTTTGTGTAACTTTAACAAGATAACCAACCACAGAAGCGCCAGCAGGACTGGGTAGGTAGGTCAGTCTTTTTGGAAATGTAACTCCTGATTTTTCATTTACCACAAAATCTCTATGCCTCAGTTTGCAATAATGAAGAAGTATTGACAGGTAATTTAGCCTGTAGTTCGCAGTCATGCTGCTTCATGTTCCATCATCATTTTGAGTACCTTATGCCATTGGAAACATGGTATTATTGCCATTTCATGATGTATGCTGTGTTTGGATAGTGTTGCATTTTTTTTGTTCCTGTCTTCTTTTACAACCAGAAGATTAGATCCGGAAGACACACTTCATATTCTGATAACAGAGGAGGAGTGAAATCCTGCTCCAAATGAAGTCAGTGGCGAAACTCCCGTTGACTTCAGTGGGTATAGGATTTCACCCTATTTTGTGTTGCCTTGCCTAAAAAGGAAAAAAGACCTAAACCAAGGCCTATTGTAGTCAATGGAGAGATTCCCAGGAATTTTAATGGGCCTGTATTTGCTCCAGCATGAGGTTATTCAGTCACCTCCAAACTTTATAGGAATATAGCACTTGTGTTCCCTTCTCCAAGCACTAATAAGATTCCTCTGAGTTAGATAAATTTCTACACATTTCTTCTCCTGAAGCATTTGGGGTACTAAGAAGCTCTCTCCTTTTCTGCTTTTTTCTTTTCCCAGTATTTCTTTTTAGACACTGTTTTGCCTTGTGGTGACTTTAAATCATCACAAAACAAATCAATAGTGAACAACAACAAGGATATGTAAGTTTGTGTTTATAGATTCCAGTTCCATGAACTTTGATTTAATAAACTTAGCCTTCTTTGTAGTAGAAAACACAAAACATGGGCGGGTTGGCGAACTTGAATCCTGGTTCTGATTCTGACCTACATTTAAAAACTAAATTTGAGTCTGATAAAGTTTTGAAAACATTGGTAATGTGAAAAAGATGCTTCACTGTTCCCTTTGTGTTTTTAACCTTCTTTCCTATTAAAACTGTAAACAGTTTTATATTATTGCAGTGAATTCTTCTCTAATTTACTCCAGTGTAAATCCAGAGGAATGTTTCCAAGGGCAGGAGAGCTGTTCTGCATTTGCACTGGGTGAACGATGATAGGCTCTGCCAGGCTGTTTCTTCCTTCCTCTTCTCCCTTTCACTGTTTGGATTTGATAACCTCAGGCAAAAAGTGTTTTTAAATGATGTATTGGTTCCAGCGATAGTCAGTTGTCTCCACCATTCACCATCACTGTAGTTGTGACGATCTAAGTGCCTGTGGTATAACCAGAACTATTCAGGCTAAAAATAGTCTTTCTGGTGGATTCTGTTTACCCCCCAAAATATCAAAATGTGACTTTTTTTTTTTTTTTTTCTTGCATTGGAAGTAGAACAAAACCTCAGGCATTTTATGAAAAGGTTTTTGTGGGCTGAAACATCTGTTTTTTGCCTCCCTTGTAGAGGCATGATTTGAATCTCTTGCATAATTTTTGATAAGGCAGATGGGCTGTGTCTCTTTCCCTCTTTCTCTCACACATACTCACACAAAGACTACCTACGTTGGATTTCAAAAACTTTCATGTCAAAAATGTTTTTTATATTTGAAGAAATTTTATAAAAAATGTTTAAATCCACTGAAGAAATTAGCTTCAAGTTAACCTGTCTGAAGAGTTGAAGAAACACAGAAATTAATTTCAGCGAAGAACTGACTTTTAGTGAGTTCCACTCCAAAAGTGAAAATGTTCTGTAGAAGTCTTTCATTTTTCTCAATTTTTTCCCTTTTTCTTTCACATTTTCCTTCATAGTTTCCCCCTGAGTAGTCTATAAAAATAAGGAGCATCCAAGTGGGTTTTTTAGAATTTGCATTAATTCAGAGCTTCCTGCTGAAGAAAACCACAGATCTATTGTCTTTTGACTGATATATTCATGTATGGTTCATTCATCTAAGCAGGAGTGCTCACTCTTACAGTGAGCCCAGCTGCAAAGACCTGAAGTTGTATCTGAAAATGGTAATATTCATCTTCAGCTCTCAGATGAAGATTTCAGCATCTCCAGCATATAGCCCTGACTGTTGTGTCTACCACAGGATAACTAGCTTCTTGGAGGTGGCTGCTTCTTTCTTCAGCCCTAAAGGGAACTTAGGGATTAGTTCAGGCTTAAACATCTAAATCTCAGGCACATGAGTTATGGGAGATGAATCCTACATAAAGTCCTTGGAACTATTAATTTGCTTATATCTTCCACTTGATGAAATGGTTTGGTTTGTTTAGTTACTATATGACATTCTTGGAAACATGATATGGCAGACTAAAGATCCTTTGTGTCTCATATTGTTTCTTTTCAGAGATGAGCATGCTTGCTTTCTGCCTACTCTATAAGCAAATTTTATAAATGGTGGTTGTTTTCTTCCACCTCAGGAAGAGAGATACTTCTCCTGGGAAAAGTTGCAACATGATCCAAAGTCCAAGTCTTTCCACTAAATTCAGCAACTTCTCAATTATGGTCAGAAGTGTATAACATTTTTTTTAAGCATGAAACCCCAAAAGTGAATTTTTCCATAACTCAAAAGTTACTGTTGTCAAATGTTAAGGACATTGTGATTTTTAACTGAAAAGTAGTGCAGTTAACTACACTGGGAAAGTTTTTTTTTTCACCCTCTCTAGCTTTGTATGTCTAGCAGTTGATATTTATTAATAAATGCACATCTGTAGGCAATAGAATTACATCAAAAATGAAAGCATTTTTTTTCCTTCACAGATTAGATCCTGATTAGAAACCAATAAACAGAATCTAAAACCCACCAAGATATTGTTGGGCTGATCTGTTTCTAAAACTGTGTAGAAAAAAGTTGACAAGTTGTTTCCTATAAGCAGAAGAATTGTTTTGTTCTTTTAAAATCTTTTTAAGGCAAAAATTCCAAAAGCTTAGGCTGTATTTACATATTTTCATCAGCTTTCTGTAGTTAATTTCTGTTTTGTTATCAGCACTACTTTCTGTAGTTAATTTGGCTTGCAGAAAGCCATGATTAATGGGCCTATTCTATAGCATTAATTTTCAACCACAACCCCTCCTTGCCCTATGGTATTATCTTAATTACTGGAAAAGACCCGTGAAATCGTGTATGGTACAGAGCTGTGGCGTTGTGAAGAACAATAATCAGAACCAAGGTTCTGAGATGTGTCCAAACAAAAGAATGGGAAAGTATCTGACCAGGTTAATGGAACCAAATAAGTAAGGGGTTTCAGGGTTTACATATTTCTGGTTTGTTCTGAGCAAGTGTTGTATCTTACTGCTTTCTATTGCCAGTGGTAGCTTTTTGGAAGTTCTGAAGAAAATTACTGGATGCTTCTTTTCAGTCATTGGGAAGACAGTTAATTTGAAAGCACATCTCAGTAGATTGTCTCCCTGAGCAGACAGCTGTAAGGGCTGCTAGTTCTTGATCCAAAACCAACTGGAGTCAGTGCAGCAATTTAGGATTTAGATCTCCGCTGTTCTAATGGAGAAGATGATAGTTCTAAAACAGACACCCTTGGAGAAGTGATTTTCTGGGTGAAAAAACCCCAGACCAATGCTACTTAATAATCCTGTAAGCAAACTGTTAGAATAACAAACAAAATAATTTGGCATTGAGGAGAGAATTATTATTTGTTGCTATCAAAATAAATATCATTAGGATAAGTCTTAGTAGAAGAGGCAAAGATTTTCTTGAATGAGAGGAAATATTGTAGTTGCCAAAATTAGGCTTGTCTGAAAGATTTTGTTGGGTAAATATCCAGTTCCTCACCAGCGCATTACTTGAAATTAACTTTAAATGATCTGTTGACCTTTTTATATAAATTTGGCTAGAACTACCAAAGTCTTTGGGCATGTAGGGTAAGTCTTGTCAGAAAGTACAGAGATGAGTTTATAAGTGTGAGGTTCAAAGCCACTTCTGAAATAGATGGATCTCTAATGTCTGTGGGTAGGTACCTGACCTGACTTTTGAATGTAAAGCTCATATTCACCTAAATTTTTCATGCTACCGGTGCCAGAGTAGCCCAGGGAAGACCAGCCTGGATTCTCTGACTGAATCCAGTACAGAATGGGGACATACTTGTTCTCTTAGGCTTGCTAAAAACTGTGTGGCCATAAGCTGCCACAAAGCCCACGCAGTTGTTTTGATTAGTTCAACTAAAAAATATACAATAAAAGTGGTGCTGCCTATTGCTCCTTATTTATGAGCAATGGGTGGCTGGGGTTTCATGACCTCTTCCTTCAGAGATGATCCTTCAATTCCATGTCTTGAAAATGTCCTGCCCACCAGGGTGCTTGGAAAAGGGCAAAAAGAAGGGAAAGTCAGACTTCTTCCTGTTTTTGATATTTCTAATGAAGATAATAAAAATTCTGGATTCGGCAGGAAAAGATTAAAAAAGGAGAGAGAAAGCAGGTGGTGGGTACATCCTGATCTTCCATGGGCTTTTGCAGTGGTTTGTGCTGACGTTCACAAGTAGTGGACAGGACCCAGAACTTACCTTTTCATCCACACAAATGCTCTGCTGACTGGATTGGAGAGTCATGTTCATTGGTCCCCATAAAGAGTTGCCCCAGATGAGTTACTGGCCCTCTGAGGTACCTGGGTGTGAGTTGGACTGTAGGGCTCAAGTCAAGATGTCATGTTAGCACAAGGGGTGATGGCCCATAGGTGGAACGAGTGGTGGGGGCCTATGCAGATATGTCAGGTACCTGGCAAGACTTCTGACATTCTAAGTGACAGTGATGACAGATTTGTCGAGCTCAATCTATCAGGAGTTGCCTTCTGAGATGGTAAAGGGCAAGTGTCAACAGCAGACAGGGGAAGACAAGAGAATAAAGGCAGTAATAAATAAAGTAGATATTGCATTGTGAAATGCTGGGATTTTGTACCGTTTCAAGTTTAAGTGATAGACTTTCCTCTCTGAAGCCAAGAAGTATCATTTCAGTCTCTCCTACTGATGATAAAAGACTGCTGCATGACACATAGCCTTTATAAAGCATCAAATTTCTAGCAATATGATAGTTGTTTTTATCACAATGCTCCCAACAAATGGCACATGCTGTTAATATGAATCTATCTTTCAGCAGCAGATATTTCAGGCACTGTTAGTAACATAATCTCATGATGTTGCCATAATAAAGTATGCTGCAGATCCAAATCTTGTTGCAGTGAATTCTTTCTTTGGTTATTTTCCTGTAGTTCTTCTTGGCGTCGGTGGGATACGTTCCCACATACTGTGAATATGCTCAGCCTTGTTAATTTTTGCATAGTGCTAGGTCTCTGTTTGCCTAAATTTGTAGACTCAGAGATTCTGAAAGAGAACTGCAGTTAATGACATGGTCTGAGGGGCACCACAGAGGAAAGGGGGAGCAGCAGCTGGTCTGACCAAGAAATAAAAGGGGCATATAGCAAGGCTGTGGTGCGAGTGTATAACAACATACTTGAGGTGGGGTTAAGGGTGCAGCATGCTGAAGGCAGAGGAATCCCCAGGTTCCCAGTACAGCATTCCCAGGGGAGCCTGCATGGCCCTTGAGGAGCTATTTGTGTTAGTGTTGGCTGCAAGGTAAGGTCAAGAATCACCTCCTTCTTGTGCAATTAGCCATCTCCATTTGCGATGTCTATACTAATAAATTAGCCGTGCCAGAGGTCTTGCCTTGGCCCTGAATGACATTTCTGTCATTAAATTGTTAGAGCTGTCCTTGGCATGGTTTTGGCTTGGGTTTATGGAAAACCTTTCATACTATTCCTGATCCACGTTCTGGAGTTATGCTGGGCCAGGGACCATGAAAAAGACAGTTTGGATGCAGCCTCCCTATTTTAGAGGCCAGGAGAGTTTAATAAATGCACGTGGCCATGTTATGACAGCATGCTTGTGCTCTCACGGCCAGAGAACAGGGCCTGGAGCTGACTGGTTTATTGGGAGGGTTGTAGTCATTGCATTTGAGAGCCTCCTGCAACTGTGAGGCTCTTGTTTCTTCCGCTGTGATGCAAAGAACAGATGATATAAGACCAAGCCAGCCACTGATAATATGATTTAAAATGTCAGTTCTTTAAAAATTACATTTTTATTAAGCAGAGAACAAGGCAGAGGAATTTAGAGGTCAGAGGATCTCAAAGAAAATGAAAATTAAGAAAGCTGCAGAAAATAAGAGACAACAGAAAGTCAATATGTAAAAGTCTACATGTTTGATAAGGTAGATCTGGAAGATCTGAAATTTTAGGTAACTTTTACAAATTAATGTGTTGGCAATATTCATATAAATGTATCTGAAAGTGTTAGTTCAATACTTATCAGTTCCTGAGTTTTACTGTATGTGCTGTCTTGTGCCAGTGACCCCACTAATTTTGATGGAGTTGATCTAATATCACATTGATGGAACACACTGCTGAACTGGGCACAGTACATGCTGAAGGACTACTCTTATATTCATTGTGGTAGTCCAGGTAATTGTTAATTCTTTGAAGATGAAATGAATAGCATTTTAGTATCACAACTTCATTGTCCATTTGTTAATCTCGCACTCTGTGTAATCCTAATGAAGATTTCTTTCCAGTATATGTCTCTGTTGCCCAAGCCCTATGTGTACATAACACAACAGTTTTATACCCAGTTATTTGAAAAAAACCCCAAATGACTTCACTACTTTGGCCTGAGAAAACAGAGCTTTTGCAGGTGCCTGGGTCTATCAGTGGAACATTTATGTTGATCAAAATACTCTAATAACTAGGACATTGCTGTGTTAGTTTTGTTATTAAACTTGAGCACTGTGTAACTCTGACAACGTTGGAGGTATAGCCATGCTACGGCGTGGCCATCATGACTATAAAGCCTATTCAGCTAATAGAAATCTGAACATTAAATGGGACAGTGGCAGAGAGACCTCTGATTTATCCATTTTTTTTTCTTCTGTGACAATAGTGGAGTGTTGGGAACAGATTATGACCTTGGTTTTAGACTGTGACATCTATTGGACTTGATGGGGGTCTATAGAGATCGGGGTCACTTTGTGCTTTCACACTGCAATAAAATAAAACAGACTCTGATTCTCTCTCTCTTTTTTTTTCCCAAAGTGAACCTACAAGACTGCCACCTGAAAGGCAAAGTTTGAAACTTTGGATGGTGCTTCTAAGCACTCCCTTTCCTTCCCACATCTCCTTGTGCTGGATGGCAGTCTCTGGGCACGCTTCAGTCTGGGTTGCCAGACTTCGTCCTTCTTCCCATCAGTATTCCCTACTCATCTGACTGACCTTTAATTTTTCTCTTCTGTCAGTGTATGTGAGAACTCCTGCAGTGAATCCTGTGTGTGCTTGTGGGGAGACACACTGTGGGTATTGAGGCAGCAGAGAGGAGCAAGCTGGGCTGCAGGGGTGCATGGGTGACCCCTAGCAGATATCTTCTCCAGGATTGCTCATACCATACATCTGCATTCTCTGCTCACACCAACTAACTCGCAGCAGAGCCCAAAGGAAGCAACTGTGATTTGCTGCCCAGAATTCATAGCACGTCTTTTCCATGACACCCATGAGGCCCTGGTCCCAAGGAGTTCAGGGAATAACAGTTTTCCCTTCTGCTTCTGCTTTTCAAAGCTGGTAATTCAACATGATGTTCTGCCACAGACCTGAGTAAGACTGAAAATTTAATCACTTCCATACTCTGTCTACTCCTGTCAAGGGTATAGCCTAAGCCCATCTGCAAATAAATCAATACAATGGAAGACTTTTCTCTTAAAAACATTTTAGTTGGAGCTGTGTATTAAAAAGAGCGAAAAAGTGAGAAAACACAAAGCCCTTTTAAAGGCTGGCTTGTAAAGCTAGCAAGTGTCTTCTTTTTGCAGAAAGAAGTAATGCTCTGTCAAACACCTACAGAGTGTAATTGTACATGACAGTCCATGTCAGAGTTCAGCAATGAAAATGGAAGTAAATATTTTTTCTTTTTTTAAGCTGTGAATCACGCATCAACCTAATCAGTAACAGGTTTTGTTTGTTTGTTTGTGTTATGGTTTGGTTGGTAAGGAGAACATGTTCTTTTGTTTTCACCATTTAATGCTGGCTCTGGTGTCTGAATGCTACTATTGCATTGACTTTGACAGATTCAGATGGAAAACCAGACACATTTCAACTAGTGGTGCCCAAATACCAGCTATGTGATGTGATTCGCTTTGCTGAGGAGCAGAGTGGTTTGTTTAAATCACTGGCTGGTTTATGCCAGAAGGACACCTGTAACAGAGAAGGTTTCACCTCCTAAATCTGCACAACCTGTTCCCTTTCTAAAAGTGTTTTGGATGCTTGTCACATACGCACATGTGCTGCAAAATGAACTGAGGTCTGCCTTATACTCTTTGAATTCTAACCATGCTGTGGTGCTATTAATTGTTCTTGCTATCACTTTGCTCAGAAGTTTGTTGAGCGCAGCCCCAAGAAAGGAGGCATATCTTTTTGGACAACAACCTAGAAAAATGCAGACTTATTAAAGAGAAAAGGTGTCAATGCTTTTCACTTTAAAAGACAATCTAATTAAGCAGTCAGTGAATGTTAGCTTTAAGACTTCAATGTCCTCTTAGCACACAGTTTTGCTTATTTAGTGTGCGATGACTGAGAAGAGTAGAAGACATGTCAGGACTCAGAAGTGGCATGATTGTAGTGAACAGGGAATAATTATTCACTGTTTATCACAAAGAAAATATGAAGGCGCTTCTGAGAAGGTTGTGGGGTGGCAAGTTCAAAATAAACAGTGCATAGTTAAACTGCAGCACTTATAATCCTGAAAGTTTATGTGAATTTAAGCAAGCAATTAGGTGAATTCATGGAAAAAAAGGTACTCAGAGGCTCTGAACATGAAGAAATAATCTCGGGCTTAAGAAGTCCTTACACCTCTGGTTATTGGCAGCAGGAAAGAAATACCAGGAATGGCATCAAGATTTGTTTCCCGTGTTATTCTGCACTTTAGTCATCTTCAACCGGCTGCACACCCAGATAAATCTTTGTCTTCATTTTGCAAAATGAAGACCATAAGCACAACAGTCAATATAAACTAGTGTTAATGTTACATCCAGTAAAACATAAATTTGGAGCTGATACCGAATTCCTCCACATATTTTTTTAAGTAAGCTGATTTCTACTATTTTTCTGTTGTTAAAATAGATACCTTGAGAAATTAATCACTTTGGAATTCAAATAAAGGTGAAAGATTCTCTCTAAGTTTATGATATTACAGTAATTGTTCACCTGACAGATGAACATAATACTTACTGAATTAGGTTTTGGGTTTTTTTTTGGTTTGGTGGTTTTTTTTTTTTTATTCCTGAATGTGGAAATTGCTTTAGGGTAATTTTCTTAAATACCATTTGAAGAAGAAATTGTGTTTTTTCATTTAAAGAATAGAGAAAGCATTCTACAGTAATGATGTCAGTAAATATTATAAGGCTTCGCAATATCTTTAACTTAGATTCAACAATGTTAACCAGCATGCTAAAGGTCTGACTTTCAAATAATCTTCAACTAGTGCATATAGTGATGTATCTTATATATCCCTTACCTTACACACACATATACATATGTATAGGTGTTGATGTGTTTAAGCACATGGACATATTTTTTATACCTACCCTGAATGTATATGAATGGTATAGAAGTGATATATTACTTGAAAACCTGAAAAGAAAATTAAAAACCTGAAAAGAAAATTAAAAAATATTTCATATTAGAGAAAGCAAATGACACTTTCACCTCATCATGAAAAGGATTTCTAAAATAAAAATTATCCAGTGTCAATATTCTCAACATAATATTAATCTGTTGACTTTTTTCATTATAGCAAAAGGCTTACAAAAGTTGTCCCAAACTCTTGACTTTGTCACTACTTCTTTTGACAGATCCATATTTGCTAATTCAGTTTCTAGCAGAAAACGATCATCCTATGTGTCCGACAATGGGAAATGTATCTGTTAATATGGCAAGTTATATTTGGAGACAGCATGTGCGATACTAAATGCCAGAACACCAATAGGACCCATCTGCCCAATATGTAAAGTATAATAACACCATTATGAAGTGATGATATGTTTACATACCCTTGTAACAGGATTAAAGTTTTCTTAATTGTCTCCTGCTTGAACCTAATGTAGTGTTTTTGGTGTGTCCTATAGAATAATATTGAAAGAATGAACAAATCAGTGGCGGAACCTTCTGAGATTTGCCTAATTACAACTCAAATTGTTTCCATATTGAAAATTGCATGCATATAGTGCCTTTTGGGGCACAGAATAGAAGAAGCATATGAAGGTCAGCCAACAGCGCACTGCAATGAGTTCTGTCTTCATGAACTTCTAAAATGTCTCTTTCATGCAGCGAGACACATTAGTTCACTAGAAACAGATTTCAGAATTGTTTTATCCGATTTTGGAAGGCTTATTTCTGCAATCCCCATAAACCTGCTACAGAAAACACAAACTGCATTTGCCCTGAATTTAGTTAAATCACTACAAGCAGAAATCACTCAGCTAGGTCATGTGTAGGATTAGAATGCTGCTGCATTTCAGGTACATGGCTAGTTTTGAAAGATTCTTGAGAATTTTACAGACCTTCAAACAGATCTTGATCCGTGCATCATTCAAAACAGCCCCAGTGAAATGCAGGAGAGTCTTGGATAGGTCAAGGAGTGCCAGCTGCATTCAGCCATGTGTTCCCATGACACCCTTGCATGTTCATGATAGGTGAACATATAGTTTTTCTTTTTATCCCACTCCAGTCTTTTTACAGTACAGCTCCATGGTAACCAACATGATGACTTCTTGCTAGCCTACAAGTGCTGACCCCGCTGAGTAGAACTGCATGTCTGAGAGTAGAGAGAGATATTTGCAGAATGACTAAGTCTTTGGGGAATGCTTTAAGGATCAGTGAGGTCTGGCTGAGCTATTGATAATGGGTAGTGTTTCAGGATATTGAAATAACTCTTTTCTTGATTGACTTGATTGCTTCAAGTCAAAACAATCCCTTGACAATCTGCTTCAAAAAGTGCACTGTAGAATTTTAACAGTGGTATTGTGCAATTATTCCAGGTATGGAAAATCATACTGACCATTAAAATATGTTATTTACTGAAAGAAATATTCCAGCACTGGTACTCTAATAAAATCTCAGTTTCATCAATGCTTACTCACACTGTGCAGTGTCTGCTGAGGACTCAGATGTTAGAAACAGGCTCCATGCCATTTTTCAACCTCAAAAATTAACCAACATACACACGTATTGTTTGGTGTTTTTTTTTTTTTTTATTTGTGGGGCTCTTTGGGTTTTTAGTTATTTTGGTTTTTTTTTTTTTTTTTTTTTAACATTGTTTAGCTGCTTGAAAGATGTTCTGCCTGCTCCAGAAGGAAGACAATGCAAAGCAAAGGAGTGGATATAGTGCATTATGGATATGAGTCAGAAAAACATCTAGGATTGTCCTATTATAGAGAGAATCTGGCTGGGGCATCCTCTGTGGTAGCAAAGTTCATATACTGTAGCTTAGGATCTTTCGTTTTGATATATGAGTTTTGGCATCAGTTTGGTTCATTGGTAGCCTTTTTCCTTCCAAGATCCATGCTGAAACCCATTCTAACTGCGAAAAAGGAAAAGTCATTTGGCAGTGCTCCACAACCTTGATTTCCTCTGTTTGCAGGGTACAAATGGGAGCTGTGATATTTTTTCTGAAAATTTAATAATTTTTTTTTTTTTTTCAGTTCACTAGAAATTTAGGGACTAAGGGAGCCAAGTCAGACTCCTTGCATGGGTGAGAAAGGAAATGAAAATGTTATTTTTCAGGGTGAAACACATATTTGTCATACTGTGATAGCCTTGTGCCTGCATGTCTTGTGACCTCTGAGTACTAGGGGCTTTCACATTGCATTGGTACCATAGAGATGATGGAAGCATCACAAATTGGTGCTAAACCAGAGGCTCAAACTACCAAAGATTTCTGTCTCATGTCATTATACAGAAGCATCAGTTTAAACTTCTTAATTTACAACAAAGCTTTGCAGCTTTACAGGACTTTGGAGCTTTGCAAATATTTAGGTTTTGACTTGACCTATTCTAGCAGGGAATAGTGGGCAGGGAGTGCATGCTCCTACCCACAGCACAAGTGTGGATAGCATTAGGATTTGGATTCGGTCCCATTCAAGGATAACTGCAGCCAGACTCCCTGGGGTGCTCTGGATGTTTTTTGCTGAACTTGTAGTGCAGTCTGACTCTCAAGCCAGCGTATCTGGGCCCATCACGTCAGAGTAGTTGGTGCTTTCAGATGTGGAGCCCTGGCGTGGAGTCTCCTTTCCTTGTTCTTGGCCAGCACAAGTTAGGCATGTGTTCATGACATGAACAACTTCGCATTGCTCCAGTTCATGGTGGTTGGTTCAGACCCATTGCTTGTTATCACAAAAGCAAGATGACTTCTTGATGCTTCATCAGTGGCACTAACTTGGGCTTAAAGGGTCTGGGAACATTGTCTGCAGTGCGGGCATAACCATTTTCAACAGGAAAAATGTTTGTAAGCATTGTTCTTTCTGGAGACCTTTTATGTATATTCTTGCCCTTAATGAACCTTGTAGCTACAACAAAAGCTGGCAGTTTGGTGGGTGTTATCTCAGATAATCAGCTTTATTAGCAAAATCAGGTTTTACGGCTCCCTTTGGCTTGGTTCAATGCAAAGGAGCATTAGCAATTTAAGTTTAGTTTGAGCTAGTTGCATAGATGGGGATTGCCAAATTTATGTGCATGCTTCTGTGTAATTATAATTATGAAAATTGTTCCTTAGCTTGTGAAATGGTGAAGCCTTGCAGGCTTTTTTAATTAAGAGGTTGTCAAATATATATGCTGTTCCAATGTACAAATCCATGGCATTTGAAAAAAAAAGTTCTATTGAATGTAGGGGTCCAAGGCTCTTGCTGTACAATTATATTATGATTAAAATAATATTCCCATGAATTATGATAATTCCAGTTAAGAAACACTAAAAGGATTTTATGAGAAAGTATTGACACAAGTTACATTTAATTTGATGGTATTGCTCATTTACAAAGGAACTCCTTTGTTGTCCATCATCATAGTAATAGAGGATGAAATCCTCAGCATAACATGGGTAGAATTTAGAGTTCACCCTTAGAATCACATATGGAAGACAGATACCTTTAATTAAACACATTACAGAAGGTCCGTAGAGGGGGTAACTCTGGAGTACAATAATCAGGTAGGCTTTTGGCTGACACAATTTAAAGAAAGGATGCCAAGCTTTCACAACATGATGTTATCTAATCTTTCATGTCAGAATGGAGATGAAGTTGGTGCAAAGTGTTCATTACCAATACTAGGATCATCAATTCCTTTAAAATATTTCATTCGAGAACAAACTTGATCCAAAGAGGAACAGGCAGTGGGTTTTAACAGCCTGTGTTATTCAGCAGGTTGGAGGGAGATTCTTAATAGTCCTTTAAGGTCTCCAAATTAATAAATGGAAGTGTATTACAACTAAACAATTTAGAGGTGTCAAATATATCTTTTCATAGTTGCAGATTAATTTCCATGTATGTTTCTCATTAATTCAAGAAAGAGCCATCTTCTTTTTCTCTGTGATTAAAGCTGTCTATAGAACTACATGGAAAATACAGAAAAAAAGTAAATAGTAAAAAGGTTGAATTTGGTGAGTTGAAGTTTTGAAATCTGGGAGGCTACAGGGAGACCTGAAATGTGCAGTCTTGAATGCCTATGAATCTACAAACTAATTAACAAAGGCCAAGACTGCACTAATGTAAGTTAGTTACAGCCTGCTGAATCCAGCCATAGCAACACCTGCCTTTAATATATAGAAAGAATAATTGTCGTGAGAGACTTGAGTCCAGGATCCAATAATGGAAGCTCCACTTCGTGCAGAGGGTAGGAAAGCTCCTAAAAATGATGGATGAGAGATGATGGTTTTCTAACACAAAACATACTGGGTTTGACAATGAATAATTTTATGCTGGATGTTGTTCTGATGGATATAGATGAATTAAACACTGTGCAGCAGCGTTTAGTGCCTTTGGGTCTGATGATCACAATCTGATTGCAAGCATTATGTAACTTAATATATTAAAATAGAACAGTCCCAGCAACTAGCGCATTTGTGGAAGTTAGGGAGAAGTGATGAATAAATTTGCCTCAGAAGAAAATTAGAGATGGAAAAATCTGAATCAAAACAGAGAGTTCCTCTGCTAGCTTGGTTAGTAGGTTCTGATTCCACTTTCAGAGGATGTAATTTGCTAAAATAAATTCTGGTCTAGTGGCGAAACAGGGCTATAATCATCCCCAAATAACTGACATATAAGAAAAAACAGAGAAAGTTGAATAGAACCTGTATAAAATAGAAATTGTGAAATTGTTAAGGGGAAGTAAACCTCATTGTTAAGAGAAATTAAACTCATTGTTAAGAGAAATTGCACCTATTATAGAATCCTGGTGACAGGATAGCAATAAGGCTGCTAAGAACAGAAGAAACCTTTGGGAAGAATTAGGCTTAATGCTAGACAAAACTGACAGTGATGAAGTAAAAAAGACAGAAGTAATAAGGATTTTTCATCTCCATGTGAAAATATATACTATGACATACTTTACCACCTTCCTAGCTCATCAGTAACAAAGGAAAACAACAGAGATTTGCTAGGGATAAACATTTTTATATCATCTGTCTTGGCTAACTTGCACTTAAGAATCCTGAAAGTGTTGGCTGAGAACATCTCTGTTTCACAGATGTTCATTTTTAATAAGTCCCGAAATCTTGGGGAACCTCCAGAACAGGGGAAGAATTGCAATACTGTGCAGCAATCAAATAGCAAGAGTGAGTTGACTGACAGTTTTAGGCTGGTTTACATGGCATCACCTTTCAGTCAAATAATGGACAGTCTGATACAGGATTAAATTGATAAGAAATTAATTTTTACATTAATAAAATCAATGTCTGAACAAATGGTTTAGGGGAATAAGCTGGGTCTTACTTTTTGAAATGACAAATTAAATTGATTTTGGTATCAGCACAGAGTATGTGTTACAGAGTGTTTTCATCTGTACTGAGTATTATTCTGACTGAAGCACTACATGATATCAACAAGGTGAACTCTGAGTCTATTGTGATCCACCTGACAAAATCTTAAAAGACTTGTCAGTGGGTAACTTTATTAAATAAAACCACTTTCAGTAGAGCTCCAGAATGGTGGCTTCTGGCTCAAAAGCCATGTGAATTTTCCCTCAGTGCTGTGGGAATAAGTGTGGATTTATTGCTGCCAGCATTTGTGAAAAGCACAAATACTGAAGTGATTTCTTATGATGATTACACAGGGTAATCCAGATCATTTGGCCCAATAAAAAATAATTTGCCTAACTGAGCCTAAGATAGGAAGGTATTTTTTTCTCTTTGTTCTGCTTAGTTTCAGCCTATTGTTTCTGAAAAGAAATACAATTAGTTGAAGATTTTGAAAAAAACCCAAAACCAACCCAAGCCATAAGAATACTGGAGAAAAAGACTTCTAGTGGCAGAACTGAAGTAAAAGAGTGGTTTATTTTATTAAAAAAAAAAAAATTGAAGTGGGATGGGAACATTCAACAATAGGTTTGTTATTGGAAAAAGCTGCTTTGTGAATCAAAGCTCTGTTAATTTTTCTTTTACTTGACTGATTTTTTTTTTAATTTGGCAGAATCTTCAGAACGATTTTGAAGATGTTGATATAATTCATATTAACATTTTTGAAACCTTAAAGGCCAATTTTATTTTTAAAATTGCTCATTGTTCTGAAATGCAAGCTAATTCTACTAATAGGCAGTTATAAAACCAGAAAATGGTATATTCTTCCCATCCAAAAGTCTAAAGAATTAGGAAAACCTTAGTGTTCTCAGAATTTTACTTGGAGCATTTTGAATATCTTAGGTGGCAAAGATATGTTTTGCAAAAGAAGAAAAAAATAGATCAGAAAATTATTTTTTGATTATGTAAGAGAGAGATTACTTGTTTATAGAATATAGAATCATAGAATCATAGAATAGTTAGGGTTGGAAAAGACCTTAAGATCATCTAGTTTCAGTCCACCTGCCATGGGCAGGGACACTTCTCACTAAACCATGTCACCCAAGGCTCTGTCCAACCTGGCCTTGAATACCACCAGCGATGGAGTATTCCCAACTTCCCTGGGCAACCCATTCCTGTGCCTCAGCACCCTCACAGTAAAGAACTTCCTCCTTATATCCAATCTAAACTTCCCCTGTTTAAGTTTGGACCTGTTACCCCTTGTCGTATCACTACAGTCCCTAATGAAGAGTTCCTCCCCAGCATCCTTATAGGCCCCCTTCAGATACTGGAAGACTGCTATGAGGTCTTCATGCAGCCTTCTCTTCTCCAGGCTGAAGGCTGCTTAGAGACCAATATGAATAATTTCAAAAAAGAATACAGTTCTAGGAGAGAAAGATGAAAAGAGTTATTTACATGACAAAAGCCTGATCTTTTATAAAACACAGCCGCAGTATTTTAACTTATTATTTCTGTATTGAATCTGATAATTTATATGACTACAGTTTAGCTTTTGTAAAATATTCAGTTTTGGGTCAATGTCTTTGAGAGGAAGTAATCCATCATTTCCTAGGTAGATAATTTCAGTGACAATTGACTTATACTTTTAGTCAGATGTACTTTTCTTCTTTGAAAACATCTGCCTGTTGTACCCAAATGTTGACTCTTCTTATGAAATGACTATTTTAAACTAGCCATTTAAAACTTGCTGGTTTTCTTTACCACATACATTTTTATGTATTGTAGTCAAGTTGCCCCTTCAATTAGCTTTGCAACCCAAAAAGGCAGTCAGAGCTGAAATGAAGACATTATGGACAGATTTTGTGAAAAGAGAAATGTTATTTGAAACCAGGTACTTTGGATGCCTTCTGCTGCAGGTCTCAATAATGCAGATTCACTGAAAATAAAGCTGCGAGGGACAGATCTCCAGGGGTCATCTTGTCATGTGACTCAGGGCAGAATCAATTAAGCTTATGTCATTCCTGCCAGATGCTTACCTAACCTGCTCTTAAAATCCTCCAGAGATTCTGTAGCTTCCCTAGAAAATCTATTCCAGTGCTTCATTATCCTTATCATTAGGAATTTTCCATAATACCTGATGTGAGTCTTCCTCACTGCAGTTAGAGTTCATTACTTTTCATTCTTGAAGACAAGGAGAGCAGACTATCACTGTTCTCAATGCTTTGCAAAACTTTCCAATATCATAAGTTGGTAATTTTTTGAACTTATTTATACTAAATAATGATAGTCCTGGCAATCTTCCTTTTGTAAGTGATGGTTCCTTGACCTTTGCTTGGTCCTCTCCTTTTCAACAGGCTTGGCTTTCTGCAGTGTGCTCCAAACTAGTGCACCAGCTAAAGTCTTGCTAAGGCTGAATGGAGTATTGCTTAAATTTTAAATGCATTCCTACTGATACATGACTTTTCAGAAGATGTCCATTCAGGTAGTAGTAACTGTTCTTAAAAGTAAAGAATATGATCTCTTCAAACAAATCTTCATTTGTCTCTTGTTGGGGTACATTTAAGTTCTTATAATGCACAGATTACCACAGTTACATGCCATTAGAGGTTTGAGATAGCATAAAATGTAGTTCAAACCTGTCAGCCCACCTTTTCTTGGTTGTTTAAGTCTGATGTGATAGTAACCTTGTTTTTTGGAAACATATTTTTCACATTTGAAAGCGTCTGTCACAGTTTGGAGCATCTCGATAGATTACATCACAGTGGCATGCAACACACAGGAAATCTGAAAAATATGCTGCATTAAACTGCCCTTAAGGAAACTGTGGTATTCAAAATAGAATATGTTTTAAATCTTACTAGCATGTTTGTACAACTGGCCTATGCTGCATAAGCCACATTAAAACTTGGAGGTTGCGTGTAGTAACCAGGTATCCCAGTGGTTTTGTGTTAGTTCACTCAAATTACCATGCCCTTTGTTCCGAGGTGAAAGGAGCTGGAGAAGTTGGTGTTTTAACCTGGGATAAGTTATTTGCCAACTGTACTTCTGCCTGATTGATAACGGAACTGGGATACAAAGAATAAGACATTTATCTTCTGAACTCAACTCAATTTAGAAAGACTTTATTGACACCAGAACTTCTCAAAGATCTGCCAAGGAATGTTAATCACTGTGCTATCTATCAAGAGGAAAGTAATAGCTCAGTATAAAAAGAAGCCTTTATTAGAGTGTAGATAAATACAAATGTAGATAAAACCAATATACTTTGTTATACTCGTCGGGGACTGTGCACTTTCTGAAATTTTACTCATTGTTGCCAAGTGTTTGATTTACTTGTTTTAAGCCATAATTTCATCACATATCCTTCTTTACAAAATATTGAGAAGACACTGTGAATCCCACTTGATTTCAGACTTCAGCAGTATATAGCTATATCCAGTTTGTTACCCTACATCCATTTAACCTCAAGAGAAAGAGATAGGTACCTTACCTCTGCAGTACCTCTGCTTACCCTTCCCTCCTCTGCTGCTCTCACCTGCACACCCCCCCTCTCCACTTCCTTAATGTGAATGTGATTACAAGATGACTTGGGACGGACTATAGTATATTGCATTTCTTTGACAGGACGGCAGCCTCTCTCCCATGG
Source organism: Ara ararauna (assembly GCA_028858755.1). NCBI lineage: Eukaryota > Metazoa > Chordata > Aves > Psittaciformes > Psittacidae > Ara > Ara ararauna. The sequence goes on from CM054379.1 coordinate 24,618,722, forward strand.
TGCCCTAGCCTGAAGCCATTCTGATTTGTTTCAGGGCCCTAAATTATTATAATGTGGATAGCACAAGTAAAAATAACACACAAACAAAACTGGCCAAAAAATTGAAAGGTTAATATTTTGTGTTCTCTGCTTTTGAAACTAGCACATTGAGCAGGTTGGGTTAGCTTCAATCATTTTTTGTTTCTCATTCTTTAGGAGAGAAGTGGACTGTGGCCAGGTTTTCCTATCACAGCCCCTCTGTGTTATGTACTAGGGAGACAAAAGAAAAGATTAAAGATGTTACTGTGTAAAACACTTTATATTTTGGGCGTGGGGAGAAGAGGATCTGGGGAAGATAGAAAATTATTTCCAGTTGAATAGTGTACTTAAAAATGATTATAGTCTTTTGCTGGTTTCAGTTGTCTGGGGAGTTTGGGATGGATGATGCCACAAATTGCTGATCAGATGTGTCAGAATTAATTTCTGCTTCCCATGATTTTTTTATAAAGCTTGCGCTGGTTGAACTTTGGGCTGCTTGCCTTTGGAAATAAGTTTAAAAATGGTTTGACATGAAGGTGTAAGCATAGGAAAATGGAGAATAAATGCTAGTGTAGTGCTAAGTCTATATATACTAGAAAATAAAATCCCACTCATCAAAGGAAAAGCCTGACCAATGTGCCAATCCATTGCTTTCCCAAATGCTCCAGAGTATTTAAATGCAAATTAATTGCCCAAAGTTATATTAAAAAGATATTCTTCAGATTGTCAAGTACTCAAGTGTTCTTAAATTGCTTGTCCATGCAATGTGAATTAAAATCTCATGTGCATACGATACAGTCACTAATTGCATGGTCCAGTGTGTTTTGTTTCAGTGGGACCTTTGCCACCTTTATGGGAGGGAATGAATGTTACTGACTTAGGGAACAATTATTCTTTATCATGTGGTTAAATATCTATTCAAACCATGAAGTCAGAACTATTAATTTCCTCATGGTATTTTCTGTCTTGTCCATGACTTTAAAATCTGAGGCTTCATACGACCAAACTTTGTAGTTAATAATCTTCCCCAAGCCCCTATTAGGTACAGGGCAGTACTATCACAAAAGCTTTGAGCATTAACATTATATGCCAAAATTTAAATGCCTGATTTGAGATACCCTGAGTTTGATCTTTTGCAAATTTCAGCCTTGTATATGACAGTATATGTTCAAAATACAGGTCTTGTTGTCCTAATTGACAGTTCTGAGTCCCCAGTGAGTGGATCAGTTATGAAACTCTTAGAATGGTCACTCATAGAATGAAGACTACGCTAATAGCAGCTGCCTAGATAAAGTTTGGAATACATGGCTTGCCTTCTATAACAGACATAAGGCTAAAATGTTCTGTAGGACACATAAAAGTCTACAAATGGTCATATTGGTGAGAACAAAGGTCCATCTGACCCTACTTCTTGTATCTAGGAGTTATGAGAAGATTCGGTGATCATGGAGTATGGAGACTTCCAAGATGGTTGTGTTAAAAGTGAGGCCAAATGCAGACTATTTTCTGAATCTTACTATTGGACTGTTTCTGTTTCTTTGAGAGGGCAAAGTCACACACCTAATAGACAAGGCTCTCTTTATTGCCAAATTTCAAGTTTCTTAAATGAAAGAAAGAAGGAATTTCTATTGAAACTGAGTTGCCAGGTACTTTTCCCCTATTTTCATTTTCCAGAATTGCTAACCATGTTAGCTGAAAATTAAAGGAACTTTGTGTTGGACACCTGTTGCGTATAAGAAGCTGTCAAAACAGTTGAATTGTTTTTAAGTGACACTGAAGAGGGACTTAAAATGGGAAATCTGGGGCAAGTTTCTTAGTAGGCAGTGTCATCAGCCACACAACTGGATTCAGAGCTGAATCCAGAGCTGACGGACAGTGTGTGCCCCTCCTTTGATTTTGCTTGGGTTTTATTCTTGTAGCTTGAAAAATTCTGTGACTCCACCACCGCTGTATATCCTAAAAATAATACATTTGCATGATAATCCATGTGATCAGAGCACTTTACTTAAATGGAAAAGAATCACTCATGCTTTGCCCTTGAGAAAACTGGGCCACATGTGGGCTAGAATGAATAAATGACTGAATCAAGATGAGAATTTAGATCAGGTAGCCTAGCTATCACCCTTTTCCAGCTACCTTCTCCAGCAGCATCAAACATATCCAGATTTTGTGTTCACATCTGTATTCCAAAATACCTCTCTGGAAGTAAGCATGGCCAACTGTATGGTTTGTGGATTCATTTCTGGTTGCAAGCCACTGATTGGTTTTGACAGATAAAGCACCAAGTCATGTTGGTTCTCCTGACCTGAGGCATCTCATTTTATGGTGTTATGTCATTGGAGATTAACAGGATGATAAAGACGACACTGGGTGTTTTCAATAACCCTTAATGTAGGAGGTCCTGAAACCGGTGATGTGTGGTCTCATATAAGGAATACTGGATTTGAGGTTTTGAGAATTTAAGGAGTCTTTCTTCAGAATTCCTGCTGGGTTAGCTAAAAGGTAGATTATTTCTTCTGAGTTAAATCCTCACTATTGTATCTAAGCCTGCAAGAAAATTTTGCAGGGCGTAGAGAAACTGAAGGCTTGATTCAGCCTGAAAAGAGAGGAACTGCGGAGAAGACTAAAGAGAAACTTTACCAAAACTTACATATTTAAGCATGTGTTCATAATCAGCATGATTAGAGCTACAGATCACACTGGAACTACTCACAAGCTTAAAGCTAAATTGATGCTTAAACATTTGATAGTGTAGGACATTCTGCACAAGAGTGCACTGGTACTATCCTATATTTCCACTCCCAGAAGTTGTCTTCAGTTTCTACCATGAGTTTCAATTTCTCATGAGTGTGAGAAAACCAAAAGTACTCTCTGCAGCTGCGGTGAGTCAAGGTTGGTATGGGTCTTAGGAGGCACAGCTTCTCTGACTATATCTGCTGGAGGCAGAGAAATGAATCATGACACATTCTCTGGCACTATGTTCAGGTGCTATCATATAGCTAGTGTGCATACACTTAAACTTGCTGACCTTACTCCAAAATAGAATGGCTACGTCCAAATTGCCTGTGAGGAATGATTCCTGGCTATGCTAATCCCTGAACCATGCTGCTGTGGTGTCTAGAAGAATGTTAGCTGGCACAGACCAAATTGCACCAGGGAGTGCTGCCAGTGGTTAGCAGTATGAATGAATGTCTGCCAGACCTCTGTTCCATGCACTCATCCTGTTGAGTTTATTGATAGAGATACTGCTTCTGTGGCTCTGCTTGTATTGTAAAATCTGGGCATTAAGAACTGTCCTTACTAGTCCCAGGAAGGCAATATTGCTGATCCCCGCCGTACAGCTGATGGAAAAAGAGGGCAATGGGACTAAGCACCCTTCTTCACACAGGTCCTGTGGTGACCTCTGATCTCAGTCAGGCATACTTAATCTTTTAGCTGGTGTTTCACAACACGGGCTTAAGTTGATGAGGAGAATCAAATCCTGATCGAGACTCAAATCCAACTTTATTACAACCAAGCCCTTTTTATCCCCCTGTTTGGTACTTTCCCAACCTGTACATGCATACAACATTCAATCTCATTGGCCCCTGTAAAACTCTCAGGTAAATATTCCAGTCACAATGCTGCAGACCCTCTCACGGACCCCACATCCTCCTGCCTCCGAGATGGCCTCCAACTGATATTCCTGCCTCAGCTATATCCTGGTCCATCCCCCCAAGGTTTGCTTGTTTACCTTTTCTGTGCTTCAATATTCCAATTTATTGCCCCAGGGGTTGTCTAGCACCAAGGCCTCAGAGCTCATTCCCAAACTCTTTTTCATGCAAATCTGTTCTCTTTCACTCCCCACACTTCTACATCATGATAAAAGAAAACATTGTCTAAAGAGGATGAACATGCACAACTCCATAGGCTTTACCTGCACTACTGAGAAGTCAAGCACTGCACAACCAAATTTAGTTGCCTGAATTTTAAGCCCATTAACCACCATGCCTGGCTGTGAATGAATTCCTAAAACAGAAGGTTCCTCTGAAGATCTCCTTTAAAGGCCTGTATCTCATACCAAGCTGATATAATGCAACTGCACAAGTCTTAGAATAGAACTTTGTTCATCTTCCTTACTGAGTGTGGGCTGCTGGCTGGAGGAGTGCTTTTTGGTGTTGGGTAACTATTCAGCATAATGGCCTTTATGAATTCCACTGGTATGTACTGTAATAATATTAATCATGATGAACTCATTTGGCACTAATAGGAATGTCATATGTACTGGTATAAGAATATTCACTGTAGTTCATCATTAATTAACTGGGCTATTATTTTAAAGTGTTACCAGACATGGTATGTAAAAATGGTTTACTTTGCAACCTCCTAGTGTTGAAATCATGTAGGCTCTTTTGCTATGGTTTATGTCAGAGAAAATCACAACAGAAAGAGTGAAAAATCCAAGACTAAGATAATATATTTCAGCTGTATAACCTTTGGAAATATAAGAATGCAGCATTTAACATATAGGCAAAATAATATGAATGTAGTGGCCTATCTAGTCTGGTATTCCATTTCTCAACATGTCTTCTTCCAGATGCTTCACATATAAAAGACAAAGAACACAAATGGGGGATTATATTCTGAAAACCAGAATTTTAGTATGTCTTACTAAAGGTATGAAGCTTACATGGTAGTCTTCTGTAATGGTCGCTCATTAGTACTTGAACGTCCCAATAAATAATATTGGCTGCTTATTCTTTAACCACTAGTTTGTTATCATGCTTAAAGAATTCTAGAGAAACCAATTCTGATTTAGGTATAAAATAAATAGATATAAATAAATATATAAAGGAAATATATATATAATATATAAATAAAAAATAAATATTTATATAAAGGAAATAAAGAAATAGGCCTAGAAGAAACTCCTGGCTCCTGATCCCTTGTCCCCTAACAGTTTAGTCAACCCTTCTTAAGCAGATCAAGCTTCATCCTGAAATCAGCTAAGTTTCTTGCTACTGGAAGACTGTCACAGAACCCCAATCCAGTTACAAACCTTCTTCTAGTTGCCAAATGTCATGTATTTGTTGCTAATTAATTCTTGTGCTAAATCTTGCTTTCAGGTTAAATAGTACTTATTCCTCTCTGGGCTTACTCTTTGGATGTATTTATGGAGCACGCCACTCTCAGACTTTTATTTGCTAGACTAAACAAACTAAGTGTTCTAATTTCATCTCATAAGACAGGTTCTTCTTTTCCTCTTAATGTCCTAATGACTTCCCTTTTCTCTCTTCTCTAGTCATAAGTCAACTGTCAAGAACTGAAACTATGGTTTTGGGTCAGCGGAGCTGTAGACTATGCAATATAGTACAGTAAACATTGTCCTGATGCTGCTTTTGACAGTGGTGTTTATGTGTCCCTATTCTTGCATGAAATACCTCCCCATCTACATCCTAGCTCTTCAATATTGCCATTTAACAATTTATCCAGATCTTTTTTATATTAATCTTTTCCAACCAATGGGCCTACAACTTCAAGCAAGTGATTTTGTTGCACAGCTCCTTTAACTGTAGTAATATTGATGGCTTTAAGTTGTTTCTAAGGTCTAGAAACTAATCTAGGGTCTACAAGGCTTTTATAAAGTAAAGAGAAGCTGTAGCCTCCCAAGTTGATTCAGAATCTCAGTTTAGACAGTTAACATGAACACCCAAGAGCAGCATCCTTGCCCATGTGCGACTTAAATTTACTACTGCTAACGTGCATCCTTTTTCTCCTGTTGCTCAGAATCACCTCTTATGAAAATTTACATTGGTGAAGTCCCCAGCTCTGTCACCTTCAACTCTAAGGCAGCTTTCAGGTAGTTAATGATTAATGGAAATAAAATAGATATTAAGACTTTTCCTTGATGATGCTTGGTGGAAGAATAAGACCGACAGCTCCCCCCCCAGGAAATAGTCTTCTTTTCAGCTAAACAGGTAAAAATGACAGTAATCTCTATTATTTCTCTTGGAAATAGTAATCCTTAGTGTGGCTGTATTGGTTTTTTTTGTTTTTGTTTTTTTTTTTTTTTATTATTTTGTGAAAACTAAATATTTTAGCTCACTGTATTTTCCTTAGCCATAAACAATTTATCTGATAATCAGAGATGAGTTTTGGCTGTAATAACCTGTTTCAGTTACATCCACGCACTTTTCATTCTGTCCTTTAGCTTCCGTTCCATGCCTTCACACATTCTTTATAATTCTTTGCCATGATACACTTTTTAAAGAGGTACAAAACTGTCTGAGAAGTATAACATAATCCACTCACTTAGTTGCTTGATTGTTCTACTTTTATTATAGCTGCTTTAACCAGCTTACAGTCCGGTGCTGAAATCTGTCTCATTGATCTTTTTAATTTCCAGGAACCCACTGGCACAACTGCCTTGCATTAAGTACCAAAGACTTGAAGAGTTACATGATGTTATGAAATGAAAATTCGACCACTCTGAACTGATGACTTATTCTAATAAAAGAACCTCTACTCATAGCACAATTTTTCACCGTTGTGGATTCTTTAATGGGGGAGAGAATTTCAAGGACATAGCAGGATCAGAGTTACAAAAAAATCCTTCAAAATAAAAGGATATCCAAAGATGGAGAAACCAAAGGTGTTTTTAATCTCAAATGTCCTGGTTTTATCAGCACTTGTATTGAATTTCTTTTTCATACATCTAATTCTAAAGCCAGAAGAACAGGGTTTAAATTGTCCTTTATTTGAATTAGTAAATTAAAATGACATATATGTATGTGTAAAATTCCTTTAGAACAGTCATTTTCTTGCTTTGACAGGTTTTCTGGAATAAAAAGAGAAATAGAGCTCACTTCTCATTCCACACTCACTACTGATTCTAAAGAATCAACAAACTTAAGCAAAACGTAAAGCTAAAATTGCTCCTGTAGATTTATACACTAAGTAGAAGGATTGTTTGTCCCTATGAAACAGGTGGTCTTGATATATACAAACTCCAGCAAATGAATATACTCATAAGTTAAGTGAACCATGACACTTCAACCACCAATGAGTAATAACTCAAGATGAAGGTGCTTTGCAGTGTGCTCCAAAGTTTGCTCCAGGTCAAAATAAGTTCCAAACTAGGCTTGCTATAGCTTCTGGTCGCTCTTTACCTTCTTTCTGTGTATATCACTAAAGCTTTAATGCAAGCACATCTTCAGTCAATGCTTAATAGTTGGTCAGTGTAGTCCAAGGGGATCATAGCAACACAGAAACATAGAGTGGTTTGGGTAGGAAGGGACCTTAAAGATCACCCAGTTCCAACCCCCTGCCATGGGCAGGGACTCCTTCCACTAGACCAGGTTGCTCAAAGCCCCGTCCAACCTGGCCTTGAAAGCTGCCAGGAATGGGGCAGCCACAGCTTTTCTGGGCAACCTGTGCCAATGCCTCACCACCCTCACAAGGAAGAGCTTCTTCCTAATATCTGATATAAATCTCCCCTCTGTCAGTCTAAAGCCATTCCCCCTTGTCCCATCCCTACATGCCCTTGCAAAAAGTCCCTCTCCAGATTACGTGTCAGCCCCTAAAGGGGGTACTGGAAGCTGCTCTGAGGTTTCCTAAGTCCCTTCTCTTTTCCAGGCTGAACAAGTCTAACTCTCTCAGCCCTGCTGTCACCTGAGGTCTAAGGGGATCATTCACTAAAGTGACAATTTGAAAGAATACTCCTCCTACAATACTTAAGAGGAGGAAATGAGGTGTAGGGACATTTTAGGAAAAAGGGTGTCTATGTGAGTGGGAAAGATGAGAATACCTAGTGCATTATCTGTTAATGAGGACAGTTGTCTCAACCTGGTTTGGTACATGCACAACTCACTTTTGTTATCTCATGCTTTAACCAATATCTTCAGAAGCGTCTTCCAGCCAGTTTTTATTTCTTGTGTGAGAGATGCTAACTCCGTGCTTAAACTGCCTTACTATGCTACTGTGTGGTTTTAATTCATTGATCCTGAATTGGTTTACTATGAATGGTGCCATTGTATTATGGCTGTCTTAAGGAGCAAAATCACACTGTTGATCAGTGCGCCATGTGTCATGGTTTAAGCCGCAAATCACGCAGCCCGCTCACTCACTCCCCCCTCTCTCTTCATCATCATCCGGTTGCTCTGATGTTGGCCTTGGAGCTGGAGTAGCTGTGCTGCCCATTACTGTTGAAGTTTGAGTAGCTACTGTACTTGTCCCTGGGGGTGCTGTAGCTGCTGTGCTTGGAGCTGGAGTAGCTGCGCTGTCCGTTGCAGTTGAAGTTTGAGTAGTGGCTGTACTTGTCCCTCGGGGTGGTGTAGCTGTGGTACTTGGAGTTGGAATAGCTTTGCTGCCCATTACTGCTGAAGTTTGAGTAGCGGCTGTACTTGTCCCTGGGGGTGGTGTAGCTGCTGTGCTTGGAGCGGGAGTAGCTGCACTGTCCGTTACTCCGCCCTCAGATCCAGGGTCATTTTTTTCCTTTTGAAGGTGCTGGATAGTGTTGAACAGGGCTCTCTAAGCATAGGCCAAGCCCCAGCACATTGCCATGATTTGTCCATCTCTGGCGTGACCAGAATGACAACACACCTCCTTTAAGTGTTTTACTAATTTTTCTGGACTTTGCATTTGTTCATTGGTGAAGTTCCAAAGCACTGGAGGGGCCCACTGGCCTAGATACTTACCCATACTATCCCACACACCTTGCCACTCATGACTATCCAGCCTCGGGGAAAATCTCTTGGAGCTCCCGTATCATTGTTTAACCCTAGACAAGGCCCAAACCCGACTCTGCATAACTCTCAGGAGCAGACAAAATGGTCGTGGATAAAACACACTCGGTATGCGCACCAACATGGCGATCCCCATCACAATCAGCAGGCAGGTCTCAAGGGTATCTAAAGGCCATTCGAAACCTTCAAAATTCTCAAACGATGTTGTAAATGGTCTGGTGGGGAGGCTGGGAGCATAAAAGAATGTCTCCTTCACAGGTTGACCACCCGAGGAGGTGAAAAGAGATGTGTAATTGCTAAACACTTCTATTATATACCTCCCAAAATATAGAGTTGGTGACCACACTGGGAACAAAAGCCGGGTCAGTTTCATGATCACTGAGTCTATTGTATTAAAAGTCGTTGCAATAAAGTACAATGAAACAAGAACCTTAACCCAAAATTCTTATCTGAAAAATGTTAAGATAAGACATACCGGCTGTAAGTAAAGTATCATACGCTGAACCTGTGAGAACCAGAGCAACAACTTTGAGAGCCAATAAATCAGCATTTTGATGAGTGACTATTAATCCTGTCTTTATCTCAACCCTTTGTGCCTGACGTTGGGCACCAAAAAGAACTGTTGTGGTTTAAACTGTAAATCATGCAGCCTGCTCACTCACTCCCCCCTCTTTCTTCCCCCCCACTCCGAGGGTGGGGGTGGGGAAATGGGGAGAAGAATCAAAAGAATGTAACTCCCACAGGTTGAGATAAGAGCAGTCCAGTAACTAAGGTATAACACAAACCACTGCTGCTACCACCAATAATAATAATGACCTGGGAAATACCAGGGAAGAGGATACAAGTGCTCACCACCCAACGACCAAGCCATGAATTGAACTCTTCCAGGTTCCTGCCCCCAGTTTTTCCATCCTGGGCATGACGTACTGTGGTATGGAATACCCCTTTGGTCAGTTTGGGTCAGGTATCCTGTTTCCGGTTCCTCCCGGCTTCCCCTCCTCCCTGGCAGAGCATGAGACTCAGAAAGTCCTTGGTCAGACCAAAACATTCTAAGCCGTAACTGCAAACATCGGTGTTATCAACGCTGTTCCCAGGCCGAAAGTCGAAAACACAGCACTGCACCAGCTACCATGAAGGAGAAAAATGACTGCTGCTGCTGAACCCATGACACCATGGTATGGGAGGATCCAGGCATGCATCATGAAATTTGGTAAGAAATGAAAATTCTTTGTGCTTATTATTTTAGTTTATATATCTATGTGGTTTCATCTGTATTCCATTATGACTACTCCCATCTTTCTTTTCACTTGATATTGATAGAAAAAAGAGACATTTGGGATAGGGGAAGTGGATTTTCAGAGATTTACATAAATTGCAGCCAGGATGAACCTTTTGTCTGACTGGAATAAATTGGGTGATAAAACCCTCAGAGGGTGGTCCCATCACCAAAGTGCAGGAATCTCCAGATGAATTAGAGAATCATAGAATCATAAAATAGTTAGGGTTGGAAAGGACCTTAAGATCATCTAGTTCCAACTCCCCTGCCAGGGGCAGGGACACCTCATAATAAACCATGCCACCCAAGGCTATGTCCAACCTGGCCTTGAACACCGGCACGGATGGAACATTCACAGTTTCCTTGGGCAACCCATTCCAGTGCCTCACCATCCTTACAGTAAAGAATTTCTTCCTCATACCCAATCTAAACTTCCCCTGTGTTTAAGTTTGAACCCATTACCCCTTGTCCTCTCACTACAGTTCCTCATGAAGAGTCCCTCCCCAGCATCCCTATAGGCCCCCTTCAGATACTGGAAGGCTGATATGAGATCTCCACTCAGCCTTCTCTTCTCCAGCCTGAACAGCCCCAACTTTCTCAGCCTATCTTCATACGGGAGGTGTTCCAGCCCCCTGATCATCCTCATGGCCCTCCTTTGGACTTGTTCCAACAGTTCCATGTCCTTTTTATGTTGAGGACACCAGAACTGCACACAGTACTCCAAGTGAGGTCTCACGAGAGCAGAGTAGAGGGGCAGGATCACCTCCTTTGACCTGCTGGTCACGCTCCTTTTGATGCAGCCCAGGATACGGTTGGCTTTCTGGTCTGCAAGTGCACACTGCCGGCTCATGTTCATTTTTTCATCGACCAACACCCCCAAGTGTTCATTTTTATATCGACCAACACCCCCAAGTCCTTTTCCACAGTGCTGCTCTGAATCCTGTCTGAGGAGGATGTCCAGTGTCATGGTGGGGACATGGTTTTCTCTGTTAAGGACAGTTAAAGGCATCCCATTGCAAATGAGCACCTCCTTTATAGTTTGCATATATCTAGTTACAATAAACTGCAATGTTTAAAACCCAAAAATTCTGTTTGTGTTGTTAACAATGCTAGAAACCCATCTACCAAAAGCTTATGAGTAATATATAGTAAATGGGCTGCATAAGTCATTGGTGAGCTTTTGTTTCTTTATCTTTTTGTATCTTTTTTCTATCTCCAATAGAGATGGACTTTTCAGACCCCTGAAATACTCTTATAGCTTTCTTTCCATACCTTATTTTTTAAAATTATTTTCTACCTTTTTATCAAAGCTCTTGGGATGGTCTCACCAGGACTTTTCTTCCATGTCCCTGTGTTTATGTCTCAAAAGATCCCATTGTCTTCCCATTCTTTTATTCTCATTGTCAGGAAAAAATATATGTCCTGTGCTTTGGATGCTTTAATCATATTAAAATAATACAGACTGCAAAATGAAGACCTTCAGCTTAGATTCATTCTGTCTAACTTTAGGCACGAGACCAACTTGCCTAAGGATTCATACTCCTCAGCTCCCTATACAGACAATGAGTGTGTCTGTCTGTATCTGTTGGTTATAGATGAAAAATAGGCTCCAATTTAGTTATCTCACTTTAATGTTCAAGTGATGCAAGATGAAGCAGAAGAATAATCTATAATCCTAGTTTCCATGACAAAAAGCAGCCTCTCAGGCAGGATGTACTAACCTTTCTTAGAAAACCAGCCACATTTCATTTCTTTAGTTTCCCTGTAAACTAATGTGACCCACTAGAATATTCACACCTCCAAGTGTGGAAACAAGAGAAGAAAAAGAATTTTAAAAAAGAGCATTTAACAATTAGCATAACCTCTTTTATGAAGCTTGGACATTTCTCCTCAAGATCAGGAATGACAAAGGAGGGTGGGGAGAGGAAGTCATGGAGTACTATTGGAGCAGTACAGCACTGCAGGAGCAAATCATAGGCTTTGGCTATTTTGTACTAAACAAAGTCCAGCATGTCACCTAGCAGAATGCTGTAATGAAACTGGCAAAAGAAAATGTAAAAATAAAAGAGAAAATGCCAATGTGTTTGTCATTAAATCTCTTTCAGAGCTATAATCCATCCTTGAATTTCTTTTGTTATATTTCTCCTTTGTGGATACAGGCCAGAAAAAACATAGTTGTGCAGGCTGAAAAGGAGGATAGCAAATAGTACTTTGTGTTCTTGGGTGAGATGGAGGAGAGGTGACAGGATGAGGCTTCATTTGGAAATAATCTTACATACGGGAGTCTGACTTTCACACTTGGTGTGGAGGACCTTATTTCTACAAAGTCTGAAGTCAGCTTTGGGCTGTTGCTCCAGTTGTACAAAACACTAGAAATGACAGCGTTTCAAAATTTGCTTGAAAACTGCTTGCAACACCTCTTTCCTACTAAAATCTTTCAGAGAGGGGAAGACAGCAGGAAGCTTGTCCTATAGCTAAGGCTCTGACTTGAGACTTGGTATTTCTGTTTCCAAATTTGACATGTTCTAGGCAGGTGATGTGGATTACACTTTTGAGGGTAACAGGGTTATTTTGGAGACTCAGCTGGAGCTGGGGTTTGAGGGTGCCCAGATCACTTGTGACATGGAGGCAAAGCCCCCAAATTCCTGCACAAATTCCTTTGGCAAAGCCCCCAAAGTCCTCCAAATTCATGTCACAAGTGCCCAGATCACTTGTGACATGGAGGCAAAGCCCCGAAATTCCTGCACACAAAGCTTAATGTGTTCTTTACTTCGGTTTCTTTACCATAAAATGAAATCGATGGCACTTCCTTGAGAGAGAACTAAAGAGCTCAGATGCACATTCACGTAGGCAATAGATAGCTAATCTAAGAATTATGGTTTAGGTACACATATTATAATATCAAAGGTCAGCAGCATGCAGTACTACATCCATGAATCAAGGTGCTATGTAAAATAGTTATATGCTTTTATCCTGAGGGCCTCAGAAATACTTGAGGAGGATTTTTCATTGAAGTGCAACTGGTTTTTCTCCTGAACATCATAAAAGCCCCAGGGAAACTTCACACTTCTCAGTGTGAGATACAAGACCTTTATGATGTTTCATTTCTCAGAAACTGCTGTATCCAGTAAAGTTACGTAAGGTCCTGATTTTGGGCTTCCCTTGGATATGTCTATGCTAGTAAATCAAACCGTGCCAAGAACTTTCCTTGTGCACTGGAGCTTTAGCATTTACAGTGTTTAGTCAGAGTAAGTCTGTGACATGCTTTCAGCCCATGCCGACTGGCACTATCCTGAGCAGTTCCCAGGCATTTCGGGAATTAGGACAGGATTAATCCCAGCAGATAGTCTGGATGTAGCCATCCTGATTTGGAGGGCAGGATATTTGGAGAACATGGATGTGGAACAGCCCATGCCAGTTGGCCCCTGAGCTAGAAAACAGTCCAGGGTACATTTAATGCATAAAACATTGCAGATGTAGCCTGAAGGTCTAAGATCTTTCATGTTGTGCAAGTATAATAAAAATTCATTGACCTTTCTGTCAGGGTAGACATTTTTTCTAACATACTATTCTACCATCCCTACAGTTTTTTAAACTCTATTTAAATTATATCTATATTTCTCTCTCTCTCTTTCTATATATATATATATTTATATCTGTATATCTGCTGTGTTATGTACAGATGCTTGAGCCAGCAAGCTTTCCCTTTTGGATTGTGTCACAGAATTACATGAAACAATAGTTGACTAATCTTCTATGAGGCTGTATCAAAATCCAATTCAAGAGCTATTTGGTTAGCAGTATATGGGGTTGATTTCCTACATTCACATGTAACTCTTCTGTGAAGTGCTATCAGCAGCAAAAGAGGGTCAGATGAAATAATAAGATTCCCCATAAAATCTGTGAATATTACTGCTCAAGATCCCTATCTAGAAACCCAGGGAGGAATAGAAGCAGTTTCTGTGCCTTTCATAGTCAATGCCCTCCATCACAAAGCACTGTCTGATATGTAAAAGGAAAAAAATGAAATCCTTTGTGTGTAGATAATCACAAAAATTTCTTTGACAATAGTAATGAGCTGCTTTCCAGCCTTTCACACAAATGGCTCCTGGCTTAGTGTTGTTTTCATGCCTCCATCCTTCTGCTCCCTTTCCCCCAGAGCACTGAAGTTGCAACACTCTGGGAGCACTTCCAGGGACTCCATTCTTGCTTCTTTCATTATTGCTCTCCTCAAAACTTGAAGCAGAATCAGTGATGCAAATTATCCCAATGGGAGCTGTGATGAGTGGAGAGAGGTCACAAGCATAGGGACATGGTTGTTTTCATTCCCCAGTAAGTGGCACCGTGCTGCAGACCTGTGTCAGGTTTATACCTGATACAGACCTGTGACAGATACACTGATGTTTGAGTTCAGTGACAGAAGGATGACCTGAAATGAAAGCAGTGCAGAAGTTAAACATGTGACTGAATACCACTGTTCTTTTGGAGAGCTTATGTTACCTGTACTTACTGTCATCTTCTTCTCCTATTCATCACTACTATCACCCCATTAACACTTTTTTCCTCATTCTCTCTTCATTGCAGCCCCAGGAGTTTTTTTTTTTCCTGGAAATTTTACAGCTTCCATCGTAGCTCAGGCAAGAAGCTTTCCTGGGTATTTTCATACTGAGTTTCTGCTGAAGGCAGAGGGATGTGAGGGATGTAGCCTGCACACAGGGCATGCGTTGCCTCTCTCTGTTATGGTTCTGCTGTTACCAACACCAATTTCTTGCATCCCCCAGATGACTTGCTTTCATTGCAGTGCTCCCAATTTCCCTGACATGCTTTTGCTTCAATAAAAGGTCCTTATATAGGGGTTCAACTCATGGGTATTTAACAAAAGGACTTCCCTTTTTTTCCTGTTGTGTCTCCATGTTTGTTAAAACATGCAGAGTTGCTTTCGCTTAATAAAGGAATAGCCTTTCTCCTCAGTTCCTTCTCAGTAATAACCCCACAGTGTGAGTTAAGATTGAAAAGGCAGATTGACCTTCCTGTTGTCATGCAGCTGAACCAAGCTTGATGCATGTGTCCCATAAGGCACAGATGTTTATTCTTCCAAAACAGATTAATATTGGATTCTTATCTTTTTTCTTTTTTTTCAGAAGCTTTATTAAAATTATTACTAATAAAGCACTGGTATGACAGGAGTAATACAACAGAAAAAAAAAGTGACATGTCTCCAAACTTCAGATGTGCTGGTTTGTGCACATACTTATTTTGTTAGCAAATGGAAATGTCCACAAGGAGATCTGTTTCTGTTTTCAATCTTTTCCTCTTACTGATCAGATGAAGTTGAATAGATTTAGATCAAGATTTTTCATCATGTAATACCTCAGCCTCATGCCAGTGTGACAGACTCTGCTGGCTCATTTTCCAAGTACGGTCTTCCAAGTGCTATGTACAGGGGGGGAATGTGGCTGCATCCCATGGCATGGTGTGGGGAGGAGTGAACTCGTGTGCACACTGCTGTGAAGCATGAAACATGTTAGACAGTCAGTGCAAATAATCCAGGTCTTCAAATAGGAAACTACTACTCCTATTATTATTATTATTAATTGCAAGGAAAAGATACCAGCTAGTGCTGGGCAAGTTTGAGTTTGTTACAGCTCTGTGTTATCCCTGTTTTAGATTTCATAGGGTTATCATGTGCCCTTTCTAGCACATACAACCACTCCTTAATGTTTTTTAATGTGGTAGTTATTAATGGAAGATAAGTTTGGGCCTTTTAGGATAAAAGAGTGTGTAAACTTAAAATAAATTGCAAAGTTGTTCTAGGTACTTTATTGACCCATTACCACAGCATTTGGCATTGCTGTGAAACTTTCTGGATCTCAACAGCTTGGTGCAGAAGTTATTGGAGTGAGGTGGGAATACAAACAGGTCCTCCAATAGCCTCATTTTCCTTGGAAACTGGGATAAAGATCAGTGTGGATTCAATACTCTGGTACGGAGGTTCAGGAGAAGAATGAATTTCTTCTGGGCATTTCAGCACACCCTGCCAGACCTGTGGTGTTCTTTTCTAAGTTCTATTGGCAGAGATTTTAAATTGTGTTTGTCTAAGATTTTCCTCACCTGTACCCAAAGTTAGTTGGTTTAGCTTCATTTACTCGGCTGGCATGAATGGATCACTTGTTTGTAAATAGGTAGTATCTGTCTCAGGGCACTTGCTTTATGCTTGTGATTAGAGTGAAAAATAAACCAGAGCAATACACAGTCCTTAGTTACCACCAGTCTTCAAAACTGTTTAGAAGTTTTACCTTGTATTTACACATGCGCCTGTGTTTAAGAGCACAGATACTTCTGCTGACTTCACTCATCTACTCATATGGTTAATGTTATGCATGTGCCCAGGAGCCTTGCTGATTTGTGGCCTAAGGTCACATCTATTAAAGTGCATAACAAAACACTAAAACCTCTCCTATTTATCCAAACCCTGTTAATCTAAACTACTTTCATGTCTCTGTTCCATTTGGCTAATCAAGGTTTCAGTAGAGTTCCTCTGTGAGGGTAAATACTAAAATCTGTTGAAGTCTGTCCTCGACAAAGTACTTCTGGCTCCCAGTGCCTTTAATGAGAGCCCCAAGTGTGTATCTGAGGTTGGAATTTGGCTCTAACGGAAGGTGGATTTTTCAAATCTTGTGTGAAGTGCTTCACAAAATAAGGGGTTTCAGTTCTTATACCCACACATCATATTATACTTACAGTTACCTTTGGCTGAACGATTCTTGGAATTTCTTGCTATCACATCCAAAAATATGACACATTGAATGCATATCAGCTGCATATATAAAACATTGTACTGTAAGACAACATAGGGTTGTCAAGGTTTGTATTGAAAATGCTGCTTGGATTATTCTTTGTGCCACAATTTCAGTTCAGCTTTTTTTCTTAGACAGTTTTTTTGTATGTGTTCATTTGCTTTTTAGTAACCTGGAGGTTAAGAGCACCTCTAACTTTCTAGATATTCTCTTGTCTACTGTGGAAAAAAGGAAAACCAGCTAATTGTTACAAAAAATAGAAGCTTTAGTTTTCTTGTCAAGGAATTTTTCACTGACAGTAGAAGCTTGATGGATACTTAAAGATCATAGAAAAATATATTTAACTCTTGAACCAAGAGAAAAACAGTTAAAAATATGTTCATTCTGCTTATAATTTACAAGCAAGATTCTGACAGAGTGAAAAAATCTTGTACTCATGTTTCTAAAGCACCTTCGCATTCAGCAGCTGAATATATTTTCAGGAGTCAATATTCTGAGATCGCAGGGTCTGAAACAATAGATAGGGCCACACTCCGGCAAAGCAGTACACAAGCCATTTCTTAGAGAATAAATTAAGAGAAATGTCTAGGATAAATGGAGTGAATTCCTTCCTGGACAGGTTTATCTCTTCACACAGACTTCAGAAAGGAGGTTGGTGGCTAGTTTAGACTAGGCATGTAACTTTAAAGGATTTAAAACAAATGGGGTATATCTCAGCCAAGGTGTCTGGTTGTGTGCTGGAGCTGGTTTCTGAGCACTGAAAACTTCAAGACTTGAAGGAGAAATACCCAGGCAGTTATTACTATTGAAATCAAAGGGAGTTAGGTGCTCCTCCCAAAGGTGCCAAGTCACTTAAAACAGCCTTCAGGCCACCCAAGCTGGGTAAATATGTGGACATTAGATACCTAAATCTCAGACACTGTTTTAGACATCTTGTACAACTGTTGTGCTTGAGACTTTTCTTTGACACTGTTCCCTGTCAAAGAATGCCCACATTCAGTCCAGTGACTCTTACACTCCAGGATGTATCTATAATAATAGTCCTGTAGGACCAATGGCTGCACTAGCCCCTACCCCACCAACAAAGGTCTTGCAGATTTTGCTGTCGACCTATTTTCGAGAGAAGGATGAGACCACTTTCACCACTGTTCCTCCTATACCAGGAAATCTCTGGGGAGGGAGATACCTATTTTGCAGTTTTGAATGAAGGGTCACTCAGCCATGGCCCTGTCTCCATCTCTTCCCCATGTAGGACCAGGTGCACCAGAACATGTTGTAGCATTACCCAAGATCCATGGATGGAGATAAGTTTCAGTGTTGCATGGGTGAGCCATTCTGAAGCTCCAGAGAAACCTCACTATGTCTGCTAAACCTCAGTTCCTAACTTAACTCCTTCTGAGTCACTAGTCTGCTTTTTAGTTCCACTGGGTATTGATGTTAAGTGCCCTAAGTGCATAAAACATTTTTGCAAACTGTACCTAATATTTTCAAGGACTCAGATGAGGTAGGACTATTACTCAGTTTTATGGCTTGATAATTGCTAAGGCTTTTAAAAATCAAAATAATTTAAAGAACTGCACAATTTCAGTTGTTTTGTGTTTAAGTTGCTTTGCTAATTTCTCAGTGAGATAGTATTTAGTTTCTCAATAGAAATATGCCTTTATTTAGTTTCTCAATAGGAGTATGCCTTAATCTCATGACATGATCTGATTTATCACTAAGAATTATTTTTCAGATCTGACTTTATTACGAGTTCAGGGTCTCAAAGGGATCTAAGCCTCTAATTTTCAATGCAAGCCAAGTGCATAAATGCTTTTGGTAATCTGGGCAAGAGACAATGTGTAGTCGTTTTTGTAGCAAGCTCTCATAATGCCATCATTTGAATCGCAAACATCCAGGGAGAATATTTGCTTGTGGTAATGGATATTTTATGTGAGAAACATTTTATTGCTGGGAAAAGTTTCCTATCTAACACAGATTTTGGGTTAGAATCAAACACAACCTAATAATGTGTATTCACAGTTGACAGTATAATAAGCACCAATTCATCCTTTTTCAGTGAAGGTAGAAGTTATTCATTCTTCTAATGGACAGATTCTTCTGACTTTGGAAAGAGATTGACAATCACTCTACAGACTTATTTTTTGTCTTCAATACTAGCACAACTTTCCTCCCTTTCCAAATTCTTCCTGTCATCATAGCAATTCAGCGCTGCTGATTTAGTGAATAGGATTGAGGGAGACAAGCAATCCAGCATGTTGAATTTGAACTCTGACCTTCCCTTTGCATTGTTGCACAACTTCTTAGTTTTGCTAATCAAAAAGCATTTGCCTTCCCACTTCTTTTCTCAAATGAGCAAAAACTAGAAATGCAGAGGGACAGGGTGGTTTTGGAAATGACCAGGAAAAGACACCTGTACATTTCTCTGGTTTGGCTCTGTGTTAAGCATTTCTTGTGGTTCTGAAACTTGATATTATTTGCATTGTTCTTCAAATATCAAGATAGAACTAAATTCCTTGAGATTCCTATTATGCTTAAACACTGAAACGTGTCCAAGCACATGACTGCTCATAAGCTGTCTTCATCAATACTGAGATCTTGACATAAAATCCATGATAAATTGAGATGGACAAGACATCAAGTGCATTTTAGCTCTACAACAGCTAAATTCACAGGGACTTCCAGAATGGTTCTGCATGTTGTGAAAGACCACAATGCTCTTGCTACAACTCTGGTGTGTTAATGCTTGATAGTGTTCTGTTAGGTCATACAGTGGGAAAAAGTACAAAAATAACAAACTCTTTAGTCCGCTAATTGTAGGCTTCTTAAGTGATATTCCATTTCTGGTGGAATTTTTCCTCTCCATTGCTCTGATTAATGACTATTCAAAACAAATACAAAAAAAGTCTTCTGTAAAAAAAAAAAGAAAAAGAAAGAAAAAAAAAATCACATTGCACCTGAAAGATCATTTACTTGAATTTCTAATGCAAACTGTATATTTCAATATGTAGCCACAGGACTGAAAACACCACTGGTGTATCCTATTTGATTTATTCTTTCAAGTGATGTCCAGCTTTTGAGAAAATCATCATCTGAGTTATGACTTAGGTGTGCCCTGAATTTGGACTTTATTCTTCCCTTGCTTTAGAACTGCAAATTTTGCTTCTTTTAGCACAAATGTTGCCTGTATATCTGGGACATTTTCCTTCCGTGTGCTCTGTGAAAGGAACCTACATGTCAGTGGAAAGTTTCCCACAGATTTTGAGGACTTGTGGATAGACCTTACACAGTAGGAACTCTCAAAACTCTTGTTTCAGAGGAAGTTAATAATTTGGTCTTTGTAGTTCATGAAAGAGGGCTTTTGCAAAACCAGCTATGTTATATTTTGTTTGAGATGTGTTTTTAAGAGCATGAGGATTTTGATAGCAAGTACTTAGTAAACAACATTTATTATTATTTTATATGGACACCTAACATGTAAAATAACAGAATTTTTTGTCAACCTGTTTCAGTCATGTCACTATTTCAAAAGGACTGTCTTTCAAGAAGCACCATCCAGGAACACTGCTCAGCTAGACCATGGTTGCCTGTGAAGCAAGTATGTAAGTGCATGAACTTTTTGCTTCCGGGCTACTAGGCCAGATCCAGGAATCACTGCACTGATGAAAGTAATTGCTACAGTTTTCAAGATTTGTGGGTTCTTAACAATAAGACCTCACAAAAATGGCTCACAATTAAGTTGTAGAACATTTTGAGCATCCTCCATATTACACTTTCTACAGATGATAAGAAAGTGCCACCTCCCACACTGTGCAGACAGCTCTGTCACACTGACTCTGGGTATCACTGCTCAAGTACAAAATACCCCAACAGTGTCACTGAAAGCCAGGATTCCACAGGTCAACAATCTCATGTTGCAACTTCAAAATCAAAGATTTTGCACACTGAAATACTGAAGTACTTTCCCACAGAACAGACTCTGTTTTGGAGAAGCTGTCAAACCCCCTTGCAGTTTTGCTTTCAAAAGTCATTTAATTATGACACTAAAATGAAATGGAGAAATTTAATAGAAAAATGGCTTTCATCAGAGATTGGGCTAAGCCCTAGTCTGTGTTGTCAAATGCTTTTCTCCCTACTGGTGGTCTCAGAGCAGATCATTGCAAGGTCCTTCTTGCAAATCGTGTAGGTTACACTTCATGTAATGCATATTTGTACTTCTGAAATATAAGAAGATAGATCTCAAGGTTGGTCTTTGCTGTGCAAAGATGTTATTACTCTTTGAAATCCATGCAACTGGTGTTGTGGAAAGGCAGAATACTGAGCAGTTGAAAATAATAAGAGAGTACTCCAGAACTAACCACTGCAACTGCAAAGACACTATCAAGGATCCTTTTTCCAGCTATGTTCTTTGAGCATGTCTGCAGCCTAACAAGCCATTTACCCCTTATAACTTTACCATTCCATAAAAAATGACTCACAGATGCAATTCATCAGTTTGCACGGAAGAATGCCGTTTATAGGCAGATCTTTTTTCTTTTCTTTTTTTTTTTCATCTGGGTACAAATTTCCCATTACTTTTTCAACTGCAATTTGCTGCTCTGAGGCTGTGATACCCCTGG
This sequence comes from Ara ararauna, assembly GCA_028858755.1. Lineage (NCBI taxonomy): Eukaryota > Metazoa > Chordata > Aves > Psittaciformes > Psittacidae > Ara > Ara ararauna. The sequence continues at coordinate 24,640,155 of CM054379.1, forward strand.
CTTCTGTAAACCAGTAAGGTTCATTGGATTCAAGTCATTAGGTTATTTCCTTGAAAATCTGTAACTGGATTAAAACTGTATCTGTGAAAACACAGAGTCACTTCCTCATGCCTAATATTAGGCACCTCATAGCTTTCTCATAGCTTAAAGTGGGAGACAGGCACCTCAAGAGAGGTGCCTCACCTTGCTTAGCTTTAATGCCTACCTTTATTGACTATCTGCGGTGTCTGAGTGAGTAACTGGATAGCTTGTCTCTTTCCTATGTGGATACAGTGAGATAAGAAAAATCACTCATATTGTGAGCAGAAAACAAATGTTCTCATGATGGAAAATACTGAAAGCTGTATTATGCTTCATATCAAGAGCAATGTAATTTCAACATGAGAAGTGGGTCTAATGCACCATCTCTTTTTTATAATTTTAAATAGTGTGGTTTTCTGCCTTCCCTTGTCTTTGCCATGGGACTATGCAAGAAACTATTATGATTAACAGAAGTATCCTTTACAGTTTACCTATCATTAGAGCTCCTTCTTCTCTTATTCATTTTAACAAGCTTCTGTCTACTTTTTATGTAGTTCCCAGTGCTATTTATATCTTAAAGACCCCTTATTAGGCTTTTTTGCATACGGAGTATAAGAATTTATATCCTTGCTTAACTGAAATGGGCTTTGTTGCCCTTTTCTTTCTTTTTAGATTATAACCAGGATGACTTTCACTTGTGGTCTCTCCAGTTGTTTTTTAAGTAGTTCCCACTTTTCCGCAGGAGATTTCCTTCACATTAGAAGATTCCAATCTAAATTCCATATGGTATTTTGCCTTCCCTTTAAGTCAGCTTTCCTTTATTTTTTTCTTCTGTGGGCCCTAACTCATACGAATCCTACAAATGCAGTGTTATAATTAGAACTATGTGAACGCAGCACTTCCATTTCTCAAAGGTTCCTGCAAACATTTGCTTTGGGTTTCATCCATATGGACTCCCATTCCTTGATATTTTTCACTTTGAATTTCAGATGTGAACAAACCAAACATCACTGAACTCAAACTCAGTTCCAGTGATTCAATGTTAGGAACCCTCGAAACAAACAATTAAAAAGCCAAACAACCCCAAAACACTTCAATTTTGTTTAGTTTTGGGTTAAAATGTGCAGTCTAAATTATCACATCAGTGGTTACCTGCCCATAATGAATCTTCAGTCCTAGAAAATTAGTGCTTCAGTTTTATGATATAAATATTTCACCTGTTTGAGGGGTTTCTGGCTTAGTTTTTCAACCTGCAGTGGAGTACCTAAAAGCACCTTCCCACCTTGACAGGCTGGATGAGAGCTCCCTCTCCTGTTTTATTCTGTTTTACATTGTGGCCTCAGCTGTGACCCCCACATATAGCCAGCTGGGTTTTCCTAATATCAGACCCATCTCAGTATGCTCATTTTCCAGGTTAGATCCAGGATAGCCTCGGGTTACCTTTCTTTCACAACAAGAAACTGTTTCAATCTCCTATTTTTGCATAGTTTTTATTTCTGTCTTCAATTAAAAAGTAAACTTTGTTCATGGAGACAACCCAAACTTCCTAGCACTAAACCATGCAGTTTTTCTTGAAAATATCTTTTAGTATAGAATGGGACCATGACAAGATTTATTTTTTTTTTCATCTTATATAAGTGCTTGTATTAAACGCCCTCCAAAAAAACAAAAACAAACAAAAAAAAACCCCAAACCAAAAAAAACCCAAAATCAAAAAAGTACTGAAGAGAAATTGGAACTGTTTTATTTTTCATTTTATGCCTCTTTGTAGGAAGAAAAAATGAAAAAGACATAGGTAGTGACAAAAATAAGGATATTTGCACTGAAATCACTAATGTGAAATGCTCTGTCTTAAGAAACAAAGGTGATCATTTTGCTATGGTCCTTCATTTTAGTAGCTATATCTGCATTGAGATTCCCACACCTCAAAGTTAATTCACAATATGTTAGTGCCTTTTCCATTGCAAATCTATTCCTTGAATCACTGAAACTATGCTTGCTTTTTGAGCCGTAGCCCAGCCATGAAGAAAACAAAAATTGCTCAGTTAATCTTACAATTATCAGTGTCATATTCTGTGTGGAAAGGCCTGCAGATGAAATGTCATCTCTTTGCTTCTGAGTTTGGCAATTTCTGCAGGTTATTGCCCAACCACTCAGTCTAGCTTGTGGTCACCAAGTATTGGATCTGGAACTGCTTAAAAAGGTTGGAATTGACTTAAAGCTTCATGTTCCTCTTTAGGAAGAGAGTAGAAAAAGGGCAGAGGAGTTTTAATTTACCTAGTGAGTATTGTTGACATTTTTTGTGTTAACAACATTAGGAAGTTGCTGACAGTTTGTTTTCTTTATTTTTCTTGTTTTGCTTAGAATTCTTCGATGGGGACTGAGTTTTTCATACAGAACGAGAGCAAATTGCAAGTCACAACAGAGAACAAGAAAAGGTGGATTTTTCCTTTCCAGACATGGCGTTTGCTGGAAACCATAAAAATGAAATAACAAATTACAGAGTGGAGATAATAGCATTTTAGAAAGCCACATTTAATTAGAACAGTTGAAGGCAAATTCTTTGCAGCCGCTAAAGTCAATTTGCAGATAGAAAGCCAAAAGGATTCTTAAAGATCTCTTTCTTAATTAAGTTAACGTTTTTCTAGTAGGTCTGCAGATCTGCCAGCGTGAATAGCGTGTGTCATCTTCATGGGCTACAGCTGTCCCGTTTGCTCGGCTTGGTGAAATCCTGCGGGCTGGTTTTTCTCCTCAGCCAGGGTGCAGTGGGAGGCAGGCTGGGTGGGAGCCCACTGGAGGGCAACCTAGGACCGTCTATCTGCCCTCCTCTGCGCTTCTCCAAGACCCTTCCTTCCTAAAGGTTTTTGATCTGAACTCTAATAACAGTTTACATTTCCACGTCCGTATTAGATCTGGAGTTCCATAAAGCGAGGCCAGCATTATGTGTTTTTGTTCTTTTAAATATTACTTCGTCTATTTATACTGTGTTTTTGTAGCCCATGATGTAATATGACAAAATTTCAGCCATGTGCATCACACATGCAAGTCCAAGAGCAGCTGGGTTGTGTAGCATGGCTGAGGTAATGTCAAGAAATTTCATATTATATTTAAAATGACACCTGTAAAAATAATCTTCAATTTGTAATTTAAATACTGTAATACTCAATTACGTGAACTGACAGGAAGTGTCCCAGTGGTTTTGGAAAATAACATTCTTTTATCCATCGAACCTTTGATGCATTTTTGAACAGCCATAATGGAAGTTCAGATCATGACCTTCTGCTTTGAGAGAACAAAGTCAGGGAAAAATAAGATCTTCTCCTGCAGCAAGGTGAAGTCCTTTCTCTGCGTGCATTTTTGCTTTCTCAGAGTCGAATGTCACCCATGCACGCTTTATCATTATCCAAGCAAAGGAGAGCTCAAAACTGTAAATCTAGCCTCATTTCTAATTGTATGTCTTGCTCATGGCAGCACATGCATGTCATCTGTAAATATATATCCTGCTTTACCCCTGAAGAGAGGCTTCTAAAGTTTTCCTACAGTCTACATCAGTAGCAATCAGCTTCTATTAATGTGGGAGTGAGGTTTGTGACTTGGCCATTGAAAAAGCTCAGAAGTCTTCCAGATGCAGAAATCAGTTTTGGAAATCTACTGAGCTGTTTCTTAAGTATGTCTCTTTTTCTTATTTGGGGGGAGGAGTTGGGGGGGAGAACGACAAGATGTAGACTTTGTGCAAGTAGGTTACAAATGTGATAGCCCTAGGATTTCTCCCGCTGTAAATTACCCCTTCTTCCTTAATTCCGTGGCATTTCCCTTACCAAGAGTTGTTTCTTAAGGCTTTCACGAGCCTCAACACTGCCCCTCAACCTCCAACTTGTACCTATTACTTGCTTCTGCAAAATCTAAGAGATTTCTCCTATGTCCTTTTCCGTCATGTACTTTCAAAATACTGGATATGACTTCCAGAGAGTTGTGTTTTGTGCCACTTAAATAAACTCTGTTCTTTCCATTCAACTCTGGTAACCTGATACTGCACAATAAATGCTAGTAAGTTTCCTGCAGAGTAGTGCTCTTAAGACAGCTTATTTTTCATCCCTCCTTTCATGTTGTGCCCTTATTGATGACTCAGTCCATACCACAAGTGTTCTTAAAGAAGATAAAATGTAAATAAAAGTGAAAGATGCTGGTCAGATAAGGCACACAGAAGGACACAGGAAATGCTTCATAAAGAACATTTTTTCGGCATCCAAAGTTGCCCCCTTTTAAGATGTAGTTACTGGCTATTACTCTTTGTAAGCAGTTAAGGACAAAATGTTGCATTAAGTAATTAGCAACAGCAAATTAATGCTTTGGTCTACTCCAAATCAAGGTCATACGCCTTTACTGACTACCTTGTGTACTGGAGATTGGTTTGTTTTCAATTGATAAAATGTTTTCCTAGACATATTCTCTGTGGGTGAAATTCACTCCTAGTATTGCAGCAAGAGGAGGACTGAATGACCCCTGTGGTTATCTGCATGTGGGGAATTAGAAGTGAAAAATGTAGGAGAGCATTGTCCAACATGGAGAAAAGGAAGTAAATGTGTGGTGACTGCCTAGCAGGATGCACAAAAGCTGTGTCCCCTTTCCCTGTCCAGAGAATGGTGGTCCACTACCAAGTGCATGTGAGGCTCTCCTTGCCCATATCACAAGTCTTCTCCATTCTTCTCATATAGCTCCCATGTGCTGAGTTTGTTCCCCTGGACAGAGCTCTGTTGGTAATAGGAGTGCCTAGACCTACGTGTGCAGGTCTCCAGAACAACCATCTTCAGAACAACAAATCCCCCGTTCCTAGTGTGTTGTGTGGAGCAGCCTATGGAGGGGAAGGGGCAGCTGATGGGGTCACCTGAGTAGCAGGGGAGGTGGGTGCAGGTGAAAAAGGCCTGCCCTTCAGGGCGGAAAGCAGAGGTGGTTGGGGTCTGCAGGAAACACCAGCTATGCTGCCCACAGTTTGATGTTGCTTCATTATTGTATGAGGTTGAGTGCGGTAGTGCCGTGCTCCTGGGGTGGAGGCAGAGCTCACAGGCAGAACCGTAGATGGTGCCTGCCCTGAAAGGCTCCCCATGCTAATGCTTAGTGCAAAGAAAAACACAGCTGGGACTTTTTTAACACTTGGTGAGAAAGGGGAGCACATCTCTCTCTGTAGCCTGCTTGTCTGAAGTGAAAGACAACAGGAAGGAAGTGCTCTGCTCTTAAAAGTTTGTTTCAGTCTCATGTTTTGAAAGAGCAGGTCACTTCAAAGTCCCACCACAAAATTACCACATGCCATCTGCTCATTAGAAATGCTCAAGGGAAATTACTGGTGCTTCTGCCTTGTTTATGTGATCCAAATGTATGTGTGTGCCAATTATTTATTTTTGTTTTAAACAGACACATTCAGTTGTCTCCCACCCCTCCATGCTTTTTATGTTGCACATCTCGGGATATCAACTCTCAGAGTAGGAGACCACATGTGCCTGCACCGCTTTGCTCATGTATGTGTTTAGATGTAAAAGGACCACAGTGTCCATGACAAAGCCCAGGGAGAGCAATTGTCAGGTTCCATGTGGTACAAATGTGTTTTCTGTTGAAGCAGACTAAATCCAGTGGCTGATATTGTGCAGCTTTCCTGATGGTTGTAAGCCATAATGCAGCTCAGAGTAGCTGCAAAGGAGGGGCCCTTGATGTGCTATTTCCAGGCCAGGCAAGACTATTAATTAGTCCTGCTGCATATCACTGAATTTTACCCATATGCTCTATTAGCAAACTTTTTTAGACAGTCTTTAAATCCTTAGCCACTTCAGCCACATGGAGCCTCTCATTAGAGCTGGGAGGAGCAGAGTTCAATTCTTGTGTCTGCTGTGATCACGTAAGATGCTGCTCAACTTGCCAAACTTCAGGTGTCTAGTCCAAGTCTATGGTCAGTGCAAAGGTATCTGCATCTGCAAGGGGCAGTTTTTCCCATCTGTTGGGACCTTTAAGAGGATGGGTTGGACATGATCATTTCTCTCATTTTATTTTAGTGGGAGGTTGAACAAGGAGCTTACATTAGACTCTTAGAACAGTAAAGGTGGTACAAACCCTGCATTTAAATCCTTGCTGTGAGAGTTCTCTTTTTGTGAACACTGGATAACAATAAAACCTCTGAAGGGATTGTCCTACTAGGTTAACGGAGCATAGTCTCAATCAGAGCCTTAAAAATGCTTCCTTATAGAAACAGCAACTGATCTCAGTGGGCTTATTCCTGATTTATGCCAGTGTAAGGCAAGGACTGGTTCTCAGGTTTCCTGCTGCATTCAAGCTAGCTAATTTTCCTCAGAACACATTCGTACCAATTTGGGGCTGAGTGCTTTACCCATTTGTATGATGTATACATTTATTTTTAACCAGTACCTGTTAAAAATAAACTTTTCTTCAGTGATCAGTCCAGGGTGGACAGATGACTCTCATTTGTTAGTGGGAATGGGATGAATCAGCAACACCGTTTGATTTGTAGCACACTCTTGGCTCAAGCAGCTGTGTCCAGAGATACTTGACATGCTCCATCTTTCAGCCTGTTGCAGTCTTGTCCCCAGTATGACTGGCTTCTTTTGTTGGCAAACAAAGCTAAGGGGTCACTGAATTGCAAGGTGCAAAAGGGCCTATGCTAAGCCAGCACTGGTTATATTTTCAGTTCTCTTCAGTATTAACACGTGCTTTTCACAGCAAATTGCCACGGTCCAGAAGTGCAGGGTTACAGCTCAGGTGCCTTCACTCAGTGCCACCCCAGCCCTGGTGAAGGTGTCTGGAAGTGTGAGGGCTCAGCTGCTGGTCTGTGCTGTGTTTGGTGGTGGCTAGGAGGTGGCTCTGCTGTTGCACCTGCATGTCACCTGAGGCTGGCTGTACCTAACTGTAAGTGGATTGACTTTCCACCTCCCTGCATTTCCTGGGCATTTCCAAGAGACAAAGCGCTCCGAAACATGGTGTGGTTCCAATCAGAGTATTACTGAACTATTAAATTTATATTGAGTCTACAGATATACATATTTATGCTCTTCTTTTAGCCCAACTATAAGTTTTTCAGGCCTTAAAGCTGCAGGACATTTTTTATATTTGTTATTGAGAGCAGATGTGTCCAGTTCCAATCATATTCTACTGAAGAATGTCACGGTTGTGGGAGGTCGAATGGTGAATGCCTTTCAATCTCTGCTATTATTTCCTCCACTCAATTGCTGCAGCAGGAAGACTACAGTTGTTAATAGAGACCTTCAAAATATTAAAACATATTACAGATCAAAACCTTCCTTGTGCTCTTTCATTTGCCTCTTTCCAATCTTGAAAGTTGCTCTGGCTCTGCTGCTGCTTCAGCCTGCGACTGGAGCTGAGCTCCAAACTCGCCAGCTATGGATACTGAGGAGATGCTAACCTGGTTTACAGTGTCATCTAACTCAGAAACCAGTCCGTTTTGTGAAGGTGTGATAAGGCATACTGCTGTGGTATGTCCTGTAGATGCACTGCATCTTGGCCTGGGCTTTGCCTTGCCCTCATGCCTGCATTGACCTCTGCCTTTGCAGAGAAATGCTTCCAGCAAATGGAAACGGGAGGTGCCCAAAATCAGAGACAAGATGGTTTAAAAAGATGTTTTCTTTCTGAAATACGGTCCTGGCAGTGACCAAAGTGGAAAAGAAGATTGCTGAATGGGGAAGGGATAAGGCCTGTGCATAACCCCAGCTCAAAAATACAGCCTCAGTTTCCTCTGCTGTGCTCAGAAATTCAAGGATGCATTCAAGCCTGTTGCAAGCCCAGTGGAAACAACCACGCCGAAGACCAGAAAAGTCCAGTTTTAAAGGTATGACAAGTTCTTCCCTTTCCTTCTGGGGCCTTGGTAGGAGGATTATGGAGGAACTTGTGATTTACGCCCTCTCTCTGGGAGGAAGAAAACATGATTGTGCATTCTTTCCTAGTCCCGTCCATCATCTTTGGTGATGCTCCTGGGGAAGCTTATTCTTTCACATGCAACATTTGCAGAACTAATTTCCAAAATATAAGAGTGGTTTTATATAAAGCAAACATCATTTTGCAATTATCTGCAATGCATTAACATTTATTGATTTTATCACTTGGTCAGGGAATTTTTTTTCTCTCTCTCTGGAGAGCAGCTATTTAATACAAATGTTCTTTTTTCCCTGTGGGACTTTTTGCATTGAAAATACTCAGTGGGCGAACTGTCACCATGTTGTGAAGGAAGGGGATTGGAAGTGTAATTGGGAGATTTTACTGAGCATATGAGCTTTGCCATCATTTCTTGTCCTGTCTCAGTCCGGCCTCCATCTTTGCTGTGTGCTGCAAATGCTAAATGTTTCTTCTTTTGATTTCCTGAGTTTCTAACTGAAACAAAAACCAGGCATAGAACGAAGCTCAAAAACGTTTCCAGTTTGGAATGGAGACATAAGTAAATGCAATATCCTTCTTGTGTTAGAGAGTACTGGTAGTCCTGAGGACAGGCCTGCCAACTGGCTTTAGTGCCTTGGGCGTAAGGGCAGGCCTGTGTACTTTCTCTCCAAATCAGTGGTTTTTAAAGGACTGTAAGAAAGCACCACTACTGAGAAACGGTGCCAAATCCAAAACTATCAAATCCAGCATGTGCCACTTCATACCTTCCTCCAAGTATTAAACAACCATACTGTGCTGCTCTTGCCGTGCTAGGAGACCTAACGTAAAAATGCTGTGAGCTAACACAGTGCTGACAGGGTGGTTAATGTCATGCTTAGTTAGAAAATGCAATAGCTTGGGAAGGGATCTTAAAAAGAGCTGCCTGCCCCTTAGTTTATTCAGAAAGTAAGCTCAAGCCAGAGGGAAGCAGAGGGGGGCTTTGCACTGGAGTCTCTGCACTGGCTCATTGCAGTCTGAGTCAGGCTAATCACCACTTATAATGTTGGTAGCTGGTTTATTTTGCAGTAATTAAAATAAAGACATGATTGGTGAATTCAACACCTGATGCTAGGAAGCCTTATGACTAGCAAAGTTGCTCTGTCTATCCGAGACAGTGCCAATGCCTGGAGCAGGACTGCCCACTCCTGCCGGGCACCTCCGGTGATGCTGGAAAAGCCCCAGAGGCTTCATTCAAACCAGAGGTTGAGAGGAGTCATGGCTACTGAGCAATGGAGTCTTGCCTCTAGGAAACATCCCTCCTTTTGCTGGTAGAAGCCTTACCAGTCCTGTTTGCCACACACCTATAGGGAGGTGGGGACATTCGAGACTGGATGTGAGCCACCTCAGCAAGATGACATGAGCCACCTTTTGGCAGCAGCAGTTGGATTAAATTGTTCATTAACCATGTTTAATATATGTGTGCTTAGATTTCCTTTACGTCTAATAGTGGTGACAGCCCAGCTTCACCTCACAGAAATGTGGTGGCTGTGAGTATATGACAGCATGGGAAGTGATCTGATGGTGCAGGAAAAGGGGCACCGAGCTACTTAGAAGTATGGGTTTTAACAGCCCATGCCCACCTCCCAGGGTAAGTTAATAGAAAAGCTCTCACCAGAAGGCTGCTTTTGTTGATAGATGGAGGATTATCCAGGGAGCGATCTGAGATATACAGTAGGCTCACACAAATCTAGCGAGTAATTTCAGATGGAGCAATGATGCAGATTAAATATTATAGTTCACTGAAGGGGCTCTCGGTGGCAGTGAAAAAAGCCAGAATACAGTTACCTAAAATCTCACAGCAAAATATGGAGCACAGTGTTTAATTAACCTTTTTCTCTGATGCCTCAGAAAAAAAAACAAAAAGTTTGCTCTGCAGCTTTTGGGTACCTGTAGGACAGTCATTCCTTCATCCATTGCATTGTGAAGTACCCATCAGCGGTGTCTCTTTTACATTAATTTTCAGGGATATAAAAGAATATTAATGTTTTAGCCACTAAAAATGGCTAAAAATTATTCAAGACAATGGCAGCAAGAGGCTGGGAGGTGTGGTCTGAGCAAGGCTTTCACCTTTCTCATCTCCATGAGATGCATATTCATTGTGAGTTCATTTATAACTAAGGCACTTGGTTCAGGTTTTATTTTTAAAAAGTCCCTTGCAGCAGTGAGCTGCACTGTGAGAACACTTTAAAAAAGAAGTTAATCAATGAAATTATATGTTTGTTTTTTTTTTCCAAAACAAATCATTATTTTTGGCAGAAGGCTGGGGTCTTGTACACTTGAAAATATTCAGTTGCTTCATACCTCTATTTTCTTGCAGGATGAGCTATCTGTCCTGGGTTTGTCTGCCTCTATAGGGCATCTACACTTGTGGGAGCCTGACAGCAGAAGGAGCTCTTCAGAATGGCAGAAGTTCAGTGAGTGGTTGGCTGACAGCAGTGACCAGGAGTCACCTGAAGCTCTCATTTCTGAAATTCACATTTATAGCTATGACCTCTGTTGTTTTGTTTGTTTGTTCATTTTTTCTGAAAAATCATCAACTTCTTTGTCTTGTTTTGGTGTCATTTGGGTATATACTCTTTTTGGTTTTGTTTCTAAATCCATTCAAAAGCTATTTACAAAAATACTGTGTCCTGATTAGAAAAAAAAAGATGGAAAATTTTGACCCATTCACTTGACAACCAACATTGCAGAGGGAAAGCTGTCCTTGCAGAGCTCCAGGGTATGCCTTTAAGTCTTGTTTGCACAACCACTGGAGCTACAGCCAGAGCTCCATATTTTTATTGAAGATCTGTCCCAAGAGGAGGCTCCTGAGTGTTAGAGCAATGATCACCCCGTAGTAGTGCCAGGGGACAACTGCAGTGATACCAGGAAAGCCCTAAATGAGTGTTCCATAATGCACAGGTTAACTTGAAGGCAACACCACTACCCCATAGATCAGACATGGTTTCTTTTATACATTATGTGAGTGCATTGATGGATAGATTCCATTTTTCCCCCCTCTAAAGTAAAAGACCACTTGCCAGGGTTGCTTGCAGCTACTGCTGGCCTCAGCAGGCCCTAGCAAGGTGAAAGGTCCTTGTTCCCCCTGAGGACTGACACATTATGATGGCTTCATTTGATTAAAAGGGGATGTTGATCATTAGTTATGACCCAAATTTCTTTTTTTTGGCAATCATTCAAAGTGTTCCCAGATGCCCATAAGGCTGTTGTTACCTGCAAATGAAACATATCTTTATAACAAGGACATTAATGTTAATGAATAATATCAAAACGTGCCATGTGCCTTTCCCAGGCCTTTTTCGCATTTTGATGGATTGAATGATGGAAGGGAAACATATGCTTTCCAGATTGAACCCAAAGAGCTCACTAATTCAGAGTCCATGCTCCTTCAAAATGCAGCCAAGCAGAGAATAAATTGCATTGCATTTGTCATCCACTTGGGATTAATTATTGAGTTTTAGAGGTAAGTAGCTGCACCAGTGAAGGTTACCAGTTTGTTCTTTAACATCTAGTTAGAGTATTGAAAGAACTAGGAGGGGGAAACTGGCCAAACACAAATGCCTTGGATATTTCTGTCCAGAGTAAACCAGGCAACAATGAAGGAGGTCAAATGTTCAGCTCATGAAATAGCATGCGTGTATGAACTTTTGTTGGGTTTTAGTTCAATTGTATGAGGAATGGGTAGTCCCTTCAGGTTAACATTAAAGAGCATTGACAGAGGAACAGGAAAAGTCTTTAGTTTTTTTATAGATAGTGCCATAGTTGACCTGGAGCTGGTACTGGCTTGGAAAAAAATGAGCATTGTTCCCTGAAGGACTCATGTCAACCTTGAGCTTTGGACTTATAAGAAAGGAATCTTCCATCTGTCAGACAAGACAGGGTTAGGACATTGGTCTCCAGGGTCCCTTTTGATTATGTGATGATGTTTTAAGGAAATTAGTTGATGACTGTAATAAGGAAAGAGCTGGATCTGAGCTTGAAAATTAGGCAGTTTTTTGTTTCATTAAACACACGTCTTAGCAGGAAGTTGAAAAGGTAAGGTCAAGAAAGGAGGGTTTTGCCACGGGTGACGGTGAAAAGGTGATGGATTAAAATATACTCTGATTTAGCTATTTTTGTGATGAAATGAAAAATGAGCACTTGAAAAATGAGTTAATTAATCATCATGTCTTAGCTATTCAAATGGCATTTCCAGTGATCCGAAAGGTAGCTTTTCATATTTACTGTGGTCATAAGATGCAGAACATTATAACCCTTTGCTTATTTTTGGTCGTCCATCAGTATTGCTATAGTAATAGGTGAGGTCAACTGAGACACTGTGAAGGGTAGTAACTTTTCAATCATTTTGTAGTTGTGTGTGCTTTAGTACATCTTTGGGAAATGTAAAATAAGCACGCAGTCATGCTGCCCTGCAAAGTAAACTTCCCAGGCTGCAGCGAGAACTTTAATTTCAAGCATTGCATTTCTTTTAGTTTTGTCCAAATTGCAGGTGAACATTGCCATCTCCACAAAAAAATGACACATAGAGTAGATCTATTGAAACCTGAAAGCTATTTATTTTTTACATATTTAAAGCTTAAAAATGATTCCCTAGAGGAAATTTCAGATGAAGTTAGCAGAAGAGGGGCCATATATTGAACTTGCTGAAGCTCTGCTGATGACAGGATCTTCCCAACTGCATGTTTAGAAGAAAAAAGCCCTCATCCAACCTTACTCATGGAAAAAATAAGCACAACAAACTCCCCTTCTGTTTTACTCTTGCAATTCTGACTCCAGATTTAATTTTCTTTCCCCCACTGGCTGTGCTCTAGAAAGCATTGGGCTTGTAATGACATCTTTGTTAACAGCTCAATGAAAATCAAATAATCTATTTTATTGGGCGCTTGACTTCTACTAGCATTTACAAATAAAACATAAAAAAAGACAATGTATTTGTTACCAGTACAGACGTGTTCACAGTCTGTAAGAGTCTGGCCAGATGGAGTCTCAGAGACCTCCATCCAAAAGATCATTTCCTGTGTTTAGGATTGGAGAAGAGCACAGTTTTAGATAGTGTTTGACTCTCTCTCTTTGTACAGACCAAACTGCTTATGGCAGCCATTACTTCTTTCCTCTTTCTTCCCTTGGAGTTATTTATCATAATTTGCAAAAAAAAAAATCCTACTGCAAGCCAAATGATCTCTGTGAATTGCTTCATCTGCAAAGTGATCTGCAGCATGGTTGCCATAGAATCACTTTCTTTGCCAGTTGTAATAACATACTAGGGAGGAAAACTGCATACATTGATGCAATGATTGCAAGCAATAGAGGCGCCGACAAGGAGAGGTGCCATGCTTGACCTCGTCCTCACCAACAGGGAAGGGCTGGCTGGAAATGTAATGCTCCAGGGCAGCCTTGATTGCAGCGATCATGAGATGGTCAAATTCGAGATCCTCAGGACAGTGAGAAGACTGTGCAACAGGGTCACTGCCCTGGACTTCAAGAGAGCAGACTTTGGCCTCTTCAGACACCTGCTCAGTAAGATTCCATGGGATATAGCCCTAGAGGGCAGGGGGGCCCAAGACTGTTGGTTGATATTCAAGGATCACCTGCTGCAAGCTCAGGAGCGATACATCCCTACTAGAAGGAAGTGCTGCAGGAGAGCCAGGAGACCTCCTTGGATGGATAAGGAGCTGCTGAGGAAAATTCGAAGGAAAAAAGAGGCTTATAAAAGGTGGAAGCAAGGACAGGTGTCCTGGAAAGAATACAGGAATGTTGCCCGGGAAGCTAGGGACCAGGTTAGGAAAGCTAAGGCCCACTTAGAATTAAACTTGGCTACGGATGTTAAGGATAACAGAAGGGATTCTATAGGTACATTGCCAATAAAAGGCAGACTAGGGACAATGTGGGCCCTCTCCAGAAGCTATCAGGAGAACTGGCTACCCTGGATTTGGAGAAGGCTGAGGTTCTTAAGGTCTTCTTTGCCTCAGTCTTCACTAGAAAATACTCTGACCATACCACCCGAGTCTTGGAAGGCAGACGCAGGGACAGTGAGAATGAAGACCCTGGGCCCACTGTAGGAGAGGATGTGGCTCGAGACCATCTTAGGAACCTGAACGTATACAAGTCGATGGGACCTGATGAAATCCATCCGCGGGTCCTGAAGGAGCTGGGAAATGAAGTTGCTAAGCCACTGTCCATCATATTTGAAAAATCATGGCAGTCAGATGAAGTTCCTGACAATTGGAAAAAGGAGAATATAACCCTCATTTTCAAGAAGGGGAAAATGGATGGCAGAGGGAACTACAGACCAGTCAGCTTCACCTCTGTGCCTGGCAAAATCTTGGAGCGGATTCTCTTGGAAGGCATGCTGAGGCACATGAGAAACAACGAGGTGCTTGGTGACAGCCAGCATGGCTTCGCTAAGGGGAAATACTGCCTGACCAATCTGGTGGCCTCCTATGACGGGGCTATAGAACTGATGGACAGGGGTAAAGCAGATGATGTAATTTACCTGGACTTGTGCAAAGCGTTTGACACTGTCTCACATGACATTCTTGTCTCTAAGTTGGAGAGACATCAATTTGATAGGTGGACCACTTGGTGGATAAAGAACTGGCTGGATGGCTGCACGCAAAGAATAGTCCTCAATGGCTCAATGCCCAGCTGGAGACCAGTAAGAAGTGGTGTCCCTCGGGGATTGGTGCTGGTATCAGTCTTCTTCAACATCTTTGTGGGTGACATGGACAGTAGGATTGAGTGCGCCCTCAGCAAGATTGCCAATGACACCAAGCTGTGTGGTTCGGTTGATACGTTGGAGGGAAGGAATGTCATCCAGAGGGACCTTGACACGCTTGTGAGGTGGGCTGATGTCACCCTGATGAAGTTTAATCATGCCAAGCGCAAGGTCCTACAGCTTGGTCGGAGCAATCCCAGGCACAGCTACAGGTTGGGCAGAGAAGAGATTCAGAGCAACCCTGCAGAGAAGGACTTGGGAGTGCTGGTCAATAAGAAACTTAACATGAGCCGGCAGTGTGCGCTTGCAGCCCAGGAAGCCAACCGTATCCTGGGCTGCATCAAAAGGAGCATGACCAGCAGGTTGAGGAAGGTGATCCTGCCCCGCTACCCTGTTCTTGTGAGACCTCCCTTGGAGTATTGTGTACAGTTCTGGTGTCCTCAACATAAAAAGGACATGGAACTGTTGGAACAAGTCCAGAGGAGGGCTACAAAGATGATCAGGGGACTGGAGCACCTCCCGTATGAAGATAGGCTGAGAAAGTTGGGGCTGTTCAGGCTGGAGAAGAGAAGGTTGTGTGGAGACCTCATAGCAGCCTTCCAGTATCTGAAGGGGGCCTATAGGGATGCTGCGGAGGGACTCCTCATTAGGGACTGTAGTGATAGGACAACGGGTAACGGGTTCAAACTTAAACAGCGGAAGTTTAGATTGGATATGAGGAAGAAATACTTTACTGTAAGGGTGGTGAGGCACTGGAATGGGTTGCTCAGGGAAGTTGTGAATGCTCCATCCCTGGAAGTGTTCAAGGCCAGGTTGGACACAGCCTTGGGTGTCATGGTTTTTTGTGAGGTGTCCCTGCCCCTGGAGGGGGGGCTGGAACTAGATGATTTTAATTTCCTTTCCAACCCTGTTTTATGATTCTATGATTCTATGATTCTTGATTTTCCAGAGTATAACTTCATTCTTTATTCCCGCCTTGTTATGAAACAGATTAGGGCTGTCAGCAGTATCAAATATGACATGTCAGTTTTCCTTCCGAAAAGCAGGTGGCCTATGCAACATTTAGGCACCATTACACAATTATCCAGTGCCTGACCCCAAATCTGGATGTCTAATTCCACTGTCACCTGCTGAACCCAGGACAGGTGGTACCTACTCTCCCTGTCTGAGGTGGGGTAGCAGCCATGAAATATATTATACTTGCTCAAGAGAAGAGCTACATCTGTTAAATTTCTAACACTTGTCACTCAGTTTTGTTCCCACACCAGAAAATCAGTACTGAAGCAAGAATCAGGAATTTGATCTTGGCTTTGTTGGGTGGAAAAGATCAAGTCTGACAATGATCTGTTTCATGAGGAACATTTAGAAGAGAAACTACAGCAGACTTGAGTATAAGGCTACAAGTTGGGAGATGTACTTCTAATCGTTACACATAAAGTCCAGAGTTGTCAGGAAGAACCAAACTTGCTTACAGTAGCAGACTTAGAGGTCATGTAAAATATCTCATAGATATTTTAGTCCTCAGCAACAAAAATAAATCCGAGGGTTTTTTTTTGGAGTAAATTTATTATATTTGCAATAAAATTTTCTCTCTTAAAAGAACTGAACCTCATGACTGATAGCCTGCCATTAGTTATCAGATGAAAGGCATGGAAGGTGCTTATCCAAGGAGGTAAAACTCTTTTTCCTTTCACACAGATGGAGGGAGATCTGGAAAACCATGATAGAGTGACTGTGAAGGAGTTCAAATCTGTTTCCAGCTTCCTAAAAAAGTTTCATCTCCATATTCATTTATAGATTATCCATTTGCCCAATCATGCTAACACTGGATTTGTCTGGGCTTTTCATAATGTATCTTCTATTGGATTCCTTATTTATATATCCTTAATTTAAGGTACCTACATTAATGGAGAACCTGTTTTTATGAAGACTATACTTTCACACTGTTTGAGTATTCTCCAAACGTGGAAAAAATGCCTTGGAAATGTGTCTGCTGCAGCCTTGAGAAAGGATTCTGTGATCCTGAGAATACTGGTGTGTCTTGCTCAGATAGGGATTTCTATTGGAAGGAAAAGAGGTTGCTTATATACATGTACATGGACTTGGGTGTCTTCCAAGAGCAGGGCCGGTCATCACACAGAGTGACCATAGGTAGTACCAAAGAGTTCAAAAGCTGAACCACAACATGTATAAAATATATGACCAAAGTGTCACACTTTGTGTACAAAAAGAAGACAGGCATTCTTTCAGGGTGCAATAGACTCTGCTACTGTATCTTTAGAGGTGTCAGCAGAGATTCCCATCTATGCCTGTGTAGGAAATTAGACATGTGGGAGCGCACGTCTCCAAACTCGTCATCCACAGCAAGCTGGTGTTCAGCAGTGTGAGTGTGAACAGATGACTTCTGCGCTCAGTTTGCATTTGTTTTGCAATGGGATTTCCCCCAGCTCTGGCTTCTAAATAGGAACATAGTGCCTTTCTTGCTGGCTCAGCCTCATAGTCTTTTCAGCTCACCATGCTGAGTGTGATCAGCACCTGATGCTTCAGAAGGGGATGCATAAACCCCACAGTTAGAGACAAGGTGTTTATCACACAGTACAAATTCTTAATCTCACATAATGGGCATTAGACACTGACTGTATCACCAGCTTAGCTTTAGCTATTGTAACTCTGGTTATTTTTGTTAACTTTCTGAGCCATCTTTCCTGTGACATTAGATTACACCAGGAAGATGTATTGCAACAAAACCCATTGCCTTTTTTCAATGTTGAGATGTTCATTTTCCCTATTCCTCTTTTGCTGTGAGCACCAGGAAGCAGATGCTTGCTTCTGTGGTCTGTCTACATTACAGTGGAAAATCTGAACTCTTCTCCCTTAATTCCAGGTAGGAGAAAACTTTCTCTAATGGAGCAATGTGGGTTTCCAATGCTTTTTCCACTGTCACTGCTGAGATCCACAGACAGTGCCAGCACAGAGCTCCATTTTGGAAAGAAGGCCTCTCTTTCCTTTCATGGGGAACAATTTTCTGCTCTATTACTTATTTTTATTTACTGCACTTTCAGCTGTTAAGTTATAATAATGTATTAATACAGTACTTTGGATTTTACAAGGAAAATTAGTAATTTTTTTCTTCCTCAAACATAAACAGTATCAGGCACAAAGATAAAATGTGTTTAGTTTCAGCTCAGTCTACAAAAGTGATGAAGATGGTAATGAACCTGTATCAGTTCACACCAGGTGGAGTGGTTTAGTTCACGTCTTTTCTTTTTTTTACTATTTGCTGGATCACAGCCTGTTCTATTAACATGGAATGAAGTGACAAATGCTTTAATAAGATCATCGCTCTACTTGCAGGTAGTAAAGAGCATGTATCTTTGGGCACTTATTTAATAAGTTCTTTCTCTCATCCTTCATATTCAGCAGGAGCATGACACATATTTTTGGTGGAAATACCACTGTGACCACAGTCTGTATTTGTATCATGTCACCTAGGAGGTATCTGTGGATTGGCAGCCCAGTGTGCTGGATGTACTAGAAATATGCAGCAGAAGAATTGCTCCGTGTCTCGAAGAGTTTACAGTCTAGGTGTTGCACAGGAGATGGTAGGTAGATATAAACAGAAAGGGGGGAGGTTGTGGAAAGCCAGGACAGTGTTGCCCAGCACGATGGGCAGCCAGGCACACTGCTCTGATCTACGAAGGTCAGCCAGGAACTTTGTTGGTGCAGCTGTCACTGAAGAAGATGTGGAATTGGAAGGTTTTGTGAATAAGGAGACTTTGAAACTGGTCCTGGTGGGCAATTAAAAAGGTCCCTTAGGAATGTGTTTTTGACCTTGCTGCAAGGTCGGTAGGTTAGAATGGTCTATAGGTATGACATTTTCTAAGTTCTGTCCCTTTTTGAATATAAGAACTTTGCACTGGGCAGAGTCAGTTGTTGCTGATCAAAACCAGAGTTTATATGAGCAACTTATTTGTACTTCTAAATACAATTTTGAATTCTGATACTTACATACCAAAATGAGCAACACTGAAACTAGAAATGTAACAAAATGTTTGACAAAATCTCACAAAAGCTTAGATTATCCATTAAAATTTTAACTGCAGTAAAATTTAAATTAAAAAAAATCACCATTTTGCATTTTTTTTAATTATTCTACTTCTGAAAATTGGCAGTAGTAATTAATTTTGGTCATTTTTCAGTTTTTAACTTCTTGGGCCATGTTAATGGATTTTGATCTAAGCAAAAAGAATCAAAGTAGATGTACATTTAGTTCTAGCAGGCATTTCAGCACAATGGTCATATGTCAGTTGTCTGTCAAAAGGATAAATCATACTAGCTGTCCTTTCCTTTGCTCCCTCTTTTGGCATGGTTACTTGCTATCCAAGTAGCTTGCACTTGTTCTCAGTGCTACTGTTTGCACAGGATTGATGATTTTCACCTTGGACCCCAGGGTTAGACTCTCTCCCTGCCTGCTGCCCTCACAGCTAATGCATTTTTCAGAAAACACTGCCAATTGCAGTGAGTAAATCTCCCAAGGGCACATCAGTACTCCAAGTCTGTAAGTCCCCACTTTTGGAAGTACTTCTGGCTTTTTGGGGTTTATTATCTGGGCTGTGTTCACAATGTAGGTACTCACACCTACAGTCACTGTGTTTGAAGCCAGGCAGTGGCAGCAAGGGCAGCAGCAGTGCATGCAGAACGAAGCCCTGGCAGTCAGTAGGGTGGGTATGCCAATGTGAAGGTTGTGTGAAGGGGTCCTGGGCTATTGGCATCTTCATCCTTCACATGTAGACTACTTCAGAGGTGGGTTGCAATGAAGCCAGACTTCTTTGGTGCCTGCATTGCTACTAAGAGCATCCCTTGAAGAGACATTCCAGCTTATATTCAAGATTGCAGTAGAAAATAAAATCAAACAGATTTCTTTTGTAAATATGTTCCACAAACTTGCTGAGACCCTTCCTCTTTGTTCCTTCATGCTCCATTCCCTTGAGTGGTACCACTTTCTGGTCCTATCATAATGTTTTTATGCTGCTTTTTTCTTTGTTTACCCTGTAGTTTCTGCTCCTGGGACTCATGATTTCACTGACAAGACATTTTTTCTCAAAAATATAAGTGGATATTCTCTGTTCCTTTTGAGCTGCATATGGATGCCAGGTCCTGGGGTCAGTGCTGCACAAGTATGGACTAGCAGGATGGCCCCACGCTGGTTGCTGTGCAGTGGCTGTAGCTCCGCCATAAAACCAACTCTGGGCTCAGAGGTGATTAAGAAATGAGAAAGCCTGCTTCTACATCAGAGTGCCAAATGCTGCTAATGTAAAATGAAAGTACAAGTGAAAAGAAACAAGCCATGTAAATATGGTAATATAGTTAATTTATTATGGCAGGTCTATAGCTTGGCTCTAATCCCTCATTTGGAAATCAAAACCAGACTGCTGGAACTCACCTGCCAGACTCAATCTGTTTCATAATTACCTGTGGGTTGCTATTTTTGTTTACCTTAATAGCACTGTAAATACTCCTTCTGCCTTTGTTTATGACCTATTTAAGTGATGTGAATATCTTGAAGAAATTCTGGTTTTAATAGTGCTTCAGTGACTACCTTCTTTCACCTCCCAAAATAGAAGCCAATGGATCAGGCCTTCAGCATGAGCTAAATTAGAGGTGAAAGAGATTTTAGTATGCTGCCAAGCCTGATGTTTATAATGATCTTCAATTTTTAGTTGCTGCAAATGATTAGAAAACATGGGGGATTTTCTTTTAACTACCAAGCCCATTTCTGTAAGGAAAGATCCAGAATTCAGATGAGTTACTAGTAAAAGCTTGAAGTCTATTTATTATTGCTCCTTTCTGGATAGCTGAGGTTGGGAGAAGGGACAAAGAGCTCTTCTCCTCCTTGGCTATCCTGCAAAAAGGGGGAACATAAGGTGGCAACAAACTAGTTCATACACTGATAGAATTGCCTGTGTTGGTTCCCCTGTATATATGTGCTTAAAGGTTAGAATTGGCTCCATCTCCTCCCATTATATACTAGGAAACTCAGGATAATTTTATTACTTCCTGGGGGTAGGAACTCATTCCCCTCCTGATCTTATAGCTGTCTTTCATTACTTCAGCATGCAGGCAGTAACATAGTTGAAACAAATACACTGCTTTGCTCAGCAATGCACTTAGTTGCAGGTGGTGCTCGCATCCTCCTGCTTGCTTTATTTTACTTGAGTACCTTTGGAAGCCAACATGATTTTCATCTGTAAGAGGCTTCCTGTTGTAACCAAGTTGATATACAGGGTCACACAATTGCCCCAAACTGACCTTGTTGCCCTCTGACAATGATGTGGTGAAATGAGCTCGCCTACAAGAGAGGAAAGGAGACTTCTGAGAGGATTGGGCTACAGGTGGCTTGAGAAAAATCCAAGTTATGGAAACTAAAAAAAAAGAAACATTTATGTGGAAGGAGCATTATGAAACTTCGCATCATAGCTGCTTTTGTATCTGTGTTGGATGGGGTAATTATGAGCCTAGCCCAAAACACTTTGCATGCTAAAATAGCTCTTTTCCCTTTGGAAAATCTTACTGAAATGCTACCATCTGTAAACAAAGTAACCCGAATTGCAGCTCTGAGAGCCTATTATCTTGGGATTTTGGACACTTCAGGTCACACAGATATCTATGTTACGTCTTGGTTAAGGTGACGTTAACTATCACTATGTATCTAAGCACCTTTCAAGCAAAGCAATACTCATAAACTAATAAGGTTTTATAAAGTCTCTATCGCTTCTCCACTTTGGAAGGTGGTGGTGTCAAAACAGCCATTTTCTGGAGAGAATCAGAAAGCTGGAATGATTTCTTTCGTCCTGTTTAACAGCTATATTCCAAAGGTGGATTTTTCATGAATCTTTGCAAGAAACTTAGCATTTATTGCTTATGAAAATAAAAAGGAGCTGAAGAGCACCTAATGTTTTGTAATAGCAGGACACCTGTCTTAGTGGCCAATTTCATGGCTGGATTTCAGAGTCTGATTTTGAAATCATTACCTTTACACTTTTGCATACTTTTAAATGAGCCATGGCTGAAAAGTAGTTAACATATCATGGTACTTTAATAACTTACAATGCCCCCACTTTCAGTTCAGTGCCTTAATGGTGCATTTTTCTCATAAAAGAACAAAATCACCCTTGGAACCTGCAAAGTCCATCTCTAACCACAGAAAACAATAGAAATTCCCACCAGTTTTAAGTAGAATGAAGGATTCTTTAAAGACATAGGGAAAATTTTACAGTCTGATATTTTAATGGGTTTTATCAATTAATGTTTTATGAAATCTGATCATCATGTTTTATGTTTTTAACTTTATTGTTAAACTCCTTTAATTTGGACTTTGGAATCAGCAAGGATATAATCAATCTTATTGGTTTCTCAATTTCAAAAAACTTCTAAAGATTATATTTGAACCTGCAATTGAAAATGATCATTGACTTTTTTCCTTCCATCTAAAACAAATTCAAATATGTCATCATTAATATATAAAATTTTACAGAGAAGGGATAGTTTTAAACACATGAAATGTAGCACTTGTAGACAACTCTTATCCTTTCCTGAAGACTTATCTGGCAAGCTATTAGAACTGAATGTTATCAAATGTTATTTTATTTGTGAATCTGTTAAGAATCGTGACTCCTATAACTGATCTAGTGAGAAAAAGAACAATTAAAATACAGATTGTTATTTACTGCCAGTGGAAAGATTGATATCAATAAAATTGGGATAACTGTAGGGAAATAAACATGCATGATCAAAATTCATTAAAAACAAAATCAGTTTCCTTCAATCCTAATTATCTTCACTATGTCTCTCACCTCTGGCAGATTTTCTTAGTTTTGGAAGCTGTAACGATAGTTTTTCACTTAAGAGGAGTGATAAATCTGAAATCAACAACTGTTAGTATGATTGGTAGCTTGCTGGAAGAAAATGTTTTTTGTGCAGCATCTTGTCCAAGATTCAATCAGGCTTCAAACCAAAGCATTCCACTCAGACAGTTCTCATGAATTTTCAGTAATGAGCAAGATGGGGAGGGTGGGGAAATATTTACCAGTGTCTCTAAGGGTCTTGAACTTCATGTTCCTTTGCATAGTTGATTTACGGATCTCAATTATTACAATTGGGATTTTCAGTAGATGGCTGCTTTGCCCATATATAGTACATGCAACATGTGGCAGGGCATGGCTTGAAGCAGTGAGCTCTGCTTTTCCCACTTGATTACTTGTGTCAAGTTACAGACAGATGAAAGATGAACAAATTGTCCTTAAAGTATTTAAAATGATGGGACATGATCTGAAGAGGTAGTTGTTCTAGCTCCAGTCATTTCAGGCCTTAAGGGAGTATGGATACGTGTATAGACACAAAACCTAGAGAACATGGGCAAAGATGGATGTTTCAACAGCCATGGTGTGAAAATTAACCTTGAGGATATGGTTTGAGTTAACAATTATGAAGAAAGAGTAACAAAAGTCCACGAATCTTTCTATGACTGTGAATTTATCATAATTTTCAAAGACTTGACATTGAAATAAATTTAATCAAAGAACATTTTATTTTCAACTAATATACAATAGTTCACCTTATTTGGACATGCTCATTCTGACATTTGATTTTAGGCTGATATTTAAAGAGAGAAAATGAAACAAAAAATCACAAGGTGTATTTTTGTCAGTGTGGTGCTGAGCAGTTCCAGAGACCCTTCCGGAGCTTCTGTCCTTCTGTTAACAATCAGGACTCAGTGTCTGACCTAGACCATTAATTTTCTGGCCAGTTAATATGTGATTATATACCCTTCTGTTGTATGGGTCAAAGTCTTCTAAAATGATGGTTGTACATTTCTGTGAAGAAGCAGCAAAATTTATGCAGAAATGTACAAAACAACTTCAACTCCTACATCCAAGAGAGAAAAAGGCAGGTTGCTAGAAAAGAGCATGAAAAAGAAGAAGAAAACCATCAAGCTTTACTTCTGTTATCCATATTCACATACCCATAGCCAAAAATTCTTCATCAATTACTCTCCTGCCATTTATTTATCTACTTGCACTCTATGAAATGTGTTGCTACTGAGAGCTCTGCAAAAATCATTGCTATTAACCATTATTTAAAAAAAAAAAGCTGTTCAAAAATCTTATCATAAGACTGAAAATTTATGTTGAACACATCTGTGGCAACAGAAAGTGAATATTAACTATTTTTCTTTTCTTTTCTTTGGCTAGTACTTTATGTTCTCTTTAAATGCCTGAAGTGTCTAAAGCACTGTATTAAAAGAACAGCTGTTTTATAAAGTATTGAACTTGTGATCTTACAGCTTTGACAAGTATTACATTGAAAATATTTGTTTATATAAGACTGTAAAATGCAAATATTCAAATATGTGACAGTTTATCTTCTAGTAGAAAGGTCAGCCCAGCTGAAAAGACTTCAGGAAAGGGTAACTGATGTATGGAAAACTGATTTACATCCACTAAGAGGCTTCTAATATTGCATATTGATTGCGTTAAAGTAATGAACCATGGTGTAAAATGAGAGTAATTCAGTTTAAGAGTGGAGACCTGTTTTAGATTTACATAAAGATTAAACTCCACTATGTATCTAGCAACCCATGAATACCACCATTGCAAGTTCCCTTCTAATTCTTTTTTAAATGGCTGTGTTTCAAATGCATGAGTTTTTATTGTAACATGCAAAAAGCAGTCATTTCATGCACCTTAAGTCTGGTGTGACTGAATGCCTTGGTGAATCAGAGCTTAGTTATTTTATGTTCTAGGTTATTGTGCTTGGTCTTGGAGAAATGTTCAACTCATGGTGTTTTAAGAGAAAAAAATGCATAGAAATTTCTTTGGACACCTGTTTATATTTTTCTCTATTTTTTTTTTAATACGGGAGAAAAACCTCTCTGTTTTGAAGCGTAGGGCTTTGTGATATATGGAACTCACCTGAAAGACGAAGAGCCTTTTATGTCCAGGAAAATGGAGGGGAAGGGAAAGACTGAGACTCCTAAAGCTCTGCAACTTCTCCCTACTCTCAGGGAGCAGGAGACCTCTCAGAGCCCAGTATCATCAAAGCACACATAGAGATCACCAGCACCTTGTATCAAGGAAGCAAGATTAGCCCCACAATGTCATTCCAGCCATTCTCCACTGTGTGCTAAACATTGGTGAGAAAAAGTGGAGCTAAAAGCCATAGCACACTTCATCTGTGGCTTTACATCCTGTACAAACATTTCATTCCGCCTGTGTTTTGGCTCTATTAAATAAACAAATCTGTACCGCAGAAATGTTAGTTAAGTGACTTTTAATGCTTTTAGTGGGCTTCATGTGGGAGACACTGGATTTGTATTGATTTACACCAGCTGATGAGCTGGCACAGTGTGTATTCTCTGCAGCTTTTATGAGATAACTAATGAATAATTCAGAATTGCAGTGCTTTGTATGGTGATTGTGCCTCACAGAGGGAATGACTGCCATCACTGTGTTGAGAGATGTTTCAAAGGCTTTTTACTTTGATTGCAAAGTTTTGAAATGCTCCTTGGAAGAAATCCAAACTAACCCAAAGTACTGCAACTTCTGGTCAGATTCCCACCCAGTTCCAGTATTTCAGATCTAAAAGCTTTCAACATTTTTATGTATCAAGGCAATTAGTATTCCCTCATCAGGTCATCAAGATGACATATATAATGTCATCAGCCTCAGGCATCCTCCTCCTATCAGTTGCTGCTTTTCTCTTTAAATTTTCCAGTACAGGCAGCAGTCCACATGCTGAACTCTATTTGGGATAGTAAAAGCCTTACCTTGTTCAGATGACTTGTTCCCTCGTTTTCCTAGTGGGATGAATGGAGAATTTTGGACAGAGCACATCCTTGGCCTCATGCTGACCCCACCAAGGGACCAGCTGTGAGACAACTCCACTGTATCTGTGATCAGATTTTGATACAACACTAAGTATCCCCAGAATTTTGTCTTCGCCCACGGAATTCATGCTCTGGCATAAGTAATTTCTGACAGCAATTGTAATACAACTGTAATGATGGCGAGAGATGCCAGTTTGACAGATCTGGAGACCTGCAGCCTGTGAGCCTCGTTCTTCTTTTTCATGAGGACACAAAGCAGGAATTTGATCCCATCCCTATCTTCAACATCTGCATACACAGACTTCTCCCCAAGCTGGAGAGATCTGCTCAGGAGCCAGCCAGATAGTTTTCAAGCAGGGTAAATATAGCCTTTGGAGGAAGTTTTCGTGTGTAGGGAAGCCAAGATTGCCTCTTTACAACTGGTTTCCACAGTTCAAACACCAGTTTTCTCTGTTACATAAATTATTTTACTAGAACTCTTTAATATCCAGTAATATTTTATTAAGTGAATCATGCAGCTGACAGAAGGTTTTTGGGCTAAAGAAGTATACAGCTGTAAGGTTGAAGGGAATATCAACGGATGATGTTTTCTGAAGCTCTCCCTTCTGGATCCTTTCTGCTATCCCTCCAATACTGGGCATGGGATTTAACATGTGGCCTTGTCAGTTCTGAAAAGGGCTAAATAAATGCTCAATTTCTTTTATGGAACTATCCTCTTAGTACAGCCCAGAATGAGGATTGATTCTTCTGCAAAACACCACGTTTGACTCATCATGAGTTTGAGATCTGCAGTAATTCTGAGATCTTTCCTGCTGAACTGTTGCCCAGCCACAAATATTCTCCACTTCATATCCGCATTTCAGTTCTTAGGAACTGGAATGTATCTCACCTTAAAAAAGCCACTCAAAAGCTAAGCATTTTGTCTATGCAGAACCCTGGGCTTCATCTAGTTGTAATATAGAGAAGCAGATGTCTCAAGAGAGCAATTCACTCCAACTGTCCGAGATGCCTGGATTTCACATAAACTATTGCAACTTGTCTTTCAAGAATTTCATCCTGTTTGGACTATTTCCTCTCCAAAGCTCACACTGAATTCTGAGCTTTTAGCCCAAGTGCTCGTCAACCTTTTCACCTTAATGTCATACAAAGGATCATAGAATCGTTAGGGTTGGAAAGGACCTTAAGATCATCTAGTTCCAACCCCCCTGCCATGGGCAGGGGCACCTCACAATAAACCATGACACCCAAGGCTATGTCCAACCTGGCCTTTAACACTTCCAGGGAAGGAGCATTCACAGCTTTCTTGGGCAACCCATTCCAGTGCCTCACCACCCTTACAGTAAAGAATTTCTTCCTCATACCCAGTCTAAACTTCCCCTGTTTTAAGGTTGAACCTGTTACCCCTTGTCGTATTGCTACAGTCCCTAATGAGGAGTCCCTCCGCAGCATCCCTATAGGCCCCCTTCAGATACTGGAAGGCTGCTATGAGGTCTCCACACAACCTTCTCTTCTCCAGCCTGAACAGCCCCAACTTTCTCAGCCTATCTTCATACGGGAGGTGCTCCAGTCCCCTGATCATCTTTGTAGCCCTCCTCTGGACTTGTTCCAACAGTTCCATGTCCTTTTTATGTTGAGGACACCAGAACTGTACACAGTACTCCAAGTGAGGTCTCACAAGAACAGGGTAGAGGGGCAGGATCACCTTCCTCAACCTGCTGGTCATGCTCCTTTTGATGCAGCCCAGGATACGGTTGGCTTCCTGGGCTGCAAGCGCACACTGCCGGCTCATGTTGAGTTTCTTATTGACCAACACTCCCAAGTCGTTCTCTGCAGGGTTGCTCTGAATCTCTTCTCTGCCCAACCTGTAGCTGTGCCTGGGATTGCTCCGACCCAGCTGTAGGACCTTGCGCTTGGCATGGTTAAACATCATCAGGTTGGCATCAGCCCACCTCACAAGCGTGTCAAGGTCCCTCTGGATGACATTCCTTCCCTCCAACGTATCAACCGAACCACACAGCTTGGTGTCATTGGCAATCTTGCTGAGGGCGCACTCAATCCTACTGTCCATGTCACCCACAAAGATGTTGAAGAAGACTGATACCAGCACCAATCCCTGAGCGACACCACTTCTTACTGGTCTCCAGCTGGGCATTGAGCCATTGAGGACTATTCTTTGCGTGCAGCCATCCAGCCAGTTCTTTATCCACCAAGTGGTCCACCTATCAAATTGATGTCTCTCCAACTTAGAGACAAGAATGTCGTGTGAGACAGTGTCAAATGCTTTGCACAAGTCCAGGTAGATGACATCATCTGCTTTACCCCTGTCCATCAGTTCTGTAGCCCCGTCATAGAAGGCCACCAGATTGGTCAGGCAGTATTTCCCCTTAGTGAAGCCATGCTGGTTGTCACCAAGCACCTCGTTGTTTCTCATGTGCCTCAGCATGCCTTCCAAGAGAATCCGCTCCAAGATTTTGCCAGGCACAGAGGTGAGGCTGACTGGTCTGTAGTTCCCTCTGCCATCCATTTTCCCCTTCTTGAAAATGAGGGTTATATTCTCCTTTTTCCAATTGTCAGGAACTTCACCTGACTGCCATGATTTTTCAAATATGATGGACAGTGGCTTAGCAACTTCATTTCCCAGCTCCTTCAGGACCCGCGGATGGATTTCATCAGGTCCCATCGACTTGTATACGTTCAGGTTCCTAAGATGGTCTCGAGCCACATCCTCTCCTACAGTGGGCCCAGGGTCTTCATTCTCACAGTCCCTGCGTCTGCCTTCCAAGACTTGGGTGGTATGGTCAGAGCATTTTCCAGTGAAGACTGAGACAAAGAAGACCTTAAGAACCTCAGCCTTCTCCAAATCCAGGGTAGCCAGTTCTCTTGATAGCTTCTGGAGAAGGCCTACGTTGTCCCTAGTCTGCCTTTTATTGGCAATGTAGCTATAGAAAAATCCTGTTTATAGCACCTGTCTTTAAGTGGTCCCCCTTATTGACAGGTATGTTTAGTGTAGGGCTTTCAATTAATTACATAAGAACTTATGGGTGTTTTACCTAAATTCTACTTCCCTGGCTTGTTTCTAAGAAGTAGTGCCTGTTCAGGACAGCTTGCAAGGACTATTTCTGCAATCCCTATGTCCAGGGGGCTGGCAATCATATCTGGAAAGGAAATTTGGTGTGCTTGATATGGTTTCTTTTTGATACCCCTACAGAATTCTCCTTTCAAATTTGTAACTATTTTCTTTGTATGTTTTTTATTACTTTAAATAATGACTGACAGTTAGGCTCACTGGCCTTCTAAATCCTGCTCTTAAAGTATGGTGGGATGGGGTTTTCTGAGATTCATAGTCATCCATGTACTCTCAAAAATAATTGTGACTGGTTCAGGTTGCTCTGGCTAAGTTCTTAGCAGTGAACTTGGTTGTATGCAACATCTTCCATTCTTTAAATGTATTTTTCCCCTATCTTATCTTTCAATCAAAATCTCAACCAAACATAAGCATATGATTAAGTATGTGTTTAATGCTGTCACAATAAACAAGAATTGGAAACAGTGGAACAACTAACAGACTTCTGTGGAATTTTCTTCTTGCATAGTGAAACTCAGCCTTCTTCTGATTTCTAATGCGTAGCTAGATTTTGTTCGTTTTTCCTGTATATTCTTGCCCTATATTTTGTAGTTTTATCCATGTGTGTTTGGTTCCCATCCTTGATTTCCTGGTTCTCAGTTTCTATGATTCCCTTTCAGTTGACAGTGAGTCCAATAAAGTCACTGGTCTACAGCAGTGATCTTACTTTTTGAAAGCTTCAGAAGTATGCCATCAGGAAGTATTCACCTCTTCCTTCTTATTATGTATTTATAGTATGTTGGGGGTTTGACACTTTTGTTTTTTTTGTTGCCATTCTTTTCACCAAGAAACACAGGAGACATTCAGATCTGTTTCTTGCCTTCTGGATTTCAGAGTAAAGATATTTACTTGTTCTTTGTGTACAAAGGAATTCAGCTCCTTTACTTTTTTTTTTTTCTCAAAGAGTCTGTACCAGTGTTCAGATACTGCAGTCTAGAATACTGTTTCTTTGTGTTGTCATTTTATGTTAGACAGCTTCAAAGGGTCACTTAATTTTATTCTTCTCAAGGAGCATCCTGCAAACACAGTGCACTTCTGGGACCAACCTTTAGTTTCTTCAGGAACTACTCAGTCTGCTATATAAGATATGCAGAGCTGTCACTTCATCCAGGAAGAAGACAATGTATGTCTCTTTTTATGAAGTCTTTTAACTGCCTTTTTGCTGATCCACATCATTCCCCTGCTCTATCCCACTACACATAGCAGGTACTCAGTGCTAGTAACTTCCTTACTCTAGAGCTAGTTGCTTGGTGCCTACAGTACTAATTATAACAAATTTAAAACTGAATGCACAATTTTACAAGCACTACAGAAACTCAAGGATATAAAAGATTATAAAAAGTACTTTTCTGGATTTGTTTCAGTAATAGTAAAGGATGTTCCATTGTTAATTTTCCTTCCATAACTTTCATTCTGGTTTCTATCCTCATGTCCACAAGACACAAAATGTTCACATTATCTACAATATTTAAAAACAAAACAAAACAAAAAACAAACCCTACTGCAGAATACTGTATGCTTTGTAAAACCCTTTTTTGCCTGTTGCTAAGGGTACAGGATGCACAGTTGTGAACAGTTGTAAAATAAGTTACTTTACATACACATTTCTGCAAAATAAATCAGTCACTAGAGAATCATTCTCTTGGAAACCAAACAGTGCGGGTGAGTAAAGAGGTTTGGGAGCAGGGATAATCAGCCATGGCTACATCTGCACAGCAAGGACCAACAATAGTCTGTCCCAGAGCATTGCGTAATACAACAAAAGTCTCCCCCTTAACCTTGAATCTGTCTTTGTTTGAGCAAAGTCCATATTTAGTTCATTGCTCCCAAACACACAAGCACTAGCTTATGAAAAAAAAAAAGGAAAAAGATGAAGCTGAGTCCATTTGACCCTTTCTTGTTTTCCCTCCATTCAATGTTATTTTTTTACAAAAGTTCAGCATGTTACAGACAATTCATATGCGAAAGAAATCTGGATGTGAACAGATAAGGGATGAAGCATGATCTTTGCTGCCATTTAATCTTCCATTGTGCTTCCCATGACACCAGACTGCAGCTAAAACCCCCCAATTAATGAATTATTAAATACCTCCTGCCTCTGCTGGAATACTCCCTCTATCCTCTAGGCTTCTCCTGTGAATATTGGTCAGACAGAACTGAATATCCATGAGAAACCTTGCCAGCATTTCTAACACTGGAACTCAGATTTTATTTTCTGCTGTGCTAAAAATTTGTTTGCTGACTATTTATGAGTCTCTTGTCCTGTTCTTCCTTCCATCTTCCAGGGACACAAAGGGAATGGAGGCTGGGGAATTTCTTAAAGTAGCGAACCCTTTGTTAGCTGCCATGGTTGATGTCATTGATTCCCAGCTCTCTTGTCTTCACAGAATGTTTCCACAGGGCTGAAGGAGGCTTGAGTTGTCTTTTGCTCTTGTTATGGCAAGTTGGGTAGGCCATTATACAGTCAGCTATTCCTCCTGATGCAGACCAGATGCTAGGGCTGTGTTATTTCTTGCCTGATTAAAAGATTTTTGTAGGACCAAAGGACCAAGGGTGTAGCCTCTAGTACACCCACTAATCTCTTGTCCTGTGCCGGACCCAGAGATCTTGTCCTACCCCTCAAAAGGGATTTCTATATTTATGCCAGAGGGCAGCAACTCTGTTTTGTATTGAGCAGCTTTGACCTCTACTAAACCCAAGTAAAACCAGGCTGTAAATGAGAAATATCTCACAAAAAAATTAAAGCTGTTTTTTTTTTTTTTTTTTAATCGCAGTTATTATCATAATAGCCTTCTTTACCATAGTAAAAGAGAAGGCAACATCCACTGGGATTTTCCTTGGATATAGAGTGAATTAACAAACAAGGTAAATATACTGACCTTCAGTGAATACAATAATGGCATGTAATGGAAAATTATCAAGCTCCGGAGATCCAATGTGTTTCAATTCTTAACACTAAAGGCAGCTTTGAGGTCCAATAGATGCAATATCCTGTTTGTATGTATCCAGTAGGATACAGGGATTTAGGATAATTGTTCATATATAGGATATGACATCCTTTGGGTGGATCATACATGTATGTATTTAAAACATCCTTCCTGATTTAAGAAAAGAAGATTGCTTTGTCTTTGGTATCCGAAAAGCAGCAGTCCAGTGTATTAAAACAGAACAGAGAGAATAGACCCCTGAAAGCCACTGAATTACTGAATGTTTTCACTATGCCTGGTACAATAAGCAATACTTGCTTAATTTTCCTGCTAGAGAAGATTACAAACCTTCTTCGAAATAATTCAGAGAGCCATAAAAGTTTGAATTTGAGGCTGCTTCATTTAGTGCTATTTTTATTTTGTTAAACTTTAGCTAAAAACTCTGAATTTTTAAAAATAAATAAAAGGACCTAACCCCCTTTTTTCCCCCCTTTTTTTCTATTTTATTTATTTTCTCAAACGTACTTCTTTCTTTGCCAAATCACATATAACAGCTGCAGACTTTATAACATTATATAAATGTTCAGACTGGCTATAAAAGATTAAATATAAAATTCCAGTGCATAGAACAACTGATATAAAGAAGAACAAAACTAAACTGACTAAATGTTCATTTAATCAACTTTTGTTAATCAAAACCTTCATCAGGGAGCAGAAAGAGCCTGTTTTCCTTGCAAGGTGCTGTGGTGATGGTAGTAGTTCTGGAGAAAAAGTACAATAAGAGCAGAATTCCCTCTGGAGGTATCTGGCTTGAGAAGAAGACAAAACTATAATTTTACTTTAGCTCATGGCTCCCCCTTAAGTAGGTTGGGAGTTAGGGAATTCTGTAAGAAAAGAAAACCTGGAGAACATTTACTGTTCAGTTCCAGCTCTGCAGTCCGAATGGACTCAGCTCTGTGCCAACATCATAACAGATAAGACAGGGGAAAGAGAAAGCCAAGAGTGAATAAGCTCACAGCTTGGGGATGCTGCGCTAAAGAAGATACATTCTGCAACACGCACTGCTCTGCCCTTTTTGCATCTATGCTACATTTAACAGCACATGATCTGTTTTCAAGATAGTTTCCTTCTGGAAGTCGTTCTCGCAGCCTGGTCCTGGGAGGTGTTAAATGCCTTGAACTTCCACTGACGTCAGCAGGGGCTGAGCACACAGCACCTGGAATGGGGCCCTCTGCCCACCCCAGTTGCTGTTCCAGCTGCTCCAGTGACATCTAGACACTTGCTTTACAACCAGCATACCTGCCTTTAAATGTTGATGCTCTCTGCTTATGTTTGCAAACACTTCCGTATCCCAGTTGCTGACTCCCACAAATGTTATTTATCTGTGGCTCCAGCAAATGTGGCTCCCATTTAAATCCAGACAGTCTACCACCTGTGGCATTTCAATGCAGTTGCTGAGCCTGCTGGAGTCTCCCATGGACTAGCCATTGCATGTGCTATCTGTGTTGTTCACCTAGTAGAGCAAGAGGACGAAATGGACTTCTTATGCTGTTGTATCTAAGTGTTAAAGTAACTGAAAGACAATGACATTCATTTTGAATGCTTCCTTCATGCCTTGCTGTCCGCTCTTCCTTCAGCATTGCCATGTTCCTTCTTTCTGCTCCATCCCGAATCCATGTGCTCAGGGCTTGAAGCCCTAAGGTGTGTGAAACCACAAAAGAGTACATAGCATTGTTAATGCCTGTTGGGAAGGTGAAAACCATGAGGAGGACCAAATAGGCAGAAATGCCTCCAGGGAAAGGAACAAATGAAAATTTTGCTGGCTAGCCAAGGCCTTATTTGCATTTCTTTTGCATAGCAGGCAGAAACTTTTTGTTCTAGAATGATTTTATTGATAGTACAACTTTTCAAATGCCTGGGCAAAAGACCCTGCAGCAGGGTTAGGGACTCTCAGAAAAGACACAGAGCAGAAGGATGAGGGGAGGGAAGAAGGCACAGGAGGATGCTCCCTTTAGTGGAGAGGAGGGAGTGTGTCTCTGTGCTACAGGCTCCAACTCCATTGCTCAGGTGCTGCCAAAGTATCAGAGGGGAGGCGATATGACGCTGAGTCCAGAGGAGTCCTGCTCAGGAGCTGAGGCATGAACCTCCATACCCAACCAGTACTGGGGGACTTTTAGCCTCTAGTGAAACTATTGCCATCTGTTCTTATTCCTGACTGATCATGTTGAGCTACACCCCTGCCTGCTAAACTCTCAGCAGCCCAGTAATGGCAGGAAATGGAGCTGCTCTGTTTTCTCGGTCCTTGCTTGCGTCTCCTGTCTGGTGATTTCAGCTAGGCTTAGTAGTAAAAGTCATGGAAATTGCATGTCCCTGAATGCCTCCAAGCTTGGACACTGGGCTGGAAGTGGTACAACAAGGAAGGTATAATCATGACTTCCTCAGTAGCCAGTCCTAGCTACAGTAGAAGGGAAGGTTCAGAGCCGTTGCCACAGCACTCTGAAAGATGAGAGCTTTTTCAACTGCTAATTATTCATCTTTTCCAAGCTAGTGTTCTGCTTTGGCCTGCTCTTCCAAGAAAGTCTTGTTAGTTTAAAAATATTGCTTATGAGTGGGGAAGCATTGCTTTTTCTCAAGTATCCAGATGGTGCAGTTTAGGTCATGTCAACCAGATGCAGAGATTCCAGGACCTGAGCAGTGAATCCACATGTTCCAGCCCATGGGCTGAATGGGGACTTATAAGCTGGAGTCTGGAAACAGTTTAATAATGTTCACTTGGGGCTGCATTTGAGCTATTTAATTTCTCATCTGGACCTGCATTGCTTGGGCGCAGTACTGCACAAGTGGGAGTGTGCTGCACCTGGAGCAGAAATAGGTTTCGTCTGATCAGGTTGTGTGTCTCTTCACTGCCCACCTGCCCACTCTATGATTCTGACATGAATCATAGAATCATAGAATGGTTTGGGTTGGAAAGGACCTTAAGATCATCAAGTTCCAACCACCCCACCATGGGCAGGGACACCTCACGCTAGACCATGTCACCCAAGGCCCCATACAACCTTGTATCTGGGCTTCTTTTGTAGTTAATGGAAGGAAACTGGCATTTGTAGCTTGTGATTCATCAATGCATGCAGCTGTTTGTGTTAAGATAAGACTAGTTGTGTCCTAGAAGTACGTACATTTGCTCAGGCTAATTCCAAGCCTATTGCC
Organism: Ara ararauna; assembly: GCA_028858755.1. Taxonomy (NCBI): domain Eukaryota; kingdom Metazoa; phylum Chordata; class Aves; order Psittaciformes; family Psittacidae; genus Ara; species Ara ararauna. Next base: position 24,674,963 of record CM054379.1, read on the forward strand.
TAATTCTATAACTTTTGTCTTCACTGGGACTCTTAATTTCTGGCTACCTATTCCCCCATCTCTCTCACTATTGCATAATCTCCTGAAGGTATCTTGTTCAAATTCCACCTGCTCCTCAGACCTCTATAGTCTACCCATAGCCCATTGTTAATTCTTATTTTTCTATTTTCCTCGGCACATAACTCTTCCCATAACTTCTCTGCCAACTTCTGCACCACAGGCTCCTTTCTAGACACACCTGTGGACTACCCTGACTCAGGACATCTGACTAAAATACAGGGCCCTCCCTCCGCTCTTCTGCTCTTCAAACACTCCATTCTTCAAAGCTCTTTCCTTGGGGAACTATTGAACATCTGAACTGGTTTTTAACTCTCTTCAACTTTTTGCTGTTGTTGATAGCCTCCCTTGATATATGCTCCTCCTTGTCTTCCATCACTCTCCTCTTGGTTGCCTTCCACCTTTGTAGCTCTTGTTCTCTCATCTCCTCACTTCTCTTGAAACTTCTCAGAAAGCATTGCCAAATTATTGCCTTCCTCTTGCTCTTTTCCTTTCTCCTTTCATTTGGAGACATAATTTCACCCCAGAGATGTAGCAAAACACTATTTTTAGAGCTTTCAAAGTTGTCTCAGTGTTGAGGTTCCATGTTGTGTGATTTCATCTGTCATTTCATTTGCCACTACTGTCTTAGGGGTTGGCTGTCATCTCAGCACAACTTGCTGTCTCAAACTTCAGTTCATTGCCACTGACAGCAATTCCCATCCCTTTCTGCCACTAAGGTCTGTCCTCCCTGCTTCAGTTGAACATTTCTACTTCTTCCTCCACAACATTTGCCAAGTCTACTCCCCAGTTTGTGTATTAACAGTGCACTACATTAATGATATATATTAGCTGTCATGATGTGTCAGCTAACTGATGATATAGAAAACATAATATATGGAAAGATGATAGTAGCCAAATGCAGCAACACAGATCCCAAAAGTTTTCGATGGTACCTATGGAGGGAAACAGCTTGGCCTGCGCTGAGTGCACCTGCACAAAAGGATGAAATTTGTTAATTAACTTACATCTCTATGACACATTCCTAGTTAGAGCCTACACTGTGCTACTTATGTCATAGACTTAGATGTTCACAACAATATTTATACTGAATGTGTCGTTGAAACAGACCCTGAATTTCAGCTGGAGTCTGGGAGTCTGCAAGTTTTCACTGATTTTTCATATGAACCTGCTGACAACTTTAGCTGCTACTTTTCTTCAGCATCCTTCAGTTTAAAAAGTGGAATTTCTTGGGTTGATAGGCACCACACACCTCTCTCTGCTTTAACACTGAAGTCTGTGACAGGCAGTACAGATATTTCTTAAACTAATGGCAAAAGAATCCGTATCCAATTCACAGTCTGAAGCCCAAAAACATATAGGTCTAAAATAGTGCTTTCTTACTAACAAAAAAAGAAATAAAATATAAGTTCCAAAGCTGCTCCAATCTTGGATAAAAAGAAATGCTTTCTCCAGTCATTTAAGTTCTCTTCATTTAGTTATGTTTTTTTTTTTTTTTCCTTCTTGTGCTCTTGACTCTCTCCAGAAACAAGATCAATGATACTTTGCTCATTTAAAAAAGTGAATAATCTCTTAATGCTGGCATATGATGACCAAGTGGGCACACATCACTAGAACTCAGGTCAGTTTTGAGTGTAACATGTTTGCATTATTATCAGCAGCTCACTCAGATTCTCTGAAAGTGGGAAGGGGAAGAGGAAAAAGGTCTCATGACCTTCAAATAAATCCCAATATATCCATACCCTACTACCTTCTGTGGTCCCCCAGTTATACAATAATGTGTTCTGCAACAGCATCTGGTGGAAAATGAAATTTCCAAACATCATAAAACATCAAATAAGCTTATGTTCAAGTTCCTGATTTGAACAAAGATTCAAGGAGCTCTTATTTTATCTGAACTTTTTTCACCCATCCTAAAAATAACACTGGATTTTGTTTTGCTTGAGAAGGAAAAAATTCTTAACATGTGTATGACTCAGAAGAAAACCTGTTTGTTTTCTGCAATAAGTAAATGATGAATCATTGGTGGTTTACCACATTTATTTCACTGCACATGAGATGTGTTGTGCAGTTAAATTTAGTCTTACTACCTCAAAGCCTGATTCTGCAGTCCTTGCTTGCACTGGTACCTGTGGAGAAGCCTTCTTCAGAGATGTCTGACTAAAGTACTAAGGAGCCAAAGGCAGCAGGTTCATTCCTGTGCCACAGGACAAGGATGCTGAATTTGTCCCTCTAGGAAGAACAACTTTAAACTAACAGCACAATCCTACAGCTTCAAGAAAGGCCTGGCTGGAAATAAGAGTATATTTCAGAAACTGGAATAAGCTAACATCCCGGTGCTCCTCCCAAAGGGAGAGCAGACTGAGAACAAATAGATTGAGAAAGCCTATACATTCCAGGACACAGTAATCCAGTTATAATTAGCTGGTCTCAGTGAGGCTCTCCAGCCATCCTTCCATGCAGCAACTGCACAGGTCTGCCCTGGATCACTGTAAGCCACCTATTTCTCCTTCTGGGGTCACACCTGTGACTGTTAACTTTAGATGCTTCCTCTTCATTTTAAGAAAGCCTATTTAAAGTGCTCGTACTTTGATATACTGTAGGGAACAGGCCTATATTGGCAAAAAGATGGACCAGAAGACTTCATAGTCCCTTTCAATCCCAGATTCATGCAGTTTCTTCTGTGTATTTTCCTGTTAACCCTGCCAGCACCCAGCCGTGTGATACAAATAGCAGCTCACAAAACAGTCAGTAATGCAAGCTTAACACTTATATAACCTATACCAGAAAATTTCAGGGTCTTTTCTCTTTTAACTAGTAAAGAGCAGTCTGTTTGGAAAAAAAACAAACAAACAATTGCGTTTTGATATGCTGGCAGATATTAAAAGCTTCCAGGAGGTAAGAATCCTAGCATGCAGATTTCGAGAACAACTCATATTGTACTCAGGCAATGGACAAATGAAGTTGGATGAACAAAGAATCAAACCATGTTGTGAATCATCCCTTGAAATGAAACTCAGGACATTCAGGAGAATGCAGTCTAGCTATTTTTTACACATTGTACTTCTTTGGTGACTAATGAGGCTCAAATCGTTGAAAGAATAATTTTGATAGTTCTGATGCAACATTTGCTTAGAAAGGAAACTTCGTCAGAAATGTTCTTGCAGACAGGTCAGGGTCAGAATGGATGTTGTGGGGTGTTTAAGCTAATGAAATTGATGATTTCTGGATTCACCCATTACATCAGTAATGAAAATGATGAAGCTGATGAAGGATAAACTGAGTAGAGCATTTTTTCAAGCATGCTGATACATGGAAAAGAGATTTTATAATGTTAAAACAATGATAATAAAGAGGATGAAATTCACTGGTATCTGGTTGCTAATCATTATGCCATATGAACCTGCAGAGTTTATATATTTGCTTCAAAATGTTTTACCTGGATAAATGTATGTAAAGGTTTGATGTATAAGATTTAGTGCCCTACAAATCTTCACAACTGACAGCTTCCTTGCTGTTCGAATAGATGAGCTTGGAAGATGGAAAATTAAGGTCTCCTTAGGGAGAGCAGATGGGGTGAGAATGACGAGGGAAAGGGATTTATCATGAGATGATTTTAGCTGAGATTTAGAGTGAAAATTACCAAACAAGATAGGGACTTACAGATGTCACTTCTACAAACCAGGACAATCAATAAGGACTTAAACACCAGATTCCAGCAAGGAAGAAGGAAAACTGATGGCTTGGCTATAGAAAAGTGCTCCGGAATTTAACTTGCTTTACCATAGATACAAACGTAGTTCATTTCAAAAGTGCGTGAGGGGCTGGATGGGAGGAGGTAAGGAAATGCAATGCTCTGAGAAACCTGAAAAAGTATGAGTGTAAGCTCTGTGTCTTTCAGAAAAACTCATGAGAAGATGAAACACAAAACATTCCTCAGACCACATTCTGATCTTTCCTTAGGGCTGTATTTTGGGCTGCGAGAACATCTTCATATATGTTAGCAATCAAGTAGTCACAGCTACAGCCCTGGTTTCTCTCATGGTAGATCTCCTCCCTTACCCCCAGCTCTATGCCTATAGTGAAGTCATTATGCTAAACCTCTGACATCCCATGAACTTCCATAGCAACACGCATGATGTCCTAAACACAAGATTAGGCACTAAAGAAAAGCCTGTGTAAAAGAGGAAATCAAGTTGTGAGGGCAAAGGCTTTCATCTGGACACACACGACACACCTGCCTGCCCTGATCCAGTGAGGGAAGAGCAAAGCCGCAGAAGTAAAAGCTGGTGAGCTGAGAGCCAAGCTGGTGATTCAGTTTGTGGCACTCCAGGGAGGTGTTGCTGGAGCCCTGTTATCCTTCACCACTGAAGGCAATTCTTGTCTGGCTTCCTTCTGCCAAAGTGCTGCATACTTGATCTGTCTGTGCTATCCCTCAGTCAGCTAGGCTTGAGCACTGACAAAAAAAGCACCACAGCTAAGCAGGACTATAATGCTTCCTGTACTCAATGCACTTCAGCCAAATTCATGGTTCACTGTAATCTAAGATGGTCATACAGTAATTTAGAGCCCCTTGAACTCACACTCCCTTATGCAGTTAGATTTCCTGAAGATAAAGCCCTGTTGACGTGGGAAAGTTTTACTGGTTATATAGACAAAGTAAAGATGGTGTAACCACACCCTGAATATCTTTGAGCCTGTGGAGGCTCCTTTGAGTGTAAAAGTAACCTTTTCAGTTTAGCCTATACCTCCTCTTAGGCTAAACCTGAAAAATTCACATTGATATTGTATTAAAGGAGAAGCCCTAATCTCCGAGCATAGACACCTTTACGGAGCTGATAAAGTTAGGAGCCCAGCTGCCCTGGAAAACTCTGGGGTCAGGTGGGTGCATCTGGAAAGTGACTGAAAGTTTCCAAGTTATGAGCATAACCGCTATTGCCAAACTAGAGTGTTCTGAATTTGCTTTTTTCATTGGCTATGCAATCAGTTTCTCCAGGCTAATTTAAAAAGAAAATAGATGGCATATCAAAATAGCTAGTCCACTTTTTCCGACTTGAAACAGCTAAATGTTAGTATCAGCATGGTCTTAGCTGGTTTGTAAAGGTGTTCATAGTCGCAGAGGGAGTCCTATGTCCCTAGAGGACAATCAGTGCTGTTGTGAGAGTAGATTTTGTAAGGGGAGCTGAAAGCCTATTCTTAACATAAAGGGTCCCTGTCTGGTATTATGTCTTTTCACAGGGAGGGGAGGTCAACTACTGAAAAAATAAAATCTGCCAGAATTTTTAAAATATGGACAAAAATATGTCTTCTATTCTGGCTGAACTCATGGAAATCCTTGATGTGTTTTGGCTAAGAAGTTTTGAAAGAATATTTTGTTAGAGGCAGCTCAAAATTCAGTCTGAAGCAGCTTAAGTGGTTAAAGCTTAATGATTTTCTGAGCTACTGAGAACTGAGAACTTCTGGTGGAAAAATTGCTGGACAAATTTAGATAGTTGGCACTATAGATGGTTGACAATGTAAATTCTTTGAGATGGATAGAAGTGATTTCTGTGGTTTATAGGCATGGATACTCTTATCGTGCAGTTGCAGCAATAACCAACCTGGAATCCCTGAGTTTCTGGCATCTGTCATACCTTGTGATACTCTTGGTAAATAGCCCACTGATTAGTGGTGTTTTTGTTGAACTTGATTTCATGGATTACTTTCTTTTTCCTGTACTACACAGGCAGCTCAGTAAGAGCCTGCTGCTTAATTAGTTTCCCTATCTTGATCAGAAATCAAGGTTAGATCTAGTTAGCTGAACTTAGACGTCTAAGTTGCTCCTGTATTTTATGAATCTCACGAAGTAGCTCTCCTGGAGTAACCGTGCCACCTTTTGTTGTAGTCAACAGAAAAGGACAGGTGACTTTGAAGATTTCCAGAAAAGAGTCTGCTTAATGGTCAGATCCTTTCTCTCTGCAGCCCTTCAAAGACACCTGTATTTCTCCTTCTGACTGTAAAGGGAATTTAAGCACTTAATGTCACTAGGTGCCTAAAATTTAGGCGCCAAGTGAGTGCCTGAACAAAGCCAACACAATTCTGTTTCAGATTTATGGAGTTTTACACTGTATGAATGCATATATATTTATATATGTCATTATCCAAGTTGGGTTGGCATACTTGTTTTTAGATATTTTTATTTATAAATATCAAAAGTTTGTATGGAACCCTGCCAGGTAACACTGGCTTTGTATTTCTGATTTCCATTTTGACATGGTTTGCAAATGCTACACCTCTCAGAAGCACTAGCTTTCTTACCTCTTATTAAGTTCACTGATATGGCCTCACTATGTCTGGTTTGCATTCTTTTTTTAGCCATCAGAAATTTACTGCCAAAAAGTAGCACATTTCAAACTGCACAAGTTACAGAAGCAACAGTAGATGATTCGTTGGTCGAGTTTTTGCTTGAGTACTCAGCAAGAAAATACCATGGACAAATCTTTGTGGTAAAGGCAGCAGATACAATGTTTGCCTCTTGTGTGCAATTACTTATTGTAAATTGTAGCTTTCAAGTCTTGATTGCACTGTGAAGAGGTGCGTCTCCACCACTGTCCATGAACGGCAAAGATATACCATAAATCCATGCTTTATATTTAAACCAAGCCCTTTTGCCTGCCAGTGAACAGAAGCCAAGAAAAACAGTTATGAATATTTCATAGAGCCAAATGTTTTGTGTGCAATTTTTTCTGAAAGTAAACTGCTACCTAAGCTGGGTAGCAAATATTAGTTCTAGCCTTCTATGGAAGAAAACTGAACTTGATTTAGGCTTTTTAGCTTACCACAACACTTTAAATGGTTCCTTCAGTCATTTGGAATGGAAAAAAAAAAAAAAAACAACCCACATTTTAAGCAAGCATATTTATTCCAAAGCACTGAAAAATAAAAACTTACGAAAAAATAAAGAGAAGCTGTTCATGAAATGCAAACAGTATACTTTTCACGTGTTTTTCTGTTGAGACCCAAAACCTGAGTATCTCTGGCTAATTTTGGTAATTAATAAGAGCTAATTACTAAAATTACCATTTTGACATCTCATGACTATCTTCATCTGATAGTATTAGACTTGTGTACTCTGGCAGTAACCTAAATGTTGAACTCTTCCTAGTGTAAGAAGTCACATCTCAAACTTCATTTTGGTTCCATATTTATCCAAGCGCTAGTTATGTGTTTGGTTTTAAAGCATATAAATGGACCCATTGAAACTGATGCGCTGTGAGAGTTGCACACTGATCAAATGACCAGATCTGATTTTGACTGTGGCTGTGCAAGTTGACAAAAGCTAATGGTATTGCCGAGACATAACTAAGGGCAGAATTTGGCCATGGTCCTGTGCTTGTCATAACTTACCATACTAAGCTAAATGCTAAAGATTTTGTGCAAGGAACTCCATGCAAGACTCTGAAGATTAATGAGATCTGGATGCAGAAATTCCTGTGGGCTACAACTGAAAATTCGTTCCTCTATTTTGATAGCTATTCATTTTAATACAGGACTTTGCTACTGCATTATGCTGACAACTGTGGAATAGTCTGGCTACTTATATTTATCACTTTGAACTTCTGGAGGCTTATGAAACTGTTATGGAAGCTAGGAATTGTGCACTGTGTACAATTCCACACTACTCAGAAAGCTGCTGTTTACTCCTTCCCTTGAATTTTGACAAGTCCTAAGAGACATTATTTAAGCTTCTGTAGAAAATATCAGTAAATATGAAAGGAAGGTAACAAAGGATAATTCTGTTTATGTATGTACAAGTACAGGCCTGGCAGACAATTAATAACATTTTTCTTTGGCAACTCACACAAAAACATAACCATGACCCATTATATTGGGAAAGGTAAGCCCCAGCTAAGCCTATTTCTTGTATGGGATGTTTTACTAAAGAAAGCATGGCGTTAACCCGATGGGACACTTGAATCTGTTCCAGACATTATGAGCTGCTAATTTGCTGTCAGAACAACCCCAAAGGCTTTCCTTCAGATTGGGCTGGCAGCAGCAAAGGTGTGGGCTGGAAATCTTAATGAAATGAAGGCCATTTTTAGCTACCTTTTTTCTTCCATTTTTTACCTGTGAAACATTTCCTTTGAAATTCTGAGGTGCAGGGCACTCTCAGTATAAAAAAGGTCTGAGTATTGCTTAGCATGCCTTATGAAGTGGTCCACCTGACCTGGCAGAGGGGTGATAGCAAGAAATTAGGTCTTTGATCTTTGAACTCTGGGATTACATTTATACTATATGTTATTATTGTCGAACCAACCACATGGGGACATTCAACACCGTGTGAGCAAAGGGGAGGGAAATATGGCAGACTGGGTATGGTGTGATTACAGCTGCTTGGAGACGGCACTCTTCTCTGTGCACAGGTGCCATTTGTGTGTCTTGCTCCAGCAGGTTTTTCCCTAGCAAGCAGGGTACATTGAAAAGATAATACCTTTGTGCCCTTCGGGAGCAGCAACAAAGTGCTGTGGAGTATTTCTTCTGGTCATCTCCATTTCCTACTACCGCAGGAAAAAGGAAGGAAGAAGGAGGCATTTTCAGATACAAGTCACATCCAGGTGCCTGATACAAAGCCCTGGATTGACTCACTAGGCAAAAGCAAACCACGATTTGTGCCTATGCAGCTTAACAGAAGGAAGCTGCTCTGGTGTATTTTGCAAACTACTGCTTTTTGTCCACATGCACTGTGTATCTTCATCAATGCAACTGCTGAGTCCTGAACTCTGGTGCCGACCAGCCTCTCCAGTCTCTTATCTAGCAACTCCTTGAATGGAAAGGGAAGTGAATATGGGTGAAATGGAGAAGGCTCTCATCTTCCCATAAAATCCAGAGCTTTTCAATACCAGGAGAGAAGTGAAGCTGCAAAACATATTGGCAGGAGTTCAACAAAAGTGAAAAATTGGTACAGGACTGCCAGCTGAATTGCACTTTTTAGCTTTGTGAGCCAGTTTTTGTTCTCATAGGGTGCAAATCTGGACCAGCTCCCCTGACTCCAAAGAAGTATTTCAGGATTTATAACTTCTGAGTGCAGCTGAATTTGGCCCTCTCTTCTGCAGACTGGATTTATACTGTCACTCCACAAACTCCAATATTTTTAGCAGCAGTTGTCACATCTAATCAAACACAAAATTTAGCAGGATGAAGTGAGGAAAGTGCATGGTTGAGGCGATTTAAAGTCAAAATTCCAAACATTTTATGCAATCTTTATATTAACAGATAAGTAAAGAAGTTTGTATATGCTTATATGTATTTAAGATTTATTTACTGGTACTTTTATGCTGTTACCAATACCAGGAGTATATTACTCCTATCCTGTGATTAGTTCATTTAAGAAAAAAAAAAACCACACACACACACAAAAAAAAAAAAAACAACCCAAACCCTCAATAATGATATAGTATCTTTTAAGCAAAACATTTTCAATGTTAATTCAATGACTAAGACTAAGCACATTTATTTAGCAAGAGAGCAGAGACAATATTATGGAATACATTTTCCAATGCAAATTCCATGTCATAAATGCTCACAAGTTTTTAAAAGAATCTAGGGCCCAAGAGCTGATCATATAAATTAGTTGATAAAAGAGGTAGAAAAAGAGATAACAATATTAATTCATTAGTGGAACTATGTGTATTCCCTGCAAGTAGGGAAATAAATTTGGTTCAGTAGGCTATTCGTTACTGATTATTCACTCATCTTTTGATTTCCCATATCAAATATTTTCAATTCATCATGAGCTATGGAGATCGGCTGACATATTTTTACCTAGTCCAATCTGACATGAGGCAATATCCCAGCTGGAAGTTTTTCACGAAAAAAAGAGTGCATTGTCAGTTATTCAAATAATACAAAGTCGGTAATCTTGAAGAACTGATTTTGAGGTGTTGGTTTATTCTTTTTTCGTGGTTTTAAGGAAAAGGATGTGGATAAAGCAGGAATTTTCAAAGAGGTGAATTAATTGAGAATCCTGAATTTTCAGTGAGCATCTTGAAAAAGCCAGTAAGTACAGCCTCTTGTACTCATTAATTTACACTGAGACTCTTCGGAAATTCATTTTTAAAGTCTGGTTACTGTTGTGGGACCAATTTGTTGAGAAGAAATGTTACGTTTGTGTTGCAAAGAGCGGCCAAGTAACACTGTGATCTCGCCGTCCAGTTGCTCTCTGAGAAAAAGCTCAAGTTTTGCAGTTCTTAAAGCAAAAAGGCAAATCTCTGTGAAAGGAGACTCAAAGTGATAATGGTGTGGGGTTTCAAAGTAATAGTTAATTCTTTAAGAACTCATTGCAGTTGGAGACACTCAGGAAGGCAAACTTCAAATTTGTGCCTATTTTTTTCTTGGAGTATTTCAAAGATCTCAAGGTTTCCAGTTACTTTTTATATATCTTTCTAAAATGGCTGTATATGTGCAGTTACAGCTTTTCTGTGCATACCACCCCCACCCTTACATGGTCCCACTGGTATTTGTAACTGAGGTTGTACAGCCTGACTCACTCCACATGTGTTAAAAGGAGTCATGCTGCTGATTTCAGTGGCTTTTTGAGAAGCCTCGAGGAACCGAATGAATTCTGTCTTTTCTCCATTTAATTTTGTACTGGTGCTTGAATGGCAGAAATGTGGAACAAGGTAGTCCATTTGGCTGCACATTTTCTGAGTTTAAATGAGGTGGGTGAGCACGCTTTAGCATGTGTTTGAATATCAACAACTTGCAAACAGTCTGTCTCTGTGGAAAACAGAAAACTCATAGCTAAAGGAAAAGCTTTTATTGTAAAATTTCACTCAATAGTTCATTTTTGTCTTCCTTAAACATCATGGAAAGAATAGAAATTCACTGACAGGAGTGGGGTGAGGGACTGCTGCATCAGTACCTTGTTTCCACTCTAAATCTAATAAGGGAGAAAAAAGTGTGAAGAAGGGTGGGTGAAACATGGCATATGTTTTTAGAGAAATGCAGGATTTGTGAAAAATAACTTCCAAGAGAATTTATTTGGCTATATGTCAGGCTGGGGATTATTTCTCTACTTGAAGTGAGCCAGATCACTGTGAGAACAGGGGCTGACTTGACAGATAACAGAGCAGATAGTGCAGAAGTAGCTCTGCCACCCTTGTGCACCTTTCCCACACCAAGCAGCATGACACCAGTGAGCCACAGGCCATATCAGGGTGAATTCAGTGATTCAGGGTGCTGATAATATATAGGCTGTGCTTTCTCATTCCTTCATTCGGTACTTGTCTGGGTTTCCTCTGTTCAAGTGCACAGATGTTTACATGAAGCACATCCACATGTCCATGCATCTTGCAACTCCCTCTCGCATCATATCATCATATCACCTCTCTTAAGGACACACATAGAATCATAGAATAGTTAGGGTTGGAAAGGACCTTAAGGTCATCTACTTCCAACCCCCCTGCCAGGGGCAGGGACACCTCCTGCTAAACCATGCCACCCAAGGCTATGTCTAATCCAGCCTTGAACACTGCCAGCGATGGATCATATCGTCTTTCTTAAGACTAGTAGATCTGGCTCAAGTCCTCTCCTACATGAAACTGCAGTTTCTCATCACAGCCCTAGCAGACAGACCCTCGCCATCTACTCCTGTCCTCTCCTCTCCCACCTCAACATCCCACTTTTGGTCCACTCCAGGAACCTGTGCACTGGAGGTTTTTTCCATCTTTGCCCTCTTCTCTACCTTTGCTGTTTCTCTGAAGCATGCTCCTGCAGTGTCTTCAGCTTATCTTTTGCTAATTCAGAGCTGCCAGCACCAGTTGCAATTTTGCTAGCCTTAAAGGTACGTTTGTGAGCACATATTCATCCTACTGGATACTCCTCCTGGAGCAGTAGCACTTCAAACTGTACTATGCAGGAGATGCCTTTTGAATTCCATCTCACCGGGATCTCCATTGAGATACTGCTTCCTTCCTGGCCCATCTTTCTATAGAATTTCTAACAAGATCTTTCGTAATATATTGGGTAAATTATTTTCCCTCCATATTTCAAGTTATCTTTTCTCCATGTATCACTCACAAACAAGTCTGTCAGTTCTCTTTGGATGTCCTGTTATCTGAGATCAGTGTTGTACAGCATGGCCTGTAATGCACAAAATTGGAGCAAGCTGTATGCTTATGCTGTGCGGCATGGCTAATCATTCTCAAATGCTATCATCAGTTATCTTGGAGGAGTTAAAAAAAAAAAGAAGAAAAAGACTCAAGCAGCCTGTGGCTGATTTAATCTTTAAAATCAGGAGAGACTTTGCAGTGATTAAAGAGCCATTTCCTGACTACATATTGATATGAGCTGCTTCCAAGTCAAATATGAGGGAGACTGACAGGCATTCAGTCTTGGTCTGATTGGCAGGTCCCAGCCCCATGAACAGCGATCTCTTTCCTGCTCTTGTTTAAAGGCATTCAGGGGTGGTCTGTATTTAATACATAGCCATCTCAAGTAATGGCCCTGGTATTTTCTACTGTAATTGACAAAATTACAAACTTTAAATTTCAGCATCCATAAGGACAGGTGGAAAGTTTTATTCAGAAACTGAAGGCTTCGTATTGTTTTCCAATAGCTTCTAGAAGCCAGCCACTTTGGGAGCAATTCTGTGTTCCAAGAAATGCCAGAAAAAAATGTGTGCCGAAGAATTTCTCCAATATTATCACAGAGCACTGAGTCCTTTTTAACATAAATCAGTAAGGCAAAAGCCTTGCAAGCATGAATAACAACGATGTTGTGGGACACTGATCTCTGAAATCTGGAAAGCACCTTTAGAATTCCTTATTTAGCATAGTGGCTACAGAACAGGGAGGATGCTTAGGAAAAGGGGTTTAGCCCACTTATTTTTACTGGGCTAATGGGTTGTCATGGCTTTGTGATTTTACCTTTCCAAGGATCAAGTTTCTTCATCTGTGGAACGGATGTAGAGGGACTCTTCATCAGTGACTGTAGAGATAGGACAAGGGGTAATGGGTTTAAACTTAAACAGGGGAAGTTCAGGTCAGATATAAGGAAGAAGTTAATTACTGTGAGGGAGGTGAGGCACTGTAACAGGTTGCCCAGAGAAGTGGCAAACATTTCGTTCCTGGAAGTGTTCAAGGCCAGGTTGGACAGAGCCTTGCATGACATGGTTTAGTGTGAGGCATCCTTGTCCATGGCAGGGGGGTTGGAACTTGAGGATCTTAAGGTCCTTTCCAGCCCCAACCATTCTATGATTCTATACTGAGACAGTGACCACCTTCATGAAGGATTTTGGGATTTTCTTCAAGTTACAAAAGATATTTTGCAATATAGTGCCCAAAGTAACAGGAAAAGAGACACACTGATTCAACATTCTGTTCCAGCTCTGCATTCCTGAGGATGTAGAAAGGTCTGTGTGAACTCAATGTTTTTATTAAGGATGGCCTGGATTATGAGTTTACAATAGATAACCGTGTACAAACGGTCTTCCATTTTTAGCTTCCCTTCCCTTCAGAAGCTGCTTTACTGGACTGACATAATTTTACCCACAACTTCAGTGTGGCTTCAGACAGAAACAGAGTACTTGCAGCTCTGGGAGACTTCATGCTGAAACCTCCTCAATTGCAATTGTTCACACAGTCCTGTGCTTTCCTCAGAAATCAAGTCACTCCTACTCTCATTCCTGTGTCCCATATCCTTTCCCTTCAGAGATCCCAAGCCTATCCTAACAAATCACTAAATTCACAAAAATATCCAGCATACTTAGGAAAAACAGCATTAGAGATTTAGGCTGGGTTGTTTTTTTTTCCCTCCCATCTAGTCCAGATCTGAGGCTGGAAACAAAAAGTAATTTTGCTATCCAGATCATCCTTTTTCAGTTATTTACATTTTGTTTTGTTGCTAACAGCTAATCAATTCAAATAAAAACATATACTTCTCCACTCTCAAATGTGAATAGCTTTTGTGTGCTTTTTGTATGAAAGATAGCTGATAGTTATAATCCCAGGCAAACAAAAGCTTGCTGCAAAGAACTAAAAATGTACAAGGACACAAAAGAGTAAAGGGTTGAGGGATTCAGGGAGAAAAAAAAAAAAGGCTTCAGGGAGTCATTGTGCTATTTGCAAAGCAAAATTGCCATTTCTGTAAATGATTATTTAATTGTTGATATGAATTTAGCCTGGTGATAAAACTTTTTCCTGGCTCTGACAGACATTCTCTAGTGGAAAGAAATAAATCTGGTGAGTTTGAATTATGCGCAATTGGATCACTGATTTACTCTAACTTCAGCGTTGTTGAATGTCATTGTACTTTCTGTTATACTCCTACATATGAAAATGCAACTTGAAAAGTATTAAAACTGATCAAATGTGACATCCTTCAACATCATGCTAACATAAAAGGCAATTCCAAACTGTGGAACACGCCTCTTGAGTGCCTTGGTATTCTCACAGAGGTTGGAAAATGTGCTTTTGTCTCAGAAAAGGTCTTTTGCGACCTACAAATGACAAAAATATGTCACAAACTAAAATTTGCCTGAATGTAGGACAAAACCTGAAGCATAATCAGCAGACAGAATTATATCATACATGAAGATAATGTGGAGCTTTTTATGTGTTTGTGGCAATATCAAATTCTGAAGATATTAATGGGCTGAATGCAGAAGACCAACTTTGGTTGAAGAGTATGGGTGTGCAAAAAACAACACCTGTATATCTAGGCTGCACCAGAGAAGTGCTGAGTGCCTCTGAACTCCAGTGCGCAGGCTGGAGTCAAAGAGGCTAAATCTTTTATTAGAAGATTGAAGTATTTAAATCGAACATATTGTTCACATTGAGCAGGGAGAAGCAGAGCCACAGAGGTGTTAATTTACCCAGCTCAGAGCTGTGACGAACATGAGCATGGAGGTAAGGAGCACATTCTCAGCTTGCCTGAAGCCTGAGGCAGAAATCCCTCTAGTCCTACCCCTATCCAGTGGGACAGGACTTCTCACTGATCTTCCTTTGTTTTCCTCTTCTGCATCCTAGCCATTAAGGATTTCTTCGTTGTTTGGTTTTGCAGATGTTGCTTGCCTTATGCAAGAAGATGTGTTAAAAGAATTTCAGAGGAAAGTTCAGCCTGTAGCTTGTTACTGCCATTATTTATTTTGAATGAGATCCAATATTATAAGGCACATGGACAATCAGTCTATGGATAAAATGATTAGGATAGGGCTGACTCAGACCTGTTATTCTGGCTAGGACTCAGCAGCATATATTCCAGAAAGTGAACTCCCTAGGAGCTTTTGTTTTATCAGAAGCTTTTATAATTCTGTATGAGATGATAGTGGATGAAAATAATCCTGTTTGAATCAAGGATGTAATTTTTTTCCCATTTTTTGTATATCCAGAAGTAAGAACTGTAGTCATAGCTACACATAATGCTTTTATTTCTATGCTGTCTTATATTTATGTCTTACAATTTTCTTGCTAGAGGAGCTTAATCAACAATTCATACTTATCTAACTGTATGAGCTTAAGAAAAAAATCTGTCACTGCTGTTCTGAATTCCTCTGCATGACTATGTGTGAAGAGATGTAGCAATTTGATTTCCTTAGCTAGTTGTCTCTAAATTCCTTTCAGATCTTGACGTTTTGACTTTCAGTTCAGAAAAAGAGGTAAAATGAAGTTAAGTTCTGCAGAATAATCTGAATTTACCTACATGAACTCAGCACACAAACTATGCAAAAGTATTAACCTGGTAAAGAACAGTGCCTTTATTTTAGGATTCAGTTCAACGTGGTAATGGGATTTGGAGGCAGTGTGCAAAAAAATTAATGCTTATCAAAACAACTTTATTTATGCTTATGCTGTTATTTCCTTTCACTGTTGACCGTGAATTTCTAAATTTTGAAAAGCAGAAAGAGAAACTGAAAAAACAATGAAGGCTGAATAGAACGACTTTATTATTTGTGTCTTTCCTTCTCTGGGCTGCATCCAGGAAGCAAATTATTTTTGGGTTGTTTTATTTTTTAATGTAGACATTTCTCCACCATATTATATTGCAGTGAAAAAAAAAATAGCAACAAACCCTTAAAAAACCTACCATACTTTGTCTCCAGAAGCATTTAACACTGAGATAGCTGTCATGAAAGGAAAGCAATAACAAAGCATTGCATTTATTTAATTTATGATTACATTCAGTTTAGCCCTGAGCTGATCATAAAAAATGTGCTCAAGGAGTGTTTTGCTCAAAAGTAACTTCTAAAGAAAAAAGTAAAAAAATAAAATAAAATAAAAAATTCAGTGCAATGGAAATACATCGCATTGTGTTACTTCAATGATGAGGAAATTTTATCCCATTTTTAACTGACATTTTTTCTGAAACTATTTTGAAACAATTATCTGTTTTCTTATTGTGAGAATAAAGTTCTCTTCTAGCATATGAAAATAATTTTAAAACTTAAAGCAGAATACTAAAAATGTGCATATTAAGTATTCGGTGAATAAAAGTATTCAGTATTTATTAAAAGATATTAGAAAAATAATCTTAATTTTGTGTCAGAAATCGAGTTTATTCTTAACATTCAAAAGATCACAAATACAAACAGTGAGTTTTTAATGAAATCACTATTCTATTCATAAGCATCTGCAACACTATTTTTTAAAGGGGAAAATTAACTTTGACAGTAGGAAAAACCCAACAACCTTTCCTGATTATTTAATGTGTACTGAAAGAATAAAGTATAAAAAGTATGTGGCTCCTATGTTAATTGGAATTTCATATACCCTTATCAGAATATTGTGGTTAAAGTAGAGCCATATTCTCTCTTTCTTTGCCCTGAGGACTTTTCTACTCAAAACCAGATGGACATTAGAAAGGAGAACTTGAGCAAAAAGGGTATACAAGTTTCAAGAAGTCCTCTGCAAAAGGAAAGGTCTGTTCACAGCAGGAGATCATCTCCTTGTGTCCTGAATAGAGAAGCCAGCGGATGGCAGGGAGCTACCTCTCTGGACACCCCTGAGCATGTTCTGCAAAGCATCCTCCTCTGAGCTGGCAGTGCTGTATCCAGCACACTTGCACTGCCTGTAATCTTACAGGAAAGAAAAGCAACAAATTTTCTACTATAAAAAGCTCTAATATGAAAAAAAAGAAAGTGCCAGATAACAGCTTTGGCAAGTTAGAGCTGAAAGCAGAGGAGTCAAAAGGCTTTTGGGGCTCCTTCCAGTTTTACTGTTTGACGTAATATGAACATTGTCATGTACATGAGAATTCATATTGCTGCATAAAGGGCTAAAGCGTCTCTCTTAAAGCAGACCCAGCACAACCTTGAGCACATGCTTGAACGTGAAATAAAAAGAATTAACTTGAAGAGGCTGAGAGAGCTGTGACTGTTCAGTTTGGAGAAGAGCAGTCTCAGAGGGGGATCTTATCAGTGGCTATAAATACCTGATAGAGGGAATAACAAGATGTGTAGCCAGTTCTCAGCAACGAGAGGAGAAGAAAGCACATACTGAAATACAAGAATCTCTGCTTAAACAGAAGAAAACAGTTTTTTACTCTGAGGGTGGTCAACCACTGGAACAGGTTGCCCAGCACGACCGTGGAGTCTCCATCCTTGAAGAAATTCAAAAAATATCTGGGTATGGCCCTGGGCAACCTGATCTAGTTGACTTTGTTTTGAGTGGGGAGATTGGACTAGATGATCTCCAGAGGTCCCTTCCAAACACAGCCGTTTTGTGAGTCTGTGATTCTGTGAAATAGTGGAGGACTGTGTTTCAGTGGAAAATTTCCCAAAATGTGCAGTCAGAAAAGAACATGAGCAAAGAAACATCCTGAGGTGTAAGCTTGCTCACCTTCAGAGATATTCCTCAGACCTGAGCCTGTGCTCAGTTTCAGAAGTCAGTCATTATCAAACTGCTTTTCCCAAAATCAGTCTACAAATGAGCTTTGCTGTAGTCACTTTTCTTTCTCCTTTTTTGCCCTTCACAGTTTGACAAATCAAAGCTGTACTTTGCAGCGAACAGTCTTTGGCAAACACTATTTTATATACAATATGGCCTACAGACTTCTTGTCTTCCAAAAAGGTGAGATTCATCTTCAGTTTCTAACCGAAACAAGGATCCACAGTGACCACTGTGTTAGAGGTCTTCATTCCTGCTTATCCCCTTTACTACACTTGAGCCTTTCCATTTGATTGCAGGGTTGAAGCCACGCTGCAACTCCTGCTCTTTCCCTCTTTTCTGACTCTTAACTCTGAGAAAACTGTGTACAATGTCAGAATAAAAGGAGAAGTTCAGAGGATTTTCATGTTGTTGAAGTGAGCTACCACTTAGCTGAAGTGAGCTGTAATTTTTCTTCCACTGTGACAGTGACAAATGGCGTTTAAAACATTAAAAGTGCTTTGTAGTAGGCTATTCAGAATGTTAGTTTAGGGCTGATTGACTTGATTTTCCTTGGGTTGCATTGTACCTACAGTAAGAGTGCTTCAGGGGAACACTGATCTCTGCTGCCACATAGGAACAGTCAATCTAAATAAAGTCTATGAATGCAGATAATGCATTCATAGTCTAAGAATGAGGATCTTTTGCAATGTCAATTTGTCTGTGAGAATACCAAGAAAGCTCTCAATAAAAATGAAAGAGCAAAGTACATTTGCTCAGTAAACAGATATTTAATATACTATTACCTGCATTCTTCAGGTTTTCCTTCCCTTGGGATAGGCACATATCTTTCCGTTAGGAACCTCAAATCTTTCTTTTCCTTTCTCTATTATTCACACTTAGGATGCTTGAAGGGAAAAGAAAAATTACTTTTATCTAGTTTTACTGCACTGTTAACAATCTGCAATCATATGCAGTGCTGCTGAAGGAAATATTCAGAGCTCTTCAAAGCAAAGTCATCTAATTACCCGTGTACCTACTACAGGACTTACTGCCCCATACTGATTTATCCATGGGGCTCAAAGCTGTACTGGAAAGACCACCTCTGAGGGGTGAAATGGAGGTTCAGCCTTTCTGACTGTTCCTACTTAGCCCCACAGCCAGGACAGCTAATGAATGCCAAATGTGGTGTTGTGGAATTAGTCTACCAGGATCTATCTGAAGACTGCCAATTTGTCTCACATAGGCCAGCAAGTAGCCAGATAACAATCTTAGGTAGTAACTTTTGGGTAAAATACTGGCCACTTCAAAGGCAATAAGATTTGTGGCCGTTGACACTGGGACTGCGATTTCTCCCCTGGTTGCAGATGATTAGTTCAGATCTTAGCTGCCTGTTGATGGATTTAAACTATCTTCCAAGTCACCTAGACTTTGCCTCTCCTCATGTTCACTCCCCTCCCCTCACTCCTGTAGTTTGTCTTCAGCTTCGGTCACCAACCACAAGGTTTATATATAAAAAGCACTAATCTCTTTCCTATCTTTCCCGTTCTCAGTGAAAGCTGTTTTTACTCAAGCTGTTGTTGGTGTTCTGGATGACATTGTGCAGCACACGAGGAAAGCTGGCGGGGGGAACGCGGTGGGGAGACTGGGCTGTCACAGAGGTTAAGAAAACAGCTTCCAAGGAGCACCCAGCCTCTGCCTTCCCTTCGTCTTCTCTGTCATTTTGTGTGCATGTATGTGTGGAAACTTGTGTGCATTTGGAGAATGTTGGTTTTTAAGACTTTCCTGCTAAATCTTTTGCATGTGCCCTCAGGCAGTTGTGCTACAGCACTCTGAAAATGTTGTTTTGTTTTGGTTTTGTATTTTTTTAAGACAAATTCCGTGCTTGCAGGTTCCTTCACATATAAATTAACGCTATCTGAAATAGGAGACTCCACAAAGTTTAAATTACTCTATCACTCATGAGGAACTATGTTGTTAGTATTACTGTTCTCCATTTAATTTTAAAAGTGAGGAAAACACAATTCAAATGTCTGCAGACTCAGCCTAATAAAAATGATAGATGAGATGTCAAACTGCTCCACTCCCACCCAGCCCCTCCTTTCTCCAATCTTCACTTCTGTTGTTCAAAGAGAAGTCATACAAAAGCTTCCTAGCTGCTGCTGGCTTTTGGAAACAGCCAGCTGATTCTGGTAGCTCAGGGATTAGTCTATTTTGCATTCACTCAGTGGGCAGTGATGTGTAAAAACCTGCCCTGCCTTAATAACTTAGCTCTTTGCGCTTCGCTGGAGTTTACCAGCCCTCCGTGTCTCTGGATCAGATTTGAGATTAACCTCTCTGTCCTA
Source organism: Ara ararauna (assembly GCA_028858755.1). Taxonomy (NCBI): domain Eukaryota; kingdom Metazoa; phylum Chordata; class Aves; order Psittaciformes; family Psittacidae; genus Ara; species Ara ararauna. The sequence goes on from CM054379.1 coordinate 24,695,205, forward strand.
CCAGCTGTCTGAACAGCACACAGTGATTCACAAACCCAGAGCTCACAGGATGTTCCTGTAATTATGTGAAGGTGTCTTTGTAGAATGAGCTGATGAAAGGAATCCAAGATGGAGATCTTGCAGGATGGTATTTTGCACTAGTAATCAGATTAAGTACAAGCTGAATGCTGCTAGTATTTTATGGGCACCCTCAGAATATAGAAATAATCACAAATACTATAAAAGGAAATGATCCGAACAATTGAAAGAAATGCCAATGCAGTTAATGGTTCTAATTATATTACATATTAAAATTAATAGGTCAAGTGTCTGCCTCAAGAGTTACTCAGAGCTGGTAGATGGTGCTGAGGAACATTTCCAGGCACCAGGACTGGATTTTTTTTGTACCTTTAAAATGTCACAAAAGACCCTGGCATGTTTTGGTCTGAGTCCAGGCAGCAACCTGCACTCAGTGCACAGTTCCTGTGAACAGTCTGGGAGCTTGCAAAAGCCTTTCCCAATGAACAGTTTGGGTATGACCACCCAATTTAAGAGGGTAAAATTGCTTAGATAGATGCAGGCTGTTCCCTGACAGTTGGCTGCAGCACCAGAGAATGACATTGGGCATATTTAATTTATTAATATCAACATAGCCAAAGGCACACAGAGGAATTTTGCCATGAGCTGGAAAGGAATGAGCATTTGGTCAGTGTTGTGCAAGCATCACTTCCAATCTGTAGCTCTCAAAGAACTTTACCAATGGAACTAAGAGAAAGTCTCAGTTTACATGGGGAGTTAGATTTGGAGAGATTAAATGACTTGAATACATCACAGATTTCATCTGTGGCAAAAAAAGCGAAGAGGTTCCTTATCAGCTTAGCTTCAGGTCTTACTATCAGACTCTAAGCTTTCACCTTGATGTGAAACCTTATGTTTCATGGCTTAGCTTCAGTATGTCCCTGTGAATCAGGCTCCTTTCTATGCTGATGATCCAACCTGTTTACAGTATCATCTTTTTGAGCTTAAAATCTCTCTGAATTTTAATGCGGAAGATCACACTCTTCTTGTATATTGGCCAGATTGTTAGTTACTCTGTTATACCACATGCTTCTATTTAATTTGCATGTAAACCTGCTGTAAAAATTATCTTAGTGAAATTTGGAAGAACCTACTATTGCTATTACTTAGGAAGCCAAATAAGAGAGTCAAATCATCAAAATTGAAGTTGTCACCCCTGTAGTTTTTGACACTACGGGCCTTTTTTTTTTTTTTTTTTTTGACACTGTGCTACATTTGTTTCTTTTAAATGTAAAGTATGCATCAGCAGTCCAGCTTTCCTGCATTATTTCTACTTCTTTAGCCGAAAGGCATCTCTTCCTCACTATATATATTTCCTATTGGGATAGTTGTGATCCCAGCTGCCATGATGGTTTTGAAATGCTGAGTCAGTATCCTTGTCCTTTTTAATTTCCATTGTCTTTACTGGCTTCTCTTTTTATGGATGGGTGGAGGCCATCCCTAACAAAATCTTCTGGCTCCCTCTCTGAGAAAAAAGGGGAAATATGAGGAAAACAAAACCTGTAGAAACTGTGACATCTCAGGGGACCATGAATGAAATAAAGAGAAGGGGTGCAAGAGATTTTCCAAAATAAAAAGACCCATCAAGCAAGATAGGGCCCTCTGTTCCCTGAGCACGTCTTGAGAGCCTGTGGGCATTGCTGATGCTCTGCATGGAAGAAGTGTGGGACAGGTGAGCTAATGCCCATAGCTGCCAGAACATCGGCATCCTGTATGAGTTTGGGAGAGATGTGTGTCTGTGGTGATTATTCCATCTTCCCTACCAAAAAATCTCTCAGAAGATAAAAAGGAGTGTCATAGTTTAAACCTGGTAGGCAGCTAAGCCCCACACAGCCACTCGATCTTCCTTGCAGTGGGATGGGAGAAAGAATCCAAAGGGCAAAAGTGAAAAAACTCATGAGTTGAGATGAAGACAGTTGATAGGGAAAGCAAGAGCTGTGTGCACAAGCAAAGCAAATCAAGAAATTCATTCACAACTTCCCATTGGTGGGCAGGTGTTTGGTCATCTCCAGGGAAGCAGGGTTATCACACATAACTGCTACTTGGGAAAACAAACACCATCACTCTGAAAGTTTCCTCTTTCTTCTTTTTCCCCCCAGCTTTATATGCTGAGCATGATGTCATATGGTCTGGAATACCCCTTTGGTCAGTTAGGGTCAGCTGTCCCAGCTGTGTCCCTCCCAGCTCCTTGTGCCCTCTCAGCCTGCGCGCTGGTGGGGTGGTGTGAGAAACAGAAGACCTTAATGCTGCATGAGGACTGCTAAGCAATAACTAAGACACCCGTGTGTTGTTAGTACTGTTCTCATCACATATCCAAAACACAGCCCCATATGGGTGAAGAAAATTATCACTATGCCAGCCAAAACCAGTACAACAAGGGAGGTGAAGAAGATAGAAAAACAGAAAGGGAGAAAAACAGGGGAAGGTAAGTTTATGGGTCAGTAAGATGTACAAAAAAATGCCCAACTGAGTCAAAATCAGTTGAAGGTTAACACTTATATTTGTGTTTATATATGTACATGCATTATGCATCTTAGTGCCTGTTGTCAGTGGAGTCAGTACTGTCAGCAGATCCTGCAGTGTGACCCAGCTGAGCACTCAGCAGTGGTTTTACTCAGTTACAAAGGAGTCATTCTGAGATGTTTCAGAGCATCTAAGATATGCAGGTGCAGGTGGCAGGTGCGGTACAGAGCCTGTAGGTCATTCATATGTCAATTTGTGTCCTTTTGGGCTAAATGACAAACATGATAACTTAAGACATGCTGAATGTTACTGAACATCTACTGATTGTGATGTTTTTTATGCAGCAGGCACCTAAGTGGCAGTTGCCATCAATAGTCTGGAGAGCAATATTTGAATACAAAATAATGTTGGTAAATTGGAAATGAGAAATTGAAGAAAACAAGATGAAAACCTCATGTTATTTAACAGGAACAAATGAGCTTAGTTCATAATAATTTCTTGCTTAGACATTGAATGCAGCACACTTGTCTAAATAGAACTTTTACAGTAAAATAGATTGGGGTGGGCTATGGAGACTACAGTCATTCTTAAGCTGCATGTAAGTTTATGTGGTGCTGTTGTGAGATCAGCATGATGGGAATTGTGGACAAAAGGCTGCAGTGGAGATGCAGCAGTCCATTATTACCAAGATCCTGGCAGGAGTTCTGTATCTAGTTTAAGGGAGAATATGGGCTGGTAAGAAAATAAAAAGCAGAAACAAAAATCCTCCAAAGTATAGGAAACATGCCTTATGAGGAAAGGTTGCATCATCTGGGTTTGTTTGAGCAAAGACAACCAAGGGACATGAATTACATATAAGACTGACATAAGGAAGAATGGGAAAATTTGCTTTTTTTGTCAATTGTAAGCAATAAAACAATTGGGTTATTTTATAGAAAAGATTGCTCTTGCATTTTTTGTCCTGATAAGTAATAGGTAAAGAACAGTGACAAACTGAAAAAAATAAGGGTCACCATCGAGGTTGTAATGTCTCTGTTACTGGAACTTTGAGAGAACAAAAATTGCCAAAAATAGAAAAGACACAGGTCTTGATGGCAAATGACCTAGATGAATCAAGGGTTACTTCTACCACTGTAGTATTACCAATCACAGACATGTCTTAGCCAGATTATCAGATGTCAAAATGGCACAGCCCATGCAGTGAGGAATAAAGGGGGTTTTCAGTGATGGGTGCTATAGCTCAGTCTTATCCAGGTGTGCAGCATTAGAAGAAAATTTTACATCAAGACTAGCAATGCATAACAATGAGGTTTTAGTATTTTGAGACCAAATCTTGACCTCTAATAACGATGTAAATTATATTGAGGGCAATACATGAATGGTTTTTCTAATGTAATGCTGATCATGATGCATAACAGGCAAGATGTCTCAGAAAGACGCTCACTATCTAGAATGCAAGTTCCTTAGAAGACTGACACCTTCGGTTTTCCTTTGAGGGCTAGCCTTAACTCTACTGAACCATTCTATGCTCTAGAATTTTTCTCCTTCCAATTGAGATCCAGTATGATAAGATATTAAGACAAGTTGTTCTTGCATCTTTTTCTCCCACCCTTGAATGTCACAAAAGGTGCATGGATGTGGGGGGATCAGTGCCATGGAATATTGCTGGTAGGTTTTGTTCTTCAGCTGTTGAAACAATTGAATATATTTTTCAGACCTCTTACCATCTTATATCTCATTTTACTACTGGGTTCCAGTGCATGGTGCAACATGTTCTGATCTCATGTGGAGTTTATTCTGAAAAAACAACTAAGGTTTAACAGTATAAGTATTTTGTTTGCTTAACTTGGTAAATAAGGTAAAGTTAATGACTAGAGCACCACACTCAGACTCAGGCGAACATTTTTCTACTCCTGTCTCTGCCATCAGTCATAAGACTCTGGGAAAATTATTTTTCTCAGGGTGCCTCAGTTTCCTTTTCTGTAATATGCAGAGGTGTTTGAGCACTACTGATGAAAAGTGCTACTTAAGACGTTGGTATTAGTATTTTTCTTGATCATCTTCAACAGCAGCTTTTAGTTTAAAATACCCAGCCAGCAACAATTCAACCAGTGACATCATCATTATTTTCATCAGACCCTGGAAATATGCCTGATTCCCTTGTCTGGTTCTAACTTTTCACAAAGGTTAGTACTGAAGTTCTGCACTTTTCTTCAGCTATATATAGTCTGTGAACATGTGTAAAGACATTTAAGCTCCTCATAGAAAATCTGCATTAATATTTAACTCAAAAAGCTGATCACTAGCTTTCTTGTCACTTGCCTATGAAGTCTTCCTTTTTTTACAATACCTCTATGATATAACTGTGATGTAAAAGCTCTGGAAGAAGATACAGATTCCAGGCCCCAATCATCACATCTCAAGTTTCTTTTCACAGTTTACGTAAAGTAAAGTGGATTTCAGTGGGATTTCAGAAATGTTTCTGGTAGCAGTGATGGAGACAAAATTTTATAAACAACTCTGGATGGAGGGTTTCTAAGTGCAAATAGAAGATATAGTCTGAGGGCATGCTGTATTTTTAGTATTTTGAAACATGAAGTGATGCACTGAGCCTGAGTCATTGCAGTCAGAGCAATACTGACTCTGACTGAGGCTACATTTAGCTAACCCAAGGGCCAATTAATCTCTCAGGCAGTTTTCAAATATTGGGAATGTTTCAAAGCTGTTTGCCCTACTCTGCCGCACACAGGTATGCGGAACTGACACCTTTCACAACTGCTGTCCTTCCAAGGGCTTAAAACAAAATGCTTGTAACCCATGGGGAGCACTGCATTCAAAATTGGCTTGTGAGATTTAATTTTTAAGAAAAGTTTTATGCATTTCAAACTGTTCTGCAGTCTCAGGCTGTTGGAAGGAAACAACAAAAAACCAACTCAGCAAATATCAAACATAGCCATACAGGAAGGTGAATATAGGATATATAGAGACATTTTTGCTTTCCACTCAGCATCTGTGGAGTCTCCCCTGAAGCACTGTAGCCAGTTCAGGCCACATAGAAGAAAGATCAGGGTCTGTTAGAGAAGTTCATGAGGGTAGCAATAGGATAAGTAGATGTTTGGAAGCACATATGACAGAAAACCTATGTTTGTCCCAATACAGAGAAAAAACACCTCAGAGGACGCATGATAATATGTAACAGATACATAAAAGTTTGTTGCAAGAATAACTGAGTAAACACTTTTCCAGGGGGTAGCACAAGGAAGAATGAGCTTAAATTAAAGTGAATAAATTTTAATCTCAATGTGTTGCCTACAAAGAGATTAAATCCTGGGGAAGCTGAAGAGTTGTTCCTCAAGAACAATTAAAAAGCAAATATTTAGAACAGCAGAGGTCAAACTGTGTCAGCATTGTGGCGGGAGGATGACTGGAGCATCTCTAGAGGTTTCTTCCAGGCTGATTCGCTGTGATTCATATACATATAAATACATGATTCATACTCATATATTTTTTCTTTCAGCTCAGAGGGAGGTCTCACTCTGTTGTGGCTGAACATTTCTGTTTTAGGACAAATACTGGTAAACATCTGATTTTTTTTTGGTCATAATTTTAACAGTTTCTCCTAGCTTTACTTTCAGTTTGATAGCTGCTGCGCTTAGATTGCTTGTTCATGTGATGTCACCACTTACTGCCTTTGTTTTTCTCCCTTCCCCTCCTGTGCTCAGCAGCTTGTGCTTCCCCTCTCCCCACCGCTATTACTCAGCCCTCAGCTTTGAACAGTTGCTCTCAGAGTGTAAGATACTTTCCATGTCTATCAGCTTGTTGACCTTGGAACCTCCAAATTGTGGAAGCTGAGTTTGCCACACATATCTAGATTTGAACCACCTGACAAAATCAAGTGCAGAGCTATTGAAGGAAGAGACCTCTTCTTCCCCTGCAATTTACCAAAGTTATTACTGTCAGAAATGAAGAAGATGGATTCTGCTCTCTGGCCCAAAGTTCTGCTCAATAGCTTAACCTGTTGGGAAGCCAAGATCCACAACTTTTTCTGGCTTCCAGGTTACTGAACAAGGTGGCCCCTACTAAGTGTTCAGTGCTAAACAAACTAAATACTACTTCCTTTACCTATACAGGGCCTCTGCTCTGTAGAACTTGAAAATCTGTCATGATGCAAACATCCTTCCGTCATAAAAGAAACAGATGTCTTTCTATTAGTTATGTTGCTATGTCTGCAGGTGCCAAAAGCATCACACGTACTATTTGCTCTCTACCTGAAATAACAATGGGCAAACTTTTTACAGTTTAGCAAAAATTCTGCTACGGCTGGACTGCACCTGAACTTCTGTGACCTAAGCAAATCAGGAGAAAAGACCTATAGAAATCTATATTTTTTTTAATTTATTTGAAACTGTCCAAATCTGCAGAAATCAGGTATATAGTTACTTGTCCACTTGCAGTTACTAATCATCTCAAAGCTGTAGGAGCCAGCACATTGGAAGAAAAATTTGGGCTGTAAATTCCTCATCCTGTTCATAAAAGAGTAGTCCCATGGATCCAGATCTAGGTTTTTGATTCTTATTCAGTACTAGAAATCAAGAATTAAGGTTTCTTTAGGAAATTAAATTTCCTATACAGGACAGGAAACAAATCGTCTTCCTATTTAGGTAACAGAGAGTATAACAAGCATGTAAATAGCTTTATTTTAAGCATTTCTAAAGAATATGAAAAGCAGAGACTGAAAGGTAATTTTTACCTCCACAGAAGCTATTGATGTTTTATTCTGGATAAATAAAAAATGATAAGATATTTGTAAGCATAGAAAGCATATTGATCCTTTTCAGCATGATCCCACCAGAGACACATCTTGAGGAGAGATTGAGTTAATTTTGGTTATGTATGAATTCTTAGTCTCACTTTTTACACTCAACTGGTTTTTTCATTGTATATACTGAAAATTTTCAAAGATTTTAGCTCCCAATAGAAGAAGGAAACGTGACAAAAACTTCTATTATGATGGTTCCTAGGGTATTTAAGAGTGTCTTCCTCAATGACTCTTACACATGCAATGGAATCATATCCCAGGAATTCTCTAGATATTACTGTGTATTTCTTGTGGCTCTGCCAAAATAACTTCTATATCATACCACTTACTGCCTAATATAATAGTTCTGCCCTATATGACAAGGTGAAGAGGAAAATTAAAAAGAAGTCATAGAAATACATTCACTTCAAAAAAGTATTATAGAACTTTCTGACAAAATCTTAGGTGGCACCCAAGAGATGTTCAAGGCAGCAATAGACCCAAGGGAAAAACTCCAGTCTCCTCAATACATTTGCAGCTGGTTTATTTGTTCACGAAACAGAAGCATTAACCCTATATAAAAGCTGACACCCACATAGATCCTAAAGAGATCTAGGTCTAAATGTCCACATCTCAGTTTACATATACTTACCAAAAAATAAAAAAAACCACTTTTATTTAAAAACCAAGCAACTAGTAATTTATATTACTGTGTTGTGTTTTCTCATGTCTATTTTAGGGATCATACACTGTGGCGGTGGAAAGGTTAAAAATACAGCTATATGCACCTCTAAGGCTTCTGACAATTACTTGTCTCTTGCTGCTGCTGGTACTGCTATTCTGAGCTGATGGCCACATTAGAAAAACCTAAAATAAATATGTACCTGAATTCAATACACCGTGCCCTGTAATAGCTTGCTAAAAGACTGCAAAACAATTCCTTTAATAACTGTTTTTTCTGACATTATTTGTGTGATTTTCCCTCATGTGAGATGGCATCTAAAGAGTTAGGGGGGTCTTACAAGATAAAATCAAATGTTATCAGTTAATTAGTACCAAAATATGAATGAAAGACAGTCTGCTCAACCACGTTTGGCTTGGTGAATGAAGGAAAGAGATTTGTCATTTTGAAAGTTGCTAATTGTGCCTGTTTCTCTATTTGGAGAAGGGAGTCTGTAGGTCTGGGCCAGTTGCCCTTGGGGACCTATCTGTTAACTCACTGTCACCTACTCTTGAGATACCATCATCTTGTAATGCTGAGCAATAAAATTTGGAATTGTAGGCCTTTTGAAGCCTTTAGCCAAAGGACACTGACACAGTTTGTTTACACTGAAGGAGTTCACAAGAAAAACTGAAGTAATTAGATGAGGATAATGGGTAGGCACCAAGAATAAGCTATGCCAAACATAATCTGGTATTTCAACAAGAGTTCTATATGGCTTTGCTTTGCAGTAGAAAAAATGGAGTATTAAAATGTCTGCAAGAGATTTTTTTTCAAAATTAAGGAACTGTTTTCCACCAAAAGCATCAGCTCATCTTGGAATTAATTATCACTTTTAACTGCAACTACACTAATTTATGATGTTAGTTTCATTTCCATTGGTTAGTTTTTGTACCGCTAGCAATAGGAAACACACAGAGGTGATCATTTACGGCATCACTGGGGCTAAATGCAATCCTTGTTTTAGGGAATTTTCAGGCTGCTTCACACTTTTTGTCCAAAATACACATATGGATTCTGATTCAAGAAAATTACTCCAAGTCTAAATTTGCACGTGTCTTGCAATAGTTCAGCTCACATACAGGATGCTTGGAGTGCACTTTGTTTGTTTTCTGAAGTGATGTCATGGGCAGACTTAGCTGCATCAGTTGGCATATGAAGAACTGTCTTGGATGGCTAAAGTGGTTTCATTCTGTTTATTGAGGTTTAATCTATGGGCAGAATCACCACTCTGCTTCTTTGACTGGCTTTGGATCTGGTTGAATCAACTCTCTTCTGATTCCTAATTTAGCCATGTCAGGTCCGTCACCAGATATTTTATCTTACTTATCACAGGTATTGTTAAAGCAAAATGGTGCAATATCATCCTAGGTGTTCTTCAGCACAAAGAAAATGAATAATGGCTGCCAGAACAGCAATACTTGCTGGCACTGGGACACTTCTTTATCATGTTGGACAGAGCCTTGGGTGGCATGGTTTAGTGGGAGGTGTCCCTGTCCATGGCAGGGGGGTTGGAACTAGATGATATTAAGGTCCTTTCCAACCCTAACTATTCTATGATTCTATGTGTAAATTAGTCTAGGTAGTCCACATTCATACAAGGCATGCTTTATTGGCTACATCTGCATCAGAAAGCAGTGCTAGGGCCTATTATATGTCTTTTGAGGTTAAGTGACCCAGTTTGGGCATACAGTTAAGCTCTCATCTTCCAAAGCAGGGATGCTGCATCCAATTTCCTCACTGGGAATTGTCCTGTGCTGCGTAAAATATTCAGTGATGCCTGGAAATTGTTCAAAAGGATATTTTCAGCAAAATAATTATATAGACAATCAAGTTCTAGTGGCTGGGACCATTACAATATACCAGCATGGATGTAATAAATATTTCTGTAACAGTGGTAAGAGCTACAGAGGAAGCACAGCACCAGATGTTGAGGAACTGCAATGTCTCATGCTGCACATAGAAGCACTTTTAAGTTCTTGGGGGTGCTTTTAGACAAGTGGTGGTGACAGTGCCTAGCAGAAGTGACAGTGGTTATGCTGCCAACCTCCCTTTTCTCTTGTGCTCTTCAGCTCTGAGAGCTAAAATGTGCATGTCCAATATGTGAGAGCTCCAAGAAATGTGTAGAACTGGAGAGTGCCCCCGCACAGGGTTTGGGATAATGCCAGACTTAGGAAGAGCTCTGCAGAGTGCTGTAAGACTGAGACCAGTAAAACTGTTTTGTTACTTAATCTCCTCTAAAAGGATGAACATTTGATACTGAGTATCATGGTTGCTAGAGTAAGCCATTATTTTACATTCATCAGCAGGGACAGAATTACATTCTGTGTAACATTTTCGTAAGAAATTGTTTTTATTTTTCTTTTAGCCTATAGGACATTTTTATAACATCATGAATAAATATCTATAATTTAACCCTCTGACATTAACATTAACTTGGGTGTTTTTAAATGAAACTGGGCTATTATGTCACTCACTGTTTGCTTTCTTTATATTACTGTTTTGACCTCTGAGACAAAGATGCTTCTTTCAAGAATTTCCCCTTGCCCCATTGGGAAGCTCATTGCTTCCAAACAGTGCTATTGATGAAATAGTTTCCGACATCTAATGGGTTTTCTGATAAAGAAATGACTAGATGGAGCCACCACTTGGTTTTGCTCTGACAGCAGTATTTATGGGCAGTACTAGATGAAAGTTAAACTGGCATTTTTATGCCCATTCCCTTGGCCAGATGCTTGGCAGGAACAGATGTTGCTCTTGTTTTCTTCTAGCATCACCTACAACAGAAAGAAACATAAAACATACCCACTGAAGCCACTGTAAATTGCTACCTCTGCTTCTTGAAGGCCTGGGGAATGTTCACAATTACAGAATCACTGAGTTCTACTCTGTTGATTGCTGTGATATTATTTGACTTCCAGCACCTGTGGGAATATTCCTCCTGTACGGGACATCTACAGCCACCACTGAGGCTTCTTGCTCTGAACTGACACATGTGATATGTAGATCAACAAAAATAATTTTTCAAAATCAGGCACTTAAAAATATTAGTTTGTGCTTAGAGGAAAGCCTTTTTTTTTTTTTTTTTTGGTTCCCTCCACAAGTATGTGTGACCACTTTTGGAAAAAACAGTTCTTAAAAGAAAAGTGGAAAACAATTTTGTCGTTCATGTTTCTGTTTTTAGTTTAACATGTTTGATGTTCCTATTAGTTCCACTTGGAGAGAGAAAAAGGCTTTCATTCTGCATTAGTTGATTGTTTCCATCAGTCTCTCTTTCCCTTCCCCCCCATTTTTCACACCTCCTACTGTGTATGAACGCCTGCTGCACCATTTATTTTTGCAACGTGTAAACTGTGACTTCCTCCAACAAATCAGATCTGCTTAGGGTGAAATTAAAGATCTGAAGAGGTGACCATCCTGCTGGTTTCTACATTTTAAGATTTTAGTGCTATGCAAGAAGCAGCTGCCCTTTTCTGCTTATAGATATTTATTAACTCTCTAAAGGAATTATGGAATCAGAAATTAATTATTTTGGCATAAAAAGAGAAAGAGAGGATTCTATTCCAGGAAACACAACCTGCAGTTCCTGCAGTGAGATGAGATCTGGCAAGTAACAGGGTGAGAAATAATTAGTCTCTTTTTGGTACCTGCAAGCCGTGGGCAGGAGTGCCTGGAACTGAAGTTTTAGTGCCAAGGTTAAAAGTCATGGTACGGACTGATTTAAAACTGACAGATTTGTGTGCCTAAGGTATAAGAGGGGGTGTGGCCTCCCTGAACAGATCCTGGGCTGCATTCTGCAAATCGCTATTTATGTGAGCTATCCACATATCTCAAAATAGCTCCCTTGGCTTCAATGGGAAGTTTCTTGTATGCTGATGAGGGGTGAGACGAATCTCATCTCCAGGAGAGGCTTTTGGCTCACAGTGAAAGACAGTATCACTGCTCAGGAATAATTGTCAAAGCAGGCTTGTGACTTTGCATCCAAACTATTTCTCTACCACCACCTCCTCCTGCCCCTCCCTGACATATCCAGAAATATTTATAGAGGTATGGGCCATTTAAGGGAAGGAGTCATCCCCTTGGGCCGAATACTCACCATAATCGCTGAAAGGTTGTCCTAGTCTTCCTTCTCACTTCCTCATCATGTCATGTATGGTTCCAGCTGCATTTCTTTTCTCAGCTAGCTGTCCATAGAGGGACAAAATCACAGGAAAATAACCCAACCTGTTCCTGGGGGAAGAGAAGACCGTAACGGTAACTGGCAATAACTGGGTAACACCCGCAGTTCAAGGCCTGTGTCCTCAGCATTCACTCACCTTTTAGCACCTCACACCAATGCTCTAGTTGCACAAACCCCATTTGTATCTTTTATTCAAGTCCATGCACTCTTTTTTTCACAGTAGTATGTATGTGCATCCCACATAGCAGTGACTACTGCTTAGCCTCATGGCTGAGGTAAACATCGTAAACAAACTGGAATCATTTGTAAGGGCCAGTTTGATGCTCTATTGAATTTTAAAATATTTTGTTATATCAGTGTTTATATCACTATAGTTACTTCACATCATCTAGTCATGTAGTAAGTGATGTGTTGAACTAACAGAACTAACACTTTGCAAGTGTTTTTTTCTGTTTTGCATCCTTCTCCAAAACAATAGAGCTAAATCTGTTGATTTGAGTGTTCTGGTTTTGATCTTTTCCTTTCAAATGTACATGAAATGTAAGAGGGGACAGCATCAAGAACTACATCCTGTGCACGGTGGAGGAGAGGTGGCAGGGGTGACAGTCTTTAATCCCTGTGGGAGTTTGCTTTGCCCTGAGAGTTCGTAGTCGCACTTTACTTTTGTGTCATAAAGCAAATGCACAAGGGAGAAGCACTAAAAAGAAAGAAATAAAAAATCCTAAACCTGCCCACTTAGATGTTCCCCCTGTGCAAATATTTGAGCAGCAGCCACAAATCAGATAAAACTGTGCTGCTGCTCAGGAAAGAAGTTGAAGCTATTCAGGTAGCTCTACACAAGCTGTCTTTGGATGGTAGGACTGTCTGAGCTTTGGAGAGGCTATGGCCTGGATCACTGCATCTCTTGGGTGCAATGCTCAGGGCAGCAGGCTTGAGTACACCTGAACTAGCAACTTACACCATTCCAGGACTACCTCTGAGATATGCACATCTCTGTGCTAGCAAACCTCCTTATCCTTCAAAACAGGGTGGCTTCATGTAAACTGTCTGTTGGGAAAAGTCCCCAGGCTAATTTAGTGTGTAACCAGTGCTGAGGGATAGTTTCTGTCTATTTTACTAATGTGAGCAAGCCCTACAGGAACATAGTATTGCAAAGGGAAACTTCTCTTTTTCTTAGTTCCCTTGTTTTTGATCCTAATTTGATAGTGGCATCTCTATCTTTACATGTGGACTTCTCTTGCTGACCTAAAGTATTGCTCTTGAGGTTACCCAGCTCGTTTTAGTGTTGCCAGGATTAAACCCTTAAATCATTACAAGTTTTCTTAAACTACAGAAGGATTATCATGAAAAGGGCAACAGTGAGGCAAAGCACTGGACTAAAATCTCCTGTAAAAAGAGAAGACTTTTTATTCAACTTAGAGCTGAATCTGCATTTTTTCCTCAGTGATGCTCGAAGCTGAGCACAGTGCTTTTGAGCAGCTGTTGCTTTGGAAGCTGGTTTGTTGAGTTCAGGATGTAGGTAGTGCTTTCCTGAGAGAGAATAATGATATGCTCCCAAACACACAGAAGCATCAGAATTCACAGCATGCTTCTTACAAGGGTGATAAAGTTTTATATGCATACACAGAAGCAACGGTTTGCAGCAAAATGCTTAATGCACCCAGTTATCCCCAAAACAAATGGATGGGAAAGAAACTGGCAAAATTTGGCTCACGCTTAATTATTTAACATTTGAACCTTCCTCTTCTTAGCAATAAATTGCCATTTCTGCCACCCATTTCTTGGTGCTTTACTTGTTCTGGACTCTTGTATCTGCACTCTAAACATCTACTGCCCAATGTCGGTGTGAAGAATAAGGGAAAGGCTTGACATCAATTACAACATTACACACAACATAAAACTTAATGGCTTGAATCAGCCTTTCACTGCTATTTTAAGCAACCCTGTATGGTTTTTCTAAGATCCTAAAAATTAACCAGCTTCTAAAAGACCTAAATTTTTCAACAACACATGATCTTACTCTGAGGTTTTAGAATGTTATTTCAGCTCTGCGGTATAACTTGGGGGAAAGTTTGACAGGTAAGTGGATTTTTTTTAAGTAAAAAAGAAATTAATCTCCTGGGCAAAGAACTCTGTGGCGTAAATTAAAAGAAATAAAGTTGATCAGATTTTCCTCTGGCTCGCAGCCTTTGCAACTCCTTTGAGAGGAGGTGAGCTGAGGTAGTGAGTCTGCTGGGCTGAGACCTGGGGAAGAATTTGGCCTATAGAATTTTATGTTTGTGTCTTAAATAACTGGGAATAACATCAAGGACTTGTGTGGCTTGGTGATAAAGTGCTGGTTTTCCACATTTGCGTCCAGAGTCAGAATTGACACGGTGGCCTCAGCTTTGTCCTCACCGGTTTGCAATTGTCTCATAAAACAGCAGTTTCTGCTCAGGGGAGACCCAGGCAGAGCCAGAGCAGGACCTGGATTAACTTTCACCTCCAGTGAGGGTGGTCCTTGCAGGTTAGAGCTGAGGTCACCCTGAGGGCAGCACAAAGAAGCTTGCTTGTCCTGCAGCTGCAGATTCTGGGCTGTGGGTAAATAAAAGGCTCGGCTTCTAATTTTTTAACTAAATAATCAGGAAAATCTTGGGAAAAAAAGAGTTCCCAATACCGCTCTTAAGGGGGGAAAAAAAAGTCCTCAGGAGATCTGCAAATATGTTTTTACCCAGTGCACCGGAGTATAATTAAAAAGCCACTTTGATGTGGAGTGGAATGGTTGCACACAGATCATCCCACCTTTTATAAGGGGCTAGTGGGGAGAAATATATAACCTTTGCATTAGGAATGTTTCACTGATTTTATTTACAGTCCAGAAAGTTTTACTTCCCTGAGCTGCTGCTGTCTTCCAGGAGTAGCTTTAGTTTGGACTGGATGGACAAGGGTGTTTAGTGAGCTTCATTTCACCCTGTATGAACACTGGTGTTGGTTTTTGGAAATATCTTTCCCCAGCTGAAGTATAGCTTTAACCATGACCTGGGTCACAAACGTTTCCTGGAGGGGTTGTGAAATTTTCCACAGTCGAATGTTTTCACTGTTGATATTTCCTTCATTTAAAATGTATCTGGTTTTGAATGTAGCATTTTGTCTTATCAACACTGGGAATCACATGTAACTTCTATTGACTATATAGAAAAACAGCCATGAGCTTTAGCTTGCAAGTCTCAGGATGTCTCAGAAAATCTTGGAAAGATCACGCAAGGCTAATCATAGTTGCAGGTACTTGACAAGCAGCTTTTCTCCTGCAAAAGCTGAGCATCTTCTGTCCACCCACCCCAGTCATGGAGCAGAAACCAATCCCTTCCTACAAGTGGACCTACAAAGGCACTAAGATTCCCACAAGAGTCAGCAAGGCCTCTTGTTACACCCTTGTTGGGAGACTGGTGAGGGATAATTCAACTTCCATTAGGTCAGACCACTGCATGCATACATATGTATTTTCTGCAAACATTTGAAACGTAGTCTAATTCCTCATCCAAACACCACTCCCACTCAAAGGGAAGACTGGAGTCACCTCTCATGTACAAGATGCGACATGATGGGCAGTATGAATGGAATTCTCAGACAGAAAATAAGTACCAGAAACAAAGAATTGATCCTGAACCTTGAGGGAAGCAAACATCCCAGCTTAAAAATCAAGAGTTGTCTGTAATGTCATCTGGAAATTACACCAGCTGGTCTTTTACTTGGTATGTGTTAGAAGCATAATAAAAATGAATGTAAAATGCGCCACATTAATATTGTAATTTATCTAAGAATTTAGTCTCAGAAAATAAAATCTATTACATAACCTCAGTAGTTTAAAGGTCCCCAAATCCCTCGTTTAGTGGGCAAAAAAAATTTTAAATAAAGCATTATCTGCTGTTGGACAGCTAGACTTTCAAACCACAGCAAATATACTTCAAACAGCCCCAAAAATTCAGCCACACAGGCATAAAACCCCCTAATCAATGCCATTTTTACATTAGGAGCAAAAGACTATGTTTCCCATCATAAAACGTTATGGTGTTTACACAAAAGCTGCAGCTAACCTCATAAAACGTTATTGATTTCCCAGTGGGGTCCACAGAGGACACTTGGCTGTGTTAGACAACACACTGATTTCTAGCACCAAAGTAACCCCGGTTTCCTTTCAGATGAGAGATGCATAATGCTGCTTTTATCCAGTGGACCTTTTGATGAGCTCATGCTGAATTCTTTGTTCAGAAAGATGCATCTCAAGAACTTCTCCTCCTGTGTTTTTTTTTTTATGAAGACAGACAGAATCACAAAATTCCATTCTGTAATTTATGGAAGTAAATCACAAAATTGGGACTGTTGTTTTGCTCCAGGTTTTCTTTGGTGGTTGGGGAATTTTTGTCTTTTTAAAGCAGTGTCTCACCTGGAACATTATTCAATAGCTACAATAAGTAGCCTAGTTCTTCAAACAGCTAAAAATCAGAAAAAAAAAAATGTAATCACAAGGAAAAAGAAAAGAACAATAAGATTAACAGAAAATTTCAGAAAACCTTTCCTGCAGACTTAAATTGGTTTTAAATGAGGTACACACTGAAAATTTGTATTTGTAAAAAGTATTTACAATTAAGGAGACTTTTCTCCAAAGGCAACAAACTTGCCATGTTTTCAGAGACATGTCAAAGGATTTTTATACAATATTCAACATCAAATAGTTGATATTTCCATAGGGTGAGTAAAACAGAATGATGTGAAAAAAATAATAAAAATATAACCAAATTCTCTATTGAGGCTTAAAATGTTATATAAGATTTAAAGTCTTATAAAACCTGAAGTCTTCTGGTAAAAAGTCATTGTTATATAAGAAAAGGAATGGGGAAAAAAGAAACAATAGCTTTCTTTCTGTTCTTGAATCTTATACTTGTAGAAGTTGAACAAACTGAACAAATCAAATCTTTTCTAAACTGTTATACCAATACCAATTAGATTTTGTTGTCAGAGCTTACTACTTCCCCTCTTATTATTTACTTTAAAATGTTTAATATTAACGTCTAAATTATAACAGGACAAGTCTTACTCTTTCCAGCTAACAGGAGCTGGGGAGTGCTTTCTAGGGAACAGGATCTAGTCCTGCAAGATCAGAGACTGCAAGATCAAATGGATAGAAAATAAAGATGAATTGTGTCACATCACCCTTAATTTTAAGACAAGTCATTGCAAAGAGACTAGAGTGGATAATTTTAAATTACAGAGAAATTTTGGAATGAAAAATAGAGAGATAAAACATGTTTGTTGGGAAATCCTCATCTTTAACTAATAAAGCTTTTTAGTATGTGCTTTTCTTTCCCCACTTGCTCAATTAAAAATATGTTAATACAGTGTTAACTTTGAGATTTAAACCCACAAGAGTAAGGAAATTCAGAATTAAGACACTTTTGGGAACCTTAATTCTGTTCCGTTTGTGCATATTATATTTTATGATATAGTCTTTCATTACATTATCACATAACACTGGGACAGTGTGACATGCAAAGAGTGGTATTGAATAAGCGTGGTTTATTGTGAAGGTTAAAGAAATGTCAGTGTCACTAAGTACTCTAGCAAAAAATCAACAACTGTAGTTTTTATAAAATTATGTCTCATTATTAAAAAAAAATCACTTTGAGCATACTGTTGTACACAGGCTCCTTCTTCTTGATAACAGCATGTGCAAATGCAAAAAAAAGAAATTTCTCCACAGACTGTTCTCGAACACTTTTGGAGAGGACCGGTGTAGCTGTGTGTTAGGAAACTCTACTTTCTCTTTTTATCTTTGGAAATTATATGGTTTGTATCAAGCCCTGGGAAGATGCTCAGCTACTGTTCTGGAAGATGAACTATTTGTTAACCAGGAAAATACATTTATAGAATTATAGAATCAAAGAATATTTAGGGTTGGAAAGGAAATTAAAATCATTTAGTTCCAACCCCCCTGCCAGGAACAGGGACACCTCACAATAAACCATGACACCCAAGGCTATGTCTAATCCAGCCTTGAACACCGCCAGCGATGGAGCATTCACAACTTCCTTGGGCAACCCTTCCGGTGCCTCACCAAACTTACGGTAAAGAATATCTTCCTTATATCCAATCTAAACTTCCCCTGTTTAAGTTTGAACCCGTTACCCTTTGTCCTATCACTACAGTCCTTCATGAAGACTCCCTCCCCAGCATCCTTATAGGCCCCCTTCAGATACTGGAAGGCTGCTGTGAGGTCTCCATGCAGCCTTCTCTTCTCCAGCCTGAACAACCCCAACTTTCTCAGCCTGTCTTCATACGGGAGGTGCTCCAGTCCCCTGATCATCCTCGTGGCCCTCCTTTGGACTTCTTCCAACAATTCCATGTCCTTTTTATGTTGAGGACACCAGAACTGTACACAGTACTCCAAGGGATGCTGCACGAGAGCAGAGTAGAGGGGCAGGATCACCTCCTTCAACCTGCTGGTCACATTCCTTTTGATGCAGCCCAGGATACTGTTGGCTTCCTGGGCTGTGAGTGCACACTGAAGCTGGATCATGTTAAATTTTTCATCGACCAACACCCCCAAGTCCTTCTCCGCAGGGCTGCTCTGAACCTTTTTGTGAAATTTTGTGAACTTTTTTTTTTTTTTGTGAATTTTGTGAAGTTTTTCCTATAAAAATAAAAATGCTTAAAATATTTCCCCAAAGTATTGAATATCCTATACGTAAGGTGTGAGTTTCAACAACTTTAAGCTTGGAGGGTGTTTTCAGAAGTGCTCTCCTCATTTCTGGGAACAATTTTTGTTTTGGTGACATGAAGCTGTATTGGGAGTAAAGATCTGAGATATTCCTCCTCAAGCCCTCTCGACTATATGGACATTAACATGCCAATTTCTGTTTGGACATTATCCCATAGACATGCAAGTTCTATAGGTCTGAGCTAAGTCTACCACCCAAGCAGTAAAAAGATGTAAAGATGCACCCGTGGATCCAAAACCCTCCCAGTCCTCAAGTAGGAAATCTTGGTCATATTTCTCTTTTATTTAATGGCAATGACTGAATATTAAGACAAGTGACAGTATGCTTTTTTTGTTCTTTTAGAACTAGATGGTCTTTAAGGTCCCTTACAACCCAAACCATTCTATGATTCTATGGAAATATATACAGTTCAGATTTTTAGCATTTTGGCCTGGAACTTAGTCAGCTCTTTCCTTTGGCATGATTCACAGAATCAGAGATTCTGCATAGATTCTATGATTAGTTCTTTCTTGTTTGACTTTTCACATTTTTTAATGTATTTATTGTATCTTTTTTATAAGCTTGCTCAATTTATCATATAGAGGTGAAATTTAATGACCTGTGGCAAACACAAGGTCAATTTAGATGATATATAGGTCTCATCTGACCCTGAACTTCCATCTAGGGAATTGGACTAGATGATTTTTATGGGTCCCATCCAACTTGTGATATTCTGATTCTATGATTCATTAATTGAAAAATTCTAGAAGCAATCCAGTTGTCTAGCTAAAACATTTAACTTGCAATGAAATGTTCTGTACTTAGTTAATGAGCCTCGAAGTGTCAAAGTTCCCTTTATAGGTAACAAAAAAATTCTTTTGAAATGTAACCACATAATTTGGAGAGACTCTCCCCTGCAGGGCTGAAGGCCGCAGAAGTCTGATATTTTGGCCTAAGAGGCACACGAAAGATCCCCTTACCAGGATTTTTCTATTCCAGCCCATATGGAAGCCAGGGGGCACTCAACTGCTGAGGCTGAAGTTTCTGCGCAATTAGGTCTTATAAGTAGTATCTTAAAAAGCAATATATTTTTTTCCTGAATACCTGTAACTAGCATGGCAGTGGACATACAGTGGTTCTTAAAACCAGTCATATATTACTTGGGAAATTAGGTACAACATAAAGATTTAAAAGTTTGGCTTTTTCACTTCTAATCTTCAAACATATTTCAATATCTAATGCTTAGTAAGCTCTGCAGGAGTTATGAACCTGAATGAAATATGAGCCTGAGCTAGGAACATAGTCCTTAGTTTTCTTTTTAGTAACATGGCAATGACAGAAGTACTGAGATATTCTGCCTGGAGGAAGGTAGGAGAGAGGAAGAGCCTTTTAGACATTGCTTTGTTAAGAGGGTCTGAGATTCCTCCCAGCAAGCATAAAAGATGCTTAAAGCCCCATTCACAAAAGTTGGGACTTGAGCTAAGTTATGAACTTAGGGTCGATGAAAGTAATGACCTTCAGTTAGGCAACCTGCATGTAGGAAAATGAAACTAGGTGAAAGAATCTTTGTCTACAAATGTGACAAAATGTAGGTATTATTGCAGTGTGGTGTATTACTGTAGTATTGCTCACATTAACTTATCTTCCTCTGAGTTTCTCAGTAAATGGACATTCATTTTTGTTGCAGAATAAGACTGCTCGGTTTTCATAGGATCTTATCTTTAAAAAGCTGACACTGGGAGAAGCTGGTGATAGGTATTTTTCTTAGCAACAAGGCTGGATGAGTGACTGAGTGTGGCCCAATGACAAAGAAGAATGGTGCTGTAATCACAGTCACCACAGCCACAGTTCAGTGCACCAGTCCTTAGGCCCAGTAGCTTTAAATAGGCCAACTAAACTCTGAATGCTCCTACTGTAAGCCAGAGGTAAAGTAGTCTTGTCCCTCCTCCTTTTATGAATTCTCTTAATATTTTACTTTACTGAAATCTTTGTAGCAAGCACCATCCCTTGCTATGTTATATTTGATGACTGAATGATGACTTTAAGGTGTAAAACTAAATGTTTCAAACTTTGAGGGCAGACATGCGATACAATACCAAAAGCGTTTTAAAAGTTTCTCCTTCTCCTCTTCTTTTGGATGCTAAAGAAATAACTAGTAACGTGTTTCCTGTCTTTGACATTAAGTACCACCTTAGACAAGAAACATTGCAATACTTTGTCAGCACAGACATGAAAAGGTTATATTCAAAATGGTGGCATTCCACATGCTTAAGTAGATAGTTTCAAAGAGATTTATAACCCATATAGAGTTTTCTTCACATAGCTGCTGTTTCAGTTCCAAATTTTTAAAGTCTCTGGTAATCTTAAAGCCTTACACGGTTTGATATTTGAAATGTAAAATAGTTTGTTCCCTTAAAGTAGCAAGATCCTTCTCACTCACTGGGTTTCAAAAAATAAAGGAAGAGAAAACAACAAAAAAAGAAATCTCAGGGAAAGTTATAGACTAGCAGTAGTCATTCTGCTCTCATTCAGAAGCAGTTGCTTTGTTGCTTTGCTAGGGTTTTTTTGCTACCATAAAGACCATCTTGATCTGTAAGCGTACTTAGTGCCTTTCTGTGTTGGGACTCTACAATGATCGAAATTTTAGCCAGGCCCTTCTAGCAGCAGGCACTTTCAGGGGACTGTGGCTGCAGCTGTCTTTTCTGCTTGATGGGGCTAACAAGTAGAAATTGGAAAGCATGGGAAATCAGAGGAGTGAGATGTGTGTGCGGTGAAGCAGCCCTCTGCACAGTCATGTGGAGGATGGGAGGAGGAGTGCAAGAGGGAGATGCAGGAGGGAGAGTAAAGGCATCTTCCTCCCACCCTAGCGTTTGCATTTCTCCTCTCCTACAGGCAATACTGTGTAAAATGGTAGTGAGACCACAGGGCAATGGGAGTAGTCTTAGGTTTTCATTAACTAAGTCCTAATAAACTCTTCCAGTTTCCACTGTGCTTTCTGCCCCCAGAAGCCCTGGTCCTGCTGACTTATTTGTGTCACAGAGTGGTTTCCACATGAATAGTCTTAGCTGCGTGAAGGGCTAAATTCAAAGCACCAGTATTATTGATTTTCAAACACAAAGTTGTTATTTACAGGAATTTAAATAGCCTAATGTAAAGTCTATTTGAAAATAGTGAATTTAATTTCAAATATCTATTTTTTATGAAAACATTTTGAAGCATGTCAATAACAATGGTCATTAAATATCTCTCTTACTTTCCATACTGTGGGAAAAATGATATTAATTACTTGTTTTCAATTACAAAGTTAATTATTTCTCACTGTGCATTTGATTATAGCCACGATATTTCTAGAAACAACCTAATTATGGCAAATGGAAGATTTATTTCCTATTACAGCTCTGTATCTGGTATGATGAGAGACTCTGAGCAAGTAGCTTTCATTCACGCTCTATCCAATCTCTAAAATGAACATAAGGATAATTAGTAATATATCTTATAAAATTTGAAAGAAAAGTACTGATCTATGTTCTGATTCTGAACAGACTATTATGCTCCTGTGGAAAAAGGTCACAGTGGAGTGACAGCTAGGTTTCATTTTTTTGCTGCTGTGTTCATATTTGCTTATTAAATATGCCACCTGTAGGTAGTAGGAACTGCTTATTTTTTACACGTGTGCTACTACTGGGTGTTATGTTGGGGTCAAGTTAATTTCCTCAAATATCTTACTGTGTCAGACATCTTTCTTTTGAACACTGTTTTCTTTTTCTTTACGTATGGAGCCCTTTATGCTGAATCAGTAGCTCCTACACTTGCAGTTAAATGCGAACCGATACTGTGGCTTCGGTGGGTCCTCAATTTACCCTTCTGCTAGCTAACAAGTCATGCAAAAGGGGAATGGAGGTCACTCCTGGTGCAGGTGTTTGGTCAGCTTGTTAGGTTATGATGGTGTATGCTGAAAGTCAGTTCTGATTTCAGACAAAACATATATGGTGAAGATATCTTTGCTATTTAGGCAAGAGTGGTTTTAATGTCAGGATATGACAGCCTTATGTCTTTCCCTCCTCGGCCTGATCTCACTCTCTATGTTTAATTCTCCTTTCTCTGGGGCTTTAAACCTAAAGATATGGAAAGGAAGTTTTTATAATTGCAGGTGTATCCTGGTTTTGATTTTATTAAGTGGTCTGGTGTTAAACAATCTCCATCAGATAGGACCTGCTCCTGGGCTCAGTGCCCTGCTCCTGCATTTGCTGTCTCGTCAGACTGGAAGAAATATGTGCAGCCCCTATAGCAGCACTATTGAACTGCAGGGCTCATAGTCAGCTTGATGGTTAATATGGCCTCTGCAGGTCTGTGTGTGGCCTTGAGTAACTGATGGAATTAAATTCTTACTGAAATGTTATGGACGCTGCCTGCAACACTGTGTGCCAGTAGAAAACTGCAGAATGCTAGGTTGAAGGTTTTACCTCAGAGCAGCTTTTGTCTGGTTTGTGGACTGAGTGTCTGTTAGCTCATAGGGGTGCTGTCCTGGAGAGAAATTTCAAGGTAAGTTTAATCTCAAGAGGCTCCGGTTCCTGCAGCAGGAACAAAAGTGCTGTAAGTGGCACTGTAAGAGGATCAGGAGACTTCAAAATTGCATTCCTAATGCAAACACAACAGCAGTATAGACATACTCTTTGATTGATTTCATACTATTGTGAACTCCCATTCCGATTTCATGGAATTAATTTTGGGATTTTTCTTCTGATTTTGTCAACTGTTTTGTAATTTCTATGATTTACTTAAGCCCCCTGGATTCAGATTCACAGCATAATAATCACTAAAAAAGCTGTTATCTCTTATTTCTAGAAATAGTTTTCCAAACTAGACCTTCAGAGCTCTTTAGGGTATTTACACAGTGGCAAAAGCAAATAGGCAAGTAGTCGAATTTCTTTTCTACTAATGCAGAAACTGAGGCAGGTGCTGGAGGCTAAATTTAGCCTATCTCCAGTTTAATAAGTGCAGCTATCTGGACTGCAAACAGCTGCAAACACAGTCCAAGCGGGTAAGACAGTGCTTGGACTACAAGGCCATACAGCCCTTTTGTTCTGCAGAGCTATAATGAAAAGCCTGAGGTAAAGTCATCTTAAGGGAAATGTCCTGTAAGGTTAAAAATAAAATGAGGGAAGAAAACAAAAAAAGGTTTTGTTGATTGCCTCTGCTCTCCATCCTGCCTGGCAGCCCCCTTTATGGTCTGCCTTATGGTCCTGCCAGTCAGGAAACAGGAATTAAAGATCTGTCAATCATAGATAGCAAATAAATGTTATTCCATCCCATGAGCTTTTCCTTCTGCAATGATTCTACCTAGTCATCAAAGCCATTTCCAGCTGGTTTTGTTCTTTTTCTGCATGCTGAATGTGTATTTGAAACATTCAGCCCATTGCTTGAGAGAGGCTGGCTGTCAAATGAGCAGCATTTAGGGCCGCTGCTGGAGAGGATGAGAGAAGTGCACAACAGGATTACACATGATCATCCTGTTTGTTAGTGCCTGCTCAGCTCCCATCCTGTGTCCTGGCCAGAGCCCCTTCAGGAGGGTCACTTGGAGGACTGCAGTCTCTGCTCTTGCTTTGAAGTCCCCCTGGGAGGAAGAGGGTGGGCTGAGATCTGTACATTACCCAAGACTGAAGGATGTTAAACTCTTGTCTTCCTGTTAAGTGAAGCCTTTTCTCCTATTCAAGGGGTTGCTGGGAGTGGTGGGACAAGAGGACACTGTATCAGACCAAAATCCAAGTGAAGAAGAGATCTTCTTGTGATAGAACAAAGCCATTTTATGGTTCTTTGTATTTTTAAGGCTGATTGTCTCATTTTTGGGAAGCATAAGTGTTCCGTTACATTTAGGGATGGCAAAAGATCACATTTCAGAAAAGAACATTTTGCCTTCAAGATCATTTTCCTACAGTCTAATAGATCTTATCTTTCCTCAATGACATCGTGTCTTCGCCTTGAAGCTTGAGGGTGTCTTTTCTGTCTTTCTCAGTTCTTCATTTCTTCCTTTTCTCTTTCCTGGTTACCACTTCGTTCACGTTTGGGTGAATTATGAGGACTAGGGAGGACTAGTGACTGACAGAGCTCAGATCCGTCTAAGTAAAAAAACGACAGCAACCTACACTGCGCAGACTTCTGATTTTGTCTTACGTCCAAAGCAGCTTTTTAGGCTTATTTGAGGATAAGCCAACCAGATTTTCAACTCTTGAAGAAACAATGATTTCTGGTGGAAGGGGAGTAAATTGTGAAACTTCAGGAAAAGAGATCAGAGCTTCTCCGCTATACTGCTGAGTATACATTTGGCTTTCCCTCCAGGACCGCTGAAACAGGTAAAATGTTAGAGAAGACAATACTGATCTCTTTCTGTCTTTCAGAAATTGTAGGTGAATCAGTTCCTATTAATGAAAGGTCTTAACCTTCTTTAGCTGGTAGTGACTGTGACTAGAGGAAAATTGTGTTTCTTTCAGGATTTTTCAGTTTCAGGATTTCTTTGGTGTGAAAGCATTATGAAGACAACAGGATTTTATCCAAGATGGTTGAAGTAATTTTATTCCGTAATCTCCTTCTGTCAAGGAAATTATTTCAGATTCTCCAGCAACCCTTAGTCCTTCTACAGCTCAAAGCCACACACTTGCCTTTGAGATGATGTACAGCCTATGTACTAAATATACTAAATGTACCTCTTCTTTCCCCAAAAGGTCATTTCAGTGTTTACTCCTGTCCATCATGCAGATGAAGGGAGAGGACATACGTGTGTGAGAATGGCTATGCTGGATCAGACTAAAGGTCACCTTGGCCTAGTTTCTTGACTCTGACAATCACCAAGGGAGGTATCCAAAGCCAGTGAAGGTCATGCAGAGATATTTCTGTCTTCTTTCTCCTCCCACCCAGCCTCCAGGAATCTGGGATTTCCTGAGCACGAGGTAACATCTTGGTGCACCCTAAATTTAATCTGAGTACAATGCCTTTCTAAAATTAATGTATTTGTTTGTATTGGTGAGATCATAAGCAGCCTAAACTAGCGCAGAAGTTGTGTTAGGTGCTGCACAAACATGGGACAGAAGGGCCTTTTCTGCCTCACCAGGACCATACTGACAGTAAATTTAAAGTGCTGGTGTATAAAACATGTTAAACAATTTAAAGTAGCGTGAGACAGCTGTGAGACATTATTAGTCTTCAAAAATATTGGCACATCAAGTGTCTACATATTTTCCATTTTCCTTCAGATATCATGACAGAGGAGAGTTCAACAGAAGAGCCTGAAGGATGCTTCTTGCCAGGGAAGGACAGTGCAAAATTGTTTATCCTCTCATCTTCTTCATTTTTTAAACATCTTTACTAACTTCTTTGCTTCTTTTGCTTACAAAGAAATACTTTCTTGACCAGGAAGGGAAAGCATGGGCCAAAGCATAAGATGCTTCGTTGCCAGCTGACAATATGGATGCTCAGGCTGGATGCCAAAGAATATTGCTCTTCTGGTATTCATGAGAAATGGGATGAAGGAGGTGGCCAAAACTTAGGGAAGTGCATAAAGATACAGCAAAGAAAGAATTAAAGGATGAAAACAAATCAAAAAGACAGAATCGGTGTGGTTAAAGTGATGCACTGGGAAAAAGATTTTCCAAGGGACATTCTGAGCTGATATGAATGGAAACAATGTTGTTGCTCAGGAAAGAAATCACTGCAGCCTTCATCCTGAAAAACTGTTCTTACTCCAATTTTCTCTGTTCATTTACTTGTGAGAAAGGGTGGTAAGAGTTACCAGTCACTAAACACCAGTGACCTACTGTAAATCCCTGGGATCAGCAAACGGCCATGATGAGTGTCAGGCAGTAATTCCAGGGCTGCAGAGCGGCAATGCTTCAAGTGTTGAGTGTGGAAGAGCTTGGGGAAAATTAAGTTCTTACGCACAGGTTTCAGATTTTTTGCTTGTACTTTCCAAAAAAAGCTATGGAGCACACAGGTACACAACCCACATTTTCCTGATATGCTAAACTCTTTATGTGATTTTTTTAATGTAAAACTTCTATGTTTGTTTGCAGGGCCATAAATCTTTTAAAAAATCCCAGGTTATTGTAAAAAAAAAAAGTAAAAACCTTGATGAAAGATAATAATGGATAATATTTTCTCTCACACTAAAGTGCATATTGTCTTCTTTGTGTTTTGGCATCAGCCTCAATACTATATAATTATACTTTTTTAATTTTTCAATGGTTTTAATGAACCTGGTGCAACAGAAAAATAAGCACTAATGTACATAACTTGCCAATTTCCTTCCTTTCCCATCCATTTCATAATTTGTTCCTTTACACTGGTTCCAATAGCTACTCTCCCTGGCAGCAGAAATACTGTAACACTGATGTCTGTCGGCTTCTCTTTCTTTCTTCTCTTCCCTTCAAGTATATAGCTTACTGCTCTTCTCCAAATGGCAAAAACTCTGAGGAGCAGCCCCTTGCTTAACATGTCAAAATGTGAGTTCTGGCTGGTGCTTGCTTTGGTTTTGTTCCCTTGAGATCTGATGGTGCCAGAAATCAAAGCATAATTTTGCAGATGTTGAGATCCTGTAAGCCCCCTAGGTTGCAAATATAAGCCATAAAGCCAACTGGCACTGTGTACGTATGCTAAGAATATAGAAGTATTCATTTTTAGTTTTAGACCAACAGTAACCAATTGCTGGTAACTTCAACAGGGTGAAGTATTACTAGCCTTATATTTGGAGAGTAAGTGGCTCTGTGCATTCCCCTGAGCATTTCTTCTATTCTAGTGCTGCTGTTTTAAAGATGCTGTTCAGAAGTATAGAAGTTCCTTTGGTGCCTTTCCAGCATATCTGCAGCTCTTTAAAGGGATACCACACTCTGACAGCACCTTAAGTTCAAAATTTAAGAGTTATTTCAGTGAACCTTAACCTTGTTGATTTCAAAGTGTTTTACTTTTCTTCTAAAGTAAATGCATTCAAAGGGGAGAAAAACCCTACACAATGTCTAAATTAAAGCAAGAAGAAGATGACAGGACAGCTAACAGGCTCATCTGCAAAGAGGCACTAGGTAGTCAAAATGTGTGTGGGAGCTTAGGCAGATACGGCAAAATTCTATGCTGCAAACTATGGGGAAAACAGAAAAATGCATATTTAAATTTCAAAAGGGTTTGGACAATAAACAGAAGCATAATATCTTTTAATCTGGACTTTTCCCTTCATGTATTCATTTGAGTACCTTCATTCAGCACAGCATGTTTTTGCTGAATCTTGACAGTAACAATAGCTGGTTAAAGCAATGATGAGGGTGAGATGTTTTCTGAGATGTTTTACAAATAGGTCTGCACAGAGAAGGGTAGTAAAAAGTTTTCCACTTCCTCCAAACTTTTAGATTTTTTTTTTTTTTCTACTGGGACAAAGAAAAAGCCTCTCAACTTTTACATGTGAAACCTATTCTGTGGAGAGACTACCCTAATACAGAGAGAAGTTAAGGTCTTTTGATCACACAGGATTTCATAGGGTCAATTTCAGACTGGGATGGTACAATTTACCCTTGGATAAACAGCAGGCTAAGTCAGGATCTCATCAATGCTGTGCAAATAACGCAACACGAACTCACGTTTTGTTCTCTAATGTCCAGCCTTGTACCCTAAAATGTTACTCTGAACTTTTATTTTTCCCGGTTTTGATCAAAATTCCAGGACCTGAGGAACTTTTCCTGAAGCAAATTGCACCCAAACCACTAGGTTCTTATGCACAGTTTAAATTTCAAAGAAGTGGTATTTTCCAATGAAAAAAAAAAAGTTTAATTGAAAAATTCCTGACAAGCTCTAATCCTATTAACTTCACTGTAGTTGCACATATGCTAATGAGAGCCTTGTGTGTGAGACTGTTTCTAAATTTGCAAAACATAATACCCAGGACATGAATACTATATGTAGTTTGTCACAGGCCCATATGGTTTGTGTTCTGTATTCTAAAACAATATTATGAACATTTTATAAGGTTGCAAATGTGAGTATTGTAAATTCAAGAAATGCAAAAGTTATTGAGGCATGCACTTTGGACTCTCCTCTCCAGTGTAACTGACCATATACACCTTCAAACTCTTCTTCTTTCCCTGCTTGTCCCTCTCATATTCCTCCTCTCTCTCCTCCATGCCTTTCCTCTCTGGATAACCTTCCTTTTTAGCAGATAGTACCTCTCACACGTGGCTTTAATGCAGCACTAGATGCCATCATGAGGTGGCACTGTATTGCCTTCTCTTATCTTCCTTCTGTCCTGTCAGATCATACTGAGTTCTGCAGTGAAAAGCTTACCTGCTCCATGGAGTGTGGCAGTGATTACCATGTAGGCGTACTGCTCTTGATTGCTCTTTGGACACTTCTCAGGAAGCACAGTTCATCAATAATTATTTCCTTAAGAACATGTATTATGACATGAATTATTGCCTTTAGTTAAACAATTGCTGGCTTACAAGAGATCACATTTTATGGCAAAAGTTGTTCTTGTGTACCAAAACTATGTCAATTTTCCTGTTACAGTGCATCTTACTTTATAGATAAATAGTCATTACTCTTTTATTATGCTAAGTGACTGTTCCATTTTGATGCTTACTGCCCAGGCTTATGCAGAAGTCATTGCTAATGTGAAACTCCAGTGAGCTCATCAGCATGATGATCATGCATGGGGATTTGCCCCTGCTTTTCAACTTTGTGACTGAAGGAAGACGTATTTCCTTGAGAAACAGAACAGACAGAGTTGATTGGAAAGCATGTCACCCAAAGGGTAGAAGCATCTCACTGCTTTCAGCATAGTATCTAGTCTAAGATCACTAATCAATGGAGAAAGGTGGTAGAGATGAATTCCCCTTCAGTGATACCTGTCTTTGTTATCTATTTTTGGAGAGGATAAATTGACTTCTGGAGGTATTTATCTAATCAAGAGATTTCAACCATGATGCTTAGATGCCATTACTAAAATTTAGATGGCGAAGGTACAATGAAACGAATATCACATTCAGTTTCAGGTGAGTCCTGAGCTGCTGTGTGAAGTCCTGTTGCTTTCATGGTATGCAGCCTTGTGATGCCACTTGCATGATAGTGGAGAAGCTGGCAAGAGGGTCACTGCGCTGTATGCATCCTACAGCAGAGGAGTGGATCTAAACAGCAAGCTCTGTGTTGCAACATAGTAATTCTGGCATTTACACATGAATATCATGCTGACCTAAAAGGAAGTGTTTTTATTCAGCTTGACAAGCTAAAATATTTAGAATCCAGTTTACTTTACTGAAAAGAATGTATTTTGCTTACATCTTCCCTATGGAAAACTGAGGCATTTCTGGAAAAAGTAACATTTTCCCACAGTAAACTGTTTTTTGCTTAAAAAAAAAAAAAGTTTTGATGGAATCTTTCCAACCAGCTGTAATTATAATGCACACATAAAACGGGCCAAATTGATTCTGTAAGGGCATTCCTAAGTGTAGTCTATCCATAATCGCTGAGTGTTAGTCTTTGTAACATCAAAACTTTTGAAAGTTATGAAATTTTGTAGCATTCATAACTTCTGAAAAATTCACATGAATATACTATGCTGTATTCTATGTACTTTGACCCATGCTAAATTAAAAGGCAGAACCATGATATACGCAGTCACCCATTAGGCACTGGGCAAAGACCACCAAACTCATGTTCATGTCTGAAGCTGCTGCTGTGTCTGGTTCCAAGTCCCTGAAAGGTTCAGTTTCATATCACTAGCAAGTTGAGAGGAGATGCAAATGATAATTCCTGAAGTGTGAAAAAGAATTTGGTCTTTTTCAGATGATCTGCAATCCAGTTTCCTTGGAAATAGGTGCATTTTAGGGAGAAGGGAAGGTTGTAGCTCTCCTCTCTGCAACCCCCACTGGAAGTAACAAGCTTATTGCATTTTACACCCAGGTGTTTGCCATAGAATCTGACATATAACCATGCCCTGGAAAACTATAAAACAATATAATTTATAGAAATAAACTGAGTGAGAATCATTATTTTTTATTGGTACCACTTAATGTGCAGAAAAAGCATACTTTCCAAAAATATGGAATAAACGTTCTGTTAGCCTTATTGGGTCCAAATGTTAGGGTTTAAATTATTTTACTATGCAAACTTTCTTTCATATCTTGGCAGTAGTGATTTCCATTTTTATTCCTTTGGTATCCATAATCTTATTAGAATCAAAAACATATGCTTTGAGATCATTGGACAGATCCCTTCTCCCACCCTACCCCCTTCTCTGCACGTTAAAAAATGCAGTGAAAAGACTGACACTCTTAACATTGAGAATAACAGGAATGGTATATGAGAAAATGATGTAGACTACCAAGCCTGAACAGGAAAACCATTTCAGAAGTGTAGCTTGGTTTTCATGCTTTTGATTTGCAAGTCATTAAAGGTGCAGAACTGTCCAAGCCTCCTTCTGACTGCCCTTTGGAGCCACACTCCCTCTGTTGCAGCAGGAGGTGCTCGCACCAGGATCACAGATTTACAATACAAAAAGTGTACATGCAGATTTGAGCTTTATAACACTTCTGGGGATGTAACACTTGCTACAACCTATACATCTTGGTGTCAGGGAATTATATCTGTGGGGTTGAAATGTTAGATAGTTGCTATGGATTAATGAATATCTTTTTTATAATTAATCGAGCAATGACAAATCTCTTAACATGCGAGCCCAGCAGTGTGGTAAAATGTATTGCACATTCCACCTTGTTGCCTTCCCATCATGGGATACTGAGTAGATAGCAAGGAGCTGGGGGCCTTGGTAGCAGACATAATTTTTTTCTAATTTGTCTTTATAAAAGCATTTAAATCTATGTTAAATTAGTGCTTATGGCTAGTTATGGCTATTAGAGGTAGAAGCCTAATGAAATCTTTCCTTTCCTCTTCTGAGGCAGCTACTTCATGGTTTTATACCTCTGTTGTGTATTCCGTATGAAATGAGCTTTTATGCATTCTGATGTCCAAAGCTGGAATGGCAGTTGAGATTCCTGTCAATAACATGAAGAAAATATGACTTAAACTGGTTGCAAATACTCCTAAAATTTCATGTAAGTGTAGCTCAAAGTGTACTTAAAAATCAATGCGAACATTCTATGGTATGTAGATTCACTGGAAATATACCCAAACCACCTTAATTCCACCTGGCGGTAACATCATTTAATGGCTCTTTGAATAAGATTAGAAATGTTTAACACTAAGTATAATCCAAACTCGGAATTTCTTCAAGGAGCTGAAGATAAATTCATTTACTGAATTGCAGCCCATCAACTAACAATGTTTAGAAACATCACTTGGAGTGAGTTGTTGCTATATTTCTGGGAAAGACATTTTTTTAATCACTGTTGTGGGAGAAGAACAGAACTCAGCCCAAACGAAAAAGTTGCAGCTTGTGCTTCTTTAATGACAATTTGAGATAAAAATTTCAGGATCTGCATTCTGCTTTCAGCTGAATAAAGAATCCTTACTAATTTCACAGGGGTTGCCAAACACCTTGATTGTAGATTTTGAGGACTTCTACTGGCATGGCCCAACTTCGAGGTGGTCACTGAGAGTGACAGGCTCTCAGTTCCTTTTCTGTTTGACCCAGAGTGTTATCCTAACATCTTTTGACATGAATCGTATCATGTGTTATGACTCTGGTGTTTTAGGGAGCTAGCCAAGATTCAAACCTAATCCTTTAAAGATGACATTGAATTCCATCATTTTTCTGATCTGTCATTTACTTTGCTTGCTCTAGTACCAAAAGTTGTGAGGTAGTATTATACCTTGAACTTTAGTACACAAAGTACTTACTGGAGTGCAACAAAAAATGCACAATTTAATCCACTTTAAAAATGGTTTCAGCTTGCTATGAAAGAGGAACTTTTAATTCAGAAAAGGCACATCCATGATCAGAAGTTGAGTTGCATCAGCTCCCTGAACCACTTAATCCAAATACTGATGGAGATCAGAGTTCCCCCAAGCACCTTGTGCAGCTAATGCAGAGACACAAAACCCTGTGCCTGGGTTCGTATCACTTAGTTTTACACACCCGAAGACAGCACATGTTTCCTCCATGGAAGAAACAGACACCTCCGGAAACTTGGAGGTTCCTCCCTCTCTCATCACTGGATGTATCAAGAGTCTGGGATGACTGATTCCCAAATGTTAACCAATTTGTAGGCCATGCTATTTACATTATCTGATGACTAAACTGAGAAAGAACAATTGCAGTTTATTTGAACTTGTCATGAACTAAGGTAGTTTGTCAAATTGAGAGATGTGGCTGAACCATAAACTGAAGTCAAATTTTTCAAAGTGGATATGTAAGATCCCATACCTTGTATTTGAGAACAAAAATAAAAGGAATGTAATAGGTACGTAAAGAAAAGGATTGCTTTTAGGCAGTACTAAAGCAGCTTCTATACAAATAGGCACCTGAACCGGAAGACAAATATCATTACTTTCTGGTATTTTCTTTTAAACAGTAATTGAACATACTTTCAGCATGATGGAGAAATGATCTTGGCTATAAATAGGAAACTGTTGAAGACAATTAACAGTGATTTTTTTCTCTTCCAGAAAACATCCATAGAAATAACAGAATTAAACCAGAAATATTTTGCTGAAAAAGACTAACTTTTCCCGGAAGACATGAGGACTGTTTTTCATTAGTATGAACCATGGGAAATATTGCAGCTTTATAAGTGAAGGCCTGACATACGATTTCTATCAAAGATACATTTCATTTACCCTAAGCTTATTCAGCACTACCCTTATACAATGTTCCCTACCAGCTGTTGTTGCTGCTGTTTGCTAGTAATTGATTGCTTTGTTCCTGCCCTGAGAAAGTGTGTCACTTAGTGTTTAAGCTTCTAATGGACTACCAGTTTCTTCCTTTACCAAATATGAATTGTGCCAAAAAACACGGAAAAGCCATTAACAAAACTTGGGATGCAAATAAAGTTTTGAATTTTGTTGCTTAATTTCATCCTTGCCCACATGAATTATACTGCAGAGAGTATTCCTGACCCTCTAAAATAACAATAATTTGCTAAAGTATCCACTTACTTATGTATCAGCCACATGTTCTATTTTTGTATCAGTGGTGAATCCAAGAAGTCAAATTACCCATTACTAATAATCATGTGGCGGCAGTAGCTGAGAGTCCAGAACATGCTGAGAAAATGCCTGAAAATGTCTTTGGGAACGTACAATAAAAGCATAAGTGTGCATATTGCAGTAAACTAGTAGATGAAGTAATCTAGATACATATTTTTTTTGAAAGCTCTTTAAAGAATAACATTCATGGCCATTCTCAGCATGGATTTTCATTCTGGCACCTCTTATACAACTTCAGACTACATTACTCAGTTAAGTCACTGAGACTTCAATAGTATTGCATGCAAGGGTAAATGTGCACCAGCACGTGCCAGGGCCATGAAAAAAAGACAGACTTACTGACTTCCTTTTTCGGTAGACGGTACTTGCTGAAATGGGCAGGGAGCAGGCCTTCAGGATTCACGGTTGAAACATATTATGAAAGTGATGAATTCAAGCACAGAAGTGAGACTAATGGATTACTGTTGGGTTGGTTCTTTTTTCTTGGAGGTCCTTTTTTTTTTGTTGTAGCTGCATTTGGTAAGGTGGAATGTGCATGTGTATGTTTATTTAGAAATAATTAATGCTTAAATATAATTGATGATGCATATAGATTTAATTGATGCTTATAGATGTGTTCTGTATGTGGCTGGCTGACAGTCCTATTGTCTATGATACTACTCTCATTGTGATTTTCACCAGAAAATTTGGAAGTTCTGGAAAAATTCAACGGCACATTCTCTACCTAAAGGGTTAGAAATTGTTATTTACTCAGTTATGTTAATGCCTCCAGTTAACATGATCTTCATTAGGAAAAGTCACTTTATATAGAAAAAAGAAGCCACAAGTTTGCTTGAAGGTGTATGCATTAAATTTGGGGAAATGCAATACAATGCACAGCGCAGTATTAAAAATGCTTTGGAATTCACCTAATGACAAGTTCTATAATTAGATTAGGCCTCAGCATTCCTGTTAATGATGTAAAGGAAGCTTGATATGCATTAAACATTTGATAGTTTTTATTCCAGACAGGAGCTGAAATAAGCATTCATTAATTCGAACAAGTGTGAGTACAAGTCAGTTTATAGTTATAGGCGTAAGATCTGGACCTAAATATGCAGAAAGAAAAGCCCCAGATTTTTCTTCAGTGGTTCTAACCGCAAGTATTTACAAAACATTATTTCCTCTTCATGTGTGTCCAAAGGCAAAGGTGAAGAGAATTTTTAAATCTCAGCAAGAAGAACTTGTATTGGCTGTTGTCCAGTCTCTTACTACTACTGCTAGAACATAGATCTTTCTGCAAAGGTAGGAATCAATCCACTGCTTTGTGTTCAGATGCTGATCAGTGGGAGTTTTGCTTGATTAATGAGTAAAGATCAAACCAGAATATTCTACTGAAAGGCATACCTGCAGATGTGATTTGCCCATTATCGGTGTCCTGTGTCTGTTCATGAGGTGTCATAAAGACTCTCTGTTCCCATGTTTAAGACTTATCAGAAAGGCTTGGCGTCATGTAATAATAACATAAACAGTTTATAGTCAAGGAAATTGTGATTATAAAATGTCAGAAGAAGAGAATGTAGGCATGATGTGTGTTTTGAAAGTGCATTTGGGATTTGACTGAAACGCAGGACAGGAAGGAACATTGAAAAAACAATACAGAGATATCTTGTCCATTTTTTTCCTTCTATTGAATTACAGTGTAATTAGCATTTCTAAACCCTAAACCTTTGTACTTTGACAAGATACCTAAAAATATTGAAAAAAGGATTTTCAAAATGCACACTGAAAATTCTGCCTAACCTTATATTCTTCTTCTTGAATTAGATTCCCAAGAGGGTCAAATTTCATCATCTATATTCCCTGAAGATTATTTTGCTACTAGGTGAAAATGTACCATTTTTGTTCCCATGCCAAAGTTCTTCCCTGGGCTCCCACAGGCACCCCGTTTGATCCTTCCCTTGCCCAGAACACGGTTTCTTTAAGACCTGTGTATCTTGAGCCTTTTTGCTAGGTGTGCTTCATCATATTGCAATAAAACAGGAAAAATGCATAGTAGTGTTGAAAATAGTGACTTCCTTCTTTTGGGAGAGACCAGCATTAGGTGAAATGCCATTTTTGTAATTTCATAAACAAGTGAACACAGATTGCTGGCTAGCTGGTAGTTTATTGAAGCAGCCAGAGACATACACCTAAGGGCTTTCTGCAGAAATACTGACTGAAACATGTCTATAAGAAATGACCACTGAAGCTGGAAAAGGAAAAAAAAAAAAAAAACAAGCAACGACAAAACATAACACACTATCCAATAGATTTCTCAGAAAGTGCAAGAATGTTTCTTGTAGTACTTTGTAATGTCTGTGTCAATGCTAAATACATGGTCTAGTTTTTCTGAACATGAGTCCTGGTTTCAGCTGAGATAGAGTTAATTTTCTTTCTAAACCATGACAGCATGTTGTCCAGTTTTACTTTCTTGTTTGTTCTGGTTCAAGTACGGAATCAACCATAGACTCATGAATAGTTAGAGTTGGAAAGGAATCAATCATAGACTCATGAATAGTTAGAGTTGGAAAGGACCTTAAGGTCATCTAGTTCCAACACCCATGGGCAAGGATGCCTCACATTAGACCATGTCACCCAGGGCTCTGTTCAATCTGGCCTTGAATGCTGCCAGTGATGGAGCATTTACCACTTCTCTGGGCAGCCTGTTCTATTGCCTCACCACCCTCACAGTAAAGGACTTCTTCCTTGTTGTTTCTAACAAACTAATCCTTATTAGAATTAAATGTTCATCTTTGGCCTAAACCCACAAACAAGCATTTTGGGGACATTAGGTCAAATGCACGTTTCTTCAGTTGTAAGTGTGAAACAGTATGTTCTTCACAGCTGCTATGACAATAAAATTTGTACTTAAAGCCTGACTTATGTATGTCCCATTGAGTGTTCAAGTTCAAGCCAAGCTTTAAATAGATTGGTTCAGTAGCTCTAGAGATCTGAATGCTTAACATTCATAAACATTTCTTCAACTAAACCAGCATTAACAAATTCCATTTTGACAACTTCAAGACATTCCAGGGCTTCTTATAGGCTCTGATTTGGTGGCTGACCAGTGTGATTCATCTGTATGACAGTAAAGTGTAAAAGCCTTGGTCAGGGTTCTGCGCCTCTCTGTGCACAGGAGAATACATGCCCAAGAGGGAAAGATGCATTGTTTGCACATTACCTGCTAAACATATACCACTATGAATATATATATGATTACTGTGTGATTCTTGTAATAATAAGGACACAAACAGATGTAAGGGTAGGGTTAGGGTTAAAAATCTGTGAATAATACATTTTTCTCTCTGCCAGATAAGCTGGCCCAGCATTTTTGTATTTTCTCTTTTTTGCATCTTAAACCCTGACCCACACTCTTTGCTTGCATAAACACAGAACAAAGAAACTAAATGTGCATGGAAACTAGACTCAAGAACAGACTTAAACATCAGAAAAATACTCAAATTAAGAGCAAATGTCCAAAGTAAATTAGAAATAGACTTTACCTATTTTGCTTTTCATAGTAGATTTTCAGAGACATTTAACGTTGGTTTAAGTACAGAAAAGAACATTGCTGGTTCTAAGCTGATGTATATGAAGTTACGTTGCTTTGCTCTTAGATAGATAGTCATGTATCAGGTAAAACTAATACATTTAATCCCTCAGGAGGTGTACCACGAGAATTAAAGGCACTGAGAGGTAAAGATACATTGCCTGTTCATGTGCAGATCCAGTGAAGTTGCACCCTCCTTATGGAAAGAGATAGAAGAACTTCTGAAAATTATTAGCAATTAGGTTTACTAATAAATAGTAGTAATTTAATAATTCCTTAAATTTTGCATAGGGTTAAAAGACACAGATCTCAGATCATGCAGTTTATTCAAAACCCACCTGAATTCATTCCTAGGTGGCCTTGCCTTGGCAAGATGATCTCCAGAGGTCCCTTCCAAACCTAACAATTCTGTGATTCTGTGATTGCTTATTTTTTCTGCTAGGAGGCTAGAAAGAGCATCCCCTTAATTTATCTGTGCTTCTCTGCTCCCTTGCCATTCTCACTCCAAGCACTCAGAGCCTAGGAAAAAGCCCTGGAAACTTCAAGAAAATGCCGAAAATTACTGGTAGTGTTGGTTTCCTTAATTTTTTTTTAATTATTATCTTTTTGATAATGAGGAACCTTTTGTATCCTGTGTTAGCTTTTCAGGACTCTGTCTTTCCAATGTCTTGGATTATATTGAGACCCCAGCATCCTTCCTGTCATTCAAGTGAAATCCTCAGCAGTACTCCCAATGACCTGATTTATCCTTTTATAAGCAGGGTATGATATCTATTCTTAACTATGACTGCTCTCTCAAGACACGAATTACTGTGTGTAATGGATGATGGAAAATTTTGGGTAATACTGGAATACATAAAACTAGTGTTATGTTACATAAATGATACTGGAATACATAAAACCAGTATGAATGTTATCTAATGTTTGGATTTCATAAGTGTCATTTTGAATGATACGATCAAGATAACTAGATTTATGTCCCCATTCATAACCACTAGTCTTTATGAAAATTTCTTGCTCCTTTTGCCCTTCAGAAAATTTCTCACAAATCCTTATTCTACAGACTGATATAAAACTAATGTTTAGAAGTAAATTATTTGGTAGAATTATCATGTATTATTAAGGATCTCAGCTCTTTTCCAAAACTGGACAAATGGCTTCCCACAAGTATTATGGTGTAACTAAAAAACATTTTTGATAAGTATGTCCTTTAAGATGCAGATTTAAGTGATACTGGGTTTTAAAGTTTAGTTTTTTTTCTTGCATAAATCTGACTTTATCTTCCCTGTATTGAATTGCATCATGACTTCATCAACAAGATGAAGAGTACATCCATTCTTTAATCTTTAATAAACTGATTCAACTGAGATTGTTATGGTTTGCATTTCAGTATGGCTGAAAAATTCATTTAAGTTAGACAACTTCCTGAGAGAGCTCTCTTGACCTGATCTACCCAGCAGGTCTTCATCCTCTTTTCATTCAAGTTTTTCCTAAGATCTGTTGAGCTAAGCCCCATATGTATCTATCTTAGAATCACAGAATCAGAGCCTGGTCCTTATACTTTCTTCAAAGCAGCCTTCTGGTAATCGCTTATTCAAGGCCACCCCAGAAGCTGTCTGGTATTATGTGGTTGTCCATAGTTATTCTGCATCCATTTATCCAGCTACCTCTGGCCTATCTCTGAAGTCACCTCTGAAAAAATCCTGTCTCTAACTCTCTCATCTCAAGACCTGAAAAAATACTTAAAACCTTTTTGCCTTCACGCATTAACAAATAACCTAGTCTGCACTGAAGAAAGAGCCAGATTATCATGGCCATGACAATTATTATGGTCACGATGATACAGAAATTTCCTGGGTTTTTACATCCTAGAAAAGTCTTGATTTGCACCTGAGATGAAATTTATGATTTCATAATATTTCACATTTCGTCCTTCCTTTTTTGTTTTGATAACCAGTAAAATTTTCATATTTTCCCTGAGGTTTTCTAGAACAAGGTAAACAAATATCAGAAAGGGCTATCTCGGGAAGAATTTATCTTGCTTTACTTCTAGGGATTGAAATAGATGATATTTTGAAATCCTTGCTGTGTGTTCATGATTTATCATCTTGAATATTTTTCAATAACACTGATTTCTAGTTCTCCCCTGAAAATTTTATTAAGAAGTAACAGGGACTTTATTAAGAAGTAATAAGGAAAGAGGTGTAGTAAGCAAGAGTTTAGTAGATAGGTGCCCCAAATTCCTGCATATGTCAGCCAGCTATGTTATAGGTGATCATCTTTCCTTTGTAACCCTCTTATGTCTAATTCATGTGACATGGAAACAATTACATGAAAATGCAGATGTAGATTCCAGTAATCTCTTTGGAATAGATACATAGACTTTGAAATAATTTACAAATGATGCACAAAATCTGCGGGCCATATGCTCACTGTTGGGGAAAAAAAACACGTTTCTCCCAACAGGCTTTTTGTATACAGAATAGCTCTTTTCACACAGCAAGGAAGAACACAATAGGCAGCAATCTGGAATGCAACTCACACACACTCTGAGAGCTGCATTGTGCACATCTCTTGTGAAAGCAACTAGGGCAAGAATAGTGTATATATTAAGAAACTTGTTTTTATCTCATCCGCATATGCAACCAGGGCAAGGACCACTCATAGTGCGAATTGCCTGTATTATCTGCTCTCCAGACAGCAAATTAATCAAGGTAAGTGAAAAATGGAAGAGAGAAGCATGGGATTATAGAAACAGACCACTACTGTATATAACAGACTATACTGTATCTATAGTACCACTGCTACTGTATTGCAATACCTGTTTCTGTCAAGGTCCTAACAAACTTGAGCAAAATTTCCTCTGGTGTTATTCCAGTATGTTGTGGAGCTCATCTATGCAAGTTTCTGACAAGGCTTTCCTCAAAAGTCCTCTGCATTCAGTGTAGAAGATAAGAATCTATTTTAATTCAGAAGTCTGAAGTAGCTTTGTTATGCAGTGTCCTTGTATTAGCTGGTCCAACAGTTAAAATCTTTTGAATTAGTGACATGTAGACTGCACTCTAAGAATAATGGTCTAGAGGTCTTTTTTCTGATTCTTAATCGCGTAGGTCACATAAATATTACTAGTGTCTGCACAAGCCAAGTCACAGCATTCTTGGTGGCAGAATTGTCAGCCTAGACTAAGCTGATCTACAGAGGAAAGTCTTCTACTGAGTCATAGTCTGCACGTGGCCATATCAGCACTTCAGATTTTCTTGACAACCCCATCTGTGTCTGCTGGCAATGCTCTCTAGGTTTGACCACAGTGGAAACAATTCAGTATGACTCTGAAGCAATTAAATGCTGCTTGCCAAACAATAAGCTTCCCAGCAAGAAAGGGGCTCACTGCAGCTGACAGTCACATTCTTTCTGCCAGGGAGATCCTGCTGAAAAGCCCTAGTGTGAGAAAGATGAAATAAAGGTCTAGCAGAATTTGATGTGAGTTACAGGGGCAGAAAGGGATCATGATACAGTGGGAGGTCAGGTGAGCTATCAGCACGGACCACCATTCTGACTGAAGTGCCTTCATGATGTCTGTGACAGAGCACTTGACCAGACATGCATATGGGTTGCAGGCTCTTTTGGTGTTGCATATCAACCAGTCAAATGTGAAATGAATGGGTTCAGAGTGGAGTCTAGTATATTGGTAATTTGTAGACGAGGGTAAGGTAGAATCCTGAAGAGAAGGTGCAAAATTCCCAGGTAGATCAAGAATACTTATCTATTAAAACTCACTAG
This sequence comes from Ara ararauna, assembly GCA_028858755.1. NCBI lineage: Eukaryota > Metazoa > Chordata > Aves > Psittaciformes > Psittacidae > Ara > Ara ararauna. The sequence continues at coordinate 24,736,644 of CM054379.1, forward strand.
ATTGCTATAGATCTCAATTTTGGCAGCTACTTTTATGAGCTATCACACTCCAACTAGGAATGAAGTCAAGACAGCCTGAGTGTAGCATGTTTCCTTCATCGCAACTTTCATCTCCTGAGTTCCACAAGCTTTTTGAGCTTGAAAAAATGCACAAGAATTATTTTTAAGTATTCAGCTCCAAATATCAGGTTTGGTCAGTAATGAAACTTGACTGACCATGTCAAAATTGGGAATGCTCTTACGGTAGCAAGTGATCTCAAACTGAGTGCTAAATTAGATTTCATCAGAGATGATAGGCTTCTAGAAAGCCTGCTGATATAAAAGTTACAAAGAATTTGCTGTAGTTCAGATCTGTGAGATAAGTTGTTCAGCTGGGACCTCGAGAAATCATCCTTTCTCATATGCTTTCCCCAATTACTTGGACTACACTTTCCATTCATCCAAACTTAAAACACTTACATGACCAAATTTGGAAGAAAATGCTTAAAATATTGGTGAGTGGCCAGTGCAGGGTCATCCTTCAATTTGCCATGTCTCACACTGCTAAGGAAAATCCCATTGAGCTCAATGAGATAATTCATTTGAGTAAATGCTTATCAGTGGGAACAAGTGCTATACAAAGAAAAGCAAAGATGATGTTTATGGTATGAAGAGATATTTTTTCTCATTTCTGCCATCATGTTTTACTTAACTCTGCGAATTATCTTAGTGCAACCGGTAGCAATGTTGCTGTGATATGGTACTTCCCCAAAGGGATCCTATCTCAGATTGCTCTCCTTTCAAAGGCTCAGAAATAAGAGCTGTTTAGATCATTGGCAAATTTGGATGGGGAATCAGTAATACAGCAGTAATACCACACAGTATTCCCACATACGGTTTTTGTTACCCATTGTCTGTTCGAAGTGCTAAATGCTGGCTGTGTGACTCCTATAAAACTTTCTTTTGTAATTTATTTATCTAGGAAACCACAGTTTACACTCAATGTCTGGTTTCCAGTGAAGTCTTGCTTTTGTTTCAAGCTGAACTTGCTGAGGCACAAAGAGGTCAAACAACTAGTGAAAGGTCACTTTGTGATATTAGATATTATTTGTGATTATTAGATATAATCACTTTGTGATTATACAGGTCAGGCCAAATTACCACCCAGTGCCTTCTGGCTAGTTGGTAAATCTTTTAGTATTTTTTTTAGTGCTGCTCTTCTACTCACCTGTTTAAACTGCTCCTTTATAGGAATTGTGGTGTAAAAGAGCCATACATTGCCTCGGAGACGTACTTTATGGCTGTATCTGTGGAAAATCTCAGCCAAGATAATTTGGTAGATTGGACTGCATACTAGATGACAGTATACACTGGTGTATATTCTACAGTAAAATGGTGCTCTAGCTGTCCCGATCTAATTTCTCCCACAGTTCTCAGGCCTTTTCCTATTATTCATCTGCACGTAGTACTATTGAATGGGAAACAGTGGAGACAAGGAGATGGAGCACAAATCATTCCAAAGCATTCTGTCTTGGAGCTGACACATTTGCTCACAGTGACCATGGATTTGGGATCAACCCTATTTATAATGATAAAAACTTCACTAAAACTATTAAATTTTTGATCCTCATGGGAATCTGATGAGTCATGTTTTTTCAACCACTGCCCCTTGCTTCACCCATTCTAAAATAAAAATAAAATAAAAAATAAATGCAATAAATGCATCCTCTGTGACTGTGGCTATAGTTTGATTGACTTACTAGTATGGCAGGGTGACAGACTGCAGGTCCAAAGGTGAAAGGGTCAGGACTAGAAAAGCACAAGATCAAATAAAATGAATACAATAACCTCTAGCACTCAGGCAGCATTTGTAAGGCAGAATAGTAATGTACCATTATTTGCAACATTATCCAATCATTTTGTTAATTCTGCTCCAGCAAAAGAAGCTGAACTTTCTAATTGAATAGACTGCTGCATTAGTCGCAAGAAATCTGACAGCAGAAGGAAGAGAACAAAAATAAAGATAGTTTTTACCTTTATATAAAGGTCCCCTTCAATAATTGTCTGCTTTCAGCCAAGGTTGTAACTGAGTACCAACCTCCATCCCTGTGTGCTGTGCAGACAACAGAATGACCAGTCAATGAGTGGGAGAACCAAGCAGTGTGAGAGGACATTGGTGCATGATGTTAGCACAGAAAAACTGTGTAGGTATGTCTTCATCATAGACCTGGACAGTGGAACTATATGCCCCAGCCTAAAGAGACAAGAAAACAAGAAATGCAAAATAAATAAAGCAAGTAAATTTGTATTTGATAGGCAAGAACAGAAAAAACCTTAACTCAACTACTCAGTCTTCTGGTGTGCTGTTCCTGCAGATGATTGCTGATGGACCATCCCTCTTCATGAACCTGGTTTCTGAGAAAGGAAAATGAAGTAATTTTATAAGAAGTGTTGTAAATGCTCTGAGAGACACTCTGTTGTTCTTCCATGCACCCATACAAAAGCTATATCGCACTTATGGTTATGTGCTGCATACAATGCTGACAATTCCAGATGACCAAAAATCAGAAGCCTGATTTGCAAAACTGTGTGATTAATTTCCAAAGTATGAGCGTATTTCATCTGATTTATTTAAAAATGACACATTGAATGTTTGATCTGTCTTTAAGCTTTGGAATCCTTCCCATCCCTTTTCAGACCAGAGCACCTGGTCCTCTAGGGGGTCACTCTAAAGTCCCAGCTTAACAGATGCATAAGGTAGGATGATTCAGTGTCCATTCCTAGAGCTCTCCTATAATTTCTAGTTTCATCAGTTCTGACACCCCCCATTTATCAATTTGTTCCTTACAGCCCTTTCTCTCTTCCAAAGAGGAAGCTCTTCCCCTATTAGTTCTTCCCCTATTTTCCCAACATTTTTTATCATCTTGGAGGTCCTGAAAATAGACGTCTTCCTCTGTTGCACCCATATCTCCACTCAAAATAAGGGTGTCCATCTTCGTATTCCTCCATTACTTCCCTCATTTAGCAGTAGGAAGGATGGTGAAAGGACACTCTAGAGCCTGAAGTCCAGGGATAAAGAATTTGCTCCCCCAAAAGCTGGGCTTTTCCTGTCCTCTCCCTTCTGTAAGAACAATGTTCAATCCCCAGAGGAAAGGGAGAGCAGTTGCCTTTCCCCATTAGGTATTTTTCCCTAGGGCAGGAAGAGTGTCAGACAATAAGAGATTTTTTTTCGAGGAAAGCTAGAAATTGGATCGTATTTTTCTCATATCCTATGGTCCATATCACCTATCAGAGATCAGCATTGTTTCAGAGCAGGGCTTTGCCTCCCCTGAGGACTGAGCTACTGTTTCTAGGTAGAGTTCACCATGTAATAACCTGAAGTCACAGAATGTGCTGGGTCAGGGGAACTTCAGTGTTGGGATCCAAGCCCCACCTTGCCTGCTGCATCATGCTTGCTGGCTGCTGCTACCAGCTGTTTCCTGTTGCAGATCTAACGGGACACTGAACATTGCAAAATGCTTTTAGCAGGGGTGGGAAGTGTCCAGAGGAAGCAGACAGGATGAAAGGAAGGACAGTTCACTCTGGCTGCTGGCACTGTAAAAAGAACTGGGAGTAATTTAGAAGAGAAATATCTAAATAGTTAAAAACTTTAAATAAGCTGCTGATGCTTTAGCTCTGTTCCTGTCACCTTCATAAAATATATTTCTTTATTCAGATACTTGAACAATTTCTTTTTATCTTCTTGGCAAGGTGAAGTAATTGTAACAATTTCTAGCACTTGAAGCTGTTCTTGGGATATTTCCTAGAGACAGCAGTATTTTTAACACATATGTGCATGTGTGTATGCATTTCAACACTGTTACTAATCGTGTTTTTTGAATTTTTATCTGTGTATTTATACGTGTATAACTTTAATGCATGCGCAGATATGTATATTTCAGAGCTGGTAACATTTTCCTGGAAGGTGATATTTAGTTAGAGATTTACTTCTAGTTTTGGAATTCAGTCCTGTGGTCTCTCATCTTACAAAAGTGTTCTGTGATTCTATCATAAATTGTAAAGACAAACTTACCTCCCCACCCTGCTATTTAGGCCTTGCAACTGAGCTGTTAGGGTTAGAAATTATTATAACCCATTTACCATGAAGAAAAATGATTTAGAAAATAGATGCAATTTACCAAATAATACTAGATGTGTCTGTGGTTGATTATGATCTCATTTTTTTTGAAGGTAAAATCTGAAGTTCAATCTGCATTATTTTATATTATTTGGGAAATACAAAATGCTGTAAAAATGCTGTAAAATCCTGAAATAAATGACAATGCTGCATAATAATAATAATGATTAGAAACAGAACAAAAAAATCTTGACCCCTGTTCCCACTCTTTTGTGTAGTTATATTGCAACGATATACAATGAGTTGCATCAATGATCTTAAGTTTATTTACTTGGATTAGTGCCTGACCCATTTGAGAAAGTGATTCTACAGCTTGAGCTGGTGTGACATGTTTGTCTGTCCCTTTTTCTAAGTTATATTCCAGAAGTTAAGATCTGTTATCATTTTAGTAATTTAAGAAATATTGTGATAATCGGGACTATGCAATAAACTGAATGAACTTCAAAAGGAATAAATCCACTTCAAGCATCCAATTTGATACATGAAGAAAGAAACTGTTTGTCAAGTTATAAATGTTTTTGTTTTCAAATATCTAGGGGAGGGAGGAAGGAAGGTTTTGTGATTGATATAAAGACTGAACTGGGAGTTGGAAGACCTGGGTTCAATTTGCAGCACTTCACAGACTTCCTGTGTCACCTTGAATAAGCCATTTACATTTTCCAGTTCTTCTCTTTCCTCCCATCAAAAAAAGGAACAATTATATCTACTAATATTACAGGAGGTTTGTGAGACTAAGTTAAGAAATGAGATAACTTTTAGTAGGGTTCTGGCTTTTGGAAGTTACTCTACTACATCATATCTACTACATAACTTTTGGAAGTTACATCTACTACATCTGATGCTTAGAGCATCAGACTTCAGAGCACCCTGAGGGTCTATCTTACCTCCTCTGCATATGAGAAACTATATTAGACTAAGCTGGATGGGTAGATTGATTTTTGCAATCTTAATATTGCCGCTGATCTAAGCTGGTGTCATACTTGTTAGTTAAAAGGCTGTCTAGGATACTCAGTGTATCTACAGCAAACATAGCATTTCAATACTTAAATAAATGAAAGAATAGTATCTGCATAAGGATATGAAACATTTCGAGGAAACTTGCAGAGTTTTACAGAAGTGAAGAAACTCTAGTATGTTATTAGAAATTTGTAATCAAAAGGAACTTCAAGTTTTAATTTTTCCTTTTTTGTTAGACAAAATGTAATTTTTATTTGTAGTCATTTGACATCGGGATATATTCACAAACAATATATTGTTTGCATGTGTTGTTGCATGTATATACTTACACGCATGAGTATGCATTTGCACGTATGATATGTATGCATAAAGAAAGTTGCCTCTGAGTGCATGAACTTGTGTGTGAAAGTAAGAACAATAATTTTTGTATTGCAGCTGTGTCTGTTTTCAACATCAAAGTGAAATGAAAACAGTAAAAGTAAAAGAAAAGAAGGGGGGGGGGGGGGGAAAGAAACACAAACCAAAGCTATTATTAGAGAAGAACAAAGGAACTGATCCCACAGTCAGTTTTTCAACAGCTGGCAAGGTTCATCAGCTATTTTTACTGGTCTAGTGCCGATCCTGTTAACTCTGCAATTTTTTCTGTTTTGTTTTGTATGTTTTTTTTTGTTCATGAGTATCACTTATGGTTGGATTGATTTCAATAATGCAGGTGTATGTGTTAAGCAAAACCATGCTAAAGTCAAGGAAGTGCAAAAATCAGCACCCTCAATAGTTCTGTAGGGACTTGTTGCCTTGATCTGCTAGGCAGGTGGCCTTTAGATAATATACATTTAACAACTGGTCCAGCATTTCAATTATCCTCCTTGGATTTTGTCATGCTGTAAAGCAGCCCTCCAAGTAAGTGCCTTCCTTCCTTTTTGCAGTAAGCTGAGAGAGCCCCTAGACTGCTAGCCATTCATATTCAGAAATACCAGTTGTCAGTCAAAAAATCACTAAAAAATCACATAACTAAACAAAACTGAGAAACTTCTGGTTTATTTTGGATCATTCTTTCTAGCTTGCAGTTCTGGTCTAGAAACTGGAACCTATTTATTTTATAGGAGGAAAGCTGAGATTCTTGCTTAATCATATGACCCCAGGAGCTGAAGCTTAATGGAAAAGAAACAACAAACTGTCATAAGACTCAGGATGCAAATTACGAGAGTTGGCAATGCAGCAGTCACATACTCCTCTACGTCTGAATCATAGATTGACTGAAAATCATGGGCTTTTAGCATCCTGCAGAAGCTGAGCGTGTATGCAGAAGTTTCATCCATAAACGATTCCTGCTGAAGCAACTCCTCTTCCTTTTATGGGGCTGATGAAAGTACTGTAACTGGTAGCAGAGATTTTTCACTGCAAATAATGTTCCAGAAATGGATTGTGAAGGAAACCTGAGAGAATAATTTTAAGAACATATTGATTAAAAAAACTTACCTGTCTAAAATATGTGATCTGCCTAACAAGAGGCAATTATTTACAGTTCAGGCTTTGGAAGAAATTAATCACTGGGATCAGGGAATGTAACTGCTTACTAAAACAGAGTAGCACCCATAGACAGGGTGCAGATAGGAGCAATAAAACTATTTGGTTTTGTCTCTTGGGAAATACATTCTAATTATGTCATCTAAAGAAGACATTAATCACTGAAAACCAAAACCAAAGATACAGCCAAAAATAAATCAAATCAATAAAATGTTAGTTACACCAGTTCTGACATTACAATTAGTTTGTGACAGACTTATCATTATTTTTTACAATTGGGTCAGGTTCCGAATCCCCTCTCTCTGTATCTGTTTCTGGCAGTGCAGTGTCTATAAATGCATATCTGGACACAGGCAGGAAATCCAGATACACAATTTTCTTGCACAGCCCCTGTAGGGATGAAACAACCTCCAATTAGTCATTCCCTGCTCCTGAAAGTTAAGTCGAAGCAGTCTAAAACCAGCCAACAGGATAGGCCAAATACAGGGACCTGGAGTTAACGTTTTCTTTCAAACTGCAGCTTCTAAATCCTGGATGCTCACCAGGCACCTTCACCTGCTTCAGTAGGCAGCAGAGAGAATGTCGCTGAGGAATTTTATTATCTAAATTTGAATAATTGCTCAGAAGTGAAGACTTGTGCTCAGTGTGGAAGGGATTTAAAAGCATAGCTGCTCTTCTCTGAGAAGCTTATCCCAATCAACAGTGATTAAGTGGCCGAAAAGATGAAAAGAACTCACTGAAATCCCCTTTTCTGGGAGCTGTTAAGAGTGCTCTAGTCATGGGGACAGAATGAGCTCCTAAGGCTGAATGAAATTATACCAGGCTGCAATTTTCCACTGGCACCGTACATGATCCTATCATTCCTCATTTTGTAAATGGCTGTCTTCTTCAGTCTGGATGAATGCCACCATTGCTGCTGTGCTCTGCATAGAAGTGTCCATATTTATGCACCAAGTTCAGCTTGTGCGTCATGAATCAGGCTTTCATGAGGTGCAAAGGCATAGATAGGTTGTTCGTTGCCTTGCATATGGATTGCTAAGAGCTCACACTGGGCAAGCAGTGGACCTGGTTTACTGAATTAGCAAGAGCCAGTGCTCTTCTCTTCTTCCCCCAGGAGCTGGAACGGAATTGTGTCTTTCTTTGGGCTACCTTTAATTTCTATACACTAAGCCCTTTCAGAAGGACGCTGTTAGATTTTGATCATGACTATTTTTGGAGTGAGTACATTTAGCTTTGGAATTACTTGATAACATGTGGAATAATATTTACACTAGCCTACTATGGGAGGAAAACATGAATATTTCAAACTGTGTTCCATATGTTTACTTTTAAAATCCTCCTAAGCCAGCTAATTTTTGCACTGAGCCTGTACATTCATTACCTGGTATCACACACTCAAAGAAAATGTCTGCGGACTACAGCTAAGAGGTCATCATGCTGATTTCACTGCTTGTAGGGAATCATTCCCTGCAGAAATATCTGTTCTAAAGAGTACTCTTCTGTCTTGTTTTAAGTAGCTAATCAACAGTTTTACTGTGAGTTCCCTTGGGAAAATATTCCACTGGCTGGTAGACCTCACCAATTAGGAACATGACTCTGGTATTTAGACTATATTTTTCTTGGATCATTTTTCCCTTTGTCATTTATTATTTGCCATCATGTCTCTTAATGCAAGCGAAAAAAAAAATCTTTCTAAGGCATGATCAGAGTATTGAGGAGCATTAGAAATCGTGCTGTAAACCTTCCTACCTGGGGTTTGGTCATGTAAGGTTTGATTATTTTGCCTATCACTAGGTATCTTGTGTCCTTTCAAGCTCAGGATGGGATCCCACCTGGTCTTCTGTTGTTGACCCAGAAGGCCTTGTGTCAGACCTTGCCAGCCTTATGTGGATTTGTCAGAGGGTGTGTCTGATGTCATTCACTGCTTGGGTTAAGGCAGCTGAGTTGCACAGAGTCCCAATAATACAAATGTGAGTCTTCAGAGTAAGGTAAGTATGATATGACTGAATGTGAAATCTTAAGAAAAGTCTTCAGTGAGGATTCCATGCTAAAAGCTGGGTATTGGGATCGACCTGTTTTTTTTCTGGCTAGGTGTAATCTGTGACTACACCTACCTAGTTTCTACAGGACGGAAGAGATAGAAGTGGAATTCAGATAATTCGGTTGTTAGACCAAGATACCTAAAAAGCACTACAGTCACCTTGGCCTGTGCCTCTCTGACATTACTGGTTACCTTTTACAGTGGTATTTAGTAGCCTACATAATATCCTTTGCTGTGTGAGCTGAATCTCATGGAAAAAAGTCAGCTACTTAGACATACATGTCTGCTGTCATCTGAAATACTCTGATACATATAAACTCGATGCACACTGTTTTACTTATGACACAGGACATGCAACAGACCCATGCTCCCCTCTGGAGAGACTTGGGGAAGTGGTGGAACTCGTTAGATCATCTAAAATGCTGCTAAGTACCTATGTTTTACCTATGTTTAGACAACTGAATCTCAACCTGTATTTCTGAATAATGAGAGAGATGGAAATCAAGGCGTCTCTCAAAACTTTCAAGAATTCAGGCTAATATAATCACACAAGATCATTTTTTGTTAGGTTTTAAAGCCTTTCACTAATGGTTAATTTAGTGCATCCAGTTTATAGTACAGCAAAGCAGAGGCTAAACCAGAAGATAATGGCTACTCCATTGATATCTAATCCAAGTATGCTTAAAAATAATGGCCAAAGCAGGGAGCTACCAAGTGCATGATTAAAATGGCTGATGGACACCTGGAATATTTACATTGTCATCACTGTTTTCATACATTGAGTATCCTGATTAGAAGTGACTTCCTCTTCCCCTAACCATATAATAAACCAAACACAAAACATGGGTCCTTGAGTATCACCTGAACTGAAAGTCTAAAACCAACAGAGCGTCTGACTGTCACCAGCTGAAAGCAGTTGCAAAATACTGTTCTGGAACTCTGTTGTTTGAATGCTTATGTCTTTGACCACAGTGATGAATCCCAAGAAGTGGACTGAGACACTTTATTGCCAATAACTGAAAAGCAACACAAAATCCAATAGACGTATTTATTTACATATGAGAATAATTCTATTGATTTACCTATTTTTAAGGCAATGTTTTGCAAACACAGTTATTAACAGAACTAATAACGTAATACATCAAGACTTATTCCCACAAATTCAGCAAAACAGTTAGTCATCCAATAAAACCTGTGAAATCAGCCACTGGACTTTTTCTGTCAACCTAAGAAGTAAGGACATATGCTGCCACTGGTGTAGTATGTGTCTTGTTCTTTATACAGAGACTTTCAATGCAGAGTATGACTGCATTTCTGCTGACCTTGTGCAGTACAAATCATTAGCTTCATCCTCTCAAAATCATGAGGTTAAAAAAAAAAATCATAAATCTTGAGTTCTTTTGGTTTACTTTCTGTCATCAGGGTGTTAACTTTGTAGTCTTCTGGATTTTCTTCAAGCTTGATATGTCTTTTCCAGAAAGAATAAAAACTAAGGTTTTTACTTAATCCTGAGTGAAAAGTGATTTCAAAAAGAAAAAGAAAAACAAAACCAACCCCTTGCTTGAGGGACAGTTTATGAAAACTGTGAGGGTCCCCAGTGTTAACACATAGCTTGCCTATTGTGCTTGACTTTCATAACTGTGTATTTGTATTTGCCATAAAACTTTATTAACTTACCTGGGAAAACAATCCAGAATACACTGCAGTGCTCTCCACCACATTCTGGACTAATTCAGTGTGTCTCTTGTCATGTTCAAGTTTTTTGCATTCTCTGCAAGCAGTACTGATGAACCTTCACCTAAGCCATTTTTTTTCTGGGGATAGTGAAAATATAAATCACCTTTACGTGCACGTTCCTACTAAGGATGGGATCTTGCCTGCTATTCAGATGACTTGGCAGCTCAGGGTTTCTTAAATGTCATTATCTTTTTAAATCACTTTAGACATCCTTTGTAATTGTGGCTGACTGAAGTATGCATACCAGCGAATGCAGAAATTTTCTTTGGGTCAATTAATGTGGCCATAAAATTACCAGATGGGTAAATGCAGCTCTTCCCTCTCAGTGCACAAAGGCACATATCCAAGCTGGAAAAGGATCCAACCACACCCTACAGAGTTGAGGCTGTGTGTACATGCAAAACTACTTGTGTGGATGCTGAAGAGAATTTAAGGCTGAAGCCCCAGGGAAGCAGGACCGGGGTGTGCCTGCTGTGGCTCTCATGGCAATAACAGGCACAGCTTCCAGCTTGGCAGCTTGTCTCAGCCTGAGCTTCAGGAGCTAGTGCAGAATAGCGTTCAGTTAGGTCATGAAAGTTGTTCCCAGTCTTAATTCTTTTAAACACAATCCATTCATATCCTGGACTTGCACCACTGTGTACCTGAAGGTTTCAAGGAGGAGAGATGGGATGAAATAGGAGTGTACTCGGAAGGTGTTAATGGCAATAGTGTACACACACGTAAATATCTCCAGGCTTTTTTCCCAGGAGTCATTTTTTTTGAGCCATCATCCCAGGCAGTGCAGACAATGTGGGGATTTTGTCCCATCTAATTACTTTAAACTGATGTGCTTTCAAAACTTTATTCACCAAGACAAAAAAGAACAACTTAATTTTCATAACAAAAAGAAGCTTTTATTCTCCTGCTAAGGGCAATTTTCACAGAAGCCGTCTGCTGCTGGAATTGCAAGACTTGTCACTGTTTTCTTAATCTTGTTTTGAAAAGCAGAAATTAACAATACTTTAGGTATTTACTGAGTGTTGCTACCCAAAGGTAATGGGTGAGTGAGCACCTGCTGATTGATATAATGTGTACTTAAATAAAAAGTAATGTATTCTTGCATATATATGTAATTATTCAGAGTAAACTCTCTTACCCCCAAAACATATGAAATTACTGCACATGTAAATATATAGTTTCTACATATACATAATCATTCATAATAAAACATTATGCACATTATAAAATATATATTAGTTTCATACTTTCTTTTTATGCAGGAACTAGACAGCTCTACCTGAAAATTTGTATGAACAACATTATAAAAAAGAAGTGGTAAATATAAGAAAGATTGATCAGAGAGCTTATTCTGTCATGATCTGTACCTTGAGCTGCAACTGCGCTGAATATTGATGACACTTCTCACTCTACTTATAATCAAAATCTAAATTAAGCTCATGAGAATATATTTACACTGCATTTTTGGTATGGTAGTTTACTTAAAAACATGGGTTTTAATATTTATCACATATATGTCTATTTGTCTATTTTCTACACCTTTTTATGGATGTGATCATTAAGGCGGATGTGTACCTTATATTCTTTAAAAGGAGCTAAAATTTTCTCTCCTATACTCATATTTGAAAGAGAGGGTTAACTTTGTGAGCTCACACTGGCTAAGTAAACTGGATTTAGAGTTGCACTGGGTTAATGGTACTGGAACTTGCATGGAATCCAATCCTACTGTTTTGAACTGATGGGAACAAAACCAGACTCACAGTGTAGAAAGCTTGTATTAAACTCTGGTTCAGTAGAAGTCATGGAAAGAATACAGTTTCTTCTTAAAATGATTTATTTAAATTGGTAGACTAGAATTATACTTAAAATCAAGTGTCTAAATGCACCTGTTTAAGTCAGCTTCTTGTTCTCTCAGGTATTTAGGCATTGAATTTTCCCCATTAGCAGCATGATTGACACTGTGGTCCTTACAATAACACATGATTATAACTCTGAAAATAGCAATTACATAAAATGGAAACCAGATGTTGCATGGAATTTGACTCTTGGTTTCTCAGTGAAGTAGATGAATTTGTAAAGCAGAAAACCACAATCATTATTCAGATGGATTGTACATGAATTAATGACATAATATCTAAATCATATATGGTTGAAAATAATGATTAACTTCAGCTATCAAGATAAGCTAATGGAAAACAGATTTTTTTAAGAAAAAGAATCAAGGACATGCTCTTTTCAATATATTTTTTCTTTACAGTAATAACAAAACCAGACCTGTTTTAACATTTCTTTATCCTTCAGGTATCAAGGATATATGTTAAAAATAAGCTCTTCACAACTTTTAACCTCAGGGAGTGAACTGAACAACCATTTTTGTTGTTTCTCAGTGAAGGAAAGTGTTTTTTTTTATTCAGGCTGGAATAAATTTGACCAAATCACCTCTCTGTAATGATAGTGCCCAGTGAACAACCTTCGGCAAATGTTCAGATTTGTGTCTGTATAGACTACAAGCACCATGGTAATGGTGGGTCCATGCAGCCACGTCCACAACACAATCACAAAACCAGATGCCCTTTGACAGACCAGCAGAACAATGTGTTGCTTTGCAGAACGTCAATGGAATTATAACGACAAATATCACACAGATCTCACGCCTCGGTTAGCAGCATCTTAAATGGTTAAATTTATTAAAGCCTTGGCACATCATTTTCACTATCATGTATTCTCAATGACATCATCATTGTAAAATTAGGAGCTTTCTTTCTCTCTTTCCTGCAGATGTGGAAGTTTGAAATTGCATTCCATGGTCCTGTGCCACATTTCATCAGCGTTTTCCTTTGCTTTCTCCAAAGACTGGCCACATGTGGTGTGTAGATTGCTGGTGCTGTTTGGGATCTCATATCAAATACTGCTACCTAATCCCAGGCGGGCCTTGGCGGGCCCACACCTGCAGCTGATTGAATCCTCCCGGAGTACAAAGGCCTGATTTACAGCATCAAGGATACAGGGCCTGGTTGCAGCTGGGCTCCAGCAGGAAAAGGAAGTTGTTCATCATCTTGTGTGCATTTCATTAACAATAGTGTACCCGATATGTAGCTTATACAATAATTTCAAATCGCTGACAGAGAACATTATGGTATTTGGCACTAGGAGGAAAAATACTTCAGGATGGGCAAATTAAATGTGAGCGTGAGGTTTTCATGTGACCCAAGAAGGTCCATGCACTGATTTACGCTGGGAGGGCTAATCTTGAAATATTTTATTTCTTTAACTCTATACTATTTCTTTCCTTTTGTCTGATGAGCAGACTAATACAGCAGTATGAGCCTCAGCTTATGAGCATGGGGGAAAGACACTTCAAGTTATAACCCTTTCAGAAGAAAAAGCCTGAAAAAGGGTACTGAAGGAAGGGGTAATAATACAATACAGACTTATTGTTATCTCTAAAAACAAGGAAATCACAGTTCAGAAATGAGCCTTTCAATAAATTCTGTCTCTGTCTTGTTGGAACACAAAGGGATTGACCTAACACTATTTTCAGCTGCCCAGATCTGCATCAGTTAGCTGTATAGCCATGGAAGGAAAGAAACATAATTAGGATGACATTCATTAAGCCTGGGTGTCCTACCTTACAGTGTCTACTGTCCCATGATTTCAGAAGAGGTTGTGAGTGAGTACCTTTTTCTGGCAGGACAGATGTTGCACTCTCAGCACTGGTCTAAAAAGTTAATGACTGACTATTCAGGGGTTTGACTCATCTGTAAGAAGTAATTCCTTGTAAGAAAGCTGTATTCCCTGTGTGATTGTGCCTTTTTAGTGTTCTGCTCACTTTCCCCCTTTTTAAGATGACCTGGTTTCTTATTTCAACGGATTTTTTTTGCCTTTTTTTTTTTCCCAGTATTATGTTGGGTTTTTTTCCATTTTCCCTAATCAGGAGGCTTTACAAGCAGGCTCACAGAAATGACTGTTGCATATCTGAGCTTTTCAAATTTAAAAGACACAAACTTCAGTTGAGCAGTCTCTAAACTGAACTCACAGTCTTTTTTGTCTTTTTTTTTTTTCAGAAACAATTAAGTAGTTTCCTGGCTGAAGGGTACTATTTGCACTCAAAAGTCATTGAACTTCTGCAATTGCCGTGTCAAATGTAATTTAGATTAGAAGCCGCTGAGCTGAAGAGTCTTTAAAAAATACATCCAGTATCTGTACAAATCAAACATAGTTTTGGCGTTGCTAGGAGAGATAACACAAAGACAGTTATAACTCTTTACTTGGTGATCAGTAAATTGAAAAAGTATCTTGGGTGAATTAAAGTTTAAGAACTACACAATCATAAATGGAATTTAGATGGGGTAAGACTTGCACACAGAAAATTGTAGTCCATTAGTTTTATTATAGCACATCATAGTCTAGCACTGTTTTTACTGAAAATAAAAGAAAAACACAGAAAGCATTTCTGCTTCAGAAAAAATTGCTAGTTTTTCTTCTATATCCATTTATTTCATTAATGTGCAGTATTAGTATTTTACTAGAAACACTTCTCTCTAATTTGTAAATACAGTTGATGTCTGTAATTCTTTAACCAAGAAATAGATTTAAACAATGAAATGTTAAAGGTCTACAAAAAATTGTTTCTCCAACTCTTAGTCTTGTGATCATACCTTACATGTGGCATTTGTGTGAATAACATCTCATTACTTAGTGTGCTTTTCTGAAAAAATAGCTTTGAAAAGTGTGTAAGGCATTACAGAATACTTAATTTGGGTAAATAGTTTTAGACTTATAAATTATGGGGAAAACTCCTCTGTGGCCATTGGTTTGCTGTGAGATTCCCCTCAGCTTTTGTGCTGTGAGCTTTTGAAACTATGGAATAAACATTGCTCTTACAGGACATATAACAATGTGAGCAGGGGTAGTGAGTCTATTTCTCTTTGAGATGGTTTTCTGACTTCATCCATATTTCCTTTAGCACCCCATGCTGAACAGCACTTTCAGACTCATTTTCATGGGTTATGCAAAAATTATAGCTGGTTGATTTACCTTAGCCACCTCATATATTTTTCTGTTGTTCTTTATAGTATCTCCTCATATATCAATCATAAACTTACTGATAAGGTCAGTTCTAGAGGCTTAATCCAAAACCTTGAAATAGCTTCCTATTTGCTTTTTCTCCCCTAACATTTACTCTTCTCCTTCTCTAATCTAACTAAAGTAGCGATTTTCAATATACTTTTCCTCTAGTATGATGTATGTATGTGGTGTGTTTGCAGGGCAGGGGAACTTCATCAAGGCTTTGAAGTCAACAGACACCCAACAAGCAGCTGGTGCCTCTAAACATAAACTCCTAATGTAGAGACAAGATACCTCATTCCTCCACCTTGTGAGCACCTGAGATAGACCCTAGGCCTGCACTGTATTCATAGAATCATAGAATAGTTAGGGTTGGAAAGGACCTTAAGATCATCTAGTTCAGAAATACCTTTTATTCTTTGCTACCATAATCATGTACCTAACTACCCAGCTAAATGCTCAAACTGCTTGGATGTCCAGGCCACATGATAATGATCAGAATCAACTCTGTACGTTTTGTAGGGTCTGAGCTTCTCTATACTCTCCCCCGTGCTATTTTTCTCATGCCTAAGTATTGAAAACATTATGTGAAAATGATAGAAAATAGGAAGACTGAAGAGATTTAACCTACATTGTGTATCCTGAGTTCAAAAAGGGATGGGTATAGGATAAGTTATCTTACATTTCTGAATTCAGAAATATGAATCTAATTGAGGACTGGAACAAATCCATTTAAATTGTCTGTAAAAATAATTTCCCTTGAATACTTATCCATACAGTATTGTTGCTGATACAGTTGTAAAAAACATTTAGCACTTTATAATCCAATCTCTGCTCCTATGCAGGCCTGGGAACATACTCTGCTAAGAAGGGTAACAACTTTTGCAAAGTATTCCTCATGGAAATCACCTGGAAAATTTCCAGGATGGCATTCCAGATGTTATAGTTTTAACAGTCACAGAAATTCGCCACACTGCTTTTCCAGATCCTACATACAGTAAAATGATTGTATGGGGTAGCACCTTCACTTTAACCCAAGAGTACTGTTACTGAATTGTTTAGCTTTTGATATGCAAGATGGGATATTCTAAAGCTCAGTCACTGCTGGCCTACCTCTACTCACAGAATAGCCAAGGGTAAGACCTGAGTTGACTCAACAGAGAGCAGAGTTAGAGCAATACTGAAAAACTTCAGCAGTTCTACACGCACACTTAGATCGGTCATGTACAGTTCACAGTTCCATATGCATAGGCACGCATGTTGGGGAAAGGCACAGTGATTTCTCTTTTACCATAGTTTCTTTGTTACAGATATTTTGCCCTTTTGATATGTTGGCAAAATCTCTATCTTCTGCATGTCTGTAGTGCCAAAATCTTACTTGGCACAGTACACATAATATGATGACTTTAAATAGTGCAGAAATTACTCTGAAACCTACTCTACAGCATTTAAAGAAAACATTTCATAATTGCAAATATGTTCAGCTCTAATTCTTATCAGCTTTTACCCTATTCCATGAGTAATGTCATCAGGGTTTGAGCCATCTATCAGACAGGCTGTTAGGCTTTTATCTTGGTGTACAGCAATATAAATAATACTGAACCCAAAGCATGGACAAAATATGAAACTTATCTTTGGAGTCATGTCAAACTCAGAGCTTGCATTTAGCTTAAATAAGAAATTTGCTATATTTGATTGGCTGTTCATTAATAAAGCTTGTAGAAATCCAGTGCAGATTTGGTAGCCTACAGTGCTGGCTACTGCCTGAAGTGCACATATTAAAAAAGAGCAATATATTTTTTAAGAAATTACTACAGAAATATAAAATAAGAAACAATGTCAAAAATTAAAATGTCTGAACAAGACTTCAAAAAAAATCAGGGTGTTGTTTCAAGGATTTCAAAGAGTGAGTTTTCTGGCTCTTTTCTGAGAAGTAGATTTCACTACAAATGCCTGGAATTGGCACGGGCGCAGAAGTCTTGTGCTTCTTTTATGGGACTGACTCTAAATGAGACACAGCAAAAAGATATGGTCAGTCATGCACTTTAATTGGAATCAAGAGCAAGAAATAATGGTAAGTGGCCTCTTTGTTTTGCAAGCTACTTGCTTTAGAGCTAGCTTGGATGTCGTCTCATTCTTCTGTTGTGCTTCAAAAAAGCTGTGATATGAGGAAAAATATCTATTGGTTCTCAAAACTTCTTGAATGTAGTTTACTAGCATTTTATCTGGTAAATAATTAAAACCATCATTCTTCCTACTGATATGATGCTTTTGTTTTCAGCCCCTCCAGCAAGAGATATTTTTGTTTTCTATTGGTCAGCATAGATAAGTTTTTTAAGGTCTATTTTTTCCATAAAGAGGGATGCATTGGAAACTGCAGAATATACAGGAAAGATCTCAGGAGGAGAAGGAGTATTATATTTATTTATTCATTCATCTGTTTGTTTGTTTGTTTGTTTATAATTCATCAAATAAATCCCTTAATGATGTTAACATGTGAGGATCTTTCCATCCCCTGTAAGGTAGCTACACTTTATTTCGGAGAAAGTGTCTCCTTAGAACCACTTCTATATGCACTCTTTCTCTTCTTGAACATTTCTCCAGAGATTCGCCCTGCCTCCTTTCATTTCAGTTCACAAATCATTATTTTTCCAGCCAAAGACTCCTTTATTTGGTAAGTAGCAGAGCAGAACTTTATCCACATGTTGTCACTACTGGTTTCCAAAATAGCCTATTGAAGTGGGTTGGCAAATTTCAACTAAAATGTGTGTAGAACTGAAAACAATATCTGGCTTCTTGAGTTACCAGACTTAATTGTGCCAATGTATGCTTTCATTGCCTGTTGCTGTTCCACAACTTTCTCAAACATAAACAAAACAGAGTTCCAAAATATTAGAACTTTCCAGCTTTGAGAAAGTTGTTTTCTTCTTCAAATCGGGTAAGGGATTTCTAGCTGTCAAAGAATGGAAAAAGTGCTCAAAAATATTTTTTCTACCCAACTGCCTATTAATACTTATTCCATAATGCATTTTTGCCCATCGTGTTGTTGATGCATTAGAACATACAGCAGAGGGTAGATGCCTACCAGTGCATACGTCTGTGAAAGTGTTGGTATTGGCATAACGGTTTACCACCACAAAACTGTGCCAAGACATAAGCACTCACAGGCCAGTGGTTGGGTGTTCTCTTCACTCATTTAATCACAATATATTTATGTATGTTAATTAAGAACAGCTAATACATTTTATAGTATTGTGGAATACAGTAGAACTGATCTTGAAAGATTTAGAGAATAGCATTTTGACCCTATCAACTACATTGAACTTGAGAGTCATTCCTGTAACCACCTGCTATTGCTGTGATCTCCTTGACTCTAACATAACACTAGACATGTGCATATGAATACACTCACATGTTTTGTTCATGCTTCATAAACTATGTTTCATAAAACTACTTAGAACACTCTCCAGGAATGAATCATAGAATCATAGAATAGTTAGGGTTGGAAAGGACCTTAAGATCATCAAGTTCCAACCCCCCTGCCAGGGGCAGGGACACCTCCCACTAAACCATGCCACCCAAGGCTATGCCCAATCCAGCCTTGAACACTGCCAGCAATGGAGCATTCACAGCTTTCCTGGACAACCCATTCCAGTGCCTCACCACCCTTACAATAAAGAATTTCTTCCTCATATCCAATCTAAACTTCCCCTGTTTAAGTTTGAAAGATAGTAGTGGACAGCTGTGGTTTAAATTTCATTGTTCAGCAGGAAAAAAAAATATTGGGTGAAAGGAACATAAAGATGAGCCCAGAAAACTCATCCATCCCAGTGCTAGGCAGGTATGCGACTTGGAATTAATTTTCTTTTTTTATGACCAAGATTTAGCACAGTATTTCTAACTTTTCTTTGCAAATGCTTATCTCTAGCAGTGATGCTACAGGAGAGCAAACTAAAATGCCATTACCCATGTAAAACTTGATTTATTTTAATGATCCCAGTGAGTAGGCATATGGTTCTCAGGTTAAGTAAAGCATTAATTAAAACAGCTGCTCTGCCTTGTTTGCTACAGTTTCTTAACTTCTTGGATTCTTCTTTATTACAACTGTTTGGAGAATTTTTGAGGCTTGAGTTACAAGGGTGTGGATTAGAAGCTGACTACCCTAACTGCAACATCTGTAAACTCTTAATTTCTGCTACAGCAGGTGTCAACTTTTCCCTAGATGATTGTCCTGCTGTTGTTCTGGTTACATGTAGCCTTGTCAACAAGCTGTTTGTCAGCTGGTTCTCTCATGTTTCCTTTCCTTCATGATCATTGATCAAGCCAACAACTGGAGATGATGTAGGGTAGAATTCCCTTTAGTTCTGTGTTGGTTGATTTAAAGCGCAATCAGACAGGTCTGAGTGCAAGAAATGGTGTATGAATAATTGTGAGTGACAATGTCTTTTATGATCTTATATTTTTCAAGGAGCTGCAAATTATAATGCATTGGAACGTTAATACATTGGAACTAACTTGACTTCCTACTTAACAAAAGCCATAGGAATTCCCGGGATGTTTGAGTATACGTTTCACTAGAAAGGCCAATCTGATGAGCACATTTCCGGTCATGTAGAATGCACGACTATTCTTAGTGTGGTGTTCCTTTAGTTAGTAATCCTCGCTATAATTTCATGCCTGAGTTGTATTTCTCCAGTTTCCAGCTGTTGGAAGGCGTTTTATCTGCTAAAATACTATTTCCTTGCCTGATGCTGTCAAATTTCTTTTTTTACAGATTGCAGAAAAATATTTTCTTATTTTTTGTCTCCACATTATGCTCATCACAAGTCCCTGTGCTTTGCAAGCTGTGTCTTGTCCAGTTCTTTAAAAGTTTTCATGACAATGCTCTAAACCATCCATGTATTTTTGAGCATGTTTGTTTAATGACTAGCTTTGAGACTTTCTTGAGAAATGCCACGGAACAAAGAGTCCTGATGATAGGCAGAGTATGTTAGCCCAGGCTCAGTGCCACACTGATAGCTGTGTGCTTAGCTAACAGAGAGTTTGTTCCAACGCCTGTTGAAATCAGTGGCTGAGCTCCCATTGGTTTCTCTGGGTTCTGAAACCATGATTTTAGGACTTCACAGGTTTTTTAATAACAAAAATACTTTGTAAGATTTTATGTCTGATATGAACCTCTATTTAGTCCCAAGTGGCTTTTTCTATTATAATTTTGAGGATCAATTCCATATAATAATTAGACAAAATTTTATAAGTAATCTGAGGTGAAGCCATCACTTTCTGCTTGATTTTCCCATCAGATATAAAAAATTTAATTTCCATTCTTTTCACTCATTTTTTTCCAATTAACCATTAATTGTTAACTATTTGTTAATGATTTCATATTTCTGAGTAACCTTTTAGAATTTCAGACTGATTTGCTAAAACCTTCTCCAAGCTCAGGGTCTATGTTAATGTTAAGAGAGTCTCTGCTTGCTCTCACATTTAGTCTGCAAAAAGTGTCCTAATACTTTATTGGCACTTCATGGAAATAGAAAATAAATGTGCAAATGAGCAAAAAATTGGATTAAATTGCTGTTGGCTAGCCAGAAACTACCACGGGTAAGAAGGATTCACCTGTAAGTGTGAATACTTTCTGGTTCTTCCATGTAGCTGAATTCTGGTGCAGTTGTCCACCTTACATAGAGACCCTTTTCCATGCTGGATGCAGAGTGCTGCCTATGTGCTTTCACCAGGGCCCAGGTGAAAGAGACTGAAAACTGATCCAGAACTTGCAGAGCTTGACCACTGTTGTGCAGTGCCTGACACATTAACTCCCAAGGAACGGTTGGCTAATCCATGCTTGGCAACCCTCCGCTGATCCCACATGGCACCAAAGTAGTAGCCAACAGTGGGAAGCCACCTTCAAAAGATGCTAAGGTTAGTTCACAATTTTCTAAAGCTGGCTGTGCAGGTGAACTCTCCCTGCCTGCATACGTAGGCTCCAAAGCCTATTGAATTCAGTGGCCAGATTCCCACTGCTTTTTCTGGGCTTTGGAATGAGTGTTCATGGTTTTTATGCTTTGGAATGTCCCTGTGCTTTCTTGGACTCCAAAGTTTCTGAATCAGTTTGTTCAGTCTGTCTCTGTTTCTGCTTATTTCCATTCTTCTGAAGGAAGCAGAAGATGGAATATGAGCTGGACTGTGTGCTTACTATGTGGCAGTTAATGTGTGTGCCACAGGTTGAACACTTGCTGGAATGAAGGAAAAATAGGTTTATGGGCAACTTCATGGCTGTAAGAATAATGTAAGTCAAAAAAAGTACTAAGAAAATCCAAGAAAAAAATTCCAGGGATATTTTGTGATATATATTTTATGATAATATGAAATCTTATTTTGAAAACACTTTGATGCTTCCAACAAATAATTTTCCATTTTACATTTTCCTTGTAATTGTCTAGAAGGAATAATCTATTTGTTCCTATTAATCAGCCCTTTCAGAACCCAAGTCAAAATCACATAACTGCTGTAAAGCTCTTGATTTTTCTCAAATATGTTCTCTACTAAAATCTACCTTGGTGAAGGTATAGTAAACTTGTTTGCTCAAAACCCAAAGAGGCAAAGCAAGGAGTGAGTGTGGAGGCATGTGGGCCTATCCAGACTGCACCCTGGAGTTAAATCAGGCTAGCTACAATGACATTACTGACCTTACATTTTTATCTGAGTGTGTCCTCTGGATTTTTTTAACTCACTAAGAAATATATGTTATTCTTTGACATCAAATGTCTATGATAACAGAAGGTTTCTGCTGTCCTCACAGAATACTGTATCATGCTTTGAAAAGCAGGAAATCTATAATAAAATTCAGAAAAGTAGAAAAAGACTTGATAAATAGGAGTCTCAACATGTTTCTGTGATGAATTGTCTCCAACAAACTGGTAAGTAGGGTCATTCAGTGCATATTTCCATGATTAACTCAACTTTCATTTTAGGTTTGCAGTTCACCTTTAAATATTTAGTTTGGTTCCTGCAGACAAATGTTGATGTTGGCTCTCTTGTCAGACTGATGAAAATGTTACACAGATGTCCTTTGGTGATCTGGTACCACTAAAAGGCTTGCAAATTGCTAAATGATGAACTCCCTTTCTCCATCATTCTTTTGGTTGGTGGCTTTCACTTATGATCCTTTGCTCCTCATTCTGTGTGCTTGTCTAATGTCCCTGCTCTTCCTTAATGCAGTAATGTCTGTCTGAGTATTCTGTTTGCTGGACAAAACTGGCTGCATTATTTTTCTGAGAAGACTGCGTTTTACTGATTGCTTATAAAAACTCACAACAATGTCCTACATTTTCTTTAGAAATATGGTTTCTCAGATGTTAAAGCACAGTTTTACAGGTATCTCAGAAAGACTCCATCGTCTAACAGAATACTAGTGGTTCAACCTCACATGTCATTTCAGAAAGCCTAATTCAGTCTGCACGAGAAAACTGTTTCTCAGTTCTTTCACTTTTTTTCTACACTCACCCTTCCTCCCCCAAAAATATAAAATCCCCTTTCTTCTCATTGGTTTCCATAGCTGACTTAGTAACAAAGGCACTGTAATCTCTGGCCCTTTTCCTGACTGGTCGTCTGGGGAATGTTCTGCTGCACACATTTGAACTAGTCTTTCAGTTTTTTTGAGGATCCTCGAATTGCAAGGCTGGGAAAAAATGAGAGAGCTTTATTCACACTAATTTAGGCACCTAGAGTTAGGAGTCTGCTTTCCTCAGCTCACTTGCTTGCTATATAGGCTCAACCAGTCATATTCCTGCCTTATTTATAATACAGATTCTGTCTCCAATGGGGAGGATGGAATTTAGGTTATAATCACACTCAAGTACTTCACCCATCACAGGCATACATTCAGCTGCAGAACACTTGAAAGAAGAAAACTTTTGATTAGCACTTAGTATACAAGCGGCAAAGCTACTTTATCAAAAGAATATGACTGAATTGCTCAAGGAGAGAGCACTTTTATGTAACGCTCTCTAAAGCCCATTTGCACTTACATTCTTTCTAAAGGGGGAGTCAGGAGACCTGTCTCTTCAAAACTGTCCCATTGCCTAAAGATCAGCTTGATTTTGACACTTCTTTCAAAATTCCAGAACTGTCCCTAGCACTCATTAGTACATGAGAACTTTATTTTCTGAAATGAGATTCCCTTTACCCTCTAAATGCTCATCGACCTTTCAAGCTCATGTGTTGTTCTGCCTACACCTCACTGCATTGAGGTACTTGAACATGGCTAGTAGAAAGCTCAATGCTTGAATAAAATCAAAAACCATAAATTCCAATCATTTGATGTCAGTAAAGTTCTTATGATACAATTCAGAAGGCAGAACCAAACATACCTTTTTATTTCTTTAATCAATTAGACAAACTCAATGTTCAGTCTTGCCTGGACAGGTGACAAATAACTTTCTTCAGTGCTTTGGATTCTGTACACCATAATTGTGTAATGCATGAGAACACTTTTCAAAGAAATTACTGATTTCATGTTATCATCCATGAACTATTTGTTAAAATTCTCAGTAAAAAAAAGTCTCTTACGTCTTGAGCACTGCACTTAGCCAAATATGCAATGATTTCACTTGACTTACCAACTAGATAGGGTGAATGACAGATGTCACAGTGAAATTTTTGGTGGATGAATGTAGTTTGTTTTTACCATCTATAATTTCTTCAATATTTCCAGAAGTTTTTTGCATGTCATTTTCTAATGTCTTATGGATAGCTTCTGAAACCTAGAATATTGTATCCATTCTTTAGGGAAGTTGTCCTAATTGTAGTTGGTTAAGTTTCATTCCTTTGGTGCACCTAACATTTTGGCCATATCTACATTACACAACAGAGCACTGTGCTTGCAGCATGTCAACTTTTACTGAAAGAGCTAGCATGTCTACAGGGAATAGCATGGTGCCACATAAGATACCACCCTAGCTCTAAGAAGCACAGCTGCTCAGAGGTATAACTACATAGTCCTTGACCTGAGCCCTACTGACACAGCGGTAGCTCAGTAGATTGCTTGTTCAGAGCTACTTTTGTTAGTTCTTCCTGCACTTGTTCTCTGTGGTTATAGAAATATCCCACTTTATGGTAAATCAAGGATTTTGTAATGTTTTTCAGTTAATTGTGTTGTGGTTTTCTTCCATGTGCTGATTGTAAGTTAACATTGTGTTGATCAATCAATACAAATAGACCCTAACTAGCATTGCCCTAGAGGCTAACTTTCATTACTGGCAAAATAAGGTTTAACTTCATTCACTTTTGTGGACTGGAGCCTGCTTGTGTCAGCACCAACTCTGGCTTCAGAGAATAAAAACAATAGTCATACAAAGGAGACTGCTCTTTTTCTATCAGTGTATTAAACAAAGGATAATATTAAGTTTGGATAGCGGATAAAGTTAAGCTATGCTAATACTTATAATCAACTACCACTCTGTTGAAATTAGAAATCAGGCATTCCTGGGGTTTCTAACTATTTTTCCTGCCAGGAACACATAGTGTTTCTACCAATTGCATAGTAAAAGCAAGAGACAGACTTTCTTGCACTTAAAGCAGTCAGCAGTTATTGTAAATTTACCTCTAAATCATGGACACCTTGATTATTGATCACTCAAAAAAATACAGGGTGGAGAGACACTGCTTGATAAAGAGTGGTGAAAGTGCATAGTTTGAGAAAAGGCAACTGAGCAGTGTTTCTCTTTGGTGTCAAAAATCTCATCACAGAAAGTAACAGGGGAGTGAGTAAGCCTCTTTCTCGTCCTCTCTCTTTCTCCCTGTTTTTCATTACTAAGAGGAAATCAGCCTGCTCCCTGTGAAACTGTCACCCTGTCAAACTGAAAATTTTCTATAGATGCTGGGCTGTGGCAATTGTGAGCAGCACACCATGGGGTCCTGCGTGCTGGATCTAGTAGAAGGATGGTCACTTGGACCTCGCCTAGACTAGAAAAATTGAGTTTCAGATTAGACAGTCAGAAACACTGGTGGGATTTCCACTCTTAAGCAATTTTAGGACTCAGCTAAACAAATCCACAACTGACATGATTTATTGATGGGAAATGTCCTGCAGGAGGCTGGACGAGATGGACAAACCAGACATCCCTTCCAAACAACATTTCTGTGGACCTATCAACTTCAATAGCTCCAGACCTCAGTACAGACCCAATATATTCAGGAACTTCAGCTTGGATATTCTTTGGAATAAAGTTCACAACGGAAAATACTTTCACATGTAGTGCAACATCTAATGGAAGACTGTACAAAAATAGTTACTTTCCTTTAGTTATGACATTGCAAAGACACCATAACAATAATGAAGACTGAAAGGTTGAAGAATGAAAATTGTGTTGAAGATCTAGACTTTTCCACAATCATATGATTTGTCAAGTCTAAGGAAAAGACGATCCCTGTGCCTATTCTTCCTCTGTTCTCTCTCCCTGCAGTGTAGTGTGATGGGGCCACATTTTATATCTAGATATGGTGGGTTTGTTGACTGTTCATGGGAGAGGAGGTATCATAGAATCATAGAATAGTTAGGGTTGGAAAGGACCTTAAGATCATCTAGTTCCAACTCCCCTGCCAGGGGCAGGGACACCTCATCCTAAAACATGCCAACCAAGGCTCTGTCCAGCCTGGCCTTGAACACCACCATGGATAGAACATTCACAACTCTCCTGGACAGCCCATTCCAGTGCCTCGCCACCCTTACAGTGAAGAATTTCTTCCTCATATCCAATCTAAACTTCTGTTTAAGTTTGAACCCGTTGCCCCTTGTCCTCTCACTACAGTCCCTCATGAAGAGTCCCTCCCCAGCATCCCTATAGGCCTCCATCAGATACTGGAAGGCTGCTATGAGGTCTCCACACAACCTCCTCTTCTCCAGGCTGACTTTTAGATATACTATGCCAGTGCCTGAACCTCATATGGGATTTAAAGACTCTTCAGCTGGATAAGCCGCTGGTCTCAAGGTACTCGCAATCATATTTTTTTTTAACACGGAGAACAGACTTCAGACTCAGTTCTGATGTCAAAAAGTTTGAGAGGCAGACTGCCTTTCCTCTGTTATAGCAAATAGCACACAAGGAAACATTTGTTCAATTCAAATCTAAAAAGATTGCCAGCTTTCAGAGCTAAAGCACACATCTGACCTTCTAACTGGGAAGTGCTAGCTTATATGTTGAGCCAAATAATGTTAATTTTTAGTACTCCAGCCAGGGTTATGAGATCTTTATATTGTGTATATTTTTTCACTTAGTGTAATCAATACAACTTACTTTTAGTCATTTTCTTTTGCCCTAAAGATGTAAACAGCTTTATGAACTTATAATTAAGAAATAATGGACTTTCAATAATTACAGTGGTCATCAGCTTCCATTGCAAGGCTTTATTTTTGCCACCTTGTAACTTTCACTTGAAAAAAAAAAACAAAACAAAACAAAAACCCAACAGGGCAGCCTGATAATTACTGATTTTACTCCAAGGGCAAGGGAGAATTCTTCTGTGGAGTTTGATGAAAAGGAACCAAACCACACCTTCGTTACAGGCCATTAAAAATCACCCATATTTCAAATTTTGGAATTTGGCTTGAACTTTATATTTGACACCTTTCTTCTTATGAAAAGTGTCATTCAATCTTTAGTGATTAATGGTCAAACTCTGGACCTCTTGCTTTGTGTCCCATGTGAAAATGATACTTCTTGTAGCATATTGCACCTTGATTTAGAAGTAACATATTGCCTCAGAGTTATGGCTGCAGCTTCCATCTACACCACTGTAAATCTTGAATGGCAATCTGTTTGATCATGGAGGTATAATGCAAAATCATTTAACTATACCACTAGCACTTCTTATAATATGAAGTATTTTCCAGTGCTTATCATAACTGTCTGAATTATTGTTCCCTTTTTTTCCCTTTTCTTTTAGTATCTTGTCTCATTTTTTACCTATTAGAAGGTGAGTGATTTACTGACTAATGTTTCCCAAATGATTGTTATTTTGTTCTTTTTTTGTGGGTTTTTAAGGTTTCCATGCAATCCCAGAAGCCACTGGGGATTTTCACTTCCTCTATTGTAATAAGGCAAAATACAGAAGTGATCTAGACCTGGCATGAATGATAGAGAGAAGGCCTCCATATCTCTCTGTGGAAGAAAACAACAGCTGGTGAAACAGAACAGCCATCAGGGAATAGGAACCTTCTCCAACAACGTATTTGTTCTAAGATGCTTCTGCCCTCTTTAGTCCCTTTTGTCATAGCTTTTTCCTCAGATACTCACCGGGATATCTCCATGCTGATGTCTATACGTGTGCTAGAAATTTGCACTCCCACTGTAGTCAATAGAGATTGTAGTCAAGAGTCCCAGACATGTATTCATACTGAGAGCAAGAAACAAATTTAGGATTAGACTGTGATTTTACAGGCTCAGTTATTAGGGGCAAGGAAGAAAGCTTTGTTGTAGTACCAGAAACCCATAGAAAATTCTAGGTCGAGGGGACCTCTAGACACCATCTGGTCTGAACTTCTGTTGAAAGCAGGCACTTAGGTTAGGTTATCTGGAGCACTAGGAAACCATGTACTGAATATTTTCAGAGAAGAAGACTCCACCACTTATGTGAGCAACCTAACCCTAAGTTTTATTTTCAATATGATTTCTTCTTTCCTACATCTAGATAGAATTTACCTTAAAGCTACTTTCTTGTATTTCTTATGTCCACTCGCTGAGCATCTTTTGGATGTACATTCATCTTCTCTAAAACTGCCTTTAAGTATTGAAAGGTGGAGATTAGGTCCCCCTTAAACATCCTCATCTCCAGGATGAAAAAAAAATTTCTTCACTCTTTTGTCATATGTCAAGTTCTCCAGTCCTCTAATGAACTTGGTAACCCTCCGCTGAACCCTCTCCAATTTTTCAATGTCTCTCTTACACTAGAAGGACTAAAATGGAATATGAATTTGAAATATGTATTTGTATTTGAAATATGTATTTGAAATAAGGCCTAACAAAAGTTGAATAGAGCTCATAATCCCACTCCTTGATTTGCACGTTGTTCCCTTGCCAGTGCAGGCCATGATGATGTTAACTTCACCACAGCCAGGACCCACTGCTGGCTCAGATGTAGCTTGCCACCCAACAGGAACCCCATGACCTTCTCATCAGAGATGTTTCCTAGCAAGTCAGACTCATGTCTCTACTACTAGCTGGGGTTATTCCATCCAAGTTTAGGACTTTAACTTTTTTAAACCTCAAGCTGCTCGTCACAATCTTTCAGACAACTGAACTCTCTCTGTGTTGAGGTTTTCCCTTCTGATACTTAAATCTCTCTCCCCTATCATCTGCAGACATGATAAGGGAGCCTACACGTCTATGACCCACATTGCTAATATAGATACTGAACAGGACGGAAGCTACCATTGATTTCTGAGGAACTCTGCTTCTGACTGGCTGTCAGTTCAATTCTGAGCCACTGCCTACCATCCATCAAGGTCAGCATTTAGCCAGTTTTTCACATGTCTTATGGCCCACTTGTCCAGCACATATCAGCTTGTCAAGAAGGATATTGCAGGAAAATGTGTCATACAACTTGCTGAAATCAAGGTAGATTAAGTCCACAGCTTTATTTTTGCTCACAGAACAATTTTTTTGTCACATAAAGGATTAGTCAAGCATGAACTATTCTTGGTAAATCTGTGCTGGTTTTGTCCCAGTTATGCCTTTTGCACTATTCATCTTCTATCAAGAAGACATGTTCCATGGCTTTCTCAGGGACTGAAGCATGGCTTGCTGGTCTGTACTTTCCTAGATTTTCCTTTTTGCTGGTTTTGTAGACTAGTATAATATTTGCTATTTTCTAGTCATCTGTCACTTCCTCTGATCTCCACAGTCTTTCAAAACTGGTAGAAATTTGGGTTTTAGCTATGAAAAGCTACTCTTTCACCACCCTTGGATTCATCCCATCTAGTTCCATACACTTCTTTATGTTGAGCTTGTACAGACGGTCACCATCTCAAATCTCCCTTATTATTCATGGTTCAGCATTTGCTTTGATTTACTTCTTGCCATAGAGACTTAGGGGAGGACTGTATCTATGAAGAGTAAGACAAAAAAATTCTATCTATACAGGATTTGTAACAAACAGATCCTAACCTCTCGGGGTTATTGCAATAGCAGTAACAGTGATTGCATTAAAGCTCACAAAAGTAAATCAAAGTGTTATGCCTTATTAAGTACCTGAAGAAAACAGTAATTTTACTTTGATGCTGATGTCTGCGTATATCAAGCTTGTCATTCCAGGCTCCCTTTACTATATTAGAGAGAAACAGGTAGTTTTAGTGATTCACCTGACTTACTTTACACATCTACCACAGGATGAAATGACTTGTGCCTTGCACTGACTGTTTACTAGACTGGTCAGTGACTACCTCAGACACAGATGTCCGCATTTGTGAGATAAAATTCCCACATTCTGTCACTTTTGACCTGTGCTGAGTGTGAGGTAAAATTCTTACTCCAGCAGCCTAGAAAAAGGGGTAAAAGACTGACTATGGTCATACGGAACAGCTCATTTAATGCTCAGGCATGAAACCAGGCAGGTCACATTAACCCTATCATACACCTGAGCTTTCAGTGGCTTCAGATCTAATTTCTCAGCAAAGCTGGATGAAATCAGGTGGACAATGGTAGAACTATAAAATAACACAGTAAACTAAATAGTTAAAGTCAAAGAATTTAAAATGCAGAAGAGAATAAATAGAAAGTTATTTAACATCTAGAGCCAAATAAACTTCTTGGGCTTCCTCGAAAAGTATTTAAAGAGGGCAGTGGGTCTCATACTAGCAACATAGTGCTTCCCAACCAACACACCTACTGTTGAGCATGACACTGGAAAAAAATCACCACCTTTAGCCTCAGCTGTGGCAGCTGCAGAACAGATGGAGATCAGTGTTGCTTGACTCCTCCTCCACTTCTAATTAACCTGTACAAAGGCGAAGTTAGTCATAAGATCCTAAGTGAAAAAACCCTCTGTCTTTGTTAAGGCCTTTTCCCTGCAAAAGTGGTGAAAAGCTGGGAGAGCTCTATATCTTAGCAGGTACAACCCCTGCCTTTCAACACACAGACCACACTTTATGTTTAAAGGAACTGCTTAATTAATTCAATGCATCCCACCTCAAACCTAATGCTGTGGCCTAAATTAAAGAATGACTTGACTCAATTCCCTTGTCAGCTGAGAGTCTCATATTCAGGAGAAACTTAGGGTGACGTTACAAAATCTAAACTCATCTGTGGATGGAGAGAGGAGATAGAGACCACAAAATCTGTGCTGACTAGCAGTGTAAGTACTGAACTATGGAAGCTGTAAATCTGCACATAATCTGGCCTGAAACCTTCTGCCAGTATGGTGTTCAATACAAATACACATGTGCACATATACATACATTTACAGGTTTCTAAATGCTTGCAGTATAGTACAGGAAGTTTAAAGCAGAAATGTGTTTCAAGAATTCCTGTGTAACAGAGCTGACTAAATATTTAACTTGTGTATGTAATGAATGATAACCATTTTACAGCCATGAATTTTAATATCCATTAATGGAGGTGAATTTTTATCCAGTTCCTCATTTGCTCTTCATAGATTTGTTTATTATTTATTCCAAGATTGAGCTATTTGAGAATGTGAATGACATGATGAGACACACTTGGTGATTCAAAAGTATAAACTCTCAGACCTGAAGACTTTAAAATCCATTAAAAGAGAAATGGAATTTTGGGAATGGGGATGTAGAAAACCAAAAGAGTAATTACTTACAAATGTCATGCTATTGCCATGCTCAAAAATAAAGAAAGAATATGTAAATCACATGATTTAACTTGTGTCATGATGATGTTTTGTTGGTTTACTTGGTCAGATACTTATTTAAAATAAAGTTTAAAAAAGAAAGTAGTTTCAAAATAAATGTAAAAGTTAACAAAACATGTGGATTGATAATTGCAGATGGTGTCAGCAGGAAAAAAAGTGCTTAGCAGGTGTTGACCCTGCCAATGTTCCAATATATTTTATGTTATTAACCAACATAATAACATTAGGCAACGACATCCTCATATCACTTCAGAGGTGTAGGTATTCATCAGAGAGTCATTACGTGGTGGATTTTCTCAGTGTTGCACAATTGCAGAAACAGTTGTGTTAGATATTTGTGCTGATCCACTGAGAAAATATCAATGTTGAATGGCCCCAAACTGTCCTGTTATTTAGCTATAAGCATGCAGAGGCTTGAAATTTAAGCCAATGTCAGACAGTGAAGAATAAGCAACAATTTTCTTTTTCTTTATTTTTTTTTAAAAACAACCCAAGCAAACTTACAAAACCCTTGTCCAAGTTACTTTTGAGATTCTTAGCAATGTTCATTTCTTTCACATTCTGTGTTTTGAAGTTGCTGTTGTCTTCCATCTCTTAATCCCCTCACCCAGATTTCTTAAGGGTTCCTTTTTCCCTGTTCAAACATGCTAGTGCTGCCTTCAGCTTCACTTTAATTCTCCTGGATCATTTGAATCTATGCTTGAATCTCCAGGTATCTTAGCCTGTTCTGTGGCATTCAATACAGCTTGTTCTTCCTTCACTTGGAAGTGGACTCAGATCATTGTCACGGCCCAGATCTTGCCATATGCATTCTGTTACCACCTCATTAAAGAATAACATCTTTTTATTTTCCACCTCTTTTTGGACTGCAATTTGTAAAGCAGTCTAAACATGCTCAATTTTAATTAAATTAATTGGACTACCTATATGCTTATAGCAAGCATGTATTAAACACCTTGATGGATCAGAGCCCTACTGGTTTCTTTCAAGTTCAGGACAGCCTGTTGATTTACTACAACTGATACTTACTGCTATTGTCATTATTACTATCGTTCCGGAAAACTTATGATCACTGGCCAAGATTCCGAGGCATGGGTTAGCATCCTGATATGTTTAATGTCATGCAAACCTGGACTAGAAAGACTCAATGCTTTCTCCACTCCAAACTTCATGCAGCAGAGCTGGACTAAGGACCACACAGCATCTTATAGGAACATCTCTGCAGGAATGAACAACAGAGCTGGAAATGAAAGAATTCAGTCAGCTTGTAGAGGGTAGAAACTGTTTCCTACTAGAATTAAGTAATTTGGCTGCATCTGGATTTTCTTGCAAGAACCTGCCCTACATAACCAAGTACTTGTACAGTTTAAAAGAATATTATTATGGCTGAGACAAAGGCTGTGAGATTGTCCCCTCCACGGAAGTGTTGCAATAGACTGTGAGGATAAGCGCGATTGCTGAAAGTTATCCCTTTTTTTTTTATTTTGTAAGAGTTAAGAATTGCAGAATAATAACATATTCAAGAGCTAAATTTTGTAAGGTCTGCAGTCATTCCTCACAGAAGTGGCATTGCACTGGGTCTAGTAATGTGCAGGGTTTAGAGGGACAACAGCCCTGGATCAAGCATTCCACTGTTTTTTAAAAGACGTTCCATGTCACATCTCCTGTATTTTAAAAACCATTTTTACACAGTTACATCAGCACTCCTACAACTTCTTACTTGTTAAATATAGTTCCCAGTGCGACTCCCTGGCTTAAATACAACAGGTACTTTTATGAAACCTGGCTTGAGTTTCTAGAGCAGCTGTGCAGAGCTTTTGTAATGAAACCCAAAACCCACCCAGGCTTGAGTTTCATTACAAGTCTGAAACCCACATCAGGTTCTCTAAAGGGTTTGTCAGAGTTCACAACTCTAAAGATTTGAGGCTAGATGAAGCAAGCTTATGCTGAGTTATGATTTCAGGTGCAAGCCAGGGAAAATACAGTGGTTTGATGCCCAACTAGATAAAACCTGGTGGCTTAGGTTAGAAAGTAGTAAGTCTTTGCAAAAAGAAGATAGGAGATGAGTTTCACAAACTCTTGTTAACCAAGGTGGTCAGGTTTTAAGCTGCAGCAGGTGTGATTGCTTATTTTGGCTTTCTCTTATTTACTTGCATCTTCTTAACATTTATTGTATTGAAATTAAAACTGTTTATATGGCTCCTAATCATTCAAATAAGGGGGTAATATGAATACTTAACATTTCCTCTGATAATGGAGAAGCCACTCGTCACAGATTCAGGAGATGAATTCTGCACATGCTTTGACAAATGACTGGTTATCTCATCTTGAACAATAGTAGGAATATTTCTGGCTGTATATTTCCACATCAGAGAAATACTTTTGCCCTCTCAATTAAAGCAACTTAAGCATATCCACTCTGTGTGATGGAGCAGTGTATTTGAATTCCTGCAGTAACACAGAGTGACCTGGAACATCTACAGGGCATGATGTACTGGTGTTCCCAAACATTAGCCTACTTTCCATGTGCACCGAAAGAGTATCAGTGCAATGAACTGAGAGGACCAGTAACAAGGGTCCACTGTGGCTCCTTGACAGACCCTATTACATTGGGTACAAATCTGTGCTAATACAACCAATGCTGTTTCTCATTGCATAGCTCATTTTCATTCTCATTCTCATAGCTCAGAGCTAGCCTTTGGCTTCCACATTGTTCTCCATAGGAGTTAGAAGAAAAGTAGGTCTTTGTGCAAGCAGACACTAACACCACAGATATAAAAATAAAAAAACTGTTATCTCAGAATAAATTAGTGACTTTTCCTGTTCTTGCTTCAGACATTTACCTCTTGTGTCTTTATTTTTCTTCATGCATTGAGTATTCAGTAAGGATATTTATCAAAAATGCCTTTCCATACATTGATCCCACAGTTCCTAGGAGGAAACTGGCACATTTTTTGTAGAATTTTACAGCTTCTGATTTTTGCTAAGACCCAACTGAAAGATCTAATTGACAGGCCCAAAGGTAAGTTTCAAAACCATCTTTATAAATTAGGAACCTGTGTTCCACTTTAAAAAGTGTTTTAGCTATTGAAAAGGCTGACTCTTATTGAAAGCTTATGTTCTATTAATCACTTTCAAATCAATAAAATGAGAAACTTTTCCCCAAAATATAAGTGTTTGAAGTTTTTGTGGGTGGAATCATGGTTTTATAAATTGAGTGTATTAATATAATGGCTTTTGGTTCAGGTCCATCACTAATTTTAGTTAACTGTGAAGACATCAATGCCAATTCTCATGTCTGCAGAGCTAGAGTATCAGTGCAGACTCAGATTTGTGTCTCTCTAGTAATTAACATATTTAATAGAAAAAGATATAATTTTGATCTCTTCTTCAAGAATTATCTAAGAGATGGAGAAACACAGTGTTAAAGAATCATTAATTTGTCGAAAATCGCAGAATTTACAAGCTCATCTTTGTATCCTTGTTTGTGAGTACTCTTTACAGCTTTAATCAATGTAAGTGACATTCATTCTGTTCAAGTGTCTACATATACTGAAAAATCTTAAAAACAGTGTGAAAGTCATCAGTCCACCAACTTGGACAGAGACTGAAAGTAAAAGGATGTTGCCCAGTTCTCTATCTGGTCCAATGTATCATAGTTAATAAGTGTATCATGAAGACGGGGCTCCAGGGACCTGCATAGATCTGGAGGTGCTGGCAGTTCAAGTCCTCCTTCTATTATTCCCTTTCTTAGCATTCAAGCTGTTCCTGTCCAGCTTCCTGGTGAAGAGTCCAACTTAAGCTAAGACAAGTGAGAGTAGATTGCATGAGCTGTTGAACTCTTCCCACAAGGAGGAAATCCTTAAAATGTTTGTGATTTTATTCTACCTCCTTTTAATCTGTAAATTTCAGACCTGGGAACCACAATACAGTGTTTTGGCTTGTGGTAAGTAGGAATGTGTACAACAGTCTTTTAAGCTGCAGATAGCAAGTCAGCATATATTGGGTTACCTTTGGTATGTGGATGCTCTTAGTCATTAAGTAAAACTGACCACTTTCAACTCTATTTCAGAGCTGGATTTTGAGAGCACACTGCACTACATGAATCAAAAATATTGTCCTTATTCTTTCAGCCACCTGTGAGAAAGACAGATAATTGTTGGTAAAACATTCATTAAACTGTGGACTCCTGCCAAGAAGAGACAGAATATCTACCTGATGACCCATAGCATTGGATGTTGCATGTGACTTGCTGTTTTTCCTGAGAGGTGAAAAAAATAAGATGTTATCTGACTGCTCCCAGTTAATCACGCATCTGAGGAAAATGTTTGATTGGTCTACTTCGCAATCAAGTAAAGTAGACCATCATCTACTGTTGGAATGACTGTTTGACGTGATAGTGTGAAAAACTGGACCCAAAGTCTCAATTCTCCTGTTTGTACCTGGGTATTTATCCTTAGGGGTATTGTCAAGTGTATGGTTTGCAGATTTTTTAAAGCATATTTTGGGAATAATTTTGGAGAGATGTGGTTGTCATGCAGTCCGCTGTTAGTCCCTTCGACACACAGGTCTTTCCACTCTTTGAAGGTAAGTGGTTGTCCCTGAGGAGCACAGAAATCTGTTCAGTCTTTTCAATGGGTTAGCAACAATAACAGAAAGAATTTGTGTGAAAAATAATAGAGAAAATGAATTTAATTTATATTGATTAAACCTGCAATTTTAAAGAATCCTAATATATTTCACTGTTGTATTTTTAAACAGCAAATATACAAGCTTCTGCTCATGGTTCTCGTTGGAAATATAATGGGAATTAATTGTAATTATAATTATTCTAATAGAAATTGAATATGTTTTCAAATAATCTATATAAGCCACTGAGTTGGCATACTTTGCTTCTTGATGTGAAACATCATTCATGTGCAAAATCTAAAGCATAGTGCATTTTGTGTTCAGCTCTTCCTTCATATTACAGCGATTCTTATGGAAGGTATTCACTTCTATATGATCACTTTCAATGAATATTGAGCACAGTTCCATTCAGGAACTGGTAAAAGTCTTTCATCCACTTCCTCCCTTCTCTTGCAAAAAAAAGGAAAGAGAATTTTTAAACAATTTCACTCTCACTTGCCACTTTTAATGCCTTGCACAGTCTTGCTGTGTCCAAAGGATATAAGAATTCAGATAGGGCTGAGAGAAAATCAGAGATATGTGGATATATGCAGAGAAACCACAATCATTTCTTTTAGCCCCAACCCAAAATGACCCTTTGCAACTCTGGCGTCAATGGAGTGATGAATCAGCATCTTCCTATGACAGCCGTGGTCCTGAAGGAGTAGTTCCTTCTCATATTTCCCTCTGAGCAATAGAGCTGAGGGTATGCAGAGGTCAGGCTGAAGCCTTGGCCCATAGTTTTACAGCGTGAATCATAAGAGCATGTTCTAATCAGAAATAACCCAGTGAAAGACACTTGTTAATGGAATTAAGCTTAGTTAAAGTACAATTTGGTGCTTTTAATATATTTAGAATACATTTTTAATACTTTCATATGGCTGAATAATACTTCCATGTTCATATTTTTCTCTTATTTAATCTACAGTACAGTGAACATACGACAATGGCTCATTGATTTATTGTGAGTGTAGCAATAGGTTTACAACTGCATGAATCATGCAGATTGCACAATTCACCACATGCCTTAATAAAAGTTTCGCTTTAATAAAACAGAGCTAAGGCAAATATGTCCAGATCCTGGTCTGACATTCCTTATACATTACCCTGCCTCAGGAAATTATTACTATATATTTTATAGCAGCTACAGTAGGTAGGGGATCAGGATTAGAACATAGTAACTACTGTGACATTTAGCAGAACTCCTGTGTATATTATTAACCCTCACAGTGTGGACTGGCACAGAAATATTTTGGGACAGTAGTTTTCATCCTTTTTGATTAGTGGACTCAGAAAATATCCTGTAAAGTTATGATTCCTTGCTTAGTGAATTTAAGCCCCTAGCATTTTGTTTGTACCTTTCACAGGTGCATTTGAAGTAGTTTATGGACCTCACAGGACCTATAGATTATAAATTGAAAATCACTGTTCCAGGACAGCTTCCTTCATTTGGCTATACAGAGGTGAGTGCGACTAGTCTCTCTTTAGCTGCAGTGGCCATACTTTAAAGGCACAAGATCATTTCAATGGTTACATGTATTTCTACCTGGTATCTCAAACTAATTTCAACATTAAAT
Source organism: Ara ararauna (assembly GCA_028858755.1). Lineage (NCBI taxonomy): Eukaryota > Metazoa > Chordata > Aves > Psittaciformes > Psittacidae > Ara > Ara ararauna. The sequence continues at coordinate 24,774,244 of CM054379.1, forward strand.
CTCTGACAGATCTACTGAAATGGATTAAAATATTTTCCAGCTGAGGCTGTAGAAAGTATGATCCGCTTATCCAAACATGCTCACAAATGGGCTGATCTCCTGACCTTTTCTTCATTGTAGTCAGAACTAGTCTTACAAAATTTCAGACAGAAATAGTGAAACTCTTGTGATAGCAGAGGTTTCAGAATGTGTAATCTAATTTAAATCAAAACTGAACTAAAACCTTGGATGGAGCTAAGGTATATATTTCTCTCTTTATAACAATGAAGAAAAATACATTCCTTTTCTCTGCCCATATTTCACCAGTAATGTCTCTTTACTCTTTCTTAATTAGTAGGGCTCAGAGTATTAAGCACAAAGGCGTTCATAACACAATTTTGTTAACATATGTAGTTGAGGTAGGATTTTAAGCGTTCATTGTTGGTCTCACTAGTGAAGTGAGTAAAAAGAAAACTGCATCAATGCTAAATGGTAATGAAAGCTTTAATGTCCATGGGCACATTATGATAGTCGGTGCTTGCATTAGATTCATTGTACATTTCTGTCTTCTATAAAAATGCCAAAGTTCTGATGTGAAGGGTCATAGTTTGGCAATTTGTTTTATTTTTTTTTTTTGTTTGGTTTTTTTTAAGTAAGAAACACAAGTGCTGTGTCTACAGCAGTAAAATTTTCTTCTCTTGAATTTTTTCAACATAAGTAGATTTTTATTTTTTGCCTGTGTTTCTTCATTTGGAACACTCTTGTATGAAAGTGACGTGTTTATAAACAAAATAAAATAAAATAAAATAAAAAATAAAATAAAATAAATAAAATAAAATTAAATAATCTGAAGTCTTTACTCTTCCAAGTGAAACTCCCAATAAAAAACAAAAAATGCCAAAAAAATCCCCTAAAAAACCCCGAGATTGTGAGCAACCACTGAATTTAACAAAAAACAGCTCTGGTATTACTGTCTTCCAGTACAATAAAAACGTTTTCTATGGCTATATTTTCAGAACTACAAAGTGTTTTTTAATGTGTAAACCTCAGGCATGCAGTTTAACCCAAGTAAACTGGAGCCATGGTTTGATATCAGTGCTTAAAATATGTCCTTAAAACTACCTTCTTTGTTGAGGGAACTATCTGTCATCTGGAATACAAGACTTTAAGGCACCCCCTGGTTATAAAAGGAACAAGTGTGAGGATTTCACCACTATTCCTTTATAGTTCAGTATCTGAATTACTCCTGTCATGATAAGTTCAATTTAGATCATGATAACAATAATTTTAAAACACTGCAAAGACAAGTGCAAAATGGATGAAGGTCCACTTCATTGCAGTCTACTTTGTTTAGTAACTCCTATCATCTCTCTCTTTCTGCCTTTCTTCCCTTGGCTATTAACTGAACTGTCCTGAAATCTAGCCACAAAATGCATACGTGTATGTGTATTAACATAAATAAAAACACTAAATATACTTGTTGACAGAGAAACATTTTATATTATAATTTATAAAATTGCTGCACTTTTGTAAAGTTGTGTTTAGTCTGAGAATTATATTAACTATAAACCAGGAAAACTGTGGACCAAGATAAGGTTTATGAAGCAGAATGCAAGCTTTCTGTGTAATTTAATTAAGAGGGTCTTGTTTGGAGCTCATTAGGTTTGGTTTTCATTAGTAGCACATTTGGGCCATAGTACAGTCAATTCAACCTGATTGCTCTGCATGGTTGTGTGGACGCATGCCCCATATTTGCATGTTGGAACTAGATGATCTTATGGTCCTTTCCAACCCTAACTATTCTATGATTTTGTGATTCTATGTTAGTTTCAGGCTCATGAAGCCAGGCAGTGTTGTCATTATTGCATCATTCTTGGAAGTTGCACAAAGATGGTTTTGCTTCAAATGGCACTACAAAAAAGACAAATCTTTACCATTGCCAACACTTTCTAAAATAAGCAGGAATTATTTTTTTACCTATAGATGCTGCTGGAGGTTGGGCAGGGCTTTGAGCAACCTGGTCTAGCGGAAGGTGTCCCTGCCCATGACAGGGGTTTTAGAACTAGATAGTCTTTAAGGTTCCTCCCAACCCAAACCATTCTGATTTTATGAAATTCTCCTTTGATTCTTTTATTTGAAAAAATCTTTATAAATTAATACACTGTAACCAATATATAAAATCTTAAAACGTTGTGGTCTCATCTGTCAATTGTACCTCATGTGTGAGAATCTAATAAGAGCTCACATGATGCTTCTAAGGCACTGCAAGCAGCCATGGTCGCAGATAAGCCTGCTGCAGATTTGATGTGATAGTCTAGAAGTTGCCAATGAAGTAGAAAAAGGGGCATCAGGCTCTCATCAGTCAAAGGTGATTTAAGCCTATGCATTATCCTGCTAAGAAGACTAATTCATCTTATTGAGTTATAAGTAAAGTGGGATTGAAGGCAGCTTTCACCCCTGCTGTGAGACCGATGCAACTACACAGGGATAGCAAGAAAAATAGGGAGAGACAGAAAACATGTCTTCTTCACTGGGGACACCAGGGGGAATTTACCTTCCAACACCTACCTCAAAATGGAAATTATGTATATAATTATGTGTAATTGTATGTACTGTTCATTATCTTTTGGAAAAAAAAAAACAAAACCAAAATATATCTAGAAACAAAGAGCAAAATCCATTTTATCCCTCAGCCATGCCAGTACCTTAGCCACTAAACCTCTGAATTGTGCTTGAATTTGTCTCTTTTTATGGGGTCGTGGATGTCGTGTTTCATTCTACCCATGATATGATTTGAGGAGGTAAAATGGTGTTGTTACCACTGGGCTTAGCCAGGACCTCTTTGGGACCTAGTGCTTCCTGCAGCCTGAGCAGCAGCTCTAGCTAATGGGATGCTGCATTTCAAAGGTGGAGGATCAACCTCTGATTGCAATTGCTTTTAGAAAAAAGTGGCCATGCTGTGTTTTATGAGGAGTTCAAGCCAATCAGTGTGCAGACAAGACATGCTCTGGGCATGGGGTTTGAATCCCTGAGGGTCTATGTGTCAATACAATAGTCTACTGGTCTGCCAGAGGTATACAGGAGAGTGTACCAAGCCAGCTGCATGGGACATGTGCAGAAGCAAAGCATTAAAACGTCTGCAGACCAGTTGAGGAATTTATATACTTGCTGCACAGACAGATCAGTGGGTGGGTTTGGATCAAAATGTTGGGCCTAAATTCTGAAAATCTGCTTTACTTTTGTGGAAGACCTTTGCATCTTTAATTATATGTAGTGGATTTCAATTGTATATACTGAATTTACTGATTCAAATTTACCCAAGGAGCCAAAAGATCAACAAGGTGTTGAACAGGCTTTTTCCAATGACCTGGAGCTGTCAGGGACCTCTCCCCCTTCTCTAACTACAAATGAAAAAGAGGAAACATTACAAAAGAAACTTTAATTGAACAATCCATTAAGAATATTGTGATCTTTACCCGTAATCCCTCTTCTGCTAAAATATCTGTGTTACTGCTGGATCAGGGTTGAATTTCTATGCTTTGCAACATTTGCTTCTCAGGCAGATAATATATTGCCATGGAAATACCAGGCCATTTCTCACTGCACTTCTCAAAGAGAAAGTGTGGCACTATGCCATGTTATGGCTGTTAGCATCACTATATCACCCCTTCAGAGTGGTCTGCTCTGCTACCACTTTCCAAGGGATCTCTTTCAGGGCATGACATTATGAAACTAGAGAAATGATGTTTGGCAATAACATGGGTTAATGGCAAGATATGTCAAACAGATGAAATTGAAGGTTCTCTTTCAAAAGCTGTTCTCTGCCCCATCACCACAGCTGATGGTTAGATTTGCTGGTCCCACCTCTCAGTTTGCACTGGCAGGATAAAAGTATAGCAATGCAGGAGCACAACACACACTGTGTGATGTGTGTAAAACATCCCTCAGCATGAGGTTGGCTGTACAGATAGCCGTGTAAGATGAAGTGAAATAAGTATTCCTTTGTGAATAGAGGCCCTCTGTCCAGCCTTTGCATCACACTGCTTAACCTGGCCTACAGCCTATATAAAGATACATAGATTATAAAGAAAACACTCCTTTCAGAATGTGATGTGAAAACTTGTAAAACATTGCTTTTGTCCACACAACATGTATTCATTCTGGAATGTCAAATAAACACAGGGACTTGCTGAATATCCTTCCTCTTGTCTGGCATTTTGGGGTCCAAACATCAAACTGATACATTGCTTAGCAGGGCTAAAAAATTAAAATCTGTGAAAAGTAAAACATCTTAAAGGGAAACTGCAAATTCTTTCCTTCATGAAAGTCCAGGAATCAAAGTGTGACCTCCTCAGCATGGGTAGAGAATTGGAGGAACATGAAGCCTTGATCTCACTTTGAGCATCATCCAAGAAGATTTAACTCAACAAGATGGATCATCTGTTTTCTGGGCTTTAAAGGGCATAGTCCTGTTAGCTCCTTTGCTGCTAACTGAGACAATTTTGATATAATGAAAATAACATGAAAAACTGTCCAGGTAGGGGTATTATTTTGATAAAGTGTGCAAGTGGGTTTTTTTAACACACTTTTCCTATAGGAAAGACTATTTTGCCTGATGAAATTTTGAAAAGTGTCGTTGTTTCTTTGTTCTCTGTTACATGCTTTTTCTGGAATTCTTTGCTTTCCATTCCCTTGAATTTGCAAACAGTATGAAAACATAGAGAAGTACTTTTCCACTTTTGATACTGACTTCCATTCAACAAAGTTCTAGAGTAAGAAGAAAGCAGAGTAAATAACTTAAGAATACCGTTTTATAAGGAAAAATTTAAATTCTCCATACATTTCTATTGCTCCAAAAATGTGTATTTTCAAAACACAGAAAATTAAAATGTTTCCAACTATACCATACTTTCTGCTAAATACACTGTTAAAATAATAATTTGCAGTAAGCATTATTCCTTTTTTTTTTCATGGAGATTACACTGACTTTTTTTTAATATGCAGATTCTAGGACGAGTTTCTAGACTATATTCTTAAAAGCACTTTTTGCTACAGATTATATGATATTAATCATGCAAACCATGATATGATTCTCAGGAAATTCTTTTTCTAATTTTTGTTATCTTTTTTTTTTTTTTAACTGAAAGGCATTCCTCTGCATGTTCACAGATTAATGAAGGGTAAATAATACTACCAAAAGGGCAAAACATAGCTACTGTGTGGATGGATTTAAATGCTAATAATAAACAATGCTATTATTCACGATAAAATATTTGCTTGTTTTCAGATAACCTTGGCTTGTATTAACTGTCTTAATAACTTTATTTGCAGATCTTGCTGAAGAATCCAGTGTGGAGGAATTTCTCCCAAATGTAGTGTTTCTGGTTTTTGCCTTTGCATTCCTTTAGATACTTGCTGTGTGTACAATTTATCTTTGGGAAGCTCAGTGTAAAGCCTGGGATATGTCATCGGGAAGGGAAAAAATGAACTGGGTAGCATTTGTCAAATATCTGTGATGATTACATTATCATATGTTTCTTATAGGATGTTCTGCTAAAGAAGGCCCACTTAAAAGGCCTCTTCCTTCTCTCCCATCCCTCCACCCTCACCCCATCAAAAAAAATATTCTAGCTTCCGTTGATCCGCATAATGCTTAATGTCATTTTAATGCACGACACAGAGCTGGCACCCTCAGGTTGTGAAAATTATGTTCTGGTATGTGATGTGGGGAAGGGAACAAGTGAAAGATACTGCCTGGATTTGGCAAGGATATCAGGAAAGGGAATGGGAGTTGGAAAAGCTGTTAGGAAATGAGATTGGTAAGAGTGTCAAACAAAGACTGAATGGGAAGGACTCGAGGGGGAAACTGAAAGTTTTGTGGAGAATATATGAGGTGACCGGCTGAGTTTGAAAGCATCCCTATCAACCATTTCAAGTCTGTTCCTCTCTTATTTCAGTTTCTCATTTGCTCGTCATTCGTTACTCTGGTGGTTTGCCTCTTTAGTGACTTTTTCCTGTGCAAATGACATTCCATGGTTTAAGTCAACCAGGTGCCCAGGTGCTTCCTCTCTCCTACATTTGAATAACATCCCTGAAAGCCAGGGAGCAGATAGAATAACTCATCATTTTCCTGAAACCCAGTTTAGTGTTTTCTTTTGCATTCAGTCTTGTGGCACCCATCCATGCCTGGGGAGGCTGACACTGTTTGACTGTTTTCTCTTACTGCTGGTGCCTCTTTCAGAGACTGGGATTCTGTAAGCTGTTTTTATGGTGCTCAGTTTATTTCCTTTACCCCTGACTTTCAGAAAAACCTTCCATTTTTCTTCTACCACATCCCTCTCCCTGCTGACTCCTCTGGCTATTTGTGGGATCTAATCTTTCTTCCCTATTTCTTCCTCTCACCCCCTACTCTCCACTTGACAACAGCACTACTTCTCCTTGCCCTCTCACTGGATAATATTTGGTATGACTTATGCACCCTCTCTTATTTTCCCACCTTACTTGGCATCCTATTCTGATTCCATAAGTAAGTATGATTATGAAACATCTTGGATGAGTACTTGGCTGGCACACTTGTCCAAACACTCTGTTCTTTCATGAGTAGTATATCAGTTGCTTAGATCTTGCAAAAGGCAATAGTGGGTCCAAGCTGTCCATATGCTTCTACTTTCTTTTTTGGGTCTGTAGGCGATGATTTTCAGATTTTCAGATTTCAAATCCTCTGAGATTCATGCTACGTTTCACAGGTTAGCCCTTACTATTTGTGTTCACAAAAGGGCTGAAGAAGTCCGATAGCACAGGTAACTATAAAAACAGCTCTCCAAAATGTCATGAGGAATCAGATTCAACTTTCTATTCCATATTACAAAGAAAAAGAAAAGGTCTTAAAGGGTCTTTAAAAAATAGTGGGCATAACAGCAGACTTTGTAGCACAATCCTTTTTGAAAGATTGAAATGAAAACCACAGCAGCTCTGAGAACAAGGAACTGACAAAAACTTATACCAGAAAACAAAGGAAAAACCTAGGTGAAAACCCAAGCCTTTTCATTTCCAATTTGTATAACTCAATTTTCTTTGTGATTGAGTTTGATCATCAGTAATTTCCTTGGTTTTGGCTGATTTGTTTCTCTTGCAGTTGTGGCAACAATGGAGCTCCCACAATTCCTTATATCAATGGCTAGACCACAGTCCCATTTCCAACAAAAGCTGACACTAAACATGCTTTAAATATGTGTTTCTTTCCTTTTTTATTAAGAGTACAAACTAATGAACTCACAAATACTGTCTATAGGGGGCATTATTTTACACGGTCTCAACACATGCGCTCAAAGACCATGTGGGTATGCTAGTATTTTCACTCTCAGACATGTTTGATGTTGAGGACTGAATGATGAGGCTTTGATTTTTCACATAGTTCCCATGCAGACAAATTATATATCCCCAAGGCTACTTTCCTTTCTCTGCTTTCTAAGGTGGACAATATCCCTGAGATGCTTGAGGAAGGGAAAGAGCGAGTAGACCAATCAATATGAGCAAGTCTGCAAACTTTGCCTGCAAAGGTCAGTTGGATGAGATAAGGTGAATCAGCTATAGAGAGAAATTTGTGGCATAAAAGTTGCTTCATTATGCTCTGTGCTTCATTTTGTGTAATCACAAAGGTACAAGATGGGAGCCTACCTTGTTTCTCATAGATAATTAATTATATGGTCGTTAAGCACTGTGGGATGAATAGCCTCTTTGCTTACTTTTATATACACCATGGTTCAGAGGGAGCATCCAGGAGGGTGGAAAGCTCTGTCTGTATTTCTTTGCTGAGGGATTGTTTTAGCTGCACCTTCTATCTGGAGGTAGCCATGTGAACGCTTCACGCCCCTAGGGAGTAAAAGATCACTGCTTAGAAGAAAAATGTCAAGCTAACAGCACTTTGGAAGTGGAGCACAGTTTGAGAGACAGAATTTTCTCTCAGATATACTCAAACTGAGGGAGTTTGAAGCAATATGTGAAAAAAAAACCCAAACAAAAATAGTACTGGGTTGTATCTGGTAGTAATACTAATTATTTGTAGCGGGAAAACATAGAAAAGAGAAAAAATACTGTGCTAGTTTTTGCCTTGGGAAATTCCCTATTTTAGCTCCAGCTCCAAGAATCTTATACTGCTACCAAAATATTCTAGATTAGGATGTTCTGCTGAAGGGGGAACAGGCAATTATTACTTGCTCTTCATTAGAGGAATCAAAAATATTTTAAAGAAAGAGCATCACCTTTTCTTGTACTGCAAATGCAGATGATCCCATGCACAATAATGTGATTCTAGTTGTGGGTCTTAAACAAGATAAAGGTGACCAGGGATCTTTGACAGCAGCCTTACATGAGATTTGCCTGTTCTTCTCCTTAGATGTTTTCACTGGTTTATTTTCTCTCTCCTTCAGCCCACACCTCACCTCTCTACCTGATCTATGGGAATTCATCATGTAACGTGCTCAGCAGAGGAAACTCTTGTGCCAGACTTTGAGCAGCAAATATCAGTAGGTCATGGGCTTGCAGAGCAGGTCCTTCAGCTGGCAGTCAACAATGTGAACATTTCTGTTGGGAATCCTGTTCTAAGCTAAGCAATAAACCAGAGCTTTAGAGTATGTGTGGGATAATAGGGTAACCTCCTCAAATGTCTGCATCACCCATGCAAGAATACCAGCACTCATGGAGGTCTTGTATGGCTTCAGGAAGGACAGATGCTGGACAACCTTTTTTGCCAGGTAGTGTCTTGCCTGGCAGAATGTACTTTGGGAAGTGATACTGATTTGCATGTTCAGACAGATATCATGGGAAGGAAACCATCAATGTTGTCATTGATCCTACAGGTGTTTTCAAAGAGCAAGACTCCAAGATCATTCCATTTACAAAATTTTATGTGTACAGAATGTGATTTTCTGACTGCCTGAGAGTGAATAACATAAAAAAGTAGAACTTATGTTGACCTTCTGAAATGGTTTATGTAGGGACAAGTGCTGATAAAACTTTACCTGTAACTTCAGTGATATCTTCCTCAGTGTGTTCACCTGCATTAAGCAGACATGTAAAATGAAAACCTAAACCAGACATTGAGCATAACGGGAAAGCAGATGGTATGTCCAGACACTACACAACTTTGCTGTTAGTCATTTATAGCTTGCATGAATAGCCTTTTGGGGAAATGATCCAATATTGATTAAAATCAGCAAGAGAACTTGATATAAATGAGTACCCATCCAAAGAAATTTGTTTAATTAAACCAAATTTGTGAACAATTAATTCATGTGACTAATCAAGCTCTTTTGCTGAAATATATCAGAGTAACTTACAACAAAATTGCTTCTTATTTTGTCCATCTGGGCATATCATTAAAATTTAAGGCAGCGCCGTCTTCAAGCTCTAAGTGTCTACAATGCAAGAGGCTGTATATGTGCTAGGTGTTTAAGACTACTGCATTTGGTTGGGAATGGGATTTGATTCAGCTGGCCCACACAAATGGCTAACACCTTTTGAGACACAAGGTATTTGAGACATCTGACATCTTCTTGTAGATAGCAAATATGTCACATGACTGTGGCAGATCAATGCTCTTCTGCAGTTGCTGAAGGTTAAATAAGATGATTTAGAAGGCAGATATTTAGCAAAGGGGTGTTATTTCCTGCATATGAAAAAATGAATTAAGCCTTGTTTCGTACAACCTGAGACCACTTAGAGTGATTTGCCTCACCATAAAATAAATCCTTCAGCTGATCAGCTGAAAATTTGTAGATTTTCATCAAAATATTCTTATCTTTTGCATTATTACAAGTCTGTAGATATCTTTATAGACTCTGTTTAGAGTGCCTAACTGTTCAGCTGATCATCTGCAGTTCAGAAATTTCCTTTGAAACAGTGCCGCATCTCACAAATACTGATATTGCAAAGGAATATAATGCGCACTCATCCTGTGGTCAGCTGAGACAGAAGATAAGCAAATGCCTGATAAGTTCTTTAAAAATCTATCTTAACACTGGAAAAGAGTAGGATCAGAGCACTTCTGCTGGTGTTTTTAGGGTTTTGAAGTCATATCAGGCAGGGCTGAAATAAAAATTTGAGGGTAGACTGTCATCTCTTGTGTCCCCATCCCTAACCCTCTGCAGCCCTTCAGAAGCCATTGCTCAATTCCATTCCCAGAAATGCAACCTGTTAGGGGTAAAAATAAATAATTGTACTGTTTTCTGTTGTTCGCTATAAAAGACTGAATATTAGTTCACAGTCTTGAATATCTGTCACCACATCATCTGTCTTGCTTGAGTAACAAGGCACAATTAGTGGGTAATAAATGCCCTCTAACTGAAAGAGAGGGAATATCCCATGTACCAAATTGTCATAGAATTTTCTGCTTCATGCAACATTTTATTATGCTGTTAGCCTATATCGTTTTCACCAGAGGTTGTTTAGTTAACCTCTGTCTCGTGATGTATTTGTCAACTCAGTTAAAAAAACATTAAAAATGGCATAAATCATATTTTTATTTCCCCCTTTTTCTAATATGTAACTGCCTGCTCTTTTTTCACCTTTCTCCCAGGATCCTTTATTTAGCTCTCACATGTAGATTAGTTGATGAAGAAGGCTGGCTCCAATCCATTTCACAGGTCCTTTGAGACATGCTATGACCAACCATTTAAACCATGGTTTCTCGGTTAAGCAACAAAAGGTTAATTTTAATAGTTGTTCTTTGCTTGGATATGTGGTATGGGTGTTTCAGTGCCACCAAATTGAACACATGAACAGTAGACCAGCAGTAGCAATACAATGACATTCCCACAATTTCATCAGGAAAAAAATAAAATAGCCCACCCAGACTTTTGGGAGAAGTCGGATGAACTCTAACACTGTAATTGTGGTGGGGTGACGTTCAAACCTGGGTGAAACATTTCAGACTTATACTAAACCTAAAGTAATGACCTCACTTGAAATAGAGCAAAACCGTGGAGTTTGTTACCACACAAATTCATTCCACAAACTTTTCAATGGCTTTTATAAAAGAACTAATAGCAGTGGCTATGTAACTGCTGAAGAAGAATTAGATCTGAGGTTCTGATTGCCTTCTCTCTGCATGTTTTGCAATAAGATTGATGTTATACATATGATACTAATTCCCTTATAACATTAGAGTACACATTGTACTTCCCATGTGCCAGCCAAACCCATCCCTCTGCCAGATCCAGACCACAGTTATACTCCAGGAATGAGTCCCATCCCAGAGCAATGAAAGCCTTGGTTGTGAAGGTATCTTTTGGTTAGATTCTCATGGAGTTTCAGGTAACAGGAAACAATGCTCATTGCTTTTCATTGCTTGTCCTGCTAGACCACAGGGTCTTATTTGATATTGAGCTGTCATGTACCCCATGGCTACGATAAGGGAAGAAGCCTGAATCTCAACTCAATGAGACTATTTTCACATTGCCAGGATGAATGCCCTCAAGCTGTTTTGAGGCTTTCTCTGAAACAGAAGACATTATGGGGTTTGGAGGAGATGAGAGTTATTGTTTGTTTGTTTGTTTGTTTAAAGAGATCTCAGATAGACTACTTAGACTATTGAGTCTGAGCTATAAAAATTTGCAAAATAGTTTTCTTCTTGTGCAGTATTTTGCCTGTGATGGTGACAAAGATGCTCAGAGGAGCTGCAGCTACACACTCCCATCACCTCACAATCAGGCCATCCCATAATGTCCTTAAAACAGTTTGCCCTTGGCCCATCATTTATAATAGCTGTCTCTGGACACCAAGAAATTTGCCTAACTCTCGTTCCAGCTAATCTATGCTTTTGACATCCAAAATTTTCTTTGAAGATGAACAGCACGACTTTATTCTGTGGAAAAGAATAAAAAAAACCCCAAACAACTGCAAAAAGCATGATCCTCTCTGTTAAATCTTCTATATGATAGTTTCATGGATTCCTCCTGTTTGCTTTTTTTTGTGGGTGTAGTTCTCTCCTGTTCACTTCTTTAAAAAATTCTGATTTTCAGTTTCCATCCTCTGGTCCCTGACTGAGTCTTCTTTTCCAGTATTCCTGTTAACCCAAAACATCTATGAGCCCAGGGAAAAGACATTAACATTACTTCTTTATAACACAATGAGAGCTTGCATTTCCACTTTTATGATTCTCCATAGCCTTCAAGGTAGCCCTCGAGTAAAACCAGAAAACTTTAGACTTATCTTTAGACTTTCCCTGAAGCATCAAGGTAAAAATTTTAGCGCACCTTTTAGTTTAAAAGATTTTTTAAACCTGACCCAGATGGATGTGTGTTTGAATCTCAATAGATACTAATTTAATTCAGTGAAGTTACAGCTATTTTGTGTTAATAACAAATTTTATTTCATATCTTCTGTCTCTTACGACAATATTAATCTGAGAAGATCAATTACATGTTGATTTTCTGAACTAATTTGCCTTAAAACCACTCATATAATGAAATATGCTTGAAATAAGGCTATTTTATTACTCTGTTTTTCTCTACCAACAGTATTCTAATGTAGTGACTAGTATTGTGACTTTTAGCAGAAAAAACATTTATACTTGAGGTCTCACTTTGTGTTCATTTCTATGAATTAAGATAATGAAAACTTTTTGGTGTGAATTCATTAAGAAGAGTTACAAGTCTAGAGCATAAAGTCAGCAAAATTATAGCAGAAAGGTAGACCAAATGATCATACTGAGCAGACATACAAAAAATCTTAGTCTAGTGCTTTCTGCACATGCATATTTACTAATGAGGGTAAGTGCACTCCACTGAAATAACTAAATATGCTGATTCCAGTGGCAGAATCCGCATTGGCATCCTTCCAAGGCTGTGCAGTGACCAATTATTTCCCCTCAAAAATACGACTCATTTCACACCAAATAAATTTGTGTGCTCAGGCAAGGCCATGATAACAGTAAATATAACACTTCTAGGATAATTCTGGTGCCACAGAATTGCTATTATCATTGCACAAAAATAATGTCAAAGGAAAATGAGGATAATGATGCAGAAAATAGCTGGAAGACCTGTGAATGAAATCTTAACAAGCGGCCTCAATTCTTTCTTGATTTAAATCTGTATTCAAAACTTATGCAAGAAAAAGAAAATAAAAACAGATATAGTGAAGAGAAGAAAATGAGCAGAGGTAGCTGGTTGCATTAGATACCTAGTGCTGAGTGGTTATAAGTACCCTCTTTCTCTATCCATCTGCTTGACAGTAAGTTTTCTGGGGACTGGATTTCCTATGTATTTCTCTATTACACAGAACTGAACAGATTTACAAATGATAACAATAAAGAATGAAATGCACCCAAATTGACTGATTAACAACCAATTTCAAGTTAGTGACTCTAAGCAGCAGTGACAGAGAAAAGTGTCTGTTGTGTCAGATATGGCAGACCTCTTAGGACATATGATAAATGTGTAACACTTGTGCCTAGGTTCAAAAGTAATATATAGACTCCTAGAAAAATCTCAGCATGTGAAAATATTCATACTGTCCTTCAACACCTAATTGGAAGCACACCTAGCAGAAACACTGCAAAATGAATGTTGAGTTAAACTATAGCAATAAATAGGGCAGGGTAATCCTTTCTGAAGGTTCTGGAGGATAACTTTATGGTGCTTGTGATGCTCCACAAGTGCTGGTGCCATTATGATGATGATAATCTGAAATCATTTACATGTCATAAAATAAACCTAAGATTTGCAATGGTTTAGCCTGTGTATATGAAAAAGAGAAATTTAAACTTTTTTCTTGCTGTGAAGCTTGCTTATATGTGCCAGAGAAGTAACTAGGATTTCAATTTATGGCAGGACATGAGACAAACAGTGGTAGCATGTCCGGTGAAGCCCTGATCACTGTGCATGTCTGTGTATTCTGAATGTGTCCAGTACATGAAATCTGCAAGCGCCTGGAAATTCACAACTTCCAGAGCACTCTGTGAAGCAGACAGACTGTTTCTAAAGGTGCTTATAATTACTGAAAGATTGCAAAAAGTCATTGGTATGTAAAGGGTTTTTTTTAAAGATATAAATTTATACAATCAAACAGAAAAGTTACTTTGTGTGATAAATGCATTTTCCAAGAGAAATGTCATGCTTGTCCTTTTCCAGTGAACAAGATGGGTTATTTGGGCATTGCTAACAGTTGTGAAAAGGGCTGTTTTGGAGCTAGAGGCTAGGAAACAGACATATTATTTGTGTTGTGATCTTAGCCAGTGTGAGTTTTGTTAAGAAGGCCAGCATAACATAACATTAATAATCACTCACACCCTCAAAAGCATAGGAACTGACATTGGTGAGTTAAAGGCAAAAGTACATGGCTTCTTTTCCGGATATTTGGAGATCATACATTTAGTGCAAATGCCATAAATCAACTGAAAAATATATTGGCAAAATGGAGAAACCCAGATGAAATTATCACAGTCCAAGGCATCCTATTTGTTGAAGAAGAATACATATGATTTACAGACAGACATAACTTTTGTCGTGTTACAACTGGGCTGTTATCCTCTCAGCTGAACGCACAGGTTGAGGGAAACATGCAGTCTGCAAAGCACATTCTGAAACAAGCCAATTTGAATTGTTCTCCAACAGAGCAACCCCCATACATAACCCTAACATTCAGCCTAGCTCTGTTGATGTGGGAATCACTACAGAAATGCCAAACAATAAGATGACAAGAGTTAAATCTGTCTGATAAAGGGTACCTTGACTGCCCTTTTAGCCAACAGGAAAGCTTTAGTTAAAATTTGAAACAATAGCCAGGAGAGTCTGTATGTGCTTCTATCATGTGAAAGTACTTCATTTGCTGCTATGGTCATTAGCAATAACAAGCTGCAGTTGAGTGCTCAGACAAGAGGAAATGTGAATTACATATATCCCTTGTAGCAGGAGATGATATAAAAGGATTCATTTTTCTAATCACACTATCTCCTAGAGCCAAGGGTTCCTCTGGGGTTGTGCTGTTCAACCTACTGTTTATGTTCATTTTTTATTGGCTTTAATCATAGTTTTGTGATTATAACTAATAAGATAATTAAGTTCCTAAGTACATGACACTTAAGAGACAAAAACAGCAGCCAGGTGGGTTTCATCTGACTTAATCTCAGCTGTAAGGCATCTAGACTCAGTCCTGGCTAGCATTTGTCTGTAGTGAATGGGAAAAAAAGCAGATCTAAAGAGAAAATCAATTCAGTTATCTTAGGATTTTTTTTTTTATGACAGGATTGGTCCTCTTCTGGCAACATCTCTGTCTCTATACTGACTGTAAAGTAAACCTGGATAACTAGATTAGACAAGATGTCTACATTTTAGACAGCTAAAGGTCACTGTCTACTGTCACCTATGTGGGTAAGTAGTTTTGCAGATTTCTATGAATGTTTACATGTTGATGACAAGTCATTTTCTTCACTGTTGTGACTAAATCAAAGTGATCAGCTAAGCCTGAAAAGTTTAGGTATTTACATTTAAATGAAATAATAACAGTTGTGTGTATTAACATTTACTTGTTTCTTCTTGTCCACTTAAAAACATGGAAAGTGACATACAAAAAAAAAATAAATCCGAGGTTTGTTTCTGTGTCATCTGTTTTCAGAATTCATGGGCATTATGTTAAACTGGAGTTAAACTGATTTCTTATAGACGCATGGTATGTGCAGACTAGTGAGTTGTGTTAGTGAAAAGTGAATGAAAAATACCTGGTTGTCTGTAGAATACAACTACTAAGAAACACTCACAGTGAGAGTGTCTGTTATGAAGATACTTTCAAAGAGCTCTGGAATTTGGTTCTAGAAATCTGCCTTTAGATTTCTGTCCATCTTATGCATCATTTAAAACAATTAGGATGGTTTAATCCTATTCTAATGTGTGCTACTGAAACTGAGTATTTTTGCTATTGGTTTCAATACATCTTTTCAAATGGATTTCTTTCATTGCTCACTGGAAACCTTTCTCCGTTTCTTCCTTTACTACAGTATATTTTACTACAAACTGGAGAAATCACGATGCTTAAAGAACTAGTGTGGCATAAAATGGAGGCCACCCTAAAATGGATTGTTTTAAAGAAAGTAAAGAAAGAAGTTGTAATGAACTGTTAGTAGTTAGAATTTCTCTGTAATTGTGTTGTAAGTCCCCTACTGCCATAAGCTGAATTTACGAGACATATTTTAGGTATTTAGTAAGGAGGGTGATCACCAAATGGAAGATATCTGGCCCTCACAGCAACAAGATTAGACGCCTAAATTCCTTTTTCAGGCATTGATGTGCCTAACCAGTCATAGCTGCACATGGAATCTGTACCAGAGGCAAGAAATGAAACTGGATTTCCTGATTCTTCTTGTAGTTTCTTACCTGAAACTCTCTTTCCTGATTAATGAATTGTTAATGCCATTATTTCAATATTAATGATTTAAGGCTTTACCAGGAAGTCAGTCTTTTCTAACAAATGTACAATATTAACTTAATACTCTCTCACTTTTTAGTCTAAAAGCATAGGGTTCTTAAACCTAAAAAGTCTGTCAGGATTCAATAAACTGTCTCAGAAATCTGTAAAATGATCCTGGGGTACTTTGGAAGACCTATAGTTCTGTTAAATTCATTCTGTATGTGGTGATCAAAATTCAAGTTTTCTGAAATACAAGGTAAGTTTTCTCACTCTGGCATACAAAAAAATAATCTTGCTGCATAACAACATACTAAATCAGAGGTTTGTTTTTTTTTCCTATTCTGAGACTTCTAGAAAGTGCTAGTGTTGATTTTTGCCGAAATATTATACTAGTATATCCTAAGACATATGGAGTTTTGAACCCAGCTTTCCTGTGTCCTGCACCTGGCAGTTGATTTGAAATAGTAATCTGCCACCAGGCCAAGAAGTCTGCTCATTAGAGGAAGCTGTGCAACTGCTGCAGGTTAACCAAGTAGAATTGGTTTAATTAATAAGGAATTACTGATAAAAATTTGAGGTAAAATTAGAGAGTGTATGGTGAAGTTACTACACTTGTCTACCTTTAATAATCATAGATTGATTACAAGACTGAAATGAAAATGTGTCTTTTTTTTTCTCTTTCATTCTTTTGTTGGATCACTTAGTGTGGATTCAGAACAAAATATGAAGCTCCATAACAGTAAAATTGATACATAGATTCAGACACATGACCATTATCACAACATAGTATAACACAAGCTAAAGTATATAATCACCCAGTAGCCTTTGCGTCAGTCCAATGTTTTCTATTTAAGCATTCATTTGTATTTTTAGAAACTGGCTCAAATTTTATTTCAGTATTAAAGAGTCTGCCCCATCCTTAGGTAAGCTGTCCCAACATTAACCATCCTCATCTAAAGTTTAGTTATCCTTATTTTTAAAAACAACTCCACTGAATTTTTGATCCAATGGAACAAAATTCAGAAGTGGTCAGTGCTTGTAATTTTAGAATCTTTCTTCTTCAAACATTAAAACAGAAAGTATAAAACAGGTTGGTTAATTAAAACTAATGAAAATCTTATAAAAATAATTGACAATGAAAAAAAAGGAAGGGAATTACCCTGAGAATGTTAACATATATTGAATAGCGGGAAAACGCAAATATAGGCAGAATATCAGGGGAAAAAATTCCTGGCAGAGGGATCTCCCACAGGAAAGTGGGGAAGTGTCAGAAACCCCATTGTCGTGATATTTAAAACCAGACTGAACAGAGCACTTGAAACTGTGCTGTTGGGAATAATTTTACATTAACTGAGGCATGGAATGGATGACTTTAAGGATCTTTTCCGTATCTGACTTCTATTAGTCTGGGATTCCCAGATGCTTTTGCTTCCAAAGCCTTTCCCAGTCTTTGTATTTCTTTCCTTAATATTGACTACTAATACCTTAATATTGACTACTTAATATTGACCACTTTAACAGGTGGACCATTAGCAGAAATTTAGTTTTTCTTAAGAAAATAATAAATTGGCAGGTGATTAAAATTTTCTACTTCTTGTTCCTCTTAAAAGGTATAAAGTAAAAATGTGTGATAGTGTAGCTGAGACACTATTGAAAGCTCCACCTGAGGTAATGCTACTCAAGTTTAACCTAAGTCCTCCCACTTTGCAAGAAATGGAAGCAAATGGTTCAAAATTCTGAGAAGACTGGCAAATAGGTATAAAGTATTTTTTTCCTAGACTGTCTAATTCCTGTAAATAGGTTCTAATCAAAGCGTGTTGCTACAGAACAACTACTTGAACTTATTTTCGTGGAAGAATTTCTCTGTTTTGTAACTGACCTTCACTTGAGTTAGTTGGCAGTGTTTCTTGCTGTGTTTGTTTCAGCTTTTTTATGTTCATAGGTTGCTCTATTGCCCTCTCAAAATGCAGCTCAAGGAACATGGTTATGACAGAACTTATCTGTTAAGGCTTTACACATCAGCTACTTCATTTTTGTATCTTCTCAGTGAGGAAACATTGCCCCTTGGGGGCAACTAACCTGCTTGAAACAGAGGAATACCAGTTCATCCCACCTGGCTTCAGGCTCTCAAATGAATACTGAAGTAAGAGTGCAGCCTACTCTTCTTAAATGCCCACCCATTTTCATGCTGGAGGACTTAGGGCTGCAATTGCTGGAAGCTTTGAGAGAACAAAAGGGAACTTACCATGGTGTGCCAGCTAGCCCTGTTCCTATAGTCAGTCTTAGGCAATTGCACTTCACCACTGTTAAGTGGACCCACTGCAGGCTGGTGAACTTTTGGTCAGAAAGATCATTTAATATTGAATATAGAGCTTGGAGAGGATGCTTTTCCTGGAGCTTAGGTTCTCTGGTTTATGTTCAGACAGGAAAAATCTTACAAACATTAATATCACAAAACCATTTCAGAGAAGTTTAGTAATTCAGTCAAGGAACTTCAGAAGTTTAAGTAGGTTCTCATTTTACTGAAAACAAAGTATATTTATCTTAGAATCATAGAATAGTTAGGGTTGGAAAGGACCTTAAGATCATCTAGTTCCAACCCCCCTGCCAGGGGCAGGGACACCTCACACTAAACCATGTCACCCAAGGCTATGTCCAACCTGGCCTTGAGCACCATCAGGGGTGGAGTATTCACAACAACTCTGGGCAACCCATTCCAGTGCCTCACCACCCTTACAGTAAAGAACTTCTTCCTTACATCCAATCTAAACTTCCCCTCTTTAAGCCTGAACCTGTTACCCCTTGTCTTATCACTGCAGTCCCGAATGAAGAGTCCCTCCCCAGCATCCCTATAGCCCTCCTTCAGATACTGGAAGGCTGCTATGAGGTCTCCACGCAGCCTTCTCTTCTCCAGGCTGAACAGCCCCAACTTTCTCAGCCTATCTTCATGCGGGTGGTGCTCCAGTCCCCTGATCATCCTTGTGGCCCTCCTCTGGACTTGTTCCAACAGTTCCATGTCCTTTGTATGTTGAGGACACCAGAATTGTAAACAATACTCCAAGTGAGGTCTCACAAGAGCAGAGTAGAGGGTCAGGATCACCTCCTTCAACCTGCTGGACGCGCTCCTTTTATTGCATCCCAGGATATGGTTGGCTTTCTGGGCTGCAAGCGCACACTGGAGCTGGCTCATGTTCATTTTCTCATCAACTAACACCCCCAAGTCCTTCTCCACAGGGCTGCTCTGAGTCTCTTCTTTGCCCAACCTGCAGCTGTGCCGGGATTGCTCCGACCCAGGTGGAGGACCTTGCACTTGTCATGGTTAAACTTCACAAGGTTGGCATCAGCCCACCTCACAAGCGTGTCAAGGTCCCTCTGGATGGCATTCCTTCCCTTCAGCATATCAACTGAACCACGCTGCTTGGTGTCATTGGCAAACTTGCTGAGGGCACACTCAATCCCACTGTCCATGTCACCGACAAAGATGATGAACAAGACCAGTCCCAACACCGATCCCTGAGGGACACCACTCGTTGCTGGTCTCTAGCTGTGCATTGAGTCATTGACCACAGCCCTTTGTGTGCAGCCATCCAACCAGTTCTTTATCCACCCAGGGGCCATCTATCAAATTGATGTCTCTCCAATTTAGCGATATTATGTCGTGCTTTACAGTGTCGAATGCTTTGCACAAGTCCAGGTAGATGACATCATCTGCTCTACCCCTGTCCATCAGTTCTGTAGCCCCATCATAGAAGGCCACCAGATTGATTAAGCAGGATTTCCCCTTAGTGAAGCCATGCTGGGTGTCACCAAGCACCTTGTTGTTTTTCATGTGCCTTAGCATGCCTTCCAGAAGAAACTGCTCCAAGATTTTGCCAGGCACAGAGGTGAGGCTGACTGGTCTGTAATTCCCCGGCTCATTCATTTTCCCCTTCTTGAAAATGGGGATGTAGTTCCCTTTTTCCAGTAGTCGGGAACTTCATCCCACTGCCATGAGTTTTCAAATATGATAGACAGTGGCTTAGCAACTTCATTTCCCAGCTGCTTCCCGCAGATGTATCTTATCAGGTCCCATGGACTTGTGCATGCTCAGGTTCTTAAGATGGTTTTGAACCAGACCCTCTCCTACAGGGGGCCCAGGGTCTTCATTCTCACTGTCCCTGTGTCTGCCTTCCAAGACTTGGGTGGTGTGGTCAGAGCATTTTCTGGTGAAGACTGAGGCAGAGAAGCCATTAAGAACCTCAGTCTTCTCCAAATCCATGGTAGCCAGTTCTCCTGATAGCTTCCGGAGGGGGCCATGCTGTCCCTAGTCTGTCTGTTATTTGCAATGTACCTAAAGAATCCCTTCTATTATCTTTAACATCCCTAGCCAAGTTTAATTCTAAGTGGGCCTTAGCTTTCCTAACCTGGTCCCTAGCTTCCCAAACAACATCCCTGTATTCTTCCCAGGCCACCTGCCCTTGCTTCAACCTTTTATAACCCTCTTTTTTCCTTTGAATTTTCCTCAGCAGCTCCTTATCCATCCAAGGAGGTCTCCTGGTCCTCCTGCTGCACTTCTGGTTGGGACACAACACTCCTGAGCTTGCAGCAGGTGATCCTTGAATATCAACCAACAGTCTTGGGCCCCCTTGCCCTCTAGAGCTATATCCCATGTAACCTTACTAAGCAGGTTCCTGAAGAGGCCAAAGTCTGCTCTCTTGAAGTCCAGGGCAGTTGGCTTGCTGCACTCTCTTCTCACTGTCCTGAGGATCTTGAGCTCGACCATCTCATGATCGCTGCAAACAAGGCTGCCCTGGAGCATCACATTTCCTACCAGCCCTTCTGTTGGTGAGTACGAGGTCAAGCATGGCACCTCTCCTTGTGGGCATCAGTGCACCTCACAAGGGTGTCAAGGTCCCTCTGGATGGCATCCCTTCCCTCCAGCATATCAACCGAACCACACAGCCTGGTGTCATTGACAAACTTGCTGAGGGTGCACTCATTCCCACTGTCCATGTCACCAACAAGATTTTGAAGTGTGAATGTATGGGTTTAGATGAATGAATAGAACCTTCAGTGTAGATTGCACTTTCAGTGTGGATTGCCCTTGAAAATTTAATACAAGGTATTGAATGGAATTTTACACTGAAGAAATGGAAATATAAAACATTATGACAACATTGTAGAGTGAAGCAAACAATTTAAAAACATTTGTAAGGAAATGTGAGAACTTTTAAAAGTATAATTTAAAAATCTTTTCTATTGTATATCAGCTAAACCATGTAAAATATGGGGGGGTTTTAGAGTGGTTGGTGTATATATATATGTGTGTGCATGTGTATATATATGTACACTCCTATATATATATGTAGGTTGGAATATACTGTTTTATAGTATTTCAAACCTTTAGTTTAATTTATCAAATAATCTTGGACTGAGTCAGTAAAAGAATCTGCAGGCATCAAAATACTTCCCAACTGTGGTTTGGTTGTTGAATATTAAACCATTATGTAAAACCTCTGATCATAGGGAACCAGAAGTAAACTCCAACTGTAGTCAGTTTTTCTCAAAACCACCTGCTACAAGGTTTAGCAATCCAGGAAACCAAACCAGAGCCTAGGAACGATGTCATGCCCTCCACTGTTACCTGATTTCAGAGTATGAAATCTGCATGCTGCAATGAGGGTAAAACCTGTGTGATTTAGTAGTTCTAATACACTTACTTGTGTCAGGTTTAAAAAACTGGAAAAAAGCTTTCAAGTAGCAGATAAGCTTTCAAGTAGCAGATTACAGGTCACACATTGCTGAAAGACAAGAGGAAAGCCAGGCAATGGGCTCTGCATAAATTATTGGCTTCTTCAGTAAGAGGGTGATATGCACAGCAATCACAAAGGGAATCTGAGAGAAGGTGATTATTACACTGCTGTCAAGTGTTTTCCTAGCAGCTTGGGAGCATGTAGAAATGATTGAAAGCACTGATGTAAGAAATGGAATAACATTTCTAGATTTATAACACCACCAACCCTGCATGTTCTATTTCTCACTTCCTTGTAGTTTAGATGCAGTATAAAAAACTAGGTGAGACACTTCCCATTTAAATCACACAAGAGGCAAATATCAGACAGGAGGAAAATCTGAAATACATATAGATATAACAAAGCAGGAACAAAAGGGTATGCTCTTAGTATGTCTCAAAATAAGGCATGGTGTATCATAAGATGTCATATCCCCTTTTTTTATGGTTTTTGATTTGGATTTTCTTTTTTTCCTTAGAATCAAGAGTGATAAAACCAGCGAATGGCATGAACTTCAGCAGAAAAAAAACAACTCACACAAATTTATGGACAATGTTGTTAGGTCTGAACTAGTAAAAAGAACAGCAGCAGGGACTCTCCCGTGGCTTGACAAACTACTGTGATGGTCAGGCTGATTCTATATTTCTAAATTTTCCTACCCTCCAGAACTGGGTAGCTGACTCCAGCTACTTAATGGTAAGGGTTTGCTCTCACACTGAAGCTGTGCCTGGGAATGAATCATCCTAAAAAGTGTTAATTGGTACAGCCCCTGTGCGTGCAAGGGACCATTCCTGCTATTAAACTGGACTGAGTTTCAGGGTCTTGAAAGTCTTTGATTTAGTTGTGAAAATGAGTGCAAGCTTGAGTTGCTAACCTGTGTTGAAGTTGTAACTCTTTGACTTCTGTGCAAGGTGTAACTCTTTGACTTCTGCGCAAGGTACTTAAAGCTAGCATGAGCATTGCTCCCATTCCTGCTTCTTGTCCTGGGTGGACATGCTGCCGTAATTTGTTTCTCCGATCTCTAGCCTTTGGCTCAATTTGTGTACAAGTTGGGTGGGATTCTCTTACTTAGACATCTGCGTGTCGCCATTTCCATCTGACACCGTTTATACTTGGTAGGGAGAGCAGACAGCTTGGCTTGCTATTTTAGCCTCCCTGAGAAGTCTGTGTTAGGGTAAGATCAGTCACACCCAGGAAACACCTATTTCTCCCTGAAGGGAGGCTCCAGTAATAAGGTCATATGCAGAAGTTCATATTTTAAACACATCTGTTTTGAGCAGATCAGTTTCCTCTTTCCTGCTTCCTTTTTAACTTGCACCCCTTTATCTCCATTACCTTCGAATCTCATTGCTGCAACTGAGAGAGCACATGGGGTTGTGACCAGTGCACAAAAAAGCTGAGACATAGTTAAAAGCTAAAAAGTTGTGTTTATCTACCCAACCTTGTCAAAGCTGTCTGTGCCTGTTAGAATTTGCCAATGTGAACTATAGCTTTATATACACATGGGGGGGATATACATGCTCTCTGCCCTTTTACACTGGTTCATCCAAACTTTATCTATAACTCTGTTACATAGATTTGGAAGTGGAAAAACAAACGTCTACCATCTGCTCCATGTTATTTATGATGATTTCTCCAATTAGGTCCAATTAACTTGCTGTCAATGATTAAATGTAATAGGTAATAATAACTTGACTTCATCATTACAACCCGTATTATTAGCTCATTGATTGCAATAATTTCAAAAATTACCCATCAGAATAAAATATGTTTAGCACCTGGTTTGTCTGTTTAGGAACATCTGCTGTAAATGTGTGATATATGTGGAATTTAATGTCTCTTGATGTGAAAGGGAAACATATAACCCCCACTCTGAGAGTCCGTGCTGGCACAAATTTATCGTGAGACAATGAGAGGATCAAATAAAAATCATTCCAGAATTTACTGCTGGACTCGCAGAACTGTCAAAACAAGAATGGAGCTATTGTATATTTACCAGCCTGAATTTTCATGTTTAGCAAGGAGATAGTTCTGTTCAGTTGGTCTGGATTTATGTGCGCATGTTGTACCATAACCTGTGCTCATGGATGAACTGAGTGGGTGCATAGTTTGCTGGATATCTAGCCTATCTTGAGAAGTTTGGCTTGCTGCTTGCCAAAGAGAGATGCTTTTATCCAAATCCGTGGGCATAGTTTGTTTGGCCTTACTTGGAGTCTTGCATAAAGTCTTTACAATGATGGGCTACATCTTCTTAAACATGGCACGCAGCAAGTGAAAGCATAGTCTTGATTTCCCTTACTGTCTCACAGTGGCAGTTCTCTTTCACTGTGTTCCTGGTCCATGCAAAACAAATCTATTTGTCCATGATGAACTGCATTTGCCATCTCCTAAATTTGCCATGTGTTTTAGGTCAAGTGTCTTACTATCCTGCAATTCTGGTTTCCCTGTAACCATATGGAAATACTGTGGAATAAGTGCTGTCTGGAATGGCTCGCAACAGACTTTGTTCAGACAGCTAATGATTCCTCAATCTCTAAGTGTGCCAGTTAGTTCCTCTTCCCGTAAGCGATTATTTTCTTCATCATCGTGAATGCTAATTCTAATTCTCCTCTGATTTACCTTCTTTGTTAGGAATTAGGGGGTTGTTTAGAAGAGCAAATTTTGGCCCTAGAACTAATTGGAATTCTCTTAACCATCCCTTCAGAAATGCTCAAGATTAGTGTTCTTTTTCCCAAGCATCTAGAAAGCAAATCTAAGTTAATGATTCTTGAAACTTGATTCTTATCAAATTTTCATTATTTAGCTGTTCAACAAAATGCAGACTGGTAATCTAATGCTTATTCAGTGTGATTGTTTCATTGGATATTTGGCGCTAAGTCTTAAGGAAATTTTGTAGTTTAGCCTTTAAACCACTGATCTTTTCACACTGATTGTTCCTAAGAAATATTGAACACCAGAAGCTAAACAGCTTCATGGATATTGTTTGACAGCTTGGTTTAATGCAAAAATGTGAAAAGTTTCCCACCCAAAGTCCTAATTAGTCTTTGTCTCTAAAGCACTGCTCTGCTCTAACTACTCTGTACACACTAGTAAGTGCTATCCTCCTGTCACACAAATAGGGAAACCAGTTCATAGGTCTTCCAGTCGTTTTCCAGCTTAGCCATTCCTGCTTCTCAGTATTTTGCACAGCCTGTCCCTAGCTTGAAATGTCAGGTTTTTCACTTGGAGCTTTCACTTCATCACAACAGATGATAAAGAAACCCCAGGTATTTTAAACATGCAAAAACACAGATTGGTTCTGCTGCTGTGTAGTCTTCTCTTTGTAAAACAAAGCAGCTTTTAAAAATACTTCAACTTGTAAATCTTGCTGCAAAAGGAGTGAAGAAGCCTGTCTCAAAGTGATGCTCATTATTCTCAACCTCCATTATTAGTGTTTGGCTGTGTATCCAGACCAAATTCAGGTACCTCAGAAATGAAACCTTTCACTAAATTAGGTAAAATGAAGGGTAGGGTTTTTTTCTGGAAATGCAGAGAGTTGGTCCTAAGATCAGAATTCAACCTACAGTGCTTCAGCTCTGATGTTATTTCAGAGCTGATCACTCAGGTGAACATGGAAAATGGGAGAAGCAGCAATCTGGTTTTGACTCACAATGTTTATCATCCAAAATTGTACACCTTAATTATAATTTTTGTATTTTTATTAGATGGTATCCAGAAGATGATCAAAAAACTCCCTAAATTATTGTCTAAATTTTGGATTAGAATTTTTATTGTTGGTAAAAAATGCCCTGTCTATAGACAGTGTTTTGGGATTTGTCTGTTCAATTTCGATCAGAAATTCCCTCAAAACCTATTTGAGACAATCACAGTATTTCACTTGGATTCTTTTTTTTGTAGTGCTGAATTAAGTGTATCCTAGTAGTAGTAACGCCCAAGCCCTATAATGCCACATCTCAGAGTACTTCCTGTGGATATGATAGTGTCACCTCACCTTACTAAGACTGGATGCCATTGTACTAGTGGTTCAGCCTAGGAACTTAAGTTTCCCATCAAAAGCAGAAGGCTACAAAACCAGTTTGTTTTGGTTTTTTTGTTTTGTTTTGTTTTTTCCCTGAAATATCACAACAGAAGTTTTACGAGCAGAAGATCCTTTTCCTAATTAAAGTTATATCTCCAATTTTTGTCTTGCTAGAACATATATATTGAAAAAATTAACTTGCTCTGTCTTCTTGGCATAAGCCTAAGAGTAATTTTAAGCGATTGACCAGCCTCATTGTGAAGGAGCATTCCCTGCATCCTTTTCTTTATATAACTAAATTGAAGTGTCTAAGCCTGAAGCTGAATCCCATTTGCCCTCAGGAAGCCTGGGGAAAAGGTCTAAAGCTCAGATTTATCACACAGTTTAGGGCACTGATCTGAGCTATGCGAGATAGCTACCTAATCAACCTGAGCTGACATGTCCAGAGAAAAAACAATTACAGCTAAGATCTCTGGCAGTGCATCTGTCTTTCACGTTACAAGAGCAGCTATTTTTCTATTAACAGGCTGTAGATGATGTGAGAATGCTCACAAATGAAGATGTCTCAGCTACTTAAATCAAGGTGAGGTGGATCTGAAGCAGTGTACAGGAAACTAATTTACCCCATGCAGCATATTACAGCCCAGATTTTTAATTGTTAAAACTTGGTACACACAGCTGAAGTCACTGGAGCTATGTTCATTTATGTCTGGCTCTATGGATAGGGCAGTAATGGAAACAAGGGGTTTGTTTCAAGAAATATTACATTTTTGTCCAAGATTGATTTATGGAATAGAGATAAACAGATAATGTTGAAAAAGGATAAAAAACCACAACCATCATGTTGTCCTCAAAAAACATCAGCTGTGTAGGAGAAAACACAGTTCAGCATTGGTGAATGTAAATTAATACTTAGGAGCAAGTAACCAATTTGGGCAATTTGTGCTCCATTAGCCTTTCTGTACTGTTCAACAAGGGAGAAAACATAAGGATTATACAGGAAAATATTGATAAAATCACCACCACAAACAGCTGCATTTTGAGAGACGTAACTTGCATTACAAAACTATGATAAAAAATAAAGTTTGTATCCCTTCAAGGATAAACACAGAAACAGATGCTATGGGAGGCATTTCATACAGCAACTAAAAGAAGTGTCCTCTTTCATTAGGAGTCATAATGCATCTGTTTGGAAAATCTGCTTTTCAAACAGTCTTTTAGGCCTAGATTTCCTCTCCTATTGGTCTAATTGCACTTTTAAATCCCCATCCTGTTTCACTGCAGTTTATGAAGAGGGTTTCCTCCTGCTTTGCTGGGAGATGTGGGCTTGCACTCTTTTTGGAGATTTGGGCCCCTGAACTCTGTCAAGTCCCATTTCCCAATATGCCGGTCATCATACTGGAGAGTGATGCTAGGCAAGGTAGTGAACAGGTAGAAACGTTCCTTTGTGGGGGACAGACCTATTCCTGATACCTACCAGAGAAACTCGTGCCTGTCAGCAGGATCAGCTGGTCAAATAACCCAGTCAGAAAAGTTTCTCATATAAATTTTCAGTGATAGCATAATTCTATGTCACCTGATGGCCCAGGTCCTCTCTAGGGTATCATGTCCCTGTCTGAGAAGCGGAACAGGTTGTTAAACCTGTGGTGTGCTTTCTTTTGCCCAGTCATAGCTAACACATCACTATTTCAGTAACGAACATGATGATAGTAAAACAGAAAGAGGTCAAATGTATCTGGAGACACAATAATCAAGCCTTCTCAAAAGGTTTACAATCTGGTAGAGTAGATGAATTACTTCTGATTCATAGCAAATGAGGACCCCTTCTGTGTTTCATATACTACATATTTCCTTCTGAATTAGAGTAATTTATACTTCTACAGATCTTCCCATCCTATGTTTTCACAGGAATTCGCAACTTTAACACTTTTAGCCTCATAAAACCTGCTGGTTTTATCATCTATGTTTAACAGAAAGGAAGACTAAAACAGAGGTAGTAGAAGAATGTACTCACAGGCACAAGGTGTCTGTAGCAGAGCTGGGAACAGGGCCTGGGTCCCCATACTTTTCAGTCTTTCTCAAAGCCACCGCTGGATTTTAAGCTAGAGAGCTTTAGGGCTTTTATACACTGCTAATTGCTCAGAGAAATCCCATGCATGCTCATTGATTACTATTTTGTAGACTTCCTATTTAAGGGTCCCAGCCTTACTAAAACCACATTATAGTCAACATAAAGACACAGGTAAGAATTATTTTCATTCCAAAGACTAAAGTGTCTAGTTCCAAGCAAGATTTAGTTGGAAAAAATCAGAATGGATGAGGAGAAGACATAAAAGCAAACCTGCATGATTATATATGTTTGGAAGTTCTCACTGAAATCAGTTCATGTTTTAAAATAGGTGAATGTGTAATGGTATAATGCATAAACAACCCCACTTTTACACTCTCAAAATTCACTTTATTGTCAAATACTACTTTTAATAGCTTTACTGTGATAGTAAATTGCGTCTTTATTACATTTAAGACAGGACCCAAACTGACCTCTCATTTCTATTGGAATTTTTGCTAATTTAAAAATATTCCCAACCTTTCTTTCATATTCTTATTCATTTCTATCCAGCCTGCATTTTGGCCTACTGCGTTTTATTTTATTTTAGTTATTTTATGTTATTTTATTTTAAGCATTCTAGTGTATGACAGAATGTTGGTCTGCACAAACATTAAGTTCCCTTTCTCTTATCACAAGGGTGTTGCCTTCAAGTAACTCCAGCAGATCGGATCTGTTTATTACTGGCATTTATAGTTAGATGAACACAACCTGCTTGATTCCATACTGCTTGCACTTAGCCAAACCACTTTCAGAGGTGTTGCTCCTAGTGCATAGTTTAAAGTTTCTGAGATTTCCCTCCAACAGATGTTAAACTCACTGATCTCTAGTTTCTTAGTCTTTAATCTGTCGACCCTTTTTAAACTACTGGACTTGTACTTGCCGCTTCCTAATCGTCAGGAATCTCCTTAATTTTAAAGATTGTCAGTTAATTTCATGCCTTTTATTAATGCTTGTGAAATCATGTTATTTGGACCTGGGGCTATATCTACCACAAATGCTCTCAATTTTTCTTTTTCTAATTATAAATTTGGCATTTAACTATATACTGTCATCCTTTTGTCTCTGGAAAATTGTTCCTTTGTTTAGTCAGAGTATTGTTCCATCATCTTCTAAGACAAAAAAAGAGTAACTATTTAACAGGTCTTTTTATTCCCTTGTGCTCAGATGGTAAGCTTTTCTTGCACAGAAAAGAATGAAGCTGCAGAAAGAAAGGCAGTTCCCATACATTTTGCTATCTTCAGTGGGACTTGAACATTTCCAACATTACTCTAGAAATGTGAACCCATCTCAAAAACCCCTCAGTCTGATTACAAATTGTGAGATAGCCAGCAGTTAAGAGCAGCTGGGTAACGCATTGAATAAATAGTCTCACTGCTTTTCTTGTGTTTCCTTTCTTCTTATAAGATTTTAGTGAAGGAACCACAACTCATAGACCGAATCAAGTGCTCTCGTGAATTGCAGCCCACATGTGCTTGAAGGCAGATGTGCTGGTATATTTTTTTTTTGGTGATTGAAACACTTTTTAGACCACCTTCTCCTTCAGAAAATTATGAATAATGTCTCTGAGCATTTTGAGAGTGAATTTTTCCCAGACCATCCAAATGGCAGTTAAAAAATATACACAAGTTCCAAGAAACGTATTTTGACTTTTTCTTGAGAGCTGTGAAACCTTTTCCCACTGTCAGTTTTCTCTTGGTACTGTAAAATCTTTTTCTCTCATTACAAGTTGCTTCTGACCTTATTCCTTGGAATTCCATCTCCTCATAAGTAATATTAGGTATCCCTAAGGGTTACATTTGCAGAAGCAGTACATACTTTATCTGATATGAATCATATCTTTTGGCTTCAGCTGCAAAGGTCTCAATACTCTCGAAGTCAAGCTTTCTCAGAAGTGATCCATTCAGTTTCTGAAGTCTCTATTCATATGGTATTTCACTGGAGAAAGTTGGGCACCAATACATGTTCTGGACAATACAGAGTTGAAAATTAAGAACTAATTCTTTTCCCAGATGTGTTAGAATTTCATAGGATATAAGCTGAGTAATGACAATTTTTTATCTAAGACAAAAACTGTGTAGAAATGTTATTCATAATGAAGTTGCCTGATTCCCTCATCATTATGGGCAAAAAAAAAGGGACTGACATCTAAGTTTAATTGGAACTACTTGCTTTATAGCTTTACTAAACAAGGGAAATCTAAAAAGCATAAAGATTCAAGAAGTGTTGCTGAACTCTATTCATAGAATCTTCGAATCACAGAATAGTTAGGGTTGGAAAGGACCTTAAGATCATCTAGTTCCACCCCCCCTGCCAGGGGCAGGGACACCTCACACTAAACCATGTCACCCAAGGCTATGTCCAACCTGGCCTTGAACACTTCCAGGGATGGAGCATTCACAGCTTTCTTGAGCAACCCATTCCAGTGCCTCACCACCCTCACAGTAAAGAACTTCTTCATTATATCCAATCTAAACTTCCCCTGTTTAAGTTTGAACCCATTACCCCTTGTTCTCTCACTACAGTTCCTCATGAAGAGTCCATCCCCAGCATCCCTGTAGTCCCCCTTCAGATACTGGAAGGCTGCTATCAGGTCTCCTTGCAGCCTTCTCTTCTCCAGGCTGAACAACCCCAACTTTCTCAGCCTATCTTCATACGGGAGGTACTCCAGTCCCCTGATCATCCTCATGGCTCTCCTCTGGACTTTTTCCAATGGCTCTATGTCCTTTTTATGTTAAAAATTCCCAGAGGTCTTTAAATGTAATATGGATCATGAAGTTTTTGCTTTCAAGTGTTTTCACAGAAGTTGGTGGCACTGTATGTGGAAAAAAAAAAAATACAAATTCTGTTACCGCTAGAAGGCTAGAAATTTCATCTTTCAAGGTACATTTTGCATTGAAAAAGAGCTTTAGAAAGAAGGAAAATGTAGCAGAAAATCAAAAGAAACACTTTATATATGCTTTGTTTAAACTACCTGCTGAATTTCTACAATGCCAGAAGACTCCAAATTCCTCCAATATGCATACAGTATACTTATTAGACTCAAATTGCAAATGTCACCAAGCAGACTGAAAGTTTAAAAAAATCAAAATTAAAGATCAATAGCTTGAAGACTTTTCCATCCAAAGGCTTGTACTGGTAACTGAAACCAAGGACCACCAAGCAGATGTTACCACTGTGATATTTTACCAAAAGGTCATGAATATCCTTTGGATAAAAATGGAACAAGGAATTGGAGAAACATGAACATGTGCTATCTGAGGTTTTGTTTTTTAAAAAAAGGCTTGATCTGGGTTCATGAATGAAAAAATAAGGTTTATGAGGCAGTAGCATTGTTAAGGCAGTAGGAGAAAAGAAGAAAATTAAAAACAAGTAAAAAAAAAGCTTGAAGCACGGACTAGAGGCAAACTGTGAAGACACTCAAGATTTCCACAAAAAAAATTTATCTACTAAGTAAAATATTGGCATTTAATATTGTCATACATAAAATGCAAAGTATCCAGGTATATATTTCACTGATTTCAGATTTCTTTCAAATGCCATTTCTGTGAATTATTTCTCACTGCATTTATCTGTATTCAGGACCAGAACTTTTAGGTATCCAGTACCTACAAACAATACCTTGAGTTCTTACTTTTGTTTCCAGTGTTGCTCTGAGTTTTCATTTTTAATGATTACAAAAATGACAGACTCTAAGGCAATGTCTTCAGGTATCATCTTGACAAGTCATATGTTTTATATATGGCCATACCATGATTTTTAAAAAACATATCAGTTACTATCTGAAGTCTGGATGAATGTAAATTAATCTTGTATTTCATAGTTATGTCTTATATTTCTGGAATAAACTGCCCTTTATTATCTCCATTAACATTATTCCACTAATCTAATTAGTATTTACATAATCAGTGGAGTTATCATAAGCTTGGTTTTGTTAAAGGCAATGGTGTCAGAATAAAGCGTTCAAACTGTTAAAATGACCTAATATTGAATTCCCATTTTCAGAACAGTTTTGGTACTGAAGCATTGTAATAGATAAAATCTTAACTGTTATGTGTAATTTTGGAAAATGGAATGTAAATTATGTGCTTTGGAATGCTTATCCCTTTATGTAGCTCCATGGAGTCCAGAGTCTAGAAACTGTTTTGCCATTGCTTTTTCACATTTGCTTTCCCTTGAAAATGCTGTAAAAATGATCTTGCTGTAATAGCAACAAGCAAATAGACTCATCTTTTTATCAGCTTTATTTTGTGTCTCGTGTTACCCTTCTACTCGCCCTCTTTATTTCTTGTCACATCTCTGAATCCCATAGACCATCCGGATTTAAGTAACTCTCTGCAACTCCCCACAGAATGCATTCCTCTGTCAGCACATATGCTTCTCATTCAGGAATATTGTTATGCATTCAATTCCTCCCCTCTCTCTTTTTACAGCCACTACCTTGTTGGCATTGTAAAAAGAGAATACCTTTAAAGGGCCGTGAACCACTGTCATTACATGCTCCAGACAGCAACCCAGGGTGCAACCAGCATCTCACCACGAGTAGGAAATGAGAAATTCTGGACTACAATGAGAGCTATTGAATTCTTTTACAGCAGCTTAACATAGGTTATTTAGCTCAGGTGTTTCAGTAATGATAATGCATATGGAAAAAGCAGTGATTAAGGCCCTTGAGCTTTTTCATCTTCCTCCCACCTCAACATGTAAATCAGCATAATTCTCATGACGGAGTCACAGTAACCATGGCAAGATATGATTTCAAGTGTATAATCTAGATCTACTTGTGCTATTAGTTGTACATCATTGGTAGCTGCTTAATTCTAGGATTTTCCTTGGTACCCTATATAGTGTATCCATTATTCTTGCTTACCATCTTCTCTGAGGCAAGCATCCTTTTCTTCCAAACATCTTCAAGCAAACTTTTAAAAGTGCTTTGATTTCCACACACAGATACATGCACACGATGAAAAGAAGTAAACTCTATCGAGATGAACATTTTTACTTTGTAGAAAGGACAGTTGTCTCACCCTTTGGATTCTGCAGCCATGTCACCTTTTGCAGCACAGCTGCAAAAGCTGAAGGATTTGAGAATGTGAGGAGAAAACCAGTCTGGGCCTCTCTAGCTTCAGCATAGCTAGGATTTCACCCCAATGTGCCCTGAAACTGGAGGTCATGGCCAATGTCTGCAATATGAGCTTGGGATGAGGTCACTAATCTAATCATGACCTAAGCTTATGCTGGAATTCCTGACTTTGGAGAAACAGATGCAAAAGAAACCAGTTTTGGGGGCCCTAATAAACCAATGAAATGCACCACAGCGGTATCCTTGTTCACCAGACTTTTATATTCATTCAAACTGTATTGTCGGGAAGACTGACTAAAGATGCTGGTCTCCTTCTGACACAAAACTGTCAGGAAAAGAGTACAACTTTGTTCAATGAGATTGAACTTCTGTTCAAAGTATTTTAGGACAATACTTTAGGACAATGGTTATCTCCTTCAATATAATTTTATATCCTTTATCCATGTGGGCCTCTGCTTTCTTATAGTGCCTTTAGGATCTGGAAATTATTCAGTACAAAAAAAAAGTTAGTTCAACACTGAGAAAAATATCAAAATCTGTTCATAATCTAAAGACATTAAAGAAAAGAACCATCTCTTTTCTTACCTTTATCTGATGTTACTGTCCTGTCACTGTTTACAAGTTTGGAGATACTTGCATAAGCCTGGAGGCTGTGCACATTCATTTGCAGAATAACATTTTTACCCTAAAAATTTATGAAAGGATATATAGTTTTGTACCTGAGGTTTTAGGTGATCTTCTTTCCACCCCTGCTTCTCTTGTAGAGGAGTTATTAATGAAAGCTTTGATGTTACTTCAAGTACTGCTGGCATGTATGTTGATGCACAGTTTGGGGGATTGTTTGTAAAACTGCAGCAGACAAAAATGTTGTGTTTTTCTTTTGTCTTTTTAAACAAGCAAATACCAAACCAATTTCTGGTGTATCTTTAAATGCAGACCGGCGGAAAAATCTAGTATTAGTTCTTTCTAGTATCAAAAAATTACGAACTCTGGTATGCTTTCAGAATACACAAGCATTATGGTGAAGAGTGTAATAGAAATGCTTATAAATAAATATAAACCAAATAAATAGACAGCTACAGGAATTCTCACCTCCTAACACTGGGAAAATAAGGCTTTCTGGAAAAACTTTGAGACATATACAGAAGATGGTCTATAAATGCATGTAATATTCCACTGTGATCCTTTTTTTGCCTTTTAGTTAATGATATGATAGTGATGGCAAGGAAAAAAGTGTACATTTTCTCTAATATAGCAAAAAATATTCATCCAATTAAAGCACCTAATAATCTACATGGTGCCTGTAATTTCTGGACATATTTATAATTATTTAATGTCAACAAAAGTGTCTTTAAATATAAAAACACATTTTCTTGTCCTGAGAAAGAAGATTTTTTTAAGACCATTGAAATGCACAATGAAGAGGAGAAGAAGCGATATCTCCACTGGACCTCTTATTTTTGACATCTG
Source organism: Ara ararauna (assembly GCA_028858755.1). Lineage (NCBI taxonomy): Eukaryota > Metazoa > Chordata > Aves > Psittaciformes > Psittacidae > Ara > Ara ararauna. Next base: position 24,809,076 of record CM054379.1, read on the forward strand.
GTTGTGGTCCCTTGGGAGAAATGTAAGTAACAGTTTACCACATGGATTACAAATGTGCTGAATTGCAAGAATGAATATTAAATGAAAATATCCATAGCACCTGCAGCTTGTCCGGGAGAATTTCCCTTGTGTGTTGTGGGTGGGTTTTCTGAAAAACCCCTAGTGAGATGCGAACTGCAACTGCAGCTGCTTGTAGTAGCAGCTTGTCTAGTGTTACTGAAGAGTTTGCAGATTCTGCTCCCTTCAATGAATCAACACTGATCAGGGCTGCCAACAAACTAAAAAAAGAAAGAGACGGAGCAGGAGGAGGGTTGCAGAGGAAGGATTATGATCATTAGGATTATTCCCCCAGGTTTTAGATGATCAGGGAAAATTTAAAAATAGTGTTTAAAAAAAAAAAGAAGAGGAAAAAGAAAAGGCAAACAAAGCAGCTGATGAAATTTAAAACTGGTTTGATGTATCTGGGTGAGAAAGCAATGTTTGCCCTGTTGAAAAGTCAGGTCTGCTGTTTTCACAATAGAAACCCTGCAATTGTGTGTTTTGCTGACTTCATGTACATTCTGTATATATTGAGCACTGTACATGTGCAACACTTGGCTAGATTACAGATGCTGTGTTAAAGGGGTTAAACAGTGGAGAATGTTTCCCCCTTAGTATCACATTTTAAAGAGACTGAACTACTTAGAATCATAGAATCATTGAATAGTTAGGGTTGGAAAGGACCTTAAGATCATCTAGTTCCAACCCCCCTGCCAGGGGCAGGGACACCTCACACTAAACCACGTCACCTAAGGCTTTGTCCAACCTGGCCTTGAACACCGCCAGCAATGGAGCATTCACAACTTCTCTGGGCAACCCATTCCAGTGCCTCATCACCCTTACAGTAAAGAACTTCTTCCTTATATCCAATCTAAACTTCCCCTGTTTTAAGTTTGAACCCGTTACCCCTTGTCTTATCACTACAGTCCCAAATGAAGAGTCCCTCCCCAGCATCCCTATAGCCCCTCTTCAGATACTGGAAGGCTGCTATGAGGTCTCCACGCAGCCTTCTCTTCTCCAGGCTGAACAACCCCAACTTTCTCAGCCTATCTTCATACGAGAGGTGCTCCAGTCCCCTGATCATCCTCGTGGTCCTCTTCTGGACTTCTTCCAACAGTTCCATGTCGTTTTGATGTTGAGGACACCAGAACTGCACACAATACTCCAAGTGAGGTCTCACGAGAGAAGAGTAGAGGGACAGGATCACCTCCTTCGACCTGCTGGTCATGCTCCTTTTGATGCAGCCCAGGATACGGTTGGCTTTCTGGGCTGCAAGCGCACACTGGTGGCTCATGTTCATTTTTTCATCGACCAACACCCCCAAGTCCTTCTTTGCAGGGCTGCTCTGAATCTCTTCTCTGCCCAACCTGTAGCTATGCCTGGGATTGCTCCGACGCAGGTGTAGGACCTTGCACTTGGCTTGGTTGAACTTCATAAGGTTAAACATTTGCATGAACATACTTCAAAAACAGAGTGACTCATTAGGAAATGTCAGACTCCCCATTTTAATTTTACCCTCCAAAGAAATGGTGAAGAACAGACTTTTTCCACATCTTTTTATCTGGTCTCTCTAAATAGCGCTTGCACATTTAAGCATAGCAAAGAGGAAATCAAAGGCAGATCAGTGCTGGCAGAACAAAAAGGGAATAGCTAGTTTTTCCTTTAGATTTTATAATGTCAAGGTGAGAGAAAATATGAACATCAAGTAGTACTTCTTTGATACATGAGGTCCACAAGGAACATCCAAGTTGTACAGGGAGTAAAAAAAAGTCACATGGCAAACCCTTGTTACCCCAAAGCAGCCTTGGCAGTTGACTACCTCCAAATGGTAAGTTTCCTCTGGAGTTAGTACTCCTACCTTTGTATCATGCCTGGAGCATGTCTAAAGAAACCCTTTGAATCAAACTGCCTATATGCAATTCCAGGTTTTGCATCCGTTAACGTTATATCCCTGTAAACCACGGTTGGATGTTGACAGACAAGATATGGAACATACTAGCTCAGTAGCAGAGACCCCAGCTGGGCTCGGGCAGCATGTGTCCTGCCATTGCTCACATGAATTTTAAGGTCCACTTCCCAAAAAGGAGTGAATAAGTCAGAAGAGGGAGCTCTAGCTGTGCTAATGAGGCCAGAGGGGAACTTGTGTTGGAGTATGCCCAAAGTAGGAAGACAGAGCTCTTTCTCTGTTTTCGATGGAGGAGAAGAGTTGTATTCCTTTCTGCTCCTCTGGAAGTCCATGTTTTCATCCTAGTTTAGTAGCTCCCAATAGACTCTCCAGCAACCTATTGTGCTGTGTTTCTGTTCTTCTCCCTCATTCTTCTTTCCCTCCTAGGCAAAGCCCAGGCATCCCATCAGCAAAGACTCCAGCTCTCCAGGAGTCTCTGATGGGGCAACTTGATTAGTTTTGCTGAAAACATTTGCATGAGTTCAGTTTCTAAACCTATTGTGTAATATATTAATCCTCTGAGGAAGACTTTTACATACTGGTCTCCAGAGACGTTGCAGGACGTGGGACATTTTTAAAGGTATCAGAGCTGTAAATGTTCCCAAGTATTGCCTGTCTCTTACAATGGAGTTAAATGTGGGAAAGAAAGAGTTTCCTATCCTGTGCGGCCTTTTGTAGGCACTTATCACTCTTTATTCCCCCCAAGATGAATGAAGGTTCAACAGACGAAAGCAAGTATGATGCTGTTTCTGAGTCCCACTGGCCTGGCTTAGTCACTGCTACTGCAAGGCGCATCAAAGGAGACTGAAACAAGAAAAAAGTTTGGTTTTCTGCTTGGAAGCTTTTGGAGTTGTTTGGTGTGTGGCTCTTGGGGCAGGGCCATTGTGCCCCATGCCAGTCCTGTCAAGTGTTGTGTTTTAAGGGGTATGTAGACTCCTTAAAAACACTGCCAACTTGACAGTACACTAATGTTTTCTGTGTTTCACAAGTCATTTGTGTAACATTTTACAGGCAAAATTACTTTCTGGAGATTCAGATACACTGTTGTACTGTGCACTAGAGAAAAACAATTTAAGAAAAAAAGAAATGTGCCTGCATCCTAAAGTTTTCACAAAAAAAGGCTCCTGGGTTTTGACAAGGAGCAGGTGTTCTGCACACTGCATACATTCCCTTCTGTCCTGGGTTCAGCAGCAGCAGTCATTTTTCTCCTTCTTGGTAGCTGGTGCAGTGCTGTGGTTTTGATTTTGGGCCTGGGAGCAGCACTGATAATACCAGTGTTTTCAGTTACTGCTTGGTAATATTTTGGTCTGACCAAGGACTTTCTGAGTCTAAGGCTCTGCCAGAGAGGAGGGGAAGCCGGGAGGAAGCAGACACAGGACACCTGACCCAAACTGACCAAAGAGGTTATTCCATACCACAGCACATCATGCCCAGGATGTAAAAACAGAGAGCAGAGACGCGGAAGGGTGGGGGTGCACTGCTTGATCGGGCTGGGTATAGGTGGTGAGTGATTGTATTCTTTCCTTGTATTTGCCTTGTCATTATTATTATTGGTGGTAGCAGTAGTGGTCTTGTGTTATACTTTAGTTATTAACTGTTCTTATCTCAACCTGTGGGAGTTGCATTCTTTCGATTCTCCTTTCCATCCCCCTGGGGGCGGGGGGAAGAAAGAGGGGGGAGTGAGTGAGAGAGCGACTGCGTGAGTTATAGAGGCTTAAACCACAACACCTTTTTTTTTTTTTCTTTTGCTACTGATTGTTGTGCCATTAGAAATGGAATTATTCATTATTTTTAGAACATTGCGAGTCATAAAAAAGTTAATAAAAGACTTGACTAATCATCACTGGAGGTGCTTCAGCATTCTTTGGGGGAAATCAGTGGCTTTGACTTTACATATTTTTCTAGTATATGCAGACATACAGTTATCCAATGCACATGGAGGATGCTACTGCTCTGCAGGGATGCAGGCAAATTCAGTGATGAAGAGGGAAGTGTCAAGCGGTCTGTTGTGTGGCATAGACTGAGTTGCACTGGGCAGGGCTAATCAGAGATCAATCTTAATGGACAAGAAAGCTCCAGTACGAAAAAGTTAGAAAGCAAGTAGCATCAGAATACCAGTTTTCTAGGACAATATGCCTCAGTGTGTAGGAGCGCTCCCAAGAAGAGCTTCTACTGACAGGCAACTCACAGTTGTCCTGATGCACCTCCAGGGATGTGGTGGTGCTCTCTAAAGTGAGCTCTTGATCAGCTTCCTAGAGAATTCTCAGCTTGGGCTTGAAACACAAAATATGAAGACGTTTGCTAAAAAGTGATTTAAGTAATAAATGCAGCAGGCCAGTGTCATAGTTTTCTTCCCCATCACTCCAACGGACACCATTTTCCTAGGTAAAAATACCTTACATGGGTATCTGCATGTGAATATGTGGCAGAGCTCATGGAGTTCTATGTACTGAGTAAGGTAATTGGAAGATTAGCAATTTCTCTTTTGGGTTGGTTTTTAATATTTCATCATGAGAAGTGTGCAGTTGAGATCTGTATTACCATAATGCTTGCATGTGTGACTTTCAATAGACAGAATTGAAAGAACCTATCTTTCTGGTCAGTGAAAACCCTAATTACTCATTATTCCCTGCTCCCTACTTTAGCACACTCCTTGGAACCTGCTGGTGAGCTGCATAGAGGTGTTTCTTTTACAAGGTTTATTATGGAGACACCTGTTAGGATTGATATAGTTAATGCTGCACCAACATTTCCATTGATTTGGTTTATGACCCAGCTGTAAAAACTCCTTTTAGTCTGAGATTTGATGAATGATGGCTGAACCAAAGAGTGCAGGGAGAATAATGATTGTAACTTACTAGAAGGCAACATCAAATCAGATGAATTGGACATAAAAAAGTTTCAGAAGCTCATTTTACAGATTTATAATGTGAAAAGTATTTCTTTCTACAATGAAAGTTTGGAAGTTTTGTAGTCACCAAAGCTTAGTACCTCTGTGTACATTAAAAAAAGAAAAGAAATAAAACAAATTAAATCAGGGGATTTCAAATGGAGAAATGGCTCCTATGCAGGTTGGTTAATTATCTTTCACTAGGAGGTTCATTGGTGCTTTAATAGAGAATTAAGAAAATATCATGATTTAAGGTATACTGCTCTATTTTGGCCAGATTAAAGTATAATTTGATATTTACTGGGGAAAGTGGGAGAAATATCAAGTGAAATAATGTACAGATCTTTTCTCCTCTGTAGGATGGGTAAGTAATATGGGAAACATAAAGACTCTCTGTGTTAGTATTTGAGTGATGGCACAGAAGGTCTGCATGCTCTGTCCAGAAACAATCCACAGAGAAAAGTGATCTGTGTGAAACAAAGCTTTGTAAGGTGCCTCATGTACTAAATAATTTGTATCACCTTCCTTCTCCTCTCAGAGTCCGAAACCACAAAAAAGCAACCACGTTTGGGTAATAACCTTCCAGCCTGAAAAGAGGATCATTAATGGAGGGCAGATCTGGTTTTAAGCTCAAAAGAGTCAGCCATTATAGCAGCAACAGACATGCTTCTGCAAGTAGTCCTTGTTTGAGTCATGTGTACCATCTTTTCTGTGCCTTAGGTGGAGGCAAGTATTTACAGGCTGTGAGCAATTTTACCTGCAGTGTAAGAGCTGGACTTACAGCGAAAGGAGACAGTGGTGTCCCAGGGATGTGAAATTACAGAGAACTTGGTCTAAATATCTGAGATAATCCATGTCGCTTTGAAAGCAAAGGGTGATGCATGTGCGTAAGTATTGGTACTGAACCTGAACTCATTCATTGCACCTGACTTGGGGTATGCACTGTTAGTTCCATTACAATATATTGTAACTTAATATTTACACATGGAAATATCTGAGTGAGTAGCCTCAGCCTGGGTAACTTATGCTATACTCATCAAGGCAGTCAATCTCCTGGAAGGTTCCAGATTTGCTTAGCTCCTGTGGGTTTGCTGAATGCGATATAAATAAGGGGGCTGGCATCGCTTTCATCCACAAGAAGACAAGACTGATTTTCATAGTAAAAATAATATCCATTTGTGAAGACAGTATTTTCTAAGGTAAAATGTGAGAGCTGGGGTCTCAAAGGGTGTGGACGTTTAAGAAAATGTGAGATCTGATCCAGAGTTCACTGAAGTCATGGAAAAGTTTCCCCCTGCTTTATTAGTGGGTATTGAATAAGCCTCTTGGATCAACATAAATAGAGGAAGAGCCAGAAACAAGTTATCATGACAGGTTAAAAAAATGGTAACAGCACACATAAAAATATAGAAGTGTAATAAATGTGATCTAAATGTAATGCTTTTATTTTAATAGTTAGCATTCTATCTCATAGTCTCCTTGTTCAAGCACTAGGGTCAAAGTATGTAATATCTATTAGGAATTTTAGGCCTCATTTTTTTTATCATTACTCACCTTCAGTAGCACATGTCCATTTGTTTTTTTTTTTATACAGTGATTATGGCAAGTTCTTGCTGGCATACTCACTATTGAACAGCAGAGAATTTACTCCAATAGTCAGTTGTTGGAAGTAAGTAGAGATCTAATTTAGCAGATCTTTACTGATTTCAAATGATGAGCACAATTGTGCTGCACATATTAATTCTAATCCTGTTTCAGGTCAAATAGATGGTTCTACACATGCATATGCAAACACACATGTCCAAGATCCATCTGTGGAGTAAGAAAATTTTCTTGCAAAGAAGATTGTCATTGCTTTTACTGAGTTCAAATTGATCAGATTGAGCTCTGCAGTGAAGAAGGAGCTGTTTTTTACAACACAGTCTACATGTGAATTACAGTAAAAGGCACAGTGTTTGGCCATGATCCTCACACCCAGATTTAAGACAGTATTTGGATAGCTGATTTGCAATCAATGGGAAATAGGTATCTAGGTCTTTGTAATCAATTAGGAGAATTTTGAACAAAGTATTTATAGTTCTACTATTTTACAGCTCTAGCAAAGTTAGGATGAAATTTTGTGATGGGATTCATCACTGTAGATATGTTGTCAGTGCTCAGGGGAAAAGTACTGTCTATAGTCTTCTAAAGAGAATCTGATGGACAAGAAAACAGCACCCTTTTTCCTGCTAAGGACCAGTATAAAAGGGGAAAGGAGAGAAGGGGAATCTATTCTCACCTTTTTATAAAAAAAAATTCTTTTTCTACTTCTGTATGTGAGGTAAGAATGAGCATAAAAGCTTTAAAGAATGAGAAGTATCATCTAAAAGTACAACATTATGCCAGTTCCTAGCACAGGACTTGTAAGATACAACATCATTTACTGGATTTTTTAATACTATGCATTTCACATATATTACTTGTCATCAAATTTCAGTTTTCAGTAATCCCTACAATTTCCTTAAAAGGAAGAAAAGGTGGGTGAACTGGGTTAGCATAATTTTGTTTGATGAAATCAAGGGCTGAAGTCAGATACTTGAGAACTAGTATATGTCACTGAATGAAATCCTTTCCCATTTCCTCCAGTTTGCCATGATTTTTTCTCAGATAAGGTTTATGTTTATGACTGGAGAATCTGTCATCAATTCTTTGATATAATTTAACCTTCTGTGAATAAATGAATGAGGTAATAAACTTCAACATAAAGCAAATCAGACTGTTTTAAGCTGAATCATATAAATCTTATAACACATTGTGTGAGAAATGTAAGCAGTTTTCAGTCACTGAAGATTTCTTTCCATCACTCCACTGACTGCCACCCCTCTAGAATTAAAAGTCCAGAATTAGGTAGCTTTGTCTAATGTGCAGAGTGACTTCTCTGGAAAGCATTTCCTTCCAGCTGCAGGGTACAGAGATAATCAGCGTTTGAGATCAAATTATGACAAGGTCAAATCATGACTCAGGTAATTTTCAGTGTTATGCAAAATAAGCATTACATAGGTAGCTGGAGACCAACATTCATCATTTTTTATTCTATTTTGAATGGAAGAGGGAACAATGCTGTTTAGTTAGAATATTAGTATTATTTTCTGTAAATGTTCATTCATTCTCAAAATGATAACTCTTTCATAGAATCATAGAATGGTCAGAGTTGGAAAGAACCTTAAGATCATCTGGTTCCAACCCTCTACATGGGCAGAGACACCTCCCACTAGACCAGATTGGTTGATTGTCATAAGCTTTATACATTTTTTACTGTTTCTAAGGCAGTTTATGCATGCCTTAAAGACAATCAGTTACACAGAAAATTATTCCCCTTTTAATTGTTTAGTGATGATAGTCAGGAAATAATATTTATGTTGCTAGATATTCTCCTGACTAGATAGAAAAAAGTACAACTTTTTTTCTTAGTCAAAAAGGGAGTTCTGACACTACAAAGTTTTAGGTAAGAGGCAGTTAAGGAGAACAAAAAAAATTGTTTGCTATTAGAATGAAGTAATCTATATGGATTGTTCAGCTAATACTGTAGTATGTGGTTTTGTGTGTGCTGTAGTGTAACAATGTCAATATCATCCTAATCATTCAAAAAAGTTACAAGTTGCTTTATGTCTGGGACAGGAGAAAGTTGAGAAGGAAAAGGAGTTTTGACATTTTGTCATAGAATCATAGAATAGTTAGGGTTGGAAAGGACCTTAAGATCATCTAGTTCCAACCCCCCTGCTCAGGATCATGATTCATGCACAGTTTTAATCTGATCAAGAAAAACTAATACATAAATAATAACTTAGATAATGCAAAAAATGGGTTTTGTTGGTGGTTTTTTTGGGGGTTTTATTTATTTTTTTTTGGGGTGGGGGTTATATATGTAAATAAAGACCAAGGTCCACTTGTTATTTTTGAATTATAAAATTGGTTGACTGATAGAGAATCTGCTTTTCTGTGATGAGTACGCTGCGTCTATGACACAGGTCCCCCTTAAAGCTCAGGAACGCTTCTCACAGCTTCCAGTTTAGACACTTTTTCAAAGGAATTTCCAGGAATTTGGTTGCCAGACTCTAAGTCTCTAGCGATCCCTTTCTCACTCTTCTGTTTTCAAGTAGTTTATCCTGTTTATGAAATTTGGCTTGAGAATGATGCTGATCTTGAAGAAAGTAAGGTGTGGATTTTAGTGGTTTATGCCACGACTTTGGCTGCTATTCCTGTGTTGTAATCACTTTATATATGAGGTTTTGTATTAACCAGTCAAACTACAAAATAAATAAATACCCCAGTATAATGCACAACATGTTATTTTACCTTGCTAATTTCTTGAAGGATTTTTTGGTTGTAGTTAGTTGGTGTGGTATGTTTCTGTTTCCTGATATAATTCCTGAGGTTTATTAAGTATCATTTTTTATCTAGCTGAAGCATATGTAAGAATTAGTGACCTAAAGAGAAACCTATCAATCTCCAAATAATTAGAGTGATTCTATGCATACTTATTAGGTCAGAGTCACAGAGACAGTGTACTTGTCTTTAACATTTAAACTGCTTTTCCTCAAAAACAGGTGCAATCCTCTTTCAGACTTGATTCAGTTTGGCTTTAGTTCTTCAAGTTGTATTCTGTATAGACTGTGACTTAAACAGCATGTATGTTATGTCCCACCATAACCTACATAGCAAAGTGTCCTGAAAGAATAAATAGCAGAGAATCCCGAGTCATAAGTTAAGTTTTGGTTCATTTGCAAATTACAAGAGGGACAGCCAAGATGAATTGTGGATCAAGCAAGGAGAATTAGAGGCTCTTCACTCCTAATGTTATTATTATTTTTGTCAAATGGGTTCATAAAAGACCGGGTTGTTGTGGTCTTGCTCATGTTGACCAGTGCCTTATTCTACAGCTAGTTTATGAAGGTCTTTTCAGTGACAGCTGCTTGGCAACTAATCGTGTTCTAAGCCATGTTGCAGTTATAGATTAGTTTGCTTCATACTGGATGGGTCAGCATTGCTATAGGTATGTGTCTATGAAAGCTGTTGTTATCACCCAAAAAGTGCTGTACAGAAAAGAATTCATTAATTCCTTACAGTAAGCGAAGCATATCCTGATTTTTGTGAGTTAAGAATTTTATTTTACTAAGCAGTTTTGTGGTGTTTAATTTATTTTCTTTTCATATCAGATGTGCAGAAGGTAAAGCAAACCTAATTTATGGAGATGATGGTTTTGTTTGTTTCATGGGTTTTTCTGTATAAAAAGGCAATGGATAAGACAGCAATTACATTCCACAACACAGTGCCTTGCAGCTTTTGAACTTCCGTGGAACTCACAATCCCAGTTTTTCTGTGTGAGTTTTCTGTGTGAACTTTGTGATGCATAGGAATAGTAGGAGTTTCAGAAACCAAATTACTAGTAAAAAATCTACCCAATATAGAAATGTTAAGGAGAGGGAGGGTGGGACTGTGATTTAAGCCCTACTCTCTGCTGCTCAGAAATGCCTTTAGCCAGCTTGGAGACAATGAAGCATTTTCAAGAGGTAAGTAAGCAATTCCTTTCAAATGAAGTACTAACTATCTCCCTAAAGGGTGGAGGAAAAAATTCACTTTTATCTTTTAAATTGGTTAGTGACACGTCATTTCTGAGGTTAGATACCCTCATTCAACACACTCCTCCCCCTCCCCCAACCGATCCATACCTACAATCTTTCTTTGCCTAAGGGAATCAGTGAATTACATTGTATTATTAGGTGCTAATGGCTTTAGTGGAGGCAAAAGAAAAAGAATAATCTATAACCAAATTGCTCCTGACAAAGTCTCTCTGATTTGCATACAGTTTTGCACATAGTTTTGCAAAAATCACTTACTTTTGTTTTGAGAAAAGAATAAAAAATAAAGTAGATGAGCCTCTTGAATATGTTGCACATGAATGTGAAAAAATGCTCTGTGACTACATTCCTAAAATAAAAAGATAAAATGCAATTAGCTCAGTGAAGTTTTGGGGAATGAAAAGCAGAACAAAACTAAACCCTTCTACTGCATTATTGCCTGTTGTGTGAGCCGTGAGAGAAATTGGAGTTTCTCTTTGGTGAAATATTTCAGAAAAAATGCATAGGATGGAACAAAATTCTAGAAAATCATTTGCAGCATCTTCAGTTTTGCAACACTTATTTTACATGGCCAGAAATATTGCATCCCATGCTTCCTAAAATTTTGCTCCTGCCTGGCAAGGAAATAGAATGATTTAAGAATTTCAACATATTTCCAAGGAAACCTTGTTTGCTCATGCTGGTAATCTGTAATGAAATATTTTGGTTTCTGAGAAGTATATAAGGTTGTGTGCATCTGTAGAATTCTGGTATATGTTTGTACTCTTATGGATTCTTGCACGGTTATGAGGAGTTGATATTTCATATAAAGCACTTTGACTGCATTTATGCTAGTAAATAAAATGTCCATATACCATTGTCATCTCTGGTGAATATGTTATGTTGATACAGTTAAAACTTCTTTACTCCTTTGCCTCCAAACTGTCATACTGAGATAAATACCCAACCCACTCTAACTCCTGACCATGCCCCGTCCTGAATGTTGGTCAGTGCCAGCCAGTCTGGGTGAAAAATATTCCAAGGTACAATCCTGCCATGCTTGGGTTCATGCACTGACTCCAGCCTGTGTATTACTTTAGATGTAACCTAATAACTGAGTAGGTATGGATAAATGATTACCTGAAAACCCTGCTCCAATGAGTAGAAAAACCAGTGCTTCAAACAGATAAGCAAATAAATGTTCAAGCCTTAGGATGAAGACAGGTAGGCATAGATAACCCAGCCATACTCTTCTTCATAGTTGCTTCCCTCTGAATAAAGGAATTTTTCTTTGGAGAAGGAAAAGGAGGGAGTACATGGTCTTTCACTCATGCCTGTAACCCCTGAAGCTGTTCCTGTTAAGGTCAATATTGCAGAAGTCTTTGATTTTATTAAAGATAATCTAACCAGCTTTTGCTGAAAAAGGGGTCAGTGAGAAATTGCTCCTTGTTTTAGTTCCTAGTAAATGTAAAAACCTGGATGCTCCAATCTGACTACCAAGAGCGCACATGATCACAGTTCCACTTACTTCCTCCCACTCAGTGGAAAAGCAAATGGCAGTACAGAGCTAGCTAGGTTAACACTATGAACTTTGGAGTCAAAGTAGGTCTGGAGTTTTTCCTGTTTCATTACAGGGCAGAGTGCTTAGGGACAGAACATATCAGAAAATCTGCAGGACTTCATCCCTCTTGCAAAGATAATGTAGTAATTGTACTACTTTTACTTTAGGGGCTGAACTAGTGCAATCTGGTTCTACGTGTTCTTAGTGGGGGGACAAAAAGCAAAAAGTGATCAGGAGTTTTTTTTGATGTAAAAAAAAAAAAACAAACCAACAAAACCACCTGCATAAAAACTGTGCATTGAGTGTAAGCTACATGCAATTTATCATCATTGTGAGTAGGCTGGAGTGAGCTAAGCTTTCCAAACACTGTTCTTGCTATGGAATGCAGCCATTCTTCATGATAGTCTTCAGGGCATAAGTATTTCTAAACCCAAAGTGCTTCACAGCATATTTAAAATAATCAGTCATCATATTAAATGTTCTCAGTGACTCTAGTGTTTCTGCTTTCTACTTCTTACGGCAAAAAAATTACACACAACAGTAGAGAAAATAATTATTTCACCCCAAATAGCTAATCAAAACCGTAAGTATTTTCTTTCTGTTATTTGATTCCAGTGTGGATTTCTGAAAACGGATAAATGAGCTGGATATAAGAAATACAATTCTTAAATTAGAGTTTAAACAGCATTATCCTTGGAGCTCTAGAGCTAGCTAAAAAGCAGCTTTGGCTACCAATATAAGTTCTCCTGATAGGGAAAATTTTAAAAGGTGATGCTTAGATCTGAAGCACCTATGTAATACCATTAATCTCAAATTAATAAATAGAGTAAGCTTGTCATTATGACTCCCTGTGAGGTTAATGGGAAACGAAATGTATACAGAGATGCACACATGTACAAGTCAATTAATTTCCCATATTTTAGACATGTATTTTAGGATTAAATTAGTGCACCATGTGACTATATTTATCCATTACTATTGACTCAAGAAAGAACATAAATGAGCTTATCAAGCAGTGTTTCCTTTCCACTTCATACTGTTTTGGAGCAGTGTGCTAGATGCTTATCAGAAGATGTGCAAGTGTCTGACTAAGTGCTCAACAACACAATTATGCATATGACAGAAATTACTATTTAATATGTATATACTTACATGCATTTAAAAGTGTCTTACATCATAACATATCATTATGATAAATAAGTATAGCCTCTGGGTACTCGTCTCTTAAGAGGCAGCAACTACAGGGACTGCATACATGAGGAAGCAAGAAAAAAGGACATGTGGGGCTTTCTGTTTATATGTTTGCTTTTCTTAAATATTCCTGTCTGAGAGAAATGGAGTATTTGTGCTTCTAGAGGGATCTGGAATCAGTCAAACAGACTCTTGTTTTCAGCTGGCCCAGTGGATTCAACTCTAAAGCTAATTCTTAGGATTTAATCAAATTATCACTATGTTCAGTGGAATCTTAGGTTCAGTGTGGACAACACAAATGAGACCGATTGTCAGATTAAATGATAAATGGGGTGCTAAAATGAGGCTTATGGAACCGCAAATGTACTTGACTCCAGTTTATTTAAAACTCATGTGATTTCATGTTTAATAAAATTATTAGACTTTCTGAGTCAATCTTAAGCATGATTTTGAGTGAATCTTGGCTGATTTATGCTTTGCATTCTCACATGCTTTTGACAAGGAACCAGATAAAATTTGGCAGTTTTGACCGTGTTTCATTTTGAGATTTTAAGTTTATTTGGACCTGAAACACATGCAAAACTTGTAGCTGTGAACCCACCCAGAAAGAAAATGAAGAAAACAGTTACTCAACCCTCCATAAAATTAAATGATGGATTTTCATGTGATTCTGACATACAGATGTTAAAATTAGACGAGATGAATCCCATGCTCCAGGAAGATCATTGTTGGTGACAAGAAGTACCCTAAGTGAGAATGGTAGCTTCCAGCTCTAACTGTTAGGGATAGGCACTGGGAGGTACATTTCCATATTTTTCTCTCAGTTGCTTCTTTCACACAATCAATTGAAATGACAGACCTTTAACACAATGGGAACCCAGCCATACCCCTACACCAGTCTCTGCATCTACCATGTACCACCAACTGAACTAACCCAAAACTTACCTTCTAATATACTTAAGGCATGCTTCACTCCAGCAAGCTTCCCAGAGGCTTTTTTCCTCCTGAGCCTGGTCCTGCATCCTCAGGCAGAAGTACAGACCTTGGAAACAGCTGGGTTGTGGTAGAGTTTGGAGAGCCAAGATGTTTCTGCACCCAAGTACTTAGCTGAAGGATCTGTCTGCAGCTCTACTAAATGCCTCCACCTAGACAGACCTGGCAGCTACTGCTGTTACATATCACTTCAGCAGTCTGGAAATTTCTGCACCACACTAAGCAAAGCTATGTATCAGTAATAGCCCTCCCATCCTGCCAATAAGCTTATGTCATGCTAGAGAGGTATGACACTTGGAATGAAGTTTTTAGTTTTGCGATATCCCAGGCATAAGAAACAGTACAAATACAGGTAAAGACAATTACAGAGAGAATAATTCCCTCCTTAAGGTAAGTAGGATTATAAGGATAAAAGAATTTATATACACAGATTTTTGTGTTTAATTTCAAGTCAGTCATAGTTTATTAGTGTATTTTCATTTATTCCAATGCATTATATAATTTGTCATTTTAGACGTAACTGTCAGCGATGGTGAACTGAACTGTCATTGGTGATAACAGTTCCGGTGACCAATCCATGCACTGTAACCCATCCTGAACTGAGTAACTTTTTCTTTTACACATTTGGGCAACCTCTGACTCTTCATAATTATTCTCAGAGCTCCATTTGAGGGGGGGAAAAAAAATAAAATATAAAAGGCTGTTCCAGATGAATCAGTATGTCTTTTAACATTGCATTTGTTTCTAATCATCCTCCTCTTTGAATGCAGTTCAGAAGGTTGATATGCTATAGACTTCAGTATCAAGATTGCAACAAATTATACCTCAGGTTAAAAAAATGCATTGTGAACAAACAATATGCAATCTGACAGAGATTTTTCTCCAGGAAATTTCTTCTCAATTGGTCAGATTTATAAGGGAATTTTAAAACAAAACATATATTTTGCTAATGGTTTGTAGTGTTTCAAGGAATTAATGGTGTTTTCTGGCCTGTATCATTCATATAAAAGATTTACAGAACATTCTGTCCAAACTTAACTTTTCAGACTTTCAAAGCTTATCGCAGCACAGCAACACTGCAGGCGTAATGAAGAAGCAGATTATAAACAGACTTAAAACACTAGTTATATTGACTTAGAATCACAGAATCATAGAATAGTTAGGGTTGCAAAGGACCTTAAGGTCATCTAGTTCTAACCTCCCTGCCATGGCTTAAATGATTCTTAGGTTGAACTGCAGAACAAAAAGGTCAAGATTCATCTTAAGGTTTGCCCAGTAAACTGTGGCGGGGAGAGATTGAACGACAAATTGCGTGCTGCATTCTCTCATTATAATGAGCAGTATTGCTTATGAAATGACACGAAAGGGAAAGCTTTTGCACCTCAAGGAAACACAGCCTTGACCTCTAGCAGGAAGAGCTCCTACGGCAAAAAAGAGATTCATCTGACCCCATTAAGTTAGTGACCTGTTACTCACAGAAAGAAACA
Organism: Ara ararauna; assembly: GCA_028858755.1. Taxonomy (NCBI): domain Eukaryota; kingdom Metazoa; phylum Chordata; class Aves; order Psittaciformes; family Psittacidae; genus Ara; species Ara ararauna. Next base: position 24,824,779 of record CM054379.1, read on the forward strand.
CACTAGGGTGAGACAATTCAGATGGTCAGCTTCCCAGTACTGCTAACTATTTAAAATTGATGGGACACTAGTGTGGAAGAGAACATTTAACTGATAGGGAGAAAATAAAATTAAAATGCACCACATCCTTAACCCTTTTTTCTTCCACCTTCCTTTTTTCCTTCATCTTGTTTCATCCCTTACAGCTGACAGGGGATAACTTAGCTAGGACATTTCTTTGAATGCATTAAGAGAAGGGACATAAAGAGTTTTAATGAGGGAGACCATGCACAATGGACACTTTCAATTTAACAGATGACTTATAAAATATTAGGATAACTCCAAAATGTTGTCACAGAAAGAGAGTATGAATAAAGAAGGAAGTGTCTTAGGAGCAAACTGGGAAGATATTCCCGGAAAAGTTCCCAGTAAGAGAGGAAAAGCCCACTTCATACATTTACACTGAATGCCAGTGTGCGCCAGGCTAAAAACAGAGAAGGAGCAGCCTATATCTTGAACTGCAGTGAAAACAGAAAATGTAAGCTCAACAAGCTTTCCAAGGTGAGGCCAGGCTTTGAAGAAAACAGGGGAAATAATAGGAGAGGAAAAGATATTACATTGCCAGACCTTTGCTCTCATCATAGCCAAGGTACTGGAACAGTTAAAAAGGAAATTTGGAGTCAGGTATATTTTAAGTTTCTGTTTTCGTATTTCACTTCTTATTTCCAATTTTGCAGTCGGGAATTGTCATGGGTTCAGCAGTAGCAGTCATTTTTCTCCTTCTTAGTAGCTGGTGCAGTGCTGTGTTTTTGTCTTTTGGCCTGGGAACAGTGCTGATAACACCAGTTTTTTTAGTTACTGCTTAGTGATGTTTTGGTTTGACCAAGGACTTTCTGAGTCTCATGCTCTACCAGGGAGGAGGGGAAGCCGGGAGGAAGCAGAGACAGGACATCTGACCCAAACTGACCAAAGAGGTATTCCATGCCACAGCACGTCATGCCCAGGATGTAAAACAGAGAGCAGAGACACGGAAGGGTGGAGGTGCACTGCTTGATCGGGCTGGGTATAGGTGGTGAGCAATTTTATTCTTTCCTTGTATTTGCCTTGTCATTATTATTATTGGTGGTAGCAGTAGTGGTCTTGTGTTATACTTTAGTTACTAAACTGTTCTTATCTCAACCTGTGGGAGTTGCATTTTTTTGATTCTCCTTCCCATCCCCCTGGGGGCGGGGGGAAGAAAGAGGGGGGAGTGAGTGAGAGAGCGACTGCGTGAGTTATAGAGGCTTAAACCACGACAGGAATTCACCTTACTGCTTGTCAAGACACATTTGTTTCCTTCTTTAGTCTTGTCTTGTATTAAGAATAGGCTGCTTTGGCAAGAGACAAGATATGGAGAAATAACCTGTGATATTAGATTAATTCATGCTGGACATTGTTCTCTGCTGTGTGATGAAAGAGGATGAGGGAATTAGGATGCAGAATGTCTTATGAAGTTCTTGCTGGTCTCAGCCCCCACATTGTCTCAAAAATGCAAGCTTCTAAGAAACATAATTGAGCCAAAAAGGAACTGTGTAAACTAAGTATCTGAGTACAAATGAGGCAGAGTGGAAAACAAATATTAAAAAAGTATCTTTTTTATAACTCTCCCAAACCCTTCAAGATGTTAAAACAAGTAAACGGCATGTGACAACTGTGTTTTATAGTTAATCCTGGTATTAGTGTTATCTTTACCCTGCTTTTCTGTCTAGTCTCCTTATTCCAACTATTGCTGAGGTTCCAAATATGTTAGTTTTTGCTTTCTGTTGAATGTAAACGTGCATGTTATAAGGTGAAATAAATTTCAAATGTAGTCTTGCTCAAATATAGCCATGAATTTTTATATTTTAACAGAAAATAATTTGTTCTCCTTTGTGTTGTCATCAGTGTCAGTTCTTATGTGTGATACAATTAGCATTGGTAGCTGAAGTTCCCCACAAGGAAATGATTCAAGGCAGATGATAATAAAAAAGAGGGTGCAGGGAGTGAGATGTGGTTAAAGCAGCAAAAATCTTTCTTATTAAGGTTATGTCTTCACTGTGGAGTTACTTAGCTGGTGCCCACAGTTTGGCAACAAGAAAAGCCTCCAAACCAACTGGAGTGATGCCTTGATTTAAGCAAGATGAATTGCAGAGCTCTGGGTTATAGTCTGTGTTTTAATTATTATTCTTCTCAGTGTGATAAATAGTTCCCTTTGAAGAAAAGATGCAGACAACCCTCTTGTGCCTTACCACAGTTCTCTCTTTGCTTCACTCAGTTCATTGGAATACACCCAGCATCTTCACAAATATAGGCTATCTCCACTGAAGTCCTGTCTTACACCTATGACTTAATTATTGTTATTCCGTACATCATAATACACTATCATATAGCTAAAGTTATGGGTCAATAACAAAATATGAAAAGGGTATCAACAAGGAGAGATTAATCTCTTCACTTTTGATATCTATCATGTACAGTGCGTAGGACCTATTTTAGGTGTCTATGTGACACTGAGATGAATATAACCTTAAAAACACCTATTCATTTTCTATAAAGAGAGACGAGCTGAGACCTAGGCATTTACATTGGTTAAGATGAATCCCATTCCAAGTGACTAATCTCAGCTGAGAAAGAGCTATCACTTCTTTTACTGGCTTGAGCTCCGATCATTACATGTCAGAGTGACTCCTGGACTGCAGTGTTAAATCAAACAGATTAGCTGAGGTCATGAGAGATGCAAAGCAGGATGGAGCACAAGCACTTACAATGGTTAACCCTGGTTACCTGCCCTTCCCCAGCTGAGCCCCGTCACTGTTGTGTGGGTGCCCTTTTCTCTTTTCTGTGTGTTTTACAACAGTCTGCTAATTAATGAGCATCTGTCTCAGCTGGAATGTGTGGTTGTCCTAAGATTAATGTTTGCCATCAAGGTGGAAGTTTAGATTACAGACAGTGGAATAAAAGATGAGCACTTGTACAGATAAGTGCCAAACAGGAGAAAAGGTCACTACTTGCAACTGACACCGGCGCAAACAGACCTTTTTTTGCTCCTGCTTGCTACTGTTTAAACTAAACTGCCTGAATTCATGCTGACTGGGCAATAAGAAGAGTAATTGTACAGGCACGGATCTGTCTGAGCCAAGAAGCAGTGGGTTTAGCTATGAAATCATAGCTTATGATGAGACCCCTTTCTGTGGAACGCTGGAGTTTCTGGAGATCCCATGAGCTTCCATGTAAGGGAGCCAATGAGCCTCCAGACAGAATTGTTTTCTTGCTGGGGAGATGTCAGAAAATTCAAACATTTTGAAAGTTAAGGACACTACCATGATTAGAGGCTAATAAATACATGGCTGATTGGTAAGATGAGGGAAAGAAACTGTGCAGAGTTATGATACATGTAATCACTGAGCTTTAAAGACATGACTATATAGGTGTGGGGTTACTATTTCAAATGTTATTTTGCTTTGTCTTTGTCCTGTCTAAAAGCTTCAACAATGCAAGTTGGATCTGCCCTAAAGATTTCATAAACCTTAGTTTGCTTAGCCTTGGAATCATGCAGTCAGCCAGCTAGATGCTCATCAGTTCTTCATTGTGTGTTTTCATTTTCAAGAAAAAACAAACTACAGATATCGACCAAGATAGATTTTCTTAGAAGAGTATTGTGGCAAACAGTGATTGCCATAACTAACCATAATACCCACTTGGACACCAGTCCACTGGGACAGATGAGTGGCCTGTTCCTGGGCAACAGGGGGAATTGAAAATTTGCCCTCTTTCAAGTTTCATCTGGCTGCAGTTCAGGCAACTACAAAATTTACTTTGTGTTGCCTTTTTTATATTCTCTATCACATACATGGATGCATGAACTGATACACTTCAGATGCCTGTTCACTGGGTATAACCACTTTGTAAGTGAAGCTTGTTAACTACATGTCAAAGCATTAACTGTAGCAAAATAACCTAAAAATCCAAGTGACACTAGACAAACTCACCTTACAATACTTTACCTCACATTTCAGCAGACACAAGCAAGACTATACTACTTCCCATTTAATGTGTGAGTAGACCCCGGGCCATAAAAATCAAGTAAGACTCTACTAGGAAAAAATCTGGGCTAATGAAAAACTTATGTTAGGAATGAAGAAACTCAGTAGGGCCAAATGCACATTGATTTCATAATCCAAACCCTGTAAACTGCTTTTCCATTAGCTGGCAGAGCATTTCTCCAAGATTTGCCTTGACTAGAAATTGCTGGTTTTAACTTGATAATGAGCTTAGCCTCAGTTTTTAAATCCTTATCACAAGCAGAATTAGAGCTGAAGTAATCAGAATGATATAACTGTGGTTTACTTGTATCTTCCCTGATCAGATAGTAATGATCAACATAGTGTCAGCTGAGTAAGATCTCGTGTGTTTGAAGTTTTTGCTATGACATAGCCTGAGAATGACATTGCCTGGAAGCCTTCTTTGACAAGCTGGGATGTCATGTCTCCCCATGGATCCCCTTGAGGCTGACGAGAGTGATGTAGTCATGACTTCTTTTTGTAGGTTTTCATGCCTTTCCTATGAGTATGATGCATTTCCAAAAAAAAAATATTATGAGAAGATCTAAATGAAAACTGTTTTCGTGTTCTTGAAGAGTTGTGTAAGACTTTGTAGTTGACATGAAAACCTCTAGGTTCATATGCCTGAAGAATTTCGGACCATCTTCACTGTGACCCTGGTGCTTGTGAATGCTTGTGAAAGTTAATAGATAACATCTAGTCACATTTTGGTATTCAATTACACTGACATTTGCACAAAATATGGTAATAGACGATGTTTGCCAGTTTTCTTTACCATGGTCTGCTGCTGCTGATGGTCTACAACTCTATTTCCAGTGAAAAAAAAGAATACATGAAATATTAAAAGTAAGTCTGGCCTGTGGTTCATTTATTTTAAAGCTGGCATGATCATGAGTAAATCTGAGCTTCACCACCATCAATGAGCTGTAGATTCCCATCAATCTATTTAGTCAAGGCCACAGCTTTAGACTGACTTAGAACTGTTTTGAGATTTTTCCTTTTATTTTGGGATTTCGTTGTGGTTTTTGTTTGGGTTTTTGGGGTTTTTGTTGAGTTTTTTGTTTTGTTTATTTGATTTTAATCTGGTAAAAAAAAAAAAAAAACAAAATAAAACAGAATTTCTTTTTCAGCTGGGTAAACTGAAACCTGGAGTGGTGAAGTGGCTCTGTCAAAACCAAGTGACAAGTCAGCGGAGGACTAGACCAGCACACATACTTGTAATTATGTATCTCATGTTCTCATTACCCAGAAGATATTCAGTAAGATATCCCAGTGATTTAAGAAGGTAGGTGAATATTACCAACCTCGTGTGATCAATTAAAAAACCAGGTAAATACACAAGATCTGAGACATAAGTGAGCTCGTTCAATAGACTAAGGAAATCAGCAAACCAATTCAGTGCAACAGAATAAACAAGTGATGGAACAGATGATAAAACCAACTTTGATTTACTGAATTAAAATAAATCATTTAGATATTGATTTGTTTAATGTTCTTCTGGAAACAATATGTTGTCTAGTGACGGGTTACTTTTTAGTATGGGCTTCTTTCCCTCTCATATTTCTAGCACTAGATAAAAACTAGAAGCATGCTTTTTCATTGTTAACCATACCTATTTTCTAAATAATCTAACATCTGAGGCAGAATATGTTACCTTCTGCTGTCAGACATATCAATACTCTGAGGATCTGAGGATCATTCTCTAGGTCCTAACTAATGCTGTTCTCCATTTTATGCTGCCAGTCCACAAAACCAACTTAGAAACAGCTATGATTAGTCACTTAAGAAAGGATATGTAATGGTGGTAAAGCTGGATGACTTTTCCAAGACATTTTATACAAGTCTTGAAACCTGGACTGCATCTGTGTATATTCCTACTCTTTCTGCCTTTGCTTTCCTGGATGTTGGCAGTGCTCCTCACACTACAGGTCATGACTGCTCTAGGGGTCACAGGAGAGTTTAGAGAGGATCACAAACTTCTGGAGAAAGCTTAAGGAGGCTTTTAAACAACAACTACCAAAAAAAAAAAAAAAAAACCCACAACAACAGAAGATGAACAGGAATATCAAATTATGCTGATTGAAAAGAAGCAGCAACTCTTCATTCAAATCCCAAAGTCTTTGCCCTTGAAATGCTGTTCTCTATTAAGCCATTCAGGGAACTTTCAGGAAGACAGAGGGGTGAAAAGACTCACAATTTTCAAAAGTGAACATTTTTATTTCAGCTAATTAGCTCTCAAAATGTGGGTGGGGCTTAGACTGACAGTGAATACACAGCAATATAGAGCATGTTTGCAGAAAGGGAAAACTCTGCTCTGAAGGCTACGTTTATCTAGTCAGGGAACAGCCTACAACCCCATGTAATCACATGAGATTTCAAACCAGAATTTGTACCTTTTCAGCATCATGATTTTGGATGTAATATCAGCCTGTAACTTATTTTTTTATGAAAGTGGCCAGTAGTGACCTGCGTGAGCTGACTTTGATGATTACAAGAAAACTTTTGAGATCTAAATCAGATGGACTATATAAAAATAAGGCAAATAAAAATGTGGGTGAGCTGGATGTCAAGCAGAAACAGAATCTGACAGGTTGCTACTGCTTCGTTTGTTGTGCAGGAAGGAAAGCTGCAAGTCCAGTATGGTGGAGTGAGTAAGAGGTGGGGCAGAAGGGTAAGAAGAACCTGTTGTTAAAAAGGGGCCCAGGACAGCAACATCACTCTGGCTCTGCATGGAAAGATGGGGCATTGCTTACTAACTCTTTCTATGTAGATGCTTTTGCTAGCTGATTTTGATTGTAGATTCAGGTTTAATGAAAGGTGAAAGTCTGAGGTTACTAGAACAGTTAGTGAACCTTCTGCCAATTAAAGCTTTTGCCTCAAAGACCACACCTTACGAAGGCTGAATTTCACTGCCACCCCTCCCAGTGTGTTTTCCCTCTGTTACATTGTTATTGTAGTGATGGTGGCATTGTAAATTATAGTCCCAGCTGGAGGAAGAACCCTTCTGAACTGATCCTAGTGCTGTCCCCTATAGTATTCCTAATGATTACACAGCTGCCTACTAGGCATTCTAGAGCCTAGGCTCATGGGTCTGCCTCCAGCACAAGTTGCAATAAAGTTTATTTTCATTCAAAACAATATATATTGGGATTATAGTCAGAGCAGCCCCAGAGGCTTGCACAGGGGGTCTAGTAAGCATTGGTAAGAAAATTGGAAGCCTTGAGGTTATTAATGTTGCTAGAACAGCAAGCTTAGTGGCCAGCAGAGGTATAATTTACCTAGACTAGTATCACATGCTGGAGCAAGGCAATCAAGTAAGAGGTCAAGGGACTTTAACAGAACATAAGATAGATATATAGCCCTGAGCTTTTTAGGCCAGATTCTCAGCTGCTGTAAATCAGTATAGCTTCATGGGAATCAGTGGACCTATGCAGTTTTCAATGCGCTAAGAATCTGGCCTATACCCTTTATGGAAGTTATCCTGAGATCTGAAATGAATGCAGCAGCAAAACTCAGTTTTCATTTCTGCTTTGTTTTAAAGCCAACGCATGACATTTTTAGCTCAGCTGTACAGGAGTTTGGAGAGCAAGACTGTAGTTTAACACTTTTGGCAAGCACACATCTCAAAATGGTCATGAAAAAGATGATGAGATTCCATCAGTACACATTAGCTAATAGAGAGAAAACTTAAGTAAATGCAGAAGGAGCAAATACCTACTTTTAACTGATTAGTAACCAAAGTTCAGGTAGCATATAGTCTTTTTGCCTGCAACCGCAGCTTCTAGTCTATAAAACAGCAGTTTGTGTTCCTATTTACAAAAGTGAGTTAGCTTATGTTTGACCAAAAAGGCAATATCAGCTTCTGGTGATTTAAGTGACATGAGAGTGTGCTGTACACCCATGCCAGGGGATACAGTGAGGAAGCTGACAGAGATAACAGGGGGTGTAAGGAAGACACAGACAAGTAAAAAGCAGGCACCATTCATTCACAGATACACAAGGGTCAGTCCTTCTCCTGGGTATGTATAGGTATAAGTCCAAGCCACAACTTTTATTCTTGGATTGAAGTCCAAGTCCATGCCTCAGTGCAGTCCCAAAGCAGATGGAGTTTCAGGGAGCAGGGAGGGGATTGTGTCTAATGTTTTTGTTCAGCATAATTTGTGGCAACCCATAAATATAAATCCTGTGGTAACACTTGAATCTCTACCAAACACTTTAGCCTCCAGTAGTACTGCTTCTTATTCTCAAGAAGTCCTTATATTCACTGATTTACCACAGTTACACATAGTACCTATCACAAGAAGCAGCTCTTACTACCTTCCTCTGATGAAAAATGTAACATAGAGTACAAAGAAACTCAAGAAGCTTAGACATTTTTCTGAAAAGGGGAGATTAATCTGAGAATCATTCAATTTACTTGTCCTACATATCTGGAGGGACCAAGCTACTTAGAAGTTTAAGTCCCAATTTTGTTGTTCTCTGTAGTTGTTCTTGTCCTTTGTTTACACAAGGACCTGGCTCTAATTGTTATATAAGAGGAAACTTAATTGCTGTAGTTTGTATTAATGCATCAGTATTTGGAATATTTGTATTTATTGAAAGTCTGAGTTTCAGAACTGATCTGACATTACAGATGGAACAGAATCATTAAAAGTCATCTTTGGTGAATGTGTTCTTTCTTGGCCGTTGGCCCTTAATCAAGTCACATTCGCCAGATCACTAAGGCATTGAAAACTGGAGATATTACTTTACTTTCAGCTAGGATACCTTCAAAATAGATCAGATAGGGATTTCACAGGTCAGAATTGAAAGGACACGTAGTATTTTGTCCATTTCAAAGATCCTGATTTAAAAAAAAAATTAAAATGTTACTTAATATAAAATAAACTGAAAGTCAATAACATACCCTGTGCTGAGAATAGGCAAGAGGACAAGAGGTGACAGAAGGGAATTACAGTTTTTTACTCAACATCCCCTTCTCCCTCATTTACTTCACCATCTTGAGTGAAGCAGTTTAGGTCCTTTCCAAACCTAACTATTCTATGATTCTATGATTCCCAGTTGCACTTCCATACCATCTTCTGCCGCACTCCCACACCTCCCTTCCTTTTGCTTCCTCTCCATTTGCTTTTAGTAAATAGAATTAAACCAGACCCTAATGAAGCTCGAGGGAGCTACATCCCTTCCATCAAGCTGTGCTGGGGTGAATTTAGACCTTCCCCATTCAACCTGCCCACCTCCAGCATTGCTAGTGGCCACTCCTTCCCCAGCAGCAGCAGCAGCACAGCTGGCTCCTCCACTAGCTGAGTTCACAGATCATCATGCTCATTAACACAAACTGAACTCAACTGTGACTTAAATTGATATACCAGACAGTCAACTGCAGTTGCTGGGGAACCAAACACTCCAACTGTTCTGTTGCCACCACTGCCGCTAGGGAGGAAGCCTCCAGGCAGAGAGCTTGGGGCAGAGAGCTGAAGAGGATGACTTCTCAGGTTACACCAACTGGACCACCACAGAGTTCCTTCTGTCACTGTCTGAGCTGCCCTGGAGCAGCACTGTAAGGCATGTGCAGGGCCAAGGAAATTTGTTTTGCCATGCTCCTTTGCATGAGTAACTAAAAACCTACAGCCTTACTCAACCCATCTCCTTAGAGGATTCATACTCTCTGGAAGGAGACCTCCCTTCCAGAAACCAGAGCTGGTGACAGGGGACCAACTGGCATGCTCGTAACCCTTTACTGCCAGACTGATCAAAATCTAAATTTAACTGTCCTGCTGCAGGTATTGTGAAAACGTGTTTCTGGATCACTAAGGATGCTGGGCAGTGAGCCATCCCAAGGACCAGGAGCCAGAAGGTTGTCTATTGGCATGTTCTATGGAAAGCATATAGCTGATTCTTTCTTGGCTGTTTATTTCCCATCCCTAGCAAGGGGCAGAAGTTTGAAGTGTTAGCCCTTCCAGATATGTGCAAGGAGGTGCCACAGGGGTTCATTGACTTGCAGAATAAGGCTGGCCCACTACTCCTGTGTAAGGATGAATATTTTGCTGGACAGGATGCAATCTGTACCTACACAACGTACCACAATTTGTTTTCACTGATCTCAGCGGCTTTTTGCCCAACTATACTTGCAAAGAACCTGACCCACAGTTCTCCAGAGCTGTGAGTGCAGGGTCAGATCCCATATGCTATGTTAAAATCATCTCTTGGTGACTCCCAAAGCACTTGCAAACACAAGAGAAGATAAAATATGAGATGAATGGGAAGCTTGAATGAAATAGGAATTGTAAGACTTCAGGAAGAATTTGTCTCTGGAGAGTTAAGAGAATCTCCTCTTACTAATAGGTTAGGATCACATGGCCAGCGAGGATCACAGGCAACACCACAGCAAGATCAAAACATAAACATGATTCCTGTGTTATTTTAGCTAAACCAGGAACAAATCTGGCACCATTTGACTCTGGCCTTTCAGCTCTGAGACAGGGCAATAATGGTGCTCATGCCAGCTGGCTATCTACTCTGCAAGAGTCAACAAGTTTCTTGACATACAATGTCCTTCTATCTTATTTGTTGATTGGAGCAGTGAAATATTTATGAACTGCCATCAATGTCCAGCTTTTGAGTTTTGACCCAGTAAAGGATAAATATGGGACAATTTGCTTCTGGCCTTTCATTTTGGCCAGTGACCAGCTTTCTGTCTGTTTGTGGTTTCAACTGGATGGGGAAACAACCGTCCCCTAGGCAAAACCCTTTCCATATCTATGACTTACTCCAGAAATAAATGATTTTAAAACCAAACACATTGAGTGAGAAACAAATCCCACACAGTTGTCCAATGGCCTTTGACCTCTTTATGGCCTGATGCCATCTGGCTGCCAGCTGGCTAGTTCACTACACTAGGAAATAAGTTTCTCACAGACAGCACTCCCTTCCATTTTTAGTCCTACCGAAAAAGAAAAAGCAAACGCACCTTTCCTATAACACCCTTTTGATCCAAAAAAGGGAGAGATGTGACACAGGTGGCTGTTGAACTATCAACTTTGAGTGGCAAACTACCAACTAGCTACTGATAAACTCCACACTCCCACAGCAAAACAAAAGTTTTGTCAGGCAAATCGTTGTCTCACCAACTTAAAAGAGGTATGAAAAAATATTAAGAGAGAATAAGTAAATAAATAAAGAAATCAATGTAGTGTAGACCACATGGAAAGCAGTGACTAGAGATGTGTACTTTTTGACAGAGATACAAATAACTAGACTTTATAAGTAGGCTCTGTGCAAAAGGTTTTGCACTAAATCAGAGGGGATATGAAGGAACTTTACTTTGTAGTGGAGATTTTTCACAGCCTGATTCAGTAGACATTTGTCTAGTTCCTGGAAATAGAGGAAATGTGTGCTTTCAGTAGTGGACATGCACCCTTCCTGACCCTCCCAGCTGCCTCCCAAAATCTTCATACTGGCACAACCCATGAGACACAAAAGAATGCCTCTGAGAGCTGGAGGAGGGAGGTCCTGGAAATAGTTCCCAAGCAGATGATGACAGGGGCTCCCAGGGGCTCCAGTGCTCTATTGGCAGATGAGGCTGGGCTAGGCATGACATGCAGCTGGATTGGAGGGTGACCTGCTGCTGCAGCTCATTTCCTTCCACAGCTGGGTGCTGCAATTATTTGACAGTCCCCACATCAACATGAGCACTCATATGAGGTAGGTCCAATGTATTATACACATATTAATATGCACATTAATATGCATATTATATTGCTCAAGAATAATTGAACACCTGTATATTAGTCCTGCAGAGATAAAACTTTATCTAGATTATGTACTTTTTGTGGGTGGTTGTGTTTGGTTTTGGTTTTTTGGTGGGGTTTTTTTGTTTGTTTTTGATTGGTGCAGAAGGCTAGGTATGTTTTATCAGCATTAGCTGTTATCATTGAAACAATTTTTTTAACCCCGCTCTGACCCTAGGATTTTCCCTTTCTCAAGTATCCCTTTCCTTTTTCTACCCTTTGGCCACTATAGTACATGATGTCCACAGACAATGGGTATCTTCCCGTTCTCCCCACACTCCGTCTGCCCATGAAGACTCTAAGAGTTGCAGGAGATGTGATTCTCCCACTCTACCTTTCCCATGACAGATTCTCTTCCATCTTGTCATTTACATTTGCAGCCTGACTCCAGACCCATTTATAACCAGAGAAGTCTTTTCATTGACTTCTGTGGGCTTTGAATCAAGCCTTTATAAACCACACATGTACCCAACAGGTATTTATTAACATGAGCTGGCCGTGTACTGTATGCCATAAGTGTGGAAAAAACTAACAATAACTTTACAATTACCCACCTAAGCCCTCTAACAGGCTCCAAAGGCATGTCTCTTCGCCAAGCAAGCATTGAATCAAGTTTGACATTTCTAGGGTAAATCATTTTTGTGTTCTAAAAACCAAAAAAGGGTTAGGAAAAAGTCCAAAGAGTGAGAACATCCCCATTTTTGGACAATAATATCATACAAATGTCCTATCCAAATGGCTTCAAGTGTTCCAGAAACAAATGTGCATTTTGGGATAAGACCGCTGACTCCTAGGTAAAGTTTCAGGTGGGTCTGCTGGAGGATGGCAAGATTAATTAGGGGCTAAAATGGGATTAACAGTCTTACTAAAAAAAAAAAAAAAAAGCCAAGAATTAGTGTTATTCACAATCTTTCCAGAGTGCTTAGACAGCTCCGGGTAGTAATGTCCTTAAGTACTGACTTTACATTCTGATATTTCAGTTCTTCCACAGACTTTGCCTAAACATATCTTATTTTTGAGTTGCAGGGCATGAAATCAGATGTTATTTTTCAGTCTCTGCTTGAATTGAATGGGTGGAGTTTGTACCATCAGAGGGGGCAGCCCAGTGGACTTGGAAAACCCCCAATCCACTGCGCAGGTCAGGTGTTATAAAGGACTTTCCACACTTTTATCAGAAATTAGCTCTAAGCCAAAAAGTTTGGAACCAGACCTAGATAAAAAGGCCCTCCAAGGACAAGCCGGATGAGCTTAAGGATTTCTATCCAAGCCAATTTCTAGCTGTGATGTAAAGGAAGATAATTCCCTTAATGTATAAGTTTTGCATCATCCATTCTCTTGTGCTCTTACTTTTTCACTTTCTGCATCAAATCTATCATTTTAATACTAGCAAAATATTAGTTTTGTCTCGTACATGTTATAGCTCAGTTGGGCTTGGTCCTGGTGAAATACACATCTCTGAGAAAGCATTTGGAGACAGGTATCTTCTAACAAGTGGTTTTGTCTTGTTCAAAAGGCCAAAGTCTTTTAAAAGTAGATGTCAAAATTGGAGTTTTCTGAGTCCTAAACAAGCATTTACATCAGTATGGGTGTCTTGCTTTTTCAAAAAAAGCTCAGTTATCCTGCTTCCATCTTTGGCAGTCCCTTTTGAAAGTCATGGATGAAATAACTTGCAGTACTGTCATTAGAACTTGATCGCATTTTCTTTGTTAGCTGCCCCACTGAGGGCCCATGTATCTTGTTAATTTCTTCTTTTGTTGCATTAGAAATTCTGCAGTTTCAAGGGTTAAACACAGGATTGTACATTCACAGTCGCAAAAATACATATGTTTTTGGCAGGGTAAATGCACTAAGCAACTTCTGCGTGTTTGCACTTTGAGTAAGAGGCCACCTGCTTCCAATGTTACAGGAATATGTTGGCTAGTGGAAAGGCAGACACCATTTTTTACTAATTGAATAATCTGTGTATCTTATCCTAAAGCCAGGAGATTGCTTCGATCCCATGATTAGCTTCAAGTTTTGATGACATATTTTTAAAGAAAATATATATATTCCAAAGTCAGTTTCCTGTTTGGTCCAAATCATTTTATTCTTAGTACAGAGTGATGGGAAAATGGGTATTGGATGAAAGAAATGGTAAATAGGAAACAACTGTTTGCTTGGATTACCAAGTCAGTTTCTAGGTAGGTACTGTTTGGTAGGTAGGCAGGCATGTTCAACTGTTTGGCACTAGTACGTGGAATAGCAAACACATGTAGCAGTTAAAATCAAGCTTGCATTAATGATTTCATTGCCTGAACTAAATTTGTGATGTAAATCATTTGGAGGTGCTCTAAGGCAATTCTATTCTTAGAAGAAAAGTCACAAACTGGAAAGTACGTCACCTTTGCAATCAGCACCCCCTTTAGCCTGTAATGTGGAACACATGGTGGTTGAAGAGGTTACAGTGTTACAGAAATGTCATTACAGAATTTCTCTGTGTTAACATGTATCATCTGTCACATAATTGTTTGTTTTACAACCCATACCTATAATGGGCTAAGTGGGGACTATTTATATCAGTTAACAATGAGTGCCTTTAATTAGTATTTCATGCAACTGGAACACGTTAAAGATTCTGACACAAATCTGGCTTGGGTTGCTAAATTCCATATGAATTTCATTATGAAATTGCTAAGACACTACAGTTGCTCAGGTATTGAGGTTTATAAGTGCACTTCATCTGTTACAAACTTGGGTAAGTCATACGCATGTTAAAGAAAAATCTTCAAAACAACAGCTTGGTATCTGACACAGTGGAGTGGGAGTTTAAATCAGGAAAGGTGGAAACCCTTTGTGATCTGAAATGTGCCAGTATTTGCTCTAAATCTGCAAGTTTACAAACATCTGCAAAGCTGAAGTATTATATAGAAAGGAAAAAAATTATGGCAATGGAGAATCATTATATACAAAAATGATAACAAATTTATTAAAAATAGATCAGTTATCAGAGGTACTCAAAAGGTGTTGCTAGATTGTAGACTGTAAAGATGGTCTGTTGCTGATGGTTGAGACTGAGTATTTGCAAACCTGTGTCCTATGCTTTCTGATTGAACTTAATAAACAAAATGTTTAGGCTGAGATCATCACTTACAGCCCAGCCTCTCTTCAGTGACTGAGGTGGTCGATGGGAGATTTTGGAGCTGCACTTCACACTGAAAGTCTCCATGAGACTTCTGTCCTTAGGCACTCATGAATTTGCAACTTGAAGAATGTGCCAAGGAGGAGCATAACATGCAGGGAATGATGTGAGAAAAAAATGTGCCTGAGGTCACTGTTTTAAAATTTGGGTAGTGTCATGGTCCTAAAGAGTGATTGAAAGAGCATGCTAGACTCCAGCTTATGTCAAAAATGGAACAGTTCAGGAGATTAAGAGTGAGAGAGCAAAGGATGGCAGGAAATCACTATAGCTTCATGCCTCCATGTTATTCTTCTCAGATGTAAGGATAGAGGTTACATGCCTCTGTGTCTGTCACTTCCTGAACCTAACAATATTTTTTAATTCTACAATTTTATTGTTAGACTTGTAAATTTACCTTAAAGCTCATCTAGTTCCAACCCCCCCGCCATGGGCAGGGACACCTTCTACTAGACCAGGTTGCTCAAAGCCCCATTCAACCTGTCCTTGAACACTTCCATAGATGGGGCGTACACAGCTGCTCTGGGCAACCTGTTCCAGTGCCTCACCACCATCACAGTAAAGAACTTCTTCCTAATATCTAATCTAAATCTACCCTCTTTCAGTTTAAAGCCATTCCTCCTCGTCCTTTCACTACATGCCCTTGTAGGAAGTCCATCACCAGGTTTCTTGTAGGCCCTGTTAGGTACTGGAACATTTCTATAAGATCTCCCTTCTCCAGGCTGAAGGAACTCGACTCCCTCAGCCTGTCTTCATAGAAGTGCTCCAGCCCTCAGAGCATCTTTGTGGCCTCCTCTGGACTTGCTCTGACAGGTCCATGTCCTTCTTGTGTTGGGGGTCCCAGGGCTGGATGTAGTACTCGAGGTGGGGTCTTGCAAGAGCAGAGTAGAGAAACAGGGTCATCTCCTTCAACCTGCTGGTCACACTTCTCTTGATGCAGCCAAGGATATGGTTGGCTTGCTGGGCTGCAAGCACACACTGATGTCTCATGTTGAGATTTTCCTTAACACTCCCAAGTCCTTCTTCTCAGGGCTGCTCTTAATCCCTTCTCTGTCCAGCCTGTAGCTGTGCTTGGGTTCTGCAATGCCATCTCTGATCTTTTTATATTAACTATTTTTGTCATTCTTTTAAATTCATTACTAGCAATTTGGTGCAAGAGTTGCATTTGGCTTTTGCCATGAGTTATAAACTTTCATAAGCTGCTGTTAATTGGCAATCATATTTTTCTCCTCTTCCTATTCACCTGATTCCTTATGAAATATTTTGAATATTTCTGTCACTCTTACTATTAACAGTTTGAATAGTCAGAAAATATTTTTAACAAGAAATCATGAACAATGGAAGGAAAAGGATTCCAAAATCCTCATGTGATTCCCTTAGATAAACTTTTTCTCTGTTACACTTACATAAGCTTACATTTTAGTTAAAGTTAGCTCTTAGATAAACTATGTTTTTCATGAAGAACTGTAACAAGGTGTCTTCCTAGAATCTTCAGGAATAGGACATCATAAGAAATAACATCCAGACTGTTTGTGCAATATATAGAAGTAGATAAGAATTTGAAAAATATCAGCTGTAATGAGAGGATATACCAAAATATCTGAAATAAAGCATTCTAAATTCTGTGCATGAGATTTTTGTTAGCTATTTTCACCTGTATCCTCCTTTTTCTATTTTCTGTCCTATCCTCTCCCAAATAATTTTCTCTCTAAACCTCTTTTTTGACTGATTGTTACTCTGGAAAACAATAAGAACTTTCTAGACATTTATGAAAGTCCCTCCTCGGAAGATTTCCGCAGAATGCACCATGAAATTTTAAGGAAATGGCAGACACAACCGACATATTCAAAAAACATATTAAAATATGCCTCCACATCTGTGCATAATTTGAGTAGCGTTTTTAAAAGATTAAAAATGAAGAGACATATACTGACACTGATTAACTGATTTTTGGATACTGAAAAAAATATTTCCCATAAAGGGTCAGTTTGGATACAGTACATTGATGGAATAGTGATCATAAAGGAAATCAAAAAGAAATAATGCAGCTGATTTGCACGAGAAAGTTACAGACCAGAAGCAAGTCTTACTCCCTCATGATCCAATGAAGACTGTGATTGAAGAGGAGCATTCTGGTTCAATAGGGATTTCATTGTAAACCAGGAAGGACGTTACATTGGCAAAAAATTATTTCTAGACCACTGGTGGCTTTTTAGAGTTCCCTGCTGGTCACAGAAAAACATTTGTGCCCCAAAGAAAAGCTTCAAGATGAGATTCATCACCACAAGCTATTGTGCTCTCATACTGCTGTCATCCCTGGGAAGATCATTTTTTATCCTGGCAAATGAGCTGGAACTGTAGAGAGGTATCTGGCTTGGCAATCCCAGGGTCTGTCACATAGTTTTAGCTGTGCCTTTGTGAATGGGGATGCGCTCATTTGAAATATTATAGCATAAGGCTACTGTCTGCCCTCTCAAACTTTTTTCTCTTTTATATGTGTGGTTACTTAGGTTTTTATATCTCTGATTTGAGCACACACCTTTCCACTCATCTCAAAAGCCACTGGAAATATAATGTGCACAGTAGTTTGAAAATTAAATATGCTTAAGTAGCAGAAAACTCCAGTTAACTAAAGCTGATATATGGACTTGGAAGACTAAATCTAACTTTGTGGATTCAATTATAATTACAGCTGTATGAGCTGGCGCATTGGCAAGATGAACCTGCCAAGACCGGCTTACTAGAAACCGTAAGAAGGCTGACCACATGATCAAAGAATAGCTCTGTGATGACATAGTACCTGCAGCTCTCCAGCTGATGGCCCAGAGGTCCATCTGAAGACACTAACTAGTTTCGTGGGATGCAAGAGAGCAGAAAGGATGACAGTTTGCTACCAGAGTCAAAGGTAAGAAGGATGTTTCCTCTTAGAAAGTTCAGGGAGAAATACTAAGTCTCCAGAACAAAGAAGGGGAAATTACAAAAATATATTGGATTTTGGAGGAATTTGGATAGCTGAAGTGTATCAGAGCCAGGCTACAGTTACTTATTAAGGAGGAAAGGGTCAGAAATGCAGTGCTTAACACTCTCTCCAGCTCTGCTCAACTATTTATGAAGAGCTAACTATAATTAGAAATCCAAATTTAAAAAATAGTATACCAAAAATTTACTTTAAAAAGTGGGCAGATAGCCAACTATTTTTACTAGGCAGCACTGGAATGTTAATGTGGAACATACGCAAAGCTCTTATGAAAAAAAAATACACCTCTTTAACTTTGATATCAAATAGAATAAATGATAATTGCATTAAGCACCTATTGGGGGTCAGAACCAGTTCCTGAGAATTGGAAACCCATTGTATGTTAGGGGATAAATTGTTACTGACAGAGCTAGTTTGAGATATTTTTCTGCAGGGACAGAAAAAAAAAAAAAGTGAAGATGATACACAATGTCTTTTGCAGAATGAATGAAACTGTTTTGTCAGTTAGTAGTAACTAGAATAATACCAGAGTAAAACAAACAAGCAAACAAACAAAACACACACACACAAAAAAAAAAAAAAAAAAAAAGTCTTTGAACTGAATTGTGTGGGATGTGTAACCTCATACCAAGTAATGGAAGTTGTGAATAACCCATGTACTGTTTTCCCAACCTGGTTCATCCATTTAGTTAAGGTTTAGGGAAATAATTACCTAAATCAACAGCCTAATTTTGTCCCTTAACACATGCCTGCATGGAATCATAGGGAGAATTTATGGTGGGTGGAATTTAATTATCTGACCTGGAATTCACCCAGAACACATGAGGTTAATAACACAAAGCTTTCCAGGCACATATTTCAATTACCAATCACTATTTCTCTATGGTGGTCTTGATGATGGGTAAGCCAAAGTCACTAGAGTGAGAATTAATGCAAATATTTCCAAACCTGAATGCAAAGCTTACTGCCATATTTTGGCAACAGCCACATAGAGTGGCTACATTGAATCAGGCTTCTTGGGTAGTAGTTTCTCCTGAGTGAAAGGGATCCCATTACAGAAAGTTGTGGCACAAAGCCCAGAGAGAAAAACTTTGCTGGATATGTGCTACTTCTCTCCAGAACCAGCCTGAGTGTCTCTGTGTCCTGCTTCTACAAAGGGCAACTGATGTGAATGACTCTGGCTGGAGTCAACCAGTCAATGCTTTTAGCTCTCTCTTAGCACTGATATTATTAGAGTCAAAAGCAAAACTGGTTATGACAAGGACAAAGAGGATCTGTGTTCATGGGAAGAAATGAGAAAATTGAGAGGATGTGCTTTTCAGGTGAGCCAGGAGAGCGTCCAGTGAAGAGCTAAAGAGAGAGGGGCATTAAACTACAGTTTAAAATGAATGAACTTGTGACACTGAAGATTGAACATCTATCTTTGGTATGTCAGTGAATACATGCACAGTGCATTCACATTTTGAATTTAGATCTGGTCCTGCATCCACCAAAATCCATAGGAAAACTAAGGAAATTACACAGAAAAGCAACAGAATTGATCAAAGATATGGAAGAGTAATATGATGAAAAACTGAACCAAGGAAAAAACTCAGCTGAGAGGACATAAAATCATATTCTATGTGAAATTTAGGTGTATAAAATGATGCGTGTCATAGAAGAAGTATTATTTTTAATCGTATTTCACTAATAGAGGTATCAGATGAAACTGTCAGGTAGGAGATTCAAGACAAGTATGATGAAACTTTTTTTTGTGCAACTCACAATGCATCAGTGAAACTCACTGTCATAGGATCTGTCAAAAGTCAAGCAGGGTTCAAAAACTGGTGAGGCTTATCCACTCAAAAGTGTTTTGACAAAGACTATAAAGCACAAAGATGTTACCTCTAATCTGGGAAGTTCTCAATTCTCTAAGGGTTGGAACAGGGGAGCCTCCCATTCCTTGCTGGGGAAGAGCACTTTGTGTTGCTCTGTTCATTCTCTTTTCCCTAGACGACTTCTACTGCCAGAGACAGGCCACTGGACTGTACTTTGGTACAATCAAAAATTGCCTTTTGTAATGTTCTTACTTTGATATTTCAGGGCAATGTGCTCACAGGCTGCTTGGGAAGGACAGATACTTCTTAGAAACTCTGAGAATACTGCACTGTTGTAGAGTGATTATAGAGCCATTAAACGGAATGCTTCCTATAAGTAGAGGCACAGGCAGCTAGTCAGCCCCACGTGTATTTCTGGGTATATAGCAGCTGAGTTGGACATGTCCATCTATTTAGAGTGACCAGACATAGGGAAATCCTAAATGTATATATCCAAATGCATAACCACCTCCCCAAGTCTGCCTAGACAAAACTTTCTGGCCAAAGAAGGAAGAAATGTTCAGGAAACCCAGTCATAGGGCAACACTAAGGATAATAACATACTTAAAATGGATTAGTGAGCAGAAGGGAAAAGGAGGTGGTCATCTCCACCCCCCTGCTCCTATGCCACATAGGAAAATAATCCTATACACTACTAAATCCATGCACTTAGAGGAAAATCACAGTGAGTAGCACAAAATCCATGTTGGAAACTGAATGATTGTTTTTTTTCATGATCCTGGAGATATTTAATACTTTTACTGGAAACCTCATACTGTCTGCTTAAAACACTCATAAGTTTTGAGAGTAAGATGTAACAATTCAAAAAAATCCTGCAGCCAACAAAAGAGTATTGCCTAGTTCTCATCTTGACATAAATCAAACAAGCAGTTGTAGAGGTGAACTCTCATAATTGCCTCGAAGTACATAGTCATGTCTTCTTTCATTAAGGATGTGGTTACAGGCTGGTGTTTCAGAAGACTTACTTTCACAAAGTTGATGAGAATGAGGAATGTAAACCACGTGTAGAAAATAACGTTCAAAAAAGGGTATATAATCAGAAAGTATTTTAAAAAAATGTCTTACTCATCCCAGATTCACAGCCCTAGAATTATAAATTGTTAATGGCGATAAAGTAAAATAATCTAATATTATAATCTAAAAAACTAATATGGGGGAGAAATTATAGCAAATACAAAAATCAAAATTCAACTATAACGAAGAGACACAATGCGGAAAACAGCATCAAAGCACAGTATTAGACAAGGAACTGTGGCAAAAAATTATTAAAAAAGCCAAAGTAGGCAAGAAGGAACACTTTGTCAGAGGAGAAGTGTAATAGCACTAAAGAAAACCCGTGAGTGTTCATGCAATTACGTAGTTGAAAATATTATTCCAACTGCTAATAACTCAAAGGAAGTGGTGTTCAATGGGTATTTCTACTTTTTATTCAGGACAGAGCTGGAGGATACATTCTTATCAAAGGGCAGTGCTGAAAATATTTTCTACAGCAAAGTAGGAGTCTGTTAAATCAATGTGTGAGGACTCCCACATCTGCAAGTGGGAAGAGAGAAAGCACATGAACTGTCTGAAAAACTGAAGAAATTGTAGAGGTGGAAAAGAGGTCTTTGCTGTGGTAACACTGTGAAAGGTTAATTATAAGAATGTAAGCTCTGGCATCAGCCCCTGGCAAAATAATGTAACTGGTTGTTCTACATTACTTTAATTAAGAATTAAAGAACAATGAAATTAATATAAGGATGAAAAATTAATGAAAGCAGGTCTTGTCTGTTTTTTTTCATATCATGTCTGTACTTCCATATCTTTGATGAAATTAAATAGTGATATTTATTTTGTGGGATATCTGATTTGCCATTTTCTTTCACTTTGACAACATTTATGTTGGAGATTCAGAGTATTGCTCCATTAAATGAAGCACTGGTAAGAGAACCATATGGAATTGAGAACAAGGATTCACTTGTGACACATCTCTGATAGAGTTCTACAATCTTTAATTCATGGCCATCTGCTAGTTAATATTTTTATTAATTAACTGGAGTAAAATACAGAATTCTTATATATAATATTTAGAGATTACCTAGATAGGAAAGAATTATTTATAACAAAGAGAATAAATCAGTTACATTGAATAATTTGTGTTCTGTGGTCAGCTTCAGGCAACTGATATGGTTTTCAGTATAAGCAAACCGTGTTTACAGACTAGGGAAGAAGTACCTCTGTGAATGGCTTGTGAGTTGTAAAGGATAAACAGCTGAGCTCAAATCCCAATACATCATTGAAGCAAAAAGGGTAATACAGTTCTTTTAAAAATGGGGAGAGAAAGCTGGAGGAACCTAGAGGATCTGAAGTTATCTCTGGATATAGTGATGGGGTGCCGTGCCTTGAGATGGACCTGAAGTCCAGTAGCATATTGTGGAGGCAGAAAGAACTTGGACATTAAACTATAGGATGGCAAAAGACATTTTACAGCTGAGACTTGGGGACCCCACTCTATCTGCAATACCTGTGAATGAGGTTGTTGACAAGAATCAGGTTTGATGTGTGTGGATGAATGAAAACTTAAAAAAGTCTCTACAACTTATCAGAGCTGGTGACTGGAAATAAATACTATCAAAATCAGCCTGGAAATAAAGTGGAAATTTTAGTCTTTTTTGAGTTAATTGATCACTGAAATGACTTACAAGGTTTGGCTTGTGTTTCCTCTGTTCCTGGAAAGCATTAGATTTTGATAAGCTTTTTCTAATTGAAATAAAAATAATTTGAGGAAGATTTATTGTATATTTGTTGAGTCAATGTAGCTAACCGTACCATATTGTCTCACACTGTAATGTCTAAAACTGATACTTCTAATCTATTTTTATTTTCTGAGATAAATTCCCAATAATTTGGCCCACGTTATGGATGCACGCCCAGTTTTGAAGTTGACTGTAGTTATACATGCTCATCTGGGACAAAATTTTGCTCTGGAATGTTTGCAGACAACATAAACCCAGAAGTGACAGTGCCTAAAGAGTTAATAATCTGAAATAAATCTATTCTGTAATGTAAAACTGCCAGTGGGGACACAGTGTTTTTGTGAATAGTGCAAGAGCAACTTTAGAGTGACCAACACAGCTTAGAGCAAAGATTACATCTTCTGTCACCAAGTTTTCTCCTTGTCCCTAATGAGAACTCTCAATAGGTCTTTCTGGAGCTTACCAGCAGCAGAGCTGAACTACTGTGTGAAATTACTCGAGAGGTGTAAATGTTGCCCCTTGTTACTTGAATGAAAAGCCACTGAATAGAGTAAGATGCTTTTGACAATTCAGTGGTTTTGATGCAATTCTGAGCTCTTGTAAAGACTACGAAATCTGTCTTTTCTGAATACCAAGGAGAAGTCAGGAAAGGAGTCCACACTTTGATCTGCATAATGCTGTCAGAGAGGAGTCAGTGAGCAGCTCTCCAATGCTGGCTATAGACCACCTCTCAGGGTTTCTGAGGAGCTTTCTACATTGTCTCAATCACAAAGAGAGACCCATTCCGTCTGATATAGGTCCTTGTGAGGGCAAAGGTTTCTAGCTTTAAAAACGTGCAGGCAGGGAAAAAAAGGGAACAGAGAGGCTTTCCTATGTGTTGGGCATGGAAGGCACCAGTGTGGGAAGAGAAAGCAGAAGGAAGCCAGGTGCGCTAGAAGCAGGATATAATAGGAAGTGTGAACAAACCAGACTAAGCTGCCTCCAGGAATAGACAATATGCAGAGGTTTCTTCTTCATCGTGCTTCTGGAGGCCACCAGGAGAGCTAAAAGGATTGAATCATCCAATGTAGCTTCTTAGTCTTTTCAAATCAAGGTGTGCTTTACCCAGAAGTTGTATCTAGTTGAATCTGAGTATGATTCCTTTAGGGAAAGGTTTTCAACCTAAACCTTCCTGGCTGCAGCAGCTCAATCAGTTCTCTGCTGTCTCTTTGCCCCTGATGCAGATTCCCTTTGTGCCAGTGCAACTGTTTCTGCGGCAATACTTTCAACCAGGGAAATTACTGGGGGATGGGATGCAAAAGGTAAAGAAAATCTTTTTTCTTTAAAATAAGCTAGCATTAAGATATGTCTGAGAACACAGCCACATAAATAGCTTCATCAGAAAAAATGGATAGCTAATTAAGTCCAGAGGCGTGGAGGGATGTCGTGGAGGGGGGAAAGCAGATAGGACACGGGAGAAATAGAAAGGGGTCTCTCACCCTAGCTTTGCCATCAAAGGCTTCATAATGTGAGCTACTCTGCGCTGATTGTTTTTCTCTCTCTCTAACATACAGATACATGTACACACATATTCTTCTCAAAAATAGCCAGCAGAGCCTTCTTTCAAGATAAATTCAAATTCCCTAGTGGTCTTGGGTGTGCCTTTGTTTCAGTTTGAATACTGATATCACATCATAAATGAGCCTGTTTCTACTATCTTAAATGAAGAGCGACGGTCACACCCAGCAATTCTAACCAGATTTAACCCAGCCTATAGCAGTATTAATCCTAGATCAGAACCATAAGCTTCTGCATATGTTTCAAATAAGGGAAACTAGCATAAACCCAGCACAGTTTTACAAGACGTTGCTCTAGTTCACGAGTGGATAAACTGCAGTTTCAAAAGCTATTTTAGCCTGAACAGGAAACCAAATTATAATAAAAATGACATGCAAATCCTGTTTTCACTACAATCCTTAAAGCAATAAAAGAATAAACTGAGTTTATCGAAGCACCCTGCAGTGAGCCTCCTTGATGGCAGTGTCAGCCCCCATACACACCAAGATCAGGTACAGAAGCTGAGCAGCCTTTCAGTAGTCCAGAAAGAGCTTTCTTTCTAAGGAGGAGCTTTCTTAGGAGGAGTGGAGGAAATGCAGCAGTAGCATCTATAGAGGTTCCTTGGATATATAGTTTCTTGGGCAGAGACCTCTGCATCAGCCACTCTTCATTTTCCCTGTGGTTAAAATCAGTTCATTGATAGTATCAGTAACTTTTTATGAATTTATGTAATTGTTTTTACAATAGCATTCCTTTGCCGTGTATGTTTTTAGAACAGAGTAGAGGCTACATTTTGCATGTCTGTTTTCTAGAGAAATGCACCATACTAAACACTGCAGTAAAGACAATAGGGAGCAGATATTGGGATACTTAAACCACATAGGCAAACAAAATGTATACTCTTACATTGTGCAGATACTTAAGCAAATATTCCCTCTGCTTTAGGAATGAGTAAGCTCTTTTTTTAAATGAGGTTTTGAACAACTACTTGTATCCCTGAAAACAACAGATACAACCTGAAAAAAACACACAAACAGAAAAATCTGTAATGATACCACAATATTTGAGATGGTTTAAATTTGTATTTGGTGGAAATCTGTTTACTTTTACATCATTATTTAATTAAGATTACCGGAATCCAGTGGAAGCTACTATTAGAAGCTGACACATACATGAGAATGAGATGAAGTAGAATTTGTAATTCACCAAAGAGTTGGGCAAGGTAAAGTGAGTACTCTACTGATTTCAGGGTTTTACCCTTCTTTAATACTGACAATCAACAGATTCAGTTTTATGATAATCTATGGTTTAGACGTTACATGATTCTTTAGCTAAGACTGTTGGAGAATTTAAATTTCTCCCACCACTGTAGATCTTTGTTACTGTGCTAAGGCGTTGATTTCAGCTTTCAGGCAGTGGAGAAAGTAGTTAAGAAAAGTACCAGTGCAATGTTGATTTCCAACATAGTCCCCTCACTTAGACTTTTCTGGAGAATACAAGTGACAGTTAAGATGTCAACATTTTTAACTACTTCATTGCTGACTGATTCAGCAGGAATGGCATATCAGTGCTGTAATGCTACACTTCACACCACTATTTTCTTGATCCTCAGCAGCATTCTTTCCACAAGCATTCTTTCAAACCTCATGTTCCCACTTCAGTGATGAACTTATGCTCTTATGAATTCAAAATAGTAAGCACATTCCATATGGAAATTGTAGGAACAGCATAAAATTACATTTAGTATCAGAATAAATAACACAGGACTATATTGCAGGCTAGATTATTCATTTTACATTTAGTCATGAAAACTTCCATTATTCAATTTAAGTGACTCTGTCACATAATTTCCAGCCTCCTGCTCCAGAACACTGGAGAATCCAAATGCCTTGTTTCAGAACTTAGTTCCAGCTCTCCATTGACTGTTCAGGTCTTGGAGCACATAGACCTGGGACAGCTTGTTGATGTTGTGGTAGCAGACAAAGCCAGCCAAGACGTTTTTTTTCTTCCTGCTGTGTTTGGCAAGAAGAACACAACCTTTCCTGTCACATGTGGTCCCTGCTCAAGTTATCCATACTTTTCTTACCACAAGGTTAGATTACTCTAATGCACTCCGTGTGAGGCTACATCTTGAGGCCATTTGGCAATTGAATCTAGTGTGCACAATTCAACCACCTGTTTATTAAGTGGAGCATCATGCAGAGAGGACATAAAAAAGCCAGTCTCCAAAATCTGCAATGGCTGCCAATAAATTTCTGGGCTGAGTTCAAGGTGTTGGTTTTAACCTATAAAGACCTAAGTGGTTTGGGAGTTGGTTACCTGAGAGACTGGCTTTCTTTCCCTATGAAGCAGTGTTCTAAAAGTTGATATGAAGGCAGGAATTTGAGTTGGTATCATTCAGGTATAATAAGGTGCTGGCAAAACTTTTATGTTGAAGGCCCTCTGCAGTGTGTCTGCTTTATAACAGGTTTATCTGTTGTGAAATGTCTCTTTTCATGGAAGAATTCAAAAGTAACATGCCATTCTGGATCCAAACCAAGTCTAGAAACACTCATGCTGAAGTGCTATGTCCTGATTCTCCCTTTATCTAACTCCATTTGCTATTTATGTTGCTTAACTTTAGAAATGTGATCTAGTAACCAAAGTTAAACCTGATGTTAACAGCTGCTAACCCAGCTATGGCTCACATCCGTCTCCGAGGCACCTGTCTCTCTGACTGGCTGTGTAGGATAGTACAAAACCTAAAGAACTGATGGAAAAGAGATGCTACAGAAACCCAGACATTTTTCTTGGCTGATTTGCCAGTGTCCCTGAATCTGAGTCAAGTAGGACCTGTGGCTCTATCTCTACTAGCAAGTAAAATGGCACAGTGCCTGTTCTCCAGTATTTCAGTGTCCTGGTAAAGTTCGCATGTGTAAGTGTGAAATCCCCAAACTGTCTCACACATGCTGTTGAGAGCAGCTTCTGACTGATGAAATCCCTCACAATGTGCCTGGGTATGGTGTGGGAGAGTGCTTATGAGTGTGGGCCAGAATCATGCCAGCAGTTGTGTAGCAGGTCATGGGAAAATGAAGGAAGGGCTTGTGTTCAAGCCCTTATAAGTTTGGATTACTGGTATGGAAGTAGCCTAGAAATCTAGAAGTCATTTGCCTAAACAGCATCATCACTTATCTCATGGTGAGTTCTACCAGCTATATCAGTGATATTCATGGCTCATGAAATGTTATATTTTGTCAATAAGGAGACTTACAAGTTCTGCCAGCAGTGCCTACAAGTTCTGCCAGCTGTACCTACAGAAACAGTGATGTCTCTGAGCTAGCCAAACAGGATATTCAAATGCAATGCACTTTACCCATTAATGATCCAAAGGAGGTACTAGACCCATCAGTGCTAACATACTTCAGTTCTCTGTTAAAGACTTACAAACTTTTATGGCACGTTTTACATTCCCTTTCTGTAAGACTATGTGAGGCACAGATGGGACCCCAAATGATCCTCACCACTACTTGGTTGGAAACAAATACAGTAGACTTGACAGGAAGAAGCCCCTTGCCTTTATAATGTGTTTCCTCTAGCAGTATTGTTATGGCTTGTTCTATTTTGGTGATATGATTGGCTTGCAGATGCTGGTTTAATATTTTTTTTCTTCTTTGTGCTGCAAATAATTGGAATTTAATTAATTCAGATTTTAAAAACTCCAAACAAAGCATGGTATTTAGCTTCATTCTTGTGTTTACACAATGCTTGAATGTTTGCACTTTGTTTGCTGTGCATCAGTTAAGATTTCTAAGCACAGGCAAAGCTCACCTGTAATCAGAAAGATAGGCAGTAAGGGAACAGGAGCTCTAAATCCATAGTGAGAACAAGTTTGCTCAAATTAGGTAGTGATTAAAGGGCAGTTTGAAGTCACTTGCCTATATTCACCTTCTTAGTTTCGTTTGTGCTGCTGAGATCTGTATTTGAAATTGAGGTTGTGTCCACAATTGCTTTTCAGGTGTTTTAGTCTGAAAGTTTTGGTTTTCCATCTTGTCAAAAACAAAAGCTGTCAAGCAACAGTGGATAACTGATCATTCACCATCCTGTTCCAACCAAAGATGACTTTCCTTTTATCTTGAAAGGTCTGTACCCTCAATCAAAGATTAAAGTTTGTCAAATTCTAAATATTGTCACGAAGTGCTCAGTAGGTTGGTTTGGGTTTTTTGAGGGGTGGATATAAACTAAAAAAATTTAAAATAGTTTGTAATGTTTTGCTAAATGCTTTTTCAGCAGAAATTATTTTATTAAATTCATATTGGCTTTAGTGAAAATCGTGGTCAGTTATGAGCTGCATTTTTCAATCATTTTAATTAATTTTTCTCTTCGATTAATTCCATTTCTGGCAGTGTTCAAGGTCAGGTTGGACAGAGCCTTGGGCAAGATGGTCTAGGAAAGAGGTGTCACTGCCCATGGCAGAGAGGTTGGAACTAGGTGATCTTAAGGTCTTTTCCAATCCAAACCTTTCTATGATTCTATGATTATTCCTATCTATTTGGATATGCTTGGTCTCCTTCTATTTCTCAAGATTTTCTGTCATGGATTATTGAGGTGTCGGCCCTCATGCAATGCTTTTAGCACTTTTTCTGGTAGATTGCCCAAATCTTGCCAACCAATTCAAAGTATATTGTCTGATTCTCTGATCAGATGTATATCTTTTTTGGACATCCTTTTCATTGGTCTGTGAATGACCACGCTGACTCTTGAAGCAGAGCAGCTTCTTGCATTTTCCTCTTCAATCAGCTGAGGTCTATTCTATATTGCTGTACTGTATGTGAATATAATAATTTAGATACTCGTACTCTCATTAGAGGTTTTGCTACTGAGAAAACAAACAAACAAAACAGCCTTATCACAGGTAATTGCACTAAGCATTTTTAAAGGACTCATCTGGAGTTCATTAAGTGAAAGGAACTTTATTGAGCCATTTTCTTTCTCTCAGAACTGAGCTTGAGTAAACTTGTTTATTGCATGGTAGCAGGAATAGAGGGCCAATTTGGGTGTCTCAGATGGGAATGTTGACATGACCTGCTAGTTAAAGTGGACTGTCTTTATAGCTCCTTGTGAATATGCCACGAGGTAAAATTTTTGTTATACTCCAGACATCATGAGCCCTTCTATTTTTGTGAACAACAACTGAGGTCTAATAATGAGATTTTTTTTTTTTATCGAGTTAAATAAAGAACTTTGGAACATCTGTGTACCAGAACAAAGAACAAGTGCATTACAGATAGGAAAAATAACAGGAGCATATTCAGTAGATGAGGCATTTCAGACGTTATGGACTCTGTTATTGCTGTGTATTCCTTGTGTAGGCACCATGATAAGATGTTCTTCAAGATGTGGGGAATCTTAAGATGAACAAGATATCCCAAAGGATCTTGAAGGTCCCTTCTGCTTTGAAACTTCCTAAATATCAGTCAGCATGTAATAACTTTGCTCCCAAGGTTCAAGGAGCAAATTGTTCCTTCCTTTTTTCATGTGCCTGCTGGGGTCAGAGGGACGCCTGTGAGCTCTAGTGGGCAAGAGTGTGATTGCATGAAATTAAGTTATTCACTTGAGATAATTAAGTTTTGAGTTCTGTAGAAATGACCTAAGATGAAGCATCAAGAATATATGGCAGTAATCTTCAGTAATTCACTGCCTGGTAGCCCATGTTCTCTAAGGCTCTTACAAGGTTTGCAGTTTATGAAAAACATTTAAGTGTTTCTGTTACACATTTCGGTTGCCATGCTAACCTGGCTTCCATCAGGCTGCAACAAACCCAAAACACCTCCTTACATACTTGCTTTATGACATTTTATTAGAATGCCAATATAACAGTTTTATAGTAAATGTAGGATATGGCAGGAGACTAAAATAACACCATATTCGCTGAACACTTTAATCTAGGTTTAATAATTTTAAAGTTTTTAGACATTTGTAACTTAACCTGTGGGCATAATCTAGTAGCAACGGTGCTTGAGAGAAGTTATGAGGGCTGTGCTCTGAGATTACAGTGGCTCAAATAACATAGTGGTTCCAAGGGAAACTAAATCTTTATAAAATCCCTCAAACATCAGTTTAAACTGTTAACTTTAATTTTATTTTAAATTCATGTTAGAGTAATTGCATCAAGCTGGGATTATGTTTGTTCTCTGATTTTGTTTTACAGCACTTCTGCCTCTTTTAACCATTTCCTCTACAGATGACTCTTTCTTGTTTCTTATTAATTGAACTTCTCCCTCACAGGGTGTACTCAGTTAACACGATATCTTACCAGTAGGAGCTTCGCTGAAGCATTAGTGGCAGCACATGTATTTCATGCACTATGAAAGGAAGGGTATAAAGGTTAGTGTATGTAAGGATAAGGGTGTTTTTGCAGATTTGTCAAATAAAAAGATAAATCTTCCCTATCAGAAGAATGTAAGATTTCCATTATTATCGAAATACACATTTCTCTCTTATAAAGAAGATTGTTACTTTTTACTGGTTTGGATATACCTTCTTCTCAAACACCCAGCAAGAATGGCAAAAGCAGCAATTTTTACAAGTTTTGCATGTCAATGTGTATCCATGTTGTGGTGATTAACACAACATAACTAACAGGAGTCCAAGATGTAGAAATTGTTGGGCAAGTACCTCTGAAAATCACACATCCCCTTTAGCCAAAATATTTGTAGCTTGGGAAAACTAGAATTGTTCTGTGAATTACTATAGACCTTAAAACAATCTTAGGGAGAAAAATAACTTTAAACTTTATTACCTTTGTTTTACAGCAAAGGAAACTAAGAGGCAGAAAGGTTAATGCCAAAAAAAGTCACAGAAGGAGTCAACAGAGAATCTAGCTTCTTGTTTGAGCATTTTGAGAAAAATTCATGTTTCAAAGAGGCTTAGGAGCCTATAGTGAGAGAAACAAGAAAGAATCTTTATATGTGCTCATATGTACTCCTTTGTCTGGTGACTTTAGTCATAACTGCCCTGCTGCCAAACAAATACATTTTTTAAATGGCACAGCCTCAATGCTAATGCATGCTTCTTTCAACAAATAAAGGCAGGAAACCTTACTAGTATTAGCAGAAAAAGAGATAGCATTAAGGAAATATAAGTCTATAGAGAAGAAGTAAGAAAGGGCAAACAGCAAACACCAATACCATTGTCCAGCACAGAGGATGCTGTTTGTATAGGAAGTAAGTACTTAGTTAAGCTTTTGTCCAATTTTTTCCATTATATCTAAACAGCTTTATTGCAAATTGAATTTACCCTGAAAGGAGTTAATATACGAGACATATCCTTCAAAAAAAATAATAAAATACTGTTAATAAACAGCTGAGAAGATAGCAAATGCATCGATCCTCCATGGGTCCTGTGTCTTGATATCCTTGATGGATATTGTTATGACTTAGTTTTTCATATTTCCTAAGCACTATTTCTTCTACTTCATGTTGGAGATTAAGCACTGTACTATCTTCACTGCAAGTAATTTGCCTTTCCATGAAACCATTAGTCCCAGAACAAAATGTTCAGTGACTATACATAAGTAAGTGACTATACATAAGTAAGTGACTAAAAAAACTCTGCCTTCTGCATATAATTGCCTGGACTACTGAAAACAAATAAACAAACAAATAGTTTAGCTTCTCCTTCCATCCTATCAGGGAGTTATAGCTTCTCTCTATACCACAGCACCAATTTGAGGCTACTAAGAAGCTTGCTCTGAGAGGTATTATTTCAAAGACAAGAATGGACTGTTCTGCTGAGGGAGGGAACAATGGGAATTAAACATTGACCAGAGAGAAAGGAAAAGCCTGACGGGTGAGCTTTGCTATTGACAAAGTAGGTAGAGTGAACACTGGGGTTTTATCACTTTCCAGCCTTCAGCTGCTGCCCTAATCCATCTGCAGTTTAAATCAACCTCTGGCTTTATGACTAAATACTCACTTCAAGTTATGTGCCTAGACCAGATTGTGCCTTTCTCACAAAGAGCAAGCCAACGGTATTACGATCAACAGAGCAGAGATTAGGCTGGTCATTTGGTGTACAAAAGCCCCATATATCCTCTTCTTCCTGATTTATAACAGGAATCTGAATTAGAGTATTTTGCTCCAGGGAAGCAGCACCTTTGCTCTATAGGTGAATGTGGGCTGAGGTTCCCTAGCTTGCTTGATAAAAATTTCTGGTTTGGGTTGTAGCCTGTATATTAACTTGAAAAAGCTGGGTTCTAGACCGTCCTCCAAAAAAAATTTATTAAAGAATGGCTGGGGGTTGTGTAAGTGTGTAGAAGACACATTTTACTGATATTGTGTGCATGCAAGCACAGAGACATCTTATTGACAAAAACCTGGATGCTTCTAGGATTCATCCAAGCAGGCACCTTAAGAGTTACAGCTGGATTTAAGTATCTAAAGTGTCAGTTAGACATCTAACTTGGGTTTTTTATAACTATTTACCTTTTTTTTTTTTTTTTTTCCTCTCAGTTTCAATTTGAGTTTCCCCTCTTACTGGAAAATCTGTATGTTACAAATAAGCATATACCCGGCAGCCGGATGTATGTTAAAGAATACTCACCCTGCAGTATTTAAGGTCTTAATAAAGACACTGACCCAAGAAAAAAAAAAAAAGCTATAAACTTTAGTGCTGGCAGGTGATGAGCTTCTCACTGAATCTGTCTTCTCAGATCACAGATCTTGGCTGTGCTGTGTTTATATACTCCTCAACCATGATGCAACATGTATGTACGGACCACCCTCTATTCCAGGTCCCGTACAACCAGGCTACAAGAGCAAATGGTCACAGTTTGTCCACACACCTCTCAGCCCTGGTGGGTATGCGGATTTCTGTCCAAACAACCTAAAACACACAAAATGCCCTCTCTCTCTTGAGACCATGAACAGTTACATGGGGAACTACTCTTCTGCCTGATGGAGAGAATTCACCTTGTAAACACTTTTACCGTCAAAACTTGGCTACAGAATCTCTGCACAAATTCTCCCTTCAATTGACTTTGACTCTCTTCCCATCAGAAACAGTTTCCTCAACATGTGCACAGTTTCTTCGTTGCCTTAGCAAAAACCATCTGCCAAAGATAGCCCACTGAGGGCAAATAATAAGAAACAAAATAGCTGTTGTGGGATAGTGAGTGTGTCAGTGCAAAAAGAAAAAGTAGTGGAACAAAGGCCAAAGCTAACAGAAATCTGAACAGCCCTGGAACTGAGGAGGGGAAAGCTTTTCCTTCTTATTCCTGCAGCAAGTAAAGACCGAGACTCATATTAAGTGTGTCTAAGTACCAGCTAAAGATTCGGAGTTTCAGAGAATGATTCCAACTCTATTAATTCCCCAAAGTGTGTAAAACCAATATTTTGGCTTTGGAGTGCTTCTGTAGGTAACCAAGATAGACACAGTATCCTAAAGTAACCTAAAATAGGACAGCTGGGTGTTGAGTCCAGCCTAAGCCCTGTTGACCATAGACATAATATCCAGAACCTGAAAGGGCAGATAATCTGATCATACTTATGCTTAATGCACAGCCACATTTCTTAAAAAATAGATGAGAACTAGGCAAAAATGTTTAATTATGTTGCAGTAGATGGGACACTGGCTCAGACCCACCACAGCCTGAAGAAATATGAAACTTCTGCTCCTACCCTATTTGAAAGTACCCAAAGTATTAGACTGACAACAAAAGAAGGCAACATGTGCTATTCTCTTGTGCACATGCATAGACATGCACATACACACACATGCATGCATACAAACACCCAAGTTTATCTCTGTGCATCTCTGTGCATCCACAAATAGTACTTGATCATGAAACCATTATTGGGACCATTCCCTGGAAACTGTAGGGATTTTTCTCCCTCTGGCCCTTTTTCTAAC
The DNA here is from genome assembly GCA_028858755.1 of Ara ararauna. Classification (NCBI taxonomy): domain Eukaryota; kingdom Metazoa; phylum Chordata; class Aves; order Psittaciformes; family Psittacidae; genus Ara; species Ara ararauna. The sequence continues at coordinate 24,858,815 of CM054379.1, forward strand.
ACTTGCAAGAAATGTTATACTTTGACCCTAAATGGAACTAAACACAGCTCCTAAGTGAATGACATGGTACAAGGATGGTGACTTGTGTGGTGGGAGAGATATATACACAGTGCAGGGCTAGTGAAAGTAGTGCAGCCCAAGGTTCAGCTCCAAACCTGAGCCATGGCTACAACCAGTCTATCTATTCAGGCTGACCCCAACTGCCATGAACACAGCAAGAGATTCCCCCTCCCTCTGACATCTTGTTTCCTCTCCTATGATGTGGTGGTGGCAAAACTCATTCCCACTGCTTTGGTAATGCAAGAAGAACACCTAATCCTACAGCAGGGAATAGGAGATAGGGATTAATATCTCATATCAAGAGACCCTCTAACTTAATCTTTCCAGGAAATCTGTACCTGCTTAAAAGGCAACCACATAATCAATGAACAGATGGCACATCTTTTCTTCTTGGCAATGAGAGCTGGTAAAGAAAATTAGCCAGAGCCATTCATCCTCCCATCCCCAACAGAAACCCCTGTTAAGAACAAATTCTGCCAGTTTTATTTTCTTAAGGAATGAATGGTGGATGTAATCCTTGCAAAAAAAAAAAAAAAAAAAAAAAAAATACCCTTCAAACGATTAATCTTTAATAAAACTTAAAAAAAAGCTCAAGCATGTTCATGTGTTATTTGGAAAAATATGGTTAACAGAAGACATTGAGTTGTAACGTCACCTTCACTTAACTAAACATGAAACCGACATATTTGGTGGTTTAGGCCAAGTCTTACCAGGCAGGATTGTGCATTGCAAAGCCTACACCTTACCCACTGGTATTGTTCAGCAAGGCTTGCTGGAAGCATCAACAGAAAAACCATAGATTGAATGAGGGGAGGATAGGGCTATCTTTTTTACCACTTTGTATCCTGAAGGCCTGAAAGCTACAAGCAACATGAGAAAATGATTCTGTGCCAAATACTGCAGCAGTGTATTTGTGTACAGCAAATGCTAAAGAAATAGGGTCTAATATAGGTTAGGTGAATAGCACTCTGCAGTTGCCTGCTTCTTTTTACTGGTTCCAAGGCAGCCTGCTTCAGAGGGAAACTACTACAATGTATATTTCTAAAACTGAATAAGGTGGTGCTTTTCCCTATTATTTTTCACACTTCCTACTCAGAAAAAAGAATAATTTCAGATATAATTATTAGTGATTATCAGTGATCATTCTCTTGGTAATACAAGTTTTTTAAAAAAACCAGCAAAACAAAACTCAAACACAAAAAAGCAGATACTTGAAAAAAAAATCTTTTGGCTAATTTCTCTCTATCACCCAGGTTTTTTTGGACTGTACTAAACCCTGTGCATGTGTCACAGTGGTAAAATCTCACTGTGTATCTGCAGAGTCCACTGTACACGGGGGTTAAGCCCAATGTATTTCAATGATGACTACCTTTATAAAGTCATAGAGACTGAAGGAAAACTCCATTGCAGAAGATTGCTTTGAAGTGAACCTTCAGCCTGATAGTCAAAGTCAGGCTGTGCAAGTGATACAAACATAATATCTGATAATAAGGATTCAGTTAGAAAAAGCTTACTCATTTTTTGTTACGTTATTCTGCAAGAATGTTTTGGAGATTGGAATTCTGTTTTCATTAAAATCTGGGGAACATAGGGATGTGTAAAATGTCTACCACTTACGTTCCCACACTGGACCTCTAACACAACGTATTGAGTCAAAGTAAAACAAAAATATATGATCAGAAAGTTAATGAACATGTGAAAACACAATCTCCATTTCAAAGGAATTGCAGTCCATTGCCAGATAAAAAAGGGAATATGCCATCTATCAAATAATTTAAAATAAAACCAGATTAGAAAGAACTTTAATTCAGAATCCATAAGTAAAATGTCATGAAGTGACATGATTTTCTTCTGATCTGAAAAGCTAAAACCAGTCAATATTCCCCAATATCTCCTCTGTATTTAGCAATACAGTAGTTCAGCTAATTCTAGCAATAGTTGACTTAAAAACTGGTGTCAAAAGTCTAAAGAATGCAAGTAAGAACAATAAAGTACAGATTCAGTCTTCATGAAACAACAACAAAAAAAAAAAAAAAAACACAAAAACCCACAAAACAAACAAACAAACAAAACCACAAAACACAAAAAATACACCAAACAACAGTAACAAAAACTCAAACCAAAACATTTTGTTGCAGAAAAGAAAAAAAAGAAATATAATAGGAAGTTCTCTGACTGAGAAAAAAGGTGAAAGGGGTACTATAGTCCTGTAAGACAGGAAGCCAGTATTTCATGGTCACTGGAATGCAATACTGTTAATTCCTGTGAGAAGTAAATGGAAAATATATAAATTCAGCCGCAGCTACAAACATCTGGATGCTCAGCTGCCCTGTTGGCTGAGAGGAAGCAGGTGCAGTTGTCCTCTTGGTTTGAATTAGCCTTATGGTGTTCAAGGTAGACATTACTGGAAAAAGCTAATGGCCCCCATATGGAAACATGACCAGTCCCACTGTAGTGGACAGGATTGCTTGGATCTCAGTGGAAGAAATGGAGCTTGGGTATGGTCAGTCACAATAAGAATCTCATCTCTGAAGAACATAACCTTCTTCATACTCTCTTTCCTCAGCAGACCCCCTCCCTCAAGCCAAGAGATATGAGGGAGCCTCAAGAAGATCTGTGTTAAGAGGAAAGAGACTCAGCTGGCCTGTACACAGCAACACTTCAAGTACTGAGATATGCACTGACAGAATGTATATGTTCAGAAAGTAGATTTGTAACTAACAACATTACTGAGGTAAATTGGAAAAAATAACTAAATCATACAACTGTCTGGTTTGTGAACAGCACAGTCTTATTCCAAAGGAGACAATATTTCATGTAGTGTATGTTAATCAAGCCTATTTGTATGGATGAGTGTGATTGTATGTGCAAATGCTGTGTACCCTGCCTTGGGTACCAAGCACCTTTGGCACTTAAATTACTGTAGAAGCTACCATTAACACCTTATCTGTATCTTTTGCCAAGGTACGAATTCAAAATGAAACACATGCAGAGAAAGTTCAAAAGGAAGCTGGACTTGAAGCATTCATCTTTCTAAACAGTTTGTTTACCTTGTATTCTAATACAGAAGCCAAGGGAGAAGAATACCAAGGAAGAGAATCAGTTTAAATTAGCACAAGAACACATAGGTGCAATAAATTTCCCAAGAGATGTATGATGTAGGATGTTAGAGTCTGAAATGGATTTCTAATAGGGATAAATATACAAAAGCCCCAAAATAATTCTTCAGCAGCTTCACAATGATGCATAAGAAATTACTGAGAAGGTAATTGTGTTGATTTTGGCTGGGATAGGGTTAATTTTCTTCATAGTAACTGGTAGGTGGCTATGTTTTTGGTTTGTGCTGAAAACAATGTTGATAGTGCAGAGTTATTATTGCTGAGCAATGCTTACACAGGGTCAAGGCCTTTTGTGTTCCTCACACCACCCCACCAGCAAGTAGGCTAGGGGTGCGCAAGGACTTGGGAGGGGACACAGCTGGGACAGCTCACTCCAGCTGACCAAAGGGATATTCCATATCATAAGACATCATGCTCAACATATAAATCTGGGGTAAGAAGGAGGAAGAGGGACATCTGGAGTTACAGTGTTTTGTTTTCCCAGGCACCATTATGCATGACGGACCCCAGCTTTTCTGGAGATGGCTGAACACCTGATGGGAAGCAGTGAATGAATTCCTTACCTTGCTCTGCTTGTGTACACCACTTTTTATTTCCCTATTTAAACTGGCTTTACATCAATCCATGAGTTTTCTCACTTTCACTCTTCCTGTTCTCTCCCCCATCCCAATGGCATGGAGTGGGAAGTGAGTGAGCGTCTGCATGGGGCTTACCTGCTGCCTGGGGTTAAACCACAGCAATGGTACAAAACAGGATTCCCAGACAGTGAGGACCAAACTGCCTTGACTCGGAAAAAACATTCAAGTCCAGTTTCTAGCCTCAGTTCATTCCCATAACTATAGGTCTCAGTGGTACTTTTAAGATATTTTCCTTCCCTAAGGTATATGCTTAGAGTCATGATTTAAAAGGCAGCTTCTAAAGAACACCAAGAAATGTAAGCACAGACCTCTCCCCTGGATAACTATCCACAGGTGAGAAAAATCACTATTACCTGATTCCAGGGTTGTCCTTCTTCACTGGGAGGGGATGGTAATGATCACAGGGTAGTAACTAGCTGGAAGTTGTGATGCTTGGCTAGAGAACAGCTGTTAGTGAAGATTAAGGTTCAGTTTTGAGACTCTATTCCTAGCTCTAAGATGTATGTAACGTCTTCAGCTGGTTAAGTCTGGAATTTTTTCCCATCAGAGTCAGAAAGAGTAGAGAAAGTTATTTGTGATAGTCACTAGCCTAATTGTGGATATGAGGCGCGATATGAGGCGCAATATGAGATGCTCTTACTCAGATCTTCCATCTTATTCTGTCATAATTTATCTAAAGCTTTCCTCACCAACCACAAGTGTCCTAGCACCTATGTTACTGTTTATTCTTGGAGTTATTTCTTTAATATTTGAATGTAGGTGGAATGAAGGTATGGACAAGCTACCTCCAGGATATGAGCTTACAGCAGGTGCTGTTTCTACTGTTTTGGAGCTCTGTATCAGTATATTGGTCTCCTTGTGCTCTGTGGCATATATGGCTATACTGCAAGTAAAAGCATGAAAGTTAGAAATCAAAGTTGGGTTGTTTTTTGGTTTTTTCTCTACAGCAGATTAAAGCATGTGTGTAATTGCTACAGATCAACTGGTCAACATAAGACAACCTAGCTTATGCCACAGTAACTGATTTCTGAATCCTACCTTCTTATCCAAATCCTGATACACTTTAATTCAGGATTCTAATGGAGTTTATTTCATCAAATGTGGAAGGACATTAAAATCATAGCCAGCTAGCACTGCCAGCAGTCCCTGTTCTCTGGGCACTACTGCCACATGCTCAAAAGACAGATTACTATATTCGGTTTGACATGAGACCTCTGCTTTTCCTCAGCTCTCTTCCCTCATTAATTTATGCTTGAAGTCAGAAATCCATCTCTCTGGTCCTGCCCTAAATCTGCCCCAGAAGAAACACTGGCAGTTTACTGCCGCTTTATGTGAGCAAGGTTTTGTGAAAACATGTACAATTTAGGAAGCAATTTTGGCAAACTGACAGTTCCAGACAAATTCTCCAGAAATTACTTAAAAATTGCATTGCAAGTAAACCAGGACAAAACGTAACGGTAGCTGAGACAAGGCCAAGTCAAAGAAAATGCTGACTGCTAGCAGCTATTTTCCCCTATATGAAATACAATATCTAATATTTTCTCTACATAATCCCTGGCAGTTTAGTGAGTGTTTTTACCTACCTTTTACATATGGGTATACTACAGCAGAGAATTGATCAAGTGATTTGAGCAAAGCTATAGATGAGATTGGTAGAAGTGGTTGACCTAATCCAAGGCCTCTCCATTCGCACCCCCTTTTGCCTTTTTCTTGGGAAGGGAAGCATGGTTTATTGTTCATATTCACCATTACACTAGTGACATCCTCTCCTCAGTTGCTTAATTGCATTTGTTTACTCTGCTGGCGTTCTCTGATCATCCTTATTACCACAAACTGAGCAGAAAATCTCATTTTGGCATTCATCTTTTTGTTAGACTGCTTTCCCATTATTTTCTAAACGAGCTCACAGGAACCTCTTTTAGTTATTTTGGCTCTTTTGAACAATATCTCCATTTTTGCTTCTCAGTATTATGCTTACATTTTATGATATATACATCCTTTTTTTAGTTCTTCCACTATGTCTGGTTTCCACAATTTTTTTTGAACTTCAGTACCTTTGCCATTTTAGGGATGGAGAGTATTTAATTGAAATTTAAATACAATATCAATTGAAAGTATGGGTTTTCAGTAAGTAAGGTCATGTTTCTCTACTGCTCTCTTCCATTTTTGAGAACTCTCCATGTTTTCTTTTTCTTCTCTGCTTTTTTGACTATAATGACAGCTGAATTCCCACACATGCTAACCTCACACTGAGTGCTGCCCCCTGGCATGGGATGCTTGGTCACTGAGTCTGGATGAGCTCAGCCTTCACTGCCTTCTCCGTTGCCAAATACAAAACCTGCTGGCTGTGAATCTTTTGTCTGTGGCTTGTGCATTCACAATCCCCAGCAAGAAATTGTAAACCCAATATTAGCTCTGTAGAATGTAGACATTGTTTGGGGTTCTTGTGCAATGGTCTACCCAAAGTGGATTGGAATCAGCGAGATCTGTCATCTAGCTTAGCTGGCTGTAGTGCAGACACTAGGAAAAAAGGTAACATTATATACCTGACTTAATTAATTGAAAAAAAAATCTGTTACCTCTACTAAATAGTCTAGTGCTGCTTACCAAAATGTCTACATGTGAAAAGGGAAGTCATAATATGGTGAGCTTTAGCATAGAGAGGTGTTCTCTTTACCATTACAGGAATGAAAACTATTTCTAATGAGATGTCAAAATCTCCAGTTACTCTTTAGTAACAGTAAATGAAACTAGTAGTAACAGCAAATAAAAGACTCTGTGGCAACACAAGGAAACCACAATGATTCCTGATATAATCATAAAGGGGAAAAGAATTGGATATATACATTTTAAAACAGTATTTAACAAAACTCATCCATACAAAAATGTGTAAGCCTCGGGGGACTATTATTCATGTTGAAATATTTGATTAGTGCTGTCTCCAATCATCAGTGCAAAACAGTGTCACACAGAGATTTTCAGATTAATATCTTTTTTCTTTAAAACAGAAGCTTCCCAAATCGAGGCTTTAACTGGAGAGAGCATGAACTGTGAACGACTTCACCTGCTCTGAACTAATAAATAATGATTTTAGCAAATGATGGTGAGAAAAGTGGAGCACTAGGAGGGGGCTGGCCAGCAGGTGGCGAGTTTTCTTCAGGATTGCACTTGCAATATGAGATTTTGATGGTCCTGTCTGCTCTATAATGCCCTGGCTGCATTATTCCTACAGTTTTACACGCAAAAGCCTATCTGAAAATAACCTTAAGGGCCTGACCCCAAACCACAAATAGCAGGAAGTTCTCAGTTTGGGCTGAAATTCTGTCACTTCTAACCTTCCCCTTGGACTGAGGTATTGCAGCATATTTGGTATTCTGGATCACCTGATGCAAGACGCCCACCTGTTAGGTGACCTTTATCTCTAACACTTCTGCATAGCTGTGTATGATTGAAAGTTGTCTTTCCGACTTGACTCTTAAATTCCTTTACTTTTCTGACTTTTAGCTGATCCCTCAGCTTTATTTCCATGTAGTTTCAGTGGGAATTTATATCCTTTATGAAAGCTAAGGCTAAAACAAACAAACAAACAACAAAAGAATGCCATTTCTTCTATAAAGCTGGTATATATTTAGAAGCTGCTAAAAACAGGAAAGACATTGTGAGTGATTATACCACCAAAATTCTGATTTCATATACATTATCCTCAATAAACCTCATTTTAGGGTTGTTCTAAGTAATAAAATTCTTTCCAGATCAGTATTTCTATCTACTTTAGCCAGACACTAGTTCAGTATGAACAACAATAATACTTTGTGATAAAATAACACCTTTCCACTGAGTACAGGCCAAGAAATTGAAACCATGATGACTCAGTATTGCAGTTGTTAGGTATTACTGTTACTGAACATGTTACTCACATAGATGTCTGTGCAAGGAAACTGGAACTCCAAGGCTGCTTCAGTCCTGTGGTCATGTCAGCAGCGTACAGGGCTAGGGATCAGCCGGCCTCTGGCAATCACCATTTCATAGAAGAGAGGGGGTATGGATATGATTTAGAGGACTGGGGACTGATGTCATTGAATTAAAAATGTCCTTGTCACCTGTAGAGGGCTGGCCATTGTGTCTGCCAGCAGCACGGGTCAATTAGTTGCAGAGCTGCAGCCAGCTGAAGGGGAAGCAGTGCTGGAGTCACCGGCTGTTGACAACATATTTGTGTGCACTGGAGAAAGTGACCCCACTGCACGTGCCTTTTAGTCCTGTACTGGATTCCCCCATTACTTCCAAAAAGCTGAAATAATGGCAGTCCCAGCTATTCACTGAAATAGTGCATGTCCCAAACCTGTTTTTAAAGTTAACCCCATTGACTACTGGGCCAGGCTCTGACCCCTCATGCAGGCTTTCCAAGGCCCTGGCTGTTTAAAATACCACACACATTTCTAATCTGTAGGCTGTGAATCCATGGATCTGACCCAGGAGAGCTGCCTCAGGAGCCTGCCCAAGGCTGAAGGATGGGTTTGCATGGGATCTTAACAAACTTCGGCACCTCTACACTCTGCTTTCTGTTCTGGACAGGCACGGCTGTTGGCGTATCAAAGGCATGGAAATGAAATGCCTTAGTGCTCACAGCAGGAAGAGGGTCAGAGTTCTGCGACACAACCTCTGGTCAAATCTTCCCTCATGCTACTGCACGTGGATTGAATGTGCTTTTGGGCTCTGGTGCCCAGTCTTCCAGAGTAAGAACATATGAGAATTGGCAACTGACTGAACTTAGAGCTTGGTTTCATTAAGTATCCTAGGATCTATGTGAACAAAGCCAGAACAAGATCCCAAATAATTAGCATATAAAACCTGGAATCCTGCAGTGTTGTATTACCATCTCCAGTCCTGCTGAGCCCAAAGGAGATGCTGAATTGCTGACATGTGTTGCATGTGGTAAGTCCTAGGGAAAGGACTACTACATTTCCAACTACTTCTTGCACCAGAAAAGCTTTCATTTTTCAGTTGTAATGAGATTCTTAAAAGTAGATGTATGATCTATCATCTACTGCAGGTATAAGCTTTATTGACTTCTGGTGATAAAGCCTGATAAAAATGCAGAATTAGAAAAGACTTACCTCACCTTCAGGCATTAATTGAGATGCCTAAAATAGGGAACATTGGCTCTGTGTATGTGCCAGCATATAGACAATTAAAAAAAGTAAAGGTTTCTCTGAAGTGTGAATCAGATCTCAACATGGGTTGCATTTACTTCCACTCACTAAAGATCTGGGATCCAACACTCCTAAATAGGTGCAACAGTATAATTGGAAGACTTACACATCTGGACTGAGGTACAGGTATAAGTGAGGTCAGAGAATGAGTTTCATCTGCTTCCAGGAAGTGCTGGATGCACTGGGGGTTACTAGCCCAATGTTACTGTGACGAAATCCCTTGAGGGAAGATAAATCTTGTGGAATGCTGATTCCAGTCCTGTGATTGACAGGCCATGGCAAACAAATATTGCCTTTATTCCTTAAAAGTTATGGAGTTAACTGTAGTAAATATAAGCTTTACCAAATACATGTTATTCCAAAAATGTCAAAAGATAAAGATTGCTGATATTCCTTGAATCAATATACATATACCCCTAATTCTATCCTGCATACCATAAGGCTGTCTATATCTACATATACATACAAAAGTAATTTCCTTTTCTACGTGTGTATGCATATATACACACACATGTATACATATGTAACTCTAGTTCCATACATACTGTTTTGTTAGAAATAACTCATTCACCTCTGTGAGAGACCGTTCTTTGTGATCCTTTTTACTAGCCAAACTTGAGCTGAACGAATTGGAAGATACTCCTACTAAATTTCCAGGCTAGCAGAAACGCATATTTAATAGCAGTAGAAAAAGGACTTCTGTTTGAAACATGTGGCATAGGCATAATCCACAGCAAAATGATGTGATGTCCAGGCTTTGCTGGCATTCTACTTGAGTGTCCCAATTCACACTGATCTTTGTCTCACAGGCCCTCATGTCACCAAACTCATGTCACCAAAACCTTCAGTTCCTGCGGGGTCACTAAATCTTTACTCAGTTTCCAGCAGATACTGGAATTTTATGTAAGTGAATGCAATGTACACAAATCACTCCAGCCACCCTTGTTTTAAATGAACTTTTTTAAGAAGCTGGTTTTGACCTGATAGAATATAATGCTTTCAAGGGAACCATATAGCCATTACAATCCATCATATAAATGAATACTTAGGGACACCTAAATCCAAAGATTATTTGACTGCTATATATATACGCTTGCATAAACGGGGGCAGAGGACAGAACCCTCAAATCTGCAGTTAAAACATCCGTACTTAGGAATTTTTTCTTAAATTTGAGCACATACATCAGCTTTCTCAGATTTCCAAAATTATCAGTTCATCTTAAATCAAAGTGACCGTCAGCATCAAATTATGTTTTGGATGTATATTACTGGCAAATTATCAGTTCAGAAAAGCAAAGTGTTTCAGAATGATAAAGGTATTTTATATGACCAGTTCTGATTGCGGACTCTGACTTCTCTATAACCTGATAGTTCTTCATGTGTTATTAATTATTGTGTACTGTACTCCTTTAACATCTATGGTAGATACTGTAAAGTTGAGGAAAAACAAGCAACATAAAATACAAAAATGTTCTCCGAGCCCTGCTTTCCCTTCCTTTTGTTGCTCCCTTGTAATGTAAAAACAGATAAATGGTTTCCTCTTTCAAATACAACAAAAAGAAATGACTCCTGGGAGGAGCCCTGGGATGCTAAGTTTGAGCCTGGACTGAATTTTTATGACCACTGTAAAAACTCCTGAAAATAGGAAATTATAATGGAAATGCTGACTCTCGTTGCACGAGTGTGAGCAGCGCCACAACGGCATTATTAGTGATCTAAACGGGCTGGAAGTTGAAGTGGAATCATTTGCACAACCGACTTCACACCGCTTTGCAAACAAGGGGGTGTGTGTGTAGGAAGGGGGTGGGGTGGGGGAATCTTTCACTTAATTAGTCGCTTGCAAAATCCTTTGTGATTCTTGAAGACAAATCCCCTATCCCTCTAGTCCGTGCCCTGGATCTCCTTGCCGAGCCCACAGCAGTTGCTGGCAGAGGTCTGTCCCTGGTGGATGACCAGCCCACGGCGTGGGGACGCTGAGCTTACGCGCCGGCGGATAGCTCCCCCTCTGCAGCAGCTCGTAGAGAGGGGCAGCGATATAGTAAGGCGCTAAGTCAAGTCGCAACACCGCACTAAAAATCAACCAAACGATTTCCCCCTCGCTAACAAAATGGAGATGCTCCAAAGTTTGGATTTTATCTTCGGGAAGCCTTAGAAGCAGAAGTTCAAAAAAATTGCAAAAGTTGGCATAACAACGTTATAGCCATCCCAGTGCCGGTTTTCCTTTGGCGGTCGGGGGCGGGAGCCACCATCAGAAGAGCGTTTACTCGCACCGCGGGAGCAGTTTCCGCGTTGTTTTGCCGCTATTCTTCCGCGTCTTATTAGCAGCTCATTAAAATAATAAGGCTACATGGGACCTGAGGAGCTAACTGGGTACCTGGGGCGGGCGGAGGAAGAGGAGAGCCGGTTTCGGAAAACGAGTGCGGAGCTCCCGCGCTGTCGCCGATGCTCGTCTCCGCGGACCCTGTGCTTCCCGTGCGCGCTATAGCGAGCTTCGGGATCACCCCCGACGGGCTCGTTTCCCTTCTTGTCTCCCCCTTTTCTATCTGAGTCCGGTTTATCAGAGGGAGGGGGGCTGTCAGAACCCACACATTCTAATCCTTCACCGCAGTCAACACCAAAGTAGCAGGAAGAGTTAAAAAACAGGCAAAGCGAAGGAAAGCAGGAAAAAAATAATTATATCTATCTGTAGCTCCCAGATGACACTGCTAAGCAGGGGGCCTGTCTCGGGGGGGACATCTTGCCTGGGGAGGCATGAGGACAAGGGGAGCACGCCGCAGTGCACTTGTGCTCGCTCTTCCCTGCGCGCCCGCCGCCGGCGCTGGCTCCATCCCGCCATCGAAGCTCCGGGCGAGGAGAGGCTTTGGAAACACCGCAGAGCACAGCCGGCTCCTCTGCCCAGTTCTCCGCTCCCTTCCCCCGGGAGATTTGGGAACAGCAGGGCTGCCGATCAGAGGCAGCTTTGACCAGCCACCCCCCACCAACAGCCGCGTTGCTGGGGGCGAGATGTTTGGTGGACTCGAAGCAGCCAAACATCCCCACCCTGCCCAGCCGGACCCGCTTCTCCTCGCAGCCCTTGAGAAGCGCCTGCGGCTGATGCTTCGCAAGTGGCATTGTTGTTTCTCTTCAAAAAAAGAATTTTCGAGGGACAAGCGCCGTTCCCCTGTGGGGAGAATGTTCCACGGAAGCAAAAGGGAGTTTTACCCTGCACATGGCTACGGGATGGGCCAGGAATCGTTAGTCTTGCCAAAGTTGGCAGGGTCCCCGAGGTGAAGCTGGGTATCTCCCAGCTGAGGGAGAAAAGAGGAACACCAGTTAGGTTGTGCAGCCCTCTCCCAGCACACGTGTAGGTGCATGCAGGGATGCCCGGCATCCACAAGAGCTTAAAACAGAGGAGCGACCCCCAGTACCTGCGCTGCGCAGGATTAGACCTTGAACCCAGAATTCGTTGGAGACGAGGTGACAAGGGCAGCTGGCTCCCGGAGGGAGAGAAGGGGACTTGTCCCAGGGTGCAATCCCCGTGCCCCTTAAGTCTGCTCCGCCGTCAAGGCACGAAGCCGCCCCCTCGGAAGCAGCACCGTCGCGGTCAGGAGGCAGCGCTCGGTGCCGGCCCCGGCGCTGCGGACGCGGAGCGGGGAGGGCAGCCCTGGTGTAGTGGCCGGATGGTGCCGTTCTGGGTGCTGCTCCCCACAAAACGTGCGGCACAGCCCGGGGGGGGCCTTCACTCTGCAGATACATGGAGCAGGATGGGGCCGGGGAAGGTTTGGAGCAGGGGACACAGGTGGAATGTAGGGAAAAGGACTTCAGTCTCCCCCATCACCCCGCAGATTTCTCCTGAAACGAACTGGGTTTCGCTGTCACGTCTAAATCCTACAAACGTGGCTGGCTTTGGGAGCAGATGCCTTCACTTTTTATGAGTCTCTTGAAGTTGTAGCATTCCTAATCGACAGCAGATCTTCGCTGTGGAAAAGCGCAGCGTATTCCCTGTGTGTCAGTGCTAATAGTGGTTTTGTATCCCGTTCCCGGTATTAGGCTCCCCACCGTTACAAGTTGACATAATGCAAATTAACAAGGGACATCATAAAAACCCATCTGAGAATAAAGACTTTGGAACGGCATACCCGTCATAACTTAAACACCAGATATTTAAAGCAAATGCACTTAACAAGACAGTTAACCTGAAACTTCAGTTCAATCGCCAGTGACAAGTCCAAACAGTTTTATTTTTAACAAATACCTAAATATCAGACTATACGTTATCCAGTCAGCTTTCAGCTGCATTTCCAGTAATACTCTGGGATAGAATAATATCCTAACGTCCCACTTTGATTATAAACTCTTTTCGCGTGGGAATAATTTTCTGTGCCCCCTTCCCCTTTAGACACTGGGATCTTTTACTGCCCTTTATTTCGATGCATAAGTATTTCTTTCGGAATTATGGTTTCTATAACTGGAAGCGCATTTTTTTTATTGTTATGTATTTTGTTCCTTTGAAAGCAGCACGTGCAGGTAATCATTGCTGATGCCGTGTTTGCCATCTCAACTAATCTGCTACTTCTCCAAGGGTAATTGCGATTTTTGTTTCAGTAATGCATGCACCCACCCCCAGCTGTATCAAGATTCTTTCTCTGGGAAAAGAGAAATCTTCAGCTAGAAGCGCCTATCTCCGGTCTGTTTCTTGGTATGGGGACACTTGGGGATCTTCCATTTGTGTTCTGACAACAGGATTTGAAAACTATTTTGGAAAATGCAAACTCATTCGAAGGCATCAACTTACAGCATCGGACACAGGATCGCACTCTCGACAATTCGACCCCCAGACCAGGAAAAAAAGTGCAAAGGCTTGGGATTTATTTGGGGGGGCGGGGGGAGGAGGAAGAGAGAAGAGGCTGGGGGGGGGGGGGGGGGAGGAGGAGAGAGAGAACAGTAATAAAGAAAGAAAGAAAATAACAGCACGAAATGAGAGAGAACAGGAGAAGCCGGATTGAGGGTGAGTTTTTGCTTCGCCTTTGCCTCATAAAAATGCCACTCGTTTACAAAACGAGAGAACGAAAACCTCTTCGCCTGCCCAGAGCACTGAGCGGAACTGGACCCCGGATTCCTCAGAAACAGAGATGTTTTGGGGATGAAATGGCAGTGCTAAGGGCTTGCTTCACCACGCCACTGTCGTGTTCATGAGCGCTCATTCTGCAGGATGATAACGTAGTTTTCCCTCCTTGCTGTTTTGGTCATGTTTTTTATTATTATTTGTTTGTTTGTTTTTCCTTCGGAGGTGGGCAAAAATCAGTGTAACAACTGGAGTGACACGAACAATAAAAAAACCACATGCTTGTCCCTGAGCGCGGTACCATATTATCCTGACGGATCTGTCTTCGCTAGCGTATTATATTACCCTGTTCCTCGGAACAGTGTAATACACCCAAGCAATTTTCCCCAATTCATGGATCTAAAGGAGTGTGAATGGATGGATGAATAGAAAAACAAATAGGCAAGGAGATTATGGCCTCAGGATTAATTATAAAGCACGGTTAACCTTTTTCTTTCGAGGGTTATTTTGCTTTGCCTGCTTCACCCGGGTAGTTCGCCTCCCCCGGACTAAGGAGGGCTCCGCGGCTTCCGATCCGCTGGGGATCCGCGTGATTTTGCACGCCGTGGATCCCCTCCGGGGTCAGGGACGGACACACCCGCGTCGGGGAGCAGGATGGACAGGAGGAAGGCACAGAGGTCAGGAGAGCTGGGGCGAAAAGTGGGAACCGGTAGGGATGCTGGGGCAGTGGGAGGAAGCGGCTCTACCCCTGGGGTCGACTCTTTGCAGTTGACCTGCTCTTGGGATCCTCTCGTGGGATCTTCTCAGAGAGGAAGAACAACATGCAGTCCCCAAACCCCCATGGTTGGAGCAGACCCCTCCCCAAGCCTCCCCTACTTCTTTTTCCCCTTTCTTTCTGCCTTTCTACCCTCCTGCCTTCCCTCCCCGGGCAGGTCCCGGAGAGTCCTGTCCCGCGGATCTGCGGGGAGGGGGCGCAGCGAGGCCGGAGGGGAGCGGCGCGGAACGGTGTGGAGGGGCGAACCTGGCCGGCGCGGGCAGCGCGGTTGGGACAGTGCAGAAAGCACGGGGACCCCCACTCCCCCTCCTTCCTCCGTGCTGCTCCGCAGCGGGGGGCCGCTCGTAGCGGGCCGCGAGGAGATGCCCCGCGGGAGGCCGAGGGCGCGGAGAGCGGCGGGGAGCGAGATCAGGCGCTGGCGGGAGGCGAGCCCCGAGGTGCTGAGCCTTCGGGAGAAGAGGGTTGAAAAGTTGGTTCTTCCCAGCCAGAAACTTTCTCCCCGCGTGCGCATGCCCAGAGTCTTGTGGGAGGTTGAGGGGGGAGCTGAGAGGGG
Organism: Ara ararauna; assembly: GCA_028858755.1. Taxonomy (NCBI): domain Eukaryota; kingdom Metazoa; phylum Chordata; class Aves; order Psittaciformes; family Psittacidae; genus Ara; species Ara ararauna. The sequence goes on from CM054379.1 coordinate 24,874,214, forward strand.
GGGTTGAAATAAGGAGGAGGCTGGAAGGAAGGGATCGGTTCAGTCTGAGCTCGGCTGCTCCCGGGCGCGTTTGCACTCCAGCAAACACAGACGGCGCCGGGAGCCGGAGGAGGTAGCGCAGCTCCGTGTCCATCAGCCGGGGCACCTGGCCCCGCTGCTCGCTCGGATCTGCCGGTTCCGCCGGAGGAGCAGTGGGGTGGGGGGACAGCGCTGTGCCCCCCTGGCCAGCACAGGCACTGACACCAACCTCTTGCAATTTTTTTTTCTTTTACTTTTTTTCCCCTATTATTTTATTTTACCAACTCAGATTTAGCCCAGGATCTTTTAACTGCTGCCAGCGGTGGAGCGCAGATCGGGATTAGGTAAATAAAAAGAGCAACTCGTTCTTTTTGTATTTTTTTTTTTTATTTTGCCAAGCCTCGGGGTCGGGGATATCGATGCAGACACCTCCATTTCTCTCCCTTCTTTCTTTCTTTTCCCCTATCTTCTCCCACCATCCCCTCGATGGTGCAGAAGTGGGGAAGTTGTGGTTCACGTGAGGAGGACTGTTCTCCTTGGAGCGGGCGGAGGGCTGTGGGAAGCCTTCACATGGGGCTCGGCTATTTTGTTGCTATTTAAAGATTTGTCTTCCCCTTTCAAAGCTGCTTATCCCCCCTTGAGGAGGAGCTGTGTTTTTAACCATAGCTAAAAATGACGCATACGAGCTGCAAAACAGAAGCCTGGATGCCCTTTGAAAGTTCAGCTTCTCTCTCTTCTCTCTCTTCTCTCTCTTCTCTCTCTTCTCTCTCTTCTCTCCGTCCATTTTTAATGTTTTAAGGTCCAAGAACCCTTCTCGGCTTCCTCCCAAGGCCCTAATAGAAGAGAACCTGATGTTTATATTTGTCTGAATGGATCGAAACAAGTTCAGTGTAGGGCGAGACTGAGCTCTCGAGGCCGAGCCTATAAAGTGTCAGTGCAAAGCTGTGGATTAGTGTATAGTTGTTATAGTTGGCTTTTGGGAGGGAAGCTATAAAAATACAGTGTTTCGGAGTTGACCGTGGCGCTGCGGGACTCGTCCGGTCACACACGGGCAGAGCAGGAGGGTGAGCGCCGTGTCCCAGGCAGGTGCACTGGAGGTCCAGTTCAGCAAGTCCGAAGTCAATAGACACAAGGGGCAGTCCTGCAAAGCGGGGCCCGGCGGCGGCCGTTCCGCGGGGCGCAGCTCAGGGGCGGCTGGCCCTCGCTCGGCCCGGCCTGGGCATGGCCTGGGGCCCTGTCACCCACAGTGTCTTGCCTCCCCACCCGCGGCTATGCCTGCTGCGGCCGTGGGAACCGGGGAGTATCGAGGGAAGAAGTCCTTCCTGCTGCCGGGAGAAAGGAAGGACGATTTATTCGTGCGCAGGGGAGGCACCGGGCGTCTCTCTAGGGAGAAAGCGAGAACGAGTCTTGTGCTGGGGGCCTTTCTACACCTAAGGGGATTAAAAAAACATTCATACAGAACTCCCAAACCAACCTAAATGCTTCTGTAGGGAGAGGGTTGAGGAGCATGGCCCTGCGGCCACTCCCCGCCCTTGGGGTCACTGTCCCCCTAGCCTTCGGACCCGAGATGTGGTGATGGTTGTTTTGGATAAAGGCTGCCCAGGGAAGCGTAGCCATTGCCGGTGCAGTCGATCCCTGGCTATTATTATTATTATTATTATTATTATTAAGGACTAAAATCCGGCGCATTCATCCGCTTTCGCAGTGGTGGTCTGGAGAAACTTGTCAACGCTGATTTCGCGATAAAATGTGAATGATGATTTTATAAGGTTTGAGAGGAGATATCCAAGGCACATGCTGACTGAGTCTTTCCAGTCCTCATTAATGTTAGCAATTAACTCTTTCACGCTCAATTAGCCCCGAATAAACCTGCTTTAATAGATTCTGCACACTTCATTAATACTTTTAATAAATCTGTACTGAACAATGCGCTTTATTTCTCAAGAGCACCACGCTCGAATAATGGGGAGCGAAAGGGCAATTTTATTCCCTTTCCAGTTAGTTTCCTAAACATGGATAAATTCTAAGCTATTTCCTCGCTTAAACTGACAGAAAGGGAAAATCTCGTTCTCTCAATGCAGACAAAATAGGTAGGTGGTAAAATGCTGCACACTGATGTGATGCTGCCGAAAGGACAGGGCTACCGCTTGACTTTAAAGCCAAAAAGAGGGACATTTTTTTTTGACAGATGAACCTGATTGCTGTAGTTTGAGGCTGTCTCAAGAATGCAGCATTTTATGTCCGCTACTTTATCATGTTTGCAAAAATAAGCAACGTTCTCAGGGTAATTTACCTCCTCCGTTCTTCCATGTGGAACTAATTAGCAAACCTCATTATTTATGAGTCAGGTATTTAATGTAACAAATATCCCTTTCAAAGGACAGATCGGAAATTGATAATTCAAGGTAGAAAGGAAAAACACAGGGTAGCCACAAGGTGACTTAAAAATCCACTTAATTTCCCCCCTTGCTAAGCTACCAGCAAAAAGCCTGGTGGATTTTTCTTTTCCTTTTTCTATTTTTTTTTTTCTTTATGGCGAACAGAGGAGGTAGAATTTAATCTGGAAGGTTAAGTTTACAATGGTCTTAAAACAATGGCAACTGGACAATAGCATTACCGTATCTTGAAACAGGACAAAGGGTAAGAAAGCTGGAGACAGATGTAGTCTTTCAAGTTTATGATCCTATTTTGCAGGGTAAATTTATCTTGGCATGAGTGGGATTTGTTTCAGTCAGAACACAAGTGGTTTGTTCTTAATTACTCACCGAGCTAGTTTGTGTTAAGAAAAAAAGGAAAACCCCTCACAGTTTTATTGTTGGGGGAATTCAAGCAGAGAATTCGAGGGGTCTTCTTCTGTGGGAAAAAAAAAAAATAAAACAAAATTAAAAAGAAGCCCAGATAACGATCTATTTACATGAAACAGAATTAAAGGTTGAGGTGACACCGAAATCAAAGAAACGTTGATCTTTGCGGGCAGCGGGAGAGAAGAGGGTTTCCGCGCTGTGCGACCCGCTCGCTTTGATGTCGCAGAGGGGACTTCTGTATGAAATACTCTACTCTTCATCTGTATTTTTGACTATCCCGGTCGCACAGAGCAAAAGTGTAACTTACATTTCTGGAAAAGTGCCAAGAAATTTGTATTAACGTGAACACTGTTCCCACCTCCCCTTTTCTTCTTGTTTTGTTTCTGGGGGGGGGTTTCTCTCTTTTTTTTCCTCTTTCCTATTTTTTTCCCTTCTTGTCTTAATTTTTTTCTTAATTTTTTTCTTTATTTTTTCACTTTTTTTTTTTTTTTTAAGTGTTGCAACTGCTCTGGGAAAAAAAAAAAAAAAAAAAAACAACCAAACGCGGGCACTGCTGATACTGTTATGACACTACTGTATTTCTCCTTTCTGCCCCTTCTTAATTTGGGAAATCAAAAGAGAATTTTTTAAGATGTTATTGAACAAGTATTTATCCAAACAGGCATAGTAATTTTTAGTTTATATATTTCATAGTAAATGTTTTCTTAGTTTATGGAGAAAGAAAGAGGGGTAAGGCTAGAAATTAACTCAGTTTGCAATAGCATATTTCATGCTTGAGAAATCTAGAGCTGCTTCGGAAGGAAAATAGTCACAGAGCCTTTATGACAGGCAGAAAATACATTTCAGGTAAAAGAAAAGAGTGTTTTCCATATACTTGGTTCTCGAGGTCACTGATTGAGGCATTTGTGCTGCGAAATGGACGCGCCAAGCATATGGGCAGCACTAACAAAATAAAAAGCATTTCTGCAGTTGAACAACAGAACAGTATGGTTGATTCATTGGCCCTAAACAGTTTTTGTGTTTTGTTTTGTTTGGCTTTTGTGGTTTTTTTCTTTAAAAAAAAAAAAAAAAAAAAAAGAGGAATGGAAGGGGGAAAAAAATAAAAAATAAAAAAAAAAAAAAAAAAAAGAGGAGAGGGGAAATGTAACATGCTAATTTTTTAATCAGCCACTACCCAAAATGTATCCAATTAAAAAAGGCAAAATGTCACAATCTCTTATTCTGGGTCACTGCGATGGAATTCCTCTGAGGTTTGAGTCTATCTTCCTGCTGCTGATTTATGTAAAGTGGTGTGAAAGTTGGGCCCGGCGTATAGAACTGCACAAAAAAAGCTTCTCCCTCTCACACCCTCCCAGCCGCAGCTCCTCGGTCTGGGCAGCAGCTCGCTTATAAATCAGATTTGTTTCCCTGGTCTTTAGATCTCTTCCACCGTTGGTTTCCAGCCACCCAGTCTTCCAGCCCAGAGGGATGATTACTGCTCTGCAGCACTTTGCTGCCTCCTTTTCTCCAAAGGGGCTTTACTCTTCACGTGGGGAAGAACTCCAGGCTGAGTGCTGCAAGAATCTTGCCGGGACCCTGGGGGGATCCTATGGTGACTCAGCAGGAAACCTATAGTGGACCCTATGTGGATTTGTGGGAACACTGCAGCAAACCGACGAGGATCTTATGAGCACCTGTGGGGTCTTTATTGTGACCCTGTGAGGATTCTGCTGGAAAATAGATCCATGGAACGCAAATCCTGCAGTTTACTCAGGAGAAAGCAAGTATAGGCTGTGGAGTAAGGAGGCGGCTCCCTAGGCTGCAGGGATGTGATGCCTCCAAAAGCTGTGGGTGCCCCCTCACACCCACAAAGAGAGGAAGCTGTGTCCCAACCACCAACCCTTGGGAGGCATCTCCCGCCAAACGGATGACAGCAGCCAGGACTGAATTCACAAGCAGGGCCAGATGTGCCTCGCTGCTGCGGCCTTGCAACATGTTTTGCTTGTGGGGTGAAATGGGTAGGGATCTGGCTGAGAGGGGAGGCTGGGGGCTTGGCAGGACCCTGAAACACAGAGCAAAGTGGTGGCACCCAGCCTAGGGGTAGGGCTGTGGCCCTGCGGCCCTGCAGCTGGTGAGCTGAGTGTCCCCAAGGGAAGGATCCCTCCAGCTCTCTCCTATTTTCTTTTTGAAGGATTCTAATTAAGTGACTGCCTAGATTAGGATGTGAGCTTGAAGCCAGGCACTTCCCCCTTGGGAGAGCAAATGGCACTGCAGATTTGTCACCCAAACTCAGCTTTTTCCCATTTCTTTTTTCAGTACATAAGAGGGAGTGCTGTTGGCTGGTACTTCCCCCTAAAAAAAAAAAGAAAACCAGGAATTTTCCCTTTTTGAACGAGGGAGGATGTGCAGTTCTGGGCACCCAACTGCCACCACCACCCCAGAGACAGAGGCTTGGCTGATGCCAGACCACAGGGACCTGAGTGACCCAGAGGCAGCGAGCTCTCTGCACCTCCTCCCATGTCACCTCAAGGGTCGGGGTTAAAGGCAGTTTTTGTGGGCAGTGTCCCACTATTTTCTAAAGGCTGAGGGTGCTCAGGAAGGGATTTAAAATTACATAGAAGAAGCTTGAAATTTGTGGGCCAAAACGATGTCTTTTTGCTGTCTCTATGTAGAGCATTATTGCAGGTCTACACAGCACAGAGATGCTGTTGAGGATGAATAATTGTGGTTGGGGTACAACTTTTATGTGTGAGGGATGGTGAGAGTCTGGAGACTTGAGGGATACACTCACAGCCAAGAGCTTTTCATATCTCTCCAACTCCAAGGCAGTGTCCTCCTGTGGCTTTGGAGAAGGGCGTTAATGAGGGGTGAGGTGAAAAATTCGCTCTGCTTTTATCTTTGTATAAATCCACCTCTCCCTCTTCCACACTCCATCTTTTTTTTTTTTTTTTTTTTTTTTCCAGATCTTTTCCTCCCCTGCTCCCAAGATCCTCCTCCTGAGTGGCTACCATGGGAAGTAAGACCCTGCCGGCCCCAGTGCCTATCCATCCTTCCCTCCAGCTCACCAACTACTCTTTCCTGCAAGCGTTCAACGGGCTGCCTGCTGTGCCCTCTGACCACCTCTCCAATCTCTATGGCTTCAGTGCCCTGCACGCCGTACACTTGCACCAATGGACTTTGGGGTATCCGGCCATGCATCTACCCCGCTCCTCCTTCTCCAAGGTGCCCAGCGTGTCGAGCCTGGTGGATGCACGGTTCCAGCTGCCGACCTTCCCACTCTTTCCACATGTCATTCAACCCAAGCAAGAGGCAACCAATGTGACCCTCAAAGCCAAACCCCGCTTTGACTTTGCCAACTTAGCAGTGGCTGCCACACAAGAGGACCACTCTAAACTGGGACAGGCAGACAATCAGGGCTCGCCCCCAGGGCTGGGGACCTTGCTTGAGGTGACTAAGCTCTCTCCAGAGAAGAAACCCACACGGGGAAGGTTACCATCCAAAACCAAGAAGGAGTTCGTGTGTAAATTCTGTGGCAGGCACTTCACCAAGTCCTACAACCTTTTGATCCATGAAAGGACACACACTGATGAACGGCCCTACACATGTGACATTTGCCACAAGGCCTTCAGAAGACAGGATCACCTTAGGGATCACAGGTAACATTTTTTCTTCTGTCTTTTTTTCCTTGTCTAGCTATACTCTCCCAGTTACCCACCTACACTCATGAAGGTGCCTGTAAGAAAAGCCATGTTCCTGACCGGCGACAGCATTCCCTCTCAGTATTCCTCTGCCCACTGCTGGTGGAGGAGCTGAGATAACTCACTTTGGAAGTCAGCCCTGTTGTAGTCATGCACCCCACAAAAGTGACTTGCATATCCTTCTTAGCTTCCACAGATATTTCACCCTCCCTTTACATAGTCTTGTGTCCTCTGCCTTTATGATTATTCGGACATGTTATGAAGACATGAAGCCTGGTGATCCCAAAGTTAGAGAGAAGCTGTTTATCCCTAAGAAAGACACTCTTGTAAAGCCTGATATCCCCCTCTCTTCTTGCCCACACAGGCACGGATTATTCACCCAAGTGTCGCACGCCAGCACTCTTGATCTCAGCAGAAGGTGTAAAAACCTCCAGCATGATCTCCATCAGGTAGCTCACTGCTGAGTTTAGGTTGGTTATTTCTGACATCTCATTTTTGTTCTCTCCCTAGATATATCCATTCAAAAGAAAAGCCTTTTAAGTGTCAAGAATGCGGGAAAGGATTTTGCCAGTCCAGAACGCTAGCTGTCCACAAGACACTGCACACGCAAGTAAAGGAACTGAAACCTGCCAAACTCAAGTGCTGAATCTCCAACTTCTATGAACTTTTCCTCCCCCTCAGACTCTACATCAAAACCAGAGCAGAAACAAAACTTTCAGGATGGAAGCACTGAACTTTGTGTTTTGTTTTTGTTTGTACTTTCAAAAGAGCAAAATCCGCACCACCACCTTCCCTGCCCAAGCTAACTTTCCAAGAGTGGCTGAAAAGATTTTGTTTTTTTTTTTTTGCATGTAGAATACACAAGAATAATGCAGGGAATGCTAGCTGACTTGTGTGACTTTGACAAACTTTATGCCAAAAGGTGGTGCTCACGTGTTGGACAGGAATCTTTTTAAAACCAAACAAAACCCCACAAGTCGCCCCCCCTTCCCCCAATCCCAACAAAAGAACCCAGAATCGTAGCAAAGGTATTACGTATAAAAAACCCAACCTCTTATTTTATACCTTTTTTTGACTGTATAAAGCTTCTTTTTTTTTTTACACTTCAGGAAATACAGAGAATTCCAGAACATGATTAAGAACTGAAATGGTGGTTTCTATTCACATCACCATTAGGACAAGCAGAAGGGCAACTTGCAAATCTCACTTGCTTGGTTATTTTCTTCAAAAGAGAAGAAAATTGATGTTTGGAAATGACCTAAGTCTCTCATGTGAGGAGTCATACCATGCGCTAGAAAACGCGCAGTGATCTTAGACCTGTGGTCCCTGATGTTTGGGATAAATCGGTATTCATGGGACATGGAGACTTTTTCTTTTGCCTTATGGTCTTGTGAGCTGTGAGGAGGTTTGTAACTTGTGGACTTATCTAAAAAAAAAAAAAAAAAAACAAAACAAAAAACAAACAAAAACAGAGGAAAGAAAGATGGCAAAGCATCAAACTTATGGTATGCACAATGTGGTTTTAGTGGTACTTTAAAGTCATCGTGCATCCTGATGAGAGAGAACAAATCTTAACCTGAGAGCATATTTTTTTAAATGCTGGCTTTCTGAACAGTGTATTCAAACTAAGAGACATTCCAATATGTTTTGTTTATTAAAAAAAAAAAAAGTTGTATGGCTGTTTGGCACTTTATGCTGATTATTGGTAATTGACATTTATCACTGGATTGTGTGTGGTTTTTTAACTATTAAAATAAATCGTTATTTTACAGGCAAGTCTGCATGGGCTACACATGTGTCCGTTTGAATTCTGCTCTTTTCCCTATCAAAGCCTCTCTGGCAATATGCAGGATATACAGAACCATTTTTTTTTTTTTTTTTTTTTGAGTTAACTTGATATTTCCTCAGCGCTTGTTTCTACGAACCGCCTCATTTTCTTTCTCTTTGTCCCTTTTCTTCTTTCCTTTTTCCATTCTTTTCTTTTTTCTTTCTGTTTCCTGAGGCTGACAAAAGTAAACACACCTTCGAGGACTCATAATTTTGCTGCTAGAGTGGCAATAAGAAAAAAAAAAATCGTCTCAGGTAACTAAACCTCGGGCTTTAGCTGATAAGATTAGGCGTCAGAAGTGTTATAAAACAAATCAGATGCATAATGGGCGAACTGGTCCTGCTTTCTCAGCCCGAGGGCACTGTGGGGAGATCCGCGTTGGCGCACCCTTCGCCTGTCAGGAGCGGGCATTTCTCGGCTGCGTCTTCCGCCGGCTCAAGGCTGATCGGTGCGGCCTTTGGTTCCCGGCAGCTGTCTTAGATCAGAGATGTTTATTCCACTGCGAAACCGCTTTGGATAGAGATGGGGGAGAGAAAGCTCAGAGCTGGGGGATCCGTCTGAGCCTTTGAAGGGCCTCTTGCCGTCCTTTCCCGTCCCCTCGGCAAACCTTAAATCCTCTTCCCCCTGTCCAAACCAGTGCCCCCCACGATAAGAAAAACCTCCTGCAAATTAGCTCTTCCCCTGTGGCTCTTGCGCTGCCGCAGCGCCTCGGCCCAAAAGCGGTTCCTTACCCCCATTCTCCGCTTCGCTTTAGAAAATACTTCTTTATTGGTCAAGGAATCCTATTAATGACAGGGGAAAAGTTGCGGTTGTAGCTTGTTTAATATAAGGGGAGGGGCAGAAACCTTTCTGCCCTCTCTTTCACAGGACACACATTCGAGCTCACGGTAACTACTTTAAGGGCACTTGCTGGACTGGCTGCAGCGGCCACCTCCGGCGCCGGGAAGCCCTTGGGAAGCGCAGGATAACGAGATGACGCCTCTGTGCACATCCAGCCCCGGAGGCTGGGAGAAGAACGGGCAGAGTTTGAAGCCGGCTTGCTTTTCTTTGCTTCCCACCCACCATTTGCTTTCCACACCGTGGGAAGGATTTTGTTTTTATCTTAAAAAGCATCTGAAAACCAACCGCTCCGTGCAAGGAAGGAGTGCGAGAGGGTAGTCGCGCAATCCTGCAGGAAGCCCGGGCTAACCCTACGTGGGATGAGCTCTACCCTTTTTGCGCGGAGCCGGGCAGGAGCAATAGCTTTGCTGCGCTGGCCTCGCGTTGCCTGGCCGCATCGGGTTGCGTTTTCTCGGCGGCGATTCTGCGGGGCAATTTGCTTCCTTCCGAAGCCCCGGTCTCCCCCAGCTCCTCGGCTGGGGTTTAGGTGCATCGCCTTGCGCAAGCCCAGAGGGAGCGGCCGCTCTACCCGCGCAGGTCGTTGCCTGCAGAGCGCTCCTTGGAAAACGCTACCCAGCCCAGCGCCGGGACAGGGGCTCAGCGTCCCCGCAGGGACCTGTAGCCACTAGCTTTGACACGGCGTTAACTGGCAGCCTAAGGGATAGGTGGTTCACCCCCTACCCACTCTCCTCCCCTCTGTGTATTTCTTCTAAAGGGAGATTCAGGGAAGAAAATCCCCGATGAACTTTCCTTCTGGCGTTGTTCGTGGCGCAAAGGAACAGGGATGCTCCCGTGGTCCTGTCGTGGAGGGAGAAAGTGAAGGGCTCTGTCGCTGGGAGCCTGTCGTTTTTCAGGGGTCGTGATTACGCGTTAGAAATCCGAGTCGGATCCAAAGGGAGGGAGGAAGGGATGCAGGGAGGGTCACTCCACCGAGGCTTTCCCACGATCGCCTCACTATCTCCTTAACACCGGGATACCGAAACACCCGTGGAGAGGTAAGAATCCGTGTCAGTTACTGGTTCCTGGGAACTATTATAACTGCAGGGTCGTGAAGGTGTAAAAACCGCTCCTCCCAGCTGGGCATGAGAAGCGTTTCATTTGTAAGCCTGAAGCCTGGTGATCTGCCTGCCAGGAATTTCCTTGGACATATATTTTTATGTGCAATTACAACAAAAAATCCCCAGAACTGACATAATCAGAATTACAGATGTATTAAAACTACGTCGTCATACTGAGCACAGAATGCACGCAGGGCCTCTTAATATCATTTGTATTACATGTATACGTGCGTGTATTTCCTCTCCCCAGAAGGCCGCTTTCAACCTCGTGCAAACAAAGGCTATCTCTCTGGTCATGCTCTCAGCTTCGGCGATGAACAGTTTGCCCATTCGCTCCAGCGTTTTGAATTTTGCTAGGCAGTATCAGCTCAGTGATTCCAAGGAAAGTAAAGAAGACATGAAATCATGACAGTCAGAAGACATAAGTAGTACTAACCCTCAAAATAAATGAAAGGAATTAGACAGGAAATGTGACTTTTGAATCAGGATCACAAATAATTTAAATGATTAATTACCTCCTCTTTCTTTCTTGTTTTCCCTCTTTGCATGTGTTTTAATCTGACATTCATGCGGTGAATAAAACTTATTTAGGCCTCTGTCTGCCAATCGAGAGCTGATTCTGTTTTCACAGTTGCTCTAAATTTTGCATTTTCATCATAAAAACATCACTGAATAGGATTTTGCAAGAGTAAAAAAAACCAGGGCACCTGACTCTAGTTGTTTCGTTCTTTGAGATTTACAAGGGAAACACAGGTTTTTGTGGGTTTTTTTTTTTTTGTTTGTTTTTTTTTTTTTTTTTTTTTTTTAACCATTTCCAGTTACAGGAGAAAATGTAAAGATGTGTTGGCACATCTCTCTCTCTCTCTCTCTTCCCCCCCTTTGCATTCCAGTCATTCTTTTTCTGCCCATAAACTGTTACTACTCTGCAAAAGCCTGATTCTGCACAGCCTGCTCAGGCTGGGTTTTTCTGTTGGCTGCAGGAAGAAATCCTGTCAGATGGGGTCTTCAGTGTACATTCATGAAACAGAGCAAAAACCTCTCTCAGAGTGTGCACTGGAACAGCAAATAGTTACTTTTCAGCTGTGGATTACATGTGCCATTGAAAAGGGGACCACAAATCATTGGGTCTTTTAAAGGTTCCGCATGAGTTGTATATTAATCCCAGTTTCCCTAGGGATGGATTAATCCCAGCTTCGCAATTGTGTGGCTACAGACAATGTAGATGGGGTTAGGGGTAGGGGAGAAGGGAGATGGGGAAATGAGAGGGAAATTAAAAAGATATATCACAGGAATACATGGCCTAAGTTGTGAGAAGCCATAAGTACTTCAGTTTCAATACCTCTTCTACCTCTGTCACCACATGCAATCTGAAGCAATTCATTTCAGTTCCCTGTTTTGGTTTCTTCATCTGTAAATTTGGGATAATGCTGCTGCTTTTGCCCCCAAGAGGCCTGGCACACTCATGTAGAAGCTCCTGCTTAGCCCTCAGTAGTGAAAGGAGATATTCCTATTTGTACCTGGACAGCTGAAAGCAGTGGTTGGTCTGGGAGATCTAATGGAGTGTGCAAGACAAATTTATATTTGTGTGTATTTCTTTTTCAGCCCTGGCAGTTTAGTTGAGAGATGCAGTCCTAGGGCCCAGCATGCATTTCTTCTCTACATTCCTGTGCAATGACTAATCAGGAGGAATGGCATGGGCCAAATTCATCCCTGGTGGGACTCCAATGACATCAGTCATCTTTATAGGAGTTTTTTGAATGAAGTCAATTGGGTTTTATGAGGACTGAGTTTGGCCACATGCATATGTAACTTCTCAGAGAACTGAAGCTGTGAAGGAGCTTTCCTTGTCTTAGAACAAATCACTTCTGAGTCTGGGAGACACAAGCTAAACCATTGACCTGTTTTACACAGTCAAGTTCACCTTATTTTAACTAAAGAAGCAGCCGAAGTGTGCCCAGCATGCTGCAGAACTTGGAAAAAAACCCAACAACAAAACACCCAGCTGCCCCAAAATGAAACTTGTATTTGTCCATTCTACTTGGTGCAGCACTATGCCACAGATATCCAGCAGGCATGTTTACATGACACAGGGCAGCATCCTGCAGGAATACTGGCATTAGGCCTGTGAGCAGAACAGTTGCTCTGCCCATTGTTAGGCTTTGCTGTTCCCTGCAGCACTTATACGTCTCTGCCACTTCCAGCTCACATCTCCCTTTAGATTCTCTCTGGAGCTGTAATTCCACTGCCATGGAACATGGTAAATCACTAAGAGGGGTGTTCTTTCCTTCACCTGTGCCTTAGTAGCTGGTGCTGACTCCTCCTGAGCCTTGTGCTTATGCTTTATAGGAGTCTGATATTGCACAAAACATAAAAATGTTTATACTAATATTATAATTCCTGACACAGTAGCTATTGAAAAATAAAACAACAATTTTTTTCAGTGGCAGTAATTATCAAAATTTTGTCTATTAGGCTTGTAGACACCACTAATCATCTAAATTATTTGCAAGGTTTATTGATTCTGCATTCTTACTATATCTTTTAAGAAACAAGTCAACTCAAACAGTTAAAGAACTGTATTGCTAAGTTTAGGCAGTAGAATATCTCTTCTGGTCTTATAAGGCACCTCAACTTTTTTCTAAGGGATAATGTCATAGCCCTTTTCTTGATTCCTAACTTGCCTTCTGTCTTTACTAGATCTTCGGTGATGGAATTTGCATTTTTTTTTTAACTCTTTTACATTTTACACATGGAATATTGAAATCTGAGTTTACGGGCTTGTTCATCTCTTCTATAGCAGTTTGACTTGGCTGAATCTAGTGGAGCTATTCTATTTTTACAATAGAAGTTGTGAGAAGAGAAGACTGATAGTCTTGCTGCAGCCACAAACACCACATTGCTGAGACCCACTATCACTTTTGCCTATATTTCATTTTCTTAAGTTTTATTTTACCTTGTTTTTTAATATAAATAAAAACTATTTTATTTTACTTTTTATTTCACTTTATTTTATTTTACTTTGTCTTCTGCTCTTATTTGTCTGTATTTCATACTAGGATAAATTGAGGGTAAAAAAAATGTTACTGGCTTTCTGGCTTTTCAACAGGTATATCAGCTTGTAACAGAGACCTGATCCCAGTTTTCCTCTTTTATTATTTAATTTTCCATCTTTATTTCTCAGGTAATATTCCTTTAATTTTTTTTCTTCTTTTTTAACATGTTGCTAGAATTCTTGCCCTGCCCACCTCATTTCTCAGTTTGTTTTTCTTCCTCTTGTTCAGCTCTATTTAAGTTTGCCTGCATGTTGCTGCAACTGTAATTTTATTTGTCACATCACTGGACCTGTTGATTCTATTTCAATCTGGCCTTTTTTATCTATCCTTTGGCCTTCTCCATCAGGCTCAAGTTAGTGCCTTCAGGATGAAAGTCACCATAATTGTGTCTTTCTCCGAGTCTCTGAATTCATCCACCTCTTGATGCTCTTTCTTCCTTCACCTTATTCAGACAACTGCATAATTACTACTTTTCTCTCATCATGACACCTTTTCTCTCTCTGCTCTTTTGGCTTCTGACTGGTGTTGCTCATATAACGTATTATGGGTAAATGATTAATCTATTTAACTTTCTTCTTTTTCATTTAAGAGTCGTACAGACACAGCATGACAGTTTATATATCTTGTGAATTCTTTTGAGGCCGTTTCTTTATCTATTTATTCTCCAGGAGTTCAGCACCAGGCTACAGAAAATTCACACATATATTTAGAGATTACAGCAGAGAAAACTCCCCAGTAAAGAAATATTATAGTAGGTAAAAGAAGATCTCATCTAAAGTTAGGTAGGAGATGTCTGTGTGTTAAATACTATCTTTGGGCAATATTGATATACCAGTGAGTTTGCTCCTGATCCTGCTCTCCTTCCTCACCTGCTGTAGCCAGTGAAGGTGGTCCAGAGGAAGGACCATATTGCACTTCAGAGAATGAAGCAGGACATCAGAGATACACTGCTATATAGAACCATGGGACTTTTCCTCTGCTCAGGAAAAGTCCCTTTCAATCTCTTCAATCCCTTATTAGTTGAACTCTCCAGCCTCACAAATATCAAACTCCTGTGTTTCTTCATTAACTTACAAAGGCTGCTGAGGCCACTTCAGTGCTCTAGGCAGAACCACCTTTGTCCTGTGGGTTTTCCTCTCTGTGAGTTGTCTCTGCTGTGTACAGAGATCAATCGCAGCCTCATGCTGGTGAGTCTTTCAGCCTGACACTCAGCTGGTCTCACTGGGATGCGCTCATGGGTTAATGTGCTCTGCCAAACTGTCATGAAGCCTTAAGGATGGATTTTTTTGTATGGGGCTTCTTTTTAACTGAGCATGGTAATAGGATATCTAATTACATATTTTTATTTTGGTTTGCAATTTTTTGATCTGAACATTACTGAAATTCTTTTTTGTACCCAAGATGATTTTTTCCACTTCAGATGGGAAATTTTGTATTATGAGTAAAACTATATTGGGTATGTGTTTACAGATTCTTCTCCCTAACTGCTCCTTTACACACATGAAACTTGGTTTATGTCTTGAAAAGGACATGAAAAATAACATCATCTATGAGTGAAGGAGAAATCCCAGACCTTCAAAAATGTGCCACTTTCCACCACCTTTCTTCGAACTGTCAGTTAATATTTTGGTGCCTATCGTGTATTCCTTTTCATGTTCTTTCTTAAAAAAGTAATTCTCTTGCAAAGTGACTTCTCTAGCACTATACAAACAGCTCTGGCTTTCACCACCCACCAAGTGCATTGCTGGAAGTCTACTGAATGTTCAGAGAGTTGCTGGATACTGTTGCTATGCTCAATTTAGGCTTTGTGGTGAAGGCTGCCCTGTACAGCTTTGATCACAGTATTTGCTGCTGGTCTTAGTGACCAATAAATAATTAAGAAGCTGGATATTTGATGATCCCTAAAACAGATTGACTCAGCTAGCCCTCTACTGTTGATTTCTTCATTACCACAGGCAGAAATTCAGGCCAAGAACTGATTTTCTCTCAAGCATTTATTTGGTGACCATTTGGATATGGCCTAGGAAACACTGTTTCTCCAGTAGTTGGGAAATGTTTACTTCCAGCAGTTTATTTCCCTCAGTGGATTAATAAGCCTATTTCAAAGTGATTCAAAAAAGGAAAACTACATTTTCAAAATGGGAAAGGAAGAACATTCATAGTGACACAGTGTTTTCATCAAACTCCCTTTTTCCTGCACCATAAAAGAAATATTTAAATGAATGGCCCAGTTTCCTTAACTTTCCAATGTACCTAATCAGATATATAAACTCTATAAAACATAACAAAAGCAATTGCATCAGTTGGGGAAAAGGGAAGGGGAAAGCAGATGGAGTTGTTAATATTCCTGAACGCAACCTTCCCACTGAACTGGCATTAGCCTGATTGCCACATTATGGAAATAACACTAACTTTCTGCAAAGATTTTTCTCAATATGAAATTGTCAGCAAGGAGGGCTCAGTGTTTGGTGCCATTTACTTAGAATGCCTGTGAAGTCTCCTACTCTTCCTCTGGCACAAATTAGTTTAAGACTTTCTGTCTTTTTTTTTACTGAGATGTTGTATTACTTACAAGGTGAGCATTTTGTGACTTCTGAATTTTAGGAAAACATCATATAGTTACCTGTGATTTTAAGGAGACAGACTTTTTAGTCTTAGGTGGATGACACAAACTATCCTTTTCTCTTGAGATGTTGTGGGTAGGTTCTCTTCGATGGCAATCTTGCTAAAGTAGAATGAACATGGATGAAATTGATCATAAGGGCAAAGCTTTCATTACTGCTGACAGTCCTGTAAGAGCAATGAGTTGCATCAGGAGGAACGAACAGGGAACAAGGAAACCAACCCATCTTATAGGCATGCGGGTTTGCATGCAATCCCATGGGGAAACAATGAAACAGAAACGCTGGATGCAGTCTGTTCAGCACTGGCATATTTCTCTGACTTATTCCTGCCACTGTGGAGAATATGGAAGACAAAAGGTCAAGAGAGTTTTGACTAAACCTGGAGGTGTGAATATGGATTTGAAAGTCCGAACTCCAAAGTCAAACTTCTAAACTTAACATGTAAGCCCCAAACTCGTGGTTGTCCCAGTTTTCAGAGATACAGAGTGACAAAGTCCCAGATGAAGTCTTTGTTGGCTGCAAGTTCTTAGCACTTACAGCTTTGATTTTGGTAGTTGCACTTGAGATTGGTAGTTGACTTTAGTAGGGCTACCAGTTTATAAATCAGCTCTCGCATTTGGCGCAATGTTTGTACATCTCCAGATGGAGAAGAGTGTGACCCAAAGGTGGATTTGGCAACTACAATATGCCTTAGGTCAAACATCTGTTGGGAACATGTGTCTGATTTTCTTACGACTTCATTGTTTCAGTAGGTGGTGTACTCAGTGCAATGTTATATCTGCTACTGAAATAGCTGAATGCAAATACCAGGAACCTCTGGGAAATTTTAGTTAATAGGAAAATAATCTAAACCAAATTTATCCAGTTATACAGCCTGGAGAAAAGAAATAAAAGGAATTACTGATTCAACCAAGTAGGCACAGAAATGAACCCCCTCTAGGTTTTTCTTTTTAGTTTCTCCAACTTCCATTAATTTAATGAACAAACTAGGTCAGCAGCACAGCCTTGTTATGAATAAATTAATGCCATAGATTCACTAATATTAAAGTGCCCAGGCAGTCAGCATCATTCACTGTTCTGCTGAGGGAGCTGTGGCATGGAAACTCTGTATTTTGCTCTAATACTAATTCAGATATTCAGCCCTATGAGCCAGTGTAGTGGAAACCTAACTATAGAGAAAGAAAGCTGCAGTATCACGAAACACCAATTAGCCCGTTTCAAGTGGGGGTAAAAGGAGTCACGTAAACTGCATTTTAAGTTCTTATGTTTGGATTTTAGGCAGATAAGAAACCGGGAGGTAAGACTAAGATGTGTAAAGTTTTGCATCTCACTGTCATTGCTATCAATGCTGATGTCTTCACTTCTACTCTTCAATAACATTCAATAATGAAACTAGTTGCAGAATTCGAAGAAAGACCATGGATGCTGTTTTCTCCATGGGCTGTCTCTTGCTTTTGAGGAAAGAGACTTATTCAGTCAGTTTAAATTGGTCACTGAAAAATCTCAGTGGACTACAAACTGATATTAGTGCTTAATAAAAATATTTCATTTCTCATGTCATGGGTGGTGATCTTCCTGATATGAGGATCTTGTCCTTTCCCACTCCATTTTTTTTTCATCTATCTAGATGCAGAAGCAGAAAAATTTGCAATTAAACCCAGTTGATTTAATATAGCCGTAAATGCTTTAGGTTTGCTCCTAAAGAAGGCTGTTTTCCTGATTCAGAGGCAAAAACTCATTGCAGAATAACTTCTTGGAACATAGGTAAGAAATGTTATATAATATATTGAAAGGGAACAATTTACAAAAATTTCAAATATTGAAATTTCTTTACATGAACAATTTGCATATTTATATAAACAAAAATACATCGCATAAATGAAAAAGCACATAAAGAAATATAGATTATATGTATTTATAATGAAATTATTCACTTCATATGGATATTTGAGCAGTATTTAGAATACTGTAGTAGTTCTTTGCATATGCATTCAAAGGACATTTATATTAACTCATCCTGAATTTTTAACCTGCCTCTTTGTATTTTTGAGTAAAAGAAATAAAAAGTTACTGCTCACTGAAAGGTGGTTAAGAAATGCTAAGTCTGGCTCTTGATTTCCAAAATAGTATTTATCCATCTTTGGGTAGTTTTATGTTGCTGCTGTTAGGAACAAGAGCTAATGTAGAATCATAGAATAGTTAGGGTTGGAAAGGACCTTAAGATCATCTAGTTCCAACCCCCCTGCCATGGGCAGGGACACCATGCACTACATCTTGTCACCCAAAGCTCTGTCCAACCTGGCCTTGAACACTGCCAGTGATGGAGCAGTCACAGCTTCTCTGGGCAACCCATTCCAGGGTCCCACCACCTTTACGGTAAAGAATTTCTTCCATATATCCAATCTAACCTTCCCCTATTTAAGTTTTAACTCATTATCCCTTGTCCTATCACTACAGTCCCTAATGAAGAGTCCCTCCCCAGCGTCACTGTAATCCCCCTTCAGATACTGGAAGGCTGCTATGAGGTCTCCATGCAGCCTTCTCTTCCTCAGGCTGACCAGCTTCAACTTTCTCAGCCTATCATAACAAGTCCTGTTGAGAATATTTGCCATCCTTGAAGCTGGCATTGATGAGGGCGGTACTTCCTGCCTGAATATGCATGTATAACAAAGTGTACATGTCTCCTAGGCTGCATTTGTGTACTGTTTTGTAACCTTTGGGGAACTCCAAGTCTAGGTGGTAAAGCTCACAGTTTTTCTCAACTAAGGGATAGTTTCATGATTTTTCAGGTTTTCAGAGGGATTAATCCCTCAAAATGCTGACAAACTAGTTGAGAGAAGTAATTTGAGATTTAACCCTTTCACCTTTTCTGCTGATTTGAAGTGAGGATTGATTTGCGGGAGGGCAATTTGCTGCAAAATAGGAGTTACCTTTAAAATAGGGACTTGGTTATACTGGAGACTTGTCTGACCACTTCATAGTATAGGCCACCTCATTACATTTCAAATTGAGAATCTTTTCTTGCGATCTTTTATTTCAACCTCTTTATCATTTTGTCACTGTAAGTGACAACAGTCACATATCCGCCCAATTGAAGGCAGCGTTCTAAGAGAGTGTCTTGAAGACACGCTAAAATCAACAGCACCTGAGACCTAGGACAAATTAGAAAATGAATTAAACCCTTTATTCAAATCAGCTACTGCTTCCGCTTAATGCCAATGCTTCTATACCTACAGCATATCAAACCACACGCTATCTGGCTTAGTGATTGTGCCTGTAATTTAGAAACACCAATCTGTAACTGGAGTTTGGCAAAAGCTGAGGGAATAAATAGAATCATAGAATAGTTAGGGTTGGATAGGACCTTAACATCATTTAGTTCCAACCCCCCTGTCAGGGGCAGGGACACTTCACACTAAACCATGCCCCCCAAGGCTCTGTCCAACCTGGCCTGGAACACTGCCAGGGATGGAGTATTCACAACTTCTCTGGGCAGCCCATTCCAGTGCCTCACCACCCTTACAGTAAAGAATTTCTTCCTTATATCCAATCTAAACTTCCCTTGTTTAAGTTTGAACCTGTTACCCCTTGTCCTATCACTGCAGTCCCTAATGAAGAGTCCCTCCCCAGCATCCTTGTAGGCCCCCTTCAGATACTGGAAGGCTGCTATGAGGTCTCCACACAGCCTTCTCTTCTCCAGGCTGAACAGCCCCAACTTCCTCAGCCTATTTTCATACGGGAGGTGCTCCAGTCCCCTGGTCATCCTCGTGGCCCTCCTCTGGACTTGTTCCAACAGTTCCATGTCCTTTGTATCTTGATGACACCTGAACTGCACACAGTACTCCAAGGGAGGTTTCACGAGAGCAGAGTAGAGGGGCAGGATCACCTCCTTTGACCTGCTGGTCATGCTCCTTTTGATGCAGCCCAGGATATGGTTGCCTTTCTGGGCTGCAAGTGAACACTGCCAGCTCATGTTCATTTTCTCATCGACCAACACCCCTAAGTCCTTCTCCGCAGGGCTGGTCTGAATCTCTTTTCTGCCCAACATGTAGCTGTGCCTGGGATTGCTCTGACCCAGGTGTAGGACTTTGCACTTGGCATAGTTAAACTTCACAAGGATGGCATCAGCCCACCTCACAAGCGCATCAAGGTCCCTCTGGATGGCATTCCTTCCCTCCAGCATACCAACCAAACCACACAGCTTAGTGTCATCGGCAATCTTGCTGAAGGCACACTCAATCCCACTGTCCATGTCACCCACAAAGATGTTGAACCAGACTGGTCCCAACACTGATCCGTGAGGGACACTGCTTGTTACTGGTCTGCAGCTGGACACTGAGCCATTGAGCACAGCTCTTTGCATGTGGCCATCCAGCCTGTTCTTTACCCACTGTGTGGTCCATCTATCAAATTGATATCTCTCCAATTTAGAGACAAGGATGTCATGTGAGACAGTGTCAAATGCTTTGCACAAATCCAGGTAGATGACAACATCTGCTCTACCCCTGTCCATCAGTTCCATAGCCCCGTCATAGAAGGCCACCAAATTGGTCTGGCAGGATTTCCCCTTAGTGAAGCCATGTTGGTTGTCACCAAGCACCTTGTTGTTTTTCATGTGCCTCAGCATGCTTTCCAGGAGAATCTGCTCCAAGATTTTGCCAGGCACAGAGGTGAGGGTGACTGGTCTGTAGTTCCTCAGCTCATCCATTTTCCCCTTCTTGAAAATGAGGGTTATATTTCCCTTTTTCCTGTCGTTGGGATCTTCACCTGACTGCCATGATTTTTCAAATATGATGGACAGTGGCTTAGCAACTTCATTTCCCAGCTCCTTCAGGACCCGCAGATGGATTTCATCAGGTCCCATGGACTTGTGCATGTTCTTAAGATGGTCACGAACGACATCCTCTCCTACAGTGGGCCTAGGGTCTTCATTCTCACAGTCCCTGCGTCTGCCTTCCAAGACTGGGTGGTGTGGTCAGAGCATTTACCAGTGAAGACTGAGGCAAAGAAGTCGTTAAGAACCTCAGCCTTCTCCAAATCCAGGGTAGCCAGTTCTCCTGATAGCTTCTGGAGGGGGCCCACGTTGTCCCTGGTCTATCTTTTATTAGCAACATATAAAAATATGTTCGGAATGCTTGCTTAAAACATAGCACAAAATTAGTCAAATTAGTGAAAAAATATTTACTATATGAGATTATTATAGTGTTTATGTTGTCCAGATGATCTTTGCTATGTAAATTGTTTTGGACAGCCAATATTTGCTTTTCAATGTGTCACTGGTTTGACTAGCTGCCTGGCAATATTCCTTTTCCTGATTATGTGTGCAAGTAATACTTCCAAGGACTATTTTTGCAAGTCTGAGTTCCACTAGTACTCATATACCTGTCCTTCAAATCTGGTGTCTGAATCCTTCATGCCCACAAATTTAATGGAAATTATGGTTCAAGTATGGTTCGGCAGGTAAATAAATGGTTAGAACAGTGGTGCCATAGTCAGGGGTTCGGGTAATCTGAACATGGGACTCTATTTGGGTGGCAAGGCCTACTGGTGGCTGGTGAAGCTGGTCTGACAATGAAGGGAAAGAACAGTTTTGGTAGGAGGCTTGCCAGGCTGGTCAAGAAAGCTATAAACAAGATGTGTCAGAGGAGAGGGGCACCATTCCATCCCAACACTCGCAGTCAGATGCCAGCATTTATAATAAATGCTCAGAGCAATGTAGAGATATTCTAGCTGCTCCAGCTAATGAGGCGGCTTCAATTGGAGCTTGGCTCAGACGTCTCTATACAAACACCCATAGCATGGGAAACAAACAAGAGGAATTAGAGATGTGTGCATTTCTAAGAGGTTATGATATAATAGGCATCACAGAAACATGGTGGGATGGCTCCTATGACTGGTGTGTTGGAATGGAAGGTTACAGGCTCTTTAGAAAAGACAGGCCTGGCAGATGGAGAGGGTGAGTTGCTACTTATGTTAGGGATAGGCTGGAGAGTATGGAACTCTGTCTGGGGACAGGTGAGCAGTCAACAGAGAGTTTGTGGGTCAGGGTTAAAGGGAGAACAGCATTGGGAGACATTGGGGGGATCTGTTACAGACCGCCTGATCAAGAGGACTCTGTGGATGAAGTGCTCTATAGACAGATAGGAACAGCCTCACCCTCGCAAGCTTTTGTTCTCATGGGGGACTTCAACCCCCCTGATATCTATTGGAGTGATGGTATGGCCCGGCACAATCAATACAGGAGGCTCTTCGATAGGACAACTTGGTGGATAAAGAACTGGCTGGACGGCTGCATGCAAAGAGTTATGCTCAACGACTCAATGTCCAGCTGCAGACCAGTAACAAGCAGTGTCCCTCACGGATCGGTGTTGGGACCGGTCTTGTTCAACATCTTTGTGGGTGACATGGACAGTGGGATTGAGTGTGCCCTCAGCAACTTTGTTGATGACACCAAGCTGTGTGGTTTGGTTGGTATGCTGGAGGGAAGGAATGGCAATGAGAGGGACCTTGACATGCTTGTAAGGTGGGCTGGTGCCATCCTTGTGAAGTTTAACCGTGTCGAGTGCAAGGTCCTACACCTGGGTCGGAGCACTCTCAGGCACAGCTCCAGGTTGGGCAGAAAAGAGATTCAGACCAGCCCTGTGGAGAAGGGCTTAGGGGTGTTGGTCGATGAGAAAATGAACGTGAGCTGGCAGTGTGCACTTGCAGCCCAGAAAGGCAACCGTATCCTGGGCTGCATCAAAAGGAGCATGACCAGCAGGTCAAGGGAGGTGATCCTGCCCCTCTACTCTGAGACCTCACTTGGAGTATTGTGGGCAGTCCTGGTGTCCTCAACATAAAAGGACATGGAACTGTTGGAACTAGTTCAGAGGAGGGCCACAAGGATGATCAGGGGACTTGAGCACCTCCCGTATGAAAATAGGCTGAGGAAGTTGGGGCTGTTCAGCCTGGAGAAGAGAAGGCTGTGTGGAGACCTCATAGCAGCCTTCCAGTATCTGAAGGGGGCCTACAAGGATGCTGGGGAGGGACTCTTCATTTGGGACTGTAGTGATAGGACAACGGGTAACGGGTTCAAACTTAAACAAGGGAAGTTTGGACTGGATATGAGGAAGAAATTCTTTATTGTAAGGGTGGTGTGGCACTGGAATGGGCTGCCCAGAGAAGTTGTGAATACTCCATCACTGGCAGTGTTCAAGGCCAGGTTGGACAGAGCCTTGGGTGACCAGATTTAGTGCATGATGTCCCTGCCCACAGCACAGGGGTTGGAACTTGATGTTCTTGAGGTCCTTTCCAGCCCTAACTATTCTATGATTCCATGATTCTATGAAATATATTTATTATACTTGTATTAATTAATTATTGAATAAAACAAAAAACTATTGCAGGAAGCTCACTGCCCTGGTCTTTAAGAGAGCAGACTTTGGCCTTCTTAGGAACCTACTCAGTAAGTTTTCATAGGATAAAGCCTTAGAAGGCACGGAGCCCCAAAAATGCTGGCTAATATTCAAAGATCACCTGCTCCAAGTGCAGAAGTGCTGCATCCCAACAAGAAGAAAATGGGGCTAGAAGGCCTGTAGGCCTCCATGGTTGAATAAAGAGCTGCTGCGAAACTCAGAAGGAAAAAGGAAGCTTATGGAAGATGAAAGCAAGGACAGGCAGCCTGGGAAGAATGCAGGCACATTGTTGGTGAAGCTACGGATCAGGTCAGGAAAGCTAAGGCCCAGTTAGAATTGAATCCGCCCAGGGATGTTAAAGATAACAGGAAGGGATTCTATAGGCATGTCATAAACTGTAGACTAAGGATAATGTGGGCCCTCTCCAGAAGCTAGCAGGAGAACTGGCTGCCTGAAGCTGTCCTGCATCTAAGAGTGGTTTTAGATCAATTTGGACACTAATCTTACTTACTCTTCTGTATTTTTCTCTACTAAGCAGCTAGGTAGCTGATGCTATTAACCTATCCATCCTAATGCTTGTTTGGGAGACTGTTTTGGGATTTTTCAGTTTCCTCAGAACTGTGGTCATAAGGGTCCAACAAATGAATTTTAAAGTTCATTGCTTGACTGAAACTGTATAACCACATCAATACCGAAGTCTGTCTGAAATCTGGAGCTTTTGCACCGTTCTGAGGAGTTTGAATCTACTGCTGCTAAAAGTATAGCTGAGAGTAGCAAGAGGGGAATCTCTTGTTTCTAGAGAGTCAGAAATAATCTTTGAAAGATATGCCCCTTCTCATGAAAGCTGTTAAGACATGACTGAACCCAGATTTAATAACTTTCTCAAAATTTATCTTTAACATGTTCACCCAGTGGGAGAGAGAAGGACCTCCTTCCTAGATAGACATCATACACCACTGTAATTGGCAACATGTGTATGATATGCATAACCTAAATTAAATTGACATGCCTAGGGATTCCATCTGCTGTCAGATCTAACCTACCACAAAGTAAGCAGCAGAGCTAGGCTTGCTCAGAGCCTGTCTCTCCTTTAAAGTTGCAATGACATGAAAAAGTGGGAGTACAGGGCTCAGATCTGTCACCATCATTCTGCTAAGTATTCTGAAGAAAGATAGGGTCATCAAGATGACTAATAATGGCCAAAACCTTGAAATCCATTCTCTCCTGCATAGTGATTTCCTATCATTTCTTACTTCTTCTTCTGATACATCTAGTGCTACTCATTGTTGAAAGATGTAACTGGGCAACTGATTTACCAGTTGACCTGACTTACCATGCAAATTTTTTCTAGAAATATACTTGGCCACAGAATAAAATAAAGTGGGTTATAAATGAGAATTAAAAGAACAGCTGGTGTGTGGAAGAATGTGCAAATCTGTAAGACAACAAAATGACTTCTAAAGCAACTATGACAAAACAGAGTTGATCCTGTAGACGTCTATTAAACACAGGGATTACAAACTGAAGAAGTCTTATTGGCTCAATCTTTCCTTCCCTATGGTTAAAATGACTTGTGGTAGTGGCACTGTGTTGCAAGGTTAGATCTTTATTTTTCTGCGTACTGTCAAAACGAAGAAGTCTGCAAGTGTAGACACTGCAATATTGATTTTAAAAGGCACAGGAGTGAGCATTTGCAGTTCATCAGTCAGTAACAGAAAACATTTCTTGACTTAGAAGATACTTATATTTAAAATATTTTTAGATGTAATAGTAATCCCTAACTATTTTTAAAACAACAAACTAATTGGAAAGAACTGTTTATCACAGTCCAGCATTCCCAGAAGGGGAATCAATTTATATAAACATGCTAAAACTGACCTATTTATGAAATGTTATGGAGAGCTGCGAAGAGAACCACAACAGATCTTTATCTTATGTTCACTGTTTTAAAAGATCAACAGTAGGGTGAAGGCTGAGGCTAGTTATCACATATGTTTTAGATGTGAATGTTAAGGTCATCTAAAATCCATTGCCAAAGCCACTGTGACTGCCAGCAAAATATAAACTAATGTTCCAGGGCTCTCATTATATGCTTAATATGAATATGCTTCTCTTTCCATATAAATCACTGCGAATGCAACCATCAGTTGTTCCTAGGAAAATCACTAAATACAATCATAGATGAAAGGCTGAAAAATCTAAAGAAACCATCATAAGCAGCTGATGTAGCCCCTAAGGAAGAAAAGCAGAAGGATATATTTGTAATTTAAGGTAAATGCAATTTTATAGACATCCACTATTTTAAAAGTAACATTAATATGCATTTGACAGATTTATTTTTAATGTGGTTTAATCTAGTAAATGAATATGCATGTAAAAAAAACCCTGAAAAAAACAAATATGGTCTGCAAGTTCTATTTTGTCAATAAAATGTCTGTCATGTTTAGAGAACTTTCTGCAGGCCTCATTTATCTCAACCAAAGAGGAAAATCCCCAGGCAGTTGAGATCAATTTCAAAATTACCATGGAAATCAGCAGAGCAGCAATTTCTCCTAGCCTTGTTTTTATCAGGCCAAGATTCCTTTGTGTGAGTATTATGGTATTTCTTTTTCACTAAGTAACAGTTCATACGCATGGCCATATATATGTAAGAAAGACTTGGAAAGTGCAAAACAGCCTCCTTCTTTCATGACCTTTGTGTAGCAGGTTGTCAAAGTTCAGTTACTTTGTTCATCTCCCTTATGTCCAAAGGTTGAAGATGCAAGAGCTATACTCAGAGTTCCCCCAGGAGATTTGGCACGGAGGGCAGAATGCTCCCAGATAGGCGTGGGGCTGCTCGAAGTACCATTCAGCAGCTCCTGATCTGTCTGCTTTAACATTTCTGATGTTGATACAGATGTTTCTTCTGAGAACCTAGTTACCACAGAGAGATTTTGGTCATACCAAAGTACTTTCTTCTTGCTGGAGATCGCAGCTTTCAGACTCAAGTTCTAAAGTATCCCTAAAGTCAATGCAGAAGTAAGGCAAAGCCTTAAGTGGCACTATTATTACAGACCTACAAAATTAGAACAGATGGGAATGTTGACATGCAGTAAACCAATTTTCCAAAACAGTGAAGTACATGAAAGTTTTGGAAAGTGCAAGATAGAGATTAACTAACAATACTCCTGAAAAGTCTTTTATTGATGATGTTGCCCAGTAACATCGCTCTAAATCAAGACAATCACCGTACAAACATGGATTTTTCTAAGTGTTAGCTTTCTTCACTGAGGAATTGAGTGAGAGATAGAGGGAACTTAGATATTGCAAGGAAGAAGGGAGGGGAAGAGGCTGACAGAAAAAACAAGGAGACTGCCAAAGCAAGGAAGATAGTGTTTGTGTTTAAAAGAAGAACTTGAGGCTGTGCCAAATCATAATTTTCTTTAAGAACTTGAAAGCTGAAAAAATTCATGAGCATGCACAGATCATGGTCAGAGGGAGACACTGCAAATTCGTTGCAATGTACTATTAGAAACCTGGGGAGAAAAATGCAGAGAAAAGAAAAAAATGGCCTCTGGCCATTGCTGTAATGAACTGTGGAAGGTTCATTGGATGGAACATGAACCTTAGCAATTCTTACTGTATGCAGACATTGTTTAACAAAACCCAGTAGCAGGCAGGAGATTTCATGCCCTTTCTATTGTAATACTGATAAATAAATCAATGAAACACACGCATAAATAAATACACAAATAAATGAGATTCAGCTGGTGGACTTGGTTTAGCCCTGAGTTTGCAGGGGGAAGGCTTTGGAAGTTGAAATTCTTTGAAATTCAGGCCTATAGAGGGCTTGCAGAAATTCTGTGCAAGTTCATAAGTTGTTGAAATGACACAAATACATTTTTGTTTGAATTACACCCAATCTGAGCTCAGCCCAGGTTCTTCAGAGCTTTTAGTTTTTGTGGACCAAGGTCAGATCTACATGAGACACTTTCGTTGGGAAAATACAATTGATGTGGGAGGTGATTTTGAAATTTTATTCCCAGTTTAGTGTAAGTCTGAAGAGTTTATGTGTGGAACTGTAACTGTATCAATAAAATTACAGGAAATTGTTTGCTTTCACTGCCATAAGCTACTAGAAATTGAATGCTTTTTATAACAGGCTTAAAACGTGGCCTCTCAGTTACAGGATTTGTAAGATAGGTAACAGCCCTCCTTCACTGCATATCCCAATTTCTAGACTTGCTCTTAGACAAACTGTCGAATTGTGACAGAGTCCAAGGCTCTCCTACCCATCCAAGGAACTCACAAGAGCCAGGACAGCAGGGTTCAGTGTAAAAGATTTGAAACATTTAATAAGTGATGTAGCCTCACTACAGTTAACTGCATTACTGCAATTGAAAGTATTCAATTCCTATCAAAAATGATGAGAGAGCTGGGTCCTCATTTCTCTGCTGCCCATCTTCCTTCAAGGAGATTTCAATGTGGGGCAGTATGGTACATTATAGTGAAAGAAACTGAACGGGCTGGAAAAGGTCCGTAAAATCTTGTGAGGCAAGGAAAAAGTGAAAAAGAAATGACTATTCACTGTATTCTCCCTGTTCTTCTGTGAGAATCTCCCTTCTGTATACTGGACTAGCTGGATGTTTGGTTGACTTGCTACTGTGGTTCTCATTTACAAAGCATCGTTAGTCAAAATACTGGATAGCAGTGCTCTGCTCCTACATTTTCAGGGAACTGATTAAAAACCTCTACAAAAACAACCTGGCTAAAACATTGCTGCTTTCTTTAATGAAAAATGTTAACAACATTTTCTTTAATATGCAAGTAGACAAGCTTTACAGACACCATTGTAAGATGGAAACTCAGAGCATCCCCTTTCCTTCTCCAAGCACCAATATATCAACTGCTTACAGAATCACAGAGCTGGGATGGATCTCAAGAAATCACCTACATTTCTCCTGACCTAAAGTGCCGTATTTCTGTCATTTCTGGCAGAAGTAGTTCTAATATATTTTAGAGACGTTCAGTAATGGAAAGGTTACAAAATCCCCAGACATTTGGCTTCAGCTGGGACATGATTTCCTAAGGCCCAACACAAATCTTCCATGTTTCAGTTTCATCATACTACTTTTTGGTCCTTTCAACCTCAATAAGAAGTGTATTGTTCCCATTTTCTTAGCTGCAGTCTTTTATATGTTATTATGTCCTTTTAGTCTTTTATTTTGTAGATTAAGTCCTAGTTCACATACCTGATCAGACCTTACTCTGTTAATTCCATTCCATCTTGAGTAAAAGAAAACATATATCATGCAAATGACAAAAAATAATCTGTAATAAAAGTGATAACAGCAGCAGAGACTTGTGCACATGCAATGCTTCTACTACACACACCACAGCTTTGGATTGGATTCCAGGGCTCTGTGTAATCACAATGTTCATGAGCTTGCAAAAAAGCAGAGTGGCAGAAGCAGTCTTGACTATTGCACATTTTAATTAAATACTTCTCTAAATATTTGGTAAATGTCATGGTCACTTGGAAGTTGCTGATATTAAAACTGATCTATTGCTACACTCATGTTGTACCAAAACAGAGAAAAAAGAAGTAACAGACAAATAGTTCTTATTATCAAACTCTACAGCCACTTTTTTCTCTAGCAATAATATTAATCTCCATGAGAATCTGCATATGTCAGACCTGAGACACTCAGATTTGATTGACTAAATATGAAATCTATATTAAAAGGACATATTTTTCTTAGGTGTTTTTCTTTGAAGTATATAATTTTTAATACAAATAGTTAAATTTTTTTCATTCCTGAGATAAACTTGATCTATGAAAGTGACTTTCATGCTCTCAAAATAATTCAAAGTTAAAGGTTTCTCTAACTTTCTTCACTGGATATCTGTTTACTCTTAGGAATACTGAAGATTTAAAACAGTATGACTCTGTCCCTTGTCCCTGATTACTAATTCAGCAGAAGTGTCATAAAAAAAAATATCAAAGGAATGAAAATAAGTGGCATGACACAGTAGACCCCATTCTAGCAATGTTGCAGCTCATGCTGGAAATGGAATCTCCAGTTTCATTTGTTTTGATGTACTGTATAAATATTTAAAGAATGCAAGCTGCAATTTTATCCAGCCTTTGCTGAATTTCAGTGTCATGTCTTGGTGGGGGTTTTAATGCTGATACTAATTAGTGCTAGAATTGCTGGTTCAGCAGACCAGTGAGGAATGTACGTAAGTCCATTTCTGCTCAGAACATCACTTCAGAACAAGTTGGACTTGAAGCAATGGTCCAAGTCTCATTGAAATACCATGGAAGACAGGAAACCTTATACGTATGTTATGAAGTTCAATGCATACATGATGAACCTCATCTAAATTTACTCTGTACATAAACTTTTACTGTATTTCAGGGCATTCTGGCATAGAAATGATACTTTTGCATGCAATGAAGTAATTAACAAGTGACTAATTTTAAATAGCCAAAAAAGTTCAGGTAAGTAACAGTGTCATTAAATTATTTTTGTGGTAATTTTATTTAGAATGTCTACATGCATATGAATATCTCACAACCTGCTTATCTAGAAAGCAGAACCTTGTATGACTAGAGAAACAGGACACTGCATTTCAGCAACTAACAGTGGTGTAAGATCAGCAGTTGAAGATTAATACACTCATGTGACAGCTGAGATGCTGCCTGATGCACTGTGTATTAGATCGAGGTCTGCAGAGCTAAAAATAGGAAGTGAGCAGCCTAGACCTTCTACTGTGGATTAATAATAGACTCACATCCACCAATAAAATATATACCTTGGAGACATGTAAAAATCTCAGAGAATGAAAAACTGTCACCTAAAAATCTATCAATCACGATCATGAGGTAATTATTCTGAACTGTGATTGGAAAACTTGGGGAAAACTATAAAATACAGTTGATTGTCTGTCAGTTCAGCATACTTTCAAAGTTTGTGCTTCCTGAAGAGTGCTCTCAGCATCCAAACAGAAAGGCACATGAAGTGGGAGGATATTCCTATGGGGTCAACTGTTTAATCACTAGGACTACATCCATATTCTTAAATAAAATAAGGCAGGGCTGCTTGCTTGGCCCTGAAGCTAAGTGGCAGGGCATGAGTCCTGCTCATGTGTCCAACCTGGTTTGTCCCCTCAAAGAGGATGGCTCTGTCTAGGCTGCTGGCTGGGACCTTTGCTTGGTTTGTTGTGTTTTGAAGCTGTGCTTATGCACTGTGAGTTATCACATCCAAAGCTGTGCTTTGGACTGCCCTATCAATTCAACAGCAGGGTCAATCACAGGATAGAGCTTGCTCCTGTACCTGGCCCTGTTTTATCAGCAGTGCAGACTAAATTCATGGCCAAGGACTTTAATATATCCAGCCTATATACTGATAATGATACTATTAAAGGAAAGTGTGTATGTGACTTGTTTCCAGCTGACTAGCTGCTAGATGACTAATTGGCTCAGAGAATAAGGTCCAAAGCAAAATAGGGAAACACTTGGTTAGCTCTGATGAACCTCACCGGCCTGCATAGTTCGTAAAAAATTTCCCAGACTACTTTCCAGCCTTTAGTCTCCAAATGTATCCCTGTAAGAGAATGTGCTGACTTTATAAAATTACGGCTTTTTGTTTAAAGAGTAGATCTGGAAACAGAAAAATATTATTAAATGTTACTGAAGTGTGTCTGGGAGGAGTCTCAAGTCCTTATTCTTTTTATGATGGCATTATCGTTTAAAAACAATTACCATAGATTCCCATACTGCAATACAACCACTCATTGAGAAGAGGAAATAAGGGTCTATACAAAAAAATTTAGACTGCTTTGGAGCCTGTGGAGGTGGAAGGCAGGCAGCATCAAAACTGCAGGTTTTTGAGCTCCCAAATGCATTTTAGAGGCACTCTTTTTTCCAAAAATTTAATTTTGTGTCAAACTACTTGATTTCCTTGAAAAGCTAGATGTATTTCTTTTTTCATTAACATCTTCCAAGAGAAATCTTTTCCCCAAAATATTTTTCTGATCACTTCAGGGAGAACATATTTTATATGACCTTTTCCACAAAAAAGCTATTCCGTGTTTAAATATGCCTGTACAAAAGTAAGGGTAATCTACTTATCTCAATTGACTTATACATAGATGAATTAACACCAAACTGGAATTGTTATTCTTACTTCTGAACAAAGTTGTCTTTTCTCCACATGATAGAACTATCTTTTCTGGAGCTCACAAAAAATATATTGGTTTATGTTCTGTGCCTGACTTCCTTTAAGGCTAGGTAATACTTTGTAGAGTCTCCTCATACTGCTACATGAGACATAGATAATTCATAGTGCTGTGTAAATAGCTCTTCAAATTTGGCCCATGGGAGATATGCAATTCTAACATCTTTCTGCTTTTGTCATCTCTGAACTGTAATTTGTTTCCCTCAAGGAATCTTCTGTTTCCAGAGACAGGTCCCCATTTTGGTTTTGGTGCAATGAAGTCTTGCAAAGAAAGCATACAATGTTCTCTCTTGTAGCCTTCACTGTCAGTTTTTCTTATTTTGCAATTTCTTGCTAAATTTTTCCATGCCTCAGAATCCTGATAATAACACCAGAAGTAACCGAAAGAATGTTCAAAGTGGACAAGAGAATAAGAAACTTCCTGATTAGCAAGAATAAAAGGGATTCAATGGCCAACATTATGACAGATCTGCTACACATGTCCAGCTAAAAAAGAACAGTTGGAAAGATTTCTACAAAGGTATAACAGATCCATAATTACATTTGCCCTAAACCATTGTTTATAAGCCTATTCACGGGAGATAGTTTATGAACCTGCTCTGGGATTCTTCTGGTTGAAAGGCAGTGTATAAATACAAAAATCATTCTCATGCAACTATAACCACATTATGTATTGTATGTCAGATGACTGGAGAAATTAAAAACATCATGGACTGTAAAGTGTGCTGCGAAATGGAAATTAATGAACAAACGTACTAATAAGCAAGTGACATATTAAACACATTATGAAGCAGAATCTGTAGTAGAAAACAAATGACTGTTTGCAGGTGACCTAGGTTTGCTACTTTGAAAGCAAAATCTTAAAGTAAAGCAAGTGCAGATTAATTCCTTTCCTTCTACCCAAGTCAATTAATTTTTGCTACAGTGTTGAGGGAGGAATCCAAGATTAGTTTTCAGAGTGTTACATGAATGAGTAAAATTAATGCGGTATCTCTATCTGGAGAGTGCATTTTTACATGCAAGGATAAATTACTTTTGTGTCACTTTCAAATCTTAAATAGACTCTGTCAAGAGAAGAAAATATCCATTAAAAAGATATTTTTAATTCTTATCAGAGGTGTTTCTGTGCCAAATACACACTATTCTGTGAAGTACAGTGGTGTGCTGGTACTCCTTTGATCTCTATATCCTTCATCCTGGTCTGCTGCCAAGGATCATTCACTCTGCACACACCAGTTGGGACATGAAAAAAAATGTATGAAACTGAAGTCGTGAGCTGAATTCTCATCTGACTTGCCCCATTTCTCTGTTTGTCTGACTCTGATGTCTTCCTCATTTATTCTGGTATAGGTAACACCATCTACAGCTATGCCTTCAACAAAGACAGACGGCATCTTGCTTGCTTAGTCAAATAAAAGACAAAACATCTCTCTTTAAGCTTGTAGCTGGCCATGTTATGATGACTTTCTGAGGAAGGGCAGCCTGTGGCACAAATACACTATGAAGTGTAACACAGTTACTGAGCTAGCTTTGCTCATTTCAGTATATGATCACCTCAGCATGGCACTGTTAGTTCAGGTTCCAGTATTATTAGTTCAGGTGCAGCAATGTGCTAATGTGGTGCTGCTGCTTCCAACATCCACATAATTTTCACTGCAAAGACTTGCCATGCGTTGCTTAGCTCTGCTATATGTGGCAGTATAAGGACTTATAGAAGTGCTCTGTCTACACCATGCCTCTTCTTAGATACCCATATTCACATTCATATCAACCTCTTTATTGGATTCAAGCTTCACACACCTGTATGGGTAGGAAATGTTCCCGTCTCCATTACTATGAATGGAGACCAAGCAATGTGTCACATCCAGAGATGGCAGGATGACAAAGATGCACCCCCAGGCATGCCAAGAGCAAGGACCATTGTCATGACAACGGACCACTCCTCCCTCCATAATTCAGTGTTTGGGTTTTTGTTTCCTTCTTATGACCAGGTGACTGTAGCAGGGATTTCACTGTGGATGCAAACACAAATTTGGTCTTAATCACTTACTGACATCATCTCTTAAACACAGATAGATCAAATAACTTAGGTGGTGAATGGACATCCAGTAAAAGTGTTTGCCTTGAAGAGTTCATCATCATAACAGGCCAGGAGGAATAACTATTTTGCCTAAAGCAGTGGATTAATGTGTGCTACAGTAAGTGGAAGCTTACAGAGAAATAATAGCCGAGCAAGCATTAGTTTCTCATGCTTACTTACATGGTTGTAAGCACAAAGTGTGCAGAAGTTTATAGCACCTTAGGAAAGAAATAACCTAGGATTTACTTGAAAACACATTGCAGAGATGCCTGAAGTTACATGCTTGAGCCTTAAGAGAGTAGCTCCCTCATGAAATCTAATTATTATAAACACGGTACTGTGGTATCAGATATAAAGCCTCAGATTATCTTAGATACATTATGTTTCCTTTGACTAGACTACTTTTTTTGAGTATTTTCTCCCCCTGTTTTTTCTGAAACTTTCTATGCTTTTAGGCTGTTTTGGAACTACTTTACTGTAACATGAGCCTGGAGGCAATCATGTCCCATTGATTTTTCATTTTTCTACACACTACAAAATGGAATGGAATGGATTAGAATAGAACAGAGCAGAACTATTTTGGTTGGAAGGGACCTACAAAGATCATGTAGTCCAACTGCCTAACCACTTCAGGTCTGACCAAAAGTTAAAGCATGTTATTAAGTACGTTGTCTAAAAGCCTCTAAAACATAGGCTTGGGGCATCAAACACTTCTCTAGCAAGCCTGACCCTATTTCTATATAGAGTTTGATATGATGAAGCAGTGATTCTGTATTTTGCCCTGAAGTGTTGCCATCAAAGACACAGTAGCTGTAGGCCCAGTACAGTAAGTAATTTATGCACATAGTTCTTTACTGCCTGAATTTTTGTTTTTTTTTTTTTTTTTTCACTAAAGCAGCATAAATGTGCCTAGAGTGGGATTGATTAGATTACTTATACCCATTTTAAGGCTGTTTTATACTGCAGGGGTGGTGGAAGAGCCCCAGCTGTAAATTAAAATGAAGCCTTTTCAGTCAAAATTGCTCTGAATTGCTGTGTTCATATAATTATGGTAATATGCTCTCTTGATACATTGCAAATGTTCCATGCCATGCAACACTGACACTGCTCACAGCTGTAATACTTGCAGAGCCAGGTATAGTGGTGAATGCCAGAAATTTCTTCAGTAGTTTCTCAAAGGGTATGTGTATTTCTGCTTATGTGCCTGTGTGAGTCAATCTTTGGTGTTGAAACAGACCTTGTGGCACGCAATACTCACACAGATGGCTCCTATTCCCATCTGTGAATAGTCAGAGCATCAACTCTTCTTGAAGTAACAGGGGTTGCACAGGATTACAGTAAGGTAGCAGGAGTACAGCTGCAGCTATCCTGGAGCAGTGTGCTTGTCCAAATTATCCACTGCAGACAGCAGGTGTGAATGACCTGAACCTTGCCTGGGGTTCAGCAGCTTCTAGAAATTCCTTAAGTGTCAGAGTTTTTTATTTTCCCTTTTAAAGTCTTATTCAAAAAATCCTCAGTCTGTTTTGAATTCCTTTCCTGATCCTTTTCATTCTACACAAGATGAATAAATTTTGAATACCTTTTCATTTACATATTAATATCTGATCAGAGGAAGCATAGAGCACAACACAAGAAAGCAACACAAGATGCTCAGCTTCTGCACAAAATGGGTCTAGCTTTCTAGGTTCTTGTGCCTCAAGTCGGTGACTAGGCAAGTACAATGCAAGAGTAAACGTCCACAGCTATGGTAGGTGATGAATGAGAGAGAAAGGCCTTACTTTAATATGCTGTTATGTTACCTGACATTAGAATGATCTTAAAGAACATCTAATTTGAAGTCCTTACGTTGTCAGATAGTAAATAAGAGCAAAACCCTGGAGTTTTGAGCTGATATGGCACAGGTGTAAATGATTATTCAAGAGTTATGCAAGCAAAGGCAGCACATGCTGAAATTTGGGCACGAGAGGCTTGACACTTGCACATGTGTCTTCTGTGGATGCAGTCTAAAAGCAGCAAATTTTCCACTTTCCATATTTGCAAGCCAGAACCTGATGACACAAGAATGCTTAAGAGAGGCAGTATGAGTTAGTTGCTAAAGTGGATTAGTTAAGGATAATTAAAAGACTTCAGGAACTCATTCAAAAGGAAAGGATCTCAATTATATTTATCTTACTTTGTTTCTTAGAAAAACACATGCTACCAAAGTTTTGTCTTGTGCATGCACTTAAGACATTGGAAATGTGAAGTAAGATGTATTCATTCAAATATCTTTTACTGTATATGAAGCTAATGCATTTTATTTCATGCTAACCATGGAGTTTAAAGAATGCAAGTCATTACTGCCTTTCTGCTGACGGATAGAGAG
Source organism: Ara ararauna (assembly GCA_028858755.1). Lineage (NCBI taxonomy): Eukaryota > Metazoa > Chordata > Aves > Psittaciformes > Psittacidae > Ara > Ara ararauna. The sequence continues at coordinate 24,910,216 of CM054379.1, forward strand.
TGGCTTAGTGTGGTACACTACATAGTGGAATCATGAAACTGCCTTACACTAACAATGACCTGCATTCTTATGGATAATTTTAAATTTTGTTGAAAAAGAATTAGTAAAAGCAAAACAAAACAAAACAAATACAAATCCCCCAAAAAACCAAAAAAAACAGCTGACTGAAAACCCCTGAAATAGACAAGTGAAAACTGATTCTTACGTAAGTGCTGTTGCTGACACATCTAAGCAAAACACAGTGGAACAAAACCTCTTTGAAGCCCTTTATATGTTCAGTATTTGCTGAGGTGTGTTGCTTTGCACCTGCATTTCTGAAATAAGATGCATTTCAAAAGCGGGCAGGGTTGATTTTGGAAGGTGAGATGGCTCACTTTGTTGTGCAAGTCAAGTGCAACAGCAGTACACCACAGATGTCTGCCACATGTTGTACACATTTTAACATTCAGTAGCAAACATTCTTATTATATGAGAGCAAGAAGAATAAGGTTCTTTTCATGCAAGCAGGTGAAGTAAACCCCATTGAGATGTATGTCATATGGAATGCATAATGGATGATGGTCCACATGTGTCCAAAAAAGAAACGTGCATTGTGTGCAGCTGAGACAGGGAAGTCTGTGGTAGATTCTGCCCTTTGTCTATGAGGCTTTGGCTCTGGACAGGGATTCTTGTCAAGCATTTCTGCTAAATATGTTAGTATTTAACTCATATGTTTTACCATATATGGGTATCTACTTAAGCACGTTTGTGTTTACCATGTGCTTATTTTTTTCCTTTTCATTCTCACAGAACTACGTAAAAATTCAGTGGGCCTAACAATTGTTGAGTTTTCATTAACTCAAGAGAAAACATGCACTTTTACTTGGGAATAAGTAGAACATATGGAAGAAAGAAAAAAACATCCAACAAATGGAAATTCTCAACGAGAGAACATTACAATCAAATTCTGTCCTCAAAAATGTACTCAGCTACCAGAACCTTTATGAGGGAAGTTGCATGGGTAACTGCACGAACTGGATTTTCATACACTGGGAGGTACGGTTCCATTTCACAATGGTCATTTCAGATGGATGATGCAGTCCAGGAAAAAAACCTAAATAAATGTCTGTTTGTTCAAGTCTAACTTTCCTCAGGATCTTATTCTAGTGTAATTGTTGCAATGGTAGTTACACCAGTTAGTAGACACTGGTCCCTCTCATAAGATGGGGTTTGAATTCATAAGTATGATCAAATTCAGATGACAGGGTTCAGGAAATAAAATATAGACTTTTACCAGAATGCTAATTCTTCAAATCAGGTTGCTTATTTAGGTGCCTAAATATGGATTTACTGCCTAATGTTTGTGTTTTACATTAGATTTGCATGAGTAACATCTGAAACCTTACATTCTTTGCCTGAACAAATGAGTAATGTCTCTTTAAGGAAAAAATCAAACCGAAAAAGCTAAAAACCCCAGAGCCTTCATTAGGGTTTGTGTTAACCAACATTCCCATGTTTTATATTCAAACCAACATATTAACATGAAACAATCATTCCAGATGGAAGAAAATATCACTTCTGGGGTCAGGAAAGGGGTACATAAAATTCTGGCAAATTAGAAGCAAAAATCTAAAGGGGCTAAAAAGCTCATTAATATATGCTTTAATCCCCTTGTGGATCGTTGTGGTTTGGACCTGCAGAAACTGAAATGAGAAAATGCTACCATAAGCTGACCAGTTTTAGTGCTGAAAGGCAATATCCAAAACGTTCCTCCAGCTTCCAGGTAATGAAAGGCCTTGAATGGATATGCTTATACATTCTACTGAACAGCTGACTGAGTAGACGCCTACCCTAAATTAACATGTCGCAGATTATGGTGTAAACTTCAATAGAAAACATGTACCTAGCCAAAAGCCAGCATAATTTAAAAAGTATAACACTTTACAAGCAGCATATTTTTAAAGCTGTTTTTTTTTTGGTTGAGGAACAACAACAACAAAAACCTTCAACCATTGAATACTTTAGTTTTGCCTTGGGGATTGAATTTCAAGAAACTATGGTTTATGCCATGCTTTAGCTAATCTGCCTAAATACAATATCTGTAACTCCTATATGTGATATTTAGTATTTTTTACTGGTTTTCTGTCACAAAACATTGTCAGACTAGCTAGTACATGCTCTAAATTTCAGTTTTTAAAGTAGAATCAGATGTTTCTTCATTTCACCTATTTAGCCTGATTACATCAGCAAACAATTCTCATCTCTTTTTACTGACCTTCCTTCCTGCTGTGTGTTTGGTTGTTTGCAGCTTCAGAATCCGTGTCAAAGGCATCATAGAATCACAGAATCATAGAACAGTTAAGATTAAAAAGGACCTTAAGATCACCTAGTTCCAACCCCCCTCCCAGGGGCAGGGACACCATGCACTTAATCTTGTCACCCAAGGCTTTGTCCAACCTGGCTTTGAATACAGCCAGAGATGGAGCGTTCACAGCTTCCTTGGGCAACCCATTCCAGTGCCTCACCACCCTTACAGTAAAGAACTTCTTCCTTATATCCAATCTAAACTTCCCCTGTTTAAGTTTTAGCCTGTTATCCCTTGTCCTATCACTACAGTCCCTAATGAAAAGTCCCTTCCCAGCATGCTCATAGCCCCCCTTCAGATACTGGAAAGCTGCTACTGAGGTGTCCATGCAACCTTCTCTTCTCCAGGCTGAACAGCCCCAGTTTTCTCAGCCTGTCTTCATATGGGAGGTGCTCGAGTCCCCTGATCATCCTCGTGGCCCTCCTCTGGACTTATTCCAACAGTTCTGTGCCCTTATGTTGGCTTTCTGGGCAGCGAATGCACACTGCCGGCTCATGTTAAGGTTCTCATCGACCAACACCCCAAGTCCTTCTCTGCAGGCTTGCTCTGACTCCCTTCTCTGCCCAACCTGTAGCTGTGCCTGGGATTGCCCTAACTCAGGTGTAGTACCTTGCATTTGGCTTGGTTGAACTTCATAAGGTTTGCACTGGTGCACCTTACAAGCGTGTCGAGGTCCCTCTGGATGTCATCCCTTCCCTCTAGTGTATCAAACGAACCACACAGCTTATCAACTCTCATTCTATCATGAGAGGGAACACTTTTTAACTATCTTCAGTGACAACACTTGACTCTTTTGCTGAAACCCAGGTATTAATTATCTACAGAGTGAGAAGTGAAACAAATTTTACAGGAGCATTGATATGAACATGACCAAGACGCAACAGCTGAAATCTCAGCACAAAGCCACGAGGTTGAGCATGTGACAGTGGTGCTGTATGAATTTCACTAGCTGGCTGTCTCCTAGCAAACTGAATGTCCCTTACCAGGGCTTGTAGGGATTTGAGGGTGTTGTTTGAAAGGCAACCATCTATTTCACACCTTCCGAAGAAAACATGATTTACAGCTGGCTGGGCCAGGATGGGCCCCCTGGATCCAAACTTCTTACTGGAGGAAATACTTACACATGAACTACAACTACCACTTTCCTTCCATTCCTTCTGTATCTCTCTTACCTAGATATACAACATTTGCATGTGTGTTACAGTACATATAACTGTTGATTACTTCAAGACATTGGATCAACAGAAGCTCAGCAAAAAGCAAGGCAATTCTTTCAGCCAGGAATCTGAAACATTTCTGAAATGTTTCCTAAACATTAACAGGAACCATGAGGTATTTTGATAGACTTATAAATCTAAACTCATTTATAAAAAATACTGAATTTATTGGTTTATTATGCCAGCAGGAATTACATATTGTATTATAAAATCAAAGGCCAGCATAGTTCAGATATCTTCAGCTATAATTAAGACTTCCATATATTTTACAAGATTTGAGAGAGAGCAATACTATAAAATCTATAGACCTTATTCATTAAAAAGCTGCTTATGTAATCAATTCACATTTTTCAATGTGTTTTATGGGAGTCCTGGAATATCTGCATTCAATAAATATTGGATGACTTCAGCTATATTTGTAATGTTTATGACTGTAGATCTACAAATACAGATGAGATATAGCTGCTAAAAGGTAAGTCTGTTTTTATACTTGTTATTATTTATTATGCATATCACAGTAGCACCCAAACTGTATGCACATGTTTAATGTCAGTCATGTCAGTCCCCATGCTGGCAGCAAGACTTCTCTTAGATTTGCTGCTGAGAATACACAGGATTTGTACTCTGGTCTGCATACAATAGTGGGAGGAAGTCTGTGAAATAAACCAAGGGTTTCTCAAACTGAGTTTGTTTGACGACTGCCCTCAGGAGCAGCATAGCAGCAGGTTTTGGTTCTCTGGCTTCTGACCTCCATGTCCTCTTTACATTCCCCAAATGCAGACTATAATCCCATGTTCCTCACCTGGCTGATCTTTCCATCAAGCCCATTTAAGCCTCTAGCTCACACAGATTCCTTTGTTTACTTCTATGCACCCATCATAACAAACTGCCCTAGGATCCTAATACCCTTCTGGTGCATAGGTCAGTGCTCCCCCCCGTCCCATGCACCTTGCCTTATCTGACACACACCTGCACTAACGTTGGTCTGAGAAGAGCAGTTCTTCTCACAAACTTCAGAATGGTGCATCGGTGCCAGCAGCTTCAGAGGGTCAGGTCCAGTTATCATAGAATCATAGAATAGAATCATAGAATCACAGAATAGAATCATAGAATCATAGAATAGTTAGGGTTGGAAAGACCTTAAGACCATCTAGTTCCAACCTCCCTGCCAAGGGCAGGGACACCTCACACTAAACCATGCCACCCGAGGCTCTGTCCAACCCGGCCTTTAACACCACCAGGGATAGAACATTCACAGCTTTCCTGGGCAACCCATTCCAGTGCCTTACCACTTCATATGCCAAGGCAGTGGCAGTCACAGTGCCTTATTCTGTGGGGTTCCCTTTTGTCAAAGGGTCAGAGAGGCAAACTGCCCTTGTAAGATATTTCATGTTGAAAGAACTGTATGCTAGCACTGGCAATGCAGTTTTAGAGGTCCACATGTAATGACTGATGAATTTTTTTATGAACAGTGCAGTTATAATTAGCATCATTACTGCTGTTGAAGGGTATGGTCTCTGACATGCTGACTAAGATCCTAATTTTGCAAGATTTCCATGCAACTAGCATCCCAAACTTGCCTTTTACTACAATAATGGATTATACCAATATATTTGGTAAAAAGACATCTGGGGTAGCAGAAGGATATGGAGAAGTGTGCTCAGAAAGCCACCTACCTCATGTCCAGGAAAGCCAACAGCTTTTCTAATCCATTATGCTGCTTAGTGTTTTTCTTGCTTTAAACTGATCAGTGTCATCTCCACAGATTAAAGAGATCTGTTCAGTTGAGAGGGTGGCCTCCATTCATGCCTGGGAAGTGCTTGTAGATTTGCTGCCTGAATCTGCTATTAATTTGTTCTGGAGGAGTGCCTTAAAATAACTTGTAGGCATTCCCACAGGAACTTGAAGTTGAATATACATGAAGGATTGAGCAGGATCAGATTCATAGTGATGCATTGATCACATTTGTGATCAGTTTTTTGATGTTAAATACTGTACTGCACAGTTTGACTACAGAATTTTTCTCTAGCAGTCTTACTGCTAGACATTTAAAACAGGATGACGCAAAGAGCAAACTACTGCATACTTCACTACAGTAGGAGACGATTTATTTATCCGAAGAGATTTCAGGTGGACATTTAGCTACTGCCACTGTGGCAGAAAAATTAGCATGGGAAAATGCAGCTGATCCTACTTTCCAATAGATCTAGTATGTCACCAGAACACCATGGGCTGGAAAAAATTATAATCTACAAAAGGAAAATTGAAATATACTGAAATCTAACCAGGGAGGAGGAGGAACATGTCTCCTGGAATGGCTTCTGTGTTGGCAGAAGTGACTGGGCAGTGATCCCAGAGTGTATTAATCTCCAGTTACGAAGCTAGCACAGGAAGGTCATTTAGTTATGAGGAAAATAAAACAGGTTTTATAAACTGAACTTTGGTCATCATGGAAGGATTACACTCCTACCAGTTTAGCTCAGGACCATCCATTGGTTATGGTTAGAGAAGCAGAACTGCCTACAATAGGGCTAGAGATTGTCCCTGACCTCAGACAGCATGACTTGCAAACACAGTTTGGCTTTGTCTTCTCTCAAACAAGGTAGTCCCCAAGTGTTGTCAAGTTTTACATCTGAAAGTGGCATCTGGCAGGAACTACAGCACTGACAAAGAGGGTATTAAAAGTTACAGAGCACAGGCAATTGTTCACTGCTCTAGCTGGCACCTTCTCCACATTTTGTTTGCTAATACAGGCATTGCCCATCTATCTTACAACAGCAATCTGCACAAGGCATCCTATGGATGTCTCTTGGCCTCCAGGACCACCCTAGAACATGATCACTAAAGAGCAAAGTTTGCATTTCAGCAGGCGAAAGAAGAGACAGCATACAAGGTTGAAGGTACTTCCACCAAATTCTAGCTATGTAGTCATGTTAGCTGACTAAGTTTAAATTACTTACATTAGGTTCTGTTTATGGATTAAACAAGAGCTTTCACAGGTAAGTCATATCAATTTAAAGTGTTTGAGTTAGGTCAGATGAATAACCCTTGGGAGGTGCGTATAACTCTCCACTAAGAGGAAAGCATGCAGTGACACAAGCTCAACACATCCAGCTTTAATATCATGCCATAATTCAGATCAGAGGTTATCTCAGAAGGTCTCTAGTCCAGCCTCCTCACAGCAGAGTAAGCTATGAGGCTAGGCCAGGCTGATCAGAGCTTTATCCATTCATATGCAATCAACACGCTGGAGGGCAGGGATGCCATCCAGAGGGACCTTGGCAGGCTGAAAGGTGGGTCAATGCCAACCTCATGAAGCTCAACAATGCCAAGTGCAAGATCCTGAATGTGGGTCCAGGCAATCGCAAGCACAAATGTAGGTTGAGTGGAGAATGGACTGAAACCAGCCCTGAGAAGGACTTTAGGTTGTTGGTTAATGAGAAACTGAACATGAGCTGGCAGTGCACGCTCGCAGCTCAGAAAGCCAACTGCATGCTGGGCTTCATCAAAAGAAGTGTGACCAGCAGGTCGAAGGAGGTGATCTTTAAGGTGCCTTCCAACCTAAACCATTCTGTGATAGATCTGGAAAACCTTAGAGAATGAAGGCTGCACAAGTTTTCTGGACAACCTGTTCCAAAACCTAGCTATCCTAATATTGAAAAGTTTTCTCCTATATAAAGTCAGAACCTCTTCTGTTTGAATTTATTTTTCTGCTATGAATTTATTGAATTGCTGAGGTGAGCAGCTCGAGAGAGGACGCCTTCAACACCCGAGCGGGAGGAAGCTCAGCGGCCGGGGGCCTCAACTCAGAGCAGCAACAGCCGCCGAGGGAGCCTCAAGTCCTAGACAGGACTCTCCTGGGAGCCGGCAGCTCAGCTGACACGAGCCGCCGACTCAGAGGGGGCGGTGCCAGGAGGAACGGTGCCAGCCCTGACTGGGTAAAAGCCTGCCCGAGGGAGCGCGAGCGATCAGGGGCGCGGTTAACGGGGCGTGGCGTGGCTGTTCACGCCGGCAGGTGAGCGGGGTGGTGAGTGCACGCCTTATGGCTAGGGCCCGGTCTGAGAGCTCTGCTCTGGCTGCCCCGGCAGTGGCCAGCATAGGCACCCAGACAGAGCCGGTGAGAGGGGAGGCTGCAGTGCAGAGCTCGGGGTGTAGAGAGCGCCTGCACTGCTCTCCTGAGAGGAGGGTGCACAATGGGCAGGGCTGCACTCGGTGCCTCCTGGTGGAGGTCCCCCTGCAGCAGAGGCTGAGCTGCGGGACACTGTTACTAGGCTGAAAGGTGTCAGGGGAGCTGAGAGGAAGCAGCACTGCTTGCTGCAGGACCAGACTGTGCAGGGGCCTCAAGTGTTCACTGTAGCTCATGGTGGGAAGAAGGAGGTGGCTAACTCAGGAAGCTGGGAAACAGTAACAAGAAACAACAACAAAAAAAGGAGGAAGAGGACAATTAAAAGCAAGTGGCTTCCCCCTAAATCTGATGTCCCCACCCAGAACTGCTTTGCAGTTCTGCAGTGGGCTAATGAGGAAACACTCACACCATGAATGACCGGCTGATGCACTGCTAAAGAAGATCACTACTGGTGCTGCCAGGAAAAAGTGGCAAGTTGTAGTAGTAGGGGACTCGGCTTTGAAAGGCACAGGGGCACTGATCTGTTGGCCTGACCCAGGCTCAAGGGAGGTGTGTTGCCTACCAGGGGCACAGATCAGGGATGTTGCAGAGAGGCTGCCTGCTCTAGTTGGTCCCACTGACTATTACCCACTTCTAGCGATCCATGTGGGTGCTAGTGATATAGACAGCAGTAGCCCAGAGAACATTAGGAACGATTACAGAGCCCTGGGAGAGGTTGTTAGGAGCTCTGGAGCTCAGATTGTCTTTTCATCAATTCTCCAGGATGAAGGGGAAGACCTTAAAAAGGCTAGGAGGATTGGCCAGGTTAATAAATGGTTAGAACAGTGGTGCCATAGTCAGGGGTTTGGGTATTTAGAACATGGGACTCACTTTAGTAGGCCAGGTCTAATGGGGTGGTGGAGCTGGTCTGAAGGGGATGAGAAGTTTTGGTAGGAGGATTCCCAGGCTGGTCAAGAAAGTTTTAAACTAGATGTGTTGGGGGAGGGGGCATGGACTGTGGGATTGAGTGCACCCTCAGTGAGTTTGCCAATGACACCAAGCTGTGTGGTTCGGTTGGTATGCTGGAGGGAAGGAATGCCATCCAGAGGGACCTTGACATGTTTGTGAGGTGGGCTGATGCCAGCCTCATGAAGTTTAACCATGACAAGTGCAAGGTCCTACACCTGGGTCGGAGCAATCCCAGGAACAGCTACAGGTTAGGCAGAGAAGAGATTCAGACCAGTCCTGCAGAGAAGGACTTGGGGGTTTTGGTTGATAAGAAAATGAACATAAGCCGGCAGTGTGTGCTTGCAGCCCAGAAAGCCAACTGTATCCTCGGCTGCATCAAAAGGAGCATGACCAGCAGGTCGAGGGAGGTGATCCTGCCCCTCTGCTCTGCTCTTGTGAGACCTCACTTGGAGTACTGTGTACAGTTCTGGTGTCCTCAACATACAAAGGACATGGAACTGTTGGAACAAGTCCAGAGGAGGGCCACGAGGATGACCAGGGGACTGGAGCACCTCCCGTATGAAGATAGGCTGAGGAAGTTGGGGCTGTTCAGCCTGGAGAAGAGAAGGCTGCGTGGAGACCTCATAGCATCCTTCCAGTATCTGTAGGGGGCCTATAGGGATGCTGGACTATTCATTAGGGACTGTAGTGATAGGACAAGGGGTAATGGGTTCAAACTTCAACAAGGGAAGTTTAGACTGGTTATGAGGAAGAAATTCTTTACTGTAAGGGTGGTGAGGCTCTGGAATGGGCTGCCCAGGGAAGTTGTGAATGCTCCATCGCTGGCGGTGTTCAAGGCTGGATTGGACATAGCCTTGGGTGGCATGGTTTATTGTGAGGTGTCCCTGCCCCTGGCAGGGGGGTTGGAACTAGATGATCTTCAGGTCCTTTCCAACCCTAACTATTCTATGATTCTATGATTCCATCCCAACACACCCAGTCAGTTGCCAGCACCTATAATAAATACTCGGAGCAATGTAGAGATATTCCAGCTGCTCCAGCTAATGAGCCGGCTTCAATTGGAGCTTGGCTCAGATGCTTCTATACAAACACCCGAGCATGGGAAATAAACAAGGGGAATTAGATATGTGTGCACGTCTACAGGGGTATGATATAATAGGCATCACAGAAACATGGTGAGATGGCTCCTATGACTGGAGTGTTGGAATGGAAGGTTACAGGCTCTTTAGAAAAGACAGACCTGGCAGGCGGGGAGGGGGAGTTGCTATTTATGTTAGAGATAGGCTGGAGAGTATGGAACTGTGCCTGGGGACAGGTGAGCAGTCAACAGAGAGTTTATGGATGAGGGTTAAAAGGAGAACAGCTATGGGGGACATTATTGTGGGGATCTGTTACAGACCGCCTGATCAAGAGGACTCTGTGGATGAAGTGTTCTATAGACAGATAGGAACAGCCTCATGCTCACAGGCCCTTGTCCTCATGGGGGACTTCAACCCCCCTGATATCTATTGGAGGGATGGTATGGCCCAGCACTAGGAATCCAGGTGGTTCCCCTATTGTGTGGAAGACAGCTTCCTTCTGTAAGTAATAGAGGAGCCAACAAGGAGAGGTGCCATGCTTTACCTCATCGTCACCAACAGGGAAGGGCTGGTTGGAAATGTGACGCTCCAGAACAGCCTTGGTTGCCGCTATCATGAGATGGTCGAATTCGAGATCCTCAGGACAGTGAAAAGAGCGTGCAGCAAGCTCACTGCCCTGGACTTCAAGAGAGCAGACTTCTACCTCTTCAGGAACCTGCTTAGTAAGGTTCCATGAGATATAGCTCTAGAGGGCAGGGGGACCCAAGACTGTTCATTGATATTCAAGGATCACCTGCTGCAAGCTCAGGAGCAATGCATCCCTACTAGAAGGAAGTGCAGCGGGAGGCCCAGGAGACCTCCTTGGATGGATAAGTAGCTGCTGAGGAAAATTCATAGGAAAAAGAGGCTTATAAAAGGTGGAATCATAGACAGGCGGCCTGGGAAGAATACAGGGATGTTGCCCGGGAATCTAGGGACCAGGATAGGAAAGCTAAGGCCCACTTAGAATTAACCTTGTCTAGGGATGTTAAAGATAACAGGAAGGGATTCTATAGATACATAGCGAATAAAAGACAGACTAGGGACAATGTGGGCTCCCTCCAGAAGCTATCGGGAGAACTGGCTACCCTGGATTTGAGAAGGCTGAGGTTCTTAATGACTTCTTTGCCTCAGTCTTCACCGGCAAATGCTCTGACCACACCACCCAAGTCTTGGAAGGCAGATGCAGGGACTGTGAGAATAAAGATCCTGGGCCCACTGTAGAAGAGGATGTGGCTCGAGACCATCTTAAGAACCTGAACGTATGCAAGTCCATGGGACCTGATGAAATCCATCCGTGGGTCCTGAAGGAGCTGGGAAATGAAGTTGCTAAGCCACTGTCCATCATATTTGAAAAATCATGGCAGTCAGGTGAAGTTCCCGACAATTGGAAAAAGGAGAATATAACCCCTGTTTTCAAGAAGGGGAAAATGGATGAGCTGAGGAACTACAGACCAGTCATCCTCACCCCTGTGCCTGGCAAATCCAGGAGCAGATTCTCCTGGAAAGCATGCTAAGGCACATGAAAAACAACAAGGTGCTTGGTGACAACCAACATGGCTTCACTAAGGGGAAATTCTGCCTGACCAATTTGGTGGCCTTCTATGATGGGGCTACGGAACTTATGGACAGGGGTAGAGCAGTTGATGTCGTCTACTTGGACTTGTGCAATGTGTTCAACACTGTCCCACACGACACCCTTGTCTCTAAATTGGAGAGATATCAATTTGATAGATGGACCACTTGGTGGATAAAGAACTGGCTGGATAGCCACATGTAAAGAGTTGTGTTCAGTGGCTCAATGCCCAGCTGGAGACGAGTAACGAGTGGTGTCCCTCAGGGATTGGTGTTGGGACCAGTCTTGTTCAACATCTTTGTGGGTGACATGGACTGTGGGATTGAGTGTGCAATATGTTGATTGGACACAATATCTAGATGTGGTCTAATAAGCACTGAGTAAAGCAGAAAGACACTTAAACTGATACCTTGTTCCTGCTTATGCAGCCCAGGGTGCTGCTAGGGTGCACTGCTGGATCATGACAATCTTTTGCCCACCAGGACACCAGGGCCTTTTCAGCAGAGCTGCTTCCCAGCCAGGCAGTATCCAGCCTGTAGCTTTGTAAGAGGTTACTGTGTAAACTAAAGGATCAGCCTGGAGAAGAGAAGGCTGCATGGAGACCTCATAGCAGCCTTTCAATATCTGAAGGGGGGCTATAGGGATGCTGGGGAGGGACTCTTCATTAGGGACTGTAGTGAGAGGACAAGGGGTAACGGGTTCAAACTTAAAGAGGGGAAGTTTAGACTGGATATGAGGAAGAAATTCTTTACTGTAAGGGTGGTGAAGCACTGGAATGGGTTACTCAGGGAAGTTGTGAGTGCTCCATCCCTGGCGGTGTTCAAAGCCGGGTTGGGCATAGCCTCGGGTGGCATGGTTTATTGTGAGGTTTCCCTGCCCACAGCATGGGGGTTGGAACTAGATGATCTTAAGGTCCTTTCCAACCCTAACTATTCTATGATTTTAATACAGCACAGGTCCTTTCAGGAGTTATCTAAATCTCTGTGGTAAACCTCATTCTTCTAATTCCAGCTATAGCTTAAATGAGTTACTCTCATAATGCTTCTGAAAGCAAATATGTATGTGGCAACAATCAAAGAAGGTTCTGGATGAGAAAAGGAGATAAAGGAATAACCTGATGAATTTTAAGAAAATATGAGATTTAAGATACGTCCTTGTATACGATCTGACCATCTTTAGCAATTTCCAGGTCCAATGTGGTGGTGTTTAGGTTTTCTTTGCTCTAATTGTTAGTTCTTGCTGAAGATCAGGTACCATATAGGAAATGGAAATGCCAAACTGAAGGCTATGAATTCCTCATGGTGATAACATCCCTGACCTACAGCATGTTCACTGCAGCGGCGTGGGGGCATAATAGTGATTTCTGCATGAGATTGAAGCTTGCAGATGACCTCACCAGCTTTTGCTGTTGCCTAGAGGAGTCTGAAATCACGTCCAAAATGCTCCTCTGTGCTTCTGTATTATCCTGTTTACATCTCTGTGCTACCAGTGCAATTAGGAAGAGCTAAGGATCAGGCCTATGACATGTGGCATACCTTTGTCTGGAAAGTCGGGAATAATGACACCTAGAAACATCTGAAGACATTTCTGCACCAGTGACCAAGGAAGGACAGAAAGGTTCCTCCTTTCCATCACATTGAAAAGAACACCTTAGAGTCACGCAAATCAGGGAAACCTTGAGAATTGCTAGGAGGCACCAGTGGGGCTCTACAACTGCTCTGTAAGCTGCAGAGCAGTATCAACTGTCTGTATGCTTACTGCAGCAGGGAGCGATGCTTCATCCAGACATCCACTTGTGCACTGACTCTCTGGAGCTGGCTCTTTCTGCAGCAGGCTGAATGACCTTCCACCATGTAGCACTTGACCCTGTGGCTTCTCTGGACTTTATGTACAATTCCTTATGGCCTAATTCTGATAGTGTGTGCGTTTGTTTGTTTTTCCTGGTTCAGACTAAAACAATTTCAGGGCTTTGCTTCAGCCCATCAGTGTGGTGCTTTTGCAGTACTGAACTAAAATTATGTCCTGCATGTCTAAGGCATGAGTGGAAACTGATGATCGTTGTTGAGGACAATGGTGGACAGTGACAGAGAGCAGAAGAAGCCTAATCTCATGCAGTTCTCCTAAATGCCAACTGGAAACAATGTTTCTGGCACAATCTAATCTGTGAACTCTTCCTGGGCATCTGACAACAGCCCTACTGCACCCAAGTTCACTCATTAGCCTTCTTCATTTAGCAGTGTAAGCACAAGCTAGCATCATGCCTCTAAAAGAAATGAATCAGTGCCAAAAAGGGGACTGGAACACAAACACACTACTCTTCAATTATTGGAAAGTTGTCAGTGATGCTTTTGGTTCAGGTGAGTAGTGGACATGCTCTGAAGATTGCCAGCTGGACCCCAAAAGCCAGGGCCATTGTTGAAACAGAGAATGCTGCCTCTGTCCTCCATCCTTGTCTTAGACTCACACATCAGGGAGTTGAAAAAAGAGATGAGAAAAGGAAAAAGATATTGTTTTCACTAGATATGTGTTTTCATTTGCTTCATATTTTAGGAGCCATCAGACAAAAGGGCAAGAGAGGAAGCTACAAATCCTTTTCAAAAGGCAGAGAAAAGAAACAGAAACAGCAACAACAACAACAAAAAAAAAAAAAAAAAAAAAAAAAGAAAAAAGGAAGCCTAAAGGTAATTTTGAAATAAATCCTTATCTTCTAAGCTGTAGAGCCAGGCCTTGGATAATGTTAATGAACCATTAGCCCTGCCTTAATCACAACATCACTTTCTTTTGTTCTCACACCCCACTGCTTTTTCACAGCTGGAGACACTTAGATTTTCAGAAGTGACAGTGCTCCTCATGAGCATAGTTCATGCTGGTTATAATGGACACATCTGTGCTTACAATGTTTGTCTGTCATATCCACTGTTTGCTTTTAGCAGCAAGATGAAGAGTGTGTGGCAGCCTGTGTATGTGTGTGTGTGTGGGGCCAGCAGTGAGAATTCAGACTACTTAAAACCCCGCTAAGATTCTCTGTTTCTCAATACTGTATTTATGGCAACTCACTTTGTAGTCAGATGAATGGAGTAATTTTTTTTTAAGGAATTTTACTCCCAATTGTTTTTATTGCAACATAAATTTGATGACTCTTTATTAGACAGTAAGAACTAGGGCAACCCTTTGTGAGACTTGATCTGCTATTGAAATGTGTACAGTTTTGCCCTGGAATTAGGCCTTTCAACTGAATAACAAAAACTTACAGACAAAAGTTCCCTTTACAGTTATAGCATTGGTTTTCTCTGCACAAGCCTTCCTCTACCACTGCTCCTCAAATCAGTTCCCCATGGAAGTTTCAGCGCTGGTGAATGAAACAAGGCCAGGGCATGGGCCAGGGCACTTGCATGCAGCTGCTGTTGAATTGTTAGCATGGTCTCTGGCGTGGTTTTGTCCCCAGCCAGCGAGCAGATTCCTGCACAATGCCTGGCAAAGTCTGTAGAACTGCATGAGTGATATGACTGCAGAGATCCTGGTGTGATCAGGGTGCGAGTAATGCCATGTCCTTTGGCCCCCAGCCAGAGACCAGGTCCTGGCCTGTGTTATTTACTTGATAGGGGGTGCAATCACAATATCTGCTTTTTTTTTCCTTCTTTTCTTTCCCCAGCTCCCAACACCCCCCCCCCCCCACTCCAGCAACAACTTAGATGACTACTGTTTTAGGCTGTAACTCT
Source organism: Ara ararauna (assembly GCA_028858755.1). Lineage (NCBI taxonomy): Eukaryota > Metazoa > Chordata > Aves > Psittaciformes > Psittacidae > Ara > Ara ararauna. Next base: position 24,925,264 of record CM054379.1, read on the forward strand.
GCAATAAAGGTTGTAGGAATGACTTTGGGTTATTTATTATTAGTGTGAGATTTGGTTTTTACACTGCAACTCTTCTACCATCTCTTTGCTTACACAGAAGTAGGTGAGGGAAAACGCTGCAGTACTCTTTAGAAGTCAGACTGGTTGTTGTCCTTGAAACTATAGAAAAAGTAATCACACACTCCTATTTAGGGAAGTGCTAAGAAAAGCTGTTTTTTTTCTCTCCTCAATAAGTTTTTTGCTTCCGTATTTCTTAAATAATTTTGCTGTTCTCATACTTTGTCCAGAATTTGCACATCAAAGTGTGTATTTCTTGCTTATTATTTTTCTTCAACTCCTTCAATTCCTATAAATTAGTATCCAAGATACAAGGTAATGAAAAATTAGTGCTAAAGCATAGTTAGATTTTATTTGTCCTCTTGTGCATTTTTCTACCATCATTCATTCAAACTGCTATTACGTCCTCTTTCGTGTATTGTGTCCTAACAATCCCTTTAGATCATTTTCAGAATGCTCATTAGCCAAAAAAGATATTGTTAAAATAATGGCTGTAAATATCAAATTAATTTGCATACTGGATAGATATTCCAGTATGAACCAATATGCTGATTTGAAATAATTGATATTTCAAACACAAACTTTCTTGCATATTTATTTTTTATTTAATTAAGCTAAACAAGAATAATGTGAGGCAAAAGTACAAATTAATGTTAAAAAGATTCATCATTTACTTTTCCTTAGTGATTCTGATAGCTGGAAGAGCATTGGCAAATATAATTAAATTTGCATAACTTTTCCATTCTATCCTCCTTTTAATTCTCTCATAGTTTTGTTAATTGGTCACTACCCATTCCCAACATTTGTATTCATAGTTTCTGTCTGAAAGTATTATTTTTTTTTTTTTTTTTTTTTTGGAAATCCATATAAAAAATGTTCCAGCAATTCTTGAGAATATCAAAGCTCAAATCAATGCTACAAACCCATTATTTTTCCCAGAAAAAAAATAAAAAGTCTGTCTTTTATGAACAGCTCTCATTAAAACAGCTTGAAGAGGAGGATGAAGAGCCAAATACTTTTTTGATACAAATGGGGAAATGTCAGTAGGAAAATTGGGAATTGTGGTCATTTTCACGTGCAGGAAATTTGGCACATAACTTGCCACAGAAAAAGCCTCTTTTGAGAGGAAGTGCTTTGGTAAATATTGGCTGCGTTTTGACCAGAATGTGAATCTTTGGCAAGTAAGCTCTGTTTACATGGAGTAGATTTCCTCTATGTAGCTATGAAATATCACTCAGTGAACTGTGCAGTGAGTAAGAGACATTTTGGAAACTTGTGGAGGTTAAACTAAAGTTTTGCTTTCACAAAGCTCATAAAGTAAGCAAGACTTTGATACCCAGAGTATCCAACATCACTAAAACGCATGTCTGAAAAGAATGGATGGCTGTGTCTCAGTGAGTCACATCTTAGACTTTCTTTCAGAGTTAAATAACTGTACAGATTTTGCACATACTCTAAACTAAGAATAGAAATTTAGCTTAAATCTTAATTTAATGTTTTTCTTTTATACTAATAGGTATATATTACCATAATTTTGGCTTTTAACCTACCTTAACCCCAAACAGTACTTTTTGAGATAAGGTCCACATGAAATCTCAGCTTTCTTTTGGAGGATGTTTCATCATGCAAGGTCATAATCTATTTTGCTCACCATCACTAGTAGGCTTTTCTACTTCTGCTACCTTCTTCTGCTTTACATTTTGGCATTTATTCACATCTGGGTTCAACTTGACTGAATATGTAATTGTAAATACAGTGGAAATAATCAGGTCCTCTTTTTGAAAGAAATATGAGCAAGCAAGCCAAGTGGTTTGTTTTTTGCCCTAGATACATTCTCACTTACTTTAGAAGAACTGTTCCTGTCTCTGTGCTTCTATCACTGGGCAAAATTGTACTTCTTGTCTGTAGAAGGAAAGGAGGGGAGTTAATCCTGAAAGTAGATTGTAGGCTTTACTAGTCACCTGTCAGCTAAGGACTAGCACAGTAAAGAAGATTTGGAAAAGAAGCTGAGTAGTACCTCTAAGGAACCTGTTGTGCTATGAATTCTGAGCATTATTGACAGTGAAATACTTTACATCTGATTTTAACCCTTCAAAAGCTAGGCACGTCTTTTAAGCTAGTTACAGAGGTTCATTCTGTAGACAATGGAGAAATAAGTACCAGTCCTTTTGGATGGTGATGCATCCTAGCTTTTAGGGGATGGTGGTGATGCAGGACAAACTGTCCTCTGAAGATGCTTTTGTTGTTCCATGGGATTTGAAAGATCTTCATGTATTGTTGCAGGCACCTAACTCTTAAACACCTAAAGTCAGGTTAGAAAAATCCAAGAGCACTTAATCTACATCAGCAATCAGTCCTAACATATTGCTTGAATTAAGCAGTTTATTAAGTGATCCTTTTTCAGTGACAATAATTGCAGGAGTTGGCTATGCCACTTAACAGAATGTTCCTGGGATGGGAGAGGTGAGGAGTGAGGAAGTTGTATGTACTTCACACACCTAGGGGAAATTTCTGTGAACTCTGAGTCTCAGAGAAATTTTCTTCTTTTTTCTGCCTTATTCCAGGTGGAAATTGTTGAAGTCTGGGTTATTCTGTTAGTGCAAATTATTGTATACCTAAAAGTATCTTATTTGGCACAGTCTTATGTTGTGATATTCTTGGGTGTGAGTGGTAACCACCACTTAAAACCACCGGTAATTTCCTCATAGCTATAAACCAGAGGTCACTTCATGGTATATTATAAATCAAAGAATATTATATTTAAAATTCTGTTAGTTTTTATCTTTGTTCTTACATTCACTCCCTTAACCAGTGCTATATCAGTTGAGAACTACATTTTCGTTTCTAACCCTCGAATTAATATTTTAAGCTGGTGTAAATAAGTTTAATTTGGCACAAGAGCTTTCTTTGCATAGATTTTTGTCTAACTCATATTCACTTTCTCTTGCACACCAATGTACACCATGCTATGGATGAAAGCAGAAAGCATTATGAAATGGTAAGCACACACATAAAAGAAAGGTGTGAAAAAGGAACCATTTCATGGCTCTGAAACCAGTGATCACAATGTGTTACATGAGACCACTCCGCAACAAGTAAGAAATTAGAAATGTTGAGGGCTGTTGAAGACCACATTTTTACAGCAGATTGGCACAAAGTTGTTTAGCACAGATGTTTCTGTAATTGTGATACACTGGGAAAATTCTCAGTGTTCCAACTTCAATGGCTCCCAGACTCACACTTCCACCTGTGTGTTGTGGTGGTCTACTGTTAACACACTGGACTGTAATGTGAACCATGTGGTAACATGTGTCTGGCTCAAAAACCTGTTAAACCCCCTCACTTCCACTGGTGTTCTCATCACATCTTTCAGCTTGTTTCCTCATTTCTATTTTTATGTTTAAAGGATTTACAAAATGGAGACAATAAAGACATCAGGAAGCTCATGGGACTAGAGGTGCACGAGGGAGCTAATTCAGGTACTTCCAATTTGGTAGAGATCAAAAGTTGGTAGCTGCCCTGTGCCGTGCATTTAAGGGCGTTTGAAAAAACTGTGGTGGTGGTGCTTGTTGCAGCTGGCTGACCTATTGGTAGGGGAAAAAACACTCTGACGAATTGCTTGTTTTCTTCAGGTTAAGATACTACTTTAAAAACAGTTTGTAATGCAAATACATTTCAACCCATCTATTTGTCTTGTGAGATGTTTACTCATACCAACGTTATCATGATACCTTCTAGCCCTCACATAGCACTTTACATAAGTAGATCTCAATGTGTTTTCCAAAAGATGCTACTTATATACTTGCTGTCAAAGATTTGCTACTGAACTCATGATTGTGCATGTGTGTGTGTCTGTGAGAACAGATGACTCTCAACCTCATAAGAGAGGAAATGTGAACAAATATTTTGCTAACATTTACATTGCTAACATTTTTCTACCATGTAGTAGCCTGGGGGTTCCAGAAAAGTGTCAAGAATTTTTATCAAAAAAAAAAAAAAAAAAAAAAGAAGAAAGATATATGAAAAACATCGGTAGATAACAACATAGTATACATGAATTCAGCAAATACTGTATTGGAAAAATGAGCAAAATACTAATTTCCCCTCAAAGTCCTGATTAAAACAAGACAAGTAAGTTGTATATTACTTAAGTTTATATATATAATCTTACCTACTGCTTGCTATTCTGTTTAGGTACCTCAAAATCAATAATATCCACAGCTAGAACTTTCTGAAATTTTTCTCACAGGATATTTTTACATTGGAAAATTCCTTTGGATTTGGATTCATCAAAATCAACTTGTTGTACAGAAGGAAGCATTTTTTATTGACATAGTAATATACAGAATTGTTTTGATAAGCTCAAACCTTTTCATTTTATTTTCCAAATGAGTAATTTTATTTTATTAAATGTTCCTTAATTTTTAATTTATTTTGAATTATAAAGTTGTGTTAAAATTATTCTTTGGAAGACACACTTAAGTTCTCTAGAAAATAATTTCCAAGGGAATTTAATTTCATAGGAAGCTAGTTTTGTCTCTAGTAAGAAAGTAAATCTTGTTTCTGACTATCTTTGGTTACAATATCCAGGCTATTGATATTTGATAAATGGTGAGGTTAGATAGGGACTTTGAGCTATTCAAGCATTTGGGGCTTTTTGTGGTATCCCCAAAAAGACAAAACTGCCCACTGTTAAAATTATAATTTTACCATGGAAAAGTTCTCATACTGATAATAAATGTTTCAGTACAAGTATTTTTATATAGGTTAAACAAAATCTACTATCTCATCAGGTTCCTATAAGCCATTTAGAATTTGGGACTTTTGTTTTTATGGATATGAAAACCAAGCTGAATCAAAAATTAAAGTGAAACCCCCAAAGACTGAAGCAACCCCCTTTTCCTAGCTGTCAGTAGTATTAAAATAACACTGAGGCAGAGATGGAAACCATACTGTTTCTGTTCCTGAGAAGTACAGCTGCCTCTCTGGATGCTTCACATGGCCCACAGAAAATGGTTGAGCCTTTGGCAGCCCTCCTGGTCCTCACTGACCTTGGGCTAACGCTTCCTTGTGAGGTCACCAAACAATAGATTGATCACCCTGAAAGGGCGAGTTTCTCAAGGGTTACACAAACAATCTCCAGTCATTAAAACTAACTATAGAAAAAGTCTAACCCTCCCTTTTTTAAAGTAGTTGAGTCTGAGTTTGGGATTGGAAAAGTGGACAAATCCACTGAATAAACTCCTCTTAATGAATGTTTTTTTTTTGTTTGTTTGTTTTTTTGGTTTTTTTTTTTTTTTTTTACTTCTAGTTAGCAGGCTTTGCAGATGACAACAAAAGTAGAGATGGTTGTGAATACCCTCTGTTTGTGGCTATTGAAATTATGTTTTATTTCACATTCAAATTAGAGCTGCTTCAAATTGACACTGCAGAATAAACAAAAGTGAGTGCTTCTACAAATGCTATACTAAAATAGTTTTAGTCTAATGTTATTACATCTGAGTCATAGCTGAAGGAATGTCCTCACCTGTACCATGAAACAGAATGAAATGTTTTCTAGTCAGGAAGGTGAAGATTAAATCTGATTGAAACAACACTGATTGAAATGACATTTTTCTAAAAGAAATCCCTTTGTACTGTAGTTCAGTTTTTTTATTGTCCAAAATATCAGAGTTTTGACTAGCTTTGCGAGTGTTTGGACAGAAGTTGGTATCACATTTATAGAGACACAAAATTTCTATTAAAACACAAAGCTTCTAGAAATAATAGTCTGAATTGTTTAAATTTAGGAAAAAAAAAGTACTCATATTTTACTTGGAAATTGTCTATTTTGACAAAAAAATAAACAGATTAAAACTTAAACATGCTGGTAAGAATAATACTGTACATTTTTAAGGAGAACTGAGAGTGCCCCTAAAATCATAGTACTAAAGTAAAAAGTACTCTTATTTTTTTTCTTTTTGAAAGCATTGCATGAAAAAAATCTCCCAAAAAACTAGTAAAGCTTTTACCTTTTTTTTTAATTTTAATTTATTTTCATAATTCCAAATCTAAAGTAGGTGTAAAGAACTTTCAGAAGACTGTTCTTGTGTAGTGGACATACCCAGTGTAATAAACTACAGCTGAGTTTCCAGGATACTAGTCTTTTGCACTGTATTAAGTAGTCTGATGCAAAGCCTGCATAATGCTAGACAATCATGGGGGACCATGTGGCTTAAAAGGCTTCTGGAACAGTCAGTTATTCATACAAAAATCACTATGACAGTATAAAATATTACCTTTTTGTAGCTGGTAATTCTGTTCCGCTGAAAATTTTCATGAATGCAATTAAATAAGTTTTGTAGTGTCTATTTCAAGTGCTCCAGCTACTTATAATAGAAGATAAAAATCATAACTTTAGAGAAGCTTGTGGTTATGCCAAGGATTGAAAAGGTTCAGTGTCAACATTATGAGGAGAAAGTAAAAAGATGCCCCATTTTCTGTAGTGTTGCACACCAAGTTGCATCATAATTTCTTGGGGTTACTTATTCTCTCATATTAGGAAAAGAAGATGCATTTAGACGCAGTTTGTTACAATTACAGACAAATTTGCTGTTTTGTTACTTTTTCACTTGCAGTCCATCTTTCACTGCAAGTTATGAAGATGCAATGTGTGTAACAATGGATTGATTACCTCTTCAGCATTCTGGACTTGATTCATTACTGCTTTGTGTCACACAGACTAAGGCTAATACAAAATTTAAGTTTCTAGATGACTTTTAATAAGTGTTATATCCATTTAAAAGGCAAAATAAACTAAAATTTCTGTGAAATATTATTTCTTCCAAGAGGCAATGGGCCTATTGCATCACTTGAGTGCTTAGGTTAGAATTCATATGTTTTATCTTGGAAATTTAGATTCATTGTCATGTCTTGAAAAAGACTCTTAGGAGCTTGAATAAACAGTTTTGAAGAAAATACTTTGCTTTAATGATCTTTGAGTTTTTTTTGTAAACTGCAGTGGAAGCTGGTAACCTGTGGAAGATATTTGTGGCTCCAGTGTTTTCATCTATCGCTGAGAGAGAGTAGGTTACTACTGAGCTCAACATTCAGCTTGGGACTGATGCTTTCATATGCAATTTGCAACTCATAAAAAGCATAGAAGGTCCTTCCTTCCCTCATCCTAAATTACAGCAGGTCTGATGGTGGAAACTGTTTGCTAAAGGAGTATTTACAGAGAAACAGTTTTTGGCAAACCTTTTCAGCAAACTTTTTGTTGAAGAACAGCTGAGCTATCCTGTCCTCAGATCTTGAGGAAAACAATTAGGAACTTGATACATTAGGACTGAAGGGAAATAACATCAAAACTTTTTTTCTGAGGAGAACTTTTATATCAATTTGTGTGTAGCTGAATAAAAAAGGAGCAAGCAGAGCTGGTAGACAGCTGGGTTAACAGTAGGTAAGCACTTGCAGCCTGGTGACATTTGTGAAAATAACAATCTTTTTCATTTTTAGACGCCTCATTTAGGCAGCCAAGCTTTTCAAGCAAGTGATATTCCTGCAGAATGAGATCCTTTCATACGATAAACTAATATGTCTTCCTATCATATGCCTTTTTCTTGTTCATGTATGTCACTTTCTTGCTGCCTTGTTTACTTTTTTTGCTTTTTCTTCTGAGATATTTTTCATAATGATGACTGACAGATGTTGTGGAATGAATGTGGATGGCGTCAATTATGGAACCAAGTCAAGAAAAATACAGTCCCATTTTTAATGCAAGTTTATAAGTCAATTCTGCAGGAAAAAGAAGAAAAAAAAAAAAAAAAAGATTGGGTCCAAACCCCTTGGCTTTGTGCTTTCTCCAGCTCCTGCAGTTTAACTTATTTTCACTCTCTGTCTCCTTCAATCCTTATAAAAGTAGCGCTCACCTCAGACCTGACTTGCAGCAGCTCTTCCTGCTGCCAACTTGCAGTAAAATTTATTGCCTTGTTTTATCAGATGACATGAAACAATGCCAACAATTTCTTCAGTGCTATCTATATGTGATCAAACAGCACTGAGCAAAGATATGCTATTTTCTCTTGAATATTTTTAATCTGTAAAGTCTACTGGAAACATACTTGTTTGACAAGAAGTAAATAACAGATCTTTAAGCCGGAAACTTGTTAAAAAAAGTACTTGACAAGGCAACGTTGAAAAAAGCTGGAAGAAGGAATCTTATACTGCAATACTTTGCATTATCATCTGGTTTAGAGGTCAGCCCCCTAAAGTTATTTATTGTTCAAAAGGTGTTTTTAATCATCTTGAAAAAGTATGGCTTCTATCCAACCATGCCTTCCTTCTCCACAAGCACCAGTAATCAGGATTAAAGAACTTTAAATAACAACAAACCAAGCTTTGTATTTGTGTCTAGCGCCAACTTGCACTGCTGTAGGAAAAAGCTGATTTTTCGTTTGTCACAGTGCATTTAAAAATAGTTTTAAAAATCATCTTACAGTATTTACAAGTGCCCCAAATAATTTTCCAAGCTCTCTCTTTCACAGTGCTTTACACCTAAAATCTCTGATCGCTCATTCCTTAAACCTGAGCATGTCAACATTTTCAGTGGAGTGAAGCAAATATGCCTATGCCTATGCTTATGGAAATGGAGGTCAGTAAAGTCTCTCTGTGCATCAGCATCCTGGTAATACATTGAGAAAACCAAAAAGGGGATAGCCATGTTCATGCCTTGCTGCAACCAAGTCTCTTTGACGTTGTTTGAGACCTTTTTCTTTCAGTACAGCTCTGCATAAATACTGTGTTATGCACTGCAAACCAGCATCTCCACCTGTATGTGTGAAAGTCTGTTGTCTCTACAAAAGTGATCATCTAATTTACTTTTACGGTCTTTATTACTGTGATTTTGGAAAAACTCACACATTTTGCTGCATTTACGTCAACCCAGCTTCCCCTTCAGGCAGATAATGCTATTAGTCCATTTTACAAATGAGGAACTGAGGCACAGAAAGTACCTTTTTCTGTACCTACGGTCACAGAGAAAGTCCAAGGCAGGTGTAGTCACCTTATGTAACTCGAAACGTTTAACTCAAACCATCAGTTACCCATTTCCTTCCACTGATGTAGTGAATGGTAATGCTAAATAATCTCAGTAATATCCCAGGCTGAGTTAAATGCTTCAAACACCTAGCTCCATCTTCAGATTAGCATGCCTTTTCTTTGATCCTGCTAGGTTATAAAGATGTGTCAGCATACAGATCAAATCCCATACTTGTTCAAAACTTGAGTAAACCTTGAGTTGCCCTATTGCAGTGCTTAGCAGGAGATTGTATAGACTCAGTGTGTACTTGTCAAACATTGACAAAATCTTCATGTGTTGTTTACTGTTTTGCTGTGCATTAGTTATTTTACACTATATAATCTAGGTTTTTGATGATGAAAAATATTATAAAAGAAAAAAAGAAAGATGAGAGGGATTACAGGCTAGCTTTTGCACTCCAGGTTAATGGGAGCTTGCATGTATAGAGAAAACTCTGGCAATGCTACAGCCAATGGGAATTTTGATGTTGGTTTCACTGGGTCCAGATTTTCACTCACAGACTTTCTATGCAGTATATTCTCATTTTCCAAAAGTCTACTTTGCTTATTTTTAATTTGTGGTAGAAAGCATGCTCAGAAAATAACTGCAAATCACAGTGTAGTCATTTAGAAGTATTATTCTTCATTTTCATAACTTGGTCTGTCATGTTTATTTTTAACTAAGTTCTTTCTTCCTTTCTTAATTTTTTATTTTCTATAGTGGCTTCAGCAACTCCTGCAGTTTTGTAAACTTACCTTCTTTCAGTAAACTATTTGGAAGCAACCATACTTTTACAATCAAAATTTTACTTGCTCCATCCCACAAACATGCTGGCAGCTAAGTAGAAGCTAAACTATCAAGTGATATTTATTTAATTGTGATTTTCTGCAGTTACTTAAAGTGGTTATTAGGTTATTTAAGCCTAGCGATATTGAACAGAATATGCACTGTACAGAATTACATCGAAGTTGAATAGACATAATATGAGACTACTTATATGAGTATTTTGGCTCTGTTTCAATACTTTGGTGATTTTTTTTTATGGGGAAGATATAGATATTTGCATGGAAAAAGCCCGGCATCATAATTATAGTCTACCTAAAAATGTCTGCCTTACTGAATAAAATAACTGAATGGAATATGACTTTAAACATTATGCCTTTAATATTGTTATGAACATTATTTTATCTGTTCAGTCCTTTTACATTCAAAAATATGCTGTGGGCAAAAATGTCTTTATAAACTCAAAAAGTGGGTCTGGAATTCAATTCATACCCAACTAATGCAGAAAGTGCTTGGAAAGCCTCTCTTGCAAGGAGAGCTAATGTCTATTATGTGCTGACTGTGTGGGGTAGAGCACCCTCTGTAGTGTTAATCCTCATCCGTGTAAGTGGGGTTGCTCTAAACTTTTGATCTGATCCCCATGCTGCTTCAGCTAACAGAACTGAATCGTAGAATCACAAAATAGTTAGGGCTGGAAAGGACCTTAAGATCATCTAGTTCCAACCCCCCTGTCAGGGGCAGGGACACCTCACAATAAACCATGCCACCCAAGGCCCTGTCCAACCCAGCCTTGAACACCACCAGGGATGGATCATTCACAGCTTCCCTGGGCAACCCATTCCAGTGCCTCACCACCCTTACAGTAAAGAATTTCTTCCTCATATACAATCTAAACTTTCCCTCTTTAAGCTTGAACCCGTTACCCCTTGTTCTCTCACTACAGTCCCTCATGAAGAGTCCCTCCCCAGCATCCCTATAGGCCCCCTTCAGATATTGGAAGGCTGCTGTGAGGTCTACCCATGCAGCCTTCTCTTCTCCAGGCTGAATAGCCCCAACTTTCTCAGCCTATCTTCATACGGGAGGTTCTCCAGTCCCCTGATCATCCTTGTGGCCCTCCTCTGGACTTGTTCCAACAGTTCCATGTCCTTTGTATGTTGAGGACACCAGAACTGTACACAATACTCCAAGTGAGGTCTCACAAGAGCAGAGCAGAGGGGCAGGATCACCTCCCCCAATCTGCTGGTCGCGCTCCTTTTGATGCAGCCCAAGATGCTGTTGCCTTTCTGGGCTGCAAGCGCACACTGCCGGCTCATGTTCATTTTCTTATCAACCAACACCCCCAAGTCCTTCTGTGCAGGGCTGCTCTGAATCTCTTCTCTGCCCAACCTGTAGCTGTGCCTGGGATTGCTCCAACCCAGCTGTAGGACCTTGCACTTGTCATGGTTAAACTTCATGAGGCTGACATCAGTCCACCTCACAAGCATGGCATTCCTTCCCTCCAATGTATCAACTGAACCACACAGCTTGGTATCATTGGCAAACTTGCTGAGAGCGCACTCAATCCAGCTGAGCTGGCACATGGGAGTGAAAATAACTTGGGCCAGGTACAGAACTTTAGCCCATTGGTGCAGGAGGAGCAGTGACTGCATCACAACTGAGTCATGGTCTAGTGGGCTGCCTCTGGTTTGCCTGCTGCAATCATGCCCTGTTCCTATGGTAAAGCCATGGCTGGTTTCTAAATTAGTTGGTGATATTCACTGTATTTTTCCAGGGCATGCCACATGGCCCTCATGAAAAGGAAAAACAGAAACTTGCTATTAACAGATTAGTTAGCTGAACTTCTTTAGTATTAGCTGAAGTGAAAAAATGCTGGCTGTGGATGCAGGAACCACTGCTACTAGAATACAGAAATTGTTCTGGCTTAATGAAGATAGAAAAGTGACTTGACTTGCATTAATAAAACTTCATTAAAGAGCTCTTTTAAAAATGGGGGGACTGGGGAGGCGAGAAGAATTTTAATGTTTTTTTTATCCTGGCTTTTTATAGGAACTTTGTTGTTAATGGTTTAGTGAATGCTTGTTTGTCTCCATGTGAAGGAAGATGGATGTGTGAAGAGTCACCCAAGTTCCAGGGAGAAACTGAGCAAGACAGATTAGTCCCACCTCAGCCTGACACCTGGGGCACGTCCTTATCTAAGGGGATAAATGGATCAGAATGTTACTGCCCGTTTATTTATTCTCCTTCTGTTTGGAGACTTTCCCTGATGAATTACTTTCTAGTAATTGCTGCTGTTAACTAATGTCAAACCTAATTAACCTGGAGTCCCTTCATCCAGTACCTCCACCATCCTTTTGTAAAGAAGAGAAGGTCATCAGCAAGGAGGTACTGAGGATGGCCACACTTTACCCATTCGTTTATTTGCTTTGGGCCTTGTTTGCTATTCCTGCTGCAATGCCTGGCGACAGCTTTCTAGAATTCCCATCAAGTCTAATTGGCCTGCTGAAGCAGCAGTGAACACAAGACTTAAGAAATGTTTTCTTTAAAAACTTCTTGTCCTACAGACACTTTGAGATCAAGTTTCACTCTTCTGAAATCACACACGATTCCCTGTGATTTTCATGAGAAATACTGTAAGAAAGTATTAAAAGAGAAACATGTCTCTGTGGTTTAGAGGGACTGATGGCCAGGGGGGTTGAAGAGTGGGTGGTGGTAACATAGCAAGGCATCTACAGAATCTTTAGAGGTTGCCAAAATTAACACATACAAGGTATTCAGTATCAAAGTTTTCAATATTTGGCTCCATAAACACAATACCGGTTGCAAAAACAAAGCTAAGGATTTCATGCTGATTACTTAAATAAAAACTGTTTAATTATGAACATTTGGGAAATGAAGTTTTGAAGGACTGACCAATATTGCTATGGCTTCCTAGTGTTTATACCAGACTGTGAACACTGTGCCAGCATCTCACTGTGTAGCGCATTGTATATCCAGCTACAGTAAACAGTTATAAGGCTCAGCATGGATCAGGCAGATAGCTCAATGCAGAAGGTTTATCTCGTCTCTGAGCCTATCTTTTTTAGCTTCATAAGGTGTGGACTTTCCAGTCCAATAAAAGCTACCAGCATTGTCTATGGAGGTGGCTGATCAAGCAGGTCAAGTTCCTGTCTTCTTTTCTTGATTTTATTTGCTTTTAGGCATTTTTATGCAACAACACTAGAAGATTTATTTCAGAAATAGGAATAAGTCATTTAGGAAATACTGGATAACACTTCAAAGTTGGCCACAAAGATCAGATTTGTCTGCCTGTTTGTCTATGATTACTACTGTAAATATGCATCTCTTGGGAATTTCTTTCTGTGTCTCTGACTATTCCTCCTCTCCTGTCCACCCTTCTGGTTGGCTGCAACCAATTTTTGTGACTCAGTTGCTTTATCTCACTATTTGAAACTTTTGAAACATAAGTGAAAGTTATAGAATGACTATAGGGATAGAATAATGAATTGTATGCTTTCATAAAGACATTTTATGGTCACATGTTTAACACTATAATGTGTAGTGGAGCAGATATCCTGTCAATCACCAGCTATCAGCTGGTGAGCTCCTGGTATGACTGCTGTGACGATGTGATCACTTTAGGCTCTCGTGCCCATCCACCCAGCTCCAGAGCATATATAGCTTACTCTCTGTATTCATCTGGCATCAATTCAACAGGTGTGTACCACTTGTTGAGGCTTTTCATTCACAAGTAGGGATAGTAGGAAACCTCACATAACTTCTACATTGAGCACTCTGTCCTGCCCTGTTGTATGGGAAGAAGAGTTGCTTGTGAAGTAAATCCTGCACTGCTCCAGTGTAGAGTCCAGTATTACAAGGCAAACTAGCTTAAATTTTAATTTGCCTTAGAAATTTAGATTACAGGAGTTCAGTTGTTTCACCAGAAACTTAATATTTGTACTGAGGAAAGAACGAAGGTGAGGACAACAGGCATCTAGAACTTTAAGTCTTTTAGGCATCCCATATAGGTTATTCCCAACCAAGAATCCGAGTTGCAACTTTAATCATCTGATTAAACCAGTGGATTGTAGTGACTTTCTAGGTTGAAGGTTGATATGTTTCAGCATGATACTCCTTGTGTTACCAGTACTCACATCACACATTTTCGAACTTTCATTTTTTGGCATTGTAACTCTTCTGTTATGAATTATTCTAAAACATGTCACTCTTATTGGCTATGTGTCTACGAGTAAATTAAACAATGCTGGATAGTGTTTCCAGCACAGAAATTAACTCATCTATCATATTGGATTGCTAGTGTGTTGCTTGATGTATAACATTCCTGATATTTTGGCCTGGACAATTTTGCATTTCCCTAAACAACTCCTCCACACCCTGGGAGTATGTACATACCAGGTACTGCTCCCACTAATTGGTTTGGGCACAGGCACTCCACTTTAAAAGGCAGGATTCCTCAATAATACAGAAAGAGGTTTTGCTTCGTATTGAGACTCATGGCTAGAGAGTGTCTTGAGTTCACCACCTTTTTCTTCTCTCAGAAGTACATTAGCAGTCATTAAAAAATAAATAATGTTAATGTTAATTTTTAAATAGCTAGCATTTGGATTGTGTTCTGCTTCAATTCTCCTATGAAGACAGAGTTGTCAGGTGCTGCAAAACTGAAGAAAAAAGGTATTCCTAACATTTCTATGTGATACACATCGCCACTTCTACCAGCAACAGCAATCCTCCTTGGTATAATGACTGAACTTTCTAGATTTCCTGTGAACAGTGAAGGAGAGAAAATTGCTGCTACCATCTAAAGCAAGAAAGGAAGATTTGTTCCTTATTCTGTTATTCTGTTATTATTAATTTCCCTCAACCATATGAAATATTGTTAGTTTAATATTAACAAAAATGCAGGTGCAAATTTCCATGTTTTTTTATTTATATGATCTTAAGGCCTTAAGAATATTTATTGTCTTGAGGAAAGAGTCTCTTGTATAACATTGTTCTATTACTTGCTTGCCTACCCTGTGCATGCGCTAACATGAACATGTGGAAAATTGCAGAATTCCTTCAACTTTGATGTTCACAGAGGAATGAAGTCAAAGTAAATAAATTTTAACTAAAAGATTCCCTTCCTCTCTTCTCCTCTCTTCTCCCCTCCTTGTAGTACAGAATGAGCCATACTAGAAAGGGAAATATGGGAGGTTTAGTCAGGTACCATCTGTCTAAGGATTTCAACTTCTGGAGCTCTGAAACTGCCTCTATAATGGAAACATTCCCAAACACTGAAACTCAGCTGTGAGCTGTTAAACTGTTAGCATAGCCCCTAGCATGGCTTTGACCCACTCCAGCTAACCTCCTTCCCAAGCACTTCTAGACAATATGCAGGAGTTAGTATGGGTGGGGTACCACTCCCAGGAGGCAGTCTGGGTGGAAGTTACAATTTAAGCTAGGAGACCCTAATTATACAGGTGTGGCCAAGTAGTGCCACTTGGCTAGTAGAGAGGTCTTGGCACTGTTTAATTTACTAGTACAGATGTTACCTGAAACTTCCAAGATCTGTCAGTTCTGCCGCAGGTTAGACTCTGTTTTTCTGGAAACATTTCTAGCTGGTCTATTGCAAGTGCATTTGAGATTATTCTGAAAACATTTTAACCTATATTTCTTTTGTATCTGAGTGCTTCACAGATACCTCTATCCTACCTGAATATACAAGATGTATCAACAAGGCAGGCTTATGAACAGATCTGGAATGAGAAGACATCTCCAGGGCCACACACAAATACTCACATGCACACACCCACACTTAAATCCCTTTTCATTTTGATTCTACCTATGTTTTTTTCTTTTGTTGTTGTTGTTTTTTTTTCCCAACATAATGCAAGTGAGGTCCAAGCCTGAATCCTTTGTAGTCGCATTAAGTGTACAATTTAAGAGGCCTGAAACATATTAAAGAAAATCAATGGTTAAGGGCATTTTCCAGCTCTATTTTACATCTTCAGTAACAATGTGCAAATGAAATGGCTTGTTGTTGTAATTCCCTCATAAGTTTCCTCTTGCAAAAGCTGCAGCATCTGTGAAAATATGACTCAACTACAGATATCAGCGCTAAGTTTAAGTGCTCAGATTTTACAGTGATGTAGCTGAGAACTGAAATACCATGATTATTCATCCTTTTGCTTTTGTGAATATCTTTTCTATGCTTAAAAGTGACAACAGTCAGATACAGGTATATATATTTTTGTGTTTCTCAGCTGCAGTTATACTGACAAACCCCTCATTTTTCCTTAGCAGCTTAATTTAAGCTGAAAAAAATGAGTTAGGGTCTTAAAAAATATCTTTAAGAGGGCTTACTAGTACGTTTCTACCAATTAACTCTATACTAAGAAAACTCTTAACGTATAGACAAAAGTTGATGTTTATACATACTGAGTAAAGAGAAAATCTCCATGTTAAAGATCAGCAGCTTACTAGACTCAATCAAAAATGTGTGTGAGGGGATTTGTCAGAATAGTTTAACATTAAAAATTCTGAATGATGTGTTTTGCTTTATTGAAGGAAGAGTATAAGCAAAGCCTTTGTAAGAGTCTTTGTATTTCCTATGTGACTTAGGCAGTTGCCTTATTGAAAACAAGTTCTGTTTGGGTTATCAATTGTCGATAAAAATGTCTACTTTTTTCTTTTTTTTTAAATTTCTTTCTTGAAAGTATATGTTTTTCTACTTCACATGACAGATCCATCTCCACATCTTCTGGCAGTTTAGGTCTTCAGAAGAGTTTTCATCACCAAAGAGGAAGACATGTTAATACTAGTATGTTTGGCATAGGATTTCTATTTTAGGGTAGAAAAGCTCAACTGATTACATTGATTTAGCTACTGTATTTAGAAATACTACCGTATAATATTGGAATCACTGCATAATGCATGCTTTTGTCACTCCTAAGGTGTAACTGACTTGCTTAGGATAAGTGTAACTTACAAATTCACTCCTAACCTATGAGACAAGCCTTCCCAGAGAGATTTAAATGCACTCCAGATGAAGTCAGTTTTATGAAAGAAAGCAAAAAAGGAGACAGGAAAGGGAGAATTAAAGCAACAGATAGATTTATAATGAAGATTAATCTATAAAAACCTTGGGAACTCACAGTTCAGCAGAATTGTGACTTGTATTCTTGGGTGTTTCTTTGACTTGTGACAGATGTGCAGTTGAGCAAAAAAAGGGGTATACACACTGAGTGTTTAAATCTTATGTGTTTTCTTTTTTTTTCTTTTACTAGATTCCTATTCAATAGGCTTCTAGCTCAAATGTAACATAAAGATGATGATGGGTAGGGTTGGTTTTTCAGCCCTAAAAACCCTAAGAAATAAGATTGGTCAGTGGCAACAGTTGGTCTACCTGCTTAGTCCAGAAAATAGTGCGTGGTACAGAGATCCATGTTTATTATGAGCATAGTTTCTTACATAACCAACATGGATGTATCATCACATTGTTGTTCCTCACCTAACTATTGTTCCTGAGATCTTAGGCCTCTGAGTTGGACATTGAAACTTTAGGGATCAAATCAGGACCACAAAATGACAAATAGATCCAAACAACCCACTGTTATCTTCAGGTAGCCTCTTAACACTACAGTGAAGTTAGAGACCTACCTTCAGAAGTTTTGCTCTGATCCAGGATAATTTCTCTGGGTCCTGGAAGGTGTTAGGAGAATATTTTCTTCTTGATCACTGTTAAAATAACCTGACTTGGTACTGGTAAATTTTCAATGTACAAGAAAGTGTTCACTGCATTAAAACACCTCATTATTCAATATTCTCAGTATTCAATGCTGCTCTTCAACAAGCAGAAATACAAGTCTGTTGCCTATGAGATTTCAGAAAGTCTGAAAAACAACAGCAGTAGAATTTAAAGTAGAAGAAGCTACTTTTCAGTTATAGAATCATAGAACCATAGAATAGTTAGGGTTGGAAAGGACCTTAAGATCATCTAGTTCCAACCCCCCCTGTCAGGGGCAGGGACACCTCACAATAAACCATGCCACCCAAGGCTATGTCCAATCCAGCCTTGAACACCGCCAGCGATGGAGCATTCACAACTTCCCTGGGTAACCCATTCCAGTGCCTCACCACCCTTACAGTAAAGAATTTCTTCCTCATATCCAGTCTAAACTTCCCCTCTTTAAGTTTGAACCCGTTACCCCTTGTCCTCTCACTACAGTTCCTCATGAAGAGTCCTTCCCCAGCATCCCTATAGGCCCCCTTCAGATACTGGAAGGCTGCTATGAGGTCTACCCATGCAGCCTTCTCTTCCCCAGGCTGAATAGCCCCAACTTTCTCAGCCTATCTTCATACAGGAGGTGCTCCAGTCCCCTGATCATCCTTGTGGCCCTCCTTTGGACTTCTTCTAACAGTTCCGTGTCTTTTTATGTTATAAATTTTTTGTGATCAAGGACTCTTTTATTACAGGGAGAATTTGCATTTTGTGCAAGAAAGCATAGATCGGGGGAAAAGAAGAAACATTAAGGAAAAATCTTAAAATCAGACAAAATCGATAAAAAAATAAATAAGTGGGCAATCATATTGCAGCTTAAGTTAACTTCTTGTTAAGCAAAACAATCTGTTGAGAATTTTACAAAAAATATAAAAGTTATCCTATGTCTGGAGTTGATAACATGCTCTGTCTTACAGTACTATTTCACCAATGATTTCACTTCTAATCCTGTTTGTAGAGAATTGTGCCTCAAATGTCCTATAGCCAAATCAAGCTATAAATAAGGTGCACATGACTTAACAGTGAGCACAGTTAATAATTAAAAATAATGACAAACAAATACAATCAATTCTCCATCCCTGGGACTCTTTCCATCAGTACTGGGTGCCTACAAGATACAGGCTAACAAGAACAGAAGCCATCAAAAGATAACGTAGGGTAAAAACTGCATGCAACTGTAAGGGTTCTAAATCTTTCCCTTGGTATTTGCCAAGATGTGCTTTATCATAGAATCTTAGAATAGGTAGGGTTGGAAAGGACCTTAATATCATCCAGTTCCAACCCCCCTGCCATGGGCAAGGACCCCATGCACTAAACCATGCCATCCAAGGCTCTGTCCAGCCTGGCCTTGAACACCACCAGCGATGGAGCATTCACAGCTTCCCTGCGCAATGCATTCCAGTGCCTCACCACTCTCACAATAAAGAACTTCTTCCTTATATCTAACTTAAACTTCCCCTGTTTAATTTTTAACCTGTTACCCCTTTTCTTATCACTTCAGTACCTAATGAAGAGTCCCTCCCCAGCATCCTTATAAGCCTCCTTCAGATACTGGAAGGCTGCTATGAGGTCTCCACACAGCCTTCTCTTCTCCAGGCTGAAGAACCCCAACTTTCTCAACCTGTCTTTATGTGGGAGGTGCTTGGTTCCCCCGATCATCCTCATGGCCCTCTTCTGGACTTGTTCCACCAGCTCTATGTCCTCTGTATGTTGAGGACGCCAGAACTGTACACAATACTCCAAGTGAGTTCTCACGAGAGCAGAGGGGCAGGATTACCTCCTTCAAACTGCTGGCAGTGTAATAGAGAAACAGAAATCATGAGCTTTATTTCACATTTACATTTACATTGATGAATTAATATCTTATAGGGCTGCAGAACAGCATATATCAAGTGCATACTGAAATGATGCAGTTAAACTCAGTTTGTTGATGTCTGTCATCCAATATTATTAAATTCTCTACAGTTTTCAGGGTTAAAGCAAAACCAAGAAAGTCAGGAACAGTTTACAATATTTATTAAAACACTAAACAAGCAATTCTTAAAATATTTGTCATCACAGAACAACTTATGTTATTAGCCCTTTGGCACTGTGTGACATGAACAGAATTTCCTCCTGCTTTGGACTGAATTTTGCACTTGCTCATATTTCTTAAGTTGTCTTATCAATTGTCTAAATCAGAATTTGGATTTTTCTGTTATCAGAAAAGGGAACCTCAGTTGAATTCTCTTTCTTTTTTTTACATTTAATCTATTCTTTTCCTTCCTCCACACTTATCTTTTACAGCTCTTTGAACAGTTCACAACAGGTTTATGATACTTCTACTGTTACTTCAGTGAGGAATTTCAACAGCTGCTTCAATATCTCTAATATGCTGGTCTTAGGACATGCAAGCAAGGATTTACTTTAAGAGAATCCCTTGCCTAATTGCCATGGTTTAACCTCACCTGGCATCTAAACACCACAAAGCCACTCACACACCAGCACAATCGTGTAAAAGAAACAAACTAAATGAAATTCTGGTCTCATTCTTGTCAGTAGTAATTTTGTCATTGCTTTCAAAAGATTTATTCATTATTTGATCTATAATCCACCCAGTTTTAGGATGAGATACTGCCTGCATTTGTATGATTCTGTGAATTCGACAGGCAGTCCATTTATAGGCAATTATAGGCAGTTGCTTAACACTTTTTCTGTATGTCCCATACAGGACATACAAGAAGCAAATATACCAAATCAGTTCTTCTTACCACATGCAGAATTGTTTTGTATTTCTCCTTGGTAGCTTTTTTCTCAGGGTAGACAATTTCTTTCACTATCAATTTATTAGTAAAATCTAGACATCTTTATCCAGTGGTCCAAGCCAACTGCAAGTGGAGCCTGAGATATCTAAATAAAACATCACTCTTTTTTACTGGTATCTCAGCCAACATCTCCTCTTGCTCAGCCTTCTCCTGCCAGTTACAAAAGACCATAAAAATCCAAATATGACAAATTCCCACCCCTATTCTTAGTATGAACTGGTATTTCTAGATAGTCTTAGATATTATGTTCCCTGAGCTAGGCAATAATCTGCACAAGTGCATCTCCCATGCATTTTCTTTCTTGGCTCCAATTTGTGTGTCAGTAGTAAAGAAAAGTTTCACAGTTAAATACAGTTGCCATCCACACTGTACTGTAAATCAGAGATCCTGTTGTTAAAAATGTCTCCTGCAAAGATCCCTTTAAATGCATTCGATGTCATATTTTTAAACCCCTGACTTCTTTTCAATATGTCCAGATCCCTTCTCTGATGGCATTTCCAAATGTCCCCACTTATCTCTTTCTTATAGATCTATCAAAGAAATAATGTTAGACACTAACTAGGCTCGAGAGATGTTTTAAAATTTAGCATCTTTTTCCCTAAAAGACAATGTATGGGGATTCCAACTACTTCATCCATCTTTTTCCTCCCCCCGGGTGTCTGGGAAGGACCATCCTATCTTGGCTCTGACCCTCCACTGCTGCTACTGTTGTTGATATTGCTGCTGACTCTCTATTGTCATGATTGATGTCATGCTGACAGGCACATAAATCATGTTTTTTCATAATGGTTAATGCTGGTATTTGCATGTATTAGGCATGTTTTTGCTCTAAAACACTTAGAACCATGTGTGCTGCTTTCATTCTGCTGCCTCAGGGTTTTAGAGGGAGGGGGAGTTTGCTGTTTATAGATATTTTTGTTTGGACAGTGGAGAGAGCAGAGACCATTGTTAAAAACCCACTCAGATGAAAAGGGATGAACTTTGCAGCTGCAGCACAATTCACTCAGACTATAAGACCCTACAGGATATATTGCTCGGCCAACAGCATATCAGCAGCTGCAAAGAAAGATGTATCTGCAGTATCACTGAATTTTGAACTGTGTGCCAGGTTTTGATTAAAAAAGAAAGATGTTCCTTAACTCCAAAGGCTTTTAATGTTTTACACAGCCTTTTGTGGACATCTGACCTTCTACAGATGATTTTTGAAGAAGGCACAATTCAGATTTCATCCATTTTACCAGTTTTATCTCTTCCCCCCTACTGGCCTGAAACAACGAAGAAACTGTTCTATTATTTCATAATATAATTATCAATCATGGATCCTATGCTTCTGTCCTCTCCAAAAGTTCTCTGAAGGGAACAATTTGTCCCAGAATTTGGCAGCCTGGACAGCCTGCAGTTTATACGAATCCTCCTGATGGGAATGGAGTTTTGGCAACTGATGGAATTACAGAAGTATGTGAAAGTCAAGACTGAAGAAAATCCAGGCTCAAACCTTCAAATCTGCAGAGAGATTGTCCCTTTGGGGATCTCCGGTTCTTGGATAGCCCAGGTCATGGAGGCAGGCAGTGACCCTCCCCTCACAGTTGTAGAAAAGAAAGTTAATGACATGAATCATTTTCTCCTCTGTAGACAGGGCTGTTTTCTTTGAAAAACTGTAACTGGAGAGCAGATTTCCTACCTAGAATTTTCCATTTGTGATGGTAATAATTACTTTTACTTTTTAATATTTAATTTTTAACACAGCCTCTGGCATAGTTTTGGCCCAGGCCAGCTTGCACTGTTCCAAAAGATATGCCTATAGCTTGTAGCTTACCACAGGTCAGATGGATATAATTTTTACATGATCGCTTTGCATAATGTAGTTTTTAACTTCCCTTTAGACAACATTAAGGAATCTGTATATGCTTTTATGCTTCCAGCAACCACCTTAGTATTAAAAAGAAAGAGTATTGTAATGCAATAAAACATTGCAAAATGAACCCAGCATGGCCTGTGAGCATCTTCCAAACAAACTTTGCAGCAGAAGGCATGACACAAGCCCAGAAGAGGCACGTGCTTTTGAAAAAAATGGAAAATAGTTTTGTGGACATTTAGATTCAATAGAGAGAATTTCATTTTTCTAAGCCATTTTGTAAACATACTCATCACTTTATGGTATTTTTCCATAAAGTAATGGTTTGCATTACAGAGAAAAGTAGTCATCAGAAGTCCTCATGATGAAATAGGTCCATATCCTCTATCCCTGGGAAATGAACCCAAGCCCTTTGGCATAGCAGATAGTGATTCTTGTAAATGTCAGTGCTGAGTAATTAAGGGCCTTGCCTGAGTATACCTGTGGAAGCAAACCTGTCATTTATTTCAGAGGGAATTTTGCTTGATCTAAGAGAAATGCTGAAGTATTATGTAGTTAAAACTAACATTGAATTTAGAAAATGCTAGCTTTTGAAATAATGAAGGGCCATCCTTTAAAGAAATCTTTTGCAAGCCAAAATGGTGCATGAACCGCATGCCCCAGAGGCCAAGACTATGTATTTGTGGCCAGGCTCATTTAGACTAAATTCATTGCTGTTTTCCAGAAGTTCTTCAGGTGTGAGACACCAACTCGAAGACTGAGGTCTGAGACCTTTTGTTTACAAGAGCAGCATATTCAGCTACAAAAAAGGATGTGTTATCTTCTTACCTGCTCCTGTCTGTTTTCAGGGCTCTTACAGACTACCAATAGTGCTTTGCTAGGGAGCATGACAGTTTTCATATTATGTGACTACTAAGGAACAGGAGAGAATCTTGAGCAGCTGAGATGAAAAAGTGGGGAAAATTACAGTGTGAATTCTTAGGCAACAAAGTAGGCAACAAAAAGATTATTAGAGGAAACCTGAAAGTTGTTTCAAAAAAAAAAAAAAAAAAAGCGATGGAGAAAAGGAGTAAGAAAATTAAGACATTACAAAATACATGTAACCATATTTGTCTTACAAATTATGCAGTTGTTTTGGTTGCAATAGTAAAAGGTGAGCTAAGGAGATGCCTGTCTTTTTTTTTTTTATGCTACAACTCTTGACTCTCTCGTCTTGCAAATTTTATAAAAATCCCAAGAAGTAAAGTTTCTCTGTGTACTTCTCTGATCAATTGTGACATGGTAAAGTTTAGACAATGGTCCTCCATCAGAATGAGACTTCCTGGCACTTTTTTTTTTTTAAATCTGTGGAGTTAAAAAAAACCCCACCTTATTGTTTGCTAATATTTTAAATTGATTTCTCCCTCCCTGAAAGCATTTGGATACTTGTCTTTAGATAAACATTCCTTCAGAGGTGTGGAATATTTTAAGATACCTCAGAAACATTCTTCCCTGGATTCGCCAATAGCATAAGGATTCAGCAGATGGCAGGATGTGGCCACTTCAAGACAGCCAAGAATCTGGGCCTCCACCCTCCTTTCTGAGCATGTGTAACCAAGCTGTCTGTCTGTCAGACAGTGGGAGAGAGACCAGTGTGGGAACTGCATGTACTATTGGAAAGCTTTTTAATGAGTATCACTGTCATAATTAAGAAATTATCTTTATGCATTTAAACAGAGGCCCCACTTATGCGCTGTATGAAACTCTTACTTGCATCTCTGGAAATCATAGAATATTTCTTTGGATTGGCTAGGAACCCACTATTTAGCACATGCATTATGTAAGTATGGAAGGATATTTTTTATGATCCATTAAGATTAAGAAGTACATGCACCCATTGCCAACAAGCACACCATCTAATCAATTTTGCATTCCATTATTCTGTTTCATACTATTTTTGATGGGAAAATTCCACTGGGTGGGCCATAGTCCCTTTTATAAATTAAGGAATAAAATAAACATACAACTAACCCACTCACAACCCAGATTGCTTGTCAGGCTCAGAAGGTTCTCATATATTAAGTGGCTGCACCCCAGAGTAACATCTATTTTGTATTTGAGTTCAAGTGATTTCAATGAAAATTAATGGCAGTTGTGCACATTTGGGAAAGGAAGGATAGTTCCCAAAATACAGCACTATTGCCTATTTGTGATGGATTTGGAAGTCTTGCAATGCAGCTTTCTATCAGGCGAGAAATCAGTGATGCAGAATTACTTAGAATCATTTATTTATACTGTGTATAACAGTCACTGAATATAGGTGGTCATAGACTACATGCAGGCAAAACCTTATTTAGAAGTCTTAACCCGAAAGCCCCTTTCCACTTCTCAGGAAATAATTCTCACCAAGAATTGAATCTAATCAAAGAGCGTAAGATAGGCTGAACTCTCTGGTTGTTTACAAAAGCTCCCCCATAAACCTGAATCACCAAAAACTAACAGTACAGCATTCCTTGAAAGTGCATGTATTCCTCATAGACTAAGAAAAGGAATGTGTAAGATTATATTTAACATGACCACCTGGTGACTCCTGTCATAACAAAAGAAAGCTAGTATTTTAAAAGGTGCTTAAGACTGTCTGACTTTAGTGAAAGTAAGTTTTATGCTCCAGAAAGAATTAAAACCCCACATCCACACACAAATAGTATTCAAAGAGTAGCCAGTATGCAGCCCCCAGTGCTGTTGGCATGTATATTCTCTAGGAACCGAAGTGAGGTTCATCTGAACAAATCCAGTCATCTGCACTGCAGGCATCTGTATCTAAGCTCAGCGCCAGCTCCTTTTTTTCCATGGAGAGAAACAGTCACTTCTAAGGCGACAGTCATGTCACCCTGAAGTAGCTATCTGAAATAGGTCTGATGAGTCTTTACTGACAATAACA
Organism: Ara ararauna; assembly: GCA_028858755.1. Taxonomy (NCBI): domain Eukaryota; kingdom Metazoa; phylum Chordata; class Aves; order Psittaciformes; family Psittacidae; genus Ara; species Ara ararauna. The sequence goes on from CM054379.1 coordinate 24,950,515, forward strand.
AAATCTGGTGAAGGAGACTGGTTGAGGCACTGATTTCTGCATTGCAGAAGTCTACATCTCTGTGAGATGAATCCTGTTGCTTTTGTTTTGGTGGTTTTCATGTAAATAACCAGCCCAGTTCTGACAGTAATGAGTGGCTCATCACCTAGTTTGTGCTTGGACTCAATTTAGCTCTAAAAGCAAGGTCTCTCTATTAAATCCTTTAGGACGTACAATACTGAAGGCCTCTCAAAGAGCACAAATGTGCTCCAGCAAGTAAAGGATCTTGACAAAATGTTCCTATGACTTTTTTCTTTCAAAACCCCAGGCAAGGGCTCCCACTGTATATGCCATCATGACCTTGTTCCCTGGCAGAGGGAGGGTTTGGTTTCCCTTAACCCTGTGGGTTTCTGGAATGGCATCTCCCACCTTCTCCAGGAGCATCCCAACCCTGTTCACAGGAGAAAGGGGAAGAACTGGCTCTGTCTTGCTGGAGATCTTCTATCAGGCCAAAAGAATAAAATATTTATTGAGCCAGAAAGAGAGAGCAGATGGGACTCTTGACATTTGACATAGGACATAAGGGCATAGGATAAGGTGGAATTAAGTGAACTGGGTTGCAGGCAGTTCTCTGAGAATTGCTTGGCATGAGGTAAATCTTGGATAAAATGTATGAAATGCAAAAACATGAAAAGATATGTCTCACAGGAGGAAAAGTATCTCACTTGAGTAAATGAAATCAGAGGTGATACTGTCGTTTCCCAGCCCATGTAATTTTTAATATAATCTGCATCTGACTTGCTTTCTGTGCAGCATAATGGTACAGAAAGCAGTTGACTCTGAAAGTGTAAAACTGGAGTAAATCAAAACCAAATAAACCCAAAACAGTTTAGACATTTAATCAACACTACATTTACACAGCAAAGATAAGATTGCTGTGAACACATCCTACATAGTTTTGAATTCTTTGTATGTGCCCTCTGAATTTCAAGAGCAGAAAGTAAGAGTCAAGTTTATTAAAGTCGATAAGGGAGGTGGAAGATTTTGCAGGAGTGTGCTTGAGCTTACTGACCTCTCCCAGACTTCCTTCAGTTAACTTCCCTGTGTGTCTCCAAATCCCAGAGGCTTTGGAGCTCAATTCTTAGACTGAAGTAAAGTATTTAAGCAAATGTTTTAATAGTTTTTCAATGCTTGCTCAAATACATGTATTGGTCAGCAGTAGTTCAAGGTTTAATAAAAACGTACAAAGATAATTTACTACAAGTTTATCCTTAATGTGTAGAATGAAGACATTTTCAATAATATTTTAGATATTCTGCAGTTCATAAAATGTAAAAGGAATAGTTTAGGTGGCATATGAATTATGAAAACATTGGATTTCTCTGCTGGTTTGCACTAGAGATCTTAGTTCACTTTCTGTCAGGAAGAACAACATTCTCAGAATTGTCCCTTCCTGTTAGGACTTATATTACTCCACACCTGGAGACTGCGTAGCTCTGATTTTCATGGCAAAGGAGACTTTTATGTTCTTCCTGGACATTTAGCTCTTTCTCTGGGAAAAAAAATCCTGTCCATCTCAAAATTGAGCATCCAGAAATGCTAACATTCCAAATTTATGGTAAATTCCTATTCCTATTACAATAGTAGTCAGATCAGTAAAACCCTTGTGACTGTTGCATTAGTTTCAGGAAGCACTGAAGTGCTACACAGCAGTTTCTGAAGGGAATTTAAAAAGTATGCTGGATGGGAATACAACTTCTTGTGGAATAATGTTAATACCCAAGTTTGAATATTTTCTGGACAGAAGGATAGTCATCACAAAATACACTGTGGAAACTTTAATGACTACCTCCCATCTACCTTCATGATGCTAGTCACTTCATTAAGCTCCTACTGCACACAGTGAATTAAATGGAAGTGATCTAAAAACGTGGAAGAAGTAGGTGTACTTCAAAAGCATGAAGGCTTATGTGAGTTATTTAAATGCCTTTGCTCTCTACTGGGGGGGTCAGCATCTCATGAGAGCATTCGTATGAGATGTCAATTTGGATAGAAGTGGCTACTTTTGTAATATCTCGGAAATTTTACTTTCAATTTATTTTCTCCTAATTCTGGAACTCCAGGAAATATTATGGTTTGAATTTAGGGCTCTTGATAAAAGTTGAGAAGTGTCCTTATTTCATCCAATTTAGCTTGCTCAGTCAGACAGCTGTTAAATGGTGGATTATCCATTTTGCATTGGCTGGTGGCATTGGTAATAACTAAATATTCCATTCTCCGATGATTATATTCCCAAACTGAAAGGCAGATGTGATTTTGATGTATCTTAAATTTGTACAGCTCTCATTATGTTCTCTCAGTAGATTAAACCCAGAACACTAGATTAAATAAGCCTCAAGCTTGGAATACATGTGTGCTGAAGTTCAGGCTCAGTTTTACTCACTGTTGTTGATTTCGTTTTTAAGTTACAATTTTAAAAATCCAATATTTTTTTATTTCATGTGAATAAAAGCTACTGTGTTGTAAAGGCTTAAGTGCATGTCATAACTTATTCAGATGTATCCTCTAAGTTGTTTATATTTATTCTGTAAAGTTTATTACGTACAGGTTGTTTATATTCACCTCTGTTAATGACAGAGAACTTACCAATAAACCAATGACATCTACTCTCAGATAGTTTAATCCAGCCATTTTTAAATGAAATTGCAATTTATAATTTCTCTACCTTTAGAGTGGGACAAGATGGCTAAATTTAGGCAAGAAAAACAATGTAATATTTCTGTTTAATTTCCTTGGTAGTAGAGATGAAAATTACAGACTTTTTAATTATATTGTATAACATTTAAACTAGCAGTCTGGCTAAATAGTCTTTTCCTTCAGGCTGTATAAATCAATTCTTTGATGAGTTTATTAGCAAAGAACAGGACTGATTCTAATCTCCACTGTGCTAATTTTACATGAGTGTAATTCTAGTGGGTTTGGTTACTTCTGATTTACACCAGTGTAAGATTACTGAGTACCTGAGGATCTCAGACCTTGGTGTAAACAGATGTAGCTTTAATGAGAGGATCATGGTCATGTACCTGTAAACAAAAAGAGAAATAAAATCTTATTCTGATCTCTTCTAATCTCAGAGTTACTGTTTCCACTGTCAATTTGTATCATTTATGTGTCATTCCATAAATAATAAACATGCATTGCAGGTCCTTTGCCAGGAGAAGTATACTTAGTAAAAGGAAGGAATGTCCACCTGTAAAATTATTTGTCCTTATAAGCAGCAACAGGCATATGTTCTACATCATATTTGGGCCCAGTCTCTGTGGCCTGTGACCAAAGTAAACACATTTTTCTGATGTAATTGTTGATTCTAGTTGAATTAGTGTAATGCAATCATAGCTGTGAGAAACATTTTATTTGGACCAGCTCTCAACCAGAGCTCAGAGAGGTTGCCTACCTGGCAAACCAGCAACAGTAGCTTGTTTTCACAAAGTTTTCCAAGTTTTGTACTCAGAGGAGCATATGAAAACATTTTAAAGCATGGGTTGTGGTCGTTCTCCAACTGACACTTGAGTAAATCAGAAGTAACTACAACGAAGTCAAATGCAGCCCTCCCAGTATATATGAGATGGGCTTTATGTTCCACTCCCTTGCCGTTTTCCACTCTGACATACTTAGTACTCAGAGGAACCTACTCATATATTGTTTGGGGACACATACCACAGTTTTTTCTCTTTCCTTCACTTTCCTAGTGCAAGAGCTGGCCACCAGATGAATGTGTGTAATAGTAACGATAACTGGAGCTCACTACCTGAATGCTTCACAAAAAAATGCTTTGAAATTATACCCCTACTTTTACTCTTAACTGTCACAATTCACATGCCTAAAAAGGGAGGGAAAGTAAGATAGAGATGTAAAACTTTTCACGCAGCATAACAAAAGCAAGTGCTTTATATATGACACATTTTAGGACAAAAGTGTAAATATTAACAACAGCAAAAATTTTTTTTAAGTTTTAAGAAGTCAGTATAAACTTTTAGATTTACTGAAATCAACAAAGGTCTCTGTTTTGACTTTGGGAGGCTCAGGGTTTCACTAAGTTTTAAGAAGGATAAAACTCCACATGCTTCTGTAGAGAAGTCTATAAATAATAAATAAGACAGGTAAGCAACTAAGGTTGGGAGACATGGGAGTAAATACACAAAAATGGTGGCTGGCTGAAACTAGTTCCAAAATTATGGTGCTATTTTGTACATATTTGCAGGTATGAAAGGGATTAAACAGGTGATTAATTTCAAATTTTGGTGAGCTTTAAATATTGAAGTACCAATTTTTTTTCTTAAATTTTATTTTTTTTTCCCCAGGAAAACAAAAAAAAGCTTTATCATTTGTAAGGGACATCAAAAATCAAATACAATTTTTCCAGACCAGCATTCTTACCAGATTCCTGAAAAGTTACACTTTGTGTTATTCTGAGTTATTTCTATTCATCCTTTCCCCATTATACATAGAGAGATCTATTGTCTGCTTACTCACAGATTGGAAGTTAATATGAGAAATCCTAGATTATTTCTTACCAGCAATGAAAGGAAAGAACACAAAAGAGAAACAGAAGGTGGGAAAGGATGTGACAGAGAATAAGGGAACACTTGTAACTAGGTCATGGGAATATGCTTTTGCTATATTTTAACACTGAACAGCCAAAGTGCAAGAAGAAGAGCGTTTAGTCATAGGAGTTTTCAATGTTAGAAAAGTGTGATTGCCTGAACACTGAACTAAGCATTTTGTCACAGAATAGCTAATTGAACACTCCCACTGATACTGTGTGTGCACATGCAGAGGAATTGATGTAGCATATCTCTATCCGATATTCCCAAGTGATTCAAAAAAAGTAATCCAGTTACCTAAGAAATAAATGGTATTTTTTCCTTTTTTTTTTTTTTTTTTTTTTTTTTGCACATATGTAAGTAACTAATGCTGAAAACTGTCTTTCTTCTGTTTTCTATAGTGTTGCACAGGTGGTTCATTCATTGAAAACACCTTCTGCTGTTCCAGTTAGATTATTGTACAAACAAACAATGGAAACCTTTGACTGGCAACTGAAAAAAAAGATCCCAGACATTGAATTTGCAAGGTTTCTTCAGCTTTACTCAATCTCTTCAATCAAATCCTTCTGTGAATCAAAAAGAATTAGCCATGAGCCATTTTAAACAATGTTGTACATCTGGAAAGAGATTATTTAAGCACAAATGTACAATAGAAATCTGGTAATCACAAAACGATAATCTCTCTGCATTCTTAAATGTCTTAAGACAAAATGCTTTGCTTGTATTGTATGTTTTCTTTTTAGGCCTCTTCCATCTATATTCTTCTGTGAAATGAACTCATTTAACATCTGAGAGGAAATCTGGTTCTAGATGTTTAGCTGGATTGAGCAGCCTGTTAGTTCTCATAGATGTTCTCTAGTGGAGATGTGTCATTAGCTAGTACCAAATCAGTCTTTGTGGTTTTTCTATTAAAAACATCCTTAATTCCTTGTTAGTTTTTCACTCAGCTGATAAAGCCTACTTATGCACAGAACATAAGGTTTTCAGTATCATTTTTAACCTGGTTTCCTTGAGGGACTAGTGGCAGAATACAGTATTTAACTCCTGCCTGCCTCAGGCATATAAAAGTAGTAGACAACTCTCTTCTTAGCTGAAAATCTCTTATAGACGCATCGCCAATTTTACTGATCATGCAGTGCCAGAGATTGCTGTTGGGACACAATGCTAAATTCTTTCGACAGAGTGATCCAGTCCAGTTTAAATTCTTCCTGATATCTCCTGAGAAACTGAAGTTAGTGTGCTCAGAACTAGAACTAACTGAAGCCAATGAAGGAAGGAAGGGGAATGAATTTTATAAGCAATTGCATTGAATAGTAAGGAAAAATACAAACACATGAGGAAAAACAAAAATCTTGAGTTCCTTGCTGAGTCAGGTGGGTAAGATAAGAAATAACAAGTTTTATGCATTTTATGTATCTTTCAGACTTGAAGTTCCATCATGAACTGTGAAAACAGATATCTAGGTAAAGATGAGAGGCTTTACTAATGCTATTGAAGGAAAAGATGTGGTGCGAGCTCAACTATACTCCAGAAAGAAGCTCAATTTGACATATGCTCTTAATTAGTCCCTGGAGAATACAGAATTCTCTCCTCTGAGAACTATGTAATAATTTTTTTTCATCTCACTTTGAAATATTCACAACATCTCTCTCCCATGTAGATTCTCTAACATTCATCAAGAATGAACTCAGGCTGCAATGTTGGTATCTTTCATCTAAATATGTCAGCCAACCATGAAACACAAACCTGTCAGAAAACAGGCTTGTTTTTTTTTTTTTTTTTGACACTTATGAAATGACCTAAGTAATTCAATCACAGTTTGCATTAAAAAGGAAAAAGCATTTTCCAGTAGGAAAAAAAAAAAAAAGAAAGGAATTGGGGAATATTTGTAAATGAAAAGATTGTCTTTTGAGGACAATCAAAAGACAATAAAAAGGAATTTATAACACATTGGTGGAAGTGTATTACTTATTGGGACTGACATTGGAAACAACTGCTTTCCCAGTCAAAATGAGACTATTTCACCCTCTGCTATGCTGAGTTAAGCAGTTTTAAGATGAACTTACATTTGGGTGCCTCTAGTAGGAGGTACTGTTTGTGTGACTTGTATACCCATAGGAGAAGTAAGACCTTAGTCTGGGAACTCTAGTTTACTAGGTCCAGAACATTCAGACAAAAGTTCAGGACTTATTTTAGGTGAACTGGATGAGCTTACACGTTCAATGTAGACCCGTACTTTGCAACTTTTTTTCACAGATTCTGTCAGAGTTGCTTGTCTTGATATTATTCACAGTAGAGCACTGAAATATTCAAAGACCTGACTTGACTTATTTGAGCAATGTTTCAAATAAACCAGTGACTGGTTTTGGTTTTAGTGTTCATGTCTATAATGAAATCTCATGGATAAATATGATTACTGTCATGGCTTCTTGGATTAATTAAAGGGGATTAGTTTCTTTTCCACAATATTTCTTGATTTTGTAGCAAGTATTGAGGCTTGGCCTCCTAGACTCATCTCTCTTCTTTTATGTATCTGACACATTTTATAATACATCTGAATGCACAGATAGGTTGCTTTAAAATGCATTCACTCCAATGAACTTGAATTTTATTATGTGTATACCAGGTGGATAATTGTTTTTAAGAACCTGCTTTTGTAGTTGTGTTTTTGTGATTGTTTTCCTCCCAGATTTATGTTCCACATACAAATCTTTATTAATGGAGAGAGAAAAATGCAAAGACCTAAAGATCCTGCTGTTTCTTAGTGCTCATTTTGGAGTTGTGTCAGGGATACACTGAACAGCCTTGTTTCAAGCCATGAACTTATGAACTAATGATTTTATGAAATCAAACTCTTACTGTTATTATAATATAACCCTCATTCCTTTCATCACCCAATTTTTCTGCAAAGTAAGATCTTGCTTTATTTTCCTGTAGGGTGACATGGAAGTACATACCCACTTCCATCTGTTGTACACCGTGCAAGCATCAAGTGATCACATAGGCAGTTACTAAATAGAAGCAGCTCCTGCTGACATCAGTGGCTAAATGCTTTTCTTTGGCAGTGGGTTGCATGATCTAGTCTCAGGATAACAATGTGTTTGGTCTTCTCATCTGCTTCTTGACAGTTGGCTGTAAATCTGGTTTTGGACTTCTTTTCTTTCCATATTGAAGAGTGAACTGGGCAGCCATTTGCAGTACTTTATACAAATCCAGAGTAGAGGTTAGCTACTGTTAATTTATCACAGTCTTGTCTAATTAGTGCATTTCCATCAGCTATTCCTTTTGCTAGTTTGGAAGTAAACCGCTATTTTCCTGCAGAAAAGTGTTGCAAAAACTGGTACAAAAAAGACAGCAGAGGCAGAGCAACCAAACAGCTTAATTCATTTAGGTCCATTAAGGAAATAGAACTTAGAGTAATAAAGTCTATTCCCAGTTCTGTCATGTTGGTGGATAAAAACAGTCAAGAAACCCTCATAGGGCAGTCAGGCGGGGAAAAGAGAGGTGGTAGGTATCACCAGATGGCGCTGGTAGATACAGCGTTCAAGAACAGTGAACACTGCTCTGTTCTGCCTTGCTACTGGACGAAGGCTGTTCGAAAAGTTGTCAAGAGAAACATCAAAGTTGCATCTTCGCTACAATTTTCACTGAACAGATCTTCTGAGATGCATTGTTTCCTGGACAGTTGGGTTTAGGTGGAAGTTTCAGGGAGCATGTTTTACCTGAGTGCTCATGGTAAAGGCCTGGCGTGGGAAACTTGTCACCCTCCTCTGCTAGCAAAAGCACCCACTGGGTCAGCAGTGAGCAGCAAACCTTGAGCTTGAGCCTTGAACCTGCCTGCTTGAACCTGCCTGTCTTGTTTGTCTTGCTGGTTAACTTACTTAGGAATTACATATAAAAGGTTCAAAATATTGGCACTTTTGTGGCTGAATCAACTTTATGGTTGGACTGTATTGTATTAATTGTGTAACTACATGGTGCCGTGGGTTCAGCAGCAGCGGTCATTTTTTTCCTTCGTAGTAGCTGGTGCAGTGCTGTGTTCTTGACTTTCAGTCTGGGAACAGCGCTGATAACACCGATGTTTATAGTTACGGCCCAGAATGTTTTGGTCTGACCACGGACTTTCTGAGCCTCATGCTCTGCCAGGGAGGAGGGGGAGCTGGGAGGAAGCAGAAACAGGACACCTGACCCAAACTGACCAATGAGGTATTCCATACCACAGTATGTCATGCCTAGGATGAAAAAACTGGGGGCAGGAACCCAGAAGAGTGCAATTCACGGCTCAGTCGTCTGGTGGTGAGCAGTTGTATCCTCTTCCCTTGTATTTGCCTTGTCATTATTATTACTGGTGGTAGCAGCAGTGGTTTGTGTTATACCTTAGTTACTGGACTGTTCTTATCTCAACCCATGGGAGTTACATTCTTTCGATTCTTCTCCCCATTTCCCCCCCCCTCAGAGTGGGGAGGAAAAAAGAGGGGGGAGTGGGTGAGCGAACTGCGTGATTTATGGCTTAAACCATGACAGCTATGCATTACTGTTTTTCAGTTGGTGGTATCCCCAGACACCTGGTAATTACGTGGGAGACACCTACTTCTGTGCATTGAAATTGCTCAATTTCAGGAAAAACAAAAAACAAAACAACCAAACAAGTCTTTACTGTTTTTTTACTAGCTGTAGCCATTAACTGTAATAGAATTGTGCTAGGACTTTGAAGTCAATGTATTTTCCTTCTTTCTTTCCCATTCCCTAAGAGTCTGTGGGTTCTTTTCTGATCATGGTTGAGGAACCTGATTTGTGGTTCAGTGTTAGTGTGCTGAGAAAAAGTGCCACCTCTTGCATTGTTAAAATCATTCCCTGCGGCCTCTAGGGATCCTTATATGTCCCTGATTCTTACATGACCCAGTTTGATCCTGTTTAGCTTGTAAAATTTGATAGGATCACTGTTCAAAGGGTTGTGGTAGGTGTACTGTCTGATTTTAACTCCTTGATGACCTCAGAGTTGCTCCTGTATATACAGACGTACACATACCCATCTGGGCCTACATCCGGTAAGGTGCAGAACAATGTGGCTCTGCTCCAGCAAAACACTTAAGCAATTGCTGGAATTGGCTGCAGCCACTGGGCTCCAGCCAAGAGGGAGGTACTGAGACATGACCTGCATTGTGAATTGCCTACAGATTTATGGCTAAAGCTGGTCTGAAAATGAGGATAGGTAATCCAAATATGGCACTTCTACATTGAAAGGGGGTATTCACAAAGGTTAGCTTATCCTAATAGAGTTACTCCCCAAGGCCCCATGGGGAAGCCCACTTTGCTCCTCTCTCTGTAGGGGATGTGTCTAGAGAGATTAATCTTATGACAATAAAGTAAAGCTTTATGAATACTTTCAAAAATATCATGCACACCATATTTTTCTGACCTGTTGCAGTTCTTCGGCTGTGGGTAATGTTTATGAAATGTTCTAAAGCATTCCAACATTTTGGAAAGTGTTACCTCTTTGCTTAATCCTCAGGTGGATGCTGTAGTTTCTGGAACTGTGTTTAGAGCTGAACCTTACTTTCAGTGCACATGTTAAAGATAGCTTTATCCTTGCAGGTTTTCAATTGTTCCTTCAGTTTACTGACTAAAGTATGTCTCTAACATGTCTGTGTATATGACGTTGATTCTTTCAGGTGATACCTCCAGCAAGAGTGACAGTTTTCTGAGTAGCTTTATGACTTTCAGCAGCTTTTACCTGAGCCAAAAACAGTGAAAAAGTTTGTGTCAAACAAATGAAGACTAAGATAATAACATGGACAGGGAGTGTAGAGCAAATGTGTAATCAGGATGATAAAACAGGTTAAAATGATGATACATGACCTTAAGATATTTTGTACTATAAATCCATGCAAGAGTGAATTAGAGCATGTCCTTTTAGGTTCTCTTTGCAGTCTTCATTTTAAGGCTACTTTTTTCAAAGTGTGCTTTCTTCATTTTAAGGCTACTTTCTTCAAAGTGTGCTTAACTTTGTACTGTGCAGACTTAAACTGGAGGTTAATCCTTTCAGGCATTGAGACTCATCAACCCGTAGCGTGAAGAACAGAATAGGAGAAGACAACATCAGAGGCGACGGGGCTAAAGATGATTGGTAGCAACTGGTTCCCTAGTAGTTCTGATGCGACACATGAATGTGTTGTTGTAAATAAAGGATTTCAAAGCAAAAGGATAAGTTAGGGCAATTGTAAGCACCTCTTAGTTCTGTGCATGGATTTTGATCAGTTGTCATTGTGGCTTGTTCTTTTCAAGACAGCTTTCCAGTGCTCTACCTGCTCAGTTCCTTCAACATATAATGTGTATTCCTCCCATCAGATAACCCTGGCATCTGGGCATTGTTGCAAATAAACAACAATTTTATTTGGGAATCCTTGTCCCTTCCAGTATGATTACCTGGTGGTCTTTGTCCTGTCTGATTTAGTCTCATGTTAGCAAGTTCAGAGTGCAGCTTTAAATGTGCTTCCTCCTGCCTGAGCCCAATTCTAAGGAAAGTAAAAAAAATGCAGGCAATTAAAATGCTGGGTTTTTTTTTCTGTGTGAAATATTAAACTACTGCCTTTTGACTGCTGAAACATCAAAACTTATGTTAATTTTGATCTTACAATCAAAACACAATTTGAAAATAGTCAAATGATACATAAGAAGAAACCAACATAGCTCTGACAACAAACTGATATTTTCTATATATTTTTTCTCCAATGCATGATAATAGCACCTAATTTTCTGTCAGAAAAGATAGATCCTAGAGAAGCATCTGTGCCATTTGGAAAGCACAAATGTGAAAGTTACTCTATCCAGAGGGAATATTTTGACTGTCCATTGCAGAAAGGGAGCTGTTTCCGAGGGGAAAGAAGTCCATTAGTATGAAGTTCATGCCCTCCAATACATCTGCTGATCCACACATGCAAAAAAAACCTGGGAAAGAATATCCTTGAAACACCTTTTGTGATTGATCAGTTCACATGGTGGTGTTGAAGACAGGCGCAAAAGGATGAGGTCCATTATCCAGCTTACATATATCATTGTCTTCTTAAGTAAAGCAACAGTATAGAGTAGGATACTACTGTTTTAATTCATAATCAAGGCCTGCATATTAAGCCTCCAAAAGATAGAGCATTTTTTTTTCTTTGTAAAAAGAGGCAAAGCTGAAAACACATGCTGAGGCTGTATAGGCTCTGAGCTGGAGTAACTCCTGAAGGATGCTAGGCCTAGTGGGAATTAAAAGCCAGACCTGCTTCCCAGCTTCAAGCTTCCTCTCCCAGGCATGTAGCAAATGTGTTATTCGCTCCCTGGCCCTTTGCACAATGGGCTGACCTTCACCTCAAGTAAGTCAGCCCAGCATGAGAGCAACATATGGAGCCTTTTGGGCCTTTCTCTGTCCAAAAAGTTGCATCATTTTTAGGCAGTATAGGACCCCCAGAGGGACTGACCTTCCTCCTCTTGAAATAAGTATCAAGACTCTTCTTGACTTCTGTAGGAAGGGTAGTGGGCATTGAGTTTGCCCCTGAGAAAACAGAAAATAAAAAAGGCAAGTTATATGGATCCCTGGGAATCCTTAATACAGGCATTACTCACATGAGTACAATGTTTAGACTATCTTGAATGCATATTAGTTCGAACATGTACGGCAAAATTTCAGTTTCTCTGCAAATAGAGCTTCTTTATGGGCAAAGTAGGTGGTGATGTTACGGTGACACAGGCAGGGAATAGCAATCCCTGTAGTGGGAGAAAAGTAGAGGGTACAGAAGGGCTAAGTCATTTCACAAGTCCTTTATTTCGCAAAGGATCCTGATATAGTAGACTGTGACATTAAGCTGTCAGTCTTGGCATCTCAGAATTTCCACCAGATCATGAACATGATCATTTATGAGAATTTTAGCTACACTGTCTTGAGAGACAGTTTACTTCGCATTTTTGTTGAAGGCAAAATGCAAGTGTTTTGAATAAAAGGTGTGTTTTCTGATTTCTGCAGTAGTGCTTCAAGCATAATGCACTGAAGATTGATTTCAAAGACTTAAGTTCTCTCAGCTTTGCTTGTGGAGAAACATAGATCTTGGTAACCCTCCCCATCCCACTCTCCCCAAAAGGACATGATAAACTGGATCCTCTTTTGTAAAAAAACAACAAACAAACAACCCAAACAAAAAAAATGCAAAATTCTACATGAAACCTGAAGCAAATCCACTTGTAAATCAATACTTCATCATCACTATGTAATAGTCAAGCGTTAATTGTAATAATAGATTTGTCAGGTAATCAGTCCAAATATCTTTTTTTCACTAAAAGCTCTACAGGAGACTATGTAAACCTTATTTAACACTGACAGGAGCTGCTAAAGCAAAAAACCCTTTGTTTTTATCATTCCAAAATAGTGTTCATGCAAAGATTATTGAGCAGAACCAAACTTAAGGAAAAACATATTAATTCCCATGTTTATATATTGTTCTACGTGCTTCTATACATCAGGCTGTGTAATGATGGGCCTGACCTCTGAGTGTGGGAGTGCAAATAGGTACAACAGGTCACCATATTTCTGCGAGAGAACATTCTCCTGGAAACAGACAAGCCAGGCAGTGTGCATTTTAATTAAAATCACATCCTGGGCATTTAAGTTTTCAAAAATTATTAGTATGACAGAGGTTACCTTTTCTTGTGACTACTATTATTACTGTCAGACTGACTGCTTCAAGTGAGGGCTGAAGGTTACATATGGGATGGGGGAATGTAAAGTTAGTTGGAAGGGGTTAGTATACAGGGCCATAGCCTTGGAATGCTCTTTTTTGGCTAGTGGTCTCTTGCTGTCTTGTCTACAGCTGTGCAAAAGACCCCTTAGGACATCATGTATATCTCTCAGTAGTGACTGCGGTGCTATAAACTACAGGTGACACTGGTCAAATCCTGTTTCTCTTCCTGAATAGAGCACATGCTATCACTGCTGTATATTCCTTGCCAAGGCAAACAAGGAAACAACTATATGGATTATTATTATTATTATTTGGAGCAGATTCTTCTGGAAGGCATGCTTAGGCACATGAAAAACAAGGTGCTTGGTGACAGCCAGCATGGCTTCACTAAGGGGAAATCCTGCCTGACCAATTTGGTGGCCTTCTATGATGGGGCTACAGAACTGATGGACAGGGGTAGAGCAGTTGATGTCATCTACCTGGACTTGTGCAAAGTGTTTGACACTGTCTCACATGACATCACTGTCTCTAAATTGGAGAGACATCAATTTGATAGGTGGACCACGCAGCGGGTAAAGAACTGGCTGGATGGCTGCACGCAAAGAGTTGTGGTCAATTGTTCGATGTCCAGCTGGAGACCAGCAACAAGTGGTGTCCCTCAGGGATCAGTGTTGGGACCGGTCTTGTTCAACATCTTTGTGGGTGACATGGACAGTGGGATTGAGTGTGCCCTCAGCAAGATTGCCGATGACACCAAGCTGTGTGGTTCAGTTGGTACGCTGGAGGGAAGGAATGCCATCCAGAGGGACCCTGACATGCTTGTGAGGTGGGCTGATGCCAACCTGATGAAGTTTAACCATGACAAGTGTAAGGTTCTCCACCTGGGTCGGAGCAATCCCAGGCATAGCTACAGGTTGGGCAGAGAAGAGACTCAGAGCAGCCCTGCACAGAAGGACTTGGGGGTGTTGGTCAATGAGAAAATGAACATGAGCCGGCAGTGTGCGCTTGCAGCCCAGAAAGGCAACTGTATCCTGGGCTGCATCAAAAGGAGTGTGACCAGCAGGTCGAAGGAGGTGATCCTGACCCTCTACTCTGCTCTTGTGAGACCTCCCTTGGAGTATTATATACAATTCTGGTGTCCTCAACGTACAAAGGGCATGGAACTGTTGGAACAAGTCCAGAGGAGGGCAATGAGGATGATCGGGGGGCTGGAGCACCTCCCGTATGAAGATTGGCTGAGAAAGTTGGGGCTGTTCAGCCTGGAGAAGAGCAGGCTGCATGGAGACCTCATAGCATCCTTCCAGTATCTGAAGGGGCCTATAGGGATGCTGGGGACGGACTCTTCATTTGGGACTGTAGTGATAGGACAAGGGGTAACGGGTTCAAACTTAAACAGGGAAAGTTTAGATTGGTCATAAGATGGAAGTTCTTTACTGTAAGGGTGGTGATGTACTGGAATGGGTTGCCCAGGGAAGTTGTGAATGTTCCATCCCTGGCGGTGTTCAAGGCCAGGTTGGACATAGCCTTGTGTGACATGGTTTATTGTGAGGTGTCCCTGCCCATGGCAAGGGGGTTGGAACTAGGTGATGTTAAGGTCCTTTCCAGCCCTAACTATTCTATGACTCTATGATTCTATGATTGGTAATTTCTTTCAAAATTCTGCTTTGTATTTTTTGCATTTCTTTAAATAATTTTTCCCTATTTGCATTCCTGCACTTGTAATTGAAGCTAATGGAGCATGATGGAATAAGATGACATTTGGGTGTGTAAATAGTCTTACAAATAAAAAGATGAGCTGTTTAGCTTAGTAAAGGACCACACTTTGTCTTTCATGTAGCAAACTTAAGACTCACAAAGAGGCTTTCTAGGAACATCTTAATTGTTTTCCTAGTCACACTGACATTCCTATGATTCATCGATGTGTATTTTACAAATAAAGCTGTGGCACAAAAGGATGAAATGACCTACCCAAGGCTGTACAAAAACTTGTGGTGCAGTCAGGAGCTGACTCATACTCCTAAATCTCTGTTTCATTCTATTATATTATTCTTTGGCACCTAACTAACACTTGTGTCTTGAAAAAACTTCCTTTCTGGACACAAGTTTTGCTTCAGCTCAAAGGAGCACAACCACTTTAAAAGCAGAGGAGAAAAGAGCACGTGTTTAGGGAAATGTATAAAGAAGGCACAAGAAAAACAAATACTTTCATAGTTTAAAATTCCACTTTGAAGTGCATTTTGGTGATTATCAGATAAATCCCTAAGAACAGAATTGGAATGTCACTATATATGTGCTTGAAGCAGTTTTCTCTTTAATGGGTCTTTTGGAACTTGCCTAAGTTGCCATGAGAAGCCCGTTTTTATCATGCTGTACTGTAAATATTTTAGTACTGAAATTGGCTTTTAATAAAATTAACTACAAGTTCAAAATGCTTAATGGACTCCATGGCAGTAAAATTAAGAAGAATGTCATTTTGTCTCTTTAACATGCCCCCAAACATTCTTGCAATGAATTAGAATGTTGATTGTTATTTTTCAGCTCAGGACTTGGCAGGTGTGTAATGCGACTCCTGATAGCAGGACAGCAGATTACATTCTCCTATAATACCATTTCTAAGGGGCTTGGCACAAAAACTGTTATTGCATGTCTGCAGGTGTTTAGTAATTGGATTAATGCAGAGCAGAAAGAATGTCTGACACCCCAGCACTGGGAACTGCTGAGGAAAGACACACTCATTTCTGAGAGTAACCTGGAATGCATGATGACAGCCTGTCCCCACACATAGAGCCAGATCTAAGCCTGCAAGTTTAAAATTAACTGCTGTGAGCAATCACCTTCCAGAGAAAAGTTTATCCAAACCTAAATACAATAACAGGAGCTCTGTAAGTAAGGAGGTAGGGAGCTTTGGGCTATGTTTTGATCCTATTCCAAAAGCAACTTGCATAACCTTAGCAAAAGTCCTTATATCATGCATATCACGGATCCCTAAAATCCTAGGTGTCTAATAAAAATGTCCTTGAGAAACATATAAACCCTCAAAATTCTGTAAAGGTATAGAGAATATAATATAATCTCAGATAGTGGGCTTTCAGGGTAAATTGATGTTTTTTTAAATATCTCGATCATGAATTGGAAAGGCTTTTGTAATGGCCAAGGACCAAAGACATAAATCTTTCTATACTGATGAAAATATTAAACTAAAAGAAGTCCATTTGAACTAGTAAATACTTGAAACAAATTTCTAAAAGGGTCTCAGCTTAGACCCTGTCAGTGTTCAGAAAAACACTTGCATGTAATCTTTGGGTTCACCAAATTTCGATGTACAGCTGACAGATTGTCCTTGAAAATTCACTTGAGCGTGGGTACTGTTTTAGAAAGCATCTTTTGCACATATGGCTTATAGATTAACTATAACAGCAGAAGGATTTAGGGATAAAAACAATTATTTGTGTTATCTTGTGCTGGGAAAACAGGACCCCTGAGAAACTGTTCTCTGTTGCTAGGGTGTCTGTGAGGATGTAAGTGATGTGGGTCCATTGAAGGCACTTCAGAAAGTATTTTTTTATCTGCAGGGTATTACTCTCCAGATCTATGCTGTGAGGAAAAAAAGGGTATTGACATGACTGAGCAGTCAGTCATCTGTCTAGTTCTTCTGGAAGCAGCACTAACTAGACACAGGCAGGAGAGACCAGTGTCCTGTAACCAACTGTTGACTAATTAGAAAAGCCACCATGTCCGGATAATGTTCATGACTTACACTTGTTGGAGTTTCCACAGTGCACTAATTTAAAGGTGAAGTAAACTTTTTTTTTCAGGATGAAGTAAGGGAGGAGAATATATTCTTAAGACTAAAATACATACAGGACATTTTCATTACACCACATTGCCTATGGAAAAGATGTTTTCCTTTGGGAATTAAATCAAAATACCCCTGCCTTTTAGGAATAACAGTTGAATATTTTACCAGAATCTTAAAAGCTTTGTCCTTTGCAGTGAATGACTTTTCACTGGGGATCAGGAGTTTGATGATCATGGAGCAAATGGCATCCTCATGGAGAACATTGAGAACTTTGCACTGGCTTCCAGATGCAGCAGTCACAAGTCAGTCCCACTGCAGTTAAAGCTGTCAAACAACTTTTGTTATAGCTTTGTCTTTTATATGCATTCAACTTTCTCCAGGTTTGATCTCTATCAGAAGGTTTATTGTTGAGGATATGGACAGTAGATTGATAGCATGTATAAGAAAGCTCATATTGCACAGATAAATACATAAGCACAATCTACCATTTTCAAAGTTCTTAAGGATGAAAGGTTCAACTTCTCTGAAGGTTGGGGAACATCATATTACCATTCCCTTCACAGAGGTAGCTCTGCTTCAGTTTATATCCTTTACATGCTTTGCATGAGTCAGGCCCTAGCACGGAGGCTCCATTTCATGTGGTGGGGGGGAATGCTTCATTTCAGATGTTTGACTTTGGAGCTTTAACACTCCTTGATCATCAGCTTTTATGAGTTTTTTTTTTTTTTTCCAGAGCTTGAAAATTAAAAAAAGTCTGTGGTGAATCCACAAGCTTGAGCATTACATTCCTGTGGCACAGAACTGCTGTGCTGAACGATGCTGACCATGTAGGATGGAAGCAGGCTGTTCTAACAGGCAAATTAATATTGCTTGAATGACTCAGGAAGTAATAAAAGCAACCAGTTCTGCATCTAACCATCCCTTCCCCCAGAAAGGTGGTGGTGTTTCCATCTAACCTTCTCCAGCTTTACTCCTCAAAGTTGAATTGGTTCCTGCAAAACAACTTTGAACAATTTCTGAAAAACTCTCTGAAGCCCAGTGTTCCCTGCAGATGAAGGAGTGGCTGTGTGCTAGCAAAACAGCCCCACAGTGGAAACTAAAAGGAAATAAAGGGATAAGTTTGCAGATGTTTGACCTTTTTTTATACTTAGTATGAACTCACCTTTGTAGACTCAGTATGAATTCACACATGGTCTATTGTTGAAAACAAGAAAATAAGTTATCTGGACTTTTGGTTGTAGACTCAGTATGAATTCACACATGGTCTATTGTTGAAAACAAGAAAATAAGTTATCTGGACTTTTGGTTGGGCTAAATACACACTGCTACCTTCTTATGTAAGTCTGAAAGTTATAGAGTTCAGGCAAAACCAGTTTCTTCAACTCCCTTTATTGTTAGTGGAGACAGTGATTTATGCCACTTTTCTAGAACAGCTGGCACAGGAGTTGCCTTGTAGACGCACCTCTACCTCTCCAAGGACTAGAACTCTGCCTGAGTCTAGGACCATAATTGCAGACTATTGAATTAATTTATCTGAATCTCATTCCAGCCTGCACTATCAGGAAAGCTTCATTATGCATTGTTACAATGAAACAATATTTTCTCCCATGAATGAGATGAAACTACGCCATAAAAATTTTATACAACTGAAATACTATTGGGATAGTAATATTAGGCAAGGTTCACATCTCTTCATATAGTTATGCAAGAAAATTCTGCCGTCTCGTGATCAGATTTTGATACTTTCAGTCTCTGTGAACAGAAGCATTGTCCATCTTGTAGTCTCACTGATTTCAGGAAGCATCTTCTGGGAGAAGACTGTGCTTCTGTGTAGCAAGGCTTATTAACTTACTCTGTTTGTGCATTTACTGAAGGGAATTACAGACATTTTTACTCAAGAAAACCAGCATTTCCTACCCTTACCAGAGAAGCTTGTTAGTTCTTTCTCTTTAATATTAGTATTAAAATAGGAAGACCTCAGTAGAAGATCTTTGTAACACAGTAGACAGTTTTAACCATTGTCCAATTCCATAGATGATTGTTTTTTCATATTGTACTCAGAAAGAATGATTGTAAATTGGGGTGTTTGAAAAAGCAATTTTTTTCCACAAGTGGAAGAAATGTAGACCTCACCCAAAGGATAGATGTCATGATTATTGTTTAACTTCATACAGGCTTTTTAGGAGGAAATATGGGCAAAATGGATTTTTTCTTCAAGTATTAAGTATTGCGCCCTATATTTTTGAAGGATTGTTAACTGCAGTAAGGAGCATAAGTTTGTGGGTTTTTAAAAGAATTTTGAAATTTCTACCATGTCACAGTTTGCTTTAGTTCCTTTCTCTTATTTTTGTATTTAAAAAAATGCAGAAAATCAAAAGACATGCCAACTAGAGGCAGAGATGTGTTCAGACCTGTAACATTGCAGGTTCAGGAAAACTTCAGAGCTGAAACTGGTAGGATCTGGTTACATTTCATCAGAGAGGATAAATTTATGCCTGTAAGCCATAACCTTTGGTCAGTCTGTTTCTTCCCATTGGTTAAGAGATACACTTGTGCTACTCATCTGTCATGCAGTCACACTGAATAAAATTCTCTGTTTTTGTTTCATTTACTAGCTACTTACATCTTCAGCAAAGATAGGGGCTATCCAAATTATCTGTGAGCCTATCTACGGAAGACAAATCAAACATTTAAAAATTATATCCACATGCAAAGGATGATTGCTGGGGCTGTTGTAAAAACTGAAAAGTGGAATACCTTTTACTCACATAGCAACTGAATTGAGAAATCATTCTGTTATTATTAACACCATGTCTGTGTAGCCACAACGTAGAGCTCTGGGGATACATTTTTACCAGTAAATAAAATAGATCAGGTCTTTCCTCTGGCTCTGTGACCTATGGCATGAGGATGCTCATGAGCAGACAGCTGAACTCTTACTTTTCAAAACTGTGTGGTTGCCTCCAAACAGGTTGCTGTTTCTTGGATTAGCTAAGACCTGAAAACTGTGTCCAAGCATTGTCTGGAAGAGTATTATTTTGGATCAAATCAGTGCCAAGAGGTGTGCGAGTAATTTAACATCAGGACCTGGCCCTTTTTAGTATGATAATATAGAAGTAGTAAAAAATGCCAGGTGTGTACAGAACCAGAAACCAGCAAAATGCCAGTCAGACTTTGATATAAGTAGCAATATTGAGAGGACAGTTATACATAAACCTGGATTCTGCAAAGATGTATGTAATTTTCTTTCTGCATTGCAGAATTTCTTCTAAAACTTGGGAACAGATGTATGCTTTTGCTGTTACTCTTAAAAGTCTGGGAGGAGTAATATACTTTCTGTCATTCAAAAATGCTCCTTTTCTCAAACAAAGGTAGTATATGAACAATATACTACAAGTTTGTCATGAAAATCCATCTTCACAAAACCAAAACAATATGAAGCATTCTCTTCTCCCCAGATTATGAGGGTTTCAAATTTCAACCTGAAGGAATAGTTCTGTTTCCCATCCAAACATTATTTTTGGAGAATTCCTGGAAACCTGACACCTGAACGCTGCTCTTTATGGGAGCTTTTCTGATTTTCCATACCAGTCTACACCTGAGGGTACACTGAAATACATGGCTGTTCATAGCTGGAACCGCGAAGCTACATATACATGTCTTGTATGCCTTCATTATAGACGACACTTGCATATTACATCTCACTTCTGCTTTTAACACATCATCACTGTACTGAATTCTGGTGGTGTGTTCAGGTCCCGATGCCTTTATGGTGAAGGAACTGAAGTTCAGGTTCTTATTTCACCTGATCAGGAAACCTCTGGATCCCATCCTCATTTTACAGTGAGGGCAAATCTGGGCACAAGCAGATGGTGGGGAAACGCACAAGAAGAGTCAAGTGCCTCAATTTGTTGTGAAATCGTGTGTACCTTAGGTGGCTTGAGGACAAAGTTCATCTGGACTTTGCCTGCAAATTAATGCAGCCAAGAACAGGACTCAGTAACTTGACTACAATTTTCTTTTATTGCTGGATAAGCTGATCTAGCCACAGAGATATTGGTGTTGACTACCTGAACTAATTCTACAACAAAGACATCCTCTTCAGATTTAATTTCAGGAAGTGATTGCAATGAAAAAAATCTGGGTGCTGGGCTTCTGAAGGAAAAGAAAAATTAGGTGCTGGGCTTCTGAAGTTACATTAGAAAAATAGAGGATTTGCTACTGAAATTATTCACTCCAGTCCTCCCCTGGTCAGAGGCATCTTATTACTAGCTGATAATACTTACCAAAGGTGGCATCAAAACTTCCTTATATTCTCAGATGTATGGTCTGCTACCCTAACCAGAGGCAATTTGATGTTAACAGTACAGCTATGCTGCCGAGCAGTGCTTAAAAAAATGAAGGGTGCAGCTGGTACTGAATAAGGCTCTCCCACATTTCTGCATAACACAGGCTGCAGCCCAAGAGGAAGCCACTAGAAAACCTCAGCACAGACAAGACACACAAGACTGTATAGCCAATGATAACAGGGAAGTTTAACACCAGATCAACACAAGTATAATTAGCTGCTTCAAGTGGAGACATTATTCTTCATTTGCTGCCCTCAGCTTGTTTCTCTGAACTGTTAAACAATAGCTTTATTTCATGCGCAAAGGGTTGGGTTTCAGAGGCTGGTGAAATGGTTCCCCTGTGGGACCAGATCCAAAGGCAGACGGATACACTGGGAGTGGCACTGGGTTGTTTCAGGTGGGCCAAGACAGCCTGATAGACACAGAAATTGTGGGGAAAGGTAGCTTATTTGACAAACGAAAAGCAAGAATTTTAATCCAGCTGATTTCAGTCCTTTTGACTCAGGTAGGCTTTATACCCACCATACTAAAACACAATCAAGAGATCCCCTTCTTTTTCTTCTGTTGAGCTCCAAACTTTTAACACGAGGAGAGATTTTTGCTTTCTTTTCCCATTAGTTTCTGTGCACAGCTCTTCCCTTTTCTTCTTATTCTGCCAGTCTCCTTCATCCATTTCCCAGCTTTCAGTCATGCTCTTTCAATCATATTTTTTTCTTTCAGTGTTGTCTCTGCTGCCTACTAGTAACTTCCAGATGCATTAAATTTTCTGTCCACGGATCCAGACTTCTCCAAGTTCCAGGGGGATTTGCCCTCAGCAAAAATCACTAGCCTATGGAGGGAGGCTGGCCACCACATGAGTCAAATTCCTGGGTTACAGGTAATGAGAAGCAGCTAGATCCAGGGAAAAGCTGCCCTCTTGCTTTTGGTGATAGCCTATCCTGCAGGTTTTAGCAACCTCTGAACTCTGTATTCCATAGTGAGTCTAATGTGAATGTTGCCTTCCACAAACTTCATACACACCCTGCAAATTCAGTAGGGCCTGGCATCATCCTGTGGGGTAAAAAAAAGCATTTAGAAATTTCCAGTTGAAAAATATATAGAATGATATGAATCGTTAAATCTTTTGTATACTACATGTGCAGACTATAGTTATGTGCCTGACATAGTAAACTTTGACGATTTTTCCAAACTTTTTACCATTTTTAATGGCAGACTGCAAAAAATACAGATTGCGTGTTCCAAACACAAGTTTTCTGCCTGCACACATGCTATTGCTGAGACTGATTCTGACTATCTATCTGCATATGCAAACAATACGACATGTAAAAGGGATTGCACATAACTGGAAAATGTGATGTGAAAAATTACTTCTTTCACTGTCACTCTATGCCTTTATTTTTTCTTGAATCTCTTCTCAAAAAGAAAAAAAAACAACAACCAAACCAAAGAAAAAAGCAACACACAGAGAAACAAACATGTATGTGGTGCATCAGAACCTGGAAATCTTCCAAACCACAGTCTAACAATGGGCAAAACTATCAGATAAGATTCAACAGAAAACCTACGATGTGATGATGGGCTGATTTTAGAGACAAGACACAAGACATGTACTTCTGGTAGGATTCCTAGATAACAAATTCAATTCCTGCTTCTGCTATAGGATTCCAATGTTACCTTAAATAAATAATTTATGATTTCTGCTCCTTGGTTTCCCTATTCTGAAAAATAAGAAAACCCTACCATCTTTTTTCTCCCACAATGAACCTTACACCTAACAAAGGTCTATTGTCTCATAAATAAAATTAAGTTAATGCATTTAGATAGTATATGTGCAGCCATGAAACATTTTTCTGCAAAGTGGTTTTGGTTGCATAAAGCTATGAGTCATTCTTTTCTTTTATCAGACGTTTTTACTTGACTTTGACAAACAACACAAAAGGAAAAAATAAAGGTTTCATGGGTGATGTGAACTGGGATAGATAGGATAGAAAGATTTGGAATAAGCTGTGGAAGATATATTAATGCTTGAGAGTGTGTATAAAGACTTTCTCTGCAATCTAATCTTTAAGTACCTTTAAATTGTCTGCATTAGGTCTTCTTCAGCTGTATCACTCTACACAACAGATGTCGATCCTGTGAAACTTTCAAGTGAAAACATTCCATGATTCATAGAAAATTTATGATTAAAGATGGTATAAAGATGAGAAACCACCCGCCATTATGAGCCACTATGAACATGTGTGCAAAGTTATTTCAAAAGTCACTGTTCTACTCCCAGAAAAGGGAGAAAATGTTCCCTTTGGTTGAATAAAATGTATAAATTAAGTAAAGATGGTCCTCTCCTACTGTTTGAGTCTTTCATATCAGTTTACAAGCAGTAAAATCATAAAAGCTCAGCAATAAGTACAACATTACTTCTACTCATCTGTCAATTTCAAGAAATCAGAGTATATAATATGTAGAGTAACCCTTTGAATTCCCATCTGAACATTAAAAAAGAAATGTGGTATCACTTCATGTACCTGTCTGTGACTTTTCAGACTGTAAACAACTCTCAGTGCATAGTTTGATTTGTCTGTCTGAAGCCATGAGGCAGACATTTGTATTAACAAAGGGTTTGTTTAGAACGCCTGGTTTTTTTTCCAATGAATGCTACAATTCTCCTTCCTCCTGAGGGCATATAGAAAAGGCAGCTGAGATGCTAGAATTTTCACAGTGTTACTACTTTGTTCTCCGTTCAGAAAGAAATGCCATGTGAGTTAAGTAACTATGTCAAACTGAAGAAAAGTGCAAAATTCTGAATATTCATTTCACAGCACAAGAAAATTTAAAAAGATATACAGTAAGTTAAGAAAACAGAGTTGAAATATATCTACCTTGAAAATTTTATCTCAACCTAGTGCTGGCCTTTCATCTCAGGATTCCAGAGGCAGCATGGGCTGCCCATCCTTACTGGAGGTCTCCGACACACCACAGGTGTGTTTCTGGGCTGGAAACAGCGCAGGTCTGCAGAAGAGGAAGAGGAGGTGGCCAGGATCTCCAAGCAGGCAGATGACAGCAGTGGTGGCCAGCAGAGCCACGGAGGCAGGAGGGGTAGGGACAAAACCCCAGACAGAGATCAGGAAAGCATGGTATTGGTGGGGCAGTCCGAAACAGACAATGAACGGCACCTTGGGGATGGGGACAGGCTGATGCTGGGTGGGCAGTTCATGGTCTCTCTGAGGGGCATCCCAGGCCAGGAGCTAGGATTTGGCCCTGCGTGGGGAGAGACCAGAGGCTTTATACATCGCTGCACTTTGACAGATCTCACGGTGGGGTAGGCTGCCTGCAGTCCAGCTGTGCTGAGCTTGGTCCAGCTGTACTGCAGTTGTCCAGTGCTTGAGTGACTGTCACCTCCCCTGGCTCAGCTCAGCTCAGGGATGGCTACCTTCCCTCACTGTTATTGTCCCTGTATCACAAATACTGTCAGAACTGAGTCCACTCTTTGGCCAGCAGCGTTCCTGAGAGCAGCACGAGATTTGCCTTGGGAGAATGAGGAGACACCCTGATGTAAAAGAAAATGTAGGAGGAAAGCAGTGCAGTAGCATGGCCAGCAAGGAGATCCTGCCAGACACCACTGGGATGGGGCGAGAGGACACAAAAGGATATGCATGGTCCTTCTCTTTCTGGCCAGGAAGAATAGGCACTGCCACAGTGAGAGGGAGCCCCATGGGGGCAATCAGATCAGGTGTCTGCGAGCTGCAGCATCTACTACTGGCAGTGGGAGTGCAGAGAAGGTGTTTTTGGCTTTATTTCTCACTGTCTTACTCTCTTGTTAGTTTGGCGAAAAGTTAAATAACTCTTTCCCAAGTCAAGTCTGTTTCACTTCTGACAGTAATTGCTGAGTGATCTCCATGTCCTTATTTTCACCCAGGTTCTTTTTAATTAATTTAATTTCTCTCCAATCCTGTTGAGGAAGAAGGGTGAGAGAATGGCTTGCTGGGCATTTGGCAATCACCACACCTGGGGAGGAGCAATAGCTCCTGCTCACTTCTCATCCTTCCTTGTATGGACACATTAGGCAGAAACTCTGTTGGCAGTTTCCGTGGAGAGAGCCATGACAGCTTTCCAGGTTCCTGAGGAAGGGGACCTGGAACTGGTCATACGCTTCAGGCTTCCAGACAGCACAGTCTACCCAACTTCCCCTGCACATGACAGCTGCATTTCTGGACTGGGAGCTGCACGGTTGCTTCAAGGCAGCAAGTGTCAGCGAGCAAATGAGGTTTGATATCCCCGTGGGACAGAGAAGATGGAGGCCCCAGTGTCTATTCTGTCTGCAGTATGACAGACAGTAGGAATAGTACATAACTGCCTGCATGGGCATCACATCTCCTTCTTGCTGGGGGATGATGTGGGCCCATCTCCTCCCAAACCCCTGCCTCTCCCTTTAAAGGAGAATGTCATGGAGATAACCTGAAAGATGGGAGGAAGGCAGAATCATAGTCAGAGCTTTGGTTTCACTAGCAGCTCTTTTAGCTTGAGGTAGATGAGTCTGTGCTGAAAGCCCTCACTTTCTTATGGTTAAAGCAGACCCTGACTTAAAGAAAAGGCAAAGGAGGAGGAGATGGTGAACAGGATCCTTTAGTAAGCAGAAAAGAGCAGTGAGGTCTGGCAGAAGGGAGTGGGAGCAAAAAGCTTTTGTAAGTCCCGTTGGATCTCTGGGTGACTGCTAATTCATTTATTTTCTGAAATAAATGGAAATTATTTACTACACCTGAAGTTAGCCATCCGCAGAATATACATCTAGTTTGAATTAGTCATCTTTTCAGTCAGTGCTGAAAGACAGACACATTCAAATGCAAAGTAGCAAACTGTTCATAATAGGGTAGAAACATTCACTTATTGTGTGCTGTGATAATAAACAAGGGTAAAAAACAGACGAGCTCTTTATTCTTCAAATTTTTTTGTAACAAACTTGTTGTACCCATCTTGGGGTTCATACATTTCATATTCTTATAAAGAACATCCTGGACTTGATGGGACAAGGCCCTTCAGACTATGCTTTTTTTTTAAATTCTGTTTGGTATGATACTTTTTAAATGGTAGTTGATGTTATGCCCTTGAATGAAAAGAAAACCAAAGTACAGATCTTGCCTGGAACAGATATTAGGAATGCTAAAATGTTGTAAGACCTCAGCAGGGTGCTACATTACAGGAAGAAGATTATCTCTGAGGCAAGGAATTATCGTGATATTCTCTTCCGTTCTACTGATAAGGTTCTTAAGTGAGAGACTGGTCAAGGACATATTTATTCTGTTTAATGACACCTTGTAATATTTCTGTATTTTTTTAGATACAGCTGCATTGTGAAAATACAGTTGCTGATCAGTTAAGAGAATGGATCTTTCATTTTTTATAATTGGATACTCTAGAAGGATTTTCTCAGGTATACTTGTCAAGCATTTTTGAGATAGTGCAGAATTTGCTTGATCGTGTTCCAACACGGTTGTTTAAAGAATGACTGCCTTTTCTTGGTCATGCTATCCTGAGAATTGTGAACTTCTCTCTTCAGTCTGGGATGGTTCCAAAATAATTTAAACTGGGCTACAATCATTCTTTTGTTAGAGAAGACGTCTTCAACCATGGATGTTTTGTTTAATAGCCAACCAGTTCATAATTTACACGTTTCAGTTAACAGGATGGAAAAAGTAGTTTAAACTTCATTCTAGATTTTATATACATTATAGTACACATCTGGCAGAGCTAGACTTTATGATTGTCCCTTGGTTGTTAATAGTGTAACTTTTTTGCATGGAGCTCTATTCTTTTTGGTAATTTACTTTTTGACAGCAATTTGGCAAATAACTGAAATACCCGACTACTGTTAAGCATAGAACTTTTGTAAGAGATGTTATTGTGCTTGCCCTGTATGTAAATCAAAATAATATTAGTGTCTTCTTAGGGGAAGGTTAGTAGTAATTCCGAATGAAAAATGAAGTCTTAGCAATTCAGTTGCAATAAATTATCAACATGGTCACCAGGAAATGAGTAACTAAAAAATATAGGTGAAACATTCCAATGGAAAACCCTAATACATCTAATAAGTCTGATCCATATTGCATGAAAATCAGTGACACTGAGATTCACAAACATTTCATAGATTTTTTGGGTGGTACATAGGGAAAAAAAGTCTCTTCCAGAGAGTTATTCATAAAATCATAGAATCATAGAACACTTAGGGTTGGAAAGGACCTTAAGATCGTCTAGTTCCAACTCCCCTTCCATGGGCAGAGACACCTCACACTAAACCATGTCACCCAAGGCTCTGTCCAATCTGGCCTTGAACACTGCCAGGAATGGAGCATTCCCAGCTTCCCTGGGCAACCCATTCCAGTGCCTCACCACACTCTCAGTAAAGAACTTCTTCCTTATTTTTAACCTAAACTTCCCCTGTTTAAGTTTGAACCCGTTACCCCTTGTCCTACCAGTATAGTCCCTAACGAAGAGTCCATCCCCAGCATCCTTATAGGCCCCCTTCAGATACTGGGCACAAACACTGTAACCATCATGTGTCAGTCAAGAACCATAAGAAAAATGCATTTACAGTTTTATTGTGAGACTAGATGCAATAGCAAGCCAGAATTTTCTCCCAAACCTCACCCCATTGACTGTGTGGTGACCAGAACTCTCACCACAGCTAACAAAGAGTCTGCTTATGAAATACAAAGTTCATCAAGTTGCTCAACTCCACAACTCTGCAGGCAAAATGTCCAATTATACTGCATGATATAAGATGTGGAGCTGCAGCAACCTGGACAGAAGGCTCACACCAGTTGGTGAGTCATACTTTGGAAATGCCCATTTTCTTCCATTGCTTCATGAAGGGGCAAAGTTCCCTAATGGAGCATAGACTTTTGCTTTTAGGTGTTAAAATACTGTAGGATTAGTCTTGAAGTCCTCTGGTTATGAACTCTAAATTAAATAACTGGGGGCTATGAAGGCCAACCTGTTGAACACCAGTGTTAGAGCTACGGCTATATTTAGCATCTTTGCTTGATAAAGCACAGTGGTCTGCAAGCCTTTTATAGTTTCTTGACCAGTGGCACAGGATTGCAAGGTCTCGCCTTTTTTTCTTTTTTTTTTTTTTTTTTTTTTTTTTTTTTTTAATGGGGTTATGGTAATCTTTGGTAGTTTCTCTCTTTCTTCGTTGTGAGTTACATAATATGTGCATATGCTAGAATTCATCTGAAAAAAGGTTTTCTAGTCCTCGGGGCAACTAAAAGAAACCATAACATAGGAACCATATATAAGTAGTGAAGCTGTGATATTTAATTTTTCTGAAGAGTTGTGGAGCCTGAATTATTATAGCCTGATCACAGTTTGAATCATCTGAGAAATGCTCCTATTCTTCAGATAAATACATATTTTCATAGAATCATAGAATAGCTAGGGTTGGAAAGGACCTTAAGATCATCTAGTTCCAACCCCCCTGCCATGGGCAGGGACACCTCACACTAAACTTCCACTGTTTAAGTTTGAACCCATTACCCCTTGTCATATCACTACAGTCCCCAATGAAGAGTCCCTCCCCAGCATCCCTATAGGCCCCCTTCAGATACTGGAAGACGGCTATGAGGTCTCCATACAGCCTGCTCTTCTCCAGGCTGAACAGCCCCAACTTTCTCAGCCTATCTTCATACGGGAGGTGCTCCAGTCCCCCGATCATCCTTGTGGCCCTCCTCTGGACTTGTTCCAACAGTTCCATGTCCTTTGTATGTTGAGGACACCAGAACTGCCCACAATACTCCAAGGGAAGTCTACAAGAGCAGAGTAGAAGGGCAGGATCACCTCCTCTGACCTGCTGGTCACACTCCTTTTGATGCAGCCCAGGATACGGTTGGCACACTGCCAGCTCATGTTCATTTTCTCATCGACCAACACCCCCAAGTCCTTCTGTGCAGGGCTGCTCTGAATCTCTTCCCTGCCCAACCTGTAGCTGTGCCTGGGATTGCTCCGACCCAGGTGTAGGACCTTGCACTTGTCATGGTTAAACTTCATCAGGTTGGCATCAGCCCACCTCACAAGCATGTCAAGGTCCCTCTGGATGGCATTCCTTCCCTCCAGCGTATCAACCGAACCACACAGCTTGGTGTCATTGGTATCGTTGCTGAGGGCACACTCAATCCCACTATCCATGTCACGGACAAAGATGTTGAACAAGACTGGTCCCAACACATCATAAAACAATCTCTCTTCTACAAGTGAATTTTAATTACTGAACTATTTATCAAGGAAAAGTTTAGCTAAGTGTCAGAAAAATAGCCCGTTTTTTGTAGAAGACTCCAAGAAATTGTCTTTCCAATATTCTTTATACTAACAGCAAAAGAATATAAAGCTTTGTGTGAACTTACTGTTAGAGACTGTGAACTGTCTTCCAGTTCTAGTATCAGTTGGAAATGAAAAATAAAACCATGTGAAAGATTAAACCAGCATTTTGATGTCTTATTATTTCAGATATCACACCAATCTTTCTAGTGATGTGAGAAACTGAAATTTTCAAAACTTCCTCAAATCATAAAAGTCTTTAAAAATATTATAAAACACTTTTAAAAATTGCAAAATGGGTTATATGTATTCACTGCTTTAAAGGAAATTAGTTTGGCAAGGATAAGGAAAAAGGAAGAAATAGTAGCATGAACACAAAACACTTCACTTTAAAAGGTAGGTTCACTTAATGTGGATTATTTGCTTTTGTAAGCCTGACTAAAAACTTGATATGGTAAAATTATGAACATATGGAATCATCAAAATCAGTAGGAAATTATTTTAGCACAGAGTATGGGATTAATTTGCTCAAATTTAGACATCTACAAAGTAGATATCTAAGTTTGAACTAGTTTTCCAGGCCGTACGTAATCAATAAAGAAAAACAAATTCTTGCGAAGAACAATTCATACCCATTGTAAAACACATCTGAAATGGTCCAGATGAACTGCTCCCAGAAAATGTTTATATTTCACCGCTGAATACAAAGACAGACATGACTGACTACCTTGGATGTAAACATCTGTAATGTAGTCTACAGTTAGGCAAGACACCTTCATTATTTTCAAGACTGTAATAACATGTACTCTGTCTACTTCAAATTTGGTTACAGAAATCAGATATATGGTTGAATTTCCTTAGGTTTAGCTTGGTTACCTCAAAATCTGTGCATGCATGTGCACCATATACATGTATCTACTTGTGTTGATATGCAGGATATATAGTCTCTATCAAGACTTATATCAGAAATACTCATCTTGATAACTTCGGCAATGTTACATGCAAAAACCACTCATGTTACTCAGACAGGATTTTCATATTAATGCTACGGAACTGAGCAAGAAAATTGAGAACACTGAAGGTGGAAAGTTCCTTCACTTATTTGGTAAGCTTCATTTGGTAAGCACTATGACATGTTAAATGTCATAGTGCTTGCATCACAAAGATAAAGCTTGGGGTATTTCACATGGTATAGATGAAAAATAGTTCTGACAGCCATTTGTAACTCAGAGCATCAATTTACAAACCTGTGTATCAAGGGCTGAATCAGTTCCCGTAACAGAAGCCAATGTAATCCTTACCATCTCCTCCCGTTGCTTCTTCCAACATGCCAGTCTTTTGTGACAGTATTCTCTTGAGCTTCAGCCAATAACCCTAATTTGTTTAAAACTTTTTTTTTTTACTTTATTTCTGTTGCACTCAATCAGACAAATATCAATCGGGTATCAAACTGCCTTCACGTCTCCTTCATGGCTTCATGACACACAGAGCATTATTCAATTTAAGGTGCATTTAGATGCCAGAAAGTAGGTGTCTTCAAACATGCTAGTATCAGATCCCATGAGAGCCAGTGAAGAGCTAAAGCTCAACTCATTTGCTTAAACCTAAGCAAATACTTTAGATGTCCTAAAATACCTTAAGACGACTAGAAGTTGTGACAAAAGTTCCCTCTGGGAAACTCCAGCAGTTGGAGGCCTAGCAGGACACTAAAGCAAATCAGTGGACACCAAATGCCTATTTGTAGTCAACTGAACTTGAGCTCTTGTGGTCTGGAATGACATTCACAAACCTAACCTAAAGGCTATCTGTATCTACCACTATTCACATGGTTCAGCTGGAGGTAGCAATGAAGGAATTGATCTGGCACAGAACTATAGCCCAGGTGCTGAAATCAATTAACAGGGAGCTCTGGGTATGGCCCAAAGGTTACAAAGGTTAAGAAAATTATTTTCCCTAACCATGTTATACTTTGGATCAGACCATCTGTGCATGAAATAGCTTCCAGGATCAGATCTATCGTGGCTTTAATATTCACTGCAGATTTAATGAAACTGCTTCAGCAATATAAACTTAGCTGTAAAATATAGATTTTAAATCAGCATTTGGTCCTTGCAGTGTTTTATGCATATGATCCATTTACAAACTTTCATTAAGGAAGCTGCGTTAAAGTCATGAGGCACAGTTTTTATAAGCTTTGTCTCCTCTGAATCTTATAAAAATAAATTTAAGTAGCTTACATATCCCTAAATAAACTATAACAATAGAGTATGGCACAGTTCGGCTAATTTAGCATGTTAGAAAAAGTTTCCTTGCTGGTTTTAAAAATGTTAGCTTTGCCGGATATATCATTACCACCAAGTTGGTACTGACTTGTGGAGGCTATAAAACAAATAAAGTCATTAAAAATAATTTGAACAAAAGGAGTAACTTGATATCATAATGCCATCCACATTTGGTTAAAATGACTTATTTTAAAGCTCCCTTTCATCTTACTAAACAGATTTCCAAAGTTAAAAAAAATGTGATTAATAAATTATCCCCCATAAATCTTATGATAACTATGATAGTCTTTGGAGAATTATGAATCCACATCTGGAAAAAGTATTTTACTGCCTGTAAAACAGCATGCCATGAATTTTACTAGTTCATATTAGTAAGTAAAATGCGGTACATAATTTTTTTGCATTCATCAGTGTGAGTGCAAAACACATAATTTTCTTCTCCCTAAACCCCTTAGATTTATTTCTTGAAGAATGTTTCTTGTGAAGTTTATAAGAAGCTTGTTTTCTTTTATTCATACAGAGATATTTCTCCCTTATATTAGCTGTAATTTACAAGATGAACTAGAGAGTACCTAACATTAGAACAGAAGAAAGTAAACAGTAAGAGTAATAGGGTTCACTTGTTATTATTATTGCACCAATCCTAAAATGAACAAGGCCAAGCCACTGAATAAATGCCAGAGCACTAATCAAGAGAGAAAGCAAAGAAGTTCATTTTCGGCTACATAATCCAACAATAGCTATTACGTTATTCTTTTTCATTAATGACATTTTAAAATATATAGATTAGAGTCGCAAGTCATTCAAGATGAGTGGCTGTAATATTTCTGGAGTTAAAATCTTGATTAAACTTAAGTATTTCTTAAATAAAATGAGCAATGTTCTTGTAGAGCCAAGTATGTCCCAGGGAAATATAAACCCTTTTTTATTTCCAAGCAGATGTTTGCAATAAGAAATGGATGGTGAGTGAAAGTGAAGAACACCATTAAGCTAAGGTAACCCCTAAATATTTTTATATAGTTCTGCAATCATGAGCTCCATCAGTGATAAATATCACAATAATGCTTGCAATGTACCTGTTTTTATTTATATGTAGATCCTTGAATATGCTTTGCCTCAAGTAATATAATTTGCTTAATGACCATAAAAATGTTATATTTTAATGTAAATAAAAGAGACATAATTTTTGTAGTCTGAAAAGGTACAGCTACAATAAATCAGGAAAATAACATCTGTAATCATATTTTTTTTTAGAATAGGAAAAAACAAAAATCCCAGCCAAAAGCTTACTAAGCAAATGTATGTGGACTAGATTCTGATAGTTTTCTTTATTACAATATTCCCATGATATAGCCATTTTAGAATTATTTGTGTAAGATGCTGTTCAGACTGATAACATGGATGATATTCTGGCCATAAAATTGCTATTGCAGTAAATCTAGCTCTGCTTTGGATTACAATGGCTGTTATCCTGTGGTACTTTTATGCTGGTTGTAGCTAATTGTTCACATATTCAAAGTTGAAATGGGCTCATACCTATTAATGCTTGTCCCTTTTCTGAAAACATAGACTTTATTCTCTCTGACTTTCCACAAGCTTTCCTTTGCTAACCTCCTGTGATTTTGGCAGAGGTTTATGAGAAATGACAGGGTCTGTGCAAAGCTGTTGTGATGCTGCTGTAGAAAGGATTGGATAATGTCAAAATTGCACATCCCCAGACAGCCTACTGAGTGAGTCAATGTTTAGTTTTGCAAAGGAATGGACAAGGCAAGGTTCCGGTGGTGGTGAGGCTGCAGAAGAGGCCCCTGCAGGAGAGGCCAGAGACTTCCCTGTGTCAGTCACAGCCAGTTCCAGCTATGGCTGCTACAGACCCACTGTGCCAAGGCTTCACCAGCCTTGGGAGCTGGTGATGCTGCTCTTAAATCACATTCAAGAAAGGGCAAATAACACTAGAACAAGGTACAAGGAGAGAACAAAAGAGAGTGAGAAACAAGAGAGGGATACCAAGGTCAGAGAAGAAGTAGGAGGCTTCAAGCATCAGAGCAGCTATTCTCTGTAGCCCATAGAGAGCCCATGCTCTGCAGAGCAAGTTTATCCTAGAGAGCTGCAGCCCAAAGAGAATATGTGCCAGAGCAGGTTTCTCCTGAAAAAACATAGCCAGTGAGAAGGACCCCTGCTCCATCAGAAAAAAGAATGAGGATAAAGGAGTGGCAGAAGGAAACCGTTACACGTTGGGCTGCACCAAAAGGAGTGTGACCCGCAGGTCAGAGAAGGTGATCCTGACCCTCTACTCTGTTCTTGTGAGACCTCCCTTGGAGTACTGTGTACAGTTCTGGTGTCCTCAACATAAAAAGGACATGGAACTGTTGGAACAAGTCCAGAGGAGGGCCACGAGGATGATCAGGGGACTGGAGCACCTCCTGAAAGAAGTTAGGTTAAGAAAGTTGGGGCTGTTCAGCCTGGAGAAGAGCAGGCTGTGTGAAGACCTCATAGCAGCCTTCCAGTATCTGAAGGGGGCCTATAAGGATGCTGGGGAGGGACTCTTCATTAGGGACTGTAGTGATAAGACAAGGGGTAACGGGTTCAAACTTTAACAGGGGAAGTTTAGATTGCATATAAGGAAGAAGTTCTTTACTGTGAGGGTGGTGAGGCGGTGGTGAGGCACTGGAATGGGTTGCCCAGGGAAATTGTAAATGCTCCATTCCTGGCCGTGTTCAAGGCCAGGTTGGACAGAGCCTTGGGTGGCATGGTTTAATGTGAGGTGTCCCTGCCCATGGCAGGGGGGTTGGAACTAGATGATCTTAAGGTCCTTTCCAACCCTAAGTGTTCTATGATTCCATGACTACAACCTCCATCCTCCCTGTGCTGCTGGGGTGTATGTAAGGGAGCCTGGATTGATGGAATGAAGTTGCGCTTGGTAGAGGAGGGGCAAAGGTGTAGGTTTTAGTGTTTGTCTTTTTGATCCTAACTACCCAATAAATTATTTTCTCTCCTCCCCCCTGTGTTCAGTCTGTTTTGCCTGTGATGGTGATTGGTAAGCAATCTCCCTGTCTTTTTCTCAACCCACAAGCTTTCTCATCCAATTTCCTACTTAGTCTGTCCCAGTGAGGAGTGGTGATGAGAGAGACAAGTGAGTGAGCAGCTGGGTGGGTGTTTGGCTGTTAGCCAAGGTTAACTCACCGCGGAATAGCAGAACACTCAAACATTAGCAACTACATACATAAATAGACAAGTACAGTGCAAATCATACACAACAAATCCTTACTTTTGTAACATGGATGTATGTCTGTGCTAGCTTCATTTCTTCAAGCTTTATCTCACTTATTCCAAAGTGAATGTCATCCGTTCTGAAGGCCAATTACAAAATTTGCATGAACTCATCAAATAATTTTCTGTTTTAATTCCAGCATGTAAATAGTCTTGAAAAAACACCAGGGTGAAAGGTCTCTCTATCAACAAGCCTTTCCACTTATCACCAAGGTGCAGGGCATACACACTCTTACTCTGCAAACTCTCGATCCCATAAGAAAAAAAAATCAACTGTACAAACTAGCAGAAAACACCAGTGTCAAAAAGGCTCTAGAGACTATAGGGGAGCACAAAATCTATCCACTGTTCTTTGATGCTACTGCAATAAAAACAACTCTTATTTGAGAGTGTGATAACCAGAGTGTTGCCTCTGAGACAGAGGAGAAAATTATTCCACTGTACTCAGCACCAGGGAATCCTTAGTTGGAGTACTTTGCCTAGTTTCAGCATTGTATTTAAAGAAACATGTAGGCATATTAGGAAGAGTCCAAAGGTAAGCAAAACCCAAGGGATTAAGAAAACATGAAATTGTGGATTTCAAAACCTTTAGAGTAGAAATGAGGGTGTGCAGCTAGCTCACTGCCCTGGACATTAGGATAGCAGATTTGGGTCTTTTTGGTATCTGCTTGGCAGAGCAGCATGGAATAAAGCCCTGGAGCCCAAGGGATATTTGAATATTAACCAAGAAAGCCAGTTAATATTCATAGAATCATAGAATAGTTAGGGTTAGAAAGGACCTTAAGATCATCTAGTTCCAAACCCCCTGCCAAGGGCAGGGACACCTCACACTTAAACCATGCCACCCAAGGCCCTGTCCAACCTGGCCATGAACACTGCCAGGGATGGAGCATTCAGGACTTCTCTGGGCAACCCATTCCAGTGCCTCACCACCCTCACGGTAAAGAACTTCTTCCTCATATCCCCTGTTTAAGTCTGAACCCATTACCCCTTGTCATATCACTACAGTCCCTCATGAAGAGTCCCTCCCCAGCATCCCTATAGGCCCCCTTCAGATACTGGAAGGCTGCTATGAGGTCTCCATGCAGCCTGCTCTTCTCCAGGCTGAACAGCCCCAACTTTCTCAACCTAACTTCTTTCAGGAGGTGCTCCAGTCCCCTGATCATCCTCATGGCCCTCCTCTGGACT
This sequence comes from Ara ararauna, assembly GCA_028858755.1. Classification (NCBI taxonomy): domain Eukaryota; kingdom Metazoa; phylum Chordata; class Aves; order Psittaciformes; family Psittacidae; genus Ara; species Ara ararauna. The sequence goes on from CM054379.1 coordinate 24,987,004, forward strand.
TGTTCCAACAGTTCCATGTCCTTTGTATGTTGAGGACACTAGAATTGTAAACAATACTCCAAGGGAGGTCTCACAAGAGCAGAGTAGAGGGTCAGGATCACCTTCTCTGACCTGCAGGTCACACTCCTTTTGATGCAGCCCAGGATATGGTTGCCTTTCTGGGCTGCAAGCGCACACTGCCAGCTCATGTTCATTTTCTTACTGACCAACACCCCCAAGTCCTTCTTCGCAAGGCTGCTCTGAATCTCTTCCCTGCCCAACCTGTAGCTATGCCTGGGATTGCTCCGACCCAGGTGGAGAACCTTACACTTGTCATGGTTAAACTTCATCAGGTTGGCATCAGCCCACCTCACAAGCATGTCAGGGTCCCTCTGGATGGCATCCCTTCCCTCCAGTGTATCAACTGAACCACACAGCTTGGTGTCATTGGCAAAGTTGCTGAGGGCACACTCAATCCCACTGTCCATGTCACCCACAAAGATGTTGAACAAGACCGGTCCCAACACCGATCCCTGAGGGACACCACTCATTACTGGTCTCCAGCTGGATATTGAGCCATTTGACTCTTTGTGTGCAGCCATCCAGTCAGTTCTTTATCCACCATGCGGTCCACTTATCAAATTGATGTCTCTCCAATTTAGAGACAGGGATGTCATGTGAGACAGTGTTGAACACTGCACAAGTCCAGGTAGATGACATCAACTGCTCTACCCCTGTCCATCAGTTCTGTAGCCCCATCATAGAAGGCCACCAAATTGGTCTGGCAGGATTTCCCCTTAGTGAAGCCATGCTGGCTGTCACCAAGCACCTTGTTGTTTTTCATGTGCCTTAACATGCCTTCCAGGAGAATCTGCTCCAAGAAAAGAATCGAAAAAAAAAAACCCTCCACCTTGTCGCTTGATGTCTGGTTTTCCTCAATGGAGCGGCTCAGGATGGATTTAAGGATCACCTCATCCATGCTCAGGGGCAATGCATACCAAAAATGATGAAACCAGGGAAAAATATCAGGAGGCTTACATGGATGAAGAGTTTGCTCCTTGGCAAACTCAAACAGAAACGGGAAGCCTACAAAGGGTGGAAGCAAGGACAGATAGCCTAGAAGGAATAGAGAGAAGTTGTCTGAGCTGCCGTGGATCAGGTTAGGAAAGCTGAAGCCCTGATGGATTTAAATCTGACCAGGGATGTGAAGGGCAATAAGAAAAGCTCCTATAAGTATATCAGTGATGAAAAGAAGACTAGGTAAAATGTGGGCCCTCTCCAGAAGGAAATGGGAGACCTGGTCACCCAGGACAAGGAGAAGGCTGTGCTTCTCAATGATTTCTTTTCTTTGGTCTTCACCAGCAAGAGCTCCATCCACTATGTCCAAGTTGTGAAAGGGAGTGGGATAATGAAGAATCACCTGACGTAGGAGATCAGGTTTGAGATCATCTGAGGAACCTGAAGGCACATAAGTCTAAGGCAGCTGATGAGATGCATCTGTGGTTCCTGAGGGAGCTGGTGGATGAGATGGTTAAGCCACAATCCATCATATTTGACTAGTTGTGGCAGTCTAGTGAAGTTCCCACTGACTAGAAAAGGGGAAAGAGGGAAAGATAACTCCCATTCTTAAAAAAAGCAGAAAAAAGGAAGACCTGGAAAACTATAAGGTGTTCAGTATCACCTGGTAAGATCATGGAGCAGATCCTCATAGAAACTATGCTAAGGCACATGGACAATAAGGAGGAGATTGGTTACAGCCAACATGGCTTCACTAAGGAGAAATAGTGCCTGACAAATTTAGTGGCCTTCTATGACAGGGTTACAGCTTTGGTGATTAAAGGAAGAGAGACTGACAGCATCTACCTGGACTTGTGCAAAGTATTTGACACTGTCCCACATGACATCTTTTTCCCTAAACTGGAAAAACATTGATTTGACAAACCACTTACTCAGTAGATACAGAATTGGCTGAATGGTCAGACTCAAAAGATTGCTGTCAATGGCTCAATATCTAAGTGGAGGTCAGTGACCATTAGTGTTCCTCAGAAGTTAGTGTTGGAACTGGTGCTGTTCAACCTCTGCCGGTGACACAGGCAGTGGGATTGGGTGCATCTTCAGCAAGTTTGCTGATGACATCAAGCTGTGTGGTGTGGTTGAGGTGGTGGAGGGAAAGAATGCCATCCAGGGGGACCTTGAAAGGCTAAGAGGTGGGCCAATGCCAACCTCGTGAAGCTCAACAAGACCAAGTGCAAGATCCTGCATGTGGGTCAGGGCAATCCCAAGCACAAGTACAGGCCTGGCAGAGAATGAATGGAGAGCAGCCCTGTGAAGGACTTGCTTGACAAGAAGCTCAACATGAGCCAGTTAAGAAAGCTAACTGTATGCTGTGCTGCATCAAAAGGAGCATAGGCAGCAGGTCAAGGAAGGGGATTCTTCCCCTCTACTCTGCCCTATTGACACCCCACCTGCAGTACTATGTTCAGCGCTGGGGCCCCCAACATGAGAAGAAAGTGGACCTGTTATAGCAAGTCCAGCAGATGGCCACAAAGATGCTCACAGGGCTGGAGAACCTCTCCTGTGGAGACAGGCTGAGAGAACTGTGGTTGTTCGGCCTGGACAAGAGAAGGGTGCAGGGACACCTTATAACAGCATTCAAGTACCTAAAGGAGACTATAAGAAATCTGGAGGGGGACTTTTTACAAGGGTATGTAGGGATAGGACAAGAGCTAATGGCTTTAAACTAAAATTTGGTTGATTTAGATTAAACTATGAGGAAGAAATTCTTCACCATGAGGGTAGTGAGGTAGTGGAACAGGTTGCCCCCAGGAGTTGTGGATGCCTGATCCCTGAAAACATGACAGAACTACAGATCAGAAATGCAGAACCAGCAAGGAAAAACCATCACGGGGTGCACTAACATCCATTTCCACCCCTGTGCTCTGCTGCCTGGGTACAATCATGGCTTGTGTTACTGACTACCAGTAAAAGCAGAGTTGCTGAACTGGAAGTAGTAGCACATCTTTGCTGGTAAATTGCTATCCCAGAGACAGTTCTTTAGCTTAAGGTCAACTGTCACAGTCTGACAATGTGCACAATATAAAACTCCTTTACTATCCAAAATATGTCAAGTCCATCTAAACTCCTTTTTCACTGTGGTCCTTGGCCTGAGTTAATGCCTCAGTGTGCTGAGAGTTGTTTGACAGAGGGAGTGTTGGTTGGTCCAAGGTAAAAAGTCACCAATAACCAGTCTAACATTTTCAGCAGTACTAACAGTTGAGTTCCAGGTCTCAGCAATGTTCTCTGGGTCTGTTTAACTTCCGCGTATAAATAAGGCCAGAGCATCCTGGCTTAATAAGGACTGGCAATTAAGACTGCAATTCTATATCTTCAGAAGAATCTGTACAAATTTAGAGCACAATGTTCTGGATGCTGGAAGAAAAGGAGTTTGCTTATTTTTCCATCACCTGCCTTCCTGAAAAGCAGAACCCTACATTGTAAATTACAGGGCCAAGCTAGCTGCAATGAAGAGGGTACATATTTATCTCAAGCTTTAATTTTGATGTACTTTTTGTTCTTCTTCTATGAATGGGGACAAGAATATTCCAACTCACATGTTTGTTCTTAAGGTAAATATGCAGCAGCCCATCACAGTCAGGTGCTATTGTCAAGTTTTCCATTAGAACTAAAGCAGAGACACTCTGAGATACCAGCACTTTAAATAAACATGGATTCATAAAAATATCTCTTGTTTTGAGACCCACTATTAATATAGAGAGAACTTTCATGTCTTGGAAGATTTACAGGAATGAAGCTTTCTTGTTTTTTTGTTTCTTTTGAGCAATATCATTTAACTTCTCAGCCTGCCTTTTTTTGGTTGAAATTAGGATATTATCATGTTCCTTATAAAAGATGCATTAAGTGATTTCTTCTTATTTTATGTGTATTTTGAAGTCAATCTCTATTCTTAGGCAGCAAGGAGTTCTGATCTAAATACAACAAATAAAATACTGTTTGGATTCTGCTGTTGTTCAGCCACCCCCCCCAGAAAAAAGGCTCTAAGAGTCAGGAGACATGACACTGAAAAATATTGATGATACTGATCCTCTAGCTATTCTAAAAGGTTTTCCTGTGTTTAACTTTCCCATCTCTTTGCACAGAAAATCATAACATGTCTCTGAGCTTGTAAAACTCCTGGAACTCAGGAGACAGCTAGTGCCATTGATTTGATGATGTGTGAGACTCAATATCTGACATTTTTCTAGGATAGCAAGATGGATAATTTAGGTTTTTTGTTCTCAATTTCCACATTCTTATAAACACAAAAATGATTTGTTTAAACAGTATTGTTACAAAATACACTGTGAGCTCTTTCAAAGTGTATTTTTTTGGAGGAGCCATGTGGGCCAGTAGCTTTTGTCAGAAATACCTCTTTAATTTGGAGTTTAAAGAACCAAGAACTACAAAGATGACATATCCAAACCAGAGGTGGAACAGATGGGAGAGTCACAGATCAGCACAGCTATGTTGATTGGGGGAGGAAAATGTGCTCACTTGTCACTTCCTTACCTGGAACACCAGAGAGGTAAGTTTACCATTTTCTAAATTTACCATTACTACAATAGAAATGTAAGAGAAACCAGTCATTGACACTAGTCAAAAACCAGGACCTCCAAAAGAATGAAGATATTAAATGAAAGTCCATAATTCTAGGCAGTCATCTTGATACTGGAATTGCTTTTATAATCTCACCTCTAGAAAGTGTTGAAAGATGTTTTGATTTTTTTTTAAATTATCTACAAATCTCGGCTAAATCGCTGTGAAGGTATGTGTATAGATATGTACAGATTATTTATTCTGTTTTGAACTACAGAAGAATCACTTTTGTGTGAGAACATGAGTTTCAGATCTTTCTGATTCCTTCAGTGCACCAAAACACCAGCACTTTCCAAGGGGAAGAAACATAGAACACATTGCATTTTATTTTCCTAGCAATCACAATTATGAGATGTATTTAATGACTAATGATTAGAATATATATTTATATGTAAACCATTAAAAAAGGCACTAGGTAGATTTGCTCTAAAATACTGAAAAAATTTGCAAGAAACAAAACGTATTTCCTTCGAAATGCCTTACATGGTTTTTGTCTTTTGATAAAATGTTTCCAGCTGTTTTTTCCTTCTTAACACAAGAAAAATAATTTTCTCTCATTTACACATTTATTTTTTTTACTGTCAAGAAACTAGTGGTGAAAAGAAGCATACGAAGAAAAAGGGTAAGAATGCAAAAAAAAAAAAGAAGAAAAGTGTGGAAAACTTAAGGTGAATAATAACTCAAAGTAATAAAGGTAATTGAGAATGTGCTAACAACCCAGCTCCAAAATGTGATACGAACAAATGCCTTCTACATTGCCAGCGTTCACACAAAGCAGAATATGGAGGTGGCATAGGTGACTCTAAAAGGTGTCTTCTGTAGCTGTGGCCACAAGAAAGCTCCTGATGCTTGGCCAGCTGGGCATCTCCTGTTTTGACACAGACAGCCTTGAGATTCACCCATGACCCAGAAGGAGAAATGGCTCCTACTGCTTCTCTCTGTCTCCTCAGAGTGCAAATCATTTTCTCCAGCTTTTTCAGAACTCAAAGGTAGAAGGCTAATGGAATCCATTCTGATTCTTCTCCTTTTGATGAATGAACAAAACTGGTTAGGCTGATTAGTAGTATATTGACATGCAGCCTTAAGTGTCATTCCTACTGGTGCTACCATCAAAACATACATTGTACCCAAATGAAGCAGCACAGTTGAAAATACTAATAACGTTAGCTTTATTTACACTAAATGTAACTAATATTCCTGTTGCTTGGAGGTTCTGTCTCATGTCTCTGTAAAACAGAGTAGTTAGAGTGATTCATTGAAAAATCAGGTTTGTTCTTCTCTAGCCTCTGAGGAAATGGCATCCTTTCCTCTGAGGGGATAAGGAGGAAAGGTGTCAGTGATTTGTGTGTTTCAAACCTCATTAAAGGCTTCATTTGAAACTGAATGAGGCAAAATTTCCAGCTGGCACAGCTTATAGCTGCCACCTTCCTGAGGTCAGAGATAGCATAAGTGCCTCAGTTTAATGTTACAAATCCCCCTCAGTTTAATGTTACAAAGTCAGTCAGATCCAGAGTTATATTAATCTTTGATTTTAATTTTTAATCACTTTCCAGCTACATAAAGATTAAGCTGCAGTCCATGAACACACATTAATTAACATCAGGGGTCTGGAATGAAGCTGTCACAGACCTGGATGACAGATTCAGAGAAAGTCCCAATGTCTCTTGCCCTGTCTCATCTGTTTTTCAGATAGCAATTCTGTAAAAAATTATTAATTCAACTCCATCTCTGCAATAGTTGATAAATCAGCACTTGTTTTTGTCCCAAGGGGAGAAAGGAATGTGTTTATCTTTATTCATCTTTTTTTAAAAAAAGAAAACCAAACCAAAAAAACTTGACTGTTTTGACAAACATCACACTCCTAAATATCCAACCGCTTAGTTCCTTAACTTAGCTTTCACTTTGGATGTATACTGCATTTTGGATCAGTTTAAATGTTGTTTGGAAATATGAATTACTGTCTAATGAGTCTGTGTGCAATTGTGTCACATGAAAAATCCATGTCTTAGTAACAGAATTCTTTTATGGACGGAGAAATGCACATGAGATGAGAACGAAACTTGATTTAAATAAAATCAAAACTGACTTTTCCTCCAGTTTCAAACACTTTTGTGTTTCTATTTTTTCAGGTTTTGTAGCTTTTTTCTTCTTTTTTTTTTTTTTTTTTTTTTTTTTTTGATTGGTTGGTTTCGTTTGGGGTTTTTTTGGGGTTTTTGTTTTTCCTCACCTGCAATTCCTGGTTTTGGCTTTAAAACACAAATAGCAGGTTATCAAGGGACAAGGCTGTTCTCAAGATTTTCAGTCTTAACAGAAGCCAAGCTAGTTTTCCATTTTTCATGATCTTGCAAATTTTTAAAATTTGACTTTCAGTTTGATTAAGCATCTGAATAATTATTTCTTAAGAACCTTCTTACAGCAAACACTCTTCCCTCACCATCAGGTTGACTTTAGTATCCCTGATGCAGAAATTGTCTAACCTCTGATTGGAGCTGTAGGTAAAATCAAAGTTTATTTGTGTGAATAGGGTGATAAAGAATTACTTTTTTTTTTTTGTGATCAGAGATTATCAGCAAAGAGTGAGGCCACCAGAGGGCACCTATATGGTCTTGTGAAAGTAATGTGATTCTAATGAAGTTGCAACAGAAGAATTAATAACAATTATTAAATGAGGTCAACAGATGTCAAACAAAGCACGTTCACTACTTCCTGCCAAATTTTACATGTGTGGAAAATTAAAACAATGCTTCAATATTAAACCATCTTAAAACAAATTGTGAATCCCATACTCAGATTTTAGTTAAGAAATCTCTTGATAGGTAGATTTTGAAACTCTTATACTTTTAACCACTACCAGTGTCAGAAAGCTTCTATTGATGTTCTCCTAAAGACTGACAGAATATTGACCAGCTACTGTATCATTCAACTTGCAGAGACATTTTCATGTGTACAACAAGAAAACAACTGGATTTTTAATTTTTGGCCTGAGGCAAGAGATTATGATTTTGATAGGATATTGACAGCACTCATTAAAAAACCCCAACCAAACAAATAACAACCAAAAAAACAGAATGCAGAGAAATTATTTCCCACATATCACACAGCTAAAAATAATAGGTTTTTACACTGTGAATTCCTTAAATTGTAGGTTTAACAGGCCAGTAAAGAAAGGTCAATGGGCTTGTGCCCAGAATGCCAGTTTTCCAAAATAATTCTGAGAAAAGCCTTAATTATCTAAATATCATGAAATCTGAAGACTTCTGAAGACTGCTTATTGCTAAGGAATTTCAGGAAGAAACAGTATTTCAGGATTGTTGGATTGCCTATTTTTGGAAGAGAATATCTCAGGAGGCCCATGAGACATCTAGAAACTGTAGCTATGCCAAGGACTATATGTCTTTTGTGCTATATGCCTTACTAGGTGCTGTCTAGCATCATATCCTGCTCTCAGACACATTAATATTTTGCAACATGTGATAAATAGTTTCATATTTGCACAGTTGCATACCCTGCATCCTGAAGGTAAGACACTCATTATTACCCTTTTGATTTTGGGGACAGTCACTACTGATGTAAATATTCTTATAAAAGAGCTCCAAACATGTGATTTTTTGGGGGAACAATAGTTTTACCATATATAATCAGTAGGTGATGAACTGTTAAGCTAAAAGCAGCACTCAAACTCATTTTAGGTGTATTGTTTATGACCTGCTTATATTCTCTTTATTTTACAAATAAGTCCTAATCTTTGGGATATTTATGCAGCTTCTTTTGGGAGTCAGTGTTTTCAAACCTGAGTTGTGCTTTAAGGAAGGAGGTTTAACTTCAAGTCAGTTGAGCACCAGAGGCAGAAAGAAAAAAGAGTGTCAAATAGCCCTCAGTGGTTAGACTGAAGGTAAGTAGCTTTGTAGAAGATTACAAGAAAAATTGCAGTCAGAGGTAAAGGATAAATAGTTCTTTTCTGTTCTGTATAAAAAAAAATTGTATGTTACTGCAGAAATTCTTACTACCAGCCAAGTCTGGTGATAAGTAATTAGGTTAACTGATGTGGAATCACTCTAACCCCAAGCCTTCAATAATTGTTTAAAGATTTAAGTTTCACAGTTGGTTTCTTAAGCCAGAATAGTCATCAGCCAGGTTTGTGGCTGAGTTGTGAAAGTTAACAGAACACTGTGTCAGAACTTTAAAAAATATTAAATTAAAGTCAAGGGACCAACAGTGAATATTTTTAAGCAGGATGCAAATTTTTACCTGACAGTTTAACTGGAGAAGAAACCCCAGGCTCTATAAGAAAGATACCTAAATTGAAACAAATTTTGGCTGGTGCAGACATTTTCCCAGTAATATTAGAACAAATGCTAACTGTGATAAATCAAGAAAAACTATAAAGAAAGTTTCAATTAAACTCAAATTTTTACATGAAAACATGAATGCTTGAAGACACTGCACCTATAAACTCAAGAGCTTTCAATAGACTTTAATTTGATAACATTGCAATAGCTTTTTTAAAAATAAGTGTGTCTTTGTTTATTTAGAAAAACCCAGAAGGATCTCCTTTCTCAGATAGCAACACTAAGATGTAATTAACCATTGATAAATCTACAAGTTATCTTGGCACTCATTTGAATGAGAAAGCAGGTCCACTGTAATAAACATCTTTCTGTATGTATAGACATAATCCTGCAAATGAACAGAAGTTGTATCAGTTAAATGAGTTTATTTCTAGAGTTTTTCTGACTGCGCAGATTCAACTTTAAAGACTGTGATAAACCTTTTGAGCTTCAAATGGTGGAATCCACTACTTCAAGCATAGAAAACCTTGTGGTAGCACAATGCAACTACAACTTTCCTCCGCACAAATGGACCAAACCTGAGGATTCAGACTGCAATTCTCTTTCAACATGCACAGGACTGAGTGAGATCTGTCGATAGTCAGCAGAGGGAACATAGATGTTTAACTTCAGCTGAATATCTGTCTTAAACAGTTGAAATTGTATGAGAGAAACCTCAACCTTGCCTTACAGCGCAGACTTTTGCCTGAGTACTGTAAAGAAAAAAAGGTACCTTAGTGAGATTTTTCGTGGAGCCTAAGAAGATAGGGTGTGAAATCTGTTTTTCAATCTAAAGCAGTTTATACTTCTAAATATATATATAAAATGCTCTGTATTGAGATTATATGAAGTAAGTTTGTATATGAAATGAAATAAAACAAACACTGGAAGTTTCTTACAGTGGTGCTCACATTCCCTGCTAAGTTCTATAGGCCTTAAAACAGATGGTGAGGCCTTTCACAGTTAGATATGCCACACATCGAGATGAGGAAAATGTTTTAATTTTCAACAGACAGAGCTGACGACAAAGAAATAAACTACTGTAACAGTTGTTTTATAAGTTTGATGTTCTGAAGAAGCACAAGAACTACCATATTTAACAAAATTTAGGATTGTTTCACTACTGTGACATTTCATCTAAGGTGATAAAGAACTGATTCAAAAGAAGAATCAGGGAAGGGAAAAGAAAAGAAAAGAAAAGGGAAAAGAAAAGAAAAGAAAAGAAAAGGGAAAAGAAAAGAAAAGGAAAAGAAAAGAAAAGAAAAGAAAAGAAAAGAAAAGAAAAGAAAAGAAAAGAAAAGAAAAGAAAAAGGAAATTAAAAACCTTCTCCTCAACCTTTTCACACTTTCAGAACCAAACTGCAACCAAATATTTCTGAAATCCTGGAACAAGTAGAGAGAAAGTTTTTATTTTGACAATTGCAATTGCCATCAAGGTCTGAAACTGTAACACTACAAAAATGATGTTTCTGGCCAGCACCTGAAAGGTCAGTGCCAGAAATCTCACATGAAATGCTGGTTTTCGGGAGACTGCCAGTTCAAACTGGAGATTTGATAGGCTCAGATAATTTCAATACACAGTCAGAATTCTGGATGATTGTCTGAACCAAACTTGCACTCTGAACCTTTCCAGTCAACTGTCTGAATAGAAAATCACATATGTAATTTCTAGATAACAGCATTATCTGGGAAGTAGATTACTCAAGGAAGAATATTTAGTCAGCAACTTCTGATATTTATCTACCAGTACATTAATTTTTCTCCCCCTCACACCCTCGGTATTTTGCAAAATGACAGGTTTTGTGAGACATTTTTATATTTGAAATTTTTTTTCAGGAACCTGGAAAAAAACCCAAAGAGTTAAGTGAGCTGTGAAAACACAATCGATTTATTTATTAACCATGCTGACAACAATAACTCTGTGTCTTTTCCCCCATGCACATCACCTGCAATCTAATATACAATAATATTTGATTTTCATTTCAGATTTACCCCAACAGTACTTTCTTTTTCCTTTCAGTCAATGGAAATCTCTGAAATGAAGAGTCCAGGTAGGTTTCTGATGCATAAAATAACCTAGGTTTTCTGGACACTCAGAGCTTATGTTAATCTACCAACCTCCATTATAGCACAACTTCAGTTCAGATTTGTTTAAACAAGTTTCCACCTGCACAACAACCCCTTTTACTGCCAGTGGAACACACTCTTCCCCAAGGAGCCCTGTATTATAAATCACCAATGTGCACATGCTGCTGCTGCCAGCGTGAGAGGGGCTCTGGCACGATGAATCTGAGGAGTAATGAGGGACATGAAATAGCCCACACACATTTGGAAAGGAGAAACCAGAACACAGTCTTAGAGTGTAGAAAACAGTGTATCAAAAGGTTTTAAATACAGCATATAAGATTCAAATATGTATCTTTAATGCGCTAGCTGTGACCATGAGGAGAGCAACCAGTCCCAGAACAAATACACACCATCAGATAGCCTAGCATGCGTGTGCACATACACCTGTACATTATAAAAAGAAAATAAACTATAACATCAGACAACGCTATGTGCATTTCATCGTAATGACAAGATATGATCTTCAAATGACTGGAAAAAAACTGGTAAATTGAATAGACTAGAATGTGAGCCCTTATTGCGCCTAAGCTGCAAGTTTTCACCACTTTACCAAGTTTGCTCAACTGATTTTTTTTTTCTCAGTAAGTTCTCAGGAGCTAGTTTCAAGTACGAATAAAAAATTGCACTCAGCCCTTCTCCCTAGCCACAGTTCTCATTGGTAACAGTAAATTACTTTCTGTTGCAAGAGTCTGTAATGCTCTGTAGCCTCCATTTACCCTAACCTCCTTTCTTCTGAAGGAAACCGGTGGTCTTACAGCATCCTGGGGGTGGTCTGCAGACCTCCTCTTAGCTGCAGTTGCTCTGGTTCTTGTCTATGCTCCAATCAATTCATACCCAGCTCAATGCCACCCACAGTGTGCATTTGCATGTGAATATCAGAATGCTCTCCAAAAGATGCCAGCTCTATCTTCCTTTGATGTGCCATATTAGGTCCTAATGGGCCAAATTTTTCCTTTACACACATGCAGTTCCTGCTGACTTCAACCAAGGCTGCAGATTCACAACAAACAGCTTTAAGCTAAGTGGAGACTAACCACAGTTTCTGAAATATCTCAGCACAGAGCTCTCTCCGGTACAAAAAGTCATGTACTTCAGAGTCTCAACTGTAAGAGTTGCTGGGATCTGTTTGTCCCAGGAGAGGTCCATATCCATGTGTAAACACATTTTTATGGTACTATTGCAAAAGCCTAATTGTGTTAAATAGTTCTCACCGCCTGAGGATTTTTCTGTACTGTGCCTACAATTTATACATACAGTCACAAGCCATTTCTAAGTAAACTAGTCTGTACACTACTAGAAATGTAGATAGAAATGTAGGATTCAGTGCAAGATGCAAACCCCACAGGGGGTGGGTCAAGATTCATGGAATTTACCCATATTGTGTTCTGTACTGGGATAATTGCTCTCTTAGCAGTACCTAACTAGCTAGTTTAAAGATAAATCAGCTTCAACAAATGGTATGCAGTCATAGTGCAGACCTCAGTATAGTGATCCCCCAAAAGAATGATCGTTAAGCTTATGCAGCTATTTGCGGGACTGAATCTTAATTATATCATAGTTGTTCCACTCCTTCATCCACCATATGTGTAGAAAGCCAAGCCAGGTTAACAGAACATGTCATTCACATGTCTGTAGATTTTTGGTTCATTTTTTAATGACTGACATACATTTCATGGTAGGATTACAGTGATGAGCTGGGTGCAGTTCTGAAAGCAATCAGAAGCATTTATTTACAATTACTTTAGAAAAATGCACCACATGTTGAACCTGAGGCAGTTTATAAAGTACACAGGGTAGCAGGAATACTTCAGAACAATCCTTTCTATATCTTTTCAAGTTTTTTGAAAAGTACATAAAATGCAACTGTCAATACTGACCTGAAAGTTTCCTACGTGGTGTACACATATTCTGTATTTTTTGCCAAGTCTATTGGCACAGTATTATCCCAACAGCAAAGACTATATTGAATTTTATATAGCAGAGACTCACAGATTTTGTACCCACATCACTCATTCTGTAACAGCCTGCAATTAATTTGTCGCAGAAGGATAACAGATTATTTATCCATGAGTGGTAAATTTAATACAGGCTGGAAAACCTGGTGGAAAAATTAGGATTGATTTATTCTCAGCTAGCTCAAACAGGAGAGCCTTGATAAGATAAAAAAAAGACAAAATAAGACAATATTAAAAAAGATAAGGCAAGACAAGTCAAAGTGTAAAGCTAGGTGGAGTGGGCTAGTCTGCAGACTCATCACATTTCTGCTGAAGAGGAGTTATTGTGCTGCCGTTGTTTAATTTCTCAGTTTGTATTGCTGTCTTTAGATTGTCTGCTCAGATAGCATCTGCTCAAATGAAATAGAGGCAGTAGTAGTCCAGTACAGATTAAATGGTGGGATTAATTGCTTTCTAGCTCCTTCCTTCCGTGTCTTTTTTCTCCTCTGACCTCATAAGTTTTCCCTTTAACAGGGACACGTAATGCTGCAGAGCTTGCAAAGTGTGCGACTTCCCCGGCATGATGATTGCCTTGGCATTCATCCCTTAGAGTCATAAGGCCTAAAGCTGTGACAGCCCAACAGTCATTTTACTCTGCCATGTTTCCTGGCAACATGGTGGGAGAGAAACTCTGCCAAAACCATCAGTGAAATGAACTGACTTCATAGAGCTGGTTATTTTTGATTACATTAAAATTAAGGACAGAAGAGACAAATGAGATCTGTTTCATCTGGACCTCCTGTTTATCGCAAAACATCAAATATCTCTACCTCCAATCCAAGCATCCATTCCCCTAAGGATTGTTCCATGTAATATTTAAATCCCAGCTCCATCCTCTAGCCTCAAACAGGTACTGGAGAGCTCAAAATGAGACACAGGTGGGGCCTCACCAGTGCCAAATGGAAGTAGACAGTGACCTCCTTAGATCCCTTAACCACTTTGCTCCTAAACATAGCTAAATTCACAGTATTCATAAGAGTACTCTGTGGGCTCATATTTAGTCTGGTTTCCAACTTTTCCACCAGGGCTACCTCCCACCAGCTCCTAGCCTGTGTTAATGCACAGACTTTTTCTATCCCAGTTGCAGGACTTTGCACTTCTCTGCATTGTACTTCAGAAGTTTTCTGTTGACCCTGCCCTCGTATTTATCAAATTACCTCTGAATGTCTGCTACTCAGTTTGTCACTGACTTCTGCTAATTTATTATAATCCTTGAACTCTCTGACGGTGTGTCCTGACTCATTATCTTATCATGGAATAGCAAACATTGCAGCTATGTTCATGGCATAAAAGGCAAGAGATGATGAGAAGATTTCAGATTCAGAGATTCCCATGCCAGAAAAATACATACCACAATGTTCAGCCAGATCTTCCCTCTTCGAACGCTGGCTGTGAGCCATCTACTGCCTTTTCTTACAGATAGGCCAGTGTGAGTAAGTCATTCCAATATTTAATCATTCTCACTGCTAGGAAATTCTATCTTGTTTAAGTTTGTTTAAGGAAATTCTTTATGCCCTTTTCCAACTGTTTCAGATTTTAGTCTAAAGCTTTACTACAGTATTACATGGACTGATATGGGAAAACCACCTTTAGACAGAATTTTAAGATTTTTTTCCCTTATTTTTGAAATGGATATAAAAAATTTTCTATTGCTCTGAGTATGGGAAAAGAATATGTGAAGAGGATGTATGTTTTCTCAGTTTATTTGTAATTTCTGAAATTTTGCATTTTAAAAAGAATTTTCAACCCATTTCACTGCAGATCATTTAAACCTTACCGGGACAGTGTGAAGCTGTTTTCCAAGTATGTTTTATAGATACATATGATTTTTAAGCAGTGATAATTGTGTACAATGAAGCTACCTGAGTCTGGTACACATGACAGACAGGGGATTTAAAATCTTTGGATATTGTTTCAATATCCGTGATCAGTTTAGGAGTTCTAAGCCTGCTCTAGACTTCATGCATTTCTGCTTAGAAACTCCTGGTTTCAGAGTTGTGGAGCATGGTGTGATGTTAATAAGAACTCAATATTGCTATCTCTTCATTACAGAGAAATATGATTGTAGTGAGTTTAAAATCACAGCAGTAGAGATGTGCTTGCATACTAAGTTAAGAAACAGAAGTTATAAGTTGTTTGGGTTACTGGTATGAAATGCTTAGTTTTTCTTTTTTCCAGTAATTTATTTTCCATGTATTTTCACTGCATCTGGAATTGGTACTAATCTTTGATGAGAAAGTCAGAAAGGTGAGAGGGTCGAGATGGTAAAACATTGCAATATAGATTTCCTATAGATGTACCAGCTGCTCTGTACTTCTCTGGTAACACACAGAAGCTTTACATTAGTCAATCTAGTTTTATGACTGCCTTGTATCACTGAAGTAACACGGATCCACTGGAGCATATTTGTGATCCTGGTTCAGTGACTATGCTTTTGGCTAGGTTTTACTTTTATTCTTATTTGTATAATTCAACAAAAATAATTCCTTTGACATTAGTGGAGTAGTACCTGCTGTGTGAATGAGGAAGCTAAAGCATACTCCTCGGAAGAAAATGCTTGTCTTAGTAGCATTAGAATGGGATTTGAGAGCTTTGCATGCAATTCCTCATTATCACAATCTTTTTGTGAGGCCTTCTGCAAGACATCATTTTCCAGCTCATGACATGCAAAATGAGTGTGGAATTCTATTCTTTCATCTTTTGTACGTGCCATTTACTTGCATTATGTACTGAAATACAGCAACTGATTCCTGGCACGTCTTTCAAAAGTCCCCAGCACAACAGAACCCTAATTTGTGATGAATTTGTAAAAGAAAGGATAACTTTCCTTAATTCATGCCTAATGATGATTTAGATGAGACACAGACAATGTCACATGTGTTCTCTTTTTCCTGGTTACAACTTTTGACTAGAGGTATTCATATTTCCTCCAATATGCTGGTACCATTTTCTATTCTACCCGTCAAAGAAACTGAACCTCTGATAGAATCCTGGAACTGCACAACACCTGGAATTTTTGCCAAAATATTTTCAAGGTGTTGCACAGTGATGAAAAGTAAATTTTGAAAATTGTTTTTCCCCCCACTTCTAAAACGCATCCATTCCCAACAAAAACATTGCTCATGTCTCAGGCACTCTCTGGCTTACAAGCTCTGTTATGAAGAAAAAGAAGAGGGAGGGAACGCTGCATAATTCCTCACAGTCCTCTGCCAGCGTCTACCTCATCAGTGGATTTAAGTCTGAGAGGTATTGTTAAATCTTTGTGCCATCCTCCTGAGACATCCAATTTTGTCTCCCTTTACACATGCTTTCAGGCCCACTGAGATAATTTCAGGATCAATTAAAAAAAAAAAAAAAGAAAGGGCAAAAGTCAGGGAAAAAAATATCCCCAAACCCCCTTGTTAATGCGGGAGGTCTTAACTCCCCCAGAAGACCTGCGAGATGTTGAGCACGCTCACTGGGACACAAATGTTCACAGTCTGCCATCACTAAAGGACAATGTAGGCTCTTGAGCTGTGTACCAGCCCTGCCACCCTGTAGGCGTCTGAGAAATGGTGGTTGTTAGAATTGGCAGTGTGAGTCCAAGCTTAGGTGCACTGTGGAATAACAGGATGATTTCCTCTCCCCTGTCCTGTTTGCGTACACCTGTGTTTGTGTGCAAAGGTGGAGAGCTGCCTTGGTCTCTCATTCATGTGGAAAGCGCTGCTCTTGCTGGCCAAGAAAGCAGGCAGGTGGGAAGGTACTTCTTTCCAAAATTTCCAGTTGCACTATATGCCTTCAGCCAGGTATGAGGCTAAGTTGTGTACATAACATTTCCATTCATTTGTCGTCACCCCCTTCTGAAACTACTCGTTTAAGAATCATATTTTTGATTGATTGCACCAGTTCTATTTTCTTAGTTCACTTTTTTAAAATACTCCACCTTGTTCTGTTGTTTATTCCCAAGCCACCTACAAACTGACTCACCTGTTCTATGCTGAAAAGCCTGAGTTGATGATGAATACCAGTTCTGTAAAGCTGCTCAGAAGAGGCAAATTACATGGCCATTATAAGCCAGTTGCATGAAAATCCTTGGGTAAACATCATGTAAGTCAATGAACAGAGCTCCAAGTTGGCACGTTTTCCTTTTAGGTAATGGATAACCCTGCATACAACTACTAGACTGTTCCCTCTGAACTAATAATGAGGAGGAAGCAAAGATCATATTTGGATTTAGTACAGCCAAGTGTGAGGGCAAGAGTTTTATTAAAGGAGTTCAAACAAAAGGGCAGGCATGACCAAGATGTTATGCCTAAGGATTTAAATTTAGTTTCCTGTGTAAGTATGCAACATCTGCCAAGAGACAAATTGTTTCCAGGGTAACACTTGAAAAGAGTGATCATATATCCCTTAAACTCAGACTGTTGAACATTCATATAGCAGGACACCACCATGACTTTGTGCATGCATAGAGTTTTACACCGGAACTGTGCTAAGTGAAGTTGTACGGAGGGAATGTCATTCACAGTACTTCCACCCCCCAAGCCCCCACTGTTTTCCAAGAGAAAGGCCACCAGCAAAGGATTTCCATCTAGAAGCTTATTGCTCTAGATACCACAGATTGAAAGTTCAAATGACTGTGTAAAATCACTCAGGCTTGAATTTTCAGGAGTGGCTGATGGAATTAGCTACTTTGTTCCCACTCAGCTGTCTCAGAATTTTCATACTTTCCATCCAAGGTTTTTTTTGAAATCTCAGACTAACACAGACCATGGCACTGTGAAACAGCTGAAAGACTGATCATTTGGTGCTTCTGAATGCTGAAGCTATGACCATGATAAAAGGAGTTCCTTATTGATTCTCTATATGATAACAAGTACAATAAACGTATTGCTGAATTTGTTTTGAAAAATGTGGTGGTGTCAATCTGACAGGGAGCTCAAAGCAGTCCTGATGGTGACTAGTTTCATTCCTAAGGCACCCTGCTCTGGGATGTTGAATATATTGTATTAACAGCTTAATGTTCATTTTCTGGAAACAGGAAAATAAATGCTAAAGTAGCTTTTGCACACAAGGTATATACTGCTTTTTATTTGGAACCAGGTATGAGGTAGTTGAGAGATTGCCTGATCTTTTTTCATTTTTTTGGGTAGTTTTTAAATATAATTTCAAGTCAGTTTGTGTTGACTTCATTAGAAAGAATTCTTTGCCATGTTTTTTTGTGAGCTGCATGCAAAGTTACAAATATTGAATTTAATTTAGTGCTTTATTCATGCTTTTGTTCTTTTTTAGTGAAATTAAACCCACTTATAGAAAATGAAACATCACTTTGAATCAAACTCTTTTGTTCTGAGAATGTCAAGTTAAAGGCCTTAGAGTTCAAGACCAAACCAAACCATTTTCCAGAATCAACCCAGAATCAACACCAATTAAAAGAATATTTTGGTTTAACACAGTCACATTTTCTTGGGAAAATGAAGAAAGAGGTGGTATTCTATTCTGTTGCATTTTATTGACCTGGATCTAGTTAGAAATTTAGACAAGCTGAGTGAAAAAGCTAGAGTATAAGCCAGGAGAGTGCCAGGGTGTTGTGTTGTGATGCAGTTGTCCTGGTGTAAGTTCACAGAAATCAGTTTTCAGGGTTGCATTTTTCTTCTGCTAATGTAGAATCATTTCTCTCTTGGGTGGCTGAGAGAGTGGTGTGCAGATTTTAAATGTCAGCTCATGCTTTTCTGCTTAGTGGAGCATACTTATTTCTGCCTCCTAAGGTTGATTTAGACTTTATTGAGAGAAACTTTTGTTTTGAACCAAAGCTAAGAAGTTTGACTTCCTTCTAGTCAAAACTGAAATACCCAAGATCATGCTCCTCTGTAAATACTGAGATAACTTCTGCTCTTGAGAGCAAAAGTGTTTAAAGGACATATTTGGCTTAAAAAACCCTCTTTTCTCAGGCATTTGCTTGGGAGAAGGGGGTGTGGGGGAAGGAAGGTTTGATTGTTTGTAGTTTTACGTCAGGAAGTCTAGCAGAAGCCACTACAACATCTCATAAAACATTGTGCAGCTGTGTGCAGACCTCAGGGTGCACAGATGCGTATGTATTATATTTCCTTGGAAGGGGCACAAGCTGAACTTTTCGATTTTGACACCCGACGGCATCCAGCAAAGGTGAGGTCTGCTACTTGTGCTTTAGGTTTTAAAATTAAAACCGTGTGTGTTGTAGTGCTCACATGACATATATAAATGTATAAATGAGGGCCATTAAGTGAGTGCGTTTACACATCATTTAAATTGAACAACACACCTAACCAGATGGATTCCTAAAATGAGTAATTGTGTTCTGTTATTTCCATAACTATTGCCTTTCCTGGCATATCGTCACTTCTCTGGTATGTCCATCACTTTGATTTGAGTTTCCTGACTGGGGGGCCAAGACATTGCTTATCTATGTTTTCTGTGAAGACCTTGATGTTATTATGTGCAACTGGGAGTGGGACTTTTCTCACAAAACTATAGCATCAAACTCATAGACACCTAGTCTGAGCTTGCCTTTTTGGCATCCTCATTAGCTAATGGAAAGAAAAGAGGTTTTTCAGAGAGCAGTTTAACCCATCCAAAGAAATATATATCTGATAGGTAGGTCCAAGTAGTACTCTAGTGCCTGTCACTGACTGCTTATGATAAAGGGAATCCGGACAACTAACTTTGACAAAGAGCCAGCTTTTCATTTGGAATGGTTAGTGAGATGAAACCAAGCTTATGAAATAATACTAAATAAAAAAAAAAAACACACAAAAAGGTAGAAAAGAAGCAACATTCAAGGGCTTTTGGGAGACACTGAAAGCTTTTACCACTTCTCTGCTCATAGCAGTTTCTACAGCATTTTGTTTGACTTTCCATGAGAAAGTCTGTCAACTGTGTTGCATCTTATTATGGTTTCCAGGATGGCTGCCCAATTTAAAACAGGAAAATCAGGTCTCAAATCTTGACATGTATGTAGGAGGACTCCAGAAGCCAAACTCTAGCTGCATGTCTGCAACAGCTGGATAAAACTACTAAATAAAAGTAGGACGTTAACTGGTCTACAATCCCCCTTTGAATTCAGACTTTAAACATGCCAGTGGTGTGAAAAATAAACTCTTGTTTTTAAGATTTTGTGGTGTTTGTTCTTGCAAATTGGCAAGGCATTCCATGTAAATACCACCCTCCACCCAGGTAATGTGAGCTTATCCTGCCCTTCTACTCTGCTCTTGTGAGACCTCACTTGGAGTATTGTGTGCAGTTCTGGCGTCCTCAACATACAAAGGACATGCAACTGTTGGAACAAGTCCAGAGGAGGGCCACGAGGATGATCAGGGGACTGGAGCACTTCCCGTATGAAGACAGGCTGAGAAAGCTGCAGCTGTTCAGCCTGGAGAAGAGAAGGCTGCGTAGAGACCTTATAGCAGCCTTCCAGTATCTGAAAGGGGCCTATAGGGATGCTGGGGAAGGACTCTTCATGAAGGACTGTAGTGAGAGGACAAAGGGTAATGGGTTCAAACTTAAACAGGGGAAGTTTAGATGGGATATGAGGAAGAAATTCTTTACTGTGAGGGTGGTGAGGCACTGGAATGGGTTGCCCAGGGAAGCTGTGAATGCTCCATAGCTGGCAGTGTTCAAGGCCAGATTGGACAGAGCCTTGTGTGGCATGGTTTAGTGTGAGGTGTCCCTGCCCCTGGGAGTGGGGTTGGAACTAGATGATCTTAAGGTCCTTTCCAACCCTAACTATTCTATGATTCTATGATTCTATACAAAGTTGTCAAAATACATCTACTTCTTTGTTTCTGTTATATCAACTTTCATTCTTTTTTCCTCCACATATTGTAAGAGAAAAATAATAATAATGCCAGCTTTTCTTGTAACTTTTTTTCCCTTGAATTTCAAAGCGCTCTACAAAGGTCAATATCATTATTCCACATTTTTCATATGTAGACATTGAAAAATTTAGCTCTGAAATGGCATCTAAATATAGAACCTGAGTATTAGTTTCCAGTCAAAAACAGAAGTTGATATTCTTTTCAGTAAGATTTCCGGCAGCTGAAGTGGGTCTTAAGGAGTACCATAGTGCAAGTAGCAGTGCATTTAGGAGTTCTGGCACAAAAAAAAAGAAATCTGCAGAATGTCATTCATTATTGCGACCCATTTTGCTATCATGGCACTTGCTTTTTGCCACTAGAAAGTGCCAGACAGCTGCACAGCAAAGCATTGCAATTTCTGGACTGTTCACTATTTGTTTGGATTTTATTTTTTATGCTGATAAATTGAAAACTGAATTTGTAATAATACAGGGTATGTTTCATGCGCACGTGCAATGTGTGTGACATAGGTGTGTATCTGTGTGCTATGTGTGGCTGTTTGGCTGTGGTCTGAGCTGCATCTGTTAGCAATGAAAAATATGTGTTTTCTCACAGACATAAAATTCTGGGCCACTTAAAGGTGAAATTTTTCATCAGATCTCTCCCCATCCTGTAATTTATAATCAGCTGAACTAGTTTGCAGTCTAAGACCATAAAACAGATAGAAAATAGTCGTGAAGGTAGAAGTTTTTAATGTTTGCCAGATGATAATCCAGAGCATCTACATGCTTGGAATTTAGATTGGTGACCCCTGTTACCTTCAGCAACACAAGAAGGAAGAAGATAATAAGATTATGTTTTGGAGAGTAAGTAGTCAGCAGTGTAATGGGTCATACCTCTATTAAAGTGTGTGGACAAGCTAACTTTATGCACATCCTACACATATGCTGTGTGGGACAGAAAGGGGAGTGGGTCAGGTGAGGGAAGGGAAGGGTTGGAAGGCATGTCGGAGGACAGATGTGAGGAGCTAAGGGAAGACAGCAAAACAATGCTGCCCAGTCATCCACCTGTGAAAAGAGAAAAATCTTATATGAAGGATCCTTTCTAAGCTTTTAAGTATGTCATATATAATATTCTGCTTTGTGTTTTCTCTATGAGCTGAGGGGAATGAGTCAGTCAATGTAAAAATGGAAATGCTTTGCTGAAAAATGCTTTGCTCTTTTCATGTGATATGAGTCCGTAAATATTAATTTATTCTGCCTTTTATTCCTAATAGGACTGCAAAGCATGCATAGGTCTTAGAGGCCCTTCTCAGGACTCTCTCACCATACTCATACGAGTAAGACCACAGACTGTTCTCTGGCTCTGAGGTAAGTAGCACAGAAAGCTGTTAAAGTTCTTCAGCATTTGGAGGCTTCAGAGGACTGCAACCACCCTGCCTCTGGGGAATCATCCCTGACCCATGCATACTTCCCAACAGCGCCCAGGAACTGTTTACAAAAGGGCTGATGGCACACACTGTTTAATATACTTGCTCAATACATGCACCCTGTTTTGCTCTAAGCATCATCCATACTGGTATAAATACAAAAAAGTACAAATATTCACACACACTCAGTTCTCCAAGCAGGATGGAAAAGTAGTGAAAAAAGCATCTATCAGGTAAAGAAACTACTTGTTCTTGATAATGCTAGTGAAATTACAATGATCGTAACACAGTTATTCTGAAAAACAAGATGTGCTCTATCTTGGCAACAGAATTCTAACTTAAAGGAGATGATCAGTTCTCACTTTCAACATTCTGTGCCTTTAGCTGAAGATCTGAGGGCTCAGGAGCTCTATACCCGGTGCAGAATTTTCTCTAATGATTCCATTAGATTGACTCTCAGACATGTTTCTTTTCAGTTATGAATCATGCAGATTTGTTCAAGTCTCTATGCAAAATTAATAATGAAGTTACAATGTTGAATTTTGAAGATAAGATAAGCAAAACTGGATGTTTTCATTAAATAATTATTGCTAATTGCACAGTCACCTGAGATTTTTTGCCTTGAATCTATGTGATGAACAGTTAAACCAGTTTCTTTTGGATCTGACAGGAGGTTTTAAACTGATTTTATTGCATTTTATAGCAGTCTCTGAGTTTTTCAAGTACATACTGAAAATTAAATCAGCACAGGGATAGTGACAGCCTGTCTGAAGTATAAAAATCCCAAATCCTCATGTAGACTGTATTGTTCACAGGCATACAAATAAGCTTCTGGTTAACTGTCTGAGCCTGACCTGAAGTACACAAAGCTTGAAAGTTTTACATTCAAAGTGTTGGTTCTCATAGCACATTCTGGAGCTCTTCCAGAAGTGTCCAGAACTTCCTCTTTGTCCCAGGACATATTGCCTTCCTCTTCTGGCAGCAGCACATGAAAATATGCAGGTAGAAGGAAACCAGAAAGTTTTTAGCCCACGGCATATTATGTTAAGAGATTCTATTGTATTGACATATGGGTAATTAGAGATGAATGAACTAGTTCAATCTAAATAACAACCATCCCCAACCTTTGCTCACTCAAAAAGTGACCCTAACCCAAATCTTTTTTCAATTTGGATTGGTTCAGAGAGATCAGCTGTCGAGCCTGTCAGCTGGTAGCCAGACACCAGAGCAGACATAACTAATTAGGATATATTCCCTCATCTGGAGATGAAACATATTTTTTTGTGCTTCTTGCAAGTTCCTATAGTTACAACTTGCATTAAAACCTCCTGGTCTGAAAGCAACGTCTTCAGAACTAAAGCAAGTGAACAAGTAGCCTTGTCCTGGAGAAACCTATGAGAATTGAATTTGTCTTAAATGTATGTTTTCTCCCTCAGCAGAGTTCTGTCTGCAAAGTTACTGACATCCCATCCTTACAGGACATCTGATTCTGAGTTTTAGAATAACTTCTTTCTCAGTTCCTTCCATCAAATTTAGCTCATGTATTATCAAAATTTGTCCAACAACCACATGATTTTGTCACTTATGACTTGAGAGAAAATATTGCAAATCCAAAGGCTCTGAAAATACTAATAATTTGTGGCTTTAGTGAGGTTCAGTGTATTCTGATAGCTAGAAATCATGAGGTGTCCATGGAATAAGGACAACCCACAAGACTGTGAAAATTTAACTGAGCAGCTGTACTTTGGGTCCCTCCTAAACAGCTTGCTGACTGCAAGCAGCAGAGTATGAAGCTTTTCTGTATGTCTAAAAGTAAACATCATTGCTGATGTTACGTGTTCTTCTGCGCTTGCTATATTTGCTACTTTTGAGTGACCATTTATTATTTTCTGCCCAGATTTCAATCCTGTTCCACAATGGTCAGACAGTGCACTAATGTATTTGGGTCAGGGTATACTTACCCTGTATTTTGATGCCCATGTTATTCAGAATCTGGGGAAAAGTCAATATAATGAAGGTCAGGATCTCAGTAGGTTTCAAAAACAAGATTGAACATGCTTATGGCTAAAAGGACTATAAGGCAACTTTCTGACAGGGAGACTATAAACTCACATGTTGCACACGTCAGTGGATGGTGGAAAAAAAATTGAAGAATATAGCATTTCAGAGAAACTAAATATCATGCTCTCAATTTCTTTTCAATACAGATTGTTGTCCTGAAAAGCAATTTTAATTACATATTATGTATGTATGGCCAGAAATTATTTAGCCATTCTGCACTCAGCAAGGTACCTCTTTCTGAGTAGGATGGTACTGTTAGTTGTCTGCACAGTTTTTTATGCTTTTTAAATGCCAAACTGTGGAAAGATTATGTGCAAATGGCAGATTAATATAACTGGAACAGGAAACATATTTCCACAGTCCATGAGTCAAAGCTGTAAAACAACTGGAACGGCTTTCTTGAAACTCTGCTTTCTGACAGTCCATGGCCATTTCTCTATTTGTTGTGCAAATCCAGCTCAAACTTCCCCTTGCTGAGTCAGTCATTGTTTGTAAGAGGAATGGACTGCTGTTGAATCTCACTCCTTAAATATTGAATGGCATACTAGTCAGAATTTATTGGGCATAGTGGAACTCTAAAACATCTGTACCAGCAGGCACAGCAGCCACAAGAGCTGAATGGCTGCAATTTTTCCTGAGTGTCACGTAAAACTTCATTTGCATTTTATATGATTAAAAATTCTTAAGAGTATCTTTTAAGCAGTTTCCCTCGACTTTGTGAATTAAAAGGTGGCAGTGATTTTATCTGCTTCATCCATGTACCTGCAATGCACATATCAAAACATGCATGCTTTTGTGGGTACATTACTTGCTGCCACCCAGCTGCCGGTCCAGATGGCTGAGATCTCACATGATATGCGAACAGGTATGTCAAGTGCCCTACAGCATTTGAAAAGGCACTGCTGTGGTTTAAGTCCAGTCAGCCGCGCAGTTCGCTCACTCACTCCTCCCTCTTTCTTCCCTCCAGCTCCTGGGGGGATGGGGAGGAAAATCGAAAGAATGCAACTCCCACAGGTTGAGATAAGAACAGTTTAGTAACTAAAGTATAACACAAATCACTGCTGATACCACCAATAATAATAATAAGGGAAATACAAGGAAAGAGAATACAACTGCTCACAACCCGACACCAAGCCTGATCCAGCAGTGCACCCGCACCCTTCCGGGTCTCTGCCCTCCATTTTTACATCCTGGGCAGGACGTGCTGCTGTGCTATGGAATACCTCTTTGGTTAGCTTAGGTCAGGTGTCCTATCTCTGCTTCCTCCTGGCTTCCCGTCCTCCCTGGCAGAGCATGAGACTCAGAAAGTCCTTGGTCAAACCAAAACATTCTAAGCAGTAACTGCAAACACTGGTGTTATCAGCGCTGCTCCCAGGCCGAAAGTCAAAACTGCAGCATTGCACCAGCTGCTACTAAGAAGGAGAAAAATGACTGCTGCTGCTGAACCCAGGACAGGCACCAGGAACTTGCATTTAAGCAACTCAGTCTGTCCCTAGCCCATAGTTAGCTGAATCACTCTCTGTGCTCCTTTGACTGTATTAACTGTATCTTCATTGACCATTTAAGGAGCTTAGGCACCTGGCTCATGTTATATATGCCTACGTGTAGAGAATTGAATTAGGGTGTCAAAATTTCTTGCTGAATTTTCCCCTTACTCAGTTTAATCATTCAGTCTCAAAGGGAAGAGACAGATACTTCCACCTGTCTCTTTACCCTAGCTTGAAACCAAGAGACGATTCATGTCCTTTCTTGAAGTGCTAGTGACAGAAGTTCTTACTGAGGTGATGTAATTCTCAATTTCCACTGACACGAGGTGTCATGAGCCCTCACCCAAACTTTATCATCCTGGAGCTTTGGTGAAAACCCTAAGGCTTGGGAATACAGCTTTCTGCTGTCCATCCATGCTTCCCATAGACAGGGGAGGGGCTGAACCTGCAGCTCAGAAATCAGAAGCTTTGCCTTAATATTGGAGAAGCTCAGGACTTTGCAGAGTTTGAAAGACTGCAAGTCCAAGAAAACTCCCTGAATCAACAGAATGGGATATATTCGCAAAATAATACACGTGATCTGAAAGAAGCCAAGAAATGTCACATTGAATGTGTATTTTCACTTGTTCTATGTATTTAATTAGGTAAAACTTGAAAGCCATTGCTACCTGACTACGCAGTTATTTCGTACTCTCCGGGTGCTGGGTACACATAACAGACTGAATGGTGAACACTGTACATCTAACCTCTAATCCACCAGGTCAGTGGGGCTTCCATGATGTTACCTATACTGGACATTTTGTCCTTGGAAGCAAAAGGTTGCATATGCAAAACCAGAAATAAATATGGAAGTGTTTTCTGTGTGCAGCACATCATGTCTATTTCTTTGATTATTTTTAACAATAGTAAAGGTTTGATATTTTCCAGGCATCGTGACTGCTCTTCATCTGAGAATCTCAAAGCATTTTATAAAGATTAAATTTAACCCTCACTCTATGTGTATATGCTATGTAAGTTTTATTATAGACAGTTTACAGTACTGTCATTTAGCACATACAGAGAATCAGTTAAGAGGTGGAAAGCTGAAGCAGAGTCTGGTTATCCAGCCTCTTAATCTTGTCACTAGAAACCTCTAATTAACATACAAGAAATTCTTGTGTATAGGGTTAAAGGTATCAGGACTTTCACTGAAAATCTCAGTGCTTGTCAGCAGCTACTATACTGTGGGACTGTTAAGGGAGACCACCAATAATATTAATGACTTTCTAAAAATGTGTGGGAGTACTGGAGATGAAATTCTGAATGCTCATATTGCCAGACTGGCAAGAAAACCCTTGTTAACAGTCTAATAAATGCAACACCCTTTTTGATACAAAGCCTTCTTTTAACATGTCTTGAAGCAATCACAAACCTTTGTAAGTAAATGTAATTTCATATGTAGTCGTGCAATAAATATTCAACTATCTTACAACTGATCTGGGATGCCTTCAAATTCCTCTATCCATCAGCAAAATTGCAAAAAGGGTGAACACTTTAATTGGTTCAACATTCCCTATGGCCAGTGAAAGAGGATTTGAATCAGTTTTATTAACATTTTTGTATTGGTACACAAGAAAACTGGCAATAAAACAAAATAAAGGAAAAGACAGCATTACCATGAAGATCTTGCAGCTCGAGGACTGAATGATATAATTCTCATTCCGGCACAATGACAATTACCTCGGCTATAACCTTTGAATTATTAGCCTTGGGCAGAAAAAAATAAAACTGTGAAGAGATAGGATGGTATCCCCATTTAGCCCACAACAGTAGACTTACTAAGTAGGGTTGATGGCTGAAGCAAAATAAGAAGTGGGCTAATATGTTTAAACGATATGAAGCTGCTGTGGTTTAACCCCAGTTGATAACTAAACACCATAGAGCCGCTGGCTCAGGTAATTTCAAAGTTAACAGATTTTCAAAACCAGAGGTAGCACTGTAATCATCTAACTCTTATTTCCTGCATAACACAAGCCAGAGTTCTGCAGATTAATGCATACTGTGGAGAGAATAATTCTCCCTTTTTCAAAGTCAAGAATGTGGAGCTCAAAAGCTTACGTTGAACTGAACATGGAGGTGACGGGTTTGAACTTATCTGTCCAATTGTTTCCTGGTGAAGCTGTGCAAGCAAAGGTATGGAAATCAATTTTATCTTTCCAAATCTTCTTCCTCAATTGTCTTATTATAGCAGTGTTTATGATCTGGCCTATATTTATTGCATTCTTCACTAGCATAGGCTTTGCATTCCTCACTTGATATTTGCCATGTGTTGGGCATTACTTGAGATACATAGTTCTGGTTTCTTTTCTCCACAGTCACAGGTCAACTCACTGATATAATGTAGGTGGTTTTAGAAACTTCATTTCAAGCTATCAGTTATAAAGGTAACATATTGCTAGAGTGTTGGTATCAAGAGGATGTCAGTGGAGAAAAGAATCAAGCTAGTACTGAAATCCAGCAAAATTAGTGAAACGACATAAGCTGCAACCTGCATTCCTTCTTTTTCTCTCTTTTTTTCATACATCCATACATATATATATAGTCTCGTTTGAATACATGTGCATATAAATGGATTCTTGCATCTGATGTAAAATATAAAGGATTTGGTTTATTTTTTCCTAGTTGTGACTTGAGCAAGTTTCACAGGTTTTATTTTGTGTGTCCAGATTTTTCCTGTGGCTATTATTCCTCAGCACCTGTACTTCCACTGCTTCTTGTCTCCTGTAGGAAAGTAGGTCTGTTCAATATCGGAGCAGGTAAAGTGAAGGCTGTGTGTGAAGCCACTGCTTTCTATTTGTACAAGCAATATGTACAAAGTGGACATTAAACAGGCACCCTGCTATGTACCTGATCAGTGTCTGTTTCATGTCTAAGTTTTTTGGTATATTTATCTTATACCTGCTCCAGGAGCTGTTTCTCTCTATATTTCTCATTCTCTTTTTTTTTCTTTCTCTCCTTTCTCTTTCTCTCTCTCTCGCTCTCCCTCCCCTTTCTCCAGACACACAGTTCTTTTTTCCTTTTCCTTAAAGAATACAGATGATGAATTTGGTTCAAAAGTGACATCTTTGGGAAGATTAGCTAAATCAGTGCCTCAGGGACACAAAATCCCCAGTCAGCTACAGGAATGACATAGCTAATCCATTAGTGAAGATGGGTCTAGGAGAAGAATTCAAAGACAGTATAAAAATAGATGGGATTCAGTCTATGTACTGCACTAACCGGTTTTGCATAAAAATTCCCTCTTCTCATTGCCCAAGTTTTCAATACATCGGGCTCAAGGGAGCTCACTTCCAAATTTAAGTGTTTCTGTTCTGTGGGCTCAATCTTCCTATGGACACATCAAAGACACCTCCCCTCATTGACTTTAATGAATGTCCCAGCTAGACAACCCCATGCTGGTTCACAGTATTAGCTTGCTCCCAAGAATTAATTGAGTTCTAATAAACCAGAAGGAACACATTCTTGCATGTATGTTTTTCTTGCAGCTACTGGCTGGTGACACCATGCTGCACGCTCTACCTCTTTCCAAATAGCCATTGCTCTTCCAGACATCTTTCAACTTAACACTGAGGTTGGACCTGTACCTGGAAGATGTGGACAGGCAACTCCCAATAGCTCCAAGGGAAGAAATCATAGCTGATACTGGCTAGAAGTCTAGAATAGCAATTATGCACTGGCCTCTGCTATCCTTCTAGGCCATCTCCATCTACCAGCTCTTAAACCTTTCACCTTGCCTTCATTTAGATCCCTGACTTTAACACTAATGACTATATACAGAAAAAATAATTCTATTAGTTATGGCTAATAAAAGACAGTATGGCCTTGTTGTGGTTGAAGCCCAGCTGTAATTCAGAAAAACCACACAGTCTCTGGAGTTTCCCCTCCCCTTCCCCCCCCTCCCCCCCCCCCCCCCCCCAGCTCCCGAAAGGATGGGGAGAAGAATCAAAAGAATGTAACTCCCACGGGTTGAGATTAGAACAGTCCAGTAACTAAGGTATAACACAAACCACTACTGATACCACTAATAATAATAATGACAAAGAAAATACAATGGAAGGGAATACAACCACTCACTACCTGACGACCGAGCCGTGAACTAACCCTTCTGGGTCCCTGCCCCCAGTTTTACATCCTGGGCATGACGTGCTGTGGCATGGAATACCTCTTTGGTCAGTTTGAGTCAGGTGTCCTGTCTCTGCTTCCTCCCAGCTTCCCATCCTCCCTGGCAGAGCATGAGACTCAGAGAGTCCTTGGTCAGGCTAAACATTAGAGCAGTAACTAAAAATATCGGTGTTATCAGCTCTGTTCCCAGGCCAAAAGTCAAAAACACAGCACTGTACCAGCTGCTACTAAGAAGGAGAAAAAAAATGACTCCTACTGCTGAGCCCAGGACAGGCCTTCAGTGACTTCATAGAGGTTAGATATACTCCAACTGTAATATATGTATTTTGCCTCTACTACACTGCTTTGTATGAAGACTGAAATCTTGAAGATAAAAAGCAGAATAGATACATTTTCATATATTGCTCTTTATTTTGTCCCCGCCAGAATGCATCTTTCAGGTGACAAATTCATTTAATTCTAAATTCTTTTCCTCTGAGATCCCATGGCAGTAGCACATTAGTCATTCTAAACAAAGCATGATTTATTTTGTTGCTCCAGGGAGTAGGGTGCTCATTACAAAGCCCTGAAAGAGTAAAGGTCTAAACATATATTTCCCTCTATCTAACCCTTGCTTTCCACTTCTGGTTGGGGAAATTAACTAGGCACATCATGACTTTCTGGTCATTCTATGAGTGGTACAGTATGGAAAGATGTAAAGCAAGCTTGTATTTAAGTTTTAGTAAAATTTAGATGCCATCCCATCAGATGAGTAAGCATCTCTAAAAACTGAAGAATGAGTTTGAGGAGATGGTGGCAGAGATGTTGCTTACCTACCTTTTGCACATGAGGATTCTTATGGGTAGGATATCTAGGAAAGAAGAATGCTTTTCTTCTGTCTCTCTTTGTTCTGACACTTGTTGAATGGTTTGGTATCATAAAATGCAACTATTCAGGCTGTGGTGACTAGAATCACAGTATTTTCCATGCCAAATTAGTGAATACTGAACTCATGAAGGCACAGGGGTTTGCTTGCCTTCTCCTTCCCTAGCCCCGTGAATCTTTCACACATGCATGCAAAATGGACAGGGGGGTGAGGCAGTCTCTTATTCAGAATACTTTGCAGGTTCTAGTAAATGACCTCTGCTGCAGCATGGGACTGGCAGGCTTCCATCACTTTTGTCTGACATAGGTGTAGATCCTGGATGCTCTCTTTCGCTTGGACTTGTCTGGACCTGCTTACACATTTCCATGGTGGGAACCAGTGATTGTGTCAAATAGCCTCTGCCAAACTAAGCAAAACAGCATCTTCATGGAACTAAGGCAGAGAATCAGTCTCTGCAGCCTAGATGGCATTGAACATATCTGCTCCTCTGAGCTAGTATCATTTGGGAGACATGACAGAAACTTTCAGCACAGCACCTAAGCATTTAAACAAAGAGATTAGCGTTGCTCATCTGAATACACATATCCAAAACTTCTTTTACAGATTGGATTTAGTTGCCTCAATTTAAGCATGTGATTTGCACTCAAATTTAAGTTTCCTAATGAAGCATTTTGCATAAAATGATTTCCCAGTATAGTTCAGGAAGAGAGTCAGGTACCTTTGAAGACCCACAGATGGTGATTTTATTTACCTAATTCAACTGATATGTTGATGAGCATAGCAGTGAAGGAGCAGATTACAGCTGGGCAAGATTATTTGCAAATATTTTTCATCCTGTAACTTGTGATTTCTTTGTTGTGATGACAAGAAAGTCCCCTGTCTGTTCTGTGTTCTGTTGAGATCTTCCCAAGGGTAAACAGTTCAAAATACGTCTGTCTTTTTTAATCACATTGTTACCTTTGTAACAGATACTAGTCTGAACCAAACGAAATGTTCCATGTTTGTTTCCAAACATAAATTTCAGTTGTTACTGATCTGTACTGGATTTAATCAGCAACCTAGGAACTTTACCAATAGGCTCCTCAGCTATTCCAGCTAGATCTGGTTTTAGACAGGTTTTGTTAATAGTAATTGGGGATACCATATAAGTATCCAGATAGGATGTTAATTTAAAAGGCATTTCGTTGGCTGATCTTATGGCAATTTTTATGATTTCTGACTCAGATTCCATTCCTCAGATTGTCACTTAAAATATTTCAAGATGCATCTTCTGCAGTATGTCAGATCCATGTAATGACAATGAAGCTGTTCCAACTCATACAAGAAGTTAGGGGAAAAAATCCAACAGCATTTCAGTACTTCAGAAAGTCCAAATTTCAATTAAATTGAATATTAGTGTAAGTATACAAAGAGATAAATTCAGCTTCAAGAAAGATTATTAACATAAAATTAATTAGATTCTAGAATGAAGAATTTTTTTAAAGAAATTTATACATATATATACAATTTTGTATGCATATAAAAGAGGGACTACAACTTCCATCATGTTTTTTATCATAAATTAAGCCCACATTTTAGAGACGAAGAGAATATTTTCTGTTGGCTTAATCAGATTATTCTATCTACTTGGATAACAGTGTGCTATATGCTCACAGACAATGTGGAGAACAAATATACTGATATTAAAATTCCAGATTATCATGAAACTGAAAATCTATAATTGAAAGGAAAACATGAGGGGGGGGGGAGATGGCTGAGAGGGGATGGAGAAGAGGGGAGAGGGGAAGGACCAGATTCTTTCATGCATTGTATGTATGCAATCTCTCTAACATCAATAAGTGTGTGCATGAAGAAATGGGAAAGAGCTTGGCCCAGGATATGGAAACTATTTGATAGAAAATGCCGAACTAATTTAAATTGCTTGGGGTATGAGCCCTACCTTGTAGAATGAAAATTGGCTGAAGGATCATAAACAAAAGGAGAAGACAAAACATTAAAATATAGATTTGTGGGAAGGTCTTTTCCTAGTGAGGTACTTCAGGGATCTTTATTCAGTATGGTTTTATTTAACATTTTCACTAATGATCTAAAAAAAGTAAGCCATCCACTAATGAAAGTCCTCTATGATGAATACGAGGGTGGAGTTGCAAGGAGAGGTGAAAGACAGATGGTACAAAGGAACCTGGATACAGACCCAAGGTTCCCACTGAATTCAGTAAGTTTTGGAACAGATCACTGGAGATATTAGAATAATGGGCAGGAAGAATGGCAAAATGAGATTCGCCTTGGAAGATATACAAAGGCGCCAGGTGAAAAATTACCCTTGACTTAATAATCAAAGAGAGACATAAACATGGAGAGAAGCATTCTAAGTGAGTTTGCAATGCATTAGAGAAAGGGAAATAATATTAATACAATCTCAGGATTATATGCTGCAAAAAGGAGGTGCATTTTCTCTGCTGAGGTTTGATATTGCAGAACACTACTAGGAAGAGTAACAAGGGACCCAAGGGTTAGTTCACAAAATAAGAGCTATGTGCATATACAAGTAGCAATGATACAGTCACCCCTATATCTACTAGATATTGGGGAATAGTTTTCTACTATAGCTGTACATAATCCTCAGTGAAACAAGAACAAACAAGTCCCAAAATACCTTGAAAAATATTCTTATGTTGAAGCTAGCTTCTCTCCAAGGTGACACTGAACTCCTCAAATCCCTTCCAAACTAAAGCATGCAATGATTCTAAATGTTGGACTTCAATTGTAGCAGCGCTAACAGAACAACAAATTAGAATCAGAGAATCATAGAATAGTTAGGGTTGGAAATGGCCTTAAGATCATCTAGTTCCAACCCCCCTGCCAGGGGCAGGGACACCTCCCACTAAACCATGTCACACAAGGCTCTGTCCAACCTGGCCTTGAACACCACCAGCGATGGAGCATTCACAACTTCCCTGGACAGCCCATTCCAGTGCCTCACCACCCTTACAATAAAGAATTTCTTCCTTGTATCCCATCTAAACTTTCCCTGCTGAAGTTTGAACCCGTTACCCCTTGTCCTGTCACTACAGTCCCCAATGAAGAGTCCCTCCCCAGCATCCCTATAGGCCCCCTTCAGATACTGGAAGGCTGCTCTGAGGTCTCCATTCAGCCTTCTCTTCTCCAGGCTGAACAGCCCCAACTTTCTCAGCCTATCTTCATATGGGAGGTTCTCCAGTCCCCTGATCATCCTCATTGCCCTCCTCTGGACTTGTTCCAACAGTTCCATGTCCTTTTGATGTTGAGGACACCAGAACTGCACACAATACTCCAAGGGAGGTCTCACGAGAGCTGAGTAGAGGGGCAGGATCACCTCCCTCAACGTGCTGGTCATGCTCCTTTTGATGCAGCCCAGAATACGGTTGGCTTTTTGGGCTGTGAGCACACACTGCTGGCTTATGTTCATTTTCTCATCAGCCAACACCCCTAAGTCCTTCTGTGCAGGGCTGCTCTGAATCTCTTCTCTGCCCAACCTGTAGCTGTGCCGGGGATTGCTCCGACGCAGGTGTAGGACCTTGCACTTGTCATGGTTAAACTTCATCAGATTGGCATCAGCCCACCTCACAAGTGTGTCAAGGTCCCTCTTGATGGCTTTCCTTCCCTCCAACATATCAACTGAACCACACAGCTTGGTGTCATTGGCAAAGTTGCTGAGGGCACACTCAATCCCACTATCCATGTCACTGTCAAAGCAGTTTTTTTAGGTTTTCATTTGAAGCTAAATAAACAATTTACAATGAACTTTTTCCTTTTTTCTTTTTTTTTCTTAATAATGTCATAAAACATGTTTTTCTGTGCTTAAATTATTTGTTATGAAGCTTTGATATATAAATTCACATTGTCTTGCATTGCTAAGATATAATTGGTTGGAATAATCTTATCTGGTTTTATTCCTTATATATTTCTATTCACATTCATATTTTAGGATTAAATTTCCATGAAAGCTCACTTTTACTGACAGAAAAAAAAAATCTAATGATTTGAAGACAGACTAGAAATGCATGATTTGAGGACAAAATATGAATTATTTTATAGTTGATGAATTCTAGGGAAAAAAACAAGCAATGACAACAAGCACTACTGCCAGTGCTACAGCGACGAGAATGTCACAGGTGCCTAGATTACCCAGGCAAACAAGAATAAATTTATTCCATATCTCTGAGTTAAGAATTGGCTCTGTCATCCCATAAGTGATCCTGCGCTCTATTTGAATGATCAGATACCACATTTAGTCAGAACTATAAAAAGGTGACTTTCCGCTCTCAAACACAGGATTTTTTTCTCCCAAATCAAATAATTTTTGGTGTTTGCCTTCTTTCAATGGACCAAAATATTAGTGTACAAAAATAAAAAAAGCAAAAACATCTTCTTGCTGAAATAGTATTCCAATGCCTTCTGAAAATTGGACAGAATTTCATTGAAATGAGGTTCAGCTATCTTGTAGTTAAAGATCGGGCAGTGTGTTTCAACTATGAAGGGTTGTTTGCCCTGACAGTTTTAGTATTCTGCGAGATTACATTCACATTTTCTGAAAGCAACCATAAGGTTTCATCCGGTTTCAGTATTCATCCTTCTCTACTTTACATTAAAGCTGATACATGTTTTTTCTGTTCACAGTTAAAAAGTCATTGCTGTGTACCTCAAAGCATGGTGCTCAAGATCGGTTGATTAATAGCAAACCATCCTTCTAAGAATGAATGCTTTATTCTGACAGCTTGATAGAGTTCACTCTGTAAATCTGAACAGATATTATTCATGTATGAAGTAGTTAATGATTTATTACATTATATTAAATTGCTTCAAATGAAACAGTGTAAATTCCTATATGGGCAATGTCAGGATATTGAGCTTAATGAATAAAACTCTGCTATTCTCATGTCTTTAGGTTTACCTAAATCCATTGTGTTTCTAGTACATGTATAACTGCCACAACTCTATCTGCTTCTCACGCACAGAGGATTGCCAATGTATTCTATCTCAGACTAAATTTTATTCTTTGCCTGTATGGATTCTTCGTCTAACTGAGTATTGCTCACAAAGCAGAGTAGAGTGTCCGACATACACTATGATTCCCTTTACAAGGTTTCTTGAAAAAGTTTACATATCAGTACAGTTCTTGAAATCCCCAGATGTTGATTTATGATTTCAGGTAAGAAATCATACTAAGAATAGTGCCAGAATTTGAGGGGTTTGAGATCTCAGAGACATTTCTGATCTTAATTCTTTTGCTACGCATTCTGTAGATTGAAAAATTACTTCAGAAAATGCCATAAATACTTAATACACTTGTGATATTAGCACATTTATAATAAATACTATGGGTGGAGTTATTTTGTTGATGATTTAGTGTAATCTGTTTGGAAGACAAGTAAACTGGAATGAGTTTTTTTACATAGAGTTCTGCTAATACATAATATAGCATACTACATGATTAATAACTTAATGCTTCTCTTTGGGACACATAAAATGTAGTAAAAATAAACAAACCCATAAAACAATTAAGGGGATTTGTATTCACTGATTCGCTCCTGCTTATGAATATACAGTGTTAGTATAAACAGACAGAGGGTCCTCACTTTATCCTTTTATCATTTCCAAATGTTGTTATAAAATGGTAACCCCACTGAAAACAAACAAAACAGCATGTCATGTAAATGTAACTTCAATCTAACATTGCATTAGGTCAGCTTGGCTTTGAGAAATATGTGGCTTTTTCAACTGTACTCTTGCTGAAAAGTTCTGTTTGTAAATGTCAATGATATCACTAAAATGTAAAACAAGAAAACCTTATGTGGAAAAGTTGCAGAAATGATATTCACTAAAGGGAGTTTTCAGTTAAATTCTTCATGCGATTTTACACTTTATGCATTTATCAGGATATTTATTTAATAAGAAAAACTTGAGTTCTTGAAAACACTCTCTGTCTATTCTCATGTAAAATCCCCAAACCACACCCTTTACATTAAGAATAATGTGTTCCCAGTAATATTTTAATTTTAGCAAATCTTGTGATATCTTTGAAGATGCAAAGTTGCACTTCAGTGGTGCTATACTCTTTCTACACTTGCTAATTTACACGAAACAAGAAGTATTTCTGTGGAGATGCCTGAGAGAGTACCTGCCAAGCATGAAGGAAGCACAACTACATGGCAAACATAGCAGGGGCCAGGAACCACCCTGCAAGGAAGTGGCAAGGTAGTAAGTGGTGCCTCAATAGAGAAAGTCATCCCATCTAATCTGTGTGGGTGAAAGTTCTGCTACCCAACAGAGCTACAGTATTAGAAAATGAAGGCTATCTGAGATATTGTAAAACTGTTAATAGCATTCTAAAAACATGTGTGGAAGTTTCTTATAAGAAAGCTAAAGTGATGGCAAGTAAGGATATGTCCTGCTTTCACGTCATGAACTTGCAATAAAGGCTGCCAAAAAAACACTGCCTTGCAGGGCGTATTTAAGCCATGGAACACATTGCTGCATATAAGTAGCACAGATAGACAAATAAAAAGTATAGAGGGGTTTAAAAACTATTTGAAAATCATGGAAGAATTAGATGTGGAAATGCAGGTACAAACCTTACTTTCTGGAAACCTCTAAGCTTCTGACTGCTGGGAAATACAATTAAGATGTAACAAAAGAAATGCTGCTTCAGGTTTGTCCTTCTTCCCTCAATTTCCCCTGCTGCTAATCGTCTTCATCCAGGGCTGCAGGCAGGATGCTGATTTGAGTCTGCCTTGACCTGCCTAGCATAAATGTTTTAGTAGGTGCAGGCCTGGGCCCAAACGATTGATGTAAAAGAAAGGGCTGCATAGCCCCATATACATGAAGTTCATCTGGAAACAAGAACCCAGACTCTAACTGGAGCTGCGGCATGTAGTTTGTGGGTTTTAATCCAAAAAGTTTTAACAATTTTTTTAATATTTTCTCCATCTTTTGAACTTTTAGTCTGATAATGGTCAGGTGACCTGCAGAATTAATTTATAAATCTCAGGACTTGAAAACCAACATTTTTTTCTTGCTATGAAAACAAGAATTTAGCAGTGTTTGCAAAATGCTCTTGTTCATCTCTTGATCTTCATTCTCTTTTGTCAAACACATTCACTAAGCTGTACGATGACAAAATGAATAGCCTTCACTACTGATAACCTTTGATTGCAAAAGATACTTATTGCTCTATGTGCTCAACTCCTAAGATGATTAGCAAAGTTGTGATGGCCATACTCACAAGAGAAGAACTTACTACATGAGGAAACACACTGTTTGCCATAAGTGTCTCACAATCTAGCTTTTTTCTTTTTTTTTTTTTGAAGATGTTCTCAGAATAGTTTATTTTGCGATTGTTAGGGAAAGGAAAAGGGAAGAGAAAAAAACAAAAGGAAATGTGTTTATAGTGTGAATACATTGAGCTTTTTCAATCAGCATAGCCCCTTGAGAATTTGGACTGCAAGATGAATGTGTGTGGCTCCATGCGTGTTTGCATGTATTGAAGGTGTTTTTCATTTCTGCGATGTAATAAAGCTTGCACTGATGCAAGAAGAGGACGTTTCGTTCTACAGCTTTATACTACAGGAAGAGCTCTAGAACAAAAAAAATAAATCCAAATACTCTCTGTTCTGTTCAATAATGGTCTTGTGCAGGACAGTCAAGTTTCCCACAGAGTAAATACAATCCATATTATATAAATATGATCCTGTGTACATTCATTTAATTTAACATTACCATCAGAATAGCACATTTCACACGTGGGAATGCAAATCCCAGCAAGGGAGCAAATTAACTGCCCACAAATTGTTTGCTAACTATGAAGTTTTCCAAAAGAAATCTCTAAGGTATATCTTTACCAAGGGCACAGTATTAGAACTCTAATACCACATGTTTCCATTTGAACAGATGGCAGTGAAAGATTTGGCTGCAATGTGTTATTAGTTAACAGAAAAAGACTTACTGATAGAGATCAAAGGTACTGTTTAAATTTGCTTAAAGGAATGGTGGTTTGTAACCCATTCATACTTGCAAGTAAAATTAATTTATAATTACTTGTAAGCAGATAGATCCTCAAAAGTCCAATGTCTTTTCTGCTTCAGAGTCTGTAACTTATCTACTATTGTAATCATCTCTTTAATGTGTTAAGAGATGCCTTAATTCAGGTTTATCTAGCGTTGAACTGAGACAAGTTGTAACATAATTTCTGTAATTTTATGGATGCTATGATTTTAAGAAGCAAGAAGCCATTGCTTATTAATGGCTCAGTTTTGCATTAAGTGTCTAAAAGCTAAAACAAAACACATGCTTATGTTATTCTTGTTACTTATTTGTACTTCAATGCAGACTGTTGGGGGCTGGAATTCCTACACCCAGAGCAGTGACCCCTGACAGAGAGTCTGAGATTCAGCTGGCACATCAAGAAACACAACCTTCCCCTACTTTCTGCTTGACCAGAAAGAGTTCAGTGTGTAGCAGGTTCAGCCCTTGGTCCTCCCTGTCAGATCTATAATGCTTCCCAGTGATGGGCAGGATTGAGTTAAGTGATTTCAGAGTGTCTGAAAGTCCTGTCTGAAGTTGGTGAGACCACTCATATGGACATAGTTAGCCAGCCATACGTATCAGTGCCTGAAGGACAAGGATGAGGAGTGCTGGGCTAAGCTTGCCATTTCACATTAAAATAGTTGTGGAAATATGTGTTGAGTCAAATTCTGTTGTACTTATTCCATATGAATAAATGAACATTAAAGTAATCTGCAGTTAAATGGGAATAAAGAATAATATAGTATGCATGTCAGAGAAAAAAGTTTATAACAATCATGCCAGTAGAAATGTTGCTGTATTTCAGTTCTGTGCAATAGTCTAAATAATAAATGAATACATGTAGAGTAGGTGAATGAGTTACCTTTCATTCCACAGGAGATTTCCCTTTCTCCATGTGCAAATTTCCTTTTTTTTAAAAAAAAAGAGACTTAAGAGGTAAATTTATTTCTTAATTTCATTCAAGATGAATGAAATAACACACATATTTTTAAAACGAAGTATATAATATAAAAATAACATATTCCTTTGTTCAGATAGAAGGTTTTAGTACTATATGAAAGGAAAAATTCCTGTTGACATTAAATATGAGATATGCAAATACACTTATTTTTGGCAAAGGGAAACTTTTTTGTTAAATTGCATTCAGGAAAAAATGTATAGAATTATTTATGGTATACTCAGGACATTTAGTTTAGAATAATTGTAGCTGTGATGTAAAAGGCATTTTCAGTCTTACTGAAGTCTATTACTCCTTCTGCTTTTTATTTTTTCTTGATGATTTTCTTTTGACTAAAAGCCATAATGTCATGACAATATAACTCGAGTTCTTGGAGAAGTACTCGTGGTCTTGTACGTGAGACAACTGCATACTAGTGCCAAATACTAATAAAAATTCTCAGCTGGCATTTTACTCCACCTTAAAATACTTTTACAGTCTGTTTTTGGCCATCTCCAGTAGGAGATGCTGGGAACATGATGTCATAGCTTTCTGAAAAAAAACCAAGAATCATATATAAAGTACACATAAGATAAGTTCATTGTAAGACTTGTAATCCCTTTACTCCATGCTGTTAAGCCTTTTCTAAAACTTTCCTGGGTTTTGGGAACCCACGCATCAGGAGGAACATTTAGCCATTAGAGGGTGTCCAGCACAGAGATCAGAGGTCTAGAAAATGTTACCTCTGAGGAGAGATTGAGAGAAGAGGATTTGTTTAGTCTAGAGAAGAGAAGACTAAGGGGAGACATGATAACAGTGTTCAAATATGTACAATTGTGCTGCAAAGAATTGGGCAATAATTTTTTCTCCTTGTTCACTTAGGACAAAGCAAGAAATAGTGGTCTTGATACAAAGCAAGATAGAAATAAGTGAGAAAAAACTGTATTTGTTGGCAATGATGGTTTTGGATGCCACAATTATAAGTGGAAAAGTAAGTAAACAATAGTGATAAATCTTTTATCTTTCAAGTCAGAATCTTAACTTAGATAATTTTCCCACTGAAGTAAGTTGAGACATCAAAACAACAGAATGATAATCCTAGCTGTAAAAAAATGGCAGGCTCTTTCAGAAGGTAACAGAACCTTCTGGTCATTACAGGTAACCAGTCAAGCCCATGCTCAGCAATAGCTGGGAAGTAAGTGCTGTTTTCAGACAGCGTAATAATACAGATGTGGCATATTATGTTAATTCTGCAGATAGTATTTACAAAGCTTTTAGCTTGGGTCACTTGTCTAAAAAGAGGCACCTGATGCTTTCTGAGCCACTAATGCCTAGTGTATCCAAGATGTCCATACAGTAGTAGCAGACTAAAAGGGAATCCTTTCCTTCTGGAACTGCAGGTGGAGGCCAAGTGTAATAGGTAAAGCTTCTATAGGCGTACTAGAAACAAGAAAATGAATTGAGTTCCAAATGCCTGTAGTTTAAAGGTTTGTCAGCAAATTAGTAAGACTCTATAAAAGCAAGGTCAGAAACATTCAGTATTTGGAAAACATGTCTTTTAATGACACTGAAAAAGCTGAAACAATTAAGTGGAGAAAAGTGAGGGCTATGAGTATGAAAAATTTGTGAAGATTCTAATTTCTAATAAGGAACAATTTGTTGAATCTTTTGTATGCCGAACTTAAGTTCACACTAGAAATTTAGCACACATTTTTGACAGTATCATGAAACTGGTACAATTTGCATAAAGAGCTCTTACCATTTGAAATGTATGCGTTCAAAAGATGTACTGTGTCTAAAATAGAAATTGTGAACTGGAAAGGAACTGAATTTTTTGGCCTATATTATGCACAAGGCTAAATGAAATTAGTAAGTCTTAAGTAGGGACACAGCTAGAATATTTGTCCTAAGACTTTAGTGGAAATTGAAATATATATACTGATCTCTGTAAGACTTTGCATGTTTTCTGTAGCTGCACACATCAACCGCAAAAAATAATCTAAAATCACTATGGTCAATGTTAATAAGTGTTCCTCTTCATTTTAAAATATATAGACATGAATTATTATCGTTGGCATCAATTCAACCTCTTTTCTACTGCAATGCCAGCTTCAGAGCAAGGTCAGTTTGTGCAAATTTTGTACATATGTATGTGGAATGATTTGACCATCCTTTCTCCTGCAGGCTAACATTTTAAAACTTAAGGCCTTCATATACTTAAAAATACAGACCTCATTGTCAGTAGTAGGAGTAGTTTCACAAGGCTCAAAATGTTACCCAGGGCAACATTCAGTTTGAGGTTAAGATTCTTCCTTGTAAGAGTCTACAGATGAGTTGGGTGCTTAACTGCCTGCTGCTGCTTGTGGAGAGTGGGATTGCATCTTGCACCATTTGTGATGCCCTGTGACAACCTGCCAGGCTGCCACTCCAGAAAGGTACAAATACTCTATAAGCTCTGCAACATATCTGCCAGCCTTGGCATACGTCACATAAGTTAGGTATCTACAAAAAGCCTGAGTGCTACTAGTTGCTTGTGATTAAGCAGCTAAATCTCATTCCTGCATAAGTTAAAGAACTCTATACATCAATGTAACTACAAACAAGAAGAAATTAAACTGAAATATTAATTTTTAAGCTTCTTATTGTCATCTAAGTTTAGTGTTTCAGTCTTTCCATATTTTAATCCTTCTTGTGAGGCAGAGGGGTACCGTTACCCTCATTTACAGGAAAAAGAACCTCCACAAGCAAAATAATTTATCAATGGCAAGTCTCTGGTAAAACTGAAAATCCAATCTTAACTTTCCACTCTCTGACAGTGAAGAAATATTGCACACTGCAACTTTGCATGATGGTAAATTTACCATAAAGCTACTCTAAAATGAATGTTTTTGTGAAAAAAAAAGTCAAAACAAATTAACAGCTAAAAATGTCTGTGACTTTCATATGGGAGGTGTGTGACACAGAAATAGTTCTCCTGAGTCCCACATCGCTCACACCTTTCTATTCTCAGTTCTTCTAGCTATTTATTGTGGTTTTTTTGAGCATGCTGAATTTAAAATTCTATATTCAGTCTGCGCTATCTAAAAAAATGGAATATTAAGGGCATGCTCATATAAAGTTGAAAACACATTTGTGATGATCTACTCTTGTATCAACAGAGCCTCCCTAGACACCAGTTTTCTCCTACTGTTATACAACAAAACTTCATTTATAGTTTAGAAAAAGTGCAAGAATAGAGGATAAGATATGAACCTACAAAAAGTTACTTTTCTTCTCTCTGTCTCATTTTCTTTGGCTGTACTACAGAGATTTTGAAAATGGACTTCCTCAGCAAAGTTCTCTTGATAAATCTGGAGGACTTCTGCTACTCAGAGCTATAAGATATTCTGTACTGGATAGTGACAACTAGTAATTTTTCAGAACCCTGAAGTCTAGAGCATGTAGGAACTTAAAACCATACTTGGGTTACTTTGAAAAAAAGTCAGCTGAAATTCCGTAAAATATAATAGCATCTATATATAAATCACTGCAAAAATTAAAAAAAACCCAAACCTTCTTGTAAGACACTAAAAAGAATCTTCTGTATAGTCTTTATATCCACAAAATTAAAGCAAACAGAAGCTACAAGTATATTTTGTCTTTAATTCCACACTGTTTTCATTCAAGCTACCATCCTGGCTTGATATCCTATGCATACAGCTTGAAGAAATGAAAGAAGAAGATAATGATCCTGGATCTTCATTTATCTCAATTAATCTTTAAAGCAATGCTGCTTTTTTATAACTTTCTGGAGAAAAAGTGCAAACTTTGAGTTTGCTCCATGACACTGTGGATGCTGTATGGTTCCTTGGGCAGCTGAGGCCAAGTCTACGCCACTGAAGGATGAGATAACAAGCTGGAGGCATCTGTGTTCACAGAGCCAGAGATGGAGTGAGTTTAGGAAAAGGGAATAGATGGCTTGTTCTAAATAGAAGCCACAGAGTAAAGCAGTGTCTAGGCAACACATACAATCTGAGACTGGGCTCCAGATCAAGTTCTCTGATAGTGCAGCCACAGCCTGGAAGTCACAACCATGGAGATAAATGACAAATTTGGCATGTGAAGATTCTGAGTCTTTTGTATTTTTTTTTTTTGGCCGTATTATTTGCTGGTTTTGTTCTTCTTTTTGTGCACTATATAAAACTATTCACCTGACATGGTCTACAGTACAATTGACTATTTGTGATAGCCTTCTGTTTCTAATAGCCGCATGCTGGTCCATGGCAGATAGCCACAGTAAGACTAGAATAGCATAGGCTAGGGGCAACAGAAGAAGGTTGCCTTCTTTTAAAATACATGTTTTATAGCCTCAGGAAATTGCTATAAACCGTTGCACCTTAGAAAAAGAATACAGGTTTCTATTTAAAGCAGGTTTTGCAAACAGCCCCTTGACTCACTGTGTAGCTTTTGCAATCACATGGATGGGACTGGATG
This sequence comes from Ara ararauna, assembly GCA_028858755.1. Taxonomy (NCBI): domain Eukaryota; kingdom Metazoa; phylum Chordata; class Aves; order Psittaciformes; family Psittacidae; genus Ara; species Ara ararauna. The sequence goes on from CM054379.1 coordinate 25,031,373, forward strand.
GAACTTATTATTTTTAGTAGAATCAGAACAGACCTGAAAAGCTGGCAAACTAGGTGGGCTTTCCTGATGGCTTGCTGATCTCAAGGCATGTATGGATATCTCATAGCTTACACAGCTGTAACATTCTTTCACACACTCTGGCTGGACTATCACATATGTTGCCACAAAATGTTAAGATATCATGACTCAAATGTTCTTTTGTTCCCTTTTCCTCTCTGTGTATGTTTTACTCAGTAACTTTGTTTATTTTCTTAAAATATTTCCTTTTTATTTGCATTTCTTGGCAAAGGCCTCCTTGTGTTTTTATAACTGTATTCTTCTTTTGGTCCCTCTGCCAGCTATATTACCCAAGATTAGCCACTAGTGTGCTTCAAGGGCTTCAGTTCCTCAGAAGAACTCATGATGTTAACAGGAAAACAAAAATAGCTTTTCATTTGCCAGTTCATTCAGTCCAGGTATAACACTGAAATGTAGAAATATTATATAGCATTGCTATCCTTCTTTATCGTCTCTCAGTGAGTAAAAAAGGTCATCTCATGGCGAAGAAGTGCTGCAAAATGCAGATAATTGTCTTTGTTATGGAGTTAATTTTATGGATTTTTTTTTTATATGGCAGGGAAATGGCTGTTGTAGAGCAGAATATATCCCCTTAAATGCCATTTCTGAGTCAGAACTGCCATAACAGCTACTGGCATTTCAATTTGAATGCAGCTTTAGGAGCTTGCTTTTGGAGTAGTTGAACAGGAATCCTATTCCTGTTCCAGCTAGCACTGTCATGTGAGACAACCATCAACTTCCAGGTGCTCCCAAAAATGTTATAATGTGGCTTTTGTAAAGAAGGACCAAATACTAATTTATAATCAGGTTAAATGAAATAGTCAATGTACTTTATGATCAACATTTCCAATTAGTCAGTGTTGCTTACAATGAAGGAACAGGAGAAATCTCTTTTTAAATGGAAATGAGAATTCCTAAATGGTTAATCCACAGACATTTTGCAAAAAGCTACATTTCTAACCTTGTGCAATTTTTTAAATTTTATTTTACTAGCAGCCTGAAAGTTGTTGGCTTGTCAGAAGCCTCCTTCAAAGAGCTAAATACCAGCACCTCCTGAACTAACAATAAGACATGTTTTACTAGTAGTGATGAAACATCTTCTATAAACACTCCCTACCTTACTGACCATCCTTTCCCAATATTGATTCACCACCGAAATATTTGTGTCACTTGAGTTCAAGTACATGAAACCAAACCTTTCAGTGCTTGGAGCTGTACGAGTGCCACTAAAAGCAGCATGCACTTCAGCAGTTAGTGAATTAAATAAGCAAAAGCATGCTAATGGTCTCTGTGAGACCAGTACTGCTGACCTTAGAGAGAGAATGATAATAAAATGAAGAATACAAACAAGAGCTGGAACCATGGGCCTTTTATGGGTCATATCAATAGAGCATGCAGGGATTCACAGCTACATGTTATCATTGTCAGACCATCAAAAGAAGTGTATTTTCTCTTTCTCTAGAAATGCGTTATCAGAAACTGCTCTGAATAATTTCCCTGAAATATTTGAAGTATCCTATCCATATTATATTTCTACACAATTCAGAAGTTGATAACAACTGTAAAAAAATTGAACTAATCTTTTAAAACCAGGAAATACTCCACAGTTAGGGGATTTCTTGCTCTTATTCCACAACAGTCACAATTTGGCCAATAAAACACAGAATGCAAATAAATTGCATAGAATTGTTTTTATTGACAGGATATTTCAAATTTGACTGGAATTTGACTCTTCTTCTACATGGAATTTTTTAATGTAGTGTTTAATTATAAGGAATAAAATGACTGGTGAACAAAATATATTTAGATAAAAGTTATTTGAAACTAAATAATGGTAGATTCAGATTACAAGCCAAAGATATATAATTATGATTTCCCTTAAAAAAAATCCCATATGTTTAAGTAAAGGGGCATAATCAGATAATGTACAAAAGGTAGAATAACTGATATGAGAAATAAAATTTTTTTTGCAGCCTAATATGCCTACATAAACCAAGTGCCTTCCACATAAAGTGCATTTAATTTTTTCCCTCATATTTATTTGAACTATATTATGTATACTCTGACTCAGGGTGGAAAGCAGGAATGTGAACAGCAGTTTAGACCCCCAAAATAGAATGGGGACAACTCTGCCCCTTTCTAAGCCTTTTGTTGGCTTGAAAGCATGTTTTCTCCTTTGCTGTGAATATATTGCAGGAGTTTGTGTAAAACTATTACTCGCTTACTCAGCCTTTATAGATCAAAGAAAGATTTGGGCAAAAGCTGGGTAAGAAAAACAGATTACCTCTTTCAAAATATGAAAGTATCCTGGGATGTTTTGTCTTGACATGGGCAGAAGCTGGCAGTCAAGTTATTTGACCCTGGCACCATTTCACTGAGAATTTGTTTTCAAGCACGAGAGGAGGAATGAATCCTCGATGTTGCTGAATTCTTGATGTAGTGTTTTAAAAATAATTTATTTTAGAGCAGTATAAAGAAACATATTAACAGTGAATAGAAGACCTGGCTTATTAGGGAACACATGAAAAAAAAAAAAGGAAGGAAATAATGTATTTTCTCTCCTTCCCACCATTCCTGAAAATATTAAAATCATGGGTCTTAGCTCTGTGAACCTTTATCCATAAGTTAATTTTACTTTCAAGAAAATTGTCCTATGAGTTATTATAGTTTGCAATCTGTTTGAATGACAATTCATATATTACCAAGCAGAACGGACTTATAATAGCAATGAGGATTTTGTGGGTAGTACCATGTTATCTCCATGTTCTTAATACATTGACTTACAAAGTTATACATATCAAATGAACACCCAAAGAAGTTTTAGATTTTATTTTTTATTTTATTTCTTACTCAGCAATATATATTTACCAGGTTTATCTAAAGTACAAGTGCAAGTAAGAAAGGTAAGATCAGGAAGAATCTGATAATATCTTGGTGCTTGAGCTATTCAGCCAGACATCGGCTAAGTAAGAAGCATTTGGAATATTGCCTGCATATGCTAACTGACATAATCTAGGAAAAAAAGAAGAAAAGGAAAATAAAAAGAAAACAAAAATTAGGTCTTCCAAAGCTACTAGTAATTAAATGCAGAAAACTTACACCCTTACTGACAGACAGTAACCACATATTACTTTTTTTCAATGTGTATTTTACCACCATCAATTTTTAAAGAAGGCAAAAGCTAGACTTCAGAAACTGGAAAAAAGCTGTGACTGTTGCTAGCCATTGTCAATCATTACTCCAATCTAGCTTTCCGCACACTCCCATCTGCTGATCTCCTATGTCATCTTCTTTTTATGGAAATAATTCTTTCCACCTCTTCCTCTTTATCCCACCTTCTTAATTTTTCATTCTCTAAACTATAGTCTTTTTGGAGAACTGCACACCTTCAAAGTAGTATGGACCAAACACACACATACATGCTTTGTTTTTTTGTCTGGAACATGTAGAATAAAAACAAGGAATGTTAAAGTCCTGTCAGTAATTTTTTTTTACTGCCATGGGCACTGACATGAAACATTCATTTCATGTGTTTAAATAAAATACACAAGAAGCAGTCTGTTTCTCAGAGCTTACTGGAAATGTCTCATCATTTCTGTCTTCTTGTATTATTCCTGCATGTTTTATACCTGCTGCTGATTTCATTACTGATATATTGCAGCATTGTGCTGCCACAAAAGGGACTATCCCAGGTCTATTTAATGCTAAAGCCAAGAATTCTGGAGTTTAGATAGAAAACTCACTCACAGGTCATTTGTGTCTTACACAGCCTGGAGAGTGGGCAGTTGAGTGACACTCTTACCAGTGATGCATTCGTTTACTTACACTTATTTATGACTCAGTCATATCTTACCACAAACCTCCATGTATGCACTTTCCATACACCTCTTCTATCTAGCTTCCACATTTTCAGCAGACATTAACCATATCTACATGTTCATTTTTGCACCTGCATTTTATTGTCTAAAGAAATCCCTGCAATGAAAGCACTGGTGTGGCTGAGAGACATAGAATCATAGAATAGTTAGGGTTGGAAAGGACCTTAAGATCATCTAGTTCCAACCCCCCTCCCAGGGGCAGGGACACCTCCCACTAAACCATGCCACACAAGGCTCTGTCCAACCCAGCCTTGAACACCCCCCAGAATGGAGCATTCACAACTTCCCTGGGCAACCCATCCGTGCGCCTCACCACCCTCACAGTAAAGAATTTCTCCCTCATATCCAATCTAAACTTTCCCTGTTTAAGTTTGAACCTGTTACCCCTTGTCCTATCACTACAGTCCCTAATGAAGAGTCCCTCCCCAGCATCCCTATAGCCCCCCTTCAGATACTGGAAGGCTGCTATGAGGTCTCTATTCAGCCTTCTCTTCTCCAGGCTGAACAGCCCCAACTTTCTCAGCCTAACTTCTTTCAGGAGGTGCTCCAGTCCCCTGATCATCCTCGTGGCCCTCCTCTGGACTTGTTCCAACAGTTCCATGTCCTTCTCATGTTGAGGACACCAGAACTGCAGGCAGTACTCCAAGAGAGGACATGCCAGGCAGATGTGCGCACAAAATAAGACACTAAAAATTTCACTTGTGTTTATCTTGGTTGCCCATTAACAACAGTTACACAATGCTTTGGTTACTTGAGTTTTAAGAAGGAACATAAAAACACTGGGAAATAAGGGATATTAATGTCTCTGCAAATGAGGAGTAAATCCACATGTATGTTGCTAATTGTTCTTGCTTTAAAAACCATGATTCAAAAAAATCACTCCTACACAGCAAAGATACAATAACACACTTTTCTAAACAAAGTAACAGTAAGAAGAGCTGCTAGAGAAGTTGACTTTTCCTTTAACTACTGTTCTTTAAAAGTGATTCTGTTCAACAATGTACAAGGTCGACAAGTCAATGCAAGACCACCCTGCTTGGGGATTTGCTCTCAACACAGAGTTGTGTTGAATCCCTCAGCTGAGAAATGTCAACCAGCACCTTTCATATTTATGGTGACTCATAAACAGGAAACTCAACCCTGTCCACGACACTGAAGCTTTTTGATATCTTAGATCCTTTTATGAAGGAAAAAGAAAAGAGGGGAGGAAAAAAAAAAAAGTAAAGAAAAAGAAAATAAGAAAAAAAAGAAACCTCTCAAAACAAAATAAAGAACTTAGCAGGACATTTAAAGCAGCTGCCTTCTAATTTACATGCCAAAATAAATATTGCCAAATTAGTAAGGCATACTGAAGAAATTATAAGCTAAATGCATGTTTATTGACTGAAATACAATGGTAGAGTAGCCAAGGAGCTTGTAATGGTATAGTTCATCTTTGTAAGTAGGTGTTTTGGTTGGCCAGTTGCTGGAGAGTGACATGGGAACAGTAATATAAAAAGAGAGCATTTCTGTTACACCCAAGATGAACAGTTTGTTTTAGAAAGTTCAAGTAAACATTTTCTAACATACATTCACTAGTTTTAGGGTGTCTTTTGCTACCAAGAGAGAGATAAAAACTAACTTTAAAAGTCTTATGAAAATAAAATGTTTCAGAAATGGTAATGGCAGCATGATAAATTATCCAGCAAAATTTTAGTGGAGGTTCTCATTTCAGAATAATGAGAAAGTCTTGGTTCTATTTACCCATATTCTTTCCAGGATACAGATGGCCTTTTTATCTCTGATGTGATTTAACCTTAAGTAACTACAAAAAGTATCAAAAATCTACTACCTACATATGTTGTAAATGAATATGAATACATGTATATATACCCCAAATTTCCAAAGAAATAACCAGTCTAATGTATTAAATCTAGTGCCTGGCTAGTTCATACACATGGTTTACATGAGAGCTCATGGGCCATTTTTGTCAGTGTACTGTTTACTTATCCATAAGTAAATTTCAACAACACAGGAAGGAAAAAAAAAAAAAAAAAAAAAAAAAAAAAAAAAGAAAAAGAAAGAAAGAAAAAAAAAAATCTATTAGGAAAACCAAAAGATCAAAATTTTGCTTCAGGTCAGTCCAACCCAGACTTTCTTGTGTTTTGGCTTGGTAGAAAACATTCATATTTAAAATTTAATGTTTAAGGTCTCCCTTTAGTAAAGCTGATACTACATTCCAGGAAACATATTGTGGCCAAGAAGTCTGATCCATGTGGAACAAGCAGGGGTTTTTCAAGTAATGAAGCTTACATAGATCAATAAGGTTCTGGGAGTGATGCAGTTAATGTGGAACTGATTTTGAATACCAGGCATACCTTTCTGTTCAATAAACCAAACTGAAGCATTGCGATTCAGAGATATCAATGTATATAAAAAACATAATACTGATCACTAAATGACTTACAATTAGTTGGAACCTCTCCCTTGGAGAAAAAAATTAATATTTTAACTTTTAACCCTAAATTCAGGGTAAAAAAATGAAATATTTGAATGCTTCTTTCAACCAGACTAATTTTTTTTTCTGCCACAGTTTTCACTTTTGACCTGTTGCAAATAAGAGCTTCCAGCGAATAATCCTACTTTTGCACTTTGAGCAAGCTATACTGAAATAACTTTCTTTATAAAACTAAAAACAAACTGGCAAGATCACTCCCCAGGCTTTTCCTTTCCTACCACACAAAAAAGAAAATGCCTAACTGCAGCGAAAAAGGTTTCACCTATCCTTTCAGATAAGATGGAAAGATCCTGCATTTCCATCCTGTAAGGGTTGCTCCCATTTTGCTCATCTGCCCTGCACCACAGGGCCCCAGTCATGCCAGGACTGATGTTTGTATGAAATCAAATGGCACCTGCTTCTGATAGACAAAGATTTCAGTTTCAAATTTACTCCCTTATGCTCAATCATATAGTTTGGTTGAGCATCTACAGATCTCCAACTAAAACCCGTCTCCCAGCAGACTCAGAGGAGTGACCACCACTCTGATTATCAGCAAGAACGTTTGGCAAAACATGCACAACACAATTAAGAAAAAACAAAGCTGTGAAGTTTACTGTTTGAGTCAGCCCAGTTCAAAACAAACAAACTTATTCCAGCAAAATGTTATTGGTTTCCTTGGCTATAGAGCCCTTCTGGAAAATCCCGGCGCAATTTTAAATTCTGACACACTTTGGGGGTTAGATTTTCCTCATAGAACACTACAAACATGTTTTTTCACATCAATTTAAAATCAGAGTGGTTATCTTATATATAGCTGGCTTTTTGTGTTCTGAAGGTGCCTATGCATTTCCTGATTTGTCATGAAGTTTTGGTTAGGGTGAAACAGGAAATAGTTCCATATGCTGCAAACGTATATGGGCCTCAATGAAGCTGATACAACAGAGAAGCAAGAAAATAAGAGTTGATCCGCGAGTTTTCTTGTACCTGAAAATGAGAAAAAACCTAACTCCCAGACTGGACCAAAAGGGTGAGTTCTCATCATCACAATTTTGCATACTGTGGTGGCATTTAGAGTTTAATATTTAGCCCATAACAGCTCTGCTCCTGTTGGGGGAGATGCCTTTCACCCCATCCCAGGAGGCCAGTCTTACAAGACAAAATACCAAATTATTTTTCTTCCTCAGATTTATACATGTTTATCTTTTTTAGAATTCATCTGAAGCAAAATGGATGCAGCTTTCTTTCAAATAATACAAAACATATGGGAACAGGGTTGTGTAAGTCACAAGTTGACATGAACCAAAGCCATTCAATGATTGCCTCAGACCCACATGATATTGTCAGATCTGACAGACCTGTTATGAGAGCAAATACTTGCAGCCTGCCAGTCAGCTTTGTAGTAACTTTGCAACATGGATGGCTGCAAGGAGGGTTATTCCACTTACTTGCTATTCAACCTATTGTTACATCATTTCAGAGGGCAGAATGGGTGAATGACATCTTGTGCAAAAAGACTCTCACAAGGTCCTCTTACTTCTGGAAAGCTAATATCCATACAGGACCTACACCAAATTCACTTAAACACATGAACAAGCCCTCAAAATTTGTTAATATCAGTGATTTCTATCACTGAATTGATTGATATATGTTACATTGCAGATCAGCATTGCAGGGGTAACCATTGCTTTGATAAAAATGGAGAATCATAGAATCATAAAATAGTTAAGGTTAGAAAGGACCTCAAGATCATCTAGTTCCAGCTTCCCTGCCAGGGGCCGGGACACCTCACACTAAACCATGTCACACAAGGCTCAGTCCAACCTGGCCTTGAACACCACCAGGAATGGAGTATTCACAGCTTCCCTGGGCAACCCATTCCAGTGCCTCACCACCCTCACAGTAAAGAACTTCCTACTTATATGCAATCTAAACTTCCCCTGTTTAAGTTTGAACCTGTTACCCCTTGTCCTATCACTACAGTCCCTAATGAAGAGTCCCTCCCCAGCATCCCTATCGCCCCCCTTCAGATACTGGAAGGCTGCTCTGAGGTCTCCATTCAGCCTTCTCTTCTCCAGGCTGAACAGCCCCAACTTTCTCAGCCTGTCTTCATACGGGAGGTGCTCCAATCCCCTGATCATCCTCATTGCCCTCCTCTGGACTTGTTCCAACAGTTCCATGTCCTTTGTATGTTGAGGACACCAAAACTGTACACAATACTCCAAGGGAGGTCTCACAAGAGCAGAGTAGAGGGGCAGGATCACCTCCCTCAACGTGCTGGTCACGCTCCTTTTGATGCAGCCCAGAATACGGTTGGCTTTTTGGGCTGTGAGCACACACTGCTGGCTTATGTTCATTTTCTCATCAGCCAACACCCCTAAGTCCTTCTGTGCAGGGCTGCTCTGAATCTCTTCTCTGCCCAATCTGTAGCTGTGCCTGGGATTGTTCCAACCCAGGTGTAGGACCTTGCACTTGTCATGGTTAAACTTCATCAGATTGGCATCAGCCCACCTCAGAGGCATGTCAAGGTCCCTCTGGATGACATTCCTTCCCTCCAGCATATCAACTGAACTGCAGAGCTTGGTAAAAATTGCTATTTTTAAAAATTTCTTCTAATAGAGTAACTGCAAATTAGAAAATCTAGAAAGCTGTTTTCAATCAGACCTGCTTTCTACTTTCTCTTTTAAAGAAAGCAAACCATTTTCTTTACAGTGCGGAGCACCCTTCCTATTCACAATTGGGGATGCTAAAGATGTTTACTTCACCATAGGCTTTGATGTGTCTCTGCCATGGCTCAACCCCAGCTGGCAATTAAGCTCCACGCAACCAATCATTCACCCCACTTCCAGTGGGATGTAGGAGGGAATCAGAGGCATAGAAATGAGAAAACTCATGAGTTGAGAAGAAGACAGTTTAATAGGTAAAGCAAGAGCTATGTGCACAAACAAAGCAAACTATGGAATTCATTCACCACTTCCCATCAGCAGGCAGGTGTTCAGCCATCTCCAGGAAATCAGGGCTCCATCATGCATAACGGTTACGCGGAAAGACAAACACCATCACTCTGAACATACCCCATTCCTGCTTCTTCCCCCAGCTTTATATGCTAAGCATGATGTCCTAAGCTATAGAATATCCCTTGGATCAGTTTAGTCAGCTGTACCAGCTGTGTCCCCTCCCAGCTACTTGTACACCCCCAGCCTACTCACTGGTGGGGTGGAATAAAGAGCAGAAAAGGCCTTGACTCTGTATAAGCACTGCTTAGCAGTAACTAAAACATCCCTGTATTATCAACACTGTTTTCAGCACAAATCCAAAACATAGCCTCATACCAGCCACTATGAAGAAAATTAACTCTATCCTATCAAAAACCAGCACAGTCTCACACGAATTACACTCTACCATGCCATCTTTCTAATGTGATGGGTAAATCCATTGTATGTCACCTTCTGTTCTGTACCATGCATCTGTAGTACAGATGTATAATATAGATATCAGGCAGGCAGGTTATGACTGTCATGCTTGAAAGCTGTATTTTACCAACACAGGGGCTATCACACATGGGGTTCAGATAACTGAAGAGCTAAATGCCTTTGCCTAACAGTGATCATCAGCACCTCACAAAGTGCACATGCATCTTCCAGGTTTTGCACAGTGGCTTGGGTAGACTGAATGCATCTTGCCCTCCAAAAGCTGCAGGACACCTGTACTTGCTTTCCATGAGCAGTTTAACGCAGCCTGACTCTGTGGCACTGCAGCAGATAAATGCACCCTGTGCACTGTATGGTGGGGAGCTTGCAAGCAGGAAGCACCAGTGGGTGTGACAGAAATGGAGCTGGAAGCAGTTAGACATGTCGCATTATATAAGTAGCTCAAACTACACAACAGCATAAGCTCTGCACGTGCCACAGGCAGAGCAGAGCCAATTATGTTTTATCAGTCTCAGGCTGCTGTATTGCCCCCTTCACTTTTTGACATTGATCTAGTGAAACAAGTGCATATGAAGACACATTTCTATATTCTTTCCTTCTTTTTTTTTTTAATAAAAATATTTCAAAGAACCCCTTCCCATCAGTAATACCATATGGTTCTATTTTACTTAATTGTTGCTCTACATAAGGAGACTGTAGATAAAAGTCATTTTCTGCAAAGTCACAGCTGCATTGCCAGCTGCATTACTGGCAAAAGCAGTTACTCTAACATGACTTCTTTTCCTTTTTAGATTCTTGATATATAGCTTAGGTTTATACTGTCTTCATTTTTTTTTTTTTTTGTGTAAACTTCAATAATCTAATGCTGGCTATCTACATCAGAGACAATAATTGAATGAAAATATATTGAACTCTACCAAGCTTCTTAAAACATTTGAAAAAATATCCTCTAATGGACATACATGCAGCTTTGGGGAAGACAATCAAATGTAGTCTGAGGGCAAAATGTGACCACTTGGTCTTTTGAAAGGAAAGAAAAGAACCTAGAACTGTGCAAATCCCTCCATCCCCTGTATTACCAGGAGCCAATTTTTAACAAAGTGTATTTGTGTTAGGTACAATCTGAAGAATACACTATATTCTTTAAAATGCTTAAGGATTAGTGTCTTCAGCTAGGGGGACAATCTTGCTGTTGTCTCCAAAGCTCACAGTCTTGTTTTATCTCAGAGGATGTTTATTCCTAGATAGTGATCTCCATAACATGGAGTCAAGAATAGAGACATTGACAGTTAGTGAATATGGTTTATTGCTTCTTGATAAAAGCGCTATTTAGTAGCAGAAATGGATATTTGAGTCAGCAAAGGCTTGCGTTTGCTCGTCTCAGCTAATCTGTCAGGTTTTGCTTATTTATAGATCTTAGGAGCTTCTTTCTAACATTTGGCCATAGCCAATATTTTTTCTGACTGTAGATTTCCACATGCTTTTCGGAGAGCACATAGTTTAAACTTTAACTTTTATAGTTACATACTATGTATAAAATGCTTGCAGAGTATGGTTTGCACGCTGAAAGCTGCAGAGATCAGAGAAGATAACTGGCACCAAGAAATTCAAGACACATTCACAAAGTTATTCATGTGCCTATACATCCCTACAGTTTTCAGAAGAAATTTGGTAGTGCGCTGTGGGAGGCCTTGGTGTTTTCTCTGCCTCTGAAAATCTCTCTTGTCTAGAATATCATTAAACCAGTTACAATTCCTAATTAGACATTGAAACTATTGTCATTATTTTGTTGTTTTCTCTGAAACATCGTTTGCTCTTCTGTTTTTAGAAGAATTACTGTGGTTGGTTGTTATTTTTTTCACTGACTTGCCAAGTGGATATTACCCGAAATAAACAAATAGGATTACCAAAGTGCCTTTCGTTGTGGGATGACACTCTTCTGTCTCTCAGGGTCACTGAACAGAATACCTTGAAATCTGAAAAGAAAAAGAATTGAAAACAATATCCCAGTTTCGCTATCTAAGTTAACTGACAACATTTTAGGAGACATTTATCTGTCTGGAGGGAAATTACCTTTAAAAAAATCAGTGATATTATCCCTTATTAGAATCATAGAATCATAGAACAGTCAGGGTTGGAAAGGGCCTTAAGATCATCAAGTTCCAACCCCCCTGCCATGGGCAGAGACACCTCACACTAAACCATGCCACCGAAGGCTCTGTCCAACCTGGCCTTGAGCACTGCCAGGGATGGAGCATGCACAACTTCCTTGAGCAACCCGTTCCAGTGTCTCACCATCCTTACAGTAATCCTTATAACCAATCTAAACTTCCCCTGTTTAAGTGTGAACCTGTTACCCCTTGTCCTATCACTACAGGCCCAAATGAAGAGTCCCTCCCCAGCATCCTTATAGGCCCCAAATTTATTCCTGATTTTTATTCATTCTTCTTTTAAGGTTGACAAATCTAGTCTATTAAATAAAGCACATTTTAGGGAACTTTATTTTTTTCAATCAACATTAACTCCTTTAGCGCCTCACTTCTCAGAGTTTTAGAACAACCTGAAGACTCCCGGCACCTCACATACATTTTTCTGTAACACAATACAGAGCTCTGGACACCCTCAGCTCAACCCGCAGTCAGGACTGAGCACTGTCACCACCTGGTGACATTACTTGATTAATAATGTTAACAGTATCAGTTTCCTATCAAGCAAGGACAAAACTTGTGAATAAAGAGGGAGAAGAGAGCAGGTTTCTGTGTGCTTCTGCCTGTAAACCAAAGCCTCTTACCACCCAGGAACTCCCACCACTTTTCCCTTCTTATCTCAACTGCTCAGTGACCCCTCCTGGTCCAAAGCAACACATCTACCATGAACCCTCCTAGGTCCCCATCAGACACCTCTGCACTTCTCCCAGACCCCTCTCTTGCCCTTTCTGTTGAGGTCGATGCCATGTAAGACTATCACTGTGACCCACGTCCACCCTGAAAGCCAGCCCTTCTGAGTGCTTCATGCTCCAATGGACCCTCAGCATCTATTTCTCCTGGCCACAAGCTCTTCTCAACATTTGCTGGCCATTTTGAAAGAATAAACTTGGACATGGGATGAATGTAAGTAAGACCAAGACGAGGCTCTATGGGGATAGGATATATCTGGGGTTAAGTTAAACCCAATAACAATTGCCTGCTAGTAAGACAGAAGTACTTCCGAAGAGCAGATAAGAAGTCTCCTTGCTTCCTGCAGGCATATTTGAAGTGATTATTTTGCAGTTTCCCATATTTTTGTGGAAATGACACTTCTAGTAAACTGCTGAAAGTGTGCATGTGTCTTTAATAAAGAAGTGACTTAATTAGCACATCTTCTCCTCTGTTGAATAAGAAAAAAAGGCAGAGAGGCAGGAGGAAGAGATTTATTTTGGTGCTGTATGAATCATAGCTAGCCTAGCATGCAAAGCCTGAAATAATGCTAAAGCTGAAAGAAATGATATATAAATGGAAAAGTCATCCCCCATGTTTAACAGCAAACAGTAGATACAATACACCACGTTCTGGTGCAGAAGAGCAGTTTTCCAGTGGAATTATTCCAGATTTACACTGTTGTGGCTGAAATGAGAAACTGTCCCACAGAGCATATGTAACTGTAGGCGTAACATGATACTCCTTTTCCTTCCACGATCTTGTTCAAGCTCTGCTTGAACTGCTACCCACAGCTGGCAGTCAGTAACATGGCCCAGTTGTGTTAAGTACTGTACAAACATGTAATGAAAGGTAGTCCCATACCTGAAGAGCTTGAAACTTGAGTATAGTATTAGACACTGTAGAAGTGTCTAATAAAGCAGTATTTTTTACATTGGCAGAATGAAAAGAATAATTTTGGCTCTTAGGCCAACTGTTATGATGTTGTTTGAAGGTTGTATGGAAAAGAAATTTTAAGGGAATCCTAATACAGCTCATCAGGCTAGGGAGAATAAAGCCTCAAACTGAGTTTGGTGAAATTGGACTATCAGAGGTGGGTATCATTTTGGACAGAAAGAATACCTCTTGGGGGTGGGGGACAGAACACTGTTGTCAACCTTGCTCTCACATCAGCTATTGGAGCATGGGCCACAGTGGGTGGGTAAGCACACTGTTTACAGGCTTTCAGCCCCCTCGACTGGTTGTCAGGAAGGGGGCAGATGGTATTTTGTAGGTGTGGAAATACAAAGGATTAAAGTAGGAACAGGAACTGAAGGTAACTCAAGATAACTTGAAGGTTTTAAAGAGGAGGATGATGTGTCTGCAACAGCCAACCAGTGCTGGTTCTGAACACTTCTAAAAATATATTCAAGTGAAATAGGATGAAACTTGCTGGGGAGCTGCTCTATCACTTCATCCAAGCCATTGGCAAATAAGATAAATTATATTCGATCCAGTATTGACCCCTGGGGGACATCACTAGTTAAAGTGACTAAACTCTGTGCCACTGATGCCATTCAGCAAGTTCTTAATCCACTTCACCGTCCACCTGTCCAATCTGCACTTCATGAGCTTGCCTATGAGGATACCATGGGAGACAGTGTGGAAAATTTATACTGACAGTTGTCAAACTCCTTTTGATTCTCCCTGATATATACTGGTTATGGGGGAAAAATTTTAGAGACAGAATGAAACGCATGTTAGAGTTTCTTAAATAACTGTAAATAAACTCGTGGCAGAAGTAGATCAGTTGTAAGCTGAGAAGCAGGGTAAATTACTACATTATGTATATTGGTGTGCTACCAGAAGTTACAGACTTAAAAATATTCAACATGGGCAAATACTGTGTCCAGAAAAAATTCCATCCATCTCAGCTATGACTGCTGTTTCACAGTAAGTCAATAATGCCAAGCTGATTTCTGTAGAAACTAAAAATAAGCCAGGACTAGGCATGTTTTGTGAGGATGTCTGCTTTAGACATATCAAATTTAAGCTCACACTGTGCTCATTTTGGGTGCTTTGAAAAACGTTCTAAGAAGATTTGAGTTCATGCAGATGGAAACAGCACAAGAGAAGGATGTGTGGGTTACTAATGAAAGCATGAGGGCTGAAACTGTGTCTTCCTTTATTTAAACAACCCTCCCTTCATTGCTGTGTGTTCCAAGGACTCAGTGCAGTTCTCAGAAGACAGGTTCATCCTGTGTCTCAGTGCAAGTTGAGCGGCTCATGATTTTGTTCATAGCTTGTTTAACTGAGAAGGCATCAGAATCTAGTGTTCAGTAAATGCAGGAAAAAACATGGGTGTGCATTTAAAAAAAATAGATATTGCCTCTTTTCAAATATCCTCCTGTTTCTGCTGTCAGAGTATGTGCCATTTCACTTCATGAGTGAAACTGTCCCCCTGTCCTGGGAATGTTATCCTTCACAGCTATCACTGAGGCAACTACAGCATTTCAGTGTTGAAGCCAACCAAAGAATGAAAGCTATTTTCATTTAACCTAAAACTCTCAGAAATTATTAACAGCTATATATTACCCCCATTTATGCCATACGGCGACTGCCAATATTTTAGAATACCATTCAGTGGGCTTATCAGAGTTGTTTGAGTTAGAATTTTGATAAAATTGTCATGTTGTATTAAGAAGTTCTTGAAGAAAGCACAACCTTGACTTGTAGGCATGTTAATGCAAAGTTCTTCATTCAAAGTGTGCCCTTTTTTGCTAGTCTATAGTAAATGTTGAAAAATGTAACACAATAACATCTGCTATTACACAATAGTTCTCTATTTGCTTCTAAGGAGCTTACATTAACCCAGCATTGCGTAACTTTTTTTCTTCACATAAAACAATGAAAGCGTATGCTGGCCTGTAAAAGACTGTATGGCCTCAAGTAATAAATACCTCTCAAAGACACTCAGCACAAAACCTCATTGTTAAGGCAGTTTTGCCAGAGAAGTTGCACTGTCGCTCAGTCCAATGAAGAGTAGCTATCTTGACGCTGAATGATTTAAAATGTCTCAGAAAGATTTTGAAGGAATTCATGTATTGGGAAAGTGATTCAGGATAGGTATGGGCAGTTTATGTGGTTTGAGAGTGGCAGGTGCAGGGCTGGCTGCACAGTGTAAGCACGGAGCAGGGGCTTTGACTACGTTCTTGACCTTGCTAACAAACTCATACTGTCCCAAACAATGAGGACAACTCTTCATTCATTCTGCTTTTGGAGCTTGTGTGACAACAGAATCATCCTCGTTTTTCTCCTGAATAGCACATGACATGAAGTTCACTGCCAGAACAGTTATAAATTTTTTTGTTTTCATCCATTAGAAACATGATAAATAGTGCTATGTAAGTGGAAAAAAACAAAATAAAATAATGGCATTTTGGTTTCTTCAAAGTTTTCATTTATCAGTGAAAACTAAAAGAGGAAAAAAACACCTTCATTTAACTTTCCAAGAACCCATACATGTTTCTTTTTTTTTTTTCATGTTTAGGGACATGTGACCAGTGACAGCACACATCATTGTGTCCAAGCAAAGGCTTGTTGCTGCTATAGTCTCTGTAAAGACTTTTGTTACTATTGTTAGTTGCTTAACGTTTAAAATCGGATGCCTTCTGGGCAATGCACAGAAATAAAGAGAGCCAGATGGGTTCCATCTGGACAAATATAGATGTTTACATCTAAACTGGTCCCTGTAAACTCCCACTGTATTCAGTGGTAAGAAAAGGACACTTTCAGACTTTGATTTATTTCAGGTTAAATTAGATACCTAGAACTAGTCAGCTGAATAGCCGTTCCTGTAGCTCCTATTTCTTCCCACAGATTTCAAAGGGAGTTTAAGGAAACATCCACACTGTAGATATCAAAGTAGAAAGTTCAGGGAGGTGAGTCCCTCTTTTAGCACAAAAATTGCAATGCCTTAAACTGTCACTGTGGTCTCAGCAGAGATGTGTAACTATTTAAAAAGACTACATTCAAAAATGTAAAAAGAAGGAGAGAGGTGGGATATATCTATACACATAACTGGTTTACTTTTGAGAGTGTATGAAAGCTATGGCATTTAAGTAAACTCCATTATACTCTCAGGGTTACAAGCTACAAATCAAGCTACATTTTTTCATAGGATTGCTATTGATGTAACACTGTTGATATTCCAAAGGGTGACAAGGAGTAAAAAAAATGACAGAAGTAGCCTTGTCAATGTCATACTAAAGGATATGCTTCCCCTCCCACTCTCTGTTAATGATTATTGGCGCAGTATGGGAAAAACACAGTTATTATTGGTAGTTCTTTCCTCTTGCAGGTTTTGATACTGGCCTCACGCAGATTCCTGTGGGCCAAGACCAGTAACTCTCTGTCAATGATTTTAATGAAGAGCAGGAAATAGGGAGATTTTTTTTGGTCCTTTTCTTTTGGAATGAATCGCCCCAAAAGAGTAAGATGTAACATTACTCAACTCCAAAGTGAGTAATTCCAGTGGTTTAACAAGAGCATCCTAGTCCAACATTCAGGGATGGTGCCTTGGCCAAATAAATGGCAATGGTCCAAAGCAATGCAAGCATTCACTAAGCAATTGGAAGGGCTAACCCATTAGAATATTTTTGTTATGCTTATTTACCTTTTGCAGTACCAATGCACTCTTTACTTAGCTGTAGCAACATGCCTAGCTGAAGTCTAAAGCACACTGCTGCAATTCTTTGCTACTTTATCTTTTTCCTCTAGTACATACCAAATCACATTATGCATAGAAAAAGAACTGCTGTGTTGATTTTCTCTGCATCTTTGTGACTGAAAAATACACTGTCACCCAGCTTATGTTATTCTTTGTGTAATCAAAGGTTTTAGTGTAATATAAAATAGACTCTTTGAAAACAGAGTTTGATGTCTGGTCTGAAATGAAAGGGCCATCTGCCACTGATGATCCCCATGACAGTAGGGAACTCTAATGAAGCAGAACTCTAGTAGAATGATAAAATAATAGAAAAAGATTTATAAGCTGTTATTTAAAAATAGACATAATCTTTAGTGAAATATAGATGCTATCTTAAAAAAGGGAAGATTCAGCAGAGAGAAAATGATAATGAAATGACAGAAAGCCAGAGTTTTGTGTCAGAAAGATGACATGGTAGCATTTGTTATTCTGCAGATTTGTAATGGGTTAGTCTAAGAAATTAATTTGAAAAGTCTGTGATCTCCCTGCTTGAGCAGTCATGGTTTGTCCAGAGAGTTAATATGTAAAGTGACCTTAATGATGGAAGTCTGGAGACCTTTTACATACATTGCTGAGATTCACAGTGGTAGGAAGTGTGGCAGCAAAAGGCAGCATACCATGCTCTAGGCGCACTTTTTTCTCACTCACAAACTCTGGCTCTGGTCCAGCTAATGATTTCTCTGCTGTCAGCTGCAAAATTTTCCTCATGCTGACGTACTTCTCAGAAATGAAGGAAAGGCCAGGGACTCTGTACTGTTGAGGATGAGAGGTGAGAGGACTGATCTGAAATTAAGTGGGCTTTGAGAAATATGGAAACCAAAGACTGTGTTAAATTAAATAGTTTGATGATCATTCAACCATTAAATCTTTAAAGATACAATGGCACCAGAGGACCAGCTACGTACTTCAGAGATATGGGAGTACCGTGAAAAAGACACAAGACGCTGACCATAACATGACTCTTTAGATGGAAGAATGACCAACAAACTGTCTTGTAGCCTCTGAAGAACATTGTTTCCTTGAGGAAAAGCTTTGGGAGTTGCTGTAAGATGAATGGAGAGGCAGTAAAAATTCCTGCAGTGGAGATAAAACTGAATCATGTTTTCTCACAGAGAGCAACTTGATAGGATTTTTCTTATTTAAAAACCCCAAACAGTATAAGTTGTAATCTCCAATTCATCCTTTTGTTTACCAAAAGATTGATTTCATATGATTTAAAGAAAGGATGATCACAGCATTTGTTAGAGAGGTCCAGAAATATTACTGGAAGAGCATGCAACAGAAAGAAAGCCGTGTGAGGATAAAAGCACCCTGAAGTTCTTTCTGTGCTCGAGAATCTCCACAATAGTGCATTTAAACTGCTAATGGAGTGATCTTATGGGAAACCACTGTGGTGATTGCCTGCCCAGAATTGCCTCATAAAAGTTTTTGAGTATTTCAACATGTTTTATATTGGATGGTGAGAAAACCTGGGAGATGTGGGAGGATGCAAAGAGCTCTCTCATATAAAAAAAATATACAAATAGCAATCTTGACCCCTGACAGCTCACAGTTCCAGAGCAACAACGCACAGATAACAAGGAGAAGGATGAATATTATGCCACGAGTGTACAGGATGAAATTAATTCTTCTTATCATTTCAGTGAAGACATTCCTGACTTATGCAGCAGAACAACAGGCCAGATGAGCTGCTGGCATTTTTTACTTCCAAATGGCTTAAGGAGGTGGAGCATAAAAGGCAAAATATCTCAAACACAGTTTAAGAAAAGGACTGAAGACTTTGTTGAAGTTTTCCACTTGCCTTTGAATACCTGCCTTGAAGGTAAGGAGGAAGGCAGCTTAAGTCAACACAAAGTCATATTCCATAGGATGAGAGACCATATTCACAATGATATATTGAGATCATCTTATGCTTGCAACAACAGAGAAAAGAAATGTTTCTGTAGAAGCTAGAAGACAGCAGTTACCACAGCACCTGCTTCCACTGCAATCTGGAGAAGTTGATGTCAATCCTCTTTTTCTCCTGCCATAAGCCATGCCACCTGAGCTTCTCCCTATTTGCTGCATGACTGCTTGTTGGGTGTTAGGCAGGTTACATTCCATTGGCATCAGTGGATATCTAGCCCATGCAGGAAAAAAGTGATGACAATTTGGATGTAACATTTTCATTCCAAATTCATCTCAAGCATTAAAAATTGTTTTTCTGAAGTGTTTTCATCTGGGGCTCCCAACATAGTAAGCATGTGTACCTGTTGGAGTGAGTCCAGAGGAGGGTCGCAAAGATCATCAGACGGTTGGAGAATGTTTCCTATGAAGACAGGCTGAGAGAGTTGGGCTTGTTAAGCTTGGAGTCCTGGCACTAGAAATACTAATTCTCATCATGTTTTGCATGAGAACAGTAGAATGAATATGGAGGATATTAAAATATGACAATGATTGATGTATGCTTCATCAACAGCATCCCCTACTCTTGACTGCAACTTCAAGGCTCCAGGGATACCGGATACCTTAGAGCAGACTTCCGGTACCTAAAGGGAGCCTACAACAAAGCTGGACCTTTAACAAGGATGTTTAGTGACAGGAGAAGGGGATATGGATAAAAGCTGGGTAGATTTATAGTAGACATTAGGAAGAAATTCTTCACTGTGAGGGTGGTGAGACACTGGCACAGGTTGCTCTGAGAAGGTCCACCTATCAAACTGATGTCTCACCGACTTAGAGACAAGGATGTTGTGTAGGACAGTGTCAAACACTTTGCAAAAGTCCAGGTAGGTGACATCAACTGCTCTACCCCTGTCCATCACTTCCGTAGCTCCATCATAGCAGGCCACCACATTGGTCAGGAAGGATTTCCCCTTAGTGAAGCCACGCTGGCTGTCACCAAGTACCTTGTTGTTTTTCATGTGCCCAAGCATGCCTTTCAGAAGAATCCAGATCCTCTCCTACAGTAGGCCTAGGGTCTTCATTCCCACAGTCCCTGCGTCTGCCTTCCAAGACTTGGGTGGTGCGGTCAGAGTGTTTGCCGGTGAAGACCGAGGCAAAGAAGTCAATAAGAACCTCAGCCTTCTCAAATCCAGGGTAGCCAGTTCTCCCGATAGCTTCTGGAGAGGGCCCATGTTGTCCCTAGTTTGTCTTTTATTCGCTATGTATCTATAGAATCCCTTCCTGTTATCTTTAACATCCCTAGACAAGGTTAATCTTAAGTGGGCCTTAGCTTTCCTAACCTGGTCCCTAGCTTCCCTGACAACATCCCTGTATTCTTCCCAGGCCGCCTGTCCTTGCTTCCGCCTTTTATAAGCCTCTTTTTTCCTTCAAATTTTCCTTAGCAGCTCCTCATCCATCCAAGGAGGTCTCCTGGCCCTCCTGCAGCACTTCCTTCTAGTATGGATGCATCGCTCCTGAGCTTGCAGCAGGTGATCTATGAGTATCAACCAACAGTCTTGAGCCCCCTAAGCAGGTTTCTGAAGAGGCCAAAGTCTGCTCTCTTGAAGTCCAGGGCAGTGAGCTTGCTGCACGCTCTTCTCACTGTCCTGAGGATCTCGAATTTGACCATCTCATGATCGCTGCAATCGAGGCTGCCCTGGAGCATCACATTTCCAACCAGCTCTTCCTTGTTGGTGAGGATGAGGTCAAGCATGGCACCTCTCCTTGTCGGCTCCTCTATTACTTGCACAAGGAAGTTGTCTTCCACACAATCGAGGAACTTCCTGGATTGCTTGTGCCAGGCCTTGCCATCCCTCCAACAGATATCAGGGTGGTTGAAGTTCCCCATGAGAACAAGGGCCTGCGAGCGTGAGGCTGTTCCTATCTGTCTATAGAGTGCTTCCTCCACTGAGTCCTCTTGGTCAGGCAGTCTGTAACAGATCCCCACAGTAATGTCTCCCACCACTGTTCTCCCTTTAACCCTGACCCACAAACTCTCTATTGACTGCTCACTTGTCCCCAGACAGGGTTCCGTACTCTCCAGCCTATCCCTAACATAAATAGCAATTCCCCCTACCCGCCTACCGGGTCTATCTTTCCTAAAGAGCCTGTAACGTGTTCATGCTTACCCAGTTCTAAAGATTATGTCTTATTACATGATTCAGAGGCAGATGAATGGCCTGATTGCAAACTTCCTACATAGACTTTTCTCCTGGGATTAGGTTCAGGCTCATTTCTCAATTTCATCTAAGCTTGACTGTCATTTTTTCATTTTTATGAAAACAGACTAACATAGCCAAGCCAAAATAATGAAGACATTGCTCATTGTAAATTAAATTTAGAATGCAAAAGTGTCTGTGCCAATTAAAAAAAAATAATTCAAAGATAGACTTTGCAGACACAAGTTTCAAACCACATTATATTACTGGAAACCTTTATTTTTTCCTCAGTAGAAGTGATGACACAACTTTAGATGGCAACATCCTGAATAAAACATTGTAACAAATACTCAAAAATGGTTATTAAGGAAGGAAAAAGACTTGGTATTCATATTACACCATGTAGTTTTTTGTCACCTAATCTTCAGCCTTATCCAATCTTGAAAGATTTATAGTTTACTAGTTCTATACGGCAAAAGGTCATTCTCCTACTCAGCAAGGTCAGTCAAATCCACTCCAGGCAGTGATCAGTGGATTAACACATGTCACTGGACACCTTATAACTTTACTGCTGCCAGGACATTTCAGTTACAGAGCATGACACTGTGAACGCTCGCACGGACAACTGGTCTTACCTTCTGGTTGCTGAAGACATAAGTAAATTAAAACCCATCAGCAATATGTTTCTTTGGCATAACCCTGTTTAACTGGGGGTCTGCTCTATAAGCTTGATAGAATTATTTATATTTATGCATGTGTATACATGCATGTATACTTGCAGATTTCCAGAGTTCTAGAATATTTTTGTTTTGCTCTAGAGGAGTCAAATAAAGTTTCTGACAATCTCTCAAAATATTAGGAAAAAGTTAGGCTGGAAACAGATACAGAGCCTTGATCCAACTCTACTCAAGTTAAAGTTTTCCCACTGACTTCTAAGGGTCAGTACTAGAGTGGGTGGTCCCTCTGTCCTTCACAGTGGGCCAAATCACCCCAGATCCTAACTCACCATGTGCTGTGGTTTGGACTCACTGCTGCTTTCAAATTTCAGGTTTGGCTGAGATGTACAGTGGGAGGAGTGCAACAAAGGATGGGTTCTTAGCAGACCGATGCTTTTGTCTTCCCAATTTGGCCCCTAGCATAGTTTAGTACATCCTATCACTGAAACACTGTAGTAGTTACCCACACCCATTCCTTGGCCATTTAGTTATATTTGATGGCTTTATATCAGCTGCAGATCCCCCTAACTGTATCCTCAGCTGGCCTTTAGAATCACTGGAAAAACACAAGGGGACTGGCACTGAGCTGAGTTGTTTGCCTTCTACCATAGTTGTTTGTTTTCAATCTTGTGTCATACATCGGCTCAAGACCAGTAGTATTTTGAGGAACTGGTTATCAAACAGCAGCACCCCTCAGGTACTGATAAAAATTTCTTTTCATTTTGATGTTTCAGCACACGTTAGCAGCGGAAACTGGCCACATACATGTTGAAATCATGGAGGTATACAAATTTATGTAAGCTGAAAATGTACCTTCTTGTTTGCTGTAGAGTAACTGCACAACCTGTTCTTGAAAATGTATTGAGGAAAAAGTAAGTATAACAATCTTTGTCCAGATCCAGAAATGCAGTAAACTGCCATGACACCTCTGAATTTCTGGAACAATATGGGTTTGCACTTGTTTAGGACCCTCACATACATGATATTACTTGAAAAATTGTGTCCAAACATCTGCACACAGTTAAGCCTTAAAGAACTTATTTCAAGGTCATATTAAACATACTGCACATCTACAATTATTATCTGTCAACAAATTATCCTAATTCTTATGTCTAAGCATAGCAATTGTCTCTCTGCCTTTCTTGTCAGTAAATTCCAGTATTCAAATGGAATTATTATATTTTATCCCCCAAGAAGAAAAAGAGATTGTTCTGAATTTACTGCTCTTTCACCAAGTGTCTTATTCTTGCATTACATGATTGTCTGAAATGGAAGGGACTGTTGTACCAAAATATTTTGCTAAAGCCCTTGTAACTCTTTTCCTGTGCTGCCCCACTTTTTACAGTCTGGTTTACATAAGCCCTGCACCACTGCATAGCTGTGCCCAGGTACACTGTGCTCAAAGAAGTGAGCTGGCCTGCTTTATGGCAACGCTTGGCTGCCAAGTGTCCACAGGATGGATCAAGTTGACAAAAGGTTTCCTCCATCTTTTATGAGCTGCCAAACAATGCCTTGTTCAAGACACTTTAATCTTTCCAGGACTGGAAGACAGTCTAGATTTATTATGAGGTGGGTATTTGAGAAATAAACAGCTGTTGGCATCTATAACTTGAGCTCTTCATGCAAGATACACAGGCTTCTTTGTAGTATGCTTCAGCAGACATTTATTTGATGCAGTGTCCTTGAAACTAGCATCTTATGGAAAAAAAAGCACATGGAAAATTACATCATTACCTAACTTTTTTAACATACCACACCTAATTTACTTTTCTGGTCTATCCTCCTCCCTCTTTCCTCATTTTTCAGTTTTGACTCTACATTTGAGCACTGCACCAACTCTCTTCCTCATAATCAGCTACTTCAAATTCCATGGTGTTCTTGTCTTTTCTTTAGCAGCAATGAGAATTTGACCTCTCTGTAATTCTCACTTTTAGCAGTGTTTTGCCAAAGCTGGTAAATAATGAATTCCATGGTGAATATACTCAAGCAATGATGTTTTTATTACTTGTCTTTGCCTTGGCATTTCATAATTGTCTAAAAAATTGTTATGAAGTATAGGACGTACAACTACGGAAACCCAATGTCATTGTGATTAATTATTATATTACTTTTCAATGTCTTGTGCTTATATTCCACATTAATATCTGACAAAAGCTCTAACTGTGTGAATCAGAATAATGTCTCATACTGCTCTGTCTGGTCTGATATTTGGAAATCTATCTTTTATCACTGTGCTAGCTCACAGTGGCCCAGATGAAAGAATTTGGTAGCCATAGCTTCTCTGTATTAGGTGGTCAGATTGCCAAATAATGAGCAAAATAACAAAATATTCTGGTTGTTAGTTATACCAATGTTAAAGAGTTTTCAATATTAATTAAAGCTGATATGAGACTGCAATATGTATCATATGCAAAGAATAACATAAAAATGCTGTGTCTTAGCTACAAATAGCTAAAAAGTGTACAGTTTTCCTTACTGTTACCTTTCTGTTAGAAACTGCAATGAAACAATTAATAAAATAATTTATTTGAAGCAACAGTCTATGAGGTCCAATCTATTAGACAATATTTGTCAGAGTTGTTTTCATTAAAGAGAACCGGTCAAGCTCCTCTCTGAAGTTTTGTCAAAAAACTTGAAACTGCAGCTATTCAAAACCTGAATGCAGCTCTAACTTTTAATTCCCACCTCTCTCCCCCCTGGCCCGCCACAGTATTTTATCTTGATCTGCTTGGGATATGCTCTATTGCATCTTTCCCTTCTGTTTTTTATTTGACATAAGAAAAATAAATTTTGCCAGTAATATTGTGAAATGGAGGCGGTGAGATGGCAACTGGACAGATTTTCTCTGAGAGAAGACTGGTAATCTTCATAATTTCCCCCTGTATCATTCCTCCTCTTTGCTTAGCTGCTGGAACTGATCGAGGCTCTGTTTATTCTTGCTTGCATTTCCTTGCTTATCAGCAAGATCTTTCAGCAGGATCCACCTTCTTCTCTGACATCCTTTTCCAGATTATTCAGCCTATATTAAAAAATTACAGAGCAAAATAGTGATGTTCCCATTTTAAGTAATGACCTGTATGATCTGAAAGATAGAATAAAAGCAAAAGTCAGGGACAGAAGAGGTTATAGCTCTTCCATAATGAATTTATCAGAAACAGGGTGTAACTCCTGGAAGTATTGCTAATTAGTGAAGGCAAACATCTTTAAAGCAGACCTGGGACCAGATACATGGGAGATGGAGGATTACAACTTTCCATCTGTGCTTGTCTATCAAGAGGAATGGCTATAACCTTGGGTGCAGCAGGTACCCTTGCTTCCAGGTCCCAGGATAGCCCTCTCAAGAAACATTTGTATAGTTTTCTTAGCAAGGCCATGGCCACATGAAATACACAGCACCAGAGCTGTTGTCACTGCTCTTCTCCTACAAGTAATGGCAGAAGTCATGAGAATGAGCTGCTTTCCTGTCTCTTGCAGAGCGCAAGGAGTGCTCTGTAAGGAAATGTGTCAATTAGGGAAGAATCAGAAAAATATGTGCAGGGGTTGCCATCTACTTCCAAATCCAGAAGTGTGGCCCAGCTAATGGATTTCTCCCTAATGTTTCACATGGAAATGTGTGTAGAGAAAAATCAATTTAAATACCAAAATTTGGAAAACGATGCAATTTTTGACTCTTCAGAAGAAGCTCAGATTCAGGATACATGTGTTCTCACAATTTCAGCTCAGGCAATCTGTGTGTCACCCAGAAATGTGACAACTTCTAGATATTAAAGTATGTTTACAGACTTTGCTTACAATTGAAACTTCTAATGGGAAACATATTTTTGTGATGCATTTATACAGTGTGCAGTAGATGTGTGGAAAATAAGACTTTTGTAGCAATAATTAACGTGAATATTTCTGAATTAAACTGAGGTTTTTTTGTTTGGTTTTCTTGAGAAACAGCTCTGATCTCTTCAAGCTTTGTCATCTCTGTAATTTAAAGCACAGTTCAAAACATAATTATAATGGAAGACAATATGTCCCACTCTAACACTAGGCATTAAGAAGCTTGACATCTATTAGTTTAACACTTAGATCTCTCTTCAAGGAGTGGACAGGGATGACATCTTCCCAGGTGATTCAGCACATGTGTCGTAAGCACCTCTCTTAGTATGAGGGGAAGTGCTCCCTCAAAGATATCTCTCTCTGTTAGCTGCAGATGCAGGCTACACAGTGAGCTTCAGCTGGCACTAATCTCCTGACAATAATCTCTTCCACTGACAAATTTGGTGCCCGCAATTTCTAAGGATTTGTGGGTTTACAATTATTGTCAGTCTACATTAAAGATCTAAATTAGAGATGTAACACTGTGCAGTATAATTCAGCAAACCAAAGTAATTAGCAGAATTTCTCCTGGACAGTGTTTTGGAAATTTCTATTAAGTTGTTTTCTGATTTTTTGTTTCCAAAAACAGGAAACCACCTCCCCTTCTCTTTCTCCTGGGGTTGGGAGGAGGTGGGGGTAGAGAGGAAACAAACAAAAATCTCTTATATGTAAATTTTTAATTTCTCCTTGGAATATATGAAAAAAATAAGTTCATGCTGAAGTTATTACACTAGGCCTAATTATTATTTCAAAGTCTAAAAAGTCTATTTTTTTTTTTTTCTCTTCGTAAAATGGAAAGATAAAAGCTTAACGGCTCTGGTGACTTTTTTGTTTGTTTGCTTTTCACTCTCACTCAGCTATCAGTCTCGAGTAAAGATAACTTCTTACTGGAAAAATTGTTTGCAAAGTCCGTGTCAATTACCATATGCTTACAAATACATATATAAGAATTTTGCTCTTCATTTTTTCAGTGAAGAAATCCATTCTACTGCATAAGTCTGACTGTATTCTATACTAACTGAACAAAGAACTGCTTTGCTAGTGCGACAAATATTCTGCTTGCTGAAAGACCTTGGGTAGGAACAGATTTTTTCTGAAATAATCATAATTCATTTCAAGTTCCACTTGGTCTTAGTTATTCTGAGGATGCCACAGAAATTTTCTGGTGTCATGACAAATCTTATTTGAATTCTATGACAAAAATTTCTTCTGAAAAATGACTGTTCTACATTGTTTATACATTAATAACTCAGATTTCATGTGAAGTCTCATAAACACTGCTGTGTCTTTTGAGCTGTATTATAGGTTTGGAAAGAAATAAAAATAAAAAAAAAGGAGAAAATTGACTAGATGGAAACTGAATAGCGGACGTGTGACCACTACAGAAGGAAAAGAGACCATATTTTGTCCTAGATCAATTTCGTATTTTGATTTCACAATATTTATGAAGCTCAAGTAAAAGCATGTTTGCTGTCTCCAAACACAATAAAGTTATTTTGGTAATATTTATGACTAACACTATATAGATTCTGTATTCCTATTCTGAACTATAGTAAGCTTTTAGCATCCCTTGCTTTCAGTAACAGTGCCTTTGAAAAGGAATAAGATATTTTGTACAACGATCTGTCAGTTTTAAATTGTTGTGTTTGTCATAACTTCTAATTACTGTCCGTTGGTCATTTACACAAAATACCTTTTAAACCAATTTTGTCCTACTTCCTTTCTTTCAATCACCTTGACCTGGAATGAGATAATTTTGAATTTCTTCCTTCTTATCCCAGTAATTTGGATTCAAGTATATCTTTAACAAGAAGTAAACTCTAAAAATGCAAAAACAAAACATCCGTAGTAGAGGATGGCTGTTATTTTTAATGTCGATAAAACAAAGGGAATGGACACTATGTCTTAACATAGTCCTCTGCTGAGTTAAATTCCTTCAACTTCCATTTAATTTAATAGTTATGGCAGATTAAAGCAGGAGGAGTTTTTCCCTTAGTGGTCAATAAACAGGTATATGTTGTGGACAGAGGAAATTTCACCTTCCTCTACTGAGTGAGCTCTTAGTTACACATCTGCTTCCCCTTCCTTTAATCTCTAATTTGCTTTAAGGGTAGCTGAGGATTTGCAATACAAAGCCTAAAATGTTTCTGTCATAAAATCTTAGCTTCAGCTTCTGATGTGTCAGTCACTGGGGACTGAAGCTTATGACTGTTATTTTATTGACCTTAGGATAAAATGGATGGGATTGAATTGATAAAACCAGATTAGTAGGAGGCAGCCAAAATTTAAGCTGTGAATGCTCCATCCCTGGCAGTGCTCAAGGCCAGGTTGGACAAGCCTTGGGCGGCATGGTTTAGTGTGAGGTGTCCCCACCCATGGCAGGAGGGGTGGAACTAGACGATCTTAAGGTCCTTTCCGATCCTAACTATTCTATAATTCTATGATTCTATAAATGAAGCCTATGGAAGATGAAAGCCAACAATCATGACCTTCATCTGCACATCTCTAGCTCCCACTACCTTCTGCAGCTGATTCAGAATTTCACTGATATTTATCTGATGTAATTACCATTTTCTGTTTGAAATTTTCTATAGAAAAAGATCACTTCTAATAACTTTTTAATACTTGAACAAAAATAAAACTTTCAAAAATACTTTTTAAAGTATTGTATTTAATTATTTTAATATGGGAAATATCAGCTTTCTCAGTTTCACATAGCTTTTGTTCCGTAATTTCAGCTACTATTAGGACATAATTTAAATAAACTGTTTAGAGATTATTGGAACACTAAAATCTTTCTACAGACAGGGAGGGACATTCTGAATGTTGTTCTCAGTTGTGGGCTTTTTTCACCCTAATTCTCCAAAGGAAAGCTTTTTAATATCTCATTTTGCCTGAAGGTTGGTGATGTGGTTTCCTGATTAGTTGTATCCTTTTTCAAACTGGTTTCTAAAAGGTGGTTAGATTTTAAGATTCAGATTTGGTTTTGGTTATTTAGCTTGGATGATTTTTAGTAGAAAATGATTCTTGCCTATTGTTTTGTCTTTCATTGGTTTCTTATGAGAGCTCTATTCTTGGACAAAAAGCTAATTGTTTCTATAAAACCATGCTTTAGTTACTCCTCGACATCTAGGATTCTTCCTGGATGTTAAGAAAACAGCCTTGGTTTTGAATTAAATGGCACTGGCTTTCATTATCTTGAACTCCCAATGTTAAGATGAAGGGACAGAATGAAGAAAATACTCTTCTCAGGTAGTGGTTTTCTCTGAAGCCTCTAAGACTTCCCCTATATGAGACCCAAGTCTTCTTGCTCTTGAGTAAGACATTTTCCCCTTTTTTTGCATCTGGGAAAATTAGTCTGGATGAAAATCATTTTAGGAAAAGATTCAGTAGAGTTTATGTATTTGAATTCTTCCAGATAGTGTAGCTAGTATTTGTCTTTGTTATACCACCTTTCCTTCCTCACCAAGCTGCCTCATGCAGTACATCAGTGTGCGCCCCAGCTGCTCTGGCCTGAGCAACTTCATAACAGAAGGAATGAATGAGAGGAAACTGCCTCAAGTTGCACCAGGGGAGGTTTAGGTTGGATATTAGGAAAACTTTCTTCCCTAATGAGTTCTCAAACACTGGAATCTCAAACAGGCCTCCCAGGGAAGTGGTTGAATTGCCATCCATGGAGATATTTAAGACATGTAGATGTAGCACTTCGGGACATGGTTTAGTGGTGGACTTGGCAGTGCCAGATTAATGGTTGGACTCGATAATCCTAAAGGTCTTCTCCAATTTATATGATTCTATGATTCTGTGATTCTAAATCAAGAGGGGCCAACAATGCAAATGTTCTGGCAATGCCTGAATCTGAAGAAAGTGAAGCACTAATCCTAAACTTGATATTTTAAGAGGGAGGTGCTGATCTATTATTGCTGGTATACACTGATAGGACACATGGGAATGGTTCAAAGCTGCATCAGGGGAGGTTTAGACTTGACATTAAGAAACATTTCTTGACCAAGAGCTCAAACACTGGAAATGTCTTCCTAGACAGGTAGTCCATGCCCCATGCTTGTCAGTGTTTAAGAAGCATTTGGACAATGCCCTTAATAATATGCTTTAACTTCTGTTTGTCTGGTCATGACTTAGATGGATAAACTCTTCACTTGGTAAAAAAAATGGCTAGATGGCCAGGCCAGAAGAGTTGTGGTGAATGAAGTTCAATCCAGATGGCAGCCAGTCACAGGCTGTGTTTCCCAGGGTTCAGTACTGGGACCACTTCAGTTTAATATCCTTAGAAATTATCTGGATGAGGGGATCTAGTGCACCCTTAGGAAATTTGCAGATGACACCAAGCTGGGTAGTAGTGTTGATCTGCTGAAGGGTAGGAAGGCTTTTCAGAGGGATCTGGACAGACTGGATTGATGGGTTGAGGCCAGTTTTATGAGGTTCAAGAAGTCGAAATGCTGGGTCCTGCACTTGGGACACAACAACCCCATGGAATGCTACAGGCTTGGGGAAGAGAGACGTGAAAGTTGCTTGGCAGAAAAGGACCTGGAGGTGTTTGTTAACAGTGACAGCAGCTGAAAATGAGCCAGCTTGTGCTCAGGTGTACAAGAAGGCCAGCATCATCCTGACCTCTATCAACAGTAGTGTGGCCATCAGGACTAGTCAAGTGATTGTACATCTGCCCATAACTCACTCATAATTGGTGAGGCTTCACCCTGAATAATGTGTTCAGTTCTGGGTATCAATTTCTTTTCCCAAGTAACAAGTGATCGGACGAAAGGAAATAGCCTCAAGTTGAGCCAGCAAAGGTTTAGACTGCATATTAGGAAAAATTTCTTCTCTAATGAGTTCTCAATCATTGGAACAAGTTGCCCATAGTAGTTTTTGAGTCACCATCCCTGAAGATATTTAAAAGACATGTAGATGTGATGCTTAGGATCATGGCCTGATGGTGAACTTGGTAGTGTTAGGTTAACATTTGACTTGATGATCTTAAAGGTCTTTTCCAACTTATTCCAATGATTACATGATTCTAAGTGGTCAGGCAGTTGGAATATATGATTGTTGTAGGTCCCTGCCAACTGAAACTATTCTATCCTATCCTATTCTAGTCTATCCAATCCAATCATATCATACCCTATGCTAACCTATCCTATTCCATTCCATCCTGTTCCATTCCATTCTATTCCAATTTCCTCTAAATATGTAATGTTTAATGCAGCAATGATAAGGGTACAACTGTTTTCCCTTTTTCTTTTTCATGCTTTCTAACAAGATTCCACTTCTCTTAGTAAATGATGACCTTGGTCTGAGTTTGTAATGGAGTTTCTCACCTCCTATCTGGAATTCAGCAATGTGATATACCTTTGCCCTAAGCCATCTGCTGTAGGAATTTGCAACTAAATGCAGTAGTGTAACCCAACAACACAAGCTATACAATTATCCTATAATGTCCTCTCTCTCGACTGGCTTCCTCTAAGAAGAAAATAAGAAGAAGTGAGTTAAAAGTCTTTCCCCTTGCCTGCAAGATGTTTGATGACCTGGTCTTAGGATAGGTAACGACAAAATAGCAGATGGTCCAAAGATCCAAAGTAGTAAGTCCATGCAAATGCAGTGTGGGACTTTGTGGACTCACCAGTTTGCATCTGGAAGCAGTATAGTTGCATGTACTTGGCGCCATGCCCAAGCTAATAGACCCTGCCCTTTGTGTGTGACTGTGACTTTTCTGCTTCCAGGCCTGATTTGGCAGTTTATCCAGAGCCGCCATTCTGGTTCTGAGGTTAATGCAGGAGGTGAGGATCTGCCTGCAGCTGACACTGTGGACAGGTTTTCAAAGAATCTCTCTGGTACCAGGATGGGAAGGAACCTGGGATACAAAATCCCCTCGCCAGGCACAGCAGGGCTTTCTATGAACAAGGTAACACTTGTCTGTGCAGAGGAGAAAATATTCCTTTCCAGAGATTGGACCAAGTTTCTGGAATTAATTCTCGCAGGAAAAGACATGCTAAAAAAAAAAACCCACCAATGACCCATGTTGTCCTGAACAGGGAGTTCATACAACCCATTTTTCTGCTAGATATACCCAGCACATTTAACACTCAGTTATCACACTCTCCCTCCCTAAAACTGTTACCCAAATGCAATCACATGCATTGACAATCTCCTTGCACTGCAGAAAGATAAACTGCATAGAATCAGAGAATCATAAGATAGTTAGGGTTGGAAAGGACCTTAAGATCATCAAGTTCCAACCCCCTGCCATGGGCAGGGACACCTCACACTAAACCATGTCACACAAGGCTCAGTCCAACCTGGCCTTGAACACCACCAGCGATGGAGCATTTATAGCTTCCTTGGCAACCCATTCCAGTCCCTCACCACCCTCACAGTAAAGAATTTCTTCCTTATATGCAATCTAAACTTCCCCTGTTTAAGTTTGAACCTGGTACCCCTTGTCCTATCACCACAGTTCCTCATGAAGTGTCCCTCCCCAGCATCCCTATAGGCCCCCTTCAGATACTGGAAGGCTGCTCTGAGGTCTCCATTCAGCCTTCTCTTCTCCAGGCTGAACAGTCCCAACTTTCTCAGCCTATCTTCATACGGGAGGTGCTCCAGTCCCCTGATCATCCTCGTGGCCCTCCTCAGGACTTGTTCCAACAGTTCCATGTCCTTTGTATGTTGAGGACACCAAAACTGTACACAGTACTCCAAGGGAGGTCTCACGAGGGCAGAGTAGAGGGACAGGATCACCTCTTTCAACCTGCTGGTCACACTCCTTTTGATGCAGCCCAGGATATAGTTGGCTTCCTGGGCTGCAAGCGCACACTGCTGGTTCATGTTCATTTTCTCATCTACCAACACCCCTAAGTCCTTCTGTGCAGGGCTGCTCTGAATCTCTTCTCTGCCCAATCTGTAGCTGTGCCTGGGATTGCTTTAACCCAGGTGGAGGATCTTGTACTTGTCATGGGTAAACTTCATCAGGTTGGCATCAGCCCACCTCACAAGCGTGTCAAGGTCCCTGTGGATGGCATCCCTTCCCTCCAACATATCAACCAAACCACACAGCTTGGTGTCATTGGCAGACTTGCTGAGGGCACACTCAATCCCACTGTCCATGTCACTGACAAGATGTTGAGCAAGACCGGTCCCAACACCGATCCCTGAGGGACACCATTCATTACTGGTCTCCAGCTGGACATTGAGCCATTGAGCACAACTCTTTGTGTGCGGCCATCCAGCCAGTTCTTTATCCACCTAGTGGTCCATGTATTAAATGGTTGTCTATCTAATTTAGAGACAAAGATGTCGTGTGGGACAGTGTCGAATGCTTTGCACAAGTCTAGGTAGATGATATCAATATGACAGGTACTATGTAGTTGACATTATGGTGTTTACACAGGCTTTCGGATACAAGAGGTTTAAGATTCTCTCTGGTACTGAATGGAATCGAAAGTGTCTCCATTTTAGTGTGCTACTTTAGCACACCGAAAAATTGAATTCTCTAAGCAAGTTCCCTACCAGATCAACTCGGACACACTAAACTTTCAGATAAGTTATTGTTATATAAATCCATGTTCTGTTTTATTGTTTACCAATTACATTCATAGAATCATAGAATAGTTAGGGTTGGAAAGGACCTTAAGATCATCTAGTTCCAACTCCCCTGCCAGGGGCAGGGACACCTCACACTAAACCATGCCACCTAAGGCTATGTCCAATCCAGCCTTGAACACTGCCAGCGATGGAGCATTCACAACTTCCCTGGGTAACTCATTCCAGTGCCTCACCACCCTTGCAGTAAAGAATTTCTTCCTCATATCCAGTCTAAACTTCCCATTTATTTGTGCCTTAGATTGTGCTGACCACATCACGTTAAACAGTAAAAAATAACTGCAGGCAAATGCTAACTTTTCTTTGAGAATCATCTTTTTCGCAGTTTCAAAGTTGCTGATACATTTCACAGCAGGCTGCTGATTACACAGAAGTAGCATTTTGGTGTCAAAAATACCTGTGGCAGCCTCTACTGTTTCTTGCTCATTATCACTCTCCTTAGCCAGGTTAAGCTGCCCTTGAGGAAAATGGAAATCGGAGCTTTGCCTGCGGTGAGGTCTTCAGAGCTATTCCTGTTGATCACATTTTTGGCAGGCAGAGAAGAGCTGGGTAAAAGTTTGGTGAGAAGGAAAAGTTTTATTTTGTAGTTAGAGCCCAAATAAACTGAGCCAATACAGAACAAAGCTGAATTAAAAAAGCAAAAAAACAAAAAACTTAAGTGGTTCCTTTGATTTCACATGCTTTTGGGCTTTGGATAAATTAAATTTGGATAACTTAAATGATGAATTATACCTCAGCCAGGTGTATTTGAAAGATTTGTGAACTTTGTAAAATGTTTGATAAAGCTGGGTTTAATTTCAGATCTGTAATGAAATGTGGAAGCAGGTGAGTTCCATGTGTTTTGGAGATTTTCTCATAAATAGTTTGCATTGCTCTAATAGTGACAAATTTAGAAAACTACCTTACCAGATGTACACAGAAAAAAAAAAAAAAAGTAATATGAGCACCAGAGGAAAGCCTGAGCACAGAGGTGACTGCTGTGAATTTCTGCTCTTTCGAACTGAAACAGAGCTGTACAATGCTGCGTCTGAGCCGAACACTGTCAGAATATAATGGAGGGTTTCTATGGTAGAGGTCCAGCTTCAAATAAAAAAATTGAATAAGAGAGAAAGAAGGAGGAAAAGGGGGGGGGGGGAGGGAAGGAGGAAGGAAGGAAGGAAGGAAGGAAGGAAGGAAGGAAGGAAGGAAGGAACAAAGGAAAGAACAATATGAAGGTCTGAGTAATTATTTTTGCAGAATTTTAACACCCAGAACCATAAGGGGTCACAGTGAAAGTGGTCATAAAAGGAGATCTCTTTCCCAGGAGTGTTACAACGGCTGTCTTGAATTGCTCACAGCAGTTGACTATCTGAGCCATGAATTCAGTGTTTTAACTAATAGTATTGTGTGTTGCAACTACATTTACCCAAAGAAAACTGGTGATTCAAACACATACAGTGAGAAAAGGTTTTGTACTTCACAGACCTTGCAACTCAGTTAGTTTTGGTCCATCGTGCTTATTATGTTTAATAGATTTTAATGTGTTATATGGGAAAAAGCCAACTCTCATACTTACTTATTTAGAGAGATAGTTGGCAAATATATTCACAGAAGAAAGTTCTGATGAACATCTCTTGCATTTTCACTGAAAAAAAAAATCCAAGACCAAACCAAAATAAAACAACAAAAAACCCCAAACTTCTGAGTGAACAGTGAGCATTTCCATGGAGAAACTCCTACATGCTTTGCAGACCTAAACCATGCTATTTGCATGACTCTGTGTTTCCTAACCAGACAATATCTCATGTGATATACTATAATGCTTTATTTTGATGAGCTGACATGGTAAATTATGGAAGTATCTAGGTGCAATTTAA
Organism: Ara ararauna; assembly: GCA_028858755.1. Lineage (NCBI taxonomy): Eukaryota > Metazoa > Chordata > Aves > Psittaciformes > Psittacidae > Ara > Ara ararauna. The sequence goes on from CM054379.1 coordinate 25,067,006, forward strand.
AAAGATGATGACACTTCTCTGAAGTGGTAGTTTTGTAGGTCTATAAATATCAGTATCTGTGAGCATAGGCATTTCCAGTGTAAATAAAATTTTGTTTCAGACACTTTGGTCACAGTTCATTCCAGCAAATTTAAGTACTCACTATGGTACAAATGGAATCATTCTAATCCCCTTCTATAGTTAACAGACTCTCTAGAGGTCAGTCCCAGAAATACATTGACTTTGAAAGTGCTTTTCTGCTGTCACTGAGGCATAATATTAGATGAGGTAAGTCGGTAAGTCAGTAAGTCATGATCTTTCAGTATGCTTGCAAAATCAGAATAGGTCTATAGAAGCTTTCTCCCATTGATTTTTAAGTTTTCAGTACTAAAAACTTTAAAGCCAGTCACTGACATTTTTTAAAAGTCTGTCACTGGAGCATCTATGATCAGAATTAAAGATACATGTATTAAATAAATTATTTACCACAGAGAATTACCAAGAACTACTTAAACACTGCTGCTAGCTCAGAATGAGGATCTCATCCAGTTCAGGGTCAATATAGGAACTATAGACAAATGCTGTGCATTTAAAATTGAGGTTTTACGAAGAAGGGGCTCCTGTGACAAAATATACTGGGCTTTTATTGTGACAGACTCACACTTTCCTTGCCTACATTAAGTTTTATAAGCAACTTAACTAGAAGGAGCAAATAAAAGTTGAGATGACTTCATGATTTCCAGGAGGAAAAAAGCAAAGTGATCCCAACTAAAATGTAGCTAGCTTCGGTTGCCTGCAGTAGCACATCCTCTTTATCACTAGCCATAGCCTGGTATTATCTGATGGAAGAAGCAATGTTTCATGGTGAACTATTTCATGGTGGATGTAGAATTTGACACATCTGCTACAGGGCAATAACCGCTGTTCATTTACTGCTGGGCAACATATTGTCATAAAAGATGTTGGCATGTGTCAGTAATTCTTCCATGAAATGTTTCCCGAGCTCCCTACAAGAAATAAAATTCCCATAAGTCATTGACAAGTTATAGTGTAAGTCATGATTCATTACTGCCCCTTATGTGGCAGCAAAAAAATGTCTCTGCCTTTTTTTCCAATCGCTCTTCAATCTGGACTTCATATTTTTTTTATCATTCATTACAAGTTTGATATTTTTTGTGATTTGTTTTACATTGAATCCATAGCCCTGAGTCACAGCTAAAATATTTGCAGGAAGAATGTGAACAGCCTCTAGGAGCATATTTTGAATAAATAGCAGCCTTACGCAAAGAAACCAGATTCTTCTCCTCTTATTTGCACTGATGACTGTCCAGAAAAAAGCCCACTGATATCCGTAAGGTTACTTCTGATTTACCAAGCAGAATTTAGTCCATTACCATAAATCAATGGCTAAATTGTACTCATTTAGAAGGAAAATGGGCCAAGACTTCACTGACCATCTTATATGAAAGTTTCTAGTGATCTTAGAAGGACTTTTATTAGGTTAGGGCAGGATTTGATTTTATGATGATTCACTGGAGGGTAGTTGCATGAGCTGGTCACCATGCTGCATTAGAGATTTTGAAATTATAGGTAACAGAAAAAGCTTCTAATATTGTAGAAAATGCATTTGCGTGGTAACAAAGTTGCTGATGCATTAACATTTTGCAGAGTATTAACTGCAAAGGAATAGTGTTCTGGTATTAAAAATAGTTTGACATTGTCCCTGCTATTTGTTGCTCATTATCAGTACTCATTGCCAGTTCAACATTCCTCAAAAAAAATTAAATCCTACCTTGGGAAAATGAGGTAGGGGATATGTGGAACGGCTGATGACATCATGTGCTAGTAATGGCTATAAATCTTGAGTGAATTCGTAAGTACAAATGTATAGCTTGGTAGGTGCCAGATTTCACGCCTGCATACTTATAGCTTGCAAATACATCACGTGCAGAACTTGGGAACATCATTTTCATCCAGAATGTGCTCAATTACACCTTGATGAAGCCAGACCAGAAAAAAAAAAAAAAAGCCAATCTCTACTACAACAAATGAGGTGCTATATTTTGTAGCAGGATAATTTTAATTTATTTCAGATTTTTAAGTTACTTCAAATGCTTCATTTATGTCTTCATCTAAGTAACAGTTTGACATTTTGGAGACATTTTAGAAATTAGCCTTATGGTATGTTTCTTATATACCGAGCACAGTATAAATGAAGGATAACAAAGCACTAATGCCATTTGGATGGGATAATACTGGCTAGTGCGTCCAAACTTCTTAAAAGAACATTCTAAACTATTATATTGCCAATTAAGCAGCAAGGTGGAAAATTCTTGTCTTTCTGTTGGCCTAGAAAGAGTCTTAGTAAGTTGGTTTTTTTCTTTATTGCCTTTAAAATATAAGAGAGAACTTGAACTTTACTTCAAAGTATTTGTATTTCAAGGTGGCTCTTAAATAACTTGTACATTGAAGAAAAACAGTATCACCTGGGAGAAAACAGATAGAAAGCCTTTTTTAAAACGGGATACTTGAGTGCATTGATAACGAAATCCTTGCATTTTACCAATCTACTTTCCTCTGATTCTTGTCCAGCTTTGGTCACAGCCACTGAAAGTTTCTACCTGAGACCAGCCCAAGCAGTGAAGGCCCAGGCTCACTTTTGAAACCTCCCAGTAAATGCTGGGTGTTTTGGATTTAGAAAGATGAGATTACTGCTGAGCTCGGGTTTCTGCTGTCTGAAATCACTCCAGTTATGTATGTGTAAAGAGCAGCTGACATCAGTGTCACTACAGTTCCCAGTGGACAGGTGCCCATCTTCCCAGTTCTATTCAACAAATAAACTGCAATTTGAATGCTTGTTGAATGTTCAGTTTTCACAAAGTTGTGCCTCAAAGGACATGCAGGTTCCTGAGTTTCTTCTGGTTCTTCAGTTCCTGACTTACCTGTGGGCCGATGAAGATTTATATATAAGGTTTTATGGACTTGTGACGAGGCAATACAGTTGTAGCACTTTATGCCTACTCTGTGGTATCACCAAGATGTGATCTATGTGTCTACTAGAGGAATTCACCTTGTTTGGGATCAGACTTGGGCAGGAAATTTCAAGTCAGGTTCTCTAGTGCTACTGAGATTTTGTTCAGGGCTTGGGTCCAGGAACAAGTAATTAAACTCTGAAGCCCAGGCCTTGCTACATCAAAGGTCATTGCATTTTGAAATAAAATCTCTTTGGATGGAGTTGTACTGTCACAGTCACATCCTGACCCTGCTAGCCAAGGGCATTCCAAACTTTTTCTTTCCTTTTCTGGACCTTGTTCCCTTCTTCTGCTCCTGAAGTGAGGTGGAAGAGTTAGCATGTGGAGTTCTCCTCATCTCCAAGTTGCTGATCCAGATGAATAGCAGCCCCATGAACAAGCCAACAAAACATCTGTGTTTTGTCTTAACAAGTTCTCTAATTTGATGCAACACTAAAGTACTTGTGCCTCACAAGAGGGCTGTGAGTGGAACGCCATTTTTGGGCCATAATTTGATTTGGGGTATTTAAATTAATTGGAAGACAACACCCTCACCCAGACAGAGAGATTGCAGATGATTCTTCTAGATTTGCCCATTGTTATCTTCAGTGCTTGTTCTTGCAGGTCCATGAGGGTGCTGAAGCTGAAGTAATCCGTTTCCAAGTAAATCCACCTCTCTTGTTCTTTTATGTTATAAAGGGAGGATCCATTATATAGTCTTAAAATTTGAAAGGAATCTTATTAAAAAGAAAAAAGAATCAGGCATGTTTCTCCAGTCAGTTACAAACATACTGTCTTTAACTGAATTGCAATAAACATTGATAATAAGTTAATGGTGCAGATGAATTTGTACATTGTGACCAATAGTTTTATTTTTTGCTTTTGAAGAATACAAACAAGGTCTGGATTTGTCCACATATTGAATTGTAAAGCCACATTTCTGCCATCTTCAAATTCCAAGGACTTTAAATGAACGATTCTCTGTCACAGTATATATCACTTAATCCTTTACTGTACATGCACAAATAGCTCAGAGTATACAGAAGCATTTTGAATGAGCAATTTTGGGTTGATGATATAAAAATGTTCTTCAGAAACCAAAAGTAATCTTGATTGCTTAGATTAATTAGACAGCTTTTTTCCATTTTTTTTCCATGATTTGTTCCATTTACTACCTGCTCAAACTTATAAACCAAGTATTCTACTGTTTATGTTATTTACATGCATTTGTCATTCTAGTGTGCAATTTTATTTTCTCTAACAGATCTACTCATGGCTACAGTTCAACTGTCTCAGTACTATGCTGGTGTATATTGTAGAAGATCCTGTTCATGGTACAGAAATCTGGAACAAGTGTGAGAGAACACAAACATGAATAAATTAATTCTGACAATGGAAGTCAAAACAAGCCAAGAAGGCATAAACGCATTTATTTTGAAACTTAAATGAATATTTTCAACAATTATAAATAAAATAATTAACATCTTATGCCACATCTTGCGCCACAAATAATCAACCTCTATGAATACTGGGTTATGAAAATTTATCTGAAGAACCATGCCATATTGTTTTAGTCATTCCATTATATTTTATGCTTTTGTGTTGGCCTTCCTCCCACTGTTAGTAATCTGGATCCAGGGAATAATCTCCAGGGAACTATGAGTTTGTTTGGAGGGAATTGTTTTTTCCTCGCATGTGGACTCTAACTGTTAAAACTCCAAACAATTCCTCATAACAGTTGTGAGTCTGAGCTAAAAAAGAGCAGTAATGCCTCTTCTCAAAGGAAGAAGGTATTTCAGCTGAATGAACAGAAACTGATACTGCACAAGCAACTTGAGGTAAGAGCAATCCAGCTCTGCCCAGTTCCAGAAGAACATAACATGAAAATAAAGAGGCAGAAAGCTGAGTTACTTCACCTCATCAATGCTATCAGTCACTGACTAATTTTCCTTAAGTGCAGAATGCTATTTTTAGCTGTTTTCAGAAACATCTGATAACTGCTTTGTTTCCTATTCTCCTTGCTATTGTCCTTATAGGCCATCCATATTATTTTCCTAGGGGATACCAATGAGTCCTGCAACAGTAAGAAGCCTTCCCCATAGCTTGATAGCAATTTTTAAACAAGGGTAAAACCACAGTCAACAGTTGTGCCGCACAGGAAATGAGACAGAAGCAATTAGGAATAGTAAATATTAACATGGGGCCTTATGATGAAGATAATCCAAATTTAGGTGCGAGAATCAACACCAGTGTACCTGGAGAAGAACTCCTCTGGGCTTCTAGGACTCAGTTTCCTTGGGTTATTTTTTTTCCGTAAATAATTTTGCAGTGACAACCTTTTCCATAGTGTCATAAAAACTTCTTTTTTTTCACTACCTTTTTTTTTAATTGATGGTTCATACACACGTGTTTGATTGACTCTTCAATCTGCTACCTTACATAGTTATTTCCACCAAAACATAAGCTACATTTTAAAATCTTCTTTGCTAAAAGATTTTAATTTATTCATATGACAGGTTTTATATTTATATTTTTAAGTTCTCACACCATCAAAATACTATTTGTGCCAGCAACATTTAATTAAAAGAAAAATACTGCTTTTCTGCACTGTATGAGTGTTTATACAAGCATATGTCTGTGAGAGAAATTGCTAACTTCTGTTTATATAACTAAAAACCTCAGTGACTCACATTGCAGAAGTATTGAATTAAATCTTTCCTCTATTAATCTCATTTAGTGACCCAGATTATAAAATATCAATGCTCTAATAATAAAACAAGCTAAAGTTATGTGTTTAGGTGTAATATTCTGCACTCACATTTAAGTATTTCACCAGGTTTGTGCATTCAGAACGTTATACTGGAAAGAGTTTGTACAGTTTTTCCACTGCTCACTGCAGCTACCAGCAGCCTGAATGCATAGAATCATAGAATCATGCTGGAAAAGATCATCTCACATTTCAGAAGTACTTGTTGTATTTGCCACTTATTCCACTGAGAATATATATGTAGCCTTCCAAGATAAAAGATGCTAAATTGCTACACATTACTAAAATTGCAGTATAAAATATTCTTAATACAATTCCAGAGGGAAGAGACAGTAGTTCCTTTCTCTCTTTTACATAGATTAACATATATAATAAGCCTTTTTTCCCCTCCTGTTTCATTGTAAAGGTGGTGTTTTAGTCTGTTGGGCGCTGCTGTCTGACTTCCTAGCCATAAAAGTTGTTTTATATCCTTATGTGATGGTTTCAGCCAACCAAGCCTTGGCATCACTGGAGCTATAGTGGGACTCAGTTATTCACCCTCAGTCTCGCTTAGAGACACTTCAGTCAGCCTGACAGTTTTGGACCAGCTATCTGGGCTCAGATTCTCTGGTGCCAAACATTCATGGACATCAGATGCCTAAACCCCTCTGAGACTTGTATCTTTAAACTGCGATGGCACAAAATCATCATCAGCAAAGAATTAATCCATTATCAAAATGTCTGATGGTGGAGGGATTTGCATAAAAATTGTTATGAGGCATTCAACTCCTGTTGCTTGTTATAGCACAGCACACGTTAGTATGCCAACTTGCCCATATGACTTGCTTATCAGATATGTCATCTGAGATTTCTGAGACTTAGTAATTTTACCTATCTAGACTGTTTTATGCAGTTTGTTTATCTGCTTGGAAGCAAAATATTACTTTCAATGAAGTTTTCAGCAATGAAAATGTGAGAGTTACTGTCTATAGCCTGACGTTAAGATATTGGTTTGAAATCAGTACAGAAAGGACTGATATGTAGATTCAAGCTAATATGTACTGTTGATATGTACTGATACTTACTACTGATATGTAGTTTCAAGCTAATATTTTAACCATCAGTGATAGCAGTGACCAACTCAGGCAAAGAAAGCAAGACTTCTTTGCGAGTTCAGGTTACTTGCAAAGCAGGAAAAAACCAAGATTCTGAACTGTGAGGAATTCTATTGATTCAGAGTACTCCTTGATATCATAAACTCTTTTAAAGGTAGTATAAGTGCATAAAAAAAGGGAGATCAGCACACTTCCCCACTCCTGCCATTTAAAGGTGTTCCAATAAAATAGGATGCTGGCCTAGAACTGTTTGGTTTTACCTCTGAAAACTCAAAGCCTTTCCTGATTTCCATAGCAGAATGACCTAAGTTCAAGTCTTATAAAACACAGCAAAAAGATTCAGATGACTCATTACAAAAGAAAGTTTGAAGCCACATGTGAAAGTCACCTGAGCAAATATAGATGCTTTCTGTCTGTATCTTATCTAACCCACCCAAGCCCCGCTTTGACTCAATGGAGCAAAATAGACTTTTTAGTACAACTCATCTTAGGCATTTTAGATATTGACTTTAGGATAAACTGAGCTGGGCATTAGCAGGGTCTATTTCTCCATACTGACTATAAGTGGCCTAATGTGATAAGCTCAGATGTACACGTCTAAACCCTAGATGTTTATATTTAGGTGATTTAATCCCATATGTTCAATCTGCTACAGTTGGTAAAGTACAAAATTTATTTACCTAACGTCACTGTTTCAGTAAGAATGGATAAAGCTAAGTCTTGTATCCTGTTTTCATCTATCTATCTGCTTATGGATGATGTTGGAGGCAAATGCTTGAGGAGATGGACCCTAAGTCTGAACCAGAAGGGTCAATACTGTGTCCCTCTGTTCATAATCTCAACATTGAGAACGTTATAAAATGCAACGGGAAGAAAAAATATCTTAAAATATGAAATGTAACAAAGTGACCATCAGAAGAAAGGACCCTAGACTTAAAGCCAGGGAAAAGACAGGCCTATGAGATAAGGAAAAACTAAACAATTTAGACTGAGCCTCTTATGACCCAGTTCAAATATTTCTGGTAGGTCACATGAAGCTAACCTACTGTGTACTACTTAAAGCATGAAGTTTAAAAGGTATGAGGAAAATGTAGTTAAAGGAACTCATAAATGAGGTTGACCCTATCAAAGGTTTGCAAAACACACTAGAAATATAAAAAAGTAGCTTTTAGAAATGCAGTATTTCTAGTTATTAACTACAGTTGACTTACATAGCAGAGGGGATTATGCTGTCCTTAGTTAGGGGTGTACCAAATGTTTAAAAAATTTAATTTGAATTTGGATTAAGCTCAACATTTAGGTGACTGCATAGTTACATTACAATAAGCTACAATGAAAGAGGAAACAATAAGAAATATAAGCTTTTTATATGATATACCAAGTTTATAGCACATTACATGATCATGTAAATGTCGCAGATAACTCACATCATTGTCAAAAGCAAACATAACATACCCTTCTGTGTTCATGGCAGGAAGGATGGGAAAGCTCAGGTTCTGTTCAGAAATTGCCCAGCTTTTTCCTGAAACATTGACATCACTTGAGCCCCTGGATCTCAGTTGTGAAATTTTCTGTGACCAAGTCACATCATGTTCTATACTGAGGTCTGAGAAATACAAAAGGATTCTTGCTTCTGAAAAAAGAAAAATGTTGTAAATCTTTTATTCTGTTTCATAGAATCATAGAATCATAGAATAGTTAGGGTTGGAAAGGACCTTAAGATCATCTAGTTCCAACCCACTGCCATAGGCAGGGACACCTCCCACTAAACCATGCCACACAAGGCTCTGTCCAGCCTAGCCTTGAACACCGCCAGGGATGGAGCATTCACAACCTCCCTGGCAGCCCATTCCAGTGCCTCACCACCCTTACAATAAAGAATTTCTTCCTCATATCCAATCTAAACTTCCCCTGTTTAAGTTTGAACCCGCTACCCCTTGTCCTATCACTACAGTCCCTAATGGAAAGTCCCTCTCCAGCATCCCTATAGTCCCCCTTCAGATACTGGAAGGCTGCTCCTTCGACCTCCTGGACAAGCGCATTTTGATGCAACCCAGAATGCAGTTGGCTTTCTGGGCTGCAAACGCACACTGCTGGCTCATATTCATTTTCTCATCGACCAATGCCCCCAAGTCCTTCTCCACAAGGCTGCTCTGAATCTCTTCTCTGCCCAACCTGGAGCTGTGCCCGGGATTGCTCTGACCTCTTGTACTTGTCATGGTTAAACTTCACGAGGTTGGCATCAGCCCACCTCACAAGTGTGTCAAGGTCCCTTTGGATGGCATCCCTTCCCTCCAGTGTATCAACCGAACCACACAGCTTGGTGTCATCATCAAACTTGCTGAGGGCACACTCAATCTCGCTCTCCATGTCACCCACAAAGACGTTGAACAAGATCGGTCCCAACACTGATCCCTGAGGGATACCACACATTACTGGTCTTCCGCTGGACATTGAGTACACCTCTTTGTGTGCTGCCATCCTGACAGTTCTTTATCCACCTAGTGGTCCATCTATCAAATTGATGTCTATCTAACTTAGAGACAAGAATGTTGCTTGGAACAGTGTCGAACGCTTTGCACAAGTCCAGGTAGATGACATCAACTGCTCTACCCCTGTCCATCACTTCCGTAGCCCCATCATAGAAGGCCACCAGATTGGTCAGGCAGGATTTCCCCTTAATGAAGCCATGCTGGCTGTCACCAACCACCTTGTTGTTTTTCATGTGCCTCAGCATGCCTTCCAGGAGAATCCTCTCTAAGATTTTGCCAGGCACAGAGGTGAGACTGACTGGTCTGTAGTTCCCTGGGTCATCCATTTTCCTCTTCTTGAAAATGGGGGTTATATTTCCCTTTTTCCAGTCATTGGGAACTTTACCTGACTACCATGATTTTTCAAATATGATGGACAGTGGCTTAGCAACTTCATTTCCCAGCTCCTTCAGGACCCGTGGATGGATTTCATCCAGTCTCATGGACTTGTGTATGTTCAGGTTTTCTGAGATGGTCTCAAACCAGATCCTCTCCTGCAGTGAGCCTAGGGTCTTCATTTTCACAGTCCCTGTTTAACAGGACAAACAAATTTTTAAACCTCTCTTTAAAATGTATCTGCACAAAATATTTTTACAAGTAACCCTCATGCCAGGTAAGGAATTATAAACATTTGTCCAGCTTTAAACTCCATTTTTAATTTTGAAGACAGAACATATGAAGCTGTATCTTGCAATCCATTTAAGGGCTTTAGAGTGAAGAAAAAATTTTTACCCTCATGTGGAACCACTTCCATTTAGCAAAAAAAAAAAAAAAAAAGTCATAGACAGAGCCTGTAGTGTGACAATTAGCACAAACCTCACTTGCAAAGTTCTCTCCTGGAATTAAAATTCCATAACTTAAGATCATCCGTCCTTTTTGGGTGTTGTGGCCCATCTTATTTCTGAATGCCACATTTGGAAAACAATTTTAAGTAAAACTTCTTCCACTATTGCAATATTCTTTTCTCCAATGTCTCTTTTGTGTCAGTAACAGCTCTGCTTTGTGGTCAGCTAGCATACTGTTCATAGCTACTATATTTGCCTCCTGGGATCCATTTCTATATTCCCCGTCCTTCTACTGGCAAAAGAGTTTTAGGTGGACAAGGAACACTAGATATGGCCCTGTTCCTAAAAGAGCCCTGACAAATGGTCCAGGCAGTACACTTAGGCTTTATGAGCAAACATGTAATACAGCTTGAGTAGCTGGTAAATAAAAAAGGAGATAAAAATCCAGTGTGGTGCTTTTTTTAAAAAAATAAAATTTCCTCCACAGTATAGATGCCCAAATGTTTTAACCTATTTTTTGGTGCAGACAGAAATATTCAGTGCACTTGCTGAGGCAAGTATACAAACAAACTGGCAAAAATGCATAAATCAGCATAGGCTTACTTGTATTTACGTTAAAATGTTCTAAAGTTTTAGATTTATAATTTAAAATTATAATTAGACAACTGTATAAAAATCATATGCAAGTCAGTATAATTTAACCACTTAAATCAAAGTAGTAAAATGGCTGTTTAGCAATCTTCACCTATGTCTCTCTCCCAGTCTTTCATAGCATGGTCTTAAGCTTCACCTGAGTCCTGTGAGAGAAATAGCTTCTGCAGCATAAGACTAGAAAGTCATAAATTAAGTCTATTGTATCCAAACTCATACTTTTTAGCCCTATATCTGCTTATTGTTTTGACTGCTATACCTAGGATAACCTTTATGATTTTTTTTTGCAAGAAATAACTTATTAAAGGGAAATTCTCAATGATATTGAAACTCTTAAAGTTTTCAAAGCTACCGACTGTACTGTGGAAAGTCTGCATATAAACAACTTTACTTGAATTCAGAGATAATCTGAATACTTGAATTTGGAGAAAATTTAACATTTATGTTTTATTTGCAAACAGAATGGGGGTCACCTTTGACTGGAGTATGGTTTTGGTTTTCTTCAGGGCATTCTTGTTACTTGAAGCTCAAATGTACAAATCAGTGAGTGGCGAGAGATATTTTGTTATGCAATTATACATACACTGAAGCAAAGACAAGAACCCTGTTCCTTAAGCTCCAGAAACAAATTCTGAAGTAAAGGAGAGCTACCAAAGAGTTAGGCATAGCATGCAATAAATAAAATAAAACTCTTATTTTTAACAAATTAAAGACCATGATTTTTACTGGCAAGAGTTGCAGGTTTCCGAACTTCTCTATGGGCTCAACTTGTTACATATTTCTCCAAGTTAGGCAGCATTAATTGTTCGCCTTTCCTCCATTTGGATCCAATAGTTGAGTGATAATCCGTAATGAATTCCTGTATTGTAAAAAGTTGACATAAATATTTCATAAATCATGGAGATAGAGCTAAAAAAGGCAACAAAATCTACAAACTATCTCTTAGAGATTCAGATGTGACCCTTTTTCCCTGCAGACCAGCTGGGTGGGTGCCAGCACACACAGTTTGTTGTGGATCTGTTTTTTCCCATTAGGTGAGAAGTGCTGTGGAAAAATAATTAATTTCCATTTTTCTTTTTTTAAAGAAAAAGTTGACAAGCACAAGACTGTGAGTGCTCACAGTTTGCATGTGACTAAGGATGTTATTAGCACTGAAGATTGCACTGATAATTCATGAAAAGCAAGGAAGATTCTGTGTCTGAATTAATCAGCCAAAATAGGAAACAAAACTGGAAGGACATTGGAAGTTTGTGTGCCAGTTTATGGGGCCTTCCTAAACCAACACCAAGAGAACACAGCTAAAAATTTTGCTGATTAAAACAGTAATAACTGTTTAGATTTTACATATTTAGCAACTGAAGCTACTAATGTGGGATCTGGCCTGCAAAACCAAATATGAAGTTAATTAAATATCTAACAAATGTTTGTGAAGTTACAGAAAAAAAAGCATTTGGTTTTCAATTTCCTTTTTTATGTCCCCACCCCATGAATCCCCCCCAGGCCCATTTCCTTTTCTTGTTCAAATTGAACAACAACTTCCCGAAGAAAATAAGAGCCGGGGTTTTAAAAAAGCTTAAGAGAGTTGGTTGCTCAATCGAAGCTCTGTTTCAATGAGATGTGAACGTCTAATTTAACACATTTCTTCTTACCTAAATCAGGCACTGTTAAAGATATAAAGTAATTGATAAGATGAACAATACTTATGAACTATACATATTAAAGAAAAAAAAAGGAAAGAAAAGATTTATCATTGCACTGCTCTCTTCAGGGTATCTTTCTTTTCTTCTCATACCACAAAAGCCAGGAACTGATTGCAGCTTTTGTCCAGGCTGAGCCAGCCCTCCAAATGCAGATCAAATCAGTGTTTCTCTCGCACTTGTACCAATGACACAAAGCAGCCTGTTTGCATTAATGAAGCCACTCTTGAGATACCCCTGCATAATCAAATAAAGGTCTGGTTATAATTATAGGCTAGACACTGGGATGCTTACTTTATGTAACAAGCAAGAGTAGCAGTTGCAATGAAAATTTTGGCTGTGACAGGGGTTGAGAGTGAGGGTGTCTTTTGAGGGCTTCCACTGTGTTCATGCTAACTGGGTTAAAGCTGTCAGTGACATGCTAGTCTCAGACTACATGACAATCCCATCTTCACTTGTTTCTTCTATGTAGTTCATAGTTTCATTTAGTCTTAGCAGCTGATATAGTATAAATACAGAGAATAAACTTTTTACCATATTTCTCAAGGTTGTTCTTAAGGACAGTGATGAAGGCAAAAAGTGCAGCCTTAAAGCTTTGTGATATTATTAGCATCTTCAAATTCAGTCTCCTGTACAATACAGGAATTCAAATAGCTATTATTTTCTGGATGTATTCTTTTAAAATGTGCTCCTAAACTGGCACTTGTCTCTACAGAAGAGGAGCATTTTTCCATGTATACTTTATAGACATCTTATCTACTATAGAACTTTGAAGTAACAAGTACATGCATATTTCAAGTTCATTTTCTCAATTTGCAATTCCACAAGGCTTCTTTTGGTATATCACCAGTTTTTCAAACCATATGACAACTTTTTTCAGAACAATTAAGGAGAATAAAACTTGAGTCAAGTTGTAGCACCCAATAAATATCAACAGAGCTAACGGGAAAGTAGTTTGTGATTTTCAGACCTGAATTGTTGTGGCTGTAGCGTCGCCATAAAATGGACAGTGTAGAAGAGAACCCACTCTTTCCCCAAGAAGTGCTGTATCAGCCAAATCAAAAGCTAAATTACAAAGGGGTATAGCTGCTGTCTATACTACCTGTTCAGATTAACATGAAAAATGCAGAGGGTTCTATGTGAGTTCTCTTCTACACTGTCTTTTGCATAGCCATTTCTCTAAATGCAGGAGAAAACAGTGAATAGTAAGGTGCTTCTGGGAAGTGAAGATGCGGCATGATATTTGGTTTACCATATTTAATGACTGTTTGAACAAGGGTCCTGCATTCTGAAAGCACAAAGGAGTGAGCTGCCTTCTAGGAGTTAATAAACACTTTTGCCATAATCAGGACCCCTCTGCAGGAGGTGCGGTGCAGGCATGTAGTAAGACAGGGCAAATCCCAAACTCAACCTCAGAGTACTCACACTCTAAATAGACCAGAAAACATGTTGGAAGCCTAAAAAAGAGCAGCTCAGTGACAAACCAGTTATAAAATCTGGGTTAGTTGACTCCCAGGGACCTCTCTGCTGCTACTAGCACTGAGTGAATTGCTCTGGTCTATCTACTTACATATGAGTCAGTGAGCTGAAAAAAGCATGAAGGCCAGAAAGAAACCTAGAAACAGCTCTGGGATAAAATAGCTCTTTGCATAAAATTGTTTAATTTACTGTTTTATTAAAGTGACCAAGTTATAGACCATCTCTTGGTTCTGCATCTGAACAGAATGGCATAAAGTAGAACACTTACTTAAAAGAAACAAATGTCAAATTCTTGCCTGTCATAGATCCTGAACACTTAGGGGTTGCCCCTGCTTGGATAAGGCACCAATGGCATTCAGCAGAGCTCAGTGACGTACATCCTTCCATAGGGCTGGACACATGCCGTTCTGTTGGATGTACATTGTGTTCCGTGGACACACTAAATCTGTGTTCTCAGTACTTACATGTGACTCAGAAGGAAAGTATTGATAGCGGATATGGCAGCAGATTGCACATGGCATTAAAATTTACACATTAGGCTTGCTAGGAGATATTGCCACCTATTGTTTTCTGTCTTGATTGCATTGCTTTCTTAATAAGTAATGGGATTTGCTGCATTTTAACAATGTTATAGACAGACACTATGAGACGAAGACCTGCATTTTCTTATTGCAGTTAAATAAACATGATTTTCAAGGAGTAACATGCCTTTATTTTAGTTGTTTCTTTATCAAATGTCACTGTAATATTAAAATTTTTAATAGACCTGTAAAGTCAAGCTTATCTCAAACTTCATGGTATTTTTCTCCCTGAAGTTCTAGGCAGCATTGCATGCTTTATTTTTCATATGAAAATCCTTCCAGTTAGTTAGAAAAGTGTATAAAAATGTACAATTTGCTTCCTTTAAAAATAATCAGACAGCATCATACTAAACTGTTCAGTTTGCTCTAAAAGAAAAAAAGTACACAACTCAAAACCAAAATAAACCCATAAAAAGCGCCCCTCTTTAGTAAGTTTAAGCACTTGTTTTTCTTTTGGGCAGCTTCTTTACTGTAATACATATCCCTGAGAAGCTAAACTTGTCATGAGCTTGTCTTGATTTTCCTGGATTCCTTTGGTCAGAAAGAAGGTGGGATGTTTGACTAGTCAATCTATTTAGTTTTAAAATTTGTCTATATTAAATGAAAACAATTCAAAAGGAAATGAGTTCAAATATCATGAAAAATGACATTTTTTTAACTTCAGATCAAATGAAACATGCTTGAAACAACTATTTATATCTAATAATTTTTTGTCTTTTTAATATGAAAATTTAACAATTTTATTATCAGACAAGGTCACAACTGTTCATTGCAACTTTTTTTTTTCTGTTAAACAAAAATGTAATTATGTGCCTGACTTAATGATCGATGTCTTCTGAGCTTTGTTGCATGGCTAATTGCAAAGTTACTCAATGACATCTGTCTTGAAGTGGCTTGAAGGCTCAAATGCAGATACTGATAGAGCAATATCTGGGTATGAAAATAAAAAGGAAAGTCCTGATACAACTTGGAAGCTGATGGATGGACAGGAATGTTATCCCAAAGGGAATTTCCCTATCAGCTCTTCAGATCACTGTCCCAGTCTTTATGAGTGGCATTTTGGGATGTTTGTACAGTTCCCAAAGAACGGGATGTGGTATCATGACTTTTTCATCAGGGCATTGAGCACAGACTATCAGAAGAAAATGTGGCAGATAGTTGCATGTGCCTTTCCAGCAGAGTAGCCTGTTTTGTGTCATCAGGAAGCCAAGCTTTGGCACACTGATACTGAGAAGGAATGGGAGTCTCAAGGGTCACAGCAGAACATAGGCTTTGTGAAATGACACAGTGGGAAGAGATTAAAAAACAAAACAAAACAAAAATCCTAACAAACAACACAAAACTTTATGCAGAGAGAAAAAAAAAAGAAGACCAAGCAGCTGGCCCCTATGATCTTGATAGAAACATTGAGTGCAGTTGTAGGCATAGCCAAACACGACAACAGAACTAGGACACATGAGTTCAGAAATGCACAGTCCTTTGTCAGAGATGACTGGACAAATTAGTTCTGAGCATTAGACACAGACCAAACACTATTTATTACCCCAAAATTTAATTTTGCCTTGAGGCCTCTCAAAATCGTATTCAAGCTCACTTGTTCTTATTACAGCCATTATAGTGCATCCTGTAACAGATTCATTTTTTCATCCTGTAATTACATGGTAATTCTCCTTTAAGGACAGTTGTTCCTGGGCCTTATTAGTTACATTACCTAGTTCAAGAAGACTGTTATATAATTTCAGAATTACTTACAGATGAATCTGAGAAACTTACATTAAATTAACATGAAGTAAAGATTTGTAATCTTTATATAGAAGAAAGTTGATAAACAAAGGAATTGTACTGTTTTTGGAAAGCAACTAGGAAAGAAATCTAGGTTAAATTAGTGCAGAATCACTAACCAGCTTTCTGTAGATCCACAGAATCAGTGAATGCTTCATCTCCTAGCATCTCCAGATTATGTATTTCTGGAAAAAAATGTGTTAGTTAAACATAAAAATTGTGTTTAATGTTGGTGGCCTTCTATGATGGGGCTATGGAACTGATGGACAGGGTAGAGCAGCTGATGTCGTCTGCCTGGACTTGTGCAAAGTGTTTGGCACTGTGCTGCATGACATCCTAGTTTCTAAATTGGAGAGACATCAATTTGATAGATGGACCACTCGGTGGATAAAGAACTGGCTGGATGGCAGTCAAATGGTTCAATGTCCAGCTGCAGACCAGTAACTAGTGGTGTCCTTCAGGGATCGGTGTTGGGACCGGTCTTGTTCAACATCTTTGTGGGTGACATGGACAGTGGGATTGAGTGTGCCCTCAGAACTTTGCCAATGACACCAAGCTGTGTGGTTCAGTTGATATGTTGGAGGGAAGGGATGCCATCCAAAGGGACCTTGACACGCTTGTGAAGTGGGCTGATGACAACTGATGAAGTTTACCCATGACAAGTACAAGATCCTCCACCTGGGTCGGAGCAATCCCAGGCACAGCTCCAGGTTGGGCAGAGAAGAGATTCAGAGCAGCTCTGTGAAGAAGGACTTGGGGGTGTTGGTTGATGAGAAAATGAACATGAGCCGGCAGTGTGCACTTGCAGCCCAGAAGGTCAACCGTATCCTCGGCTGCATCAAAAGGAGCGTTACCAGCACGTTGAAGGAGGTGATCCTGCCCCTCTACTCTGCTCTCATGAGATCTCACTCAGTGTACTGCGTGCCGTTCTGGTGTCCTCAACATACAAAGGGCGTGGAACTGTTGGAACAAGTCCAGAGGAGGGCCACGAGGATGATCAGGGGACTGGAGCACCTCCCATATGAAGATAGGCTGAGAAAGTTGGGGCTGTTCAGCCTGGAGAAGAGCAGGCTGCATGGAGACCTCATAGCAGCCTTCCAGTACCTGAAGGAGGCCTATAGGGATGCTGGGGAGGGACTTTTCATGAGGGACTGTAGTGATAGGACAAGGGGTAACAGGTTCAAGCTTAAACAGGGGAAGTTTAGATTGGATATAAGTAGGAAGTTCTTTACTGTAAGGGTGGTGAGGCACTGGAATGGGTTGCCCAGGAAAGTTGTGAATGTTCCATCCCTGGTGGTGTTCAAGGCTGGGTTGGACAGGGCCTTGTGTGGCATGGTTTAGTAGGAGGTGTCCCTGCCCATGGCAGGGGAGTTGGAACTAGATGATCTTAAGGTCCTTTCCAACCCTATTTTATGATTCTATATAAAAATTGAAGTTAGTTACATAACAAGGTCAGGTTAGCTGGTTTAATGGTTTCTTTGCCCTAAAACTCTCCAGACTAGAGACAGCATCCCATAAAAAGAAGAAAACTTTGCAGGAGGCTTTCTTAATTTTTGTCTTATTCATCTCAGAACACTTTGAAAGCATAACATAATAGTAGTTGAAGTCAGAAGCAATAAACTTGTATGACTTCATATCACTTGGGAATGGCATTCAGCCATTTTCCTACAGCTTTCCATGATAAATGTTCTAAGGTTTTGTTTCTAAAAGTTAGAAATGGGTGGGTACTTTGGTGGCTTTTTTTTTATGTTGATTTAAATTTGTATTTTTGGGTGGTTAAATGAAACTTAAATCTCATTAGACTCACGCTTTTATGTTTGTAGGAATACTACATGAAATTTTATAATTTACTGGACTCTACATAGATTAATTTTTATTTATTTTTTTTTTTTTTTGCTCAAGGTTCAACAATTTGTAGATAGTTTCCTTAATATTCTGTGATGCTGGTGATTTGGTTTGGATCATGCAGACACTCATCAGTTCTGCTGCAGCATATAGTTCTTTTTTTCTTCACCATTTGATATAATCTGGCATGAAAAGAAGTAGATAACTAAATAAATAAGTAAAATGAATATAAATAAACTTCCTACTAGTTGCTGAATTGTCTCAGAGAAGTTTAAATTTTTGTGAAATCACACAGTGATATCAGTTCTAAGTAGATATTAGAATGCATGAAATGCTGTTTTTCCTACTTTGACTAACTCAATAAAATCAATTTTACTGAACACAAGATTACAGAATCCTAGGATAACACAGGCTGGAAAAGGCCTCAGTAGTTCATGGCATTTGCTCACAGTAGGATCAGCTTTCAGGCCAGGTTGTTCAGTGCTTTAGCCATCCAGGTCCTGAAAAATGCTAAGGACAGAGCCTGCACAACCACTCTGGGAAACCTGTTTCTGACCTAACAGGGATTAAAGCAAAGGTGACTGGTTTTACGTATCTTGACATATTGAGAAAATATAATAAAATTAATGTTTTTTAGTTTGGTGAGTTTATTTCAGACTTAAACAAAACACTTATTTCCATTTCCAACAAGAAAATGAGGGATAGATACTTCAAACTGCATCTGAGAAGGTAGTACTAATCCTTTCCTATCCAGTAGCACTGGACTACAGAATATAGCCAAGATATCTAATATTGCCTCAATCCTCTAATTTGTTTCAAGGCATAGGAGGCCATCTCTTGCTACTTCCAGAAAAATGCCTTACTTTTTACAAGTATGGGCTACAAGGGTAGGAGGAAGGCATGCTGTCTTGCAACTAGAAGTGGGTGGATTTGAACTGAAGTCACCAGCAAGCAGCTGGGTATCTTTATCACAAAGTAAACTTCACTGAGTCTGAAATCACTCATGATGGAGGTAGATCAATATGTGTATTTAAATGATCATGAAGATAGAGAACAAGAGTATGAAAGTGACTTAGTGGCCCAGCAATTAGCCATATATCCAGGAGGTCCTGATTTGTGCTCTGAGACGCATTTAATTATTCTTTTCCAGCCTTGTCCCCAGGAGGAATGTGTCTCACACTATCCAGTAGATTTCTATTTTGGCAATGTCTTAGATTGTCTCATAGTACAATTGAAATTTCCAAGTCCAGGGAACAGAAATAAAGCATTTTGTGACCATCTCTTTTGTCTAGTTTTTTTGATAAAAATGTGGGACCTTAATTTCCTCTGACACCTTTACTCTTCCATGTACGTGTACTGAATATATATGATGGAAATTGCAGTTTTCAGTAAATTCATAACAAATCTAACTTTAACTAGAAACTCTAAATTGCTCCAACCTGAACCATTTCCCACTCTCTTCACAAACACTCGGCCTTGGTCTTATCCTTGATACAGCCTCTATCAAATCTAATGTCGAATTGTTCAGTCAGCTCCCGCCATCACTTCACTAATGGGCCCAGTTCTTATCATCATCTCACAAACACCTCTGCATCCTCTCCCAATTCCCTTCAGGCTTGGAAAGAAATTCTCATCCATGTTTTCAGTCAGGCTATTATTACTTTTTCTATTATTCTTAAAACCTGCTTCTGGTGAGACAGCAGCATTGTAGATATTTAGGTCTACTGAGATTATATGTTATTTAATTGTATTTTGTACATCAGGACCCTAATGCTGCTTAAGATTTACTACACATAACTGTAGTAGAATTAATAAATAGTAACATAACTTATGCTGAGATTGAAAAGGATAAGACTTCTCTGATAGGAAGGCGAATCCCTGAATTGTGTATCACATCTTAGCTAAAGGACTATTTAAGACAAAAATTAATTCTCCAGAAGTTGCCTGTTCAGGAAAGAAAAAGGTATGAAAGTGGCACAAAACTGAAAAAGGATGCACTATGTCAGGAATACAATTTAGACAGGTAGGCTAAAACATGAATAATAATGTGATCATGAATAACCTGAATTATGTCTCTATTGAGACACTTCACCAACTCAAGTAGATGTTGCTCAAAGTCAAACCAATTTCAGACACTTGGATATGTCTACATAATTTTATTCAGTCAAGCTCTGTATGCAAAAAGTATTTTGAAATGTTTCTCTAATTTGTGCGAAAAGGAAACACTAAAAAACTAGGATTTCCTACAGGGCTGACTGTCTGAATTTTTAAAGTTAGAGTTATCTGCCATATGAATTTCATAGTGGCCAGGTCAATCTGGGAAAAGGATATGGAACTGTAGCCAGAAAGCTCATGAGATCCTATTCCATAGTGGATAAATCCAATAGAAATTGACAAGGAGGTTCTTGCAGGATCAAAGCCGTGCCTCTAAAGCTAGACTGAAAAATACAGCGTATGAAATGTCGAGGAGCAATACAGCACTGGTATCTGGCCTCAGTCCTTCAGGAAGCACAAGTTTTACCACAAATGAAATCATTATTATATTTTGTTAAAAAAAAAAAAAAAGAAAAAAAAACCCTGTTTTCTTAGCCATTAGGTCAGACTGGTGTGACATTTTTTACCACTGCTTCACAATCTTTGGAACTAGAAATGCACTTCCTTCCGCCTCCCTTTTAACACCTTCTCACAAGTCCAGGAGCTGGACCTCAAAGGCGAAAACCACCACCACCAAACAAACAGCTAAGACCTAGGCAGTCTTATGGGAACAGTACAATTGCCACCTTGGCAAGTGAGGAGGACCCTTAAACAAGTTCATCATATGTTTACTTTTCTTAAGGGCAGGATTTTCTTCTTCATACATATCCAGTTTCGGGCTGCTTTGAAGGCTATGTCCTTTGCTCCTTTGCATTCTTTGAAACAATGAACATGAATAAAGAAGGCCACTAAGGAAATCTCAAGCATTTCTTGGGCCTTCTCTATCCTCTCTGTTGATTTTACCACCACTAAGCAATTGGAGAGTTGGCAAAAGCTGAGGTTTACTGTATGGATGGCTCAAATGACCTCTGGTGTTGGAAAATGCTTAAGAACTAGTTTTTCTGTGTCAGATCAAAGAGCAAACATCAGTGGCTATGCAGACTGAAGTCAGTTTAAAGTGAGTTTTAAAGTATGATTTCAACATGGTTTTGTTCTTTGGTAAATATTTTAAAATATTTATACAAAATGCTTGTATCTGGTCGGTAGGAAAACTTTTGAACATCTCAGATTGAGACAATCTATGGCACAAACATCCTAATCATAATATAAAAGACTTCTTGAGAATGTTGTTTCCACTACTTCTGTCATTATCTTAATTTGAGCCAGAATTTTACAAATTTGTAAAAGTAGATGATTCTTATTTACTCCATTTTAACATTTACTCCCACTGATTTTATGAAAACCAAAAAGTGACTTGTTTCTGAGGCAGAGATCTTCTTACCTTCAACTAAATGAAAGTTTTGGTTGTTTTCCAAGTGGAGAAAATGCAAGCGCCCTTCCTTCTAGAGATTTATGGAAACATTGATTGATTTCAATAGAAAACATAGTATTAGGCAGTATATTCTCAATAGTGTTTTTACCAAAAGAAATCGTCACATAGGACCCCTCCATTACATAACTAAGATATATTTTGAGCATAAATCCATAAATTCCTATTTCAAGCAATTTTTTCACAAGAACTTAATATATTTCTGTAGAAAACTCGATTCCAGTTCTTTTAAATGCTATGGGGCCATTTCATTAGGGAACTATTCATCTTATGAAGTATAAAATGTCTTCATTTAAAATGTACTGCAGACAAATATATTAAAAGTATCTGTGCCTATTTTCCCTCAAAGCCATAAAGAATTTTAGAGATTAAATTAATTTTGCTTTTTTACCAGCTTTCATCCTTTGACATACTACAGACAGGCAAACACTTTCATAATATAATGGTTATGTTAAAATAAAATAGTCCACCAGCAGCCTGGCCATGAAACAGTCCCACAGGTTGTTCGAGACCTGGCCTAGAAATGACTTTATAAGAACGAGCCAAGCAAATGTGCCAGCTCATTTTCTAACTGCTGGAAAATTTAATTTCATAACTGGCACGTGAGTGTTGCAGCTGCCCAGCTTGCCTCAGACTGTCCAGATTTAGAGTCAACAGAGGAATAAACCAAGGCACATCACTTCTATCCCACACCACACTGAACCCTCTAGAGGCAGCCAAGATGATACTGTTATGCTCAGCTATTAATGATTTAATACATGTTTATTTCAACACTTTGTGTCATCAGCCAGTGATTTCAGCACTTGTTCCTGAAAAGACCATGATAATGGAACTTAACAGAAGATTAATGCTTCATCTGTGCAGAATGCACACTGCTGAAAAGTAGAGGTTTTTGTGACACCATCTCTGGTAACCATATACTGCAGAATTGATTGCAGTGAGGATTAGAGCTCAAAAGTTGAGGTCTGCATCCAGATTTTACCGGACTTCGGGTATGTGGGTTTGATCCAGCCTGCCCAAAATACAAGCTCCCCATTAACATAATGTTTCTAATAACATTTCTCCAAAACTCAGAGCAGCTCAAATGCAGCGATTGATTTCTGTCCCATTTTCATTCAGTTGGAGTTTATAGATCATTGCTTTAAACCTTGGTGTACATTTATGATACCATATAAATAACAATAGTGACACGATAAACTGCAAAAAATATATCATTTATAATGTGATTGTTAGTCAAAGACAAAATATAAAATCTGGGTTTAAACTACAATATTCTGATCCAAACAGAGATTCTTCACCTATTCAGTTGTTTTCATTGTCCACAAGCACAAAATAAATGGATAAATTAACTATTCCCTTACTGTTTCATCCAACAGTGTGCAAAAAAGCAAGAAAAAATAAAAAGAGAAGAAAATAGTCTATAAGTCATAACAATTGCAAATCAACATGTATTATTTATAATTTCTGATGTGTGGCCAAACACTTTAACAGCAGTGGCCACAGTCTATCAGATATGGATATGGATGTTTTCCATATCAAAAAGAGTAAGATATTTGCAATTTTCTTATAAGATTATATATCAGTTATAAAATATGCAAGAAAGGGATCAGCATTTTGATATGGTGTCATTGCAAGTACATTTGTTTGATCCGTTATCAGTAACTTGTTTAATTATTTAATATCTGCAATTTTTAAAATTTGTTATCAGTAAATTACTGATAACTGTTTCGTTTCTCATGGCAACTTACATCATACCAAACTCCTCTTCCACCTGATTTTACTCAATTTTAGTAAATAGTTCTTTACCTGTTTGGTGAGGTTTCAATTCAGGCACCCCACAGAAAGTTGGTTTCTATTCCTTTCCAAATTTATTCAGGTACTGCTGCTGTTACATGGTGCTTGCATGGGTTTGTTTAGCTGGTTTTACTGGCATAACAGCTGTGACACTGATCCCAAGTAATATGTCTGCATTCAGGTGGAAAGGCAGTTTCCTTTGGAAAACCAGCTAATTATATTGAGGAACTCTGCAAAGAGATCCACAACTGAATTATCTGCCTTGTTACTCTTAAACATGGTGCTTTCCTGCTAAAACTAAGTCTTACTGATAGGACTAGCAGAGATGGATACAGGTATGATTTGCAAAGGTGAGCAATGAGTTTTTGTTCTATTTCCTTTAAGAAATCAGATACCTTTGAAGATAGATAGTTAAATACTCACTATGTGATAAAAGGAGTCACTCAAAATCAGTCACTTTTGCATATTTTTGCCATAGCATCAAACACAGAAAACAACTTCTGAATTCTCTGTATAAGCTGCACAGAAATTTTTGATAAATGGTTTTCTGCACACTGAAAATAGTTGCAATATATTAAATATCTAACAATATAAAGTTATTACTTTCCATTGCATTTTATTCAGCACACTCTGGATGTTAGTAAGTTGCATATGACATACTATGCTGTATTAACATTTCATATATATGATCTAATATGCATAACACCCCCAGGTTTGAAAAATAAACTACTCAGAAGAAAGGCATAATTTGACATTACTTCCTACTGGTGGTCATTTTTTCATTGCTGGGGACAAAATTGCTAACTAAAAACTCCAGCCACTCTGGGCCAAATACTTTTCCCATTATTCAATTAATTCTCAAGAAATGTCCCCTGAAAAGATGAAAGGATGTTACTATTTGATTCTATAGTCTATACAATTCTTTAGCTGCATATCTTGGCACTCATGGCAATTTTTTTTTTGGATGTAAATCAAATTCTTCCATTCTTGTTCTTGTATTTTCTGCACCCTCTGTCCTTGGGCTTCTAACTGTTATGGTTGCTGCTGTTGAAGAACTGAGGTTATCTTTTCCTAACTAGAAGTCTTAGCTGGTAGTGATCAAGCTGTTCTTCCTTTCGATGTGCACCCAAACATAATACCCTGCACTCCCTTCTCTACTGCTTGAACTTCCAGTAATTTTGTATTTTTTCTGAGTAGTCTTTTTGTCTCAAGAGGCTCTTGAACTACTCATGCTCATTAGGATCTCTAATATAGCTCTCAGGATCATACAAGCATCATATACCAGAAGCAGAGCTGTCAGTAAACTCAGATAAGTGTACATGAAAGTTTTTATTATATTTCCATTTTCATCCTTCACATTCACACCTTAACACTCAGAGGATTCTTGGTCAGAGATCTTGATGTACTTAAATGAGTATGTGTTTAAATTAGTTTGTGTTTATTTTTATTCTTGCACTACCTCTCTTTATTTTTTCCATTATTTTAGTGTTTTACAATGCTTCATGCTCCAGACCATACATATCACCAGGTATATGTTTTTATATTGTTCACTTCTAAGTTGGGTGTTACGTGAGAAGCAGATAAAAAGTGCTTCAGCACATATTCTAGGAAGCAGGTATGGAGTCCTCTGGTATGGCAGGGAGGCAAAGAACAACACAAAAGGAAGATAGTTTAGTGTTAGCAGCACTATTCTGAAATAGCCCTTACAGGCATTAAACCCAATGGCCTATTTCTATTTCACTTTCAGAATTTTTGTTCCATTGTATAGCCTTGCACTTCAATTATATCTCAACTTATGCTGATGGATTGCAGAAGACATTTGGCCTTTAAAACTGTGTTTGTTCTCATTTTTATGAATTAAAACCATATTCCTTTGTTGTTTAATTTCATAGAGTAATAAAATCACTTAGATTGGAAAGGACCTCCTGAGGTTTCTAGTTCAGTGTGCTGCTCACAGTAGAGTTAGATGAGAGGTCAGGTTTCTCAAGATTTTTCCCAGTTGTATCTAGAAAGCCCACAAGAATGAAACCTACACAAACTCTCTGGGCAGACTGCTCCAATTCTGGACCATCCTGATGGCGAAAAGGTTTTCCTTTATAACCAGTCAAAACCTTCCATGTTTCAGTTTATGACCATTGCTTTTCATCCTCCTTCTCACCACACACTTTAGCGAGGTGTTTGATCTTCCTGAAGGCATGGGCAAGCTGTTGTTAGGTTCCCCCAAAAACGTTTCTTTAAGAGGCGCAGATCCAGCTCCCTCTACTTCTCCTTCTAACTCACATACTCTAGCCTTGAAAATCTTGGTGGCTCTCCACTGTACCCTTTCAAGGTTATTGATGCCATTAAAATGGCAGGCACAGATCCAGTATTCCAGATATGGTCTAATGAGCACCAAATAAGAATAATCACTTCCCTCAACCTCTTGGCTACGCTTCTGTATGCACCTATCCTTCATCTGCCAGGATGCAATAAGCACTCCTGGAAAGCAAGTTCCACTAAACTTTGTATTATTTGTATTTGTATCCCACTGAGTCACATGCACTAAATAGCTCTACAGAGGTGCTTAGCTCTTCTCATTCATTATATAGGGAGCTTAAATTGATTAACACTCTGTCTCAATCGAGCTCATATGAGTTAGTCCTACAGGTTTGATGAAATATGCATATTGTGAAACCTTCTGAGATATGATATATGAATTTTAACAACCAGCTTTAAAAATATTGTATACTACAAAATGGTCACTAAAGCAACACAACAATATTCTACTTAGACATAAATTTGAATAAACATAATTCCAGAACAAACTTTCAAGGAAGAGGAAAACCTCAGTCCAAGCTGAAAGAATGTCAAAAGGGCATATTAGGTAAAGGATTCCTTGTACTTAAAACTGAATTTCTAACAATATTCCTAAATAAATTCCTAAATAAGCAAGCAAGCAAACAAACCATAAAAGAATATTCTGGTGAAAGACAAGTTGAAAAACTAAGAGAAGACAAAACTTCCTCAGGAAAGGAATGGTAGGCAGGATGTGAAACAAGTTAAGATATTGGAGCAGTTAAGGTTAGCTTTTAATTTGCTCTGGGATGAGGGGTTTTTTTATTTCTATGCTGTTGAAGATGTCTCAGAGTATGCCATGATTAACTTAACCTTTTTTTGTTTGTCACTTACCCCCTTCTCAACCCTCTTCCAGCCTTGTTTCTGTTGCAAAGTTGTCCAGGATGCGAAAATATTTTTGGACAATTTAGAAAACACAAAGCATAAAACTGTAAGAAAAGTCACCAGTTCAGACAAAAGACATTTCAGACAAGCCCATTTTGATGTCCATAGTCCAAGAAAACATTGGGGAATCTTACGCTTCAGCTTGTATACCCTGCTAATGTGACAGAGCCATGATGTTCCAAAAGAAGGGTAAAAGATCCTCCTAGCAAGCCCTGTGTTGTGTTCCTCTTGGAAGAGCAGAAAGAAGTAAGGCAATTCACAATTTAAGGAAAACCCTTACTTGCTACTTGTTCATTCTTCAGAATCCTAAGCAATTGTTTGGTATTCTCCTTCTATGGCCTTCTCCGCAGGTCCAAACAGAAGCCTAGTGATGTCAAGAACATTCCTATTGATTTTGATGGGTTGAGAAAAAAACTTTACTTAACAATGTTGGTGGCCTGTTTTTTTAGAGAAAATATTTATTAGTCTACTGTCAAAAAGAATACGGCAGCTATCTTTCTGTCAGAAGTATGAGTGGGGAGAAATTTTTTGCTTTGGAGCAGAAAGTTTTTCAAGGTGGAGTACTCCCACTTTTTGAAGTTAGGCTGTTTTTCCCACAACAGGCTAACCTGCCTACCAATTATCAAAACATATTTGATGGCTGCGGTCTGTTACTTTCATAAATGTTTTGAAGAAATGTGATGTTATGTACCACTGATATGCTGTCCAATTCAAGAGAGTTGTGAAGAGAGAAACTCCGTATGGATTTTCTCCTTTAGCAACTACTACAAAGGAGGTTCGTATGCAATTCACTGTCCTGTTTGAAGTTTCAGAACTGTGGTGATGGTAGCTTGCAGCAGAGATACTTTATTAAGAAAAATAACACAGTATATGAGACTGAACAGAGAAGGAGGAGCTGCATTTTCAGATCTCATGTCTGTATTTGGTTGTCTGGTTTCAATTAGCACATTAAAATTTGTAATGCCTTTACATCTTTATTTTTAAATGAGAATAATTATGAGTTCTTTATATCTATGAAGATCTCTGAAGATCTGCTAATGAAAGAATGTCTTATCAGTGCAAGGTATTATTGCAACAAAGCTGATTAATGGAACTATGCCTGCAGGGGAAGGGGCTGGGGAGGAGGAAGAGGGTGAAAATAGAAACCATACTTTTGTCAGATTCAAGGAGGTAGTGAAGAATGAGGACAAAATGGTACATTGCTTTGTAGAAAATTAAGGATCAGAACTACATCTATCACCATAAATGGCTCGCTTGAATTGCTTGCATTCTCTGTCTGAGCTGCAATATTTCATTCAGCTAACCATTCGTTAAACACACATCCTGAAAGCAAATAACTTTAATGTAAACAATTTGTGAAGCATTGTTCCATCTGTTGAAAATGTGCAGTAGTAGTTTCAACCCTTGTCTAAACCAGGCAAGCTACTTTCAGGCAAGTTTGGGAGGTAAATGAACTGTCTGGCTGCTTTTCTTGGCAACATCTCTTATTAGTGGGAGGTGGCAGTAAAGAGAACATGAGGAAGACTGAAAGTGTTTACTTAAAACTTTAGCCAAATGGCTAGGGAGACTTAAGATAAATCATAACTGTCAATGATGACAACTTTAGACTGCTACTAGTTCACTCCTGTTTATGCCGTTTTAAATGTTGCACTTAAAAATGTTTTGGAGCAGACTGAATTTTTATTGACAGATGCCATAAGTTGTTTAGATGTAAATATTTGGGACTTGGTTCTAACACTGACATGGAAGATTTGCAGGAAGAAGTCTGTAAAGCCTCACACAACACTTGAGAGATAATATTTTTTAAGACTGTCTCCAAAGTATGCATCTGTGACTCATATTTCCCAAAAGAATAAGGTCCATAGATCAATGCAGGCTTATTGCACTTTCTCACACACAAAAAAGCCAAAATAAAATGTTACAGCAATTGGCCATATGGGATTATTGAACTGAGTCAGGTTTTTTCCTTTTTTCTCCACTCTTGTCTTGAGCACCTTTCCCCCCCCCCCCCCTTTTTTTATTTTTCTTTTTTCTTTTTCTTTCTTTTTTTTTTTTTTGATGATGAAGACTCAGATGCTAACATTTAAAGAGCAGTTAAGATGTCAGAGTAAACTAGCAAAAGGCCAGAAGTTCAGCCAGTAACCTCAAGAGCTTTTCTTCAACGACTGAGTCATGCTGACCAATGCCATGAAATACAGTATTATGTGAAAGGGTGAATTGATCAGGGATTTAGATCAATTTATAGTTTACTTTTAATTCTGGCAGCTGCTGCTTCTTTTAATACACATAAGTTAAAATAAACAGCACGTCTAGATGTTCTTTTGTTTATGTAGTTCTATAAGATTTCCTTTGTAGACTACAATATTGCAGTACTGGTTCCAGGAGGAAAAATAGCCCAAGAATTAGAACAGTCTAACCCTGGGTTCACATCCCTCCTCTGTTTAGAAATGAAAGTATTACTAAAAGACTATTATCCTCCAAATATCCTCAGTATTGACCTCATGCTCACCAACAGGGAAGGGCTGGTTAGAAATGTGACGCTCCAGGGCAGCCTTGATTGCAGCGATCATGAGATGGTCGAATTCGAGATCCTCAGGACAGTGAGAAGAGCGTACAGCAAGCTCACTGCCCTGGACTTCAAGAGAGCAGAATTTGGCTTCTTCAGAAGCCTGCTTAGTAAGGTTCCATGGGATATAGCCCTAGAGGGCAGGGGGGCCCAAGACTGTTGGTTGATATTCATGGATCACCACCTGCAAGCTCAGGAGCGATGCATCCATACTAGAAGGAAGTGCAGCAGGACTGCCAGGAGACCTCCTTGGATGGATGAGGAGCTGCTAAGGAAAATTTGAAGGAAAAAAGAGGCTTATAAAAGGCGGAAGCAAGGACAGGCGGCCTGGGAAGAATACAGGGATGTTGTCAGGGAAGCTAGGGACCAGGTTAGGAAAGCTAAGGCCCACTTAGAATTAGACTTGGCTAGGCATGTTAAAGGTAACAGGAAGGGATTCTATAGGTACGTCACAAATAAAAGACAGACTAGGGACAACATGGGCCCTCTCCAGAAGCTATCGGGAGAACTGGCTACCTTGGATTTGAGAAGGCTGAGGTTCTTAATGACTTCTTTGCCTCGGTCTTCACCGGCAAACACCCTGACCACACCACGCAAGTCTTGGAAGGCAGACACAGGGACTGTGGGAATGAAGACCCTAGGCTCACTGCAGGAGAGGATCTGGTTTAAGACCATCTTAGGAACCTGAACATACACAAGTCCATGGGACCAGATGAAATCCACCCATGGATCCTGAAGGAGCTGGGAAATGAAGCTGCTAAGCCACTGTCCATCATATTTGAAAAATCATGGTAGTCAGGTAAAGTTCCCAATGACTGGAAAATGGGAAATAAAACCCCCATTTTTAAGAAGAGGAAAATGAATGACCCAGGGAACTACAGACCAGTCAGTCTCACCTCTGTGCCTGGCAAAATCTTGGAGCGGATTCCCCTGGAAGGCATGCTGAGGCACATGAAAAACAACAAGGCGCTTGGTGACAGCCAGCATGGCTTCACTAAGGGGAAATCCTGCCTGACCAATTTGTGGCCTTCTACGAAGGAGCTACGGAAGTGATGGACAGGGGTAGAGCAGTTGATGTCATCTACTTGGACTCGTGCAAAGCGTTCGACACTGTCTCACATGACATCCTTGTCTCTAAATTGCGGAGACATCAATTTGATAGATGGACCACTTGGCGGATAAAGAACTGGCAGGATGGCCACACGCAAAGAGTTGTGCTCAATGGCTCAATGTCCAGCTGGAGACCAGTAACGAGTGGTGTCCCTCAGGGATCGGTGTTGGGACCGGTCTTGCTCAACATCTTTATCGGTGGCATGGACAGTGAGATTGAGTGCACCCTCAGCAACTTTGCCAATGACACCAAGCTGTGTGGTTTGGTTGATATGTTGGAGGGAAGGGATGCCATCCAAAGGGACCTTGACATGCTTGTGAGGTGGGCTGATGCCAACCTGATGAAGTTTACCCATGACAAGTACAAGATCCTCCACCTGGGTCAGAGCAATCTCAGGCACAGCTCCAGGTTGGGCAGAGAAGAGATTCAGAGCAGCCCTGTGGAGCAGGACTT
Source organism: Ara ararauna (assembly GCA_028858755.1). Taxonomy (NCBI): domain Eukaryota; kingdom Metazoa; phylum Chordata; class Aves; order Psittaciformes; family Psittacidae; genus Ara; species Ara ararauna. The sequence continues at coordinate 25,097,874 of CM054379.1, forward strand.
GAGGGTGTTGGTCGATGAGAAAATGAGCATGGGCCAGTAGTGTGCGCTTGCAGCCCAGAAGGCCAACTGTATCCTGGGCTGCATCAAAAAGAGCATGACCAGCACGTTGAGGGAGGTGATCCTGTCCCTCTACTCTGCTCTCGTGAGACCTCCCTTGGAGTATTGTGTGCAGTTCTGGTGTCCTCAACATCAAAAGGACATGGAACTGTTGGAGCAAGTCCAGAGGAGGGCCACAAGGATGATCAGGGGACTTTAGCACCTCCCATATGAAGATAGGCTGAGAAAGTTGGGGTTGTTCAGCCTGGAGAAGAGACGGCTGCATGGAGACGTCATAGCAGCCTTCCAATATCTGAAGAGGGGCTATAGGGATGCTGGGGAGGGACACTTCATGAGGAACTGTGGTGATAGGACAAGGGGTAATGGGTTCAAACTTAAACAAGGGAAGTTTAGATTGGTTATGAGGAAGAAATTCTTTACTGTGAGGGTGGTGAGGCACTGGAATGGGCTGCCCAGGAAAGTTGTGAATGCTCCATCGCTGGTGGTGTTCAAGGCCAGGTTGGACAGAGCCTTGTGTGGCATGGTTTATTGTGAGGTGTCCCTGCCTCTGGCAGGGGGGTTGGAACTAGATGATCTTAAGGTCCTTTCCAATCCTAACTATTCTATGATTCTATGATTTTAAGATTCTAATAATTTTTAGAACACACGGAATTTAACACAGGGGTACTTCCTCATGGATTGGTAATGTACTCCTTCTTGGATGGACGAAAACGAACCTTTGTAGTGGTGTTTAGTAACTTGGACAAGAAGCATGTAAACATAAATAGATTGCTTTTCAATTTTGCTCCTACTCATGAAACCTCTGTTGAAGATCATACTCTGTTGCTTGACATTGAATTGCTCTAAATTCAAAACAGATTCTTAGCCTAATGCAATCTGCTACTTCCTGATTATGGAGAGACCTGAAATGCGTTGCCCTGTGCCATCAGTTTTTCTTAACATTTACATTCTGGTTTTAGTGATTTCCAACTTCTCAGTTCTGATGAGGCAGAATAGTATTGCTGATATTAACTATCGTAGTTCCGCCAGGCTTTACAAAGAAGGTACTGACTTTCAAATCTTGCTTGAGAAGCTTGAGCTAATTGAAATGCCATGCCTTCCCTTTCACAACCTAATCTTCCCTCTAAGATCAGGCATTGGGCTGTGGAAGAATTGGATTTGTTTCCTACCAGGCTACTGGCTGCTCAGGGGAGGACATGCTTTTACCATCTTCTCTGAAAACTTTCACTTTCTGAAAAAATTTAAAAGATTCACTGACTCAGAGAAGGAGAATGAACATGCCTGTAAAGGTCTGGCTCACTAACCTCTGCAGGTGATACACAGCCAAGATTTTCTGAGCTTCCAACCCTAACAATTCTATGATTCTATAATTCTATGATTCTGTCCTTGCCTAAAAGCCTGGTTTTGTATTTTGTTCATGGCTGCCCAAGCTAAATACACAGGCACCCACTAGCACTTGAAACTCATCAGTCTGATGTACAACTCTGAACCACTAGACTAGACAGTAACCTTAAATTCTTAAGGTTAAGTTCTTAATCTCTTGCACTGCAAATTTTCTAATTCCCAAGTAGAGTGGAAGAACCTTAACCAAGGCTTTCCTGGGGATTGTTCTTCATTGCAAAGCAGAACTAGATACATATCTCAAGACCAGGTGTCATCAAATGGGTCAAGTCTAACCTGCCTAGAACTAGGTCTACTTATAGCTGAGTTTCTTGGAAAGAACAAGATAGACTAACCTAAAACAGTCAGGGAGTACACTAAGCAGTGTTGAACAAGCATTCAGCACTTCAACTCTTTCTTATGCCCCTTTCAATTTTATTAACATCAGTGTACTTGAGGATTTATCTGAAAAGTTTCATGCTTCTACTTCAGGACATTATATTCTTCTGGAGATTAGATCTCTCCAAGTTGAATCAATCAGTCTAAATTTAAGGGAACAATTAATCTGCTGAAACAGAGACATTAAGTACTGTTTTAGATATTTTTGAATATTATGTGGGTAACAGATAGCTACACTCTGAGATTTAAAAGATTCATGCCCCTCTGGAGTGGCAGTTAAAATCCTGTAGGTTAAGCTAAGAGGTTGGGCTTCACATCTTGAATGGATATCTCAAGGAATCTGCAACCTCAAGCAACTGATTCACTCGGCTATATTTATAGAAAGGGTAGAATTTAATTTCCCTCAGATAGCTAAACTTCAGAGAACTGCAATGTAGATGTCTAAACGTGAGCTCCACTTTTAATCAGAAGAGATCCAGACATAGAGGCTGTTTCCTAAATATAGGCACACGGTGGCATTTATGGAGTATTTTTCTTGGCCTACAGCTACTATTCCAGAAAATGTGGATCATCCAGAGTTTCTCCCTCATATCTACCAGTCCCATGTGGATATTTCAGGTACATTCAAGCAGTCAAGATGCTTGAACATATTAATTGAGCAGATGGTTTGCAGTTAACAAATGAAATAGAATCTAGAGAACTATCATACTGCTACTAAAGAGCTACATTGTGTCTTACATATTGCATTAACTGCATTGATAATGGATCTATTTCATTTGCCTGAACAGGAGTGTCCTACACAACCGGACCAGAGAAAACTTCACCATAAGATCCATGGGGATTCCAAGAGACAACTAATGGAGAGAAAAGAGAACTTGATGAGAAAATGAATATGAGCTACCAGCGTGCGCTTGCAGCCCAGAAGGCCAACTGTATCCTGGGCTGCATCAAAAAGAGCATGACCAGCACGTTGAGGGAGGTGATCCTGCCCCTCTACTCTGCTCTCGTGAGACCTCCCTTGGAGTATTGCATGCAGTTCTGGTGTCCTCAACATCAAAAGGACATGGAACTGTTGGAGCAAGTCCAGAGGAGGGCCACAAGGATGATCAGGGGACTGGAGCACCTCCCGTATGAAGATAGGCTGAGAAAGTTGGGGGTGTTCAGCCTGGAGAAGAGCAGGCTGAATGGAGACCTGATAGCAGCCTTCCAATATCTGAAGGAGGCCTATAGGGATGCTGGGGAGGGACTCTTCATTAGGGACCGCAGAGATAAGACAAGGTGTAATGGGTTCAAACTTAAACAGGGGAAGTTTAGATTGCATATAAGGAAGAAGTTCTGTACTGTGAGGGTGGTGAGGCACTGGAATGGGTTGCCCAGGGAAGTTATGAATGCTCCATCACTGGCAATGTTCAAGGCCAGGTTGGACAGAGCCCTGTGTGGCATTGTTTAGTGTGAGGTGTCCCTGCCCATGGCAGGGGGGTTGGAACTAGATGATCTTAAGGTCCTTTCCAGCCCTAACTATTCTATGATTCTATAATTCTATGATTCTCTGATTCTATGACTTCTGGATATGACTCATTTCTTCTCAATGATTAATAAAATAGGTTGAGTTGGACACAAGAAGTGCCTATTTCTCAGTATATCACAGAAACAGTCTAAGGTGACTATCACCAGGTCTTTAGAACTCCATTGTGAATTCAGTTATATCATGCCATTTGAGATACAGTAGACTGCCTAAGACATCTGCAAATGGCTAGTAAACACAGCACAAAATTTACAAAAGTCCAACACCATTCTATGGGGGATTTTGTCTGGAGGTCAACCAGTGTGCATCTTGAATCTTCTCAAATGACTCTGGAAGACTATGACTAGCAACTAAATTGAGCCTTCTAAGGAAAACCAATGTCCTTTCATGAAGGATCTTCTACTGGCAGCTGAGAGCTAAGAGGAGTGTAGTTGCAAGTTCAGTTTGACTTGACAAATTAGTGTCACTGATAACACTGATTTAACAAACTGAACATTAATTTTGTCCCTGATGTCTGCAGCTGGCTTATAAGGAAAGTGCTGAATTTGAAATTAGTGCCAATGGTTCAAAAAAAAACAGAGACATAACTGAACAGGCTTTGACGTAAATATCAAGTCTAAAGAAACTAAGAGTTTCACAGTTAAAACATGAAAAAAACATAAGTAAATCTTAAAAATGAGCTCTGTGAAGGGATTCTTAAGAACAGAAATCTTTTAATGTAGACTTGGAAAAATGAATTGTTCAAATATTCTTCAAAACTTGGCTTCATGTTATGTCCCTGAGATTCACAAAATAACCAGTTCTATACATTATAAAAATTAATTTTATCCCAGAAAGAACTTCCTTTATAAATAATAGGCAATCAAATATGATTACAAAATTTTGAAATCCAAGTTGGAATGGAAACTGATTTAACTCATGGCGTAGACGTCCTCTGACAACAAAACAAATATCTACAATATTTCAACTATCTTTCAAAGGTTTTACACATTGCTGAACACATTTTGAAAACTTCTGTTTTAAAGACTTTATTGGCATCACAATGTTCAGTATAAACATGTAAAGATGAATCTGTTCAAACTTTATGGAGCAGCAGTGGAAATCTTTCAAGAACTGGGGACCCTTAAATAGAAATCTGAGGGAAAAAAAGGTGCAAGGATTCATGAAGTACTAGCGGTCACTTCCCGTAGAGTACTGGAAAGGTTGTTTTATTTAGTTAACATACCACAAATGAAATTAATAGATAATACAGTACAGCTCTGCACAAAGTTGAAAAGGGCATTCTCAAGGAACTTCAGTCCCATCACTATGGTATTTCATACAGAATATAGTAAAGGACATGTTATAAAGTAAATACATAGTGCTAAACTAACAGAGATAAGAATGATTTAGAAAGAAAAGGTCTTGGCTAACTTGATGCTTCAGGAGGCTGCAGACAAAGCTGATAAAACCCACCATAATTTATTTGGATCTTCAGAACATTTTGAAAAAGTTCCATACTACTGGTCTCTGTTTAAGCTAAAAGTTGCCAGGATCTAGGGAAGTACATGGGAGTGGATAAAGAGCTGAGGTAAAAACAGAAAACAGAGAAGCTATGTTAGATTGTGGAAAACTAGATTTACTGGGGCCTGACAGGGGTCAAAATTTAGGCCTCTACTGTTCATGATCTATAAAAATGATATAGGCTAGTAAAATACACTGACAGCACATTGTGGAAGGAGCCATGAACCTACAACGTAAAGCTAGAAAAATTCAGAAGTGTTTTTTGCTTAGCTTGCTTGTTTTCATTGCTCTAAAAGCACTAATAATCTCGTTTGCGCTAGCTCGTCAACACAAATGCATTTTAAGAATGCCTAAGCTATAAGGTAAATAAAGACAGGCCAGAGGAAAGAAAAAGTATTTTGGCTCATATGCAAACACTACGTTATCGTGCTTAAAAGACCTGTATTGCTTGGGGCAGTGCCAAAAAATTAAAGATATAACCCCAGGTATGACACGAGTGAATTCCCTAGTTTTATACCCTTGCTTTCAAAGAGTTCATGACTCAGTAGTATTAATACAGGGATGACAAACAGAACTTCAAAGTTATAGAGAAAACCTCAATGGAAAGAAGAGAAATCAAAAATGTTTCTGTTGTTTCATCAAAATTCTTTCAGGTTCCCTTACATTTTCCAAGATTTACTGTAACCCTAATTTCAATTTCAATAGTAAACTATTATCAACACAAGTTTTAAAAATGTGAGTTTTTTGTTACTGCAGGGTGCTCCTCCTCAGGCAAAGCAGTAGGACTAGGTAGACTTACATGCAGTCCCTGACACTGATTTCGCTGTCATCATAGGCACCAGAAACATGTTTTATGAAATGATAATGCCAGTGCTTTCTTTTTCCAATCCATTAATTGTTAAGATTTCTGTAACTTTGAGGCAGAGATCATGTCAGCTGGAACATATATTTTTAACTTAGCAATGAAGGTGCATATGTTTGTAGATCCCTAGAGTCTGGTTCAGAATTCTGGTACTTCTAGATGATAAATGAAAATTCTTTAAAGAAATTACTTTGAAACAGTACTGACATTGGTGGTTTCTGCATTTTTCTGTGCATAATACTGCCTTCTGGAGCTAAGAGTTACCACGGAATCTATCAAGCAAGTAGCGATTCCACTCTCTGTGGGACTTCGTAAACTTTCATGTACTGCAAAACCCCATGAGTCATGTGACCAGTCCCACTAAATGCAACAGTATATGATATCAAGGAAGGGAACCTAAACTAAACTATATGTGTAAATAGGAATGTGGGCCAATGAATTAACACTTTAAGACTGAAACATTTAAAATTACAACCAAAATATGTTATGGTTAGTTTTGATTCAATGTTTTAATAGGAAAAACACATTTCCTAACCAACTCTATATATAAGTCTTTTCTGAGATTCATCTGCTTTAATGTTTCTAGGTAAGCATCAGGGAGCACCATCTTCCATATTCAACCTAAGACATCTAAATTCAAGCCAAAGTAAATACAGTTTTCTTAAGATAACGTGCTGAAGTTCAAATAAATTGAATGTGGCAGTATATAAATAAAAATGTGAAAACAAATTTTACCAGTATATTTGATAAGATAGAACATAGCTACATTGCTATTAGACTTATTAGTATAGATCAGACATATATTTTTGGACCACCATAGCTTGTGTCTACACAGCTAAACTCTTGTTTCCCCACCCCACAAGCACAGTGGCCTCATCTGTGACATCCACCCTCTGTATAAAGTCTCTAACACATGTTGCCCCCTGATCTGTAGAGCCTTGGAAAGTGCAGGTTGGCACATGCCAAAAATGGGCCAAGGAGCTTACAAAGGATTTGTTGTTATGTATTATGGTATACTAATGCTCAAGCCAGTATCCTGTTCCTTCTTTGTTTACTTGTGCAGATGTAACCCACTACAACAAATTTTCTTGTGTACTCATGGTCAGTAATATCTTCTTTGGCAAAGTAGCTCGAAGCCAATGAGACGGCTACAATTGGAGCTCGGCTCAGATATCTCTATACAAACGCCCATAGCATGGGGAACAAACAAGAGGAATTAGAGATGTGAGCACGTCTACAGGGGTATGATATCATAGGCATCACAGAAACATGGAGGGATGGCTCCTATGACTGGTGTGTTGGAATGAAAGGTTACAGGCTCTTTAGGAAAGACAGGCCTGGCAGGCGGGGAGGGGGAGTTACTGTTTATTTTTGGGATAGGCTGGAGAGTATGGAACTCTGTCTGGGGACAGATGAGCAGTCAGCAGAGAGTTTGTGGGTCAAGGTTAAAGGGAGAACAATGATGGGAGACATTATTGTGGGGTTCTGTCACAGACCACCTGACCAGCAGTACTCAGTGGATGAAGCGCTCTATAGACAGATAGGAACAGCCTCACGCTTGCAGGCCCTTGTTCTCATGGGGGACTTCAACCACCCTGATATCTGTTGGAGGGATGGTACGGCCTGACACAAGCAATCCAGGAAGTTCCTCGATTGTGTGGAAGACAACTTCCTTCTGCAAGTAATAGAAGAGCCGACAAGGAGAGGTGCCATGCTTGACCTTGTCCTCACCAACAGGGAAGGGCTGGTTAGAAATGTGACGCTCCAGGGCAGCCTTGATTGCAGCGATCATGAGATGGTCGAATTCGAGATCCTCAGGACAGTGAGAAGAGCGTGCAGCAAGCTCACTGCCCTGGACTTCAAGAGAGCAGAATTTGGCTTCTTCAGAAGCCTGCTTAGTAAGGTTCCATGGGATATAGCCCTAGAGGGCAGGGGGGCCCAAGACTGTTGGTTGATATTCATGGATCACCACCTGCAAGCTCAGGAGCGATGCATCCATACTAGAAGGAAGTGCAGCAGGACTGCCAGGAGACCTCCTTGGATGGATGAGGAGCTGCTAAGGAAAATTTGAAGGAAAAAAGAGGCTTATAAAAGGCGGAAGCAAGGACAGGCGGCCTGGGAAGAATACAGGGATGTTGTCAGGGAAGCTAGGGACCAGGTTAGGAAAGCTAAGGCCCACTTAGAATTAGACTTGGCTAGGCATGTTAAAGGTAACAGGAAGGGATTCTATAGGTACGTCACAAATAAAAGACAGACTAGGGACAACATGGGCCCTCTCCAGAAGCTATCGGGAGAACTGGCTACCTTGGATTTGAGAAGGCTGAGGTTCTTAATGACTTCTTTGCCTCGGTCTTCACCGGCAAACACCCTGACCACACCACGCAAGTCTTGGAAGGCAGACACAGGGACTGTGGGAATGAAGACCCTAGGCTCACTGCAGGAGAGGATCTGGTTTAAGACCATCTTAGGAACCTGAACATACACAAGTCCATGGGACCAGATGAAATCCACCCATGGATCCTGAAGGAGCTGGGAAATGAAGCTGCTAAGCCACTGTCCATCATATTTGAAAAATCATGGTAGTCAGGTAAAGTTCCCAATGACTGGAAAATGGGAAATAAAACCCCCATTTTTAAGAAGAGGAAAATGAATGACCCAGGGAACTACAGACCAGTCAGTCTCACCTCTGTGCCTGGCAAAATCTTGGAGCGGATTCCCCTGGAAGGCATGCTGAGGCACATGAAAAACAACAAGGCGCTTGGTGACAGCCAGCATGGCTTCACTAAGGGGAAATCCTGCCTGACCAATTTGTGGCCTTCTACGAAGGAGCTACGGAAGTGATGGACAGGGGTAGAGCAGTTGATGTCATCTACCTGGACTTGTGCAAAGCGTTCGACACTGTTCCAAGCAACATTCTTGTCTCTAAGTTAGATAGACATCAATTTGATAGATGGACCACTAGGTGGATAAAGAACTGGCAGGATGGCCACACGCAAAGAGTTGTGCTCAATGGCTCAATGTCCAGCTGGAGACCAGTAACGAGTGGTGTCCCTCAGGGATCGGTGTTGGGACCGGTCTTGCTCAACATCTTTATCGGTGGCATGGACAGTGAGATTGAGTGTGCCCTCAGCAACTTTGCCAATGACACCAAGCTGTGTGGTTCAGTTGATATGTTGGAGGGAAGGGATGCCGTCCAGAGGGACCTTGACACGCTGGTGAGGTGGGCTGATGCCAACCTGATGAAGTTTACCCATGACAAGTACAAGATCCTCCACCTGGGTCAGAGCAATCTCAGGCACAGCTCCAGGTTGGGCAGAGAAGAGATTCAGAGCAGCCCTGTGGAGCAGGACTTGAGGGTGTTGGTCGATGAGAAAATGAACATGAGCTGGCAGTGTGCGCTTGCAGCCCAGAAAGCCAACTGTATCCTGGGCTGTATCAAAAGGAGTGTGACCAGCACGTTGAGGGAGGTGATCCTGTCCCTCTACTCTGCTCTCGTGAGACCTCCCTTGGAGTATTGTGTGCAGTTCTGGTGTCCTCAACATCAAAAGGACAGGGAACTGTTGGAGCAAGTCCAGAGGAGGGCCACGAGGATGATCAGGGGAGTGGAGAACCTCCCGTATGAATATAGGCTGAGAAAGTTGGGGTTGTTCAGCCTGGAGAAGAGATGGCTGCATGGAGACCTCATAGCAGCCTTCCAATATCTGAAGGGGGCCTATAGGGATGTTGGGGAGGGACTCTTCATTAGGGACTGTAGTGATAAGACAAGGGGTAACGGGTTCAAACTTAAACAAGGGAAGTTTAGATTGGTTATGAGGAAGAAATTCTTTAGTGTGAGGGTGGTGAGGGACTGGAATGGGATGCCCAGGGAAGTTGTGAATGCTCCATTGCTGGAGGTGTTCAAGGCCAGGTTGGACAGGGCCTTGGGTGGCATGGTTTATTTTGAGGTGTCCCTGCCTCTGGCAGGGGGGGTGGAACTAGATGATCTTAAGGTCCTTTCCGACCTAACTATTCTATGATGCTGTGATTCTATGAGAATGGAGCTATCAGCAAGGAAAAGGCTCTTATTCCCCAAATAGTGAATAAAAATCTATGGAACCAATTCTACATAAATGTAGTATTAATATATTTGCTTAATGCATGCACTTCAGCATGAGAAATATTTATTTCCTCAGCCCAGCTGAAGTACTGCTTTGAAGTGATGTGTATAATATTTTCAAATGAGAAGCATGCATTTTAGATTGTGAAACACCACAAGAAAGAGCTATCTAATAATATTTTTACTGGGTACGTATAACTGATAAAGAGTCAGACCAGGATTAGCAGAGCCAGATCCAGAAAGAGAACCCAATAATATTCAATTCAATTTAAAAGATGCAATATTATCTTGTAAAATGTTGTGATGAAGAGGAAACAACACATACAGAATAGGCAGCAACCACATACGGTGGCACAGATGCCAAATTTATCAAAATCTAAATGGTGTTCAAAATAAATTTATTTTAATAAAAATTTTATCTTCTGATATGCCTGCCAATATTTTTGGATTAGAGAGGCACATTCACCTCTGTACTGTATGTAGATGAAAGAAGGATAGCTGAGGTGTATGAGAATTTCATGACCTTGTTTGGACAGCTAAAAAGCTGGTACAATTCCGGTACAAGGGATTGCCAGTTGGATCCATTAGCTGTACAATACCAGATAGTTTACTCCACCCTTTATTGGGTATGATGAGCTATTCCTAAACATTTTCTCTACACACCAGAAATCCTAGGTTTTTAATTCTTCAGACCAAATTCTGGGCTGGGAACGTCTAACCTAAGAGTCTCAGGAAAGTGTGATATTTTTAATTGAATTTGAGGAATTCTTTAACTAGAACCTATGGAACAGCTAGAAGAACAAATTAGAAAAAGAAGACAAATTTTCAGTTGTGGAAAGGCTTCTTCATACCTGAAACTGAGGTTTGATAACCTAGACCTCATCTGGGACAAGTGTGCAAAAGGGTCTGTGTGGTTTTACAACTCTATTAATGGATCTAAGGGAAGATCACCTTTAAATCTTACCTTGCTTATATCCTGTCATGCATTTTATTAATATAAATTTTTCTCAACCCATTTAAGTCTGTGTGTTATCACTATCACTGCTACTGAAGCCTAGCAAAGGTGACTTGCTTCCAAAAGGAATCCAGGTATACATGTGCAGGATCTTCTCCATTGCTTTAATGATCTTAATTATCTTCAAGTAAGCTCAGTTCACCACAAAACTTTGCAGTGGGAGGAGTGATGTAATATATGTTACATGGTTTGAATCTTTAAGGGACTGGATAGGGTCAAGGATACTCAAAATCTCAGAGGTGAAGCCCTAAGTTTGAACAAATCTGCTACATATTTCATGCTACAGGTTTTGTATCTTGATTTTGACATACTAAGAATGTAGAAAAAAGCCTGTGTAACTGTTTAAAGGAGAATAATAAAGAAGAAAATAAACTTGTCTTCAAGAACAAAGATTGAGTTATACACAAGGCCTCTGCCAAGCCAAAGCAGCTTTTCAGGCCTACCTCCCTGCAGCCCTGCTTTTGAGCACTTCTTTTCATGCTAAGTACTGTTTGCTTTTCTTTGGTATGAAATAGCTCTGTATTCATAGAATCATAGAATCATAGAATTGTAGAATAGTTAGGGTAGGAAAGGACCTTAAGATCATCTAGTTCCAGCCCCCCTGCCACAGGCAGGGACACTTCATTCCAATGCCATTTCTTCTGTTACATGGGATAGCTAGTTCTACTGATAGGACCTTTTCCCTAATGAATGTTTCCTGCCACAGTTTTGATGACAGCAACATGGTATAACAAACATTTCAATTTAACTTTGAGGTAGATAGACCAGAAAATCTTGAATCTTCAACTAATAATCATCATTATTATTTCAGAACAGCATACGTGATAAGTCTCTTTCTCCCATCAGTGAAAATTAAATAATACCAACTCAAAACAAAAACTTGGAAAAAAACCCCTTCTTCACCAAGGTGAAAACCTTGCTCAAATGCTGGAATTCTCTTTTTCTCCCAATTCATATGTAATTCTTTCATTTTAATAACAATGACAGACAGAAAAATAGAAGAATTATATGTTTTCTGTGAAAATACTTTTCAATATGGCAAACAGAAATGGCAGCTTTATGCAATCTAAGATCTAAAGCAATAAATAATTATATTCAGTGGCTAATGTCTTAAAGTTGAACTTTATTCAATTACATCAGTATAAAACTTGTATAATAGAATGTTTTTTCTATTTGAGCAGAGAACTGTCGCATGTGATCTACCTCTGCCTTAGGCATTACCCAGTAGTCATAAGTATAGACTTTGGATGTTACTGAATACTTTGTGTATACAGCTAGAAGACAAACACATGCATAAAGATAACAGTGATACACCATTCCCTTCAAAGAAAAAAAGAAATAAATCTTAGACCACCACATCACTTCCACCGATTTAGGTTTGGTATTAAGAAACCTCCTCATGTGAACCACTGCATCTCTCTTCAGCCAGAGGAGTATGTCATAGCTGTTAGAGTCCACAGGTTAAAACTAACATTAACTGAGAATCCAGAACTAGGACAGTTGGGCTGTCGTTTAACTTTATAACAAGGCCATAGAAAATGCGTAAGAAATCAGTCACTTTTCTCCATAGAGAAAGACTTAAGCTGTCTGTTGAGAATAGTCTTAATCTCATGAAACTGGAGATACTCATATTTATCTTATAGATAAACTATCTGACATACTGAAGCCAACCCAGTTTTAGGCAGTGTCATGATGGAGGTAATAGTTTTCTGATGTTACTAACTCAAAGGTTAAAATAACATCTTAGAAAGGTACTGATGTTCATTTTAGTGATATAACCTGAGTTCAGTATCAAAAAATTTATGAGTGAAAATCCAGTGTCTGGTCACAAGAGAAAGCAGGGTACCCCTCAGGAGAATTCACAGTAATAACTTAGATGGTTGAATTTAAGGTAGAATGAATGCGTCACCCCTTGAAGCAAAACACAGTCCTTTATGGAGCATTTAGAACATTTAGTCTTTTCTAAAGAATAGTAAAACATAAATATGAGCTGTTAAAGGATTTGTTTATTTATTCGAGTCTGACAATGGATTTTTCAAGTGCATGTATTTCTTAACCTATAGTACTTGGTACTTGAGCCAGGTTAATTTACAGCCTTGCAAAAGTCACAGGTCTTCTTTTTTTTAAGAAGAACACCTGTATAATCTGAATACAACAGCCAAGATGGTGCTGATACTCTTAATTTATGATCTATTACTTCTGTTCAGTTAAGCATACAAACTTGCAGGGAATATTCAGACTTAAAGTGATATATCTTTAAAATCAGTGGCATGAGATAAATGTCACGTCATTTTCCATTGTGTAATTATATGGGTTGATGTAATATTCAGCAGCAAATGTCTTCATTTATTCTAGAATGCACTGAACCATTAGAATCTTTTCAGATATCTGTGAATAATATGAAACAGCTCTACCCAAGTAAAATTTTACCTCAAGTTCCCCCAAGGAACCTGAAGGTACTAAGCATTTCCCATTTCATCTGTCATGACCACACAAAATCAACTGAAATTCTTGTGTGGGCTTAGGAGACAATAAGACTCAGTTCAGAGGTACAGAAGGTAGCAGGTAATAACTGTTACTTGTGCTGCTGGTCTTGACTTGAAAAGTAGCAGAAAAATGTACTGTTTAAGACGATGTTTACTTGAAAGCTATTGCAGCTTCTTTTAGCAGCACATAAAGAATATAATTAACAGCATGAAATTCTTTTATCGCTTGCATTTAAGTAACTGAAAGCAAATTCCCTGATCTTGCTACTATAAAAAAACCCAAACAAACAAAAAAACAAACTGACTCCCGCAAAAAGAAACCCTAAAACACCAAACCCCAAACCAGATACTGACATTGAAAGAAGGCTAACAGTTGTTGAACTCTTTCAGCTTTTCTTTCCAGCTTAAAAAAAAAAAAAACTTACTACTTGGACTTGACTATACAATGTTAGCTGAGAGGTGGGTTTTGTATTTTATGTTGTAATTAATTCCATTGAAGATAAAATAGTGAATATCTGCAAAAACACCATGTGTTCATCCTTTTCAGAAAGTGTTCTGGAGTTTGTGTGTACTTCAGTCTTTTCAGATTGCATTGCAATTGGTGCCTTATTTCTTCTGAATTAATATATAATATTTATCGCCCATTTAGCACTATTAAAGCTCCTCATAGTTTTTTGTTTTAATTTTATTAAGGCCAGAACTCATTAACTGTTAATAATATGGCAGTGATTTTATTAATCATATGGTGGGTTTTTTGTACTTCTGAGACTCACAACTATTCAGTCTCCTGACATCTGCGGTATTGGCAATGACCCCCAAGAAAGAAACCAGAGAAGACAATTCTTTTCCCTAGTAAGCATGTACTATCCAGTCATTAATAGAAAAGTGTTGTGTCTGTCAAAACGTGGAGCCCAAACCAAATTTGGGACCTGTTCCAACTTGTCTCCACTACCCCTGTTGTCAGCCTAGACTCACATTCCATACAACACTGCAGCATGCAACACTGGACATTTTCACTTTTAGGAAGGTCACTGAGCTGTCATACAACTCTATAACAATCAAAGAGGTAGCAGAAATGGTTGGGCTGTGCATAATGTGAGGCATCAGCCATTCTGAAAATAAGCATGACTTACAGTGAGCCTTGAAATGCAGATAGACGAGGTTTTCTCTTCACTGTGCTGGCTGGGTTACCTCAAGGATTTCTTTGATAGTACTCCAATGTGTGCAGCCAGTGAATTTTGCCTTAAGCTGCCTTTGAAGGCTTCTTCCTACTTGGATCAAGATGTCAAAATGTCCTCAGTTCCTTTGACTCAGCTCCCGATTTAAGCAGTTCTTGGCATATCTCCAGAATAAGATTAACTCCTGCTTCTTTTTTTGACTGCATTTTGTACTGTGAGATGCCAATACCTGGGCCATGCTCTATACTTTTATACAGCACTTAAAGCAAGCCATTGGTTTTCTGGACAGCTGGATTCTACTGGGTACAAACATCAAATCTGAAAATGAACTTCAATTTTTTTTTTTTTTGCTTAATCAAAGTGCTTGTTGTGCCTGCATTTTAGAAAAAAATCCAGATATTAAATCAAAGATGTCCTTTTGACCTCACCTGTCGAGAGATCCTCCCTTTGATATCTTACCTAATTGTCTTACCCTGTCTCCCTCTTTTCTTCCTGAAGCCTTATCAGGTGAGTGAAGCTACATCCTGAGCCAATCATCTCAGTCACAGAAGTACTTCTTCTCACATGACAAGCACAGAAATATAATACAAAAGTGACTTCTTGGATCAGCAGGCTATCATCAGCCATTGTGCTCTATAGCTCTATTAAGTTCATCAACCTCTACTTTGAAAAGTAGACTTTAACCAAATTTGGTGTCTCCCTGGGCTCTTACTGGAACACAATGCATGATGAGATGAGGGAAGAATGCTTTAATTAGATCTGTAGTTCACTACAGTTTTAAATATCTTCCCCTCTGGACAAATGCTGTAGGACTGACCAAACCCCCAAACCTGGAGGAAAGATTGTAAGAAAACCAGTGTTTTTTAAAACCTCAGGATTACCCACTAAGGTGATCTCTCTTTCTTTCACTGACTCAGCACAGCGGGCAGTGCCACAGCCTGTTACTGTAAATGCCGTTTTCCAAATGAGACACAAAATCAGATTTTTACTAGCTATTGTCATTAATACAGTGTTGTCTGCTTGAAGATAATTCTAGTTTGGACAGTTAGTTACATTCTTTTTGAGTATGGGGTAACTGAAAACAGTCTCATACTAGGATTATTCTCTGCTGATATGTTTGTTTTATGTTTCATGTTGCAAATCAAACAAGAAAAAATGTAGCTTTAAATAGTGTTTAGAACATGATAAAATCAATAGGTCTCATGGGAAGTCCTCTGGGGAATATCTCTTTATACAAAGCCTTACTGGGGACAAAACTTGTAAATATAATTTATCCTAGAGAAAAAAGTTTTGCTATCTCTGTCTTTCTGATATACCAAGAGTTTGTCTAATTGTGAATACATCAATGAAACTGAAACTACTTTATTTTTTTCTTTTTTTTTCTTTTTTTTTTTACTGCAATCAGAACACAGAAACTCAGTCTTTATGTTTTCTCAGCTATTCTACTGTGCTTTTCTAAAGTATTTCTTATCATGTGAAGGCAAATTTTGCTTGCAGAAAACATCTTGCAGTCCTCCCAGAATGCATTTCAATAGTGAATGAGGGCTCTCTGTATATTTAAAGCCAGATTCCCTCAGCTACATTTGGAATTTCCTCCCAAACCACAAAAAGAGAAACAACTAACAAATGACATTTATGGCACAATGTATAGCACACACCAGATATATATGACATTTTTTATTTGGACCTTTCTAGCTAAACAGAAGCAAACAAATGTTTTATGAAATTCTCTATGGTTGCTATGGTTATTTTTATCTTAATGTCCACAGCCAAAAAGATTGTCTCAGGTCAAGACATTAGTCCAGTGAATGTGTTTATTTAAACAGTAAGGTTATTTAGGGGGGGAAAAAAAAGAAAATTAAAGACAAAAGGGCATAGTAATATTTAATAATAATTGCTGTATTATTGGCTGAATTGCTTTGCAGCTGGTCCTAGTGCTATTTTCCTCTAACTTTCCAGTACAATGTGTGTACCTGTTCCAGGTATGCTCCTTGTGTTCAGGCTCTCCATCATCCTTTCTTAAATGTGGAAATTTGCACTCTGGGTGTTCTGGTTTTCAGGAGACATTGTCCTAGGTTGCCTTGGACCTTGAACTTTACTGCCCTTTCTTCAGGTTTGAATATTTGCAGGCATTTGAGGCAACAATTTCAATACTTGGAAACTAGCTTGTACAGGCAATGCAAAATGGGGACTTAATACTCCTGAAAGACAGTCAGAAATGTAAATCAGGAAACAAAGGATGATTATAAATATATTTAGGCAGCTTTCCACATAATCAAGGTACTTCTGTCACAATCTATGTCATACTATGAGGCTGGCATCAGAATCCTCTGTCTGTATTCTGATAGAACAGTATCTTAACTACTTGAATGGCCATATGGAATAAAGTTTTTAGATCGGTTTAAAACCAGCTAAAATTCTACTGGTGATTTCAGTAAACACCAATTCTAAATTCTGCTGATTAGTTAGACACTAATTTCATTTTAAACGGCTCAACAGCAAGCAAAAATGTGCTTCTGAAGTTCTTATTAGAATCCTGTTAGTGGTTTGGTCCTAAAAGTGCTCCAGAAAATCTTTATTTGTGTAATAAAAATCAGTCAGAATCCAGCTTCCATTTACACCAAAAGCTATTATTTTGGTTGGGAATGTAAAAGAAGGAGTCTGAAACCAAAATCCAGTTAAAAAGACTGATGTTGGGAAATTCCTGTCCTGACACTTTGATACTGGCTGTATGTTTGATGGTTTGCTGTACCTGACAAAGAAAAAGGGAGTCAACTTGTAATTAGCTGCTATACAAGCTCTAAAATATTACTGGGAGCTGGGAGGGGTAAGGGATTTGATTTGGTTTGGTTTGGTTTGGTTTTTTAAGGAAAAAGACAAATGAGGAACAGCTAGTGCAAAACAGTCTAACTTCCTACATAGTGCAATCTCTCAGTGAGTTCATCTTCTTTTGATGTCACTTGAGTGAGGCAGAGCCTTTGTGTGTTTGAGTTTCCAAGGCGAGAAGCAGAGGGACAAGGAGGAGTAACACTTGTGTTCAAACTGAATTCAGTGGCATTTCAGGGAAAAAAAAAAAACAACAAGAAACAACGTAAGACACAGTTGTGGCAGTGATTAAGAAAATAATAACCCCCGCCCCAAGTCACTGCACATGCTTCCCATATGTTTCCCCTGGACATTTGCCAGATACAGCAGGATCTGGTGACATTGCTGTAGAGCGATTCAAGGCCTGAAAAAGCCTTCCTGCACTCGATAGGGTTGGGTGGGGTAGGGTATTGAAATGGGTGCCTGCTTCTTGTTTGATTTCCTGTTGAAAGGAGAAGCATTAAATAAAGCTGGCAGAAAGAACTCCCAACAGCTTTCTGTCAGAAAGCATATTTCTGTTAGAGTTGAAAAGCTGGAGGAAAAAATGTCTTCTGAAATTTGGCCTTAGAAAAGTAGAAAAAGGGAGAGTCTACTTCAACATGTTCATTCAACTTTCGAGTACACTTTTGAAGCAAATTCCCCGTTTGTTCCCACTTACCACACTCCGGTTCACATCATGAAGCAGTCTCTGAGCGAGAGAACTGGATTCCTTTCAGATTAAATTCAACTGGAAGATGTGCTCCAGAAGCACGACTAATATACTCCCAACAATTGCGAGTGTTTAAACCATGGGAACAGACTAAAGCTAGTGTGCAGCAAAAACCCAAAACCATGTATAGTACAGATGTCAGGTCCTCAACACCAACAACTTCTCACTGCAGACCCACTCCTGGGCTTCATGATTTGCTGATGTGGACATAGCCAAAGCTTTCCAGAACAAGCTGTTTTGGTTTTCAAATGACTCTTTGCTTGATTTGTTTTTAATATATAGCATATTATATAATGCAAATCTTAAAACTGTAATACAATGCTTTAACTGACCTCAAACCATTCGCATTGTCTTTCATGGAGTCCTTTGAAATAACTAGCTTTTTTTCCAAATGTGACTGAGGACAAATTGTGAAATCTGAAAATCCTTTGCAATTCTAAATTCCTGTCTTCTATACAGGTGTGCAAGAGACCTGGATCTCTTTGTAAATGAATACCTTTGTGCTTTAAACATCTGAAACATTCAGGCACTGTTCAGTCTAATGGCCAGACTGCCATGTGTAATTATAAATGATGGGAGGAAGCTGCTCCTACCTCTGGTATTCCTTATAGGACAGGTCGTATGTTACAGATTTCCCAACCCTTCCAGCCCTCAGACTGTTCTGTCCCCATAGAGCTAGCAGCTCCTGCACAGCTAAAGCCTGAAAGTTACTGCCTATAAACTGGCAGCCTGAGCTGAGTATTTATGGAGGGAAATGCCTGTTTCACACCTATAAGAGATGGCTACTTCAGCCATGAATCCTGTTCTTCACTAGGCATCATGTTCCCAAAACTGCCTTAATAAAAAGACAAGAAAAAAAAGAAAAAAAAAAAAAAAAAGAAAAAAGGAGTTTTTTACAATGGCAAAACAATGCTTTAAAGATTTGAGACTGCTCTAATTGCCTACATTGCTGTCTCTTTAAGCCAAGGAATGGACCAATGCTCACATCTGGTAGTCAAAACTAAATGGAACCAGCTGAGAGAATACCCACTAGAAATTAAATTGTACAGAAGATGGCTAAGCCAGAAGGACTTAAGTGAAAGGCTCTTTTTAATAACTCCCTTGCTTTGCACTCATGCCTTTTGTTTACTTTGTTTATTTTTGTAATAAGCAAAAACAAATGAAAATGTCCCAGTTGTTAGCATTTAGTAAAATGTGTCCACTGTGCATTTAGGAGTGCATTTTCCATCCCATTTCACAATAAGGACGTCATTCATGGCCAGCAGTACGTCTATGGAATGTTAGCCTGCAGCTTTATGAATTGATTTTAAAATGTAATGGAAATGTACTGTATGTGCACAGTAGCTAACTCTTCCAATGCTAATAACTGGGACATTTTCATTTGTTTTTTGTTTATTAAAAAGTGAATGGGAGGCCTAATGCTAAGAATAGCCATCTGACTCCTTATGTTGAAACCAACCATAACTGCCTGCTTATAGAGCTTTCTTTAGCATGGCCTGGCTCAGGCCACATGCAGCTTCCTTTTACTTGTTTCATAAACTGCCAAACCATGCAGGGAGATGGGATGGTGTCTTGCTTTCATTTTTGTACAAATATATTCTCTCTACCCAAAGCTTTTTGTCAAGTTGGTAGTTTCTCCCCTTTTTGTCAGAATTTATAAACAGAAATTTTCAGTAAATTGGAAGTTGCAAGCAACAGCCCAGTTCAGCTTCTCTCCAACTCTAGAACAATTCAAACCGAAGTCATAGAAACTATAAAACTGAGTTTCCAAAGATAGAGCCTTGCTCTGCAGATTCATAAGAAGTACTTTTATGAATGAGACCTCTGTGAAATGTTACCATTCATTGATTAAGGTACCCTTTAAGACTGTCTTGTTGCTTCCAAATTCAAAGAGACAATCTGTCAAAAGTATTATAGGAAAAAAATATTTATATAAAGGAAATATAAAGATGGAAATTTACCAGTGATATTACCGGAAAGACAGCTTCACAAACAGTCTAGTGCAAAATCTTACCTTTTTTTTTAACTAATTTTAATTGGGCTATAGCTACGGGAATGTAGTGAGTGGTATAATAATATAAACAACTATTATTGGTGGATTTTAACTGGCGGTAACATTTTTTTGCATTGCAAAGAAAGTGATAGGAAAGTAGAACCTAATAAATAATGACATCACATTGCAAGGGACCTTTTAGTGATCTTCTGAGAGTCATAGAGAACCTGAATACATAGACCTTTCCCTGTGTAATGTACTGGTGGTTGCTCTGAGAGGACCTAGGGAAGAATACACTTGTCCTTTGAAGAAAGTTTTGCTCTACTTCTAAAAATATCCAAACAAACAAAACGTGATGCTTCAGTCCAGTGGAACAACTTCATAGGAAATCCGAGTTGTGGAACAGCAGATCTCAACCTCTGACTTTGCAAAGTTGTGGTTTGAGGAGACATAAAGCAAAACATCTGATGAGGGGGATCTAGCTCCACATCTGTCAGCTATAGCACCTCTGCTGTCCCAGTAGTGCAGAGCAGCATAAAGCAAAGAAGAAAATAGCACAAGTCCAAGAAGGAGCAGAGTTTTAAAACTGTGCTCTAGAGCCTAGCTTGCAGCAGCGAGTGCTTGAAACACACAGTGTGGCATGCATAGGTGGGGCACGAAATCCCTTTGCCCTGCAGGCAAAGGCTTCCAGGGGCTAGGACATACTGTTCTATTAGTGTTAAAGGAAGACAGTTATCCATCACATTCTCATTTTGCTGGTGATGCTGGTGCTTAATGCAGAATACTTGCCCTAGTGACCTTGAAGTCTTAATGAGATTCATTCTGTTGGGTTGAAAGCGAGGAATTTGCAAAATGTAGGCATTGTTCTATTCTCTTATTTGAAAAGAATACAGATATCCCAGAGCTTCTCTGAGATAGGACTTCTGTCTGCTATTCCTTACTATTGCTGTGGCTTTATGCCAGCTAAAAATTGTGCTTCAGCCTCTCATTGTGATCCTGCGCCAAGTACAGCAATATGAAGGAAGCATCAACATAATCAGCACAATGTAGCGTCTCTGAGCCAGCAGGGATATGTCACAGCTTTATGTAGAACCCCCTATCTTTTTATTTTATTATAGATACCACAGACTGGGATATTATGGGTCACTCAAAGGTCATGTTACAAAAAGCAGCTTCTTTTGGGAAAGATGAGCCCCTTTTTAGTGTGCTATTAGATTATTTTCCTTCTCTCAGTTGACTGCAAGAAGGTGCAGAATGGATGTTTGTTTTCTGAATTCCTTAAAAATCTTCTTTTCTTCCTGTAATTTTCCCTTTGGCACCTGTTTGGAAAGAGGAACTTTTGAAGTTTAGACAAAGATTTATCTCCCTGGCCCCACAAATATAATAGTCTTAGGCTGCCCTGCTAACTGATGAGCCCAGTAAAAAGCAGTAAGACTTGGACTCCTATGCCTAAATTACATGTATATACCAGATTTGTGCATCCAAGTCATGCCTGTACATGTGAAATTATCATGCGTACTTGTAACACTTACATTCCATTATGAAGCATTCCTATCAACAGTTCCTTTTTGTTTGTCTCTTTGCACGCCTCAAGGACCCTTATGCCCTAATGCTGCATGAAATGGTATGCACATAGTCTCTTGTCTATCAAAGCCAAGTAGAATTAAGTTACCGGCATTTCTTGTATTCATTAGTTTTTCTGTGTAAGATTGGGAGCTAAGGTCACTAGGGACTGAGCTAGTGACCAGGGCTGCCTCAGTTATATGGTTTACAATGAGTGTCAGTGGCTTGGACAAGGAAAGAAAAATGGATGTTCAGATTGAATACAGGAAAAGCTTTGACACAGAGCTCCAGAGCATCGCAGTAATCAAATTGATGAAATCTAGACTGTACAAATGGATGGTCATATAGGTGAAAGATTGGTTGAACAACCATGCTCAAGGGATTGTGATGAGCAGAAAGGAGTCCAACTAGTACTGACTAATAGTGGTGTCCCACAGGGATCAAAATTAGGCCCAAGACTGTTTATTACCTTCAATATTGAGCTGAACACTGGGATGGAGCACTTTCAGGTAATTTGCAGTCTGTATCAAACTGGGAGGAGCAACTGCACTGGCGGGCAGAGCTGCTAGTCAGAAGGACCTCAACAGATTGGAAAATGCTCTGACTAGACCTTCAAGTTCGAAAAAGGCAAATGAAAGCTCCTGCATCTGGAATGACTTAACCCCAGGCAACAGTGCAGACTGGAGGCCAAATGGATAGAAAGCAACTTTGCAGAAAAGGACCTGGGGGTCCTGGTGGGTAGTAGGTTGAGCATGAGCCAGTAGTGCTCATTGTCTACTGGGAATGGTCTCTGGATCATTCTGACTTCCGAACCAGGTTTGGGCATTGCCTGGGAGAATACTGATTGGCAAGTGCCTGAAACATGGCAAGGACTTTTCACGATTTGACAGTAAAAATGATTACATCCCAGTGCCTGGGAATGATCTCTGGTAGCATTTAGTTTATTAGGTTACTATTTACATTTAACATGTAAGCCTGTAAGATAAAAGAGTGTGTCAACATGAGTTTCCCATCCCACAGGTGGAAATGGAAGAGAGGAGCATATTTCAAGGGTTCTTTTCACTCAAAATCTCAAGTTCAAAATGCTTAATAGTAATGTCCACGCTGGCTTCTTTGGCATTGGCATCATGGAAAATTCAGGCTGCACCACCTGGCACCAATCTGAAGCAGGGGCAGGTCAGTATTTCCTCAGTGTTTCATTTCTGCATCTTCCTCTCTGCTGACCATTAGCATCAAATGCTCCCTTATGTCTAGTCTATTCCTGTTCGAGCACACTTTGTGTCACTTTTTTTGTCCAGCCTACAAATCATGTGTGGGTGGTTTTTGAAAAGCTGCTTGGTTTGCCCAAGATTTTGAGATGTGTAACATACCTTTTATTAATGAAAGGTCCTGGCACTACCATACAAGCAATTATGTGTGGGTCATGAATGGGATAGTATTGTAGGGCTTTTCACTGTGGAAAAATGCATGTCTGGAAATCTTTGATATGAACATTTGAACCATGAAATTCAGTCTTGGGACATCCATGGTTTTCCAAACAGCCTCAAAATTAACACATTTTCACAATAAATCCAATCTTTGGAGAATCATTTGACTTAGCCTATCTGTGGCAAAAGCTGCTGTCATCTGGGAAATCCTCATGCTGCAGAATGAGCCCTCCTTCTTTGATGAGAGGAGGCAGCTGGGGCAAGCTGGCCCTCTTGCTTCCCCACAGGTAGTCCTGTTTTCGCTTTCTTCTGTTTTTGGGTGTAAGAAAGTTATGTTCTGAAACATATGACTCTAATTGTACGCAAATGCCCATAGACTATTACAATATATATTAATTTAAACAGGAATGAAATTGGGTTTACAAGCTATCCCCCATTACATATTTGTTACAATTTCCTGCTATTGTTGTAGGTGTGTTTTATGAAGCAATAGAAAGCTTTGATGTAGAATTAACTGAATGTGTTTTACATATTCAGGTTTTGTTGGCAGTGGTTTTATGCTCCTGACTTTGGTCTCAATGCACAAGAACACTGAATGGGAATTTTCAAACTTTTATATATAAATTTTAAAAAGGAAGAAAATATAAACTGTAAGCCCACCTACTGCTTGTATGGCAAAATTTAACCTGGTGATTTCTTAACATGCAGAAGCATGGACTTAATTATAAAAATACTGTCAATCCACTAGTTCTCTACGGTTGTCTTTACATGCACACACATACACATGCACATTTATGTATGTGCAGAAGCTTCTATAGAAAGAGAGAAAGAATTAAATTTTGGCCAAATGGTTGCCCTTAGAGAAACTAATAAGAAGTTGAAATAGTTAAAAATATGTTTTATCTTTTATAAAAAGACTGGAATATTGATATTTCAAAATTCCTTAACTTAAAAAATCAAACCTTCTCCTTTCTTCATGGCTTCCTGCTTTCTTACATTGTCTCTTTCATGCTTATCCAACTGGGTACCTCCTTAGTTGCCCACCTTTCTATATTTCTTCAAGTGGAATAAGTCAGGAAAGAAATGAAGAACCACAGGAAATAAAAAAAAAATAAAAACCCAACAACCCAAAACCATCTTCTCTGTTTCTTTCATTTTGTTTTGACAAAGTGTGAAGAAAAGTTTGTTTCTTAATTTATTAATTTTAGGAAATTCTTCACATTTTCAGAGAGAAATGTATAGATATGTGTTTATGGTTTTGTAGGTTTGTCAACTGAACGAAGCTAAAACAGAGAGAGGAAAAAAAAATCTTTTTCCAAAAAGAAAAAATAAACTAATAGTTCTGAATTTTATTTCTACTCCTTCACTTTTATTAATTTTGTATTGATGTTCTTGTGCTTCTTTTAAGGATGATAGATAATTCAAACCACAAAAATCTAGAAAAAATTTTGAAACTTTTAAATTTTTTTTTCAATTGAAAACTGAAATCCATCATAACTATTATTTATTAAAAGATTAATTTGAAAAATCATCAGACTTATTTTTAAAAGGCTTTAAAATCAGGTACTGATGATGAATTCAGAGATACATTTGCTGATGATGGTCAAGTTTGGTTGCTGGTTTTGTGAAATGATGGTCTTTCTCTTTTGCTGGTGTCTCTTTTTCTCTAAGCAGGGAAACGAATAAAGTCTTGCACCCATTCACTCTAAATGTAACCAATTACCTGACATTCCTGTACCAGGATTTTAGCTGTCTTGATCTACCATTGTACTAAATACAGACAGCTGAGCACTAGCACAGAGTGATCCAGATCTGAGATTGACTGTGGTTTGTTGTCATAATAATTTCTGCATTTATTAGAACTTTTATTTAGCATCTTCACAGCAAAGAAACCCCTCAAAAGCCTACTAGAGTTGCATTTCTTTTCAAGGATAGCTAAGAGAACAATGGATTTGGTTAAAAACAAACGAACTAGCTAACATGTATGTCTTGCAGATAACATTGAGCACCTAACTGTACAATTCTAATTTTACTTATGCTACACCATGCTCTAGAGAAGCCATGACTAGCTGGTTTGAAGAAAGAGATATTGAGGTTATTTCTGCAGATACATGCTTTTACCTCAGTAGAGGTTAAAAATGTAGTACACAGAGAAAAATTATTAGAAAATTATGTGAGACTGAACTAGAAAAAAATGATAGTCTAAAATAATTATATTTCCATATCTTGATAACATCATGCAGTTCTGATCAGTTATCTCAGAAAGGGCAGAGAAGATCTAGAGTATACCCAGGTAAGGAGAACAAGGATAATCACGTCTATGAATAGACAACTTAAGTTCAATATTTAGGTACAAATTCAGCTCCTCAAAATGGCATAAATGAAAGCGATTGAAAGATATATTACAATCTTTCTTTTTTCTTCTTTCCAAACCTTTTCCAAAGGAATAATTGACACAACTGTTGGAATGGCTTTTTCCCCACCTTTTGCTTTCTTGAAATGTGACATCCTGAAATTACATCAAGCAAGGGTCTTATGAGAATGGGAATATATTTTTTCATTTTTTGCTACCAAAAACCTTCTTAAAATGACAGGTTTTAAAATATTTGTCTTGAAAATACTTTACTTCTTTTAAAAATGATGCAATGTTCCTTACATTAGGCACAAAAGGTTTTCATCAATTTGTTTCAGGCTCTCACATTGCTATATATTGCATTATTAAAGCTGAGTAACACTGAAGTAAAATATCACATAAAAGTTTATTCATGGTATTCCTTTCTTATGTTTGTTCCTTGCTTCATTTATGGATTTTTTGAAGAAAGAGAGGTTTTTGGAGAGAGGGAAAGTTAAAAAATAGCATTTCTATGGAGCAGTTCAACTCGTTGCACAGCTGGCTTTCAAAATAACACAGACTACCACTTGCAACCACTTGTCTTTGCTGGTTACAAAAGGACCTAGATAACTGGTCCAGAGGCATGTACCTGAACTGACAATGTCTAAAAGTAGGTGAACTGAATCCTACCCCTTGGTCCTGCAGCAGGGGAACAAGAGGGAGCCCAGGCTTCCTTTTGCACTTTCATTTGTATCATCGTGGTTAAGGACGGGATTACAAGACTCCACAAGGCACTGGCCTAGTCGGCTCAATAACAAGTGACATTTCAAACAGGAAACTGGTGTTACGCAGGTATAAAACTCACATAGTGTTGAAGAAACATGCTGAAGGTGCAGGCTTACCCATCTTTTTCTTATAGGTAGGAGAGGAAATGCAAGGCCGCACTCATGTGTAGCCATGTAACTCGTGTTGAATCCCAGAGCCAGGGGCAGGTCAGCTCCATCTGTAACTGCTCTGACTGGGACCAAGGATCAGTAACTGCGAGGTGGTTGAGCTGCACTGTGTCTCTGTAAAAGTATGGAAATTCTGCATTATGGGCCTCTTGTTCCCTGAATAAGCATGCAGCTGACATGCCTTTGAAGTACATGCAGCCGTACATATTTATCCCTTTCTGCCTGATATGCAACAGAAGATTAATATTTCTTCACTAACTCTGTGCGTTTCTTCTCCCATAGCTCTCATCTCTAATTGTTTGGCTATTAATTAATGGTATACTACACAGGATTAGGTAATCAGGAAAACTGGCATCATTTATAACAACATTTACTAAATTTATCTTCGGTTTTAGACTTAAATTGCATTTTCATTCCAAGGTTTTACAGCCAAATTTTTATTTCCATGCTTTTACTAATGAAGACTGTGGCTAAAATACAGGATAAAATAAAACTTTATGATCTCAGCTGCAAGTTGGTGTAAGGTCATTAGATTTGGCAGTCATGGTATACATACTTGGAGTTCAATAACCAGTGATTGTTTCCAGTTTGATCCACTTGGGCTTTTGTAACAATAAATGTTAAGCTGTCAGATTTTACAGTATTGTAACTTCCAGGGAAGCATTAAGACTAAATACAGGTTTAGTTTTCACCTCCCTTGAATTATTTTTTTTTTTTTTTTTCTTTTTTTTTTTTTTTAAACTTTTGTACTTCTTGCTGCTAGTGAAGCTGTCTTCCTGGGGTATAAAGAAGGAAACTTTGGATTCATAGACTAACACCATGTTGAGCTATACAGCTGCATGGAGCTGAATCAGATTGGCATGGACATAGTGCCTATATAAGGGAATTTGTGCACTTGAAAATTAGGTCTAGCAATTCAAAAGTAGCGTTGCTTTCCTCAAATAAGCCCTGAACCATTATTTTAGCATGGTGGTAGGAAATGAAGAGTGACACTGTTTCAGAGCAGCAAGAATCTGGTCATATTTGTTTTCTAACAGAAGATTGGGGGTTTTCTGTGGAGTGTAGGAGTTTGTTTGGGTTATTGGTTTCTGTACTTTTCTTCCAGTCCCTCTACTCCCAGCTTTTTCCTTTTACTGTTGACTAAGTAGTCTTTCCTCATTTAGATTTAAAGCCTTAAAATTTTCTTTTGGTTTTTACTCTCTTCCTGATACATAGGATTCATAGCTATATTTTACCAATTTAATCTTTGTAAGATCTGATTACTCTGTTTCTTGTCTATTATACCATTGTCTAGAATTTCACTGTTGACTTTTGACACATCTTGTTTTCTATCAGTCCATCTAAAATTCTGACAAACCAGTTTTCCGTAATGAGCTGGCTGTCTAAATATAAATGCCATCTCTATGTATGGTAAGCCTAGGAGACTGTAGGATGAGTTTACGTGCATGCAAGTACACCAGTTTTTATACTACTACTGCATTAAAAAAAAAAGTTTAAAAATTAAGTCAGTGATTATTGAGTTCAGATAAATCAAGACTAGATCTCAAC
This sequence comes from Ara ararauna, assembly GCA_028858755.1. Lineage (NCBI taxonomy): Eukaryota > Metazoa > Chordata > Aves > Psittaciformes > Psittacidae > Ara > Ara ararauna. The sequence goes on from CM054379.1 coordinate 25,125,765, forward strand.
ACCAGAATCATTTCTTTCAAGTCAAGCTTAATATTCATTAATGAGCAGTAGTAGAACCAAAATATTGTTTTCCTTATATGATACTCCACTACTTGTTATTAGTGTGGGTCCAAATTTAGAAGAATTACTTTAAGAAGGTATGGAAGTTTACTAATAAACTGACTTATTTTTCTGTGATATCTGCCATAGAATTCATGCATGACTTATTCTTGCAGGCAGTACCTTGTCACCAATAGTATGGCTTGCATATTTTAAAAGTAGTCTATTAATGACTGGCACAGCAGTAAACTTCTGAAAGTTACTCTATGGTGGGAGGAATTAAAAAGGATAATTCAGATCTTCAAAGTAAGGGAGCGAGAGAAGCATTTATTTTGTAGTGAACAACCAGAAACCCAAAACCAGGACCGAAGCATGTTTATTTTGCACATAAAAGTCTTGGCCTGACTGTATACCCATACTCAAATTATTACATGTGATCTTTTAAGGCAAATGATCATGCAAGCACTAAAAATATGGGTCAGCTATTTCAATCTGTTATCAGTAACTGCCTTCTAATTCAGTATTTAATAGACATATTTATTTAAGAGGCAAGTCCTGCGTATGTTAGGCAAGACAGATTCCTGTAGAAGAGTTGAAAAAGTTCTAAAAAAAAAATTAAATTCCTCCTTTGATGCGAGAATGAGGCTATCCTGCAGCGATCAGATTAACTTGCCAACTGACCACAGCTTTGAAGGCTAGCAGCATACTTTGCACATACTGTGAGCCACTGACTTCATCAGATGAAAGTTTAGTAGTTCTGAATAAACTTAAAAACTGAATCATGAGCTCTGTGTTGACATGAGCTGCTTTCTCTAAACAACTTTTAAAGCTCCTTACCAGGCTTTTTCTTTTGAGAAATGGTATGTTTGGGGGATTCCAGAAGTTACTCAACAATTTTTCTGCACCCTCCCTAGTTTAAAGTATTTCTGATAGTCTGAGGTAATTCAAGGTTCAGTAGGATGGCAAAGCATAAGAATGACTCAGACTTTAGTGACTAAGGATCTCACATTGGTAAGGGGAGATCTTAAAGCCAGTCTTTGCTTTAAAGGATTGGGCAAAATATAAGTACAACCTTTGCATGAACTCAGGGAATTAAGTGCCCCCTTAAACCATTAAATTATGTGATTGTATATCAATCTATAATCTCTTTTTGCCTAATGACCCTTTTTATGGAAAGCTTGAGAAGGAAAAGATGAGAGAACTCCCTTGACCCACAGATCTATCTGTAGTCTTTTTCAAACTCCCTATTTTAATTCTTTTGGTAGGAGACAAGAGCCATGAGTTCATATATCCAAAAGACTAAAGAGCTGAAATGACATCTCTCACAGGCTAACTGCATGCTGGGATCACTGTGCATGGTCAAGAAGCACAGTTGTATGCAGTAACTGCAAAGAACAAAAGTCATGGATGTATCTGTTTTCCCTGAACAGCCTGATGTAGTCCTTCTCTATGTTTGAAATGTGCTTCCTATAAAGCCTCTGATTCCCTTGCATTTCAAATAAGAATTAAAAGAAGACAAAACAAGTCAGTTGGCTCTTTTTTTTTTTTTTTGTCCTCAGTGAAGGACAGGAGAACTGAAGGAGCTAGACCACTGGGTCTTTAACCCGGATCATACCTCAACACACGATAGCCTGTAACAGCATGTGAACAGCCTGTCCACTGACAGTGGTGGCCGCCAACCACAAACTTTTACACCTCCTTGACAATTCAGACTCCTCTGGACCAGAGGGACTCTGACTTCATTGCTGTCAGGGATAAAATTTTTCTTGACTTTAGCTGGGCCAGTATTTTGTACACATTTTAACTGCCAAAAGCCATAATTGTACACAGCCTTGACCTCTATGTTCACAACCCTGCAGTGAAGGTGCGAGACTAAAACTCAAGGGATATGGGGTCAGTTCCCAGCTCTGTGGATGGTTTCCCCATATAAATGTTTTACCCTGAAATGTCTAGCAAGGCACTTTATCTATGCTGTGTTCGCTCCCATTTTCTCATCATTTATCTGTTCTCATAAATTCTCTAGTGTGTATATTCACATCATCTAATGCATTGTCTCTTTTTTGGTTGACATTTTTATTTGTAATACAAATAATGTTTCTTTAAAAATCAGTTTTACTAAGTTGTCCATGCCAATAACATCTATTTTCAAGTCACCAGAGCATCTTGCAATCATTACATATGCATGCTGCCTGACCTTTGACTTTTAGTCTGACCAGTTAGGCCTGAGAAAGCCAAAACAGTTAGCAGTTGCCTCTGCTCTCTTGATTCATGTGAAGCCACTCAAATGTCTCTTAACCTTGGTTTTTTTGTGGTTTTGCTAGCACAATGTGACTATACTAATGGAACTCCTGTTTTACTTGAAACCTCTCTAAGCTTTGTGAATACAAACTAACAAATGCATATATACTTTTATATATATTTTAACATTCATGTCTGAACAAAACACTTCCTAAACAAAGCTATTTGCAGGATAAGGAGACCAAAGTTCATACAGCATTGGATTTGCAGATGCCAGTAACAGAGTTTCAGACTTTGCCTATATAGCAAGATTAATCTACAGGTTGAAGAAAAAAACCCTTTCAAACCACCACAGATAATCAAGTCAACCACATCTATCCTATATATGTATCTCAAGATAGGTTTTCAACATGTTGAATACAGATGAAATTTCACCCATTTTTCCCACCTGAGAAGTCAAAGGAATACTATCCATTGCTGTGTATTTGCTGATATTTGGTATGTATGCTTGCTTTCCCCTGCTAGTCTAAATGCTTCCATTAGGTTCAGCATGAAGAGCAGTCCTGAAGACAACAATGAAATCTGAGCTACGGAGACAGCAGGAAATATTTGCAAGCTGTGCGAGGTCCAGCGGTGACACTTAAACAAAACATCACGTTTTGCAGGAAAACGCTGCATGCTGATCACTTATGAACTAGACCCCCTCCCCTTTCAGAGAGGAGGCAGTGTTCATCTCAAAGGGAAGATGAACTCCTTATTCAAAGGAGTACATGGAGAAGTAAACCACAAAAAACCAAACCAAAGCAAAATCAACACTTTGGGAAGCTTCTCTGAACTAAAAGATCAAATGGAGGCATGAGAGAAAGAACAAGAGGGAGGAGGGAGGGAGATACGGAGAAGGAGGTTATTCACATTGTCTGACTTCAGGCGTCCAGTCCAGGCTTTTTATAGACAACTGACACAGCTAGGCTCCTGCAGAGGTCCCTTTGGGGTCTATTTTGATTAATTTAGAGGAATTGGCTCCCTAGTTTAGGATGGTTCGGCTACATGAATGTCCCCCAAATTATTACCTTTTAACAGCATTACTGGGAGGCTTTTATTTCCTATGATATTTACTTGCATCATAAATCCATATAACAACAGTGGGTTTTAGAAAAAGGGAATGAAAAAGTAATAATGTGCTACCTAATAATGGCCTCAGTACGTTAGTGTAACTTCAGATATACTTATGATCCCCCTCTTATACTGACTTCTGTAAGACAAAAGAAGGCATTTGAACTTATGCAGGCTACTCCCTAAGAAATAAAAGCCAAGTTGAAACACTGAAAGGTGAAGAGTAGTCTTGAAAACAAGTCTGAGTACCCTGAGCCAGATGACCTGTATATTATCTGTCCACTTTGACTGTTTCCTCAGCTTTAGCTTGAGCTAAGAATGTTCGCTCAGCTTAAAAAAGGTGAGCTGACCAAAGAAGCTGGCGAGCCATCAGCACATATTGTGTGATCTTGAGTACCCAGCTGAAGCTTGTGTGCTGGGATTGCTGGTGTTTATAGTGCAGGCTTGAAAGTTAATGGCTTTTGGTTTGTAAGTCTGTGTTCTGAAAAAGGGCTGATATCCTTGCTGAACAGGCCCTGCAAACACACCCATTGAACCTGATGTGCTGTAGTCAGGAAAGACCTACCACCAGCACCAGCGCAGCTCCGCCTTCAATGCACTGAAATATGGGGACTCAGAGGGGAGGGAGCATCCCCCAAGCTCTACAGCTCAATATGTTCCTGTTTCCCAGTGAAGAAGATTTTGCCCAAGAAGTTTTGCTGAGCGGAAGCTTTCCTCCACTGCCAGTCCCACAAGATTTAATTGTGGTCTAAGATACTTATGTTTTCTCTGCCCCATTCTTCCTGCCAGCAGTTATTCCTCACTCAAAATGAGTCTAATTTTTTAAAATCAGATTGCTAGTGGATATTTGTTGCTGTGAAATCTTCCAGGCTTGGTGGGGTGGGGGTTATGTGTATTTGATCCATACCCTCCACTCTCTCCTTGGTTCATTGTTTTCTTCTAACCAATTCTCCCGACTGAATAAATTGTTCAAATGTGTTATTGCCTTTGGGACAACTGTGAGGTTCTTCCTGTCTTGCTACTGTCAGTAAGCTCCCAAGTTTGACCCCTGTGTCAGTGGCACAGTTAGAAAACAGGGCATGTTAGAAACAGGTTAAAGTGTCACAGGTTTACACAAATCAGGACAGGACTATTTCTTTTTCAAAATGTAAAAACTTCATGTGGGAGTTCACTGCACCAACATGAAATCAAAAGGAGCATTTACAAGATCAATTTACTACTTCAAGAATGTTGCAAAAATACGGCAGTAAAGATAAAAAAAGAGACTAATCCAAGATGGTGCAATAGCTTTCATCATCCAGTCTCATAAATATCTAATCTCACTCTCAGAGAAAATAAACATACCATTTTTATTTTCATATAAATTCCTTTAAATTGTAGTGTTGTTCTTTTCTTAAACATGACTAATTATTTTCTGCTACCCCTGTGAGCCCGGTTTTCATCATAGCATGTTTTCATATTGTGTGATTCAATTGATGTGGCTATTCCATCCAGTAAAAAAAAAAAAGGGGCATTGTAATACATTTCTAAGGCATGTGCATGTTTCCATCAGGTATCCATTTCCTGTGTTTCTCAAATTTTCTTAGTGCAGAAGCATAGTTTTCATGTGGCTTCACTTTTTGAGGGTTTCATTTTCTCCTTGATATGTACCAGAGATTTGGCTATTTGAGCAAAAGGAAATAATTTAATGGACAGCAATCATGTTCCTCGCCTTCTGTCTGGACATTAGATGTTCCACACAGTTTAAAAGAAATCAGAGTAGTTTCATGATAGTTGCTGCTAAATTTTTAAGAGTTGCTGTGATGAAATGATTCTTAGCCAAATCATGAAGAGGGATGTAGCTGTGGTTTCCCAGATTCAGTCCAGGGTGGTATATGGGCTTCCAAGCAATAATTTTTTCTCTCAATAATCTCCTAATTTAGAAAACCTGCCATAACCTGCAAGCGAATAGCTGGATTCAACACATCATGATTTCCAGCTTTTCCTGGAGGGTATGTTGCTTCTCCTGTGTGTCCTATCCTGCACAGGAAGACCATTATCAGTTAAGAAAAGGAGTGGGTATTACACAGTGCAAATATCATGAACCAGAAAGCAGAAAACCCTCTTCCCTCTATGCTCCCAGAGGAAGGACATAATTTAGTGCAAAGTTTATATCTCTTCTTGAACAGAGAGCTAACTTTCTCCATTAACAGCAAATGTTTCTTTCCAAAATATCAGCATTGCGATTACAGCTCTTTTATTAAAAAAAAAAAAAAAAGATATTTTAACTCTTTGAACTTGAAATTCTTTCTAAATATGCTCCCATTATGCCATGAATGCAATAAACCAAAAGAAAACAATTTTGCATTCCTCTCAGGCCCTCTTAGTTCTTCGCTGTAAATGCATTTAAGCATGGCTTTACATAAGTCAACAAGATAACTTCTGTTCATAAAGCTGACTGGATGTCCATGTGTGACGAACTGTTGTCAGAATTGTCCATAATTCCAAAGTGCATGTTTTTCTATTCGTGCATATTATATATATGCATATATTTATGTGTAAATGCGAGTATGTACATACATCTATATATAATTGTGTATAAACGTTAGGCAGAATATAGTAGCCTAAGTAGTAAAATTATGCACACCACACTGTGATGAATATTAAGTTGTCTGTTGTCTTATCAGAATGCTGCAGTAAGTACATTTTAATCACATTTTCCAGGGCTATGTGTTTCACATGCAGCATTCAAAGGATATAAAAAGATTTTAGTAAGAAATTTCAATGTTTTTATTGCATTTGTATGGGAAGCATAACTTCACATTCCTACATGTTTACTGTACTTTCCATAATACCTCAGTTGTCAGGAAAAAACAGGAAAATACTAAAAAAAACCAGTTTAGATTAAAAGACTGAGCCCCCCTATGGATATTCTCAGATCCATTAAATTCTTTCTTCTGGGGATTTCTCTGATGGATGCAGAGGCTCATCGCCTACCCACAGCATTGGCAGGAAATCCCACACCTTGAACAGGATGACCTCAAAGAAGCTGCGGAGTTTTCTGGCCCTTTTTCAGACCTTTTTCTCCTGGGGCCAGATCTGCACTGTGTGAACATTAAAGATTTCATGGTGCTCTTCAAAAGGGAGCCAGCCCTGCACTCCTTAACAGCAGTCTGCTTTGCCTCAGGAATTAAAGACAGTAGGAATTGACCTCAAAACAGGACTTCTACCCAGAGCTGATGAGAATTTCCTTTCCTTGTCCGTGTAATTTTACATGCCATGTACTAGCTGGTTCTCCCATTCCCTACAACCCCAAATGCAACGCCACTTTTTCTGCAGCTTTCCCGGCATTTTGGGTTCATTCATAGGAACATCATAATAATTATACTGCGTCTGACTCTAAATTGCATTAAGATTTCTTTATAACTAATTTCTAAAGCCTCTTTACACTGCTGGAATCATGTATGCAGACCTCAGTGTAAATAAAAGTCATCCCTTTGTTTTTTACCTTTTTTTTCTGCAAAGCACTGTGTTTGTTCCACAACAAAAAATAAAGCAGAACAGCCATGACAAAAAGCGTGATCCATCTGTCTCCTGTCTTAGCAAAGAATGCACTGAGAACTAGTGCTACCAAAGTTTTATCTCTCATAAATAGGTCTTAGAACCATATGCTGGATATAATAGAGCAACATTAAAAAATTAAACTAAACTATAGTTGTCCGACTAAATACACAAAGTACATTTTGTGATTCATTATCTCATTTTTATTTCATTTATCCACTTTATTACTACTTTGCAGTTCAGTAATTTTTGATGGGTTTTCCAGTCATTAGTGACAATGAAAAAAAGTGTAACACAGAAACGATAGAATCACAACAAAACAGGCAATCCATTTTAAAACTGTTTTAGCCAAAAGAGTGCTCGGTGGTCCTGGTCAAGGCAATTAGGTCTATTACTGACAATCCATGGTTTTGGAATAATGATGTCCTCTAGATGAGATAAAATTACTGTGTATGTCTAACAATAGGAAAAGAATGGAAGGAACAAAAGCAGATGTCACACAGTTAGTTTTGCAGTGGAAAGAGGTTTCTTCTAGAAAACTTCCTAAATTTTTCTGTGGAAAAATTGAGCATTTTTTTTCTCCTAATACATCTTTTGCTTCCTAAGGAAATTTCTTTTCTTTTTTTTAAAAAAAGAGGATACATGAAATCCTAAAAGTATACTTTTGAAAACTGAAATACAGTTTCAAAGGAACTGTCGTGTCTATTGTCACAGGGCTTCCTGCGTGTCTGACATTGCTCTTGTCCTTTAGTAGTACTTGGCTGAAGTCTTCCAGGTGAGCCAGCAATATATGCTGTCTTCAACAACATGGACAGATCTGCTCCATGGGACATTGGAATAGCCCAAATAGCCTGAAAGTGTGAGAAGAAAAAAAAGAAGCTTCTTGTTCTTTAGACACATCTTCCATATAGTTATTTCCATAATATAATTTCCCATAAAATTTGAATTAACTGAAAAATGGTATTTAACTAAAACCAAGTTTTTATTTAAAAATAGTTAGAATTATATACATTTAAACATGTATATTGGTTTCCATTTTTATGCACTGAAACCCATTTTCCAGCCATCTAGCTTCATTCTATGAGTATGAAGTGAAGAACAATTCTCAGTAAAGAATCAATTGTGAAAAAGAACAAACAGCTGGAAGACTAGATTTTAAGGTAAAGCCTTAGAAATTCATTCTGTTTTTTGTGAAAATCAACAATGGCCTTTTAAATTGTTCACTTGTTCCTGGTGTTACTAGCTTGAAGAAAACAGCATTTGGGCAGTTTTAAATAAGGTGTACATACTAGATTCATCCCACTTCAGGTAAACAGTTTTGCCATTTAAATAGTAACCAAGGCTCATTGTGTGTCTAAAGGCAAAGGATGGACTTCCCTAGAAGACTGTTCAATTTTAAGTGAACTTATTCAGCCTTTGCATATCTCCATATCTTTCTTTAGATATAATTCAAGTACCTTCTACAAGTACCTAAAGCTAAGTGTGCAGAATATCTGTATCTATGCATATTATATCAGGAACGCAGTTTCTAAACTATGAAAAGGTCTTATCAGCCATTCTGCTAGTACTTCAAAGCAGAATATTCCACATGAATTTTGCTTGACCTTTAATGGTTAATGCAGTCTTTGCTCCAGAGTGGCAAGTAAGATCAGGGTCTTTGGACCACTAGCTTCATAGCATTAGAAACTAAAATCTCCACTCCTGTGGCTGCTGCATATGCAGCATTTCTGTACGAGCAAAAGATCTGGTGAGCACAGGACATGTTGGAACAGAGGTGATGAGCCTAGCAGGAAATGATAAGTCTGTGGACCATTCATCTTGCATTTTCAGTTTCTTCAGAGAGTTGAAACTCAATCATCTCCAATCTTACGAATTATTATTATACATATTATGATTATGTATATTATTATACAGTTATTATTATACTTATTATTATATATTATTTTACAGTTTTGTAAAGAGTATTTGGAAAATTAATTGAATGCATGACTTAGCTGTGGTACATAAGGTTTTGCAAGATTACAGTTTATGTTGTCATTTGTGGCATTGTCTTTTATTGTTTTATTTTTATGTTTTCAATAGAGCATTTTCTTTAATTATAGTGCGGTATCCTCTTTTAGTAAAAGTAGAGTTTAAATGAACTTATGAAAAAAAGCAAAGGACTGGAAAACAAGCCAAGTCAATCACTCCTAGCTCTGGGACAATACTTCATGCATGAGATTTTAGAAAATTCACTTCCTTACCTCAGGAGTTCATTTTACCTGGCTGTAAAATCGAAGTACTTCTCCCTGTGTATATTCTTTCACAGAAAGAATAAGAAAAAGAATGAATCACTTATGACAGATTCTATTGCTCTTACTGTCTGTGTCACCAGAGTGCATTCTGATAAACCCAATATATTGTAGACTAATTGTTACACTACATGTCAAAACAACGTCAAGGATCAGTCACTGTTCCAGGGACCAACCAGTGATTTTGGCCCACAAGTCTTAAATTATTTTAGCTTCCGCGAGATGACTGCATCCTACTCGTCATTGGAAGTAATTCCTGGTACAGGTTAGACTGTAAACTCTCCAAGTCATTTAGGAGAGAGTTAGTTTGCTCAGGCTGCTCAAAGCACCCAAAAGCACAGATGATCAAGAACCAGCTCCACCGACTGCACTTGTGCTTTGATGCTGTTTAATGTATTAGTACAAATGAAGCTATTAAGAAAGGATAGAATGGGATGGGATAGGATGGGATGGGATGGGATGGGATGGGATGGGACGGGATAGATTAGATAGGATAGGATAGGATAGGATAGGATAGGATAGGATACAATACTGTACGATACTATAGAAGCCTAGTGGACAACTCATTGGCTTACTCATACGCCTATTGCTGGAGGATGAATCCAATTTACTAATAAGTAAGAAAAGGTACATGGTGTATAAAACAAGTTTTTTCCTGTAGCAGTGATTGCTGTTACTGAGAAAGCAAAATTTGCTATCAGAGATTATTGTGCTCAAATGAAAATGAGGACACAGGTGCTTTAATACTTGAGCTGGGATAAGTTTTACAGAGCTGTAAAATGAGCTTCAGCCTTTAAGTTACTGTCCTTTTCTTTACAGTAATAATCTCTTCACTTTTACAAGCTCTATATGATTTTTAGGTAAGAAAACACTATAAAGTTCATGTTTTATTGTTCCTTGCAGTTATATAAATTACATTTGGCCAAAATAAATCTAATTCCTACTGTGAGAACTGAGAATCCAGAATGTTGATTTTCCTCCAGTTATAAACAATGTGAAGATATGTTATACTGGGTCACAATTTTCCAATGTACAGCAAAATATATAACTCACTTTTAATAACAAAACTGTATATATCATTAAAGTTTCCTACTCCATGGAGCACATATTATGTTTCTCTGCACAGCAAGGGATATCCTTTCTATGTACCACAATTTCTAAAATATTGTTTGACTGAATGAAAAATATTTTAGTGATTCATTAGTAAAACAGCTGTCATTTTGAAAAATTATTCAAATTAGTCTGTATTTTCATTAGTCGTATCAAATTCTTTTTGCCGACACTTTTTTTTTCTTTGTAGATCTAGTATTGCAGCACAATTCTGTACTTCTTTCATCCTCTTATTTCCATGGTTTTTGGAAATGGAACTTTGGAGAATTATTTATTATTTTGATTTCTTCTGTGGTTGTCAGAAGTTAGAGGCACCTCCTAAAATTTAACGTGCCTAGTTAGGAAATCCATGATGTTCCTTATGATACTTTGATTCATTAAGTTTCTAATTTTGGGTTTTCCAAGCCATAGACTTTCCCAAAAAACTATTGACAGGATTTTCTAAATCTCTTGGCTTTGCTCTAACACTGCCTCCATTCACATCCATAGTAAAATGATGATGTCAGTGGAACTATTTAGGCCAATACTGAGTGCTTTTGAATATGCTCTCTTAGAATACTACCTGACTGTGTCATAAACCTTCATCTAAATCCTTCTTCAAACCACAGCACTTCTGTCTACAAATCCCTGAGGTTATTAAAAGTCTTTGAGAAGAAACAGCATACCTGGAAGGTTACTAAACCAGGCTCTGAGAGGACAAGAAGAAAAGCTTAAGAATCCTGATGTCTTGCCCGAAACACGCTTGCAGTAGCTAAATGGCATGTATAAAGTTCATCATACAATCATAGAAAAAGTTATGTTGGAAGGGACTTCTGGAGGTCACAAATCTAACTTCCTGCTCAAAGGTAGGCTAACTTCAAAGTCAAACCCCATTTCTAAAGGTCTTCTCCCAACAGGCTTTAAAAATCTCCAAGGTTGGAGATTCTGTTCCCTCACTGGGCAACCTGTTCCACCCCTTAACTCTTCCTCATTTGTCATTTGACACTGGTGTGACCATCTGTCTGCAGCCCAACAAACTTGGAGCTGCTGCGTTAGTATGGGATTCATCTCTCAAGACTTTAGTCTGTAAAAGCTGAATGCCTTATCTAAACTAGGCATAGAGGATCTCCTCCTAGGTGGAGAGAGAGAGACAGAAAAAGAGAACTTCACATAATTTTGTGATCAACCTTTTGTGTTAGTCTTCTGTTGAAATACATCTGGACCTGGTGAATGGGTGATTAGGCTGGTTCAGCTCAGTACTGAGATGAATTTTACTCAAGGAAAACTAAGCAAACAAAAAAATCAAGCGAGAAATGAAAAAGAATGGCCTGACACACAAATCTTTATATAAAATATCTACTACAGTGCCTCTGAATCACCCTGGGCTATGGGATGAGTATGCAACTGTCCTACACTGACACTGACATTCTACATTGCAGCAACAAATACTCCCTGGAGCTGGTGCCTATTTATCAGGGCCCTGCTCAACTTTCTGTCCTAGTCTCTTTCTGTGCATGGACCAACTGCTCTTCCCCATGCCCCTTAGGATAGCTTTTAGTCCATGAAAGAGTTGTGAACAGGAAGGAGGCCAATGAAGCCAGGTAGTTAAATGTAACATGCTAGCTTGTTTCATCAGAATGGGGTAGTTGTGCAAGCTGCATATGCAAGCACAATGACACTCATGCAAAAGTAGGAAAAAAAGTGTTTATCTGAGTTACTGTAAGGGAAGATAAGTATTTTAGTTACATGAAAAAGAAATGTAGACAGTTTGTCATTTCAGGTTTTTCTTTTTTGTAGCTTCTATGAATTGTGGGTATAAGGTGGTCAACTAGTCAGTTTGACCATCTCTGCAAAAATAAGTGTGCTGCTTTAGGGAATGACTGTTACTCTAATGCAAAAGTGTAAAGGCTGATGTCCACAATGCTCAGAGCTAGCACACTCCAGCACTGACTGGCAATGGTCTTGCTACAGGGCGCATTACCTTGCGCTCTGTGTGACGCCTCTTTAGCACTGAGACATGCTTATTATTTGGGGAATGGGGTTGGGGGAGGACACAACAAATGGGCTACCCACATCACAAAAATAACTATCTCATAGATGAGGACAATATTCTTGTCTCCAAAGGAATTAATAGGTTTACTTTAAAAGAGACTTTGAGAGTTAAAAAAAAAAAAAAGTAACAAAATGCTAGTGAGAGATGAGGGAGCAGACTGAAGAGAAAAGGTATTCAGTGACATCTAGCTCTGTGTGATTCTCTAGCACACAAAATCACAAAGGTAAGCTAAATCTTGAAGTGGGTGAATATGTTGAGAATAGACAGAGTTATTACTGTCACTGTGAGAAAACTTTATATACCAGGTATACTATCTATCTGTGGCTACAGTTCTTATGGAGATGAGAGAAGAAGTAGCATATATAGGTCATGGAACTTCAATTTGAGATAAGTTAGTAAATGATAGTTAGCTAATGTAATGTAAGGATCAATCCTATAGGATCCTGTTTGCCAGAAGGGGATAGTGAGGGAAATGCAATCCCTAGCTGAATTATGAAGTACCTAGAGCCAAAGAAAAATTGGGGAGGTGGGAGAAATATCACTTGCTTCTCTCTATTATTAAATCCTTTTCTTGTACGAAATAACCCCCCCCACACAAGTTAATATAGACCTGAATCCCTTCTGTCCCTCAGCAGGTGTCTTTTAAATTAGGAAAGCATAATTTCATTCTTTCTTGGTACAAGTGGGAACCATATTTGAGGTACCAGAGAGGAGAGAAACACTTAGAAGTGTTTCTTTTTAACACGTGTCTCTCCAGTCTGGATGTCCCTATGGTAGAATTATTCCTAAATCTAGTAGCATGAGAACTTGAGAAATGTGCAATGTAGGGACAGTTTGCTATAGACCTCCAAACCTCAGCTGAGCTTCATTAGCTCCCCTAGGAAATTTCTTCCCTGCTGAGGAGAAAAATTGAACGAAATGCTTGTGTTTCTTGAATTACTTTGGGTTACAGCAATTTGTCCCTTTCTAAAAAAGGATTTTACTCTGCATGTTGGGTTTTTACTATCCCTATTCAGCATAATCACAGAACTAGTAGAAAAGAGAACATTTCCATTTTTTAACACTGAGGTTTTCAGGAGGAAAGATAATTTCCTATTGAGTAAATTTGAATTCTTTTTTTTTGGCACAACATTTCTCTAAATCTTGATACTTTGCTAGTCCCCAAACATGGAAGCGTTGATGCAACTTGAGTGAAATCATGGCTTGCTAAAAGACAGTTCAAAGTTCACAAGGCTGCAGCAGAGTAACTGAGCTGGAAGGAAATCTCTGTACATCACCTGCTCTTCCTCTCTGACCCAAAGCAGGATCCACCCCACTTCAACAGTCTGTTAGGGAACATCTTAAACCATTTTTGGTTCTTTTGATTAATTACTGCTATCATACATCTACATTGGACATTCAGTAAATATATGCAACTCTGCACACCTTTGGGCTTACTTGCAGCTGGCTGGAGGAATCTCTGAAGAATATTTGTGAATTTCAGAGAATCTGCCAAGACAAGGGCAGGCTGAGGAGCTTCAATTGCAAACTCTTCAGAGTGTGAAAATCTAGAAGTATGTATGACAAGTGATTAGTGCCTTCAGAAACATTGTACAGTACGATATTGTAAGGAATAATGCTAAGTGATAACGTGGGATGCATATAGCATATAAACATACTTTAACCCAACTTCCCGTTTTAGTATTTTGTCTCTGTAGTAAGGCTATAATAAGGTCTGTCTTGGGGGATCATAGCCAGGTCCCTCTTATTGCACAAATGTTCCCAAGATCTTCAGCTAAAACTTAGGGGGTTTTGCTCCTAATAAGGCTTCTTAGAAGCTATCCACTAACTCTTCTGATGTTCAGAAAATGACCAGTCTAAATTCTTTGCCAATTTTAAGCCATTCATTTTTTTATCCAAATATTATTGTTTATGGTAGGTTTTTCCATTCATACGTTTTTTTAAGCAGATATAGTTTCTATTTTCAGCCTTCAATTCAACAAACTGCGTGAGTAATATTCAGTGATTTCTGTTGGAGTGAGCTCTTCCATTCTTTTGGTACCCCAGTACAGTTTGGCTTTGGGGGTGACACTTCTACAGCATTGTTGACAGACATAAAAACTGAGAGCTGCTCACTTTGAATTGATCATCGTTATTGCATTTTTTTGGTGTAGTTTGAGACAAATTCATATGAGACAAGACTTTTATGAACCCTTTGTAGAAAAATCAATGATACTGGTGATACTGCAACAAAACCTAGTAGAATCACAGGTCTCTGCTCTGAGATCTTTTAGCAAAGAGTTTTATTATATGCCAGCAGTGAGCTGCCCAGTCCTCAGTGCAGACTAGCTATTGGTAGTGGGAAAGGTCTGTAGTTAAAATGCTGGTAAAAACAACTATTAAGTGAGGAAAAGAGACAGCAGGAACTCGTTCTGGCACCCAGCTCAAAGAGAGCTGCAGATTACAGGTTGAAAATGCCATAAATTCATATCTACTTTCAGTCTGAAAAAGCTCTGTGCCTTCCAAAGAGACATTGTACAGCCTCAGTATGTAGCATCACTCTGTCCAGATATTTGTTCAATAGAGCTTTTGGAGAGAGCTGATTGTAGGCTTCCCACAATGATAAAGGGGTGGGAAGGAGTTTCAGAAGGCAGCTGGCTGGCTCAATGCATGTGGAAATGATTACGTTAATGGTGATTTTCTTTTATAGAATTATTAACGATGTTGAGGGGAGGCTAGATGCCTTGGAAAGGCATCTTTTTAAATTATCGTAAATGTAAATGAAGAAATTAAATAAATCCATATATTTGTCATCTCCCTTACCAGATCAGATAGCACCACAGCAAAGCCACACCAATTACAGCTTAGACACACGATCAGGTTGCTGCTACTTAACTAGTATCATGCATCAACTGAGCTGTGGTGTAAGCTGTAATCACAGTTCCACCTCCAGTGACTCATACCTTCACCACACCCATGCTGCAGGGCTGCAGGCAGCAGAATGGAGGTCCACCCTGGATGGTGACTTTTCCCTGAAGCATTTTGCTGCTGCAGCCCTGCCTGAGCACTCTGTTCTCCATGTGATTCTCTCCCACCTTTGCTGCCTGCTCTTCTACTGGCTCAGCAATACCCACCAAGAGTTGCTGTGGTTCCACCAAGACAAGAAGTGGGTTAACTTGATGTTTTTCTTATGCTATGCAATGCTGCCTCAAAATGCAGTGCTGGTGAGGACAGGTGGGGTTTTTTTTCTTTAGAGACTATCCTTTGGATAACCAAACAAGGGATTAAGATGTATACTGCACTGACAGTACTTTACCTTGGACTTCTGCCTGCTCTAAAATTCTGTCTTTTCCAGCTTTGTCTTATGCCTGTAAGTCTAGCAAGAGATTCTGTGTTTGAGCAAGCTTTGGAGGCCAAATTCTCATGCCACAGTCTTTGGACAAGAATAGATTTTGACACATGGATGGTAGAAAGGTGCCTTATGCACTGTTAAACTGCATAAAGTGCATCCTGATTTTTATGTCTAAACCAGTTCCAAGTTTTAGTGCTTTAAATCAAAGGCAAATATAAAGGGGAAGAGGCATTTAGGTTGAAACTAAAGAGTTAATTAATTCAATATTCACTAAAAAAAAAAGTGTGCTAATCAGAATCTTTCTTGCTGGAAGCAAGGCCAGATTAATAAATCCCACAAAAATAGCCATCTCAAATATGACATGAACTGGGATTGCATCACCGCCAAACACAGTTGTTTGACAAAAGTTCTTTTAAAATAATTTATGCCAGTGTACATTCACTCACCAGCAGTTTCAAGCCAGAAAGAAAACACTTTTCCTTTACACAGACATCATTTCTTTTGTAAAGTGGGGACCACAAATGAAAAAGGATAAAGAATTTATTTTAGTAACAGAATGAACAAATGGGAAAAGAAAGATTGGTACTTTTTTTCCAGCTTTCTTTCTGTTTTCTGACCTTGAGCTCTGTTTGTTTTGAGGCATAGTTTTTTTCACAGCATGCACACACTATCTCATCTGTATTCATCCTGCAGATATGAAGATGACCTCAGCTACTAGAAGAAAGAAAGAAAATTTCCTGCTAGACAGGTTATTGAGTTCACTTGACAGGATTTCTTGTAGATTGGCTCTGAAGCACAAGGCCAGAGTCAACAGCAACCCCCTTTGCCCAGTAGAGGAGAACCCAGGGGAAATGTCACTGGGAAATGAGCAGAGTATGTGAAACTACCTCAAGATTTATTCCTGCACCTATGTTGTAACAGAAAACCAAGTCCTGTTGTCCAAAACCAGCAAAGTTGCAAAGCTGTTGATAAGAAGGAACAGGAATGAAGTGGGTTTCATCTGCCCTGTTGGGCTAAAGGACTTTCCACAGTGGAACAATAAATATATTTTCTTTTCCTTTCAGTCTTTGATCAAAGTTTCTTCCTACTTCTTGTTTTTGTTGGATTTTTTTTTTCCCAGACTGAAAGTTGATACATTACCCAGCATGTCCAGTGCCCAGTGTCCCTAATTTTATCATAACTTCTCTTGATATCTTTTGCTTTTCGTAAAATGTTGTCTCGGAGGCTAGGAGACAAAGCGAAAGAACCCAGAGCGCATTAATTTATGTTTACTTAAATTTTATTTTTCTACATCTCACTATTTCTGTGGGCTTTCTTAAGCTATCCTGATCTGTAGGTTGAGCAATACTCACTTCAGTTCTTTATCATCATGTGAGTGAAGTAAAGACACCCTTTCATTATTAACCTTTTATTACTCTAGAGTGCAATAACGTATTTCACTTGCAAAGAATATTGATCAAAAGACAGCTCACACTGTGTTTACTGCTGAATGCTCAGATGTAATGAAGCAAAATATTTCAGAAATTATATCTGAAATTAATGAAATCACGTATTTGATTGAACGCTAATTGGAAATTTAGTGAGTATAGCAATTCCAGTTGTACCAGAACACTTTTAAAAGGTGCTTCATTTCTATCATAAATGCAAGGTATTTTCTTGAAGCTGCTGCTGATCATTTGTAGTTACTTGCAATGGCAGTGATCTTAAATTGAGAGATGGTATCCCTCAGTATGTCATGAGATGAAGGGAGGAAAAGGAGGGAGAAAAAAACGGAAAGGAAGGGCATGGAGGGAGGGGTGAGAAGATTTGTTAAGCTGCCTTGACAACTGCAGATTGTCGGCCTGAGCCTCTGTTGTGTGAGTCCTTAGCAAAACATGGTGAGGCAGAGAGTAATGTGATATGCTTTATACACAAAGTAGAGGTGATTCAGTGGACAAACTCACCCAGCTTCCACAACTGATTTATTTTGTTATTATGTCTATCTTCTTAAATATATCTCTTTTAAAGCTTCAGGACCTCTCTTGTCCTTCTTTTGCTCTGGAAGCCTTCCACTTTAATCCCTGAAAATGTCTTGGAGTAACATTATAATGTCAAATCACTGTGCGCATTTTCACTGTATTACAGGACTCTGTTGTTTGTATTTAATGATGTACTTAAAATGTTGTGAACTGCTTGAGGCAACTTACAAGGACCAGTCTGGAAAAGTCACTATTAAATATGCTGCTTCATTATATTTTATACTGAGGCCATGAATGATGATTTACCCTAGATTTCAGTAACCAATCACCATAATATTTACTGGCAATGACTCTGTGAAACTTGTTGCTATAGTAAATTAATCTTGGGCTTAATCCAAGTCCCAGAAGAGGTGTCTGTTATCGCAAAAGACACTGCTGGAGCAAGCATCTGTAGCTCCAGTCTTGGAAGAGAGTGACCAGAGACTGCACAGGCTGAGTTTCTAACTACTGTCTCACCCACTCAGGTCACTTGAGACTGCTGGTCATATGGCTGGATTGTCTCATAATAAGCATGTGTTGGAAATGTTTCCTTTTCTCTGTGCCTTCTACAGAAGGTAAAAATTTCTCACTTCTCACGCTAGAGAACAGACCTACGAGGAAGCAAGACCCCATCTGCAAAAGTCAAGCAGAAGTATCCCAACCATATCCTTCTTTTGTTTCTCTTTTCTTGACTCAGTCTCATTGATATAATTTTATAGAATTTTTAATAGTAGACAGAAATGTCTGGTGTTTGTTTTTTGTTTTGTTTTCTTTTGTTTCATTTCCCCTCAGATTTCCAGTAACTTCCCTTTAAATTAGAACTGGAGAAATTTTTTTCCCCTTATGTGCCAGACCTGTGGAAATATTGCCATATGCATTTGAGGATCTGTCAAGGGTCTTCCACAAATGTGAGCAGCCACTTGCTCCATTTCTGGCCCAAGACAAATCTTACAGGAGGATCTTGATGGAGATATGACTTGGGGAATGCTGGAGCTCACTTCTCCAGCCCTGAAACTTCCTTCCTTCCTTCCTTTCAGCAGCCTGCTTGGACTTGCTGTCCAGCTGAACTGTCTCTGTGCAGGCATCCGAGGTAGGTATAAAGGAAGGTACTTTTTCAGTTATTCTGTGTAAAAATAGGTCACTTTTTATTTTAGCAACATACCATGTTCCCCAAGAGACATGTTGATTTTATGAAGTGGGACTTTCCAACAGAAAAGTTGACTGACTGACTGACTCCCAGATTTACTAGGCTGAATGAGAAAATGGCCACTGCACTTCAGCTGTCATGCATGACAAACAGGCTGTATATATAATGCACCTAAGTACTAAATTTCACCCAAATAAAGTTGGGTTTATGTCATAATTTTCTTCTTGTTTTTGAGGGTAGTTTTGTATTTGGAGGAAGATACAACATTCAATTTGTGTTGAGAAATCCCGAGAAGGTGACACCAAGGGTGTTTGCAGGAGCAAGCGCTCTGGACTACATGAGAAAATTGACCAAAGATCCTTTTCCTTCATATTTTTCTTCCTTGCAGGGCTCCTCTCCAACCTTCTAAGTAAGCACTTAACATAATTTTTATGTTTAAATAGTATTGTCCTACAAGTGTATCACGATGTAATACAAGTGTTAGTGTAATCCTGAATTTTTAACTTGATATAGTCTTACCTGGAAGATTTGGACTGTGTTGGAAATGTTCCTTCACTCCCTCATGAGCAGGAGTGTTTGCTCTGGTTCCTTAGCTATAACCTAAACTTGGCTTCAAAGGGAGAAAACTGACCTTCCGTGTAGCTCCTAGCAGAGACTGCCAATTTACCCTGAAGACACTAAAAACAATTTGCAGTTAGCTTAGTGTGACAAGTTTAACATTCACTTATCAAGTGCAGCAATTTATTTTTGCAGTGTTGCAAAATGGCCTGGGCCCAGCTAATTTCACTTGGAGTAACAAATACTGCCACAGCCAGAAGGCACAAAATGTGCAACAATAATCCTTAAGGAAACACACTGTAATTTGCCTTCTTCTGTTTAATGCCATGTCAAACAGAAGGATTTCTACACATTTCAGATGGAACTGTGCTGCTTTCCCTTGGTTTGCGTTAAAAAAAAAAGAATTGATTTACTTCAGAGAGCAGTGATAGATGAAGGATATGACAGGCACTGAGCATGCCTAGTTCCTTGCTCATGCCAAAAAATTCCCAGAAGGATAAATCTCGTTTCCTGCCTTACTTCACAGAATTTAACTTTTTAAACAAGTCATGTTCTGTGGTTTGGATTCTGTGTTTATATCAGAGTTTGTTTCCAGGCTCATGGACAATAATAGTACATGGGTCTGAAAAAGCTGAACATTTTCATGTGGAGAGAAATCTTGGTGGTTTAATCTCACTTTCATTCTTATTATTTGCATTAATTCTTATAAAATAGCCTTTACAGATAAGTTGCAATAAAAGCTGATATTTTCCAGGTATAAGCTGGAAAATATGTGAACTTGAGCTTTCATTTAAGTCAAACTTATTTCCATGATTTCAGGCTGTACTTATAAATTCGCACTGTAGACTTTATTTATTTTAGAAATATGTAGCTGGAAATTAAGACTTAATTTTAAAAATATGTCTGTGTTTAAACTGACTTGTGTATTTTATACATAGATACACACACATACATATATAAACCTTTTGTGATCTACTGATTATATCTGGATTCAAGTTGAATTGGAAGCAGAATATAGAATCATAGAATCATAGAATAGTTAGGGCTGGAAAGGACCTCAAGATCATCTAGTTCCAACCCCACTACCAGGGGCAGGGACACCTCACAATAAACCATGCCACCCAAGGCTCTGTCCAACCTGGCCTTGAACACTGCCAGGGATGGAGCATTCCCAGCTTCCCTGGGCAGCCCATTCCAGTGCCTCACCACCCTTACAGTAAAGAGTTTTTTCCTTATATCCAATCTAAACTTCCCTTGTTTAAGTTTGAACCCGTTACCCCTTGTCCTCTCACTACAGTCCCTAATGAAGGGTCCCTCCCCAGCATTCCTTTAGTCCCCCTTCAGATAGTGGAAGGCTACTATGAGGTGCTATGAGAATATGAATTATATTGAACTTTTTAGCCCATGTTTAGATGATTGTAAGAATATATATTTCTTCCTGGAATCCCTTTAGTAGCAGCATCTTTTTTTTTTTTTAAAAAAAGATACTTCCATGTCATTTGATTATATCTTTCAAGAACGTGCAGTGTTATCCAAATATCTAGTATGCAGAGATTTGGGAAGGTATGTGAATGTAATGTAAACATATAAGAGGACACATAAACACACACACAAACGGAAACCAAGCAAGGATAAAACTTGAGACTTAACACATCTTGCTAGATTTGAAACTTAAATAATGCCCAAATTATCTCCGTAACAAGTACCCAAGATTTTATTTATATATGCAAGAGCAGTTCTGCTTAATTGGCTACTGATACTCCGAAAAAATAAATTAAGAGACCAGTTGTGCTGTGAAGGAAAACAAAAGTATAAACCACACTCAAATTAAAAAGTTGGTGCTCCAAAACCCTTTCTAATCTTAACAGAAACCTGATAAATTAGCTAGCTTCTGGTGGGATTGGATTTGTCTGTAGCATTTTTTTTATTTAACTGTCATCTCTCTCAAACCCTAGCTGGCTCTACACCGTATTTTTGTTCTCTCACATTCTAGGGTTTAGTGTACTATAAAAATAAGTAATTTCTAAATACTTAACACATACCTCAGTAAGCTTATTATACACAGTAGTTATTCCTAGATAGATAGATGTAAAAATTTGTGCGTGTGTGTGTGTGTGTGTGTGTGTGTATTGGAATACAAGTATGAATATCTGTGTGTGTAGGCATGTATATATATGCCCATGAAAAATCAGCAAAACTGATTATATTTTGGGTTCTATTCAAAGAAAAAACTCAATGGGCAATAGTGGGAAAAGTTTCCCTTTATGTTTGGCTAAAACTTAAACAAAACAGCTGGTATTTGTCCAAAGCATCAGTTCTTCGTGTTGCTGTTTGCTTCTACTGAATGATCTTTTTATCACTAAATATTCCTTAAGCAACAGTGCAAACTTTTTCATGCCAGTATGGGAGATTTCCTTTTTTTTAGCATAGGATTAAACTTGGAAATTTTATTAAATAGTGGGAAAAGAAAGAGTACATGGTGAATTAGTTCAATACGAGCCCCTTATTTTTCTATTTTACCAATACTATGAGACTAGTTTTCAGACCTCCAGCCTTGTTTCTTGACACCCAAAATGTATAGTAAATGGCAATCCCTGCTTTAATGTCAATACTCTGAAACATGTCCATAAGCCTCAGTTCTGCTTTCCATGCAAGGATGCATGACCTTTATGTAGGAACTTAAAAAGTAGTTCAAAGAAGAATTCCTTTGAAGAGGGACTCCTTCAAACTAGCGCAGATATTCTCCATTCTTTGGCCCAAGAAGTAACAAAACCAGATGCTTCCACAGTATTGCTGAGGAGGAAGGGAGAAAGAAAAAGGGAAGAAGGAGACTGACATGCTGTACTCTTGCTCCATGAGGTGCCACATGGTCCTTGTTTCACAAGACCAGTATATGTGCACCTTGGACATAATCCATATATTAATCAGGATGCTACTCAGCTGCTGCTCCAGTACATAAGGTCATGAGAACAGGCATACCATCTCTAACACTGGCTGTAAGGGACACCTAAAGAGTAGCAAAGTCAACCCCAAATACTCTCTCATCTTCCAACTATTTTTAGGGGATTTCCTGAGTTTGAAATGATCTATTGAATCAGTAATCCCCAGTGGATTTCTTTTCCATGGTCTTGAGTAGTCCCCCCTTAAACCCATGTAAGTTTTGCATCTACAGCAACCCTTGGGGAGACACTTTATATGTCCACTGACTTGTGGACATAAAGAACAAGCTTTCTTTGAGGCTTTCTGTTTCTTCTTGGGATCTTGTTGGCACATCATTGCAAGTGATGGTACCCATATCTGCTTCTTCCTTCTTGGGATCTTCATTCACTCTTGCAAGAGGTAGTACCTAGCTCAAAGCACCAGTAAGGAATTTCTAGCCATGTGTGGTGTCCATGTTATTGTTTAAAGACCAAAATGCTTCCAGCATCTTGTGCTCCTAAGGCTAAGAAAGGAAGGATATATTTGAGTTTGAGGCATTGTGCTGTCATGAGGTTAAGACAAGCTCAGGTTCCTGTGCCTCTGCAATTTGCTTCCTGTCATGTTGTAGATCTTTTTTTCAGCTAAATTTAAATGTACTACCACATTCAGGTGACCCATTTGCTGCCCGGGGTGTGGACTGCCTCATTTGCACTTAGTACCCAGCACAGAGAGACCAAAACTTGTCTGGGTAACCATGGAGCTTATAAATAAATAAAATTAATATCAATCATTGTTACCATACAGTCCCCTCTAAAATAAAACAGTATCTATAAATGGGCAGATTCCCTTTAATTGCTCTCTTGTGGCTGGCCCCACATGAGTGTCCTGGGTATGTTGCCTAAGCAATCATAATACCAAGTTCTCAACCTGGTACCTCTTGCTGTCCTTCCATCTTGTTGCCTTAGCTGCTTGTGTAGCCAAATATAAATACCCCCATTTGCTTTGCTTTTTTCCTATTGTTCTTAGATTCTCTTTCCATCATGACTGAACTCTCAGATATCTTCCTCTCTGTTTCTTTGCCAAAAATATTTGATAAGTAAGTTTTTTCGTAGCATCTTAAAATTATTAAAGAACATCCCTAAATATTTAACTGAATTCTTGGAATATTTTTACATGTAATTACTCTTGCTGCATCAGAGTTTCCTAGATGTACTTTTTTTTCTTTGACTTCTCTCCTAGAGTGTAAGTCTCTTTGCAGCATTTACCTGAGGAGCAGGTGTCTCTGGAAGGGCTGACTGGTTTTATGTGAATTCCTTTATTTGCATGCCCTACTGATGTACTGAAGAAATATTTGAAGTATGTTTCTCAGATAAACTCAGGGTTTATACCCCAGGAATGCACCATGGGGACAGATAAACTATCAAGAAAAAAGGAACATTTCAGGTGTTTGTGAAATTTTACTTTGTTTATTTTAATTTTTTAAACTGGAACAAGATTATCTTTACAGCTGCATCTGCAGGAATTTATCAGTATCCTTACAACCTTCCTCCCTATGTACTCAGTCAGCTGCCTCCTGCAAAGCCACATCACTTATCACTGAGGTGTGCCCTTTTCCAGCTGCAGGCTTGTAAGCCTCTTCTTACAAGCTGTAAGGAATATCTTCAGCTTCGCCAAAACAGTGAATCTTACCCAAACTTACTCCTTGTGAAAATAAGAACAGCACTGAAGGAAAATATAATTTTCATATTTAAAAAGTGTTATTCTCTGTATGCTTAACACACTTCAGGATGAGATTGAATCAAACTTTAGCTATAGTTTTCACCAAATTTTTAGCCATCGTGTGACCTCTACACTAGTAAATTAAATAGAACTAGGGAATACTCCCAGCCACTCAAATTGCAGCAGCTATGCCATTAAATTCTCTGATTTAATTTTTCAAAAAGGTCAGTTAACACATTTCAGAACAATTTCTGGCACAACTCAGGACTTAACATGAACTTTCCCAGTAGATGTTTTGGAGGGTAAAATAATTTAATAGCGTGGATGGAGCCAGGCATCGCATTTGATTTTAAGGTCTGTGAGCAGTCCTTGGCATATCTAATTTACTACTCTAGTTGAAGATTAGGGAAACAGTACTCCTGAAATAAAAGTTCTTTACCTTGCCAGGGGAAACAGTTATTTGATAAGTACTTTGGAAAGCCTCTGGAGTAAGACACTATTTGCCTAACATAAGTACCTGGGTTCAGATACCATCTTCACTGACTACTTTGGGGCATAATTCTGTCAGTAGGATAGAACAGGACTGGCATAATACTTCTGCAATGACTTCTATCTGGAGAATCAAAATCATTAATACTGTGGCAAAAATTATAGTTATTAGAAAAAAGGAAAATGAAACCTAAAAAGAATTTGTAGCTCCCAGGAAGGCACTGTTTTCGTTAAAGGCACAACTCAGGCTTGCATCCTATGACTCAGTCTACCTTCTCCCACTTGGCACTGTGGTGATGAAATTAGGCAAATTCATATTCAGGTTACATAGAAAACAGATAATATTTCATTTGGATGGTCACTTTTTCCCTTTTAACTTCTGCTTATCACAAAATGTGACAAAAGCATGGATTAACAACTTCTTGAATCCAATCATGTAGTCACAGAAAATGGAACTGAAAAGGATTTTGAGAGGTTATATGGTACATTTCATCTCCCCAAAGAAGAACCAGCTTTGCTAAGGACACTGGGGACAGCCGTTAGAGAAACAGCAGTTTAAAGATTTGTAATGATGGTAATTCCACTCTATTCTTAAGCAATGTGTTCCAGTCCTTCACTATCTGTACTCCTGAAATGTTTTTCTTAGTGTTAAACTTTAATCACCTTTGCAGTAATGTAAGCCCATTATTTTTTGTCCTACCCCCTTCTGGCACACAGAAAAGATTCCTTTCTTCTCTGCAACAGCCTATATTTGGTTTGAATGCAACTGATATGATTCTTCCTCGAATATTCTTTTTTCATGGTTATGCATATCCAGCGTTGTCAATTTTTCAGAAACAGGCATGTTTCTAGCTTTTTATGATCATCTGAGTGTACTGTTACTCATGGGACTACACAGCCTGTTGGATGAACTTCCTAAGCCAAGCAACAGCAAACTGCCAAGAACAAGGAAGAGGATATGACCACATAATTGGGGAAAAGGTAAAAAAGAGCAGTAAAGCTTTTTATAACAACATAGACCAAAAGTTACTTAACCAGTCATGAAACTGAAATGAGGAAAGCAAGTGATAGCAGCAGAAACGGGAAAAAGTAGCTTTGAATAAAAAAAAAAAAAAAAAGATGTGTTTTTATGTACTTCCTTCTACATGACAATACACTTGTCAGTGTGGATAGGTAGACATGTCTTCTTTTAGATGAAAACTTACTTCCTTTGTCAGCTGTTTTTTGCACTCTACTATCCAGTTACAGTGTTACTACAAACACTGATAGAAACTGAATCATCTAGATAACCCCCACAATCCTGTAGAACTCAGGACTGGAAGACCACCCAGACTCACACATTAGATATTCCTTCAGTTTAGTACCTAGTGAATTGGATATGTTTTAAGATGCTTGCATAAAGCCTTGACTAAAATTTCTTGGGTTTTTGGATTGGGAACCAGGTTTCATAAGGACCTTATTTTCTTGGAGAGCAGATTAATCATAAAATTTTAAATTACTCTGAAGTTGATTTTATTGGGATATCTCTGCATAACATAGGAGCGTTTGTTCTTCCAACGTCTTCTGGTATATGCCTACACAACTTTCTCATTTTGAAAACAGGTGTGTAAAATGACCTGGACCCAAAATCTTTGACTGCAATTGTATTAACAAAGTGGACAGGAACAGGGCAGTGGCCCAAGAACAGTTACCCATATCATTAAATTGTTAATCCATTCCCTGGTGCCCTTTTTGCTTATGTCAAACAACCCTATCTGTCTGGGAACATGCCAAGGACCATTCCCAGAGATGGTTTGGATGCAGCTACCCTGTTCTGCAATGTAAAAAAATTTATTAGTGTGGCTGTGGCCAGACCATGGCATTTGGTTTCCAGTACAATAAACTGATCTAGATACTGTTTTCCTCGATAACCTTCATTTGTGTAGCTTGGGAGTAAAAGTCTGAGGGGGTCAGGTAACTCCTTAAATTATTACCTCTAACGCTTTTCAGTATCTATGATTATTTTTAGAATTCCTAAAAAAATTGCTATGGAATAAGCTTCATAATTATGAATTTTAAACTCAAATATTTCTGCTAACCAATTTCTTTTTTCCAGTGTTAAATAAATTCATGGCAACCTTTATCTAATAATGCCTTCTTGGTTTTTTCAGTGGAAATTCATTGTTAACACTGATTATTAAACACAGATATTTGTGTTAACACAAATTATTAGCTTTCTATTAAAACAAAATTCTAATTCCATTTAATTTGATCCACCATCAAGTATGTAAGGTAGTTAATGCTACGGTAAGACAGCATTTTAATAATCCAATGACACCTATCTACAGTTATCAAGTTACTTAAGTTTCACAAAGCACTGCTTATGTGGACCTCTCTTCCTTTCACTTCTCTTTTCTGCATTATTTCTGTATTTTGTTTGCTGTTTACCATAAGCTTTGTGATAATTTTTGTAACCTGTCTTTTAGAAATGCAGAACTTTCAGGCAAAGATGGGTCCTGTAGTCACAAAGCATAATATTTATAAATAGGACATGGTGAATCTCAGTGGTTTTGGTCTTTATTCCCTTCACTCTTTCAACTTCTTCCTTTTTATCCTACCACACTTTCTGTTAACTACAGGTAGAATTAAAGAGTTAGCTAAGAAGAAATTTCTGTAACAACAGTTCATTTATATCATTTTCAGTCCTGACCCCCAAATACAAACCCGTGTTAACAGTTGATAATTACAGTGTTAACATTTTAGGTTTTTAAAGTAAGCTAAACATTTAGGAAAGCTGTGTTGCAACACATCTTTGTTGTCTTTAATGCAGGAGAGATTTTTGCCTAAGTATGATACACTGGGTTTCTAAATTTTTATAAGTGTAACATTTCTGTGAAGCTCCGCTCCTTTCTCTCACTTCTCCTTTAAAAATACCGGGTCTGGAACTCTGGTATTTATTTCTGTTTTATTGTTAAAATGTTGCACGAACAAATGACTATACTCAGATTACTTCAGCGTTCATAAAATGAAAAGCTATTGGATAAACCAGGATTTAACATTTTAAAGTCCACTCCAGACAGCCAGAGGTAGTTAAAAAAAGTTTATTTTCCTTTCTATTTGAAAACTTTTTCATCCATGGCAGTTAGCCTGATTCCTACTGGGAAAACAGAGACCTAATTTTGTCCTGCTTAATACAAACAGAATTCCCAGTGACTTCACTAGGAGTTCTGCCTGAGCTAGGAGCCCAGAAGGCAGCCCTATAAACTTTCAAGAATACCCCTTTTCTTCCCTGTGGCCTAATCTAATCTCTGCAGTTTACCAAGCACTTATATCGTAACTCTGTAACAAAGTGCTTTGCAAATTGTCTCATCCTTATGCAGTACTTTTGGACTTTTGCTAGAGATTATAGTTTATTAGGAACAAAGCATATTTAAAAAATTCACATGCCCTAGGTGGTTCGACACCCTTCTGCATAGAACTGATAGCTCTGAACAGTGATTCTGTATCAATGAAAATATAATTTCCTTTCCCATGACTTTACTACTAACAACTTCAGTTGGTAACAATAAATGAGTATCTTGGATTAAGAGAATAGTAAATATAGCATTGAAAACCAAACAATTTCCAAGATCATATTTTCTCGTGGTTAGGATATGTTATACTATTCCACATTATTGAGCTAGTTAGTGTTTAGAGACAAAAAAAAAAAAAAAAAGAGAATAAATCTGAATGGGAAAGCCGACTTTGGCAGGAGCACTACTGCTGGTTTTAAGGAATGAAAAACAGAAGTTAAAAAAAAAAGAGAGAGAGAAGAAAGAAATCAGAAAACTTGTTTTTCAAATATGTATCAGACGAGGGTAGATTATGGAGAAGTTTAAAAAACAGAAGTTAAAAAAGAAAGGGCAAAAAAATGGGCGCTGTCTTTTTTTTAAAGATGGAGTGCAACTGGAAACAGCATGCAGCCAAAGGTCAGGGTCAAGAGTAATAGAGACCTGGCACTATGTGCTAGTTTATCTTCTACACGATGAACTCCTGCCAAACCATATACACAATGTCATACAGCAGGGAAAAGTGTCTGATGCATCTCCAGAGTATTTATGAGGGCTTCTGTTTTGAAGATAGTTTCTTAGGTAACAGAATAATAACATAATGGGACTACTTCTCATTAATCAGGGACCTTTTTTTTTTTCCCTTTTGGCTTATTCTGCAAATTAAATTGCGATAACTCTTTCCCTCTTTGTGGACTCCCCCTTGCACTATTAAAAGGATTGGATTTTTTTAATTTTATTTTTCAGATTTTGCATTGAGAGGATTTTGGTGGTGGTGGTACAAGCGCTGATTCAAAGAAGACTAAGTCTTGCTCAGCACCTTCGGAAATAAATAACTGAGTTGAAATGGTATGCGTTCACAACATTTAAAGGAGATGAAAGAAGGTCTTGACTAAGTGTTTGCTTCTTGGGCTGTGTGCCTTCCTGTCTCTCATATAGTACTGTGTGTTATGCTTTGTTTCTTTTAGGCATGGTAGTATATTTATACTCTGCTTGCAAAGCCTTCTCCCTCCAGTATACCGTCAGAGCACAGTCCAGTAGTTTGTTTTTCTACATTTAGCCTTATTTCACAAATGTATAAATACTGCAAAATTAGTTTTAGAAAACAGTTTATCTAAAGCATATCATATAGATTTAACCAAAAACCTTGCAGGTGTACAACACGAAATGAAAGAACAAAATATGTCAGACTCTGATCCAGCACTCGGAGCAAAATATCTTCATTAATGGAATGTGGATTAAACTCACAGCAGCTGCCTTGTAATATTTATATTCCAGCCTCTCATGAGCTTTTATAAGGGGACAAGTGAGATCACATTAACTGCAGCAAAACAAAATCCACATATTTACTTACCTTAGAGCATCCTATGCCCAATTTTCTAGCTCTGATCAGGCTTCCCTTTAAGTAAATTATTCATGTGGATATGAACATTACTGAAAAAGTAAGATAGCACACAAGATCATAGAATGATAGAATAATAGAATAGTTAGGGTTGGAAAGGACCTGAAGATCATCTAGTTCCAACCCCCCTGCCATGGGCAGGGACACCTCCCACTAAACGATGATGCTACTCATTGCAAAGCTTTTACTTCAGCAGAAGTATTCACTACATTTATTTTTTTAATAACCATTTGTTAGAAAAAATATAGATACAGGCCTATTTAACTTGAGTAAATGAACTGTTTCAGTGAAATCAGCAAAAATAAACTTCATATGGGACAGAGGTTTCTCTAGAGAGCCCCATGAAAACTGTAAGAACTGAAAAGATGCTCCCTCTGGTCCAACACTCTAGCTGAAATCCCAGCAATGAGGTTTAAGCTGCCGAAAGGTTAAAAAACAGATAAACTTTTAGAATTCAACAAGGAACATAGGGCTCAGCATTATGCATTAAACAGTTAAGGAACTTCATAGTGTAGAAGAGTCATAGCACAAAACAATAGAATCATAGAATCATAGAATTATAGAATAGTTAAGCTTGGAAAGGACCTTAAGATCATCTATTTCCAACCCCCCTGCCATGGGCAGGGACACCTCACACTAAACCATGTCACCCAAGGCTCTGTCCAGCCTGGCCTTGAACACCACCAGGGATAGAATAGGTTGAATCAAAAGACAGAACAGTCCATGTTATTGTTACAAAGGAGTAATTTTGAGTAAACGAGTTCAGCTCCTCTCCATTACTGAATCAGGATGTATAATTGTGCTGTGAATAGTAGAAGTAGCATCAAAACAGAGAAGTGACTGTTAAGCAGTGTTATGTAGTGTTACACTAAGAGTACAATTTGAAGACCCTTTGAGTTTGTCTTGAGCTTGAGATACTGGCTTTTGGCACTAAGCTAACAACCCCGGAGGGACTATGACTCCCAATGCTGCGAAAGGCTCTATCAAACTCAGTCTACCGAGCTCTTAATCCCAGAGAACAACTCAAAGGTTATAAGTTACACAGTAGGTCAGATCCTGCTAAACCACCTGCAGCTGCATAATTCCTGGGACTAATTTTTCTAGGGCTGTGAACTGTTTGCAGTTCAGACTGTTAGAAAGCAGCATTAGATTTTGAGGGGTGCTACTAGTGTCTGAGTGCACAGCATGGAAAAGAGTAACCAAAGGGGGTTATGCAGATTCAGCACCAGGCAGTTTTGCTGCCTGCACCGACAAAATTGACAAGTTTATCACTGCTTATCCCTCTTCAAGTCAAACAACAGGTATAGCACAGGTTTTAATACAGCTATTGGAGAGGCTGCAGAGGAAAGCCCTTTTGTTAAGTGACATTCAGCTATTAGCATCTAGAACTTTTTCGGAAGAAGCTATTTTCATGTGCATATGCTGCATGCTAATATACCTTCCCCTATTTTAAGAGTTTCTAACTTTTTTAAATGCTCTGCTAAATATTCTCACTCTTAAATAGAAGCTAAGGTAATCAACTCTTTCCCTCCAGCACATGATTTTCTAAGTGAAAGGCTAAACCAGAAAAGCAATGATTCTTGCTCTAAAATGCTTTTGCTCAGCTTCTAGCCTTGTAAACAGAAATGCTGAACTCCTGTATGTTCTTGCGTGTCTAAAACCCATCATTTGAGAGTCTCCAACAGAACTCAGGACCCATACTGAGTTCTGCTTAGAATCTCAAACTCATCATTTTTGAGATGACATTAAAATGTAGCAAATTCAACATTTTTTGTGTGAACCTGAAGTTGAATTGTATTAATAATGGAATATACATAAAACCAAATGGCAATGTTACTTTTCATACAACCCAAAATTTAGTATTTCATTGGCCAGAAGATACTGCTGCTGAATACCAGTGAGGGTTAATCTTGCTGGCCGTTGCAAAAGCCTGTATCCAAAATGTGCACAGAGTAATGCTGGCTCTAATTATTACATTATATGGAGAGATCAGTCAACTTTATTCCTAGCAATTCACTAACTTTTCTTTTGTGTAAACTTGGCACAGAAAAGCTTTTGCTATTGAGCTAAGTAAAACCCTCAGCACATGGCCGTGGCCCAAGGGGACACTTTATCATTTGTATAAAGAGAGACATTTGATTATGGCTTAATTATATTTATTTTCAATCAGTCTGCAAACTCCATAACTGTGGATTATTTACTGATGAACTACTTACAATCCATTATTCTATTATGTTAATGTATTCAAATCCAAAACCATACTAATATTTAATAACCAAGTTTAAATCAGTTGGGCTTTTATTGGTCTTCAGGAAGAAAGATATGTAGAAACTGACAATTTCGTAAATCAGAGTTACACAACACTGAAAACAAGCTTTGCTTTGTTTCATTTTTTAATTTTCTAAAAATTGTGTAATTTATGATATCATTATTATTTGCTACTGTACTTTAGGTTGTCATCTTCTCTGGATGGCATTTAATCAATTGCAGAAATCAAACAAATAAGATGGTGGGCAACATTTCCCTAAGTTCTCAACAGCAAGGTTTTCCAAAGCATGAAAAGGCTTCATAACTGCTCCTTTGGAATCCTAACTTCAAAATTATAAATTATAGCTTTCTTTTTCTTTCATTTCTCTACTCAGCTTCTTCCTGGCTGTAGAGAGAATTAGAATATTTGGATTTGAGCCAAAATCATACATTTTCTTGAGTTCTAGCAGGACTTGAACTGCATTTTTCTTCATCTCCGGTGGACGCACCTCATTCAATGGGTTACAGACACTTCTGAAGTTGCACTTTACTGCGATGCAAAGATTTTTATCCATTTCTGGGTCACAGGGAAAAAGCTAAACCAACTCAGTACTCTGAGGTTACAGGGCTTCACGAGGAGGCTGAAGTTGCAGCCCCTGCTTCTGTTCATATGAAAGATTATGGATCTGTTCCAAAACAGTTCAGAGGTGTCCTGGGTTCAGCAGTAGCAGTCATTTTTCTCATTCTTAGTAGCTGGTGCAGTGCTGTGTTTTTGACTTTCAGCCTGAGAACAACATTGATAACGCTGATGCTTTTAGTCATTGCTAATAATGTTTACTCCAACCAAGGACTTTCTGAGTCTCATGCTCTGCCAGGGAGGAGGGGAAGCTGGGAGGAAGCGGAGACAGGACACCTGACCCAAACTAGCCAAAGGGCTATTCCATACCACAGCACGTCATGCCCACTATATAAACTGGGGGTAGTTACCTGGAAGATCTATATTGCTGCTGGGGTTGGGCTGGGTATTGGACAACAGGTGGTGAGCAGTTGTATTCCCTTCCCTCGTTATTTCCTTTATCCTTATTATTATTGGTGGTAGCAGTAATGGTTTGTGCTATACCTTAGTTACTGGACTGTTCTTATCTCAGCCCGTGGGAGTTACATTCTTTCGATTCTCCTCCCCATCCCTCCCTGAGTGGGGGGAGGAAGGAAGTGGGGAGTGAGCAAGCAGCTGTGTGGTTCTTGTTGCCAGCTGGGCTTAAACCGCTACAAGAGGAAAGCTGAGTTAGGGTAGTTTATATCCCAGATAACTTTAAGCTTCAGTTTTGCTATGGAAAGGGGAAGAGAGAAGCAAGAAATCGATGATCCACTTTTGCATATTTTTGACAGCGTGGACTGATTTGTTGCACAATAAAACATCAGCAGAGGCACCAGACTCTGATGCTTAAGTGAAAGGAAGATCCAAAGATGTGAAGCAAGACAGGCACCGAATATGCTTCTAGGAGTACATTTTGACTTCATAGTCACAAAAAAAATAATTCTTACTTATGCAGCCCCTTTCCAGAGCTCCAGCTGAGAACTTTGGCAAATACATTAGGATTTGCCAGTGTGTTTGAACTTGCCAGACTGTTTCTTTTATGGTTTTCTTTATCAGTTTTGCTTGATGTTGCAAGTTTCTGTGTCTGCAGAATTCTAAGTCTCTTCAAATCCCAAGAGGTCACTTTCTCTTCCAAAATACCTACCAGCCAGTTGCATATTAGTGACTTGATGGCTATGCACACTGGCAGTGACACAGAACCAGAACTCTAGATTCTCCAGAGTGCAAGGACCATGAAAAAGTAACACTGCTTTCATTCGTCTGTTTCTGAAGGGTAATTCATAACTTTCAGGATAGTTTCCCACTAAACCCCTTTAAAATATCAGCCTGTTGACAAAGATAGGAATTACAGATGAAACATTTCATGTAAGAAAATAGGAGACCCAACCCAACAATTCCTTCTCTGCCTAACTTCTCTCTTATGACTTCTCAGAGGATTCCTCATAATGTCGACTTTAGGATCAGACACAAGATTTATATAGTAAATTAACCACAGAAGTATGACAAAGTAAATCACTACTTTAATACAGCAATAAAACATTATATTAAGGCTTTATTATAAATGGTTTATACAGAGGTTAGTAATTGAATACTAGATATTAGAAGCATTTTAAAGCCTTTATTAGTATTTGTTATGGATGGTTACAAGCTCATTAGCATGTGTTATTGATTTGTTCATTCTATAATAAACTTTAATAAATGATTTACCATTTACTAAAAGGGTTATCACTCAAGTATCAACTCCTCAGACATTATTTATAGATATTTCATAATGTTATGTGTGATGATTGTATCAGGTTTAAATAACCAGTACTGTAGCTTTTCTGACATTTTGTTTATGGTATCATTTCATTAACATATATACAAACTTTTTAGGCTTTTTTAGTCATGGTGGATGTTGTACTGTCTATATGAAAATAAAAATGTTGGCAATAATGATACTCATATTCAAAGATGATGAAATCAAGTAGTACAGAATTTCAGTGTTTATTGCATTTGAATCATTTCTCTTAAAGAAAAAATCTGTGTCAGATTGGGATTCACATTGCTAGCTTAGTTTGCAAAGTAAAAAAAGCAGGTGATTTTACATTTTCTACACCACCTTTGTTCTCACCAGGATATGCACAGTAGATCTAACTGGTCATGATGAATTTGAGCATCAGGCTAAACATCCCTTGAATGTCCAAAGTGCTTCAAGAGTGCCGAGACACATCTCTCCCATTCTGCTTACAGTATTTTTGTAGGGAACAGGACTTCTGATATCAAAATAACCTGACAGCCTGGACACCAGAACATGTGAGCAATGCAGCAGAATTGCTGCCTGGACTGGTGTTCAACTTCATGTGTGTCATGGGTTCAGCAGCAGCAGTCATTTTTCTCCTTCTTGGTAGCTGGTGCAGTGCTGTGTTTTTGACTTTCGGCCTGGGAACAGCGCTGATAACACCAGTGTTTTCAGTTACTTCTTAGTAATGTTTTGGTCTGACCAAGGACTTTCTGAGTCTCATGCTCTGCCAGGGAGGAGGGGAAGCCGGGATGAAGCAGAGACAGGACACCTGGCCCAAACTGACCACAGAGGTTATTCCATACCACAGCACGTCATACCTGGGATGTAAAAAGGAGAGCAGAGACCAGGAAAGGTGGAGGTGTACTGCGTGGTCAGGCTTGGTATCAGGTGGCGAGCAGTTGTATTCTCTTTCCTTGTATTTGCCTTGTCATTATTATTATTGGTGGTAGCAGTAGTGGTCTTGTGTTATACTTTAATTACTAAACTGTTCTTATCTCAACCTGTGGGAGTTGCATTCTTTTGATTCTCCTCCCCATCCCCCCAGGAGCAGCAGGAAGAAAGAGAGGGGAGGGAGTGAGAGAACAAGCTGCGTGATTTACAGCTTAAACCACGACAATGTGTTTGTATGCTTACTATGTACGTAATTTACATATGTATATACATATGCACACACACTTTATCATTCAGATAACTTTTAATATTTGCTGATAATTTTGAATATTTTCCTATCACAAATAAAAAAAAAAAAGTCCCTGTAAAACCAGAATATTTTTTACCCTTTAAAATGAATGTTCCTATTAAGGAAAACCAAAGCTGTCAAGTGTTTTAAACAAGGCTTATATTTCGCACTGAAATATGACCAGGACACTTATCTACATTTTAATACTTTCACAATCTTAACATGAACCCAATACTGTTTGCTTTGTTTTACTTGAAGTTCCAGTTCTTCAAGTCATGTTATTTTATGATGATCTTAGTATTAACAATGAAAGTATATTCTTGGCCTCAGACACGCAAATGGGACCTCAGAAAGGTATCCTGAAATGCTTACTGAGATTTCTTTGTGTAGTTTTTTTTTTTAATTGGAAATATTGCTACAACAAATCAGAGCTTTCCACATGAAGAATAGGCTTTGAAGCAATTTTTTTTTTTCAGGATATTCTGGCCAAAACCAAAGTGAGTAAGTGAGGCATCAAAATAGCTTATGGTTTGACATTGAGGATATTATGTTACGAATCAGGAAATCTATTACCATTAGATCACTATGTAGTTTGGTGCTAGTGAAAACAAACCCAAGGTCTTGATTTTACCCCTGTGAAGACTAAAAAACCTTGAAAACTCCTTTCCTTTTTTTTTTTTTAAATCAGAAAATAATTCTGTTAGCAATGCTGATTTTCGATTCATGTTGATACTTTTAACAAGGGAAAGCACAAAAGGGTCTGTTGTATTTTGAGAAGGTGACACTTTAAGGACCAATGTTTAATAAAAGTGAGTATATAGTATTAATTTTTTTTCAAAATACTAATAGCAGCTGTTCAAAACTTTGTCCAACCTAACTGTATCAAGAGGTATGACTTTCAGTTGCACATGAGACTAGCATCACCTTGAGCACCTTTGACTTTCAACCCCACACAATTATGTGCTTAGTTTTAGCTGAGCAGGCTTTCTCATCCTTTACCTCAAGGTGACAAAACTTGTATTCTTAATAATCACCAGCCCAGTATGCATTCAATCCTATAAATATGTTGGACAGAGTACAGAATACTGATATTCTGTTCCTATCTTTGTTTTGGACAAGGTTTGGGGCAAGGATCAAGCAACACAAAAATTAACACTACTTGCCTTCTTTCCCATTGATTGAGTAAGACTGAGGCAAAGCTCCTAAACCAGAGAAAGTCACTCAGTTTTTCATCTCACTGAAGACTAGCAATTAAAAATTAGTTTTCTAAATTTAGGTAGTCATCCTCCAGGATACTTTTTATCCTTCAGAAATAGATTAATTTCCTTTCTTCAGAAACTTGTATATATGCAAAGAAAATGTAGGTGGTAATAACTGTATGAGAAGAATATTATTATTTAAACTGTTTTTCTTCTGAATTTTTAAATTAGCTATGATTCTAGAGAAATCATTAAAAGATGGCTTACAGGTGGTTTTGATTCCTTTGCTGATTAAATGCAAAAATAATATACGTGTAAGTATGTTTTTTCAAGTACATTGTTGTCATTTCTTCGTCTTCTTGATACTTGCATATTTTCATTATTCCTTGAATTCCAAAGTAACTTTTTATCATTATTATTTTTTTGTTCTCCTTAATAAAACACTGTCTATGTTTTATCTTTCTATTTTTTAGTTTCTTTCACTTTGTTTTCCAAAAACACTTAATTTTCATTTTAATAACCTGCTTTGGCTTTCATGAATGTTTTAAGGCTAAATTTTCCACTTAAATACCCCCTTTATGCCTCACCACTGATGTCCTGCATGTAACAGATCTCAGTGTGGCCCTCTGCATTTTTGAGTTATAGCTTGGCTATTAATCTTTCTTTATTGTGGTATGTTTAACAAACTATTAAAAATAATGGTAGCTGGCAATGAAAAAATGTAGTGCCCTTTCAAAAGCATTGTTTGAACTGATATTTAAAGATTTCTAATTCTCTGGGGCCAGGAAAGTAACGTTTCCTTGTTTTTACAAGTCGTTTTGCAGCAAGTAGTATATTGTCCAGAAATGATGTTTAAAGTTTCAATAGCTTCTGGTTCTCTGTGCCACATCACCTTGCAATTGCCCCCAAATTGTTTCTGAACCACGTTTCCTCTGGCAAGGAGTGGTAACCCTCATTTTATATTACATTTTACAAAATACAGTGCTCTCACTCCACTCATAACAATGTTAATGTCAGAATGAAAAATGATAAAGCATAAATTAAATAGCAACCATATGTTTTCTGTAATATATCTTTTGTGTTTTCTGACCCAGGTAAACAATTTCCTTATATCTCCTGTTCAGATCTGCATTTCGTCCTCCAGATTTGCCTCACAAACACCAGAGAGCAGGCATCTTGCCTGTGTCCAGACAGCTGAACTTGAACTTCAGTTAATACAAAGTGATAGTGCTCATTGCCACTAAACAAGCTTTTTATTTTAACCATCAAGCTTGTTAAATACTGTATCTTCCATCAGCCTATGGTAATTTTAGAGCTTCTCAAACAAGCTTAATCTTTCAGTCCGTGTTATAACAAAAAACAGAGAGTCTTTCCATGTGATTATTCCAGTAGACCCTTAGTAAATTATCTGAACAAATAAATGTTACAAAATTCTAGTGGTTGGGCTCCCTAATCCCCCTCCTCCACAGCCTCCAGGAACAAGCAGAAAGCACTCTGTGTATATCACATTCTCTAACGAGGAGGGCGTCCAAAAGTTACAGAAATCATTACAACAAAACACAAGCCACTAGTTTCCTCTAGTGCAGAAGGGAGACTATCTGAGAGCCAAGGTCCCTTCCATGAATGGATCATTGGTTCACAAGAGCACAGTCCAACTGGTGGGTCAATCGTTAAAAATTATCTGGGATACATTTTTTCTTCTTTTCCCCTGAACTGCAAACACCCTTTGTTCAGTGCTTAGAGGCTGTTAGAATGATGGGCCACTGGCAGCAGGGAGAGGCAATGGCATACAAAGTGCGAAGGTGACATTCACCATGCAGCTTAAGTAGCTGCAGCGAGCACTGTGCAGGGCTCTGAACGCTGTCAGGGCGCTGTGCATGTTCTGTGTTGTGCATATTTTCACTTATGTGCTGACAGAACACCACTGGCAGATTCTTTGCCCTGGTCTCACTGGGCTTCCCAAAGCCACCTTCTCACCTCTCCCTGTGTGATGGTTTCTTATCTACATCATAGAATCAGAGTCATAGAATGATTAGGGTTGGAAAGGACCTTATGTTGACATTTATTCAAGTTCCTAGTTAAAACTACAAAAGTTACAAAATCTTGTACCTAGCTTGTCATAATTTTTGATTCCTCTGATCTGTGTATCATTTTCAGCACCTATTTTGCTCATCTCTTTCTTTTGCTAGCTGGCCAAGGCATCTTCTGCTGACTCCTCTATGTGACATGTTTTTTTGGTTGCAGTGATGGTTAGAAATACACAGCCAGGCTTACTGCCACAAGTGGTATCACTGTACCACTGAAATGCATGCAGTAGTAGTCTGTTGAGAACCAGGAACTACGTCTAAGGGAGCAGACTGAACTGACTCACTGATGTTGGTTCTGGCGCCCTGCACCAGACTAGCTACGTTAGCTCTGGTTCACAGGTTTGTCCAGTTAAATGAAAAATGATGGTGAGTTTCATAGGAGGAAATAAAGTTAAGCATTTTGCCTATCTGCCCTAAAGAGCAATAAGAAGTGGCAGCCAAGGAGAGCATTTTAAGAATAAAAAATAGATTCTGGAGGTTCTTGTCACCTTTGATTGCAGGTGGAGTCTAGAGGACCAACTTGGGCTTTATTCTTGTCTTTCAGATAGCTAAAGGAATCCATCCTGCATGATGCGTGTCAGTCTGTGAGATCTAGCAGACAAATATCTTAGTGGCTTTTTCCCATATATTTTTCCAATAATTATAACTGCATGGCACTGAAGTTGTTACTAAATTTTAAGTTTTAAAATTTTACTGTCTGTATGCATTTTTCAGAACTTTAGTGGTTTTTCACAGATGAGATTTTCTATCTGAATTAAGGTTTCTTAATGTACTGTACAATAATCTGCTTGGCTTTCCTGATAATTGTACATCAACAGTGAAACTGCCAGAAAAACTGAGAAACCTGACTGACTAACAAATAAAATCAATATTCTTTAGTTTTGGCTGTGAATGCCAGGTAAGAAGTCTTAATTCTTTAACAGTTATATGAGAAATAATAGGCTAGATAAATAGTGCGACAATAATGAAGAGAAAGAGTTGTAAAACAATCTTATATTAAATGTCATGCACTCAGCAGGTTAGACTGATTAGATCTAGTGACAACATTTGTAAGACTTGCATAGGAAAGCAAAACCTTTCATACATTCTTTTTTGCCCCCCCCTTTTTTTTCCCTAGAAGCAAAAAAAAAAAAAAAAAAAAAAGAAAAGGCAGTGACTCAAATCTGGAAAAAAATTTTCAAAACCTCCAATATGATGGTAAAGACTGGTCTGATATATGTACCTCAAACCATAATCCAGATTTGAAAGGCCATTTGGACCTCAAGTTATAACTATACATATAAAGAAAAAATTTCAGAGAGAGTGTTACTCAATTTGAATGGAAATATCAGAGATGTGGAAAAACAATAGGTACCAAGTTCCCTCTGGTTCTACTGAGTAACTCTGTGAAGTTCTTGGAAAGTTCCATTCTTTCTAACCTGGAACTCGGATTTGGCAAGGCGACATTTGGCACCCTGGAACATCTTTTAATTCTTAAACCAGATTGAAATTCTTATTTCTTTGATGCAGCCCTTCCTGTTTGCAAATAAAGCATAATACCCTATCTTGCTGAGTTCAAGAATACTCAATAAGAAGATGAGATTTGATTCAATTTCCTTTTTTCTTTTTTTTGGGAATCATTCAGCTGGCGCTGACCAGATTTTCCTTTCATGTACACAATCCTGTTGTCTCTGAGACTCACTTGGCTTAACATGTACTTCTGATAATTTTTTTATTCTTGAATTCGTCTCACAAAAACAAACAAACAAGCAAACAAAAAAAACCCACAAAAAAACCCCTTATGTCACTCTACCTGATTCCTAACTCTGAGTTTAGAAAATCAACCCACTTTGGGTCATGTAGCCAATTCCTACACAAGACTTGCACATAGCTTCCTTTGCATGGAGATTCCTATTGCCTCAGCAACCCCCTCCAAAAAGGGGTTCTGACGGTTTTACAAACTGTGGGAATTAAAAGCAACGGAGATTTAAACCAAGTTATCAAGGTGAGAAAGGATGCTCACAGACCTGTACTTTCTACTTCATCTTGCCACAAGCCATCCCTCACTCGTGTCATGAGAGTGTCATTGTGAAATTCAGGCAGAAGTTTACTTCAGGTGACATGTCTATTGTTTGTACAGACAGGAGGTCTGTCTGAGTCATCCCTGCGTGCCCAATACACCAATGGAGTACAGAACTGAATTAGACAGAGATAACTTGGGTCCCCATAAAGGCACATTAGATCATCACTGTGCCTCAGTTCATAATCAGGCCTAATTCTCTAGACACAGAACCAGCTGTAGAAAAGGTGTTCTTTGTGCTATGGACTGTACCAAATAAGCCCATCTCACAACGTGCTATAAGGCAGCATATGACGCACCTACAAGACGTATTACATCTGCACTCATCTTCCTGCAGACAAACTCTTCAAAAATCAAGTACCGCCATAGTACAAAATCTGCCAACTTGTTCTTCTACTTCTTAACTGACCTCTGAGTTTTTGTCATTTGAGCCTACTTTTGTCATAATATCTACAGACTAGTAAGTTATTTGTGTTATTCACAAACAGCCAGGAAACACGGTTTCTAGACTGTGGCTTAAAAATTCAGACAAGAGCTAGACAGAAGCACAACGAAAACTTTACCTCTTTTTCCAAACTTTGGATGCCCTCTGTATCTTTTTCTTGCTGGAAGATGAAGCTGTGAAGATTGGCTAGTGCTGCCAGGATAAGATTATTCCACACCTTCAGTTAAACATGTAAGAGTTTGAAGGATCAAGGTCATGATTCCTAAAGTTTTAATAATCTTTACAGTAGAAATAAGTTTCCCTTAACCCCATTTATTTAAACAACCCATATTGTTTTATACAGAGGAAACTCTCCAATGCAAATACAGCTAAATATTTTAATGGTTTACACATTCATTTTAGAAAGTTTTCTTTTAATTTGTTAACTTTTGTTCCTTTGAACCAGCTCAACCTACTTATTTAATCCCTTGAGCTTTCAAGGGACAGCTTGCAGAAAGTTATATACACAAATATAACAAGCATTTCAAATAAAGCACAATGCATAAAGCAAAGAAAGAGAAAAATTTGACAACAGCTGCTAGATTTAACAGTAATAGTTTTGAAAGATTTTGGCTTAAAGGTTAAGAGTATCTTATGACAATAAGCAGAATTTGTATATAATGTCAACAGCCCTGTTGCAACATGTCCAGTTTTAATTTATTCTTGTTCGCTTGCATAAGACAAATAATATAATTGTGTATGTCTGGTTCACGGCATTCAAGTTGGAAAAAAATCAAATAAATCATTTTTTTTTAAGAATAGCAACTTCTAAAGCCTTTGGCCTATGTCCCTTATTAACATTAGAGACATTTTTGTCTGAAAATGATAACCAAAAAGTTTGTAAGTATTTGTTTAGTTTGATTGGAATTTCATCTGCATGAGCCTTTTTGCTTCTGAATAAGGTAGTGGTAAATAGCATTCTCTTTAATGGTTCTTTTCCTTTCTTTTTATGTCCAAAGAACTTTGCAAATAATATCAATTGCCTGATTAGCAAAAAATTTAAGGTTCTAAGGACTGCACTCAATTTGGATCAGTAGAGCATGCTGACAATTTGGAAATATTTTTACTCCCTGATTATATTATACTTACAATGTAAAAATGACATGAGGCATATTAAAGCTATATATTAATCACATATTACAGCATATACCATGTTTCAGGTGTTTCCTAAGATCAGTCATCAATCAGTAAACCTCTTTATTCATATATATATATTAAAAGAAAGAAAAAAAATGCTCTCTTTAGAATTATATTCTTAGCTGATATAAAGCAGCCTCATATTAATCCCCTCTGTGAAGCTTTTACATGAGAGGCAAAATTCTTTTCACATGATTTTAAATGTCTAGTGTAACACAGATAATTAGTATAAACTAATTATGTAAGGTTTCTATTATATTATGGAGAATTAGGTCCTTCAACAGGATGAAACACACACCTGTCTGACACTCATGTTCAGATGGGATCCTAAAAACTGGAAAAGCCTATATCTTTCCTTTGATTCTGAAGGGAATCTGGAGTGTGGTTTCCTTGAGATGTATAACTTCTAGGTAGCTGGTGAAATGAAATCCACTACATGTGGAGATCTGGACTTTTGATATAAATTACCATACTACTTTGAATAAAAATAGTAATATTTTTTAATGGTTTCAAATAATACTTTTTGGCCTCTGAAGGAGGACGTAGTATGCTGAATTAGTGCTTAGGGTTTTTTATATGCATTTGTTTTGCACAGAAGAACTACTCTGGCTTCAGTGAAAAATTTACTGAATTAAAGGAGATTAAATTAAATAAAAAAAATCACTAAGGAAAAAATGAGATAATACTAAGATGGATGTCAAAAATAAGGTCTAACATGGAATGCATAGGCTTAGCATGAAATGTGCATGGAGAGCTTGGAAAGCACATTAGTGACATGTATCTCTGTAATGTTTCCAAAGCATTTTATTTTGGACGATATTAAGACTTTATAAAACAAACATATGCTCATGCTAATTCTGTTTTGAAGCAAATGTATTAATGCAAAAATGTCTAAAAAAATATTCCAGATATCCTCAGGGTTTATCTCTCACAGCAGCAAAAGAAGTAGTGCAGAGTGTTTGAAACACTTTCCATAGGAGCACTTTTACATTGCCAAGAATGAAAGCAGGAGTGCTGTGCAGTTATGGCAAGGCGGAAGCTTCTGCAGCATATGCACTGCATGGATGATGCTGCATCCTGAAGAGGGAAGAGTCCAGGTGTCTTTAGGTATGATATGAAGTTTTACTTTAAAGAAAAGAATTGTCAGTGTTACAAGGGCAGAGACTATGAAAACCTTCTCTCTTAAGAGAAAAAAGCAAGAGACCGCCTAATCAGTGAAGGCCTATTTTTGCCTTTGCAGGCACTGTCACCATGTTGTATCAAAAGGCATCACCTTCTGTACAACACATTTACCAACAAACACAAAGGATCTACAGGTCCTCCACATCCCATGGACCTACACCACAGCAAGTAAAACCAACCCCACCTTTTTTCTTAGAAACTGGAAGACCTATAACCAGCTGTGGGATGACGATATCATTGTAACTTGTTTCATCATAACTTGAAACAGTATGAAAATGTGATTTTGTGGAGAAATATCTTTTTAATAAATAGACTTGCTTCTTGGTTTGCTACTAGTTTGACCATCGAAACTTTCCCACCAGGTTCAGATTCTTCCACCAGGAAAAATGCTTGTAAACCTGGACTGGCCAGTGCAGGCAGGCAGAATATCAACCCTTTGGGGATAATCCTTTAATGCCTAGAAGGTATTCAGCCAGAGTTTTGCAGACAGAGGACTGAATCAAGCATTTATTAACCAGATGATCTTGTTACTGCTATAAAGGACCTTGGATAAAATTGCACATTTAAAACTCTTTATCTGCTATATATGCCAAACTTGGATTTACTAGAGGGGAGAGAGAAGAAATAGAAGAGGAAATGCTGAAGGCACTCTAGTCGCTCCCATTACTACTCATTAGTTCAGCACATTAAATCGCAGTCCCTGCTGCAACCCCCAATGCATTGCCTCTCCTTTAATACTGAGCTTTTGTTCACCTCCCAGATAACACTGATACTGTCCAAAAAAGTGTGCAGATATATATTAGGTGGAGTTCCTGGCTTATACATGCATGAGTATATGTGCATACGCATGTATATATGCACATACATACATGTACATAAGTACATATTCCTATATATATATATACACACAGACTTTTTTTTCCTAACAAATTATTTGTGTTTCTTAATTATTTTTTTTCTTAGCCTTTTCTTTGGTAAAATAATAAATTACTGGTTTTTGTCTCTTACTTTCTTTATAGGGGTCAGACTGCATTGTTGAATCACCTTAAATCCTGAGTCAGGAACATGTCACATTGTTATAAAACGGTACTGTTGATGGAGCAGCCTAGCACTGATAGGAGAGCTATTGACTGCAGATCTCCTTTTAGATTGGATTTGTACTCTGCAGACCTTTTACCTGGTCATAAAATATAAATGGGGTTTATAAAAAAATAGCAGTTCACTTAGGAAGTCTCTTAACAGGTTTTTTGAGCTTAAATGTACATTCCATTAAGTACCTGTTAATTACTTTACTGTGATGATGCGCACCTGTACAATGTCAGACTGCCCACAGAGCCCATTGTTAACCTGCCCCTCAGCCATTTACTGCCCATGATTCACAGTCCAGGGGTCTAGGATTATTGTCTACTGGGAATTACATTTTAGTAGT
Organism: Ara ararauna; assembly: GCA_028858755.1. Taxonomy (NCBI): domain Eukaryota; kingdom Metazoa; phylum Chordata; class Aves; order Psittaciformes; family Psittacidae; genus Ara; species Ara ararauna. The sequence continues at coordinate 25,170,602 of CM054379.1, forward strand.
ACAACAGCGTGCTGGAGATGTTTTAATGGCTGCTCAAGTGAGATTGTTATAATGGTTGCATTGTTGTTCTGGCCAACACACAGCCCAATTGCTTTTTAAGTTATGGCATCAGCAAACGGCAGGTCATCTGCACTTAAATCACATGCACGTATCTGAAATGCTGATGTGGTAACTGGTAGCAATGTGTACAATACTTGTAACCTCCAATTTGGGGGGTGCTTGGGATCAGATTATATGAAGTGTGCATGTATGCTTCAAGCTTTAGGGCTAGAGCAGGCTTTGCGGATTTTAAATGTCATTGTAAATTTTGCCTTGAACAGCTCACCTCAGCTCATGTGCAGCTTTCCCCTTGATAAGCCAGAAGATAAAGAACAAAAGTGGGTTGTATTAAAACTCATGCACACCTCCTGCTTATGAGTTTGCTGGAAAATTGTTCAGATGGGTAGAGATAGAGGGTACAGGAATCTGTCCTTATACATCTCTTTTTTTGAAGACAACTGCCCCTGCACTGATGTGCATGCACGTGTGCACACAGATAAATACATGCATTGTCACATACACACACTGCATCCCAGGAAAATAGCACAAGGAGACTATAGAAACTCCTTTTTGTAACATGTTCTGCTGTCTCCTTCCCTCACCACCACCCTGTAAGAACTTGAGCACATTAGCTGAATGCTCTTGGGAATAGCCAGAGCAAAACATACTTGTCATTGAATTCACTGCCAAGGTGTCTATGGCATTTTTAGCTCCATTATTTCTTTTCAAAGTCACAACCACCAGGCTAAACCATCCTGATTTCTTTTGTTTCGTTGGTTTGTTTTTTCTTTGGTAACAGTGTGCAGGCATTGACATACTCAGGTAGATGTAGAAAGAAACTCAGGAATTTCTAATGGGTTTGGAGTCTATAAAGATTCCTCACAGCACTTGTAACTTGAGCTGACTGCAAGTATTAGATATTTCCAACAGAAAAAGCAAAAGAAGCTTCCCCGAAACCTAATAACAACAAGAACACACACACACCATCCCCCTACCTCAGATTTTCCACTGAAAAACTGAAGAATGCAAAAACTTTGCCTAATCATTCCAGTTTCCTTTTCAACAAGAAAACTTTTTTTTCTGAAGAGCCTATTCCATTTGAAAAGCATATCAGCAACTCCTCCCCTGAGTGTTGAGTCAAAAGCAAATTTGAAAGGAAATGTTTTAACTGATTCTACTGTAATGCCAAGAGCTTGACTGGAGAAAAAAATTGAATTGGAATACTCCAATACATCTGATCTTACCTAGCGTTATATAAATAGAACTCTTACCATTAAATGAAATTGTATTCCAGTAGCATTGCTGCAAATATTGCCTCTTTTATCTAGCATGCCATCACTGAAAAAAACACACTTCTCAAACAACTTTCCCTTCTATCAAAAACACAGAACTGGAATTTTTAACAGATGGTATTTTCACTGCTTTGAAATTTTTACAGAGAATGAGCTAAACACATTGAGTTGGGCAAGAGTAGAGGCAGTGCAGGGAAACAAGGAAAGGCAGGAAGGAGAAGAGATTTTCATAAGTGTTTAACGTGGACATTTATCTCCTCATTTAAAATAAGAATTTTGCCTTATTTTTCAATGGGATCAGAATAAGAGCAACACTGAGCACTTTGGAGAAAAAATCACACTCCTCAACGTTATTAACATGAGTCATAATTAGAGATGGAACATCTGATCCAAACCCCAATTAGCTTTAGGGGAAATTTGGATCCAAACTTTATGGCTTGAATTTATTTGCATGCTGAGCCAAGACAGAACTCCTGACCTAGTACTGTCCAATCTCTCCCCCACTAGCAAATCCTTTGGGGAATTAGAGATGCATATCTGGTTTAAGATCTGACATTTGTGGTTTGGAGCTTGTTTGACAGTACATCTTACATACAAAGAACACTCTCCACCTCAAAATGCTATTTGTGCTTAAAAAAAATGCATCTGTACAGGAGGCTTATTCTTAGGAAGTACCCAGTAAGGCCAAGTGATGTGCTTTCTTCAGCATGTTTGCAAATAAGATGAAAATGCTTACAAATTACCAACGTTCTCAAAATTTTCTGTCCTTTGAGTCAGAAAATTCTCCCTGTATCACTGGGTGCACTTTCCAGTTCAGATCCAGTTTCCACCATATCCTGCGGGTTTGATTATCTCTTTCTCACTCACTTGGAATCACACTGCTTTCAGTTGAATTATTCATTAACCAAGTAATGACCCAGACTGAAGACGTGTGGGTAAACTAAGCTTTAAAGTCACAGGCAGACCTGAGAAATGTACCTGTTAATCAAAAGCTTTGTAAGACCATGCGCTGTTTCATGTTGGTAAAATCTGACAGGGAGATCTCCAAGGAGATTTAGAAGGAGGCTCAGAATAAAGATGGATGTTTATTCTAACACCAGTAAAATTAACTTTAACACAGCAAGGATTCTGGGATATACTAGAAAACACTTTTTTCCCAAAAGGCAAATCAGCCAAAACAAACAAAAATTATGACATTAAACATAATTGAATATTATTTATTTTTATGTAGCTCTAAGTCAGATAAACTATGATTGATACATTTTTTTCTCCCACCTTTTCATGAAATCTTTTTCAAATTACTTCAAAATATTGTCTTTAGGAAGCTAATCATTAATTAATTATGAGCATTATTTTACTGAAGGAGTTTAAGCTCTTTGCTTGAGTTATGACCTCCATGGAAAGCTGTGTTAAAGCTTTTTTCCCACCTTTTCATCCAGTTGATGTTTCATTAGTTGCAGAGTATATGCATTTAGGAGGCAGCAACATCCATAGGATAAAACATTTGCCTCAAGAAGAATTGCTTCTCAGTTCAGCTGTGTGACATAGGGTGATTCACTTCTCACACTGCTGGCCTCAGCTTCCCATGTTGTAATTCAGCATGTGTCTTTTTATGGAGATTTGTGTGCTCCCTGGATGAGAAGTTCTTCACAAGAGTTGTGTTTCCGTGTTTATGAGAGCAGCCCCAGAACCTAAGTGGGACTGAATATGAAAGAGGCAATAGGACCTGCCCTTGGCAGCCAGAAAACACTTGATTTTTTTACCTACAGCAGGATTATAGGCTGAAACAATAGCAATATTCCAAAGGACTGATCTGAAAATGATGACATTACTAAAGCAATAAAAAGGAGGACCACAGGTCAGTATTCAGAAGAGTACATGCCCACTATCGTGGTCCATAACATAATGAATTGCAAACTGCACTGTTACATTGCCTTGGGCCAGATCTATGATTTCTTCAGCTATGTTGCAGGCAAAAAAGATAATACAGGCAGAACAGTGTAGGCACAGCATTGTGCTGAAGCAGTCGTGTGTAATCCAGACTGGTTCTAGATCAGCACATAGACACTTAGCCTGGGTCTGCCTGCACTGACAGATATGACAGATGTGAGCATACCCTCAATTGCCTGGAGGTAGATTTCCACAGTAACATTTAAAGACCTAAAAATTCATATTCATATCCTATTTTTCTAAAGATTGGCAAAGATTTTGGGTTAAAAGTTCGGCTCTTCTTACTTTCACAACTTAGCTAGCTTCAGTGACTATGGGCAGCAGGCTCTTACTGCTCTATTAAATGTCTAATCTATATTACGATGCAAGAAAGTTATCAGAGCATGTTCAGTTATGGTCTCTCCAAGCCTCTCCACAGCTCTCAGGCCATACCTGGTTTACCACATAAGAGCAGGATAAATTCACTGGTGGTAAAAAGGCTTCCTATAGATTTTGGCTTAACTTGGGAATCCAGGAAAATAGATAGTAAAGTAAATACTTGCTATGATAGTAACACATTGATTTACTGCCTTATGGGAAACGATACAGCATTGCAGTAAAAACAAAGTTGTTCGTGATTACGTGTGCATATATATGTGTAGGTGTGTGTACATATATAAGAAAGTAAGTGAAATATTCCAGACTGACAACCCTGTAGAAGAAAAAAAAAAATAAACCCCATATACTGTATACGATTTTTTTTTCTTTGCTCACAAAATGCATTTTACCATGGGTGATAGAATTTTTGCATCACAAATATTTTATACCAGACTTTAGCCAAAGCCATGCTATATCCCAGAAATTAACTTAGGAAAATCTGGATCTCATTATTCTCTGATGTTCATTGATTTATTTGCTTTCTCAAACAAAGAATTTTAGTCCCCAAACTTGGTATCTACTTAGCTTATTCTTAACCCTTCCATGAGTGGGGGAGGAATAATTTATTTCTCGGGAAAGTGTTGAATCACTGGGTTTTTTCATGCCATTTGACTAACTTCTGCTATTATTTACATCAGCATAAATCAAATTTTTTTCCATCCATGTACAAAGAATTTGGACCACCTTGTGGAATCTTACATTTGCATTTGAAAGACTTAATTGCCTGATGGAAAGGAAAAAAATAAAAACAGCTCAAGAAGATGGGAAATGTATTCATCTGAAACAGAATGTTGAATGATCTTTAGATACCTAGGACCTAAACTGCAAATCATTCTCTTCCCTGCTCCCATTTCAATCCCCACTCAGCATCTGAGTAACTCTGAAAGCATCTGAACTCATCAGGCACACCACATTTGGACCTGGATGTTCTCTAGGCACCTGCAGTTCTGCATTGTGTGCATGCCCAGATCTAACCAGGCCTTAATGCAATCCAGAAACTCAGCTGCATGATGCCGAAGTTCCCTAAAGGACTTAATCCCACAAACATGCCTAAAGCCCAGTCCACATGTTCTAGTAGGACCAGGCCTCTTACAAGCTGCAATCATTTCTATTATCTTTTAAAACTGCTTTCTGGAAAAGAAGGTGGTGTTCACTGGCTTTTGCAAAGTAGTCAGCTTAGTAGTGGATTATCTTGTGAGGTTTTTAAACTTGAGTATAGTTCCTTCCACAGCGTGAGACCTCTCTTGGAGTATTGTGTGCAGTTCTGCTGTCCTAAACATCAAAACGACATGGAACTGTTGGAACAAGTCCAAAGGAGGGCCACAAGGATGATCAGGGGACTGAAGCACCACCCATATGGGGACAGGCTGAGAAAGTTGGGGCTGTTCAGCCTGGAGAAGAGAAGGCTGCGTGGAGACCTCATAGCAGCCTTCCAATATCTGAAGGGGGCCTATAGGGATGCTGGAAGGGACACTTCATGAGGAACTGTGGTGATAGGACAAGGGGTAACGAGTTCAAACTTAAACAGGGGAAGTTTAGATTGGATATGAGGAAGAAATTCTTTACTGTGAGGGTGGTGAGGCACTGGAATGGGTTGCCCAGGGAAGTTATGAATGCTCCATCCCTGGCAGTGTTCAAGGCTGGATTGGACATAGCCTTGGGTGGCATGGTTTAGTGTGAGGTATCCCTGCCCATGGCAGGGGGGTTGGAGTAGATGATCTTCAGGTCCTTTCCAACCCTAACTATTTTATGATTCTATGATTCTATGATTCTGTGGCTTAACCCCAGGCTCCTCATGCCCCACAGAGTTCTCTATCTGTCGCATAACAATGTGCTATGAAATACAATCCTGCTTTATTACCATAAAGATACGTTCCTGGGTCAAGCAAGAAGCAACTGATACCCTTAGATTATTTATACAATTAGCATACATGATAAAAAGACCAAAAGTAAACCCAAAGATACAGAAGTCAATTGCTTTCTTGTAAATCTCTTCCAGTCCCTATTTGTTGCACAAATGCAGTGAGTTCAGGTTTATCAGGAAATAAAAAAACTACTGTATAACTCAGTGATAATAACAATTATTTGTTCTCCTTTGGTCCAAGTAGAGGGACTCAAACCTTTCTCTCCAAATTACTACCAATTTGCCTTTCTTTGGGTGAAACAACTTCATTAATCTCACCTTTTTCTACTGCTCTTATAAAAAGTGGACATAGACAGTCAGCTTCCAGACAGGGAGAAGCATCTTCCCAACAGTGCGACTCAGGTGTTTAAACTACGAGAAGCAGAGGAAACTTAGATAGTGTCATGAATCAAGAAACAGCCTACTGATGTTTACAGCTGAAGCAGGAGATACAGCTGCCATGCAGTGACTTGTTCAACACTTCGGGTAGGGCTCACTGCAATAACTAACACAATTCAGAAAAGGACTGCCTTTTGAAATGCTGAGCATGCACAGCTTCTCTCAACTTCTCTAAGAACAAAAAAGAAAGAAGGCCATAAAATGGCAGGATCTGTTTTTCTTTAGGTTCAGCAAGTCTTGATGTTTTAAATTCAATATATGAATTTTAAATATAAATATTAAAAAAAAATCTCCCAACAAACTGGAATTGAAATTTTGCAGTATTCTATCTAACTCAGAGAACTAGTATTAAGACTAAGGACTTCTTATATTACGGCCATGATTTTAAATCAAATAAAGAACTACACTGACAGAAACTGTCATTTGGTATGCATTCAGTCACTTCTGTGAAACTAGACAGCTATGCCAGGCAACAATGCCTATTAATCCCAGTAGTTAATGGCACTTAACCATGTCGGAGTTGTGTTTCAGCTTACAAACATGACTACATATTTCTTCCCTGGCCCATTAACATCTTAGGTCTACATCTTGTCCTGGATAGACAGATCCGTGCTAGAAGAAAGCCCTAAACTAGTTCCATTTGTGGTCACACTTGAGTTCCCCTGTTTACAGGTGACTGTCAAAAAGCAGCTGTACTGAACTTTGGTTTCTGTCTCTGCCTTAGCAAGCAGTCTTCTCACACTGCAGCTCTCACTAGCCTTCTGGTTTGTACCATTAGCCTACCACTTCCAAACCCACAAATAAACAGCGGTCCTTGGCTACTACATCTGCACGTCTTTTAAATATTTCCAGAGATGGTGACTCCACCACTTCCCTGGGCAGCCTGTTCCTATTCTTGACAATCCTTTGGGAGAAGAAATTTTTTTCTAATATCCAATCTAAATCTTCGCTGGCACAACTTGAGGCCATTTCCTCTTGTCCTATTGCTTGTACTTGGCAGACCAACTGCCATCTCACTACAACCTCCTTTCAGGTAGCTGTAAAGAATGATAAGGTCTCCTCTGAGCCTCCTTTTTTCCCAGGTTTCACAACTCCAGTTCCCTCATCTGCTCCTCATAAGACTTGTGCTGCAGACCCTTCATCAGCTTCATTGCTCTTCTCTGGACACACTTCAGCATCTCAGTGTCAGTCTTATAGTGTTCAGTCCAGGACTAAACACAAGATTTGAGGTGTGGTTTCACTGGTGCTGATGATCACTTCCCTTGTTCTTTTGGTCACGCTATTGCTGATGCAGGCCAGGATGTCATTTGCCTTACTGGCTGATTGGGCACAAGCTGGCCTATATTCAGCTGCTGTTGACCAATACCCCCAGGTCCTTTTCTGCTGAGCAGCTTTCCAGCCACTCTTCCCCAGACTTGTAGCATTACATGGGGTTGTTGTGACACAAGTGCAGAACCTGGTGCTTTGCCTTGTTGAACCTCATACACATGGCTTTGGCCTATCAATCCAGCCTGTCCAGATCCTTCTGCAGAGCCCTCCTACCCCCCAGTAGATCAGCACTCCCACCCAGTTTGGTATCATCTGCAGGCTTTCTGAGGGTGCACTCAATCCCCTGTCCAGATCATTGATAAAGCTATTAAATAAAACTGGCCCAGATACTGAGCCCTGGGAAGTACCTCTTGTGACCAGCTGCCAACTGGATTTAACTCCATCTACCACAATTCTCTGGACTCAGCCACCCAGCCAGATTTTAGCCAGCAAAGATGTCACCCATTTAAACCATGAGCTGGCAGTTCTTCCAGGAGAATACCGCAGGAAACTGCATCAAAGGCTTTAACAACATCTAGTTAGACAACATCCACAGCTTTTCCATCATCCACAAAGCGGGTCACCTTGTCATAGAAGATCAGTTTAGTCAAGCAGGTACTGTCTTCTCTAGAGCCAAGCTGACTGGGCTTGACCACTTGGTTGTCCTGTATGTGCTGTGTCATAGTATTCAGGATGAGCTGCTCCAAAACCTTCCCTGCCACTGAAGTCAGGCTGACTGGCCTGTAGTTCCCCAGATCCTCCTTCCAGCCCTTCTTTTAGATGGGCAGCACTTGTACTAACTTCTAGTCAACTGGGACTTATCTGCTTAGCCATTGCTGTTAGTACATGATTGAGAGTGTCTCTGTGAGCACTGCCTCCAGCTCCCTCTGTATACTTGGGTGGATCTGATCCAGCCCCACAAATTTGTGCACGTCCAAGTGGTGTATCAGGTTTCTGATCATTTCCCATTAGATTGTGTGGGCTTATTCCACTCCCCATCCCTGTCCTCCAGCTCAGGGTGCTGGGTATCCAGAGAACAAGTGGCTTCCTATAAAAGGCTGAGGCTTATTTTGAATAAAAAATGACCATAAGAGGTGTTTAAAGATTTTTAGTGATGGTATATGGTCAAAGGATATCAAAGCATCCAGATTCCAGCTAAAGTTTTTTACAGTTGATTCAGCCAGAAGACACATATAAGCTCTGATACCCACAAGTGTCTAAAATGGTCTAGTTGTGTCACTCTGTCCTATAGTATGTCCCCAGCTGTCCTGGGTTCAGCAGTAGCAGTCATTTTTCTCCTTCTTAGTAGCTGGTGCAGTGCTGTGTTTTTGACTTTCAGCCTGGGAACAGCACTGATGACGCCAATGTTTTTAGTTGTTGCTAATGATGTTTACTCCAACCAAGGACTTTCTGAGTCTCATGCTCTGCCAGGGAGGAGGGGGAGCGGGGAGGAAGCAGAGACATGACACCTGACCCAAACTGACCAAAGAGGTATTCCATACCACAGCGCATCATGCCCACTATATAAAGTGGGGGGAGTTACCCGGAAGATCTATATCACTGCTGGGGTCAGGCTGGGTATTGGTCGGTGAGTGGTGAGCAGTTGTATTCTCTTCCCTTGTTATTTCCCTTGTCATTTCCCTTGTCATTATTATTATTGGTGGTAGCAGCAGTGGTTTGTGCTATACCTTAGTTACTGGACTGTTCTTATCTCAGCCTGTGGGAGATACATTCTGTCGATTCACTTCCCCATCCCTCTGAGGCCTGGGGGGGGGGGGGGAGAGGGTAGGGGGGGAAGAAGGCAGGGGAGTGAGTCTGCTGGGCTGAGTAGGCTTAAACCACACCACCAAAAAAACGGCATGACTTAATCATAATTAGGTTAATCAGGTAGATGGAGGTAGATATGTACCTCCTTGTCTGTAGCAGCAAAACAAAACTTTGTGGCATTAATTTATTTGTTTTTTTTTTTTTTTTTTTACTTTACAGGATAAAAATGATTTGTCACTATCTGTAAGTTATCTTTCATGAGAAATGTTTGAAACGCATGTAGTCTTACTGAAAATGTCCTGCTTTGCATCTTTTGCATCTTTTTTATTTTGTGAATTGTTAAAAAAAATTAAAAGTTGAAGCATTCATCATTAACTTTTTAGACTTTTTTGCAAAAAGCCCTTACACAAATCTGAAGAAACAAGTCCTCTGAAAACAGCAGGTACTTCTCTAAAGTAAATCCAATTGCTCAGTTTTTTTTGGAGAGAAAGTTGCTGTGAAACTTGGTGTATTTGAAATTAAATCCCCCAAAATAATAGAAAAAAAGGGATACCATATTTCCTCCATGCAAGGCAGCAATTCACTCTATAATGCACTACCGAGTGAGAAAATAAATAGCAAAAATTATTTTCCTGCAGCATGTTAGCTACCTGCTTATTGTTGAAACAGCTTGTGTCACTAATATTTTTTTAAATTCCTGAAAATAAAGTTTTACCAGTAGCACAAGAAGCCCACAGTGTTAGTGTTATACTTGTAGGCTGCTTGCCAATCTTTTAAAAGGCCACTGGATACACAAGATAATGAACATGAGGGATTATTAAAAATAAACTCACATTTTGGTACTTAAACCTGTTCTCTCTTTTTTCCTTAACAAGTGATTGCTACAGCATATTTGGGGGGAGGGATGGAAGCGCAAGTAAGAGCAGCAGAACTAGATGAAGCTTTTATGCAAAAGAATCCATTTAAAATGCTATTTGGCTGTCTGTTTGTGCCCTTGAGTCTCACGAGTACAGTTGGCAAGAATAGAATGTCACTTATGGACTCAAAAAATGATATAGTACATTTCCTACCTTTTTAAATCCTTTAATATGTCCCCTGAATCCCATGTAATTTAGGGAGGAACCTCAGAAACTTTGGATGCTTTTCTGAATCTTGTTCAAAGAATTCCAAATACTTTGTACTGCAAAAATAGGAAGGAAATTCTGTAAGAAAAGCCTTTCTTTCAGGTTTCATACCTTTTTCATGGAATTAACATAGATCTCCACAGTGCATGGAACAATTGCAGAGGTCAATCATATCTTTCCAATTTCAGTAATTTGACGATCTGCATTTCAGTTGATTCTCTAGGCAGTAGGAGCCATTCCTTTTTGGGACAATGGTAAGGCCTGGTGAACAGGCTTAACTAATTTATTTAATTCTACTGGGAGGTACTTTAGGGATTAATAAGGAACAGCAATTGGTGCCTTGCCACATGCTCTCTGGACTGTGATTTCTTTGCTCTTAGCTGTTTCACAGCCTTTCTCAAGCTCAGAAAACAACCATAAATCAAACTAAATATTTATGTAGCTTTCTGGCATTTTTCATGCATGAGTGAAAAAGACGATGGGTAAGCTGGTCTTAAAAATTCCAAGGAAAAATATTTTATGGAAATTTGCCAATTTGTCAAAATACAAATGCTTTGCAGAGGCTGCTTGATTCTGTGGGTGCTAGGGTGGATGTAAAGAGGAACTATCATGCTTAGAAATATACTGCACTGAAGGAATGAACAGACTGTTCAGAATACATCCCATGAACAGCTATGAAATCCATCAGTGGGAATGCCCCAGATTTTTACTAGTGGAATACAAAGCAGGATTTGGTTTCATATTTCTGCTTTGAGAATGTTTAAGTATAAAACACATCTAGAAGATTTTTTTTGGTTGGAGTAAATAACTTCAGTAACAAAGGTAGTTAGTGAATGAATGCATAGGGCAAGGTGACTATTAGCTAACCTAAATGACCAGGATTGGCACCCAGGCTCCAGAATCTAATAATGGAGAGTGTTAGTTGTCTCCAAAGACAAGTTTAAGAGCTAAACACTAACAATGGTCAAAATAGAACAGGAGGCTAAATAGAATAGGTCAAAATAGAGGTCAAAATAGAATAGGAGGCTAAATCTAGCCAGAAGTACATGTTGGGCACATAATTTGTCCCAGGTACCCCCTTTCCAATAAAATGTTTGTATATGGCACAAATTCATTCATCCAAGAAGTCTTCTGCCTAACTCTTGTCAACTAGATACAATCTCACAGGCTGGGCATTATCACAGGAGCAAGGGAATGTCTGTAACACTACCAATGTTCTTTCCAGCTCCTTATAATAAGTCTGCGTGACTAGGGTACCTAGTTAAGCCACAGGCTGATCAAGTAGACCAATACTGGAATTCAAATGACTAAAGGGTTCTGGTTATTTTTAAATGAAAGCGATGAAGGCCATGTATGGAACTTGGGTCCTTTTCAGTCCATGATGTCTGCAATATGGATCTGAACAATCAAGATACACAGTGCAAAAGGGAAATTAAATAAACAGTGCTGTGAGCTACTATTTAGCATCATAAAGAAGACCAGAACAGTCTCACAAGGTCTTGCATTAAAGATATATATATAAAATAGAATATGCCTGCCCTTAGACATGGAATCACAGAGTCACAGAATCAGAGAATCACAGAAACAGAGAATAGTAGAGGTCTCCAGGGACGCCTGGAGATCATCTACTCAAAACCCCTTGCCCAAGCATGTACAAACTGCTTGTGAGTACTCCAAGGTGGGAGAGTCCACAACCTTTCTGCACAGCCTGTGCCAGTGCTTGGTCACTCTCGCAGTGACGAAGTATTTCCTGATGCTCAGGAAAAACCTCTTGTGTTTCAGTTTGTGACTGAAAACCCCGGGGCTACCCTCCCTGCAGGTATTTACATACATTGATAAGATCCCCATCCTGAGCCGCCTCTTCTTTAAGCTGAAGAGTCCCAGCTCTCTCAGCCTTTCCACATATGAGAGATGTTTTGGTCCCGTTATCATGCTAGTGGGTTTTTTTTGAACTCTCTCTACTATGCCCATCTCTCTTGTATGGAGGAGAAAATTGGACACAGTAAAATGAATTAAACCCAAGAACAGTGTTAAAAGATAAAGTAAGTTTGAAGTCAAGTATACAAAATGTAGAAAATGGTAAAAGTCTAGTTTTCTTCAGTCAATGTAAATTCAGTTTTCATGCATGTGTGCATTACTGTAAGGTCTTGAGTTAAAGTTTACCTACTACTTCCATAATGAAAAAAGCCCAAAACAGACCAATAAAACACCCATCCCAAAGGATAAGAAATACTAATTTAAGTTGCCAATAACTTGATAACATCATCCTATCTTATTACATGTCAGAAACTGAAGTGCAAATATATTTAATCAACTGTGATTTTTTATGATAAAGGGAAAATTCAAATGTGTGAGTTGTGAACAGCTACTAGTGCTATGTAGGAGGTATTCAGATCTCAGGTACTGAAACGTGTGGAGAAACATGACCTAACTTTGGTAAAAAACTTACAGATGAATACCAGGTACCACCTGAAACATTTTTTCTTCAAGTTAATGCCTAAACTCCCAATAAAGTGAATGAATGAAAGGAGGTGTCTTAAGTTGTGAAGGAGGTGTTCTTAGCCTGAATTTAGGCACTTGGAATTCCTTCCTGCTTTCACCCTTACATGTTTTCTTATGTTTAGAACAAATTTAGATACTTAAGGATTTTTCGAATGACTGATTCATATACATGAGGGAAGTATATCTAACTTAGTCCGCCTGGGTTTTATCTATACCTCTTAGCTTTCCAAAGATTTTGGCTTAAAATTAAATCTATTGTTCAGGGGATAGAAAGGCCTATTATTTCCTAAAGTCAACAGCCTCCAATTTATCTCAAATTGGCCATAAGTCTAGGAAGAAATTAATCAGGACTCCAAAACATAACTCGAAGTAGCAAGCTTAGTTAAATTGTATTATGTCTCTGAATGTCTCAAAAAGGCCATATAGTTAGAAACAGAGGCTGTGGTTGTGGTACTGTGAATTTTTGCATTTTTAGAAAGTTAAATGTTCTACAGGCACTTTGTCTTTCATTCTTCAGGCTTCAAAGAGAGCTTTATGTCTATCAGATGATTACAGTGTTATGCATGCTGCTGATTTCTACAGTATTTTATTCCAGGGGTGCAATTATATATATTCATATATATATATATATGCCTGTACACAAACGCACACACATATACACAGTCACAGAAACATATATGTAAAGATATGCATACATACATGAGTCCTTGTGTATGGGCATATGTATGCACAAATATACATATAAATAACTTTACAAATAGCTGTTTTATTCAAGTTTTTTGATAGCTTGAGTTAATGAATGCTTAGACTTTTGGCAAGTCCCACTGGAGTTTGAATCCAGTGCTCACAAAACTAAGCAAAATCCTGGAATCTCATCCAAAAATGGACCTCTTGTGGCATGTCTCATATTATTGTTACATACTATCCATAAGGTCTGCTGAAAAATAATAAAAAAACGGAAACAAGGATTATTAATGAAAATCAGGTTCTATTTAAAGCCCGTGGTTTGGCATTCTTGAAAAACTATGTGATTTCAGACTATAATAATTTTCACTTACCGATTTCGTGACAATGTCTTTTAAGTATATTTAGTCAGAAGTAATCCCCATTTTTATTTTCTGACAATTTGTTGTGGGGTTTTTAAAGCAATGATGTAGTCTGTTGGAATGAGTAGTGGGCAGGGTAAGATTTCTCAAAGTAAGTATTTTGTTAATGCTTTTCTGTGTTGTAGCATTCAATGTTTTAGAAACTTCTCTGAGCAACGCCATGTATAAGTAGCTTGTTCTCCTATGCTCTCTATATTTAGTAAAGGAGCTTGTTTGGAACCCCGCTGTGCCCATGTGGTTTCTATATATAATTTGGTTGTATGATGAGAGAAAAAGACAAAGCAACCCATAACATGCCCGATATTGTACAGGACACAAATGAAGATGGTCTCTCTTGCCAATAGTTTGCTGTCCAACATCTCCAACTTGAAAATTACTCTGTTGGATGGACCCCCACCTCCATATGGAGCTCTACAACAGCCAGTGGATTCCCTCATATACTCTGGTCTCTGCATATGCAGTTCATTATGGGGCTGCGACCCAAAAGACATACATGAGAAAGAAAACAGAGAAGAAGAGAGGAGTGAATGCACACATTTCAGTTGGCATATTCAAAGATAGCTTAAAGGCATGTGATTTCCATTAAAACTCAATTGAATGTCACTTTTAAAAGGTTATTTTGGCAGGTGACATACAAAAGGAGCATCCCACCTGGAAGAGGTTTTGGTAACATTCTTTGCTATTCCTGTAAGGATCATCTGCACATTATGAACAATGCAGGTTGCAAAAAATACATTAACAAAAGAAATAAATTTAACTCTTTGAAGGCTTCCAATAGAGGATTGGATTATAAATAAACTTGCAGCTGTATTTCCAGATTATTTCCAAATGCAGTTACATCTTAGCTTGGATAATGCTAAATATTTTAGACTGTTCTACACCTGCAATTTACAGCATAAAATGAACTAAATAATATGATATTACTTGCAGTTGTACTTTACATATAATCTAAGTTACAGCCACGGAAACAGCTTCAGCAAGGAACAACAGAAAAGATTTTGACACGCATGAATAATATCAGTGGCTAAGAAACACATGGGTGGAATGGGAAATACACTTCAACTGAGTCTTCAGCTTCTTCACAAAAAAAATAAAAAATTCATCTCCTAGAATGAAATTCCTCTTGTAGGGATTATGTTGCCAGGGCAAGACATGGAGGAAACAGCCTCTTTGAGAACTAAGTAGCAGTAATTTCCTTACCTATTCCCTAGTCTTCAATCTACAGAAATTGTTGACAGAAGTGCACTTAATCAGTCTGAACCCTAATCAGATATTAATGATATTTTAAAATTTCTTTTTCTTGGTTCTTCTCAGTTGATAGAGTTGTAACTGTGGTGTGGGAATTGGGGTGGACAGCCAATTTAACATAAATTTCATGTTAAATTAATTTTGTTAATTAAATGAAATTAAATAAGTAATTTAATTTAATTTATTTAAATGAAATTAAACAAAATAAAACAAAAAAGTAGGGGAGGGGAACAGGATGGGGAACAGAGACACAGGGTGACAGGGTGGAAAGAGGAGTGAAATGAGATACTTTTATATGAGGAAAGTGTTGCTTTCTTCAATTCATGAGACCTTCAAAACAAGATTGTCTACTTAAGTAAAACCCGACATATTCTGCCAAAAACCAAGCCTATGGCTTGAGGAATGTCATTGCATATACTGTATAGTTCAAGCTAGATAACTGTAGTGTCCTTTCTGCCTTTAATACCTTTTATTCAGTAGGTCTGCTACCTTACTAATAGAAATAATTGATCCCTCTTTACTTAAGGATGATTTTTGCATTGTTGCAGCAAATCAGTACGTCTAAAATAAATCCTCAGACGTATTTTTAGTTACCTCTATTTCCATAACATAGCTGAAGACTAAGTAACAAACACGCAAAATCATAGAATCGTAGAATGGCTAGGGTTGGAAAGGACCTTAAGATCGTCTAATTTGCCTAGTCCCTAGCATGGGCAGGGGCTTCTCACAGTAGACCATGTCACCTAAGGCTCTAGCCAACTCCTTATAAATGTTAACATCAAGCAAAAGAAGAAAAAGGCAAAAACATAAGATTGTGTTCATAAAATAAAAATACAAACATTAATGTCAAAAATTCTTCTTGGAAAAGATTTCAATACTGCACCAATTTCGCCTTTCCTCATGCTGTTTCGATTGTGTCCTTGCACAGATAAGTTCCAACACTGGTGGAAAGTGAAAAGTAAAACCTAACTTAATGCCTAATCAGTGCAACATCATTCACCATCTTTACTGGATTACATTTTAAAGCACTAGGATACAGGTATATTACAAGTTACTTGCCCATGGTAACACAAGTATCAGAAAATCCTGTAAAAGCTCTGACTTGCCTCTGGTCTAACAGCAACTGCTGTTAGAGATTGCTTCCTTTGGAGTTTGTGGGCAACTCATGGCATATTTCTGTTCATCAGGGTAGCTTTCTTTGTATTCAGAGTGACACATCCTTAGAAGTGCATTTGCTCTGCTGTGCAAACATGGACATGCATGAAATAGAAGGAAAAAAAAAGGGGGGAAAGAAAAAAAATTAAATATCATTTAGTGGTTGGAAGTTGTTTCCAGTTTGCAGCCACTGGAAGGGTAGTCTGAGAAAAGTTTTCCCTCTGTTATTACAGAATAATAGCTTGTGGATGCTGAAAAGCAAACATAACTTGTGGTTTCCTTTCAAGTCACACTGCAGGGCTATCTCCCGCTTAGCAGTTTAGCATCGTGTTGTTTGGGAAAGGTCACGTTTTTACTTTCAAGACACCATTTGTCTTCAGTCCCTTCTTCTAATCTGCAAATAGTCACCCAATAGTTTTGGGCAGGAAGCCAAGTACTTGGTTACACTTGGTTACAAAAGCTGCTTCAAGTGGCATTTTACTAATCATGAAGTCCTGTACTATGTTAAATAAATGCAGGTAACCCTCGTCAAATGGAACTTCTGCCATTACTGACAGCCAAAAATATTACCCACAATACATACAGGAATACAGCAGCCACTGGTGTCTGCAGTTTCAGGCCACAAATTACTATTTAGATAATAATGAGCTAAAAAGTTACCTAGAACTTACTATCAATATTTTGGGATTTTTAATAAGCTCAGACTATCTTCAGTTGCAGTAGTCTGAAGTATATTCTTTCAGCTAGGGCCAAATTCTATTTTATTTACATGAAGCTTTCAATATCTCTACTGAAAAGATTGCATACCATTAAAAATAGAATTATATTGGATGTCAAGTTTGCAGAGTTAACCGTGATTAAATCAGCAAGTAAACTGTGTTGCAATGAACCTACTCTGTTTTTACACTAGTGCAACGGATAACACCACCTTAATTACACTGTTTAGGTCCATGATACTTTTTCTACTGAACAATTCAACATCTAGAACAAATATTAAGAAGAAAAGCTATAATAGAATGACTGAAGCATCTCAGCTTTAATCTTTTTTCATCCAGAACTGGAAAATCTAAATATTACACATACCAGCATCAATTTTGTCAACTGTTTTGGTAAAGAATAAACAACATGACAACAAAAATGTGATGTTTGCTAAAACAAAATATTTAATATTTCAATTAAAAATTGTGCTTGATTTTAAAGTACTTTGTGATCATCAAGAACGATAATTAGAAAAAAGTCTTAAAAGTAACACTGCACATTTTGAAACATTCTGTCTGGGCTGAATTTTACTCCTGCTCATGTCTTTGTTTTTTTAATACCGTTCTTTAAATAGCCACCAAACAAATCAAAATGTTATCCTTAGCTCTAGAAAAAGAATCCATTATACAAATGACAGCTTCACAGGATGTCTGTATGACACCTCGGTTACTGTGCAAGTCAGCCATGTGAGAGACCTCCCAGGTGCTAAACATCATGGCAGTGGTCAGTGTGCTGTAAAACTCCTGCACTATTACACGAAAATCCTTTTACCTTCTCATCTGCAGAGGACTGACCTTTGCACTCCTCCAGCAATAAAGGCTAACCACATACTGGTCTCCACCAGCAAGAGCATGGCTATTAGATCAAAGGAAATTGTTATTTCCTTTGATTCAGCGTTCATGAGACCACAGCTGGAGCGCTGTGTCCAGTTTGGGTCCCAAAACAACAAAGGGACTGGTTACGGGAGAAACCTCAGTGGAGAACCTCTAGGATGTATAGGGGTTCACAGCACACAATACATGTGGAAAGGCTGAAGGAACTGGGTTTGTTGACCTGAGGAAAAGAAGGCTAAAGAGGAATCTAATTGTTCTCAAATGTCAGGCACATGTAGAGAAATGGATCTAGACAATTTTGGCAGGTGCACATTGAAAGGAAAGCAGGCAGTGGACATTAAATTGAAAAAAATTGAGATTTTTACTTGATATAAAATAAAAAAAATCATAACTATGTCAATTAAACACAGTAGCAGATTTCATAAATTTGCTGTGGAATCACCGTCCTTGGAGATTCTCATACACTTTGAACAACCTGACCTAATTTGGACTTATTTGGGTTCAGACTTCCAAAGTTTGTTCCAGGTTAAATTATTCTACATTACTACAGCTCAGGAGATTTATTTTATTTCCATAGAAGCACAGTTTAAGGAATTACATGTTGCTTCATGTATCAGCTTCAAAGTTACAGTTTGCACAGTGATCATTGATAATTTCTTCATGAAGCTGATTGAATGTAGGGAGTTGTGGGAGATTATGCGGAAGGTTCCCAATAAAACTGACTTTCTTGTAAAGTCTTGCCTGAGATATGGAGAATAGAAAAATCATGACAAGAGGCTGGTTTACTGCTAATAGGAAGCTCTTATACATAGCTGAGATTCACTACCTAACTGGTCTGCTAGGGTGAGGATTGGGAAAGAATACAAAATCATTCTAGGATTTTAAATATTTCTGAACTTCAAGAGGATCTGGTTGGATTTGGGAACTAGTTTATTCTGGAATAAGTGTCTTGAGTAGTCTTCAGATGACACTGTTCAAATAAGATAACTTACGGAAGACGGTGAAAAGAGCAAGTCCTTGGACAAGAGTGAATGTGTGGCAAAATAATGAAGGTCAACTAATAGCTTGGGAATGGCAGATCTCAGGGAATTTTAGGATGTTTGATTCAAGGAGACATTATGAATTAGACTTTCTCAAAGTAGAGACACTGTCAAAGGACCATCTGGAATACACTGGGTATAAATATAGAAGGAAATAGAAAATAATTAAGTGATAATATAGATTGGCAAGGGGCATGAGGAAGAAGAGCATATTCATTTGGGAAGGAAAAAACATTAATTTATGCATTAATAATAAAAATCAGATGAATCAATTTCTTGAATGATTACCCCACCCCCAGCTGGAACATTTTGGGAATGGATAAGTAGCCTTCTTCTCTCCCAAGGAATCTTTAAGTCAAGAAACTTAAAAGAAAAGATGGGAGTAAGATGGAAGAAGCAAGGTCTTCATAGAAGAGGTGGATATATAAACTGCTCTTGGATTAAGAGATCAAGAGCTGATTAAATTAATTTTAGCTGATTTTAGAACTACAAAACAGAATCAAAGTAATGTTTTGGATTTTCAAGAGACAAACTAAGAAGCTAAGGGGTCAAGCCAACAAAGATTATTATACTGAGAAAATTGAGGGTTTGAACATACTAAAAAGCTTTATCTGAAAACGATTTCCACGTAAGAGAGGAGACTAATAAAAAGAGTTACAGGGATGGGAAGAATTATTATCACTACAGAATTGTAAGGTCACACATAAAGAATAAGGTTCTGATTGCCTGTGAAGAATAATTTAAATGGTAATTAAGACAGGTAAGGGTTAGCAGGTGAATATCATAATGAAGTATTTAGATTATGAAAACGTTTTAAAAAAAATTTTTTTTTTTCATTTTTTTACTCATCAAACAACTAGGGTATATAACTACTTGTAATAAAGACATCTGGATCATAAATGTGAAAGATAGAGAGCTATTTCATTTAAAAGTTGATATTGGCATAAGATCGGATGAGCATAAAATGCTTACGAAAGACCTGTGAGTAGAGTTTTGAAGATTTCTGATCATATGCATTGTGATTTTCAAGGACAGCCTTCTCCAGATCACATATAGGGATAAGAAACAGTCATGGTTTAAGCCCAGCTGGTAACTCAGAACCACGCAGCTGTTCAATCACTCCCACCCTTCTTCCTCCTCCTGCTTCTGGAGGGATGGGGAGAAGAATTGAAAGAATGTAACTCCCACGGGCTGAGATAAGAACAGTCCAGTAACTAAGGTATAGCACAAATCACTACTGCTACCACCAATAATAATAATGACAAGGGAAATAACAAGGGAAGAGAATACAACTGCTCACCACTCACCGACCAATACCCAGCCTGACCCCAGCAGTGATATAGATCTTCTGGGTAACTCCCCCCACTTTATATAGTGGGCATGATGCGCTGTGGTATGGAATACCTCTTTGGTCAGTTTGGGTCAGGTGTCCTGTCTCTGCTTCCTCCCGACTTCCCCTCCTCCCTGGCAGAGCATGAGACTCAGAAAGTCCTTGGTTGGAGTAAACATCATTAGCAACAACTAAAAACATTGGCGTCATCAGTGCTGTTCCCAGGCTGAAAGTCAAAAACACAGCTACTGAGAAGGAGAAAAATGACTGCTACTGTTGAACCCTGGACAGAAACCTAAATTGTTTCTAGATGAAACTAGAAACATCAGATAAAGAAGGCATTTCATAACCACCTAGTGTGATGTTACAACTAGAAATCAGAAGTGATACAAAGGTATCTTGGCCACCATTTGCTGAGGCTTGTTTTTCCACTGTATTTTTTATGTTAAACCTAGGGTTTAACTGACAGTTAACTGATTAGTTTCTTCTGATCCCTGCTGAGGCTAGGAAGAAATACATTTATTTTTTACTCCTTGAGTCATAGCTTGACTGCATTAGGAAGTGCAAGTACGTTTTCATTCCACTGACCCTTTGGAGATAGAATGGATCTGCAACTTTAGAAAGAATGTGCTCATATATCCCAAGGCACCGAAAAATCTCTGGCACGTCAGACTAGTACAGCTCAGCCTTGCAGTTGCCTCACTTGGAGCCAGGAATGAACCTTCCCCTAGATCACACTGTCCAAGATCAGCGAAGACTGTCTGCAGTCTTCTGTGGCACAGGACACAGTTCATTTTCCAGGATCACTTGGGCACATTCACCTCTAAAATTTCATGCTATTAGTCTTGACAACAGCCTTTGATCTTTTGGAGATGCTTTGTACAGTCTTTTGCACCTGAAACCTGTGTTTTGTGTGAAGCTAGGGAATATTTTGTACCTTGCAGTGGTCAATAGGAAGGGCAGGTGAAATAGCATTGATGTTTTTCAGAGACTCATAAACTTAGAATAGCACTCTTCAAGCCTCATTGTAGACGTCTTCACAAGGTATCTACCTTTGCGAGCTATTTGCTCTACATTTTTGCTACAGGCACTGCAGTAAGATGGATATTTTCAGGGGGAGTTTAAATCTGTGGGAGTTTGTATTTTTTTCCTTCTCGATAAGATTCTTTGTCTCCTTGAACTATGAAAACCAGAGAAACATAAGACAGTAGGAATAAAAAGTTTTCAGGAAACGCTTAAGTTTGCATTTATGAAAGTTGTACATGGAGAAATTGGAGCTACCATACCTGGTGCATGATGCCTTGTAGGGGACTGAACACAAAGATTCATATGGTCTCTCAGATTTATGTTTATCTGTCCTATATGTGGTAAGGGAACAGCAATAACAACTCTTATTAAAAGGTCAGTAAAAACATTTTTCCCACATCACGAAGACCACATATCCGAATCTCTCCTTTAAAAACTGTAAGAAAAACAGTGAATCACACTCATAGAAATTCTGAATTTTGTCTGAAATTATCAGAACTCAGTTAAGTTTAAAATGATGGCTAAAAACTGCAAAACACATTCCAAAAAGAACATAAGTATCTTGAAAAATATATACATATATATTTTTAAATTAATCTTCTTACTGAAATATGTTAGTAAAGTAGTTCACTTTTTGTGATATTGAAATACTGGGAAACCCCACATAAAGTTTTCAATAACTATAGTTATGTACACATATCTGTACTATACTATGATGTCTCATATTGAGTTCTTGCCAAACCATTTACTTAAAATAAAAGCAGAGATGAAGCCAATGGCTTTACAGTTGACACGGGAGACGTGTCTGTATCCCAACACAAAGACACTAAGGACTAGATTTAAAAGTGAAGGCATATGCAATTGCGTGCATACATTTGAGCATGCCTAATATGTCCACAAATATTTCACATATGCAAGCAAATCACTTTTCTGAAATCATACATGTCTAGTTGTCTAAAAAAAAATACAAATGCTCTGTTACCCTCAGTGACCAAGACGTAGCTTCAGCAAAGTTTCCCCAACAGCTAGTTGAAAAGTCAGAGAAATACGTGAGACTCAAAAGGAAGAGGATGTCCTTGGAAATTTGTGTTCATTTGCCAGGTCCCCATTATAATAATGATTGGTCAAATGGAGAGTTTTCTATTTCCTTCTCTGCTTCATTACCTTATTTATACATCCATATTTTTGCTTGTGTGTTTGTTATGAACACTATCTTATCAGTCCTTCACTGTGGAAGAGCTCTAGCTTTGTGTATTCTTTACACAAGTTTGTGTATTCTTTATTCAAGTAACTATGTGACGCTTAATATGTATGTATCACGTACAAAGAAATTATTAAAGTTTAAGGTGTAAGTTTCCTTGTCTAAGCCACTTTCTTCAGGTATCTCTTACTGTATGCACAAAGAGTGTGCAAGCATGGTATACTCAGCTAAAGTGTATATCAGTTACTCATTGGTTAACACACACAATATGAGCAGGGTTAAGCTTCTCAAGTTGGCCATTTGTATGTGTTAGCAGATCATATTTCAGTGTATACATTTTAACTTCAAAAGCCAATTCTGCATGTTAGTTACGTGAATGGGGAAACAAATCTTTATGTACTGGTTTGAAGGCACTTTTATTTGCCCAAAATCACCTTTTATTGCTGTATTTGTGCCACAAAGAACTGTCTTTGAGAGAAACGTCTTTCAAGCAGCTCATACTTGCATGAATATGGCAGTGTCTTTGTAGCTAACTGATCTCCGCTGTTATTTTTCCCAGTAAAGAATGGCAAGACATCCAGGAACCTGATTGGCTGGCATGGATTTTGTTTGCTATAATAAAATACAACAAGGGCTGTCAAGACTTATTGCTTCAAACGAAGAGCTGTGTACAGCATGGTTCCTCATAGCAGCCTGCATATGGAACCCTTTAAATATTCTTAAGAGACCCATTGGGGCTTCTAATTATTGTGAAACATCTCCTGGCAGAACCATTCCTACCCTTCCAAGAATGCGTTGTAAAAATAATTAGATGATGAGATTTAGATCGAAACTGCTAGCTAGCGATTTAAGAGTTTTGCTCTTACCATATAGAAAACCAAGGAAATGAAACGTTGAAAATCACTTCACATAAAGGAAAACAATCCTTTGTGGCTCACATTTTGGGGGGAAGGCACAGAATGAACTTCTCTTTTTCCCCTAATCCTTCCCCCTCCCCAACTTTAATACTTTGTTTCCTGTGGTTACATGAGGGGGTGGAGATGTTTCTTCATTTTCTAAACATTAAACCACTTGAGAATCTCTCTCCATTTCTGGGGAGCCTGCTATTAGAGAACAACTTGAGAAGCTTGCTTTAATCAAGCTTAAAAGCTAGGAAGAATAGAATCACATTTTATGGCTTTAGAGGCTAAACCAACATGTAGTCAATTAGGTGACATCACTTCTACAAAAAAAGCAGAACATCTTTGTTCAATCAAAACAAACAAACAAGATTAGAAGTTTAAGTGCCGTGATTTAAGAAAGATTCACATTTTGAATTAAATCCTGGAGGACTATGGACGTGGCAGTGACAAATATTAATCACATGAAATGTGGTGGTCAGCGTAACAGTTGTGTTAGTTTAAACGTGAGGATGATTATTTTTTGCATTTTGCCAAGGAAAATTAATTCATAGTATATGCAGGTGCCATGGATATATTTGGTCCTTTTCCCTGTTCTTTATTTTCTTAATTAAGTCTTCAAATTGAGCTTTTAAACACCTAGATTCATAAAATGAATTTAAATAGGGCTGAGGGACCTATTTATATACTGTATTTTCTATTAGCTATTTGCCATGATGCAGGAGGGGGCACATCCTGCTAAGAGTTATAGAAGATGCAGAGCTTTCCCTAAAGAGAGTACCATACTGACAAGTCAAAGAATAAGAGTGTCACCACACTGCCATCAGTCCTGTTGTCTAGATTCATGATCTACATGCAAACACTGACCCATATAACTGTAGGTATTCTTATCCAGGCTCTAGATCAAATGTCTTCTTTCACTATACTATTTCTAAATATGATGTTTCCCACCTACCCCCATGGTTACTACTCAAGGAAGCTCTCACTACACTGTTGTGTGTTGAATACTGCTGTGTTCTTCTTTCATGGCCTTGAAAAATACAATCCTGACAAATGGCTTGTTCCTATAGGCCATCACCCTATCCTGTTGCAGCCCTCCTCAGCCATGAGTAGACCTTCCCCAGTGAGGCAGTTTCCAGCTGGTCTGCAAGCATCCTCGTCCTGTGGGCTTCCTAAGCACCCTTGATTTTTTCATGTCCTGCCTCTCACTTTTTGAAGGAGATCCCTGTAGGCATCAAATTACAAGTCTTTGTAAGACTCTGTTCTAGTATGATGATACAGAAAATACTGACCTGCTACTTGCATGTTAAGGCCATTGCTTATGCCCAGAGACATGATGTCACTTATTTCTTATTGTCCTCAGCTCTCAGTTTGTATCCATTCCAGTTCCCTAGCTGCAGACTCTCAGCTTTCTCCAGCAGGAATTGTCCTCTGTTCTCTTTTACAACACCTGGCACAAAGGGCTCTGGCTCTTAGATATACAGCAATACAAATAACCATAAGTGAAAATAAATGAGTTGAGAAATTGCCTGCAGTCACACAGCAGGGCAGTGGCTGATGTAAGATTAGAAAATTGGAGCAGCTGGTTGGAAAACCAGCCTTAGTCATGATTTTCTAATTGAAAAATCATATTTTGGATGAAAATTTAAGCTGCAGCTGTAAAACTCAAGGACCTATCTTGTAAGGCTAGTTTCTATGATTTTCTTATAACCATAATGAACACAAGTCCTACTGAGCTGATTTTAGGCATGTGGCAAAAGCTGTGCAGCAAAATTTTTTGTAGTCCTCATTTCTCATCCTTTTTAATCTTAAAGTTTTGCCAGTGTCATGTCCCCTTATCTGCCAGAGATACAAAGTGTTGAGACACAGCTCTGACCAGTGCACAAACCAAGCTTCTTAGCAAAAGTCATCTTTTTTGACCTCCAGGACACTCTCACACATCAATGGTTAACTGTTGGAAATAGTCGGGCCTTTGGGGATTGCAGGATAATCACTTTTGGGTTGAATGCTGGGGATTTTTTATTTAAACTCTCTTAGCTTATTACTCCATGAGATTAAACAGAAGTAAGTCTGACAGTGTTATGAGAAGCAGAGGACTCAATGACATACCTTAAACCCAACAAACTGTGCTATTCACTGATCTGACTGGCTTTACTGTGCAAAGACTGAAGTTTAGTCCAGAAGTTACTGTTTGCAGTTTTGCCAGCAGCCCTATTTATAGTTTCAATCAATTTGAAATACATCAGAGTTGGACAATGCTGCTGTGCATGTGTGCAGGTGGAGAACACATTTATATCCATCTACAGACTGTGCAGCCTCCATTCCTCAGATTTGTCAGAGCCAGCCCCTCTGAATAAACTTAACTAACATGTCTGAAGCCTCTTTATTCCTGGGAATCAAGAGAAACTTAACTGCTTCATGGATTAGGGATAGTGCTTGGAAATAACTTCCTGGCTGTTCAAGTGGCCTCATCTCCTTAGTTACTTCTTTCTCTGGGCACCTCAGTCAGATGATTGTTAGGGAGCAGACTCACTGTGTAGAACATTTTGGCCAGATGGGTTTTCCAGAAGAAACTGCTCAGGTTTTTAAGTGCCTATAATAATTTCTTTTCTACTAGGAAAGTCTTCTTAAAATTTTCTGAACTACCCATTTTTCATGTGCTTGCAAAATTTCAGAATTGAACACTCGTAACAAGCATCAAATCTTAAACCATCATTTTCGTAATTCAATAATTTCTGAACTGTAGATTTTCAGTGAATAAAATATCTTTTAAAATTTTATTAGTAAAACTAAGCACATTTATGGTTGTATGCATGGTCAATGTCTCTAAGTCTTGCAGACCTTAGCAAACTTTTCAGACAACCTGACCTGAATTCCTAAGTTCATAATGAAGTATTTTGTGCAGAGATGTTTGATAAAAGCTGATAACCAATTACTCACATTTGTCCTCAAAGAGATAACACAATGTGATGAAACTGAAATCCAACTAAACTGAATTTAAATGTTAGGAAAAAACTAGATAAACTCTGCTGGAAGTGGTGCACACTGCCAACAGGGGTCATGGGATCACCATCACTTGAGTATTCAAGACTGAGCCGCCCATCTATTTGGGAATGGGTCAGAAGTAAAGCAATCAATCCTACTGTGATGCAGGGAGATGGACTCCATGACCTATCAGCAGTATCTTCCAGGCTAAATGAGCCCATTATTCATGGGGATAATAAAAAGTCAAAAGGGAAGCTTTCTGGGGAAAAAAATTAAAAAATAACACTCAGAATGTTTGGGTTGCTCCTTTATTTTACCAGACTTACTTTAAATATCAGACAAAAGAAGGGGAAAATAATAAATTAAAAGGATTGCATCTACTCTTTTTCGTTTGAAAATATGTTTTTAAAACATTAGCTTTGTGATATAGCTTTGCTTAGATTAGATCCAAGTTTTACACCAGATCTTTTCCCTATAGAGGGATAAATCAGACCTTCATAGCAACAACTAGTCCAGATCTATGCAATATTTTGCTTTTTTTGTCTCAGACCTGTCAAATGTTGGGAATATAATTTTACCCCGTTTTCCCTCTTTCCAAAAGCATGAATTTATCATCTCCTGCTTGGATCAAAACTGTCCTGTGGCAAAATCCTTCAGTGAAATATAAAAATTATATACTTGAATAGTTGGATATCATTCTGTTCTTTAGCTGAGCAGTCAGAGTGGTAGTATAAAACACTCCCTGCTTTTTACAGACTACAAAAGTTAAATTCTTTAGTGATTTTCAGACTCCAAAATCCTGCTCAGTATTTACCTGTGAGTGTCATGGCTGAAAAGTGTTAATATACTGAGTGCAATTTTATTAGGGAAGCAGAACAGCCCTTTTGGTTGCAAATTCTACTGCAATGAGATAAAAATTAATCCAGTCTGTAGCTGAAATCTACAGTTCTGTGTTGAATTTCACATGCAACAGATTTATACTTTCACCTCAACACAAGGAAGAACTACTTTATACTGAGGGCGGCAGAGCACTGGAACAGGCTGTCCAGGGAGGTTGTGCGGTCTCCCTCTCTCAAGACATTCAAAACTCGACTGGACACATTCCTGTGTAAACTGCTGTAGGTGGCCCTGCCTTGGCAGGGGGTTGGACTAGATGATCTCCAGAGGTCCTTTCTAAACTGAATGATTCTGTGATTCTGTGATTTAGCAATCAACTATTAGGTCAGTGTAGTTCCACTTCCTGGCAATACCCCTCTGACAAAAGTGACAGATATTAGTTAAAACAAAAAAAAAATTAAAAAAACCCTAAAACACAAACGAAAACCCACAAAAACCCCAAAGAAAAAACCCACCACATTGATTATAATGTTACATAATTGTAAATAGACAGTGACAGCAATTATCTGACTCTATGCTTTCAGCCCCATTATACGGAGGTAACATGTACTAACATGTTAGTGTAACAGTCCTGCGCATTTTCAGAACCCCCAAGAGCAGTTATATGTCCTGGAAATTTTCCTTGTTATAGAGCTGACACGGATAGTGTAGATCAAGTGTATTGGAAATAAAAATTTTAAGTTGGTGTGTGACAATATTCTAATAACTCAGTCCCAGATATTCAAGCAGTCATTATTTTAATTCAACTTTTAATGTATACCCAAAGAAAAAAATAAATAAAAGCTGCAGCTGTTGCATTTAAGCCATTCTAAAACTTGCTTTCCAGTAAAAAAGTTATATGATTTTCTAAGCCTTTTAAACCTCAGCAACAATATTTCAAACTAACAGTTTATTCCGTTAAAAAGGAACTTTTAAAAACAGACAGTATTTTTTAAGTATCTTAGCAACAGGTGATTGAATCCTTGCCTGGAACTATGAGACAAGTTTTGCCAAATGGGTTGCATTCTAATGATATCTTTCATATAGCAAATGGAATAAATCTAATATTGTTTTGGACAAGTTACATAAATTACATCATAATACAAAATTCTTTATGTGTTTTCAACAACAATACATGATGGTCCAATGAAAGAAATGAGAAAAGAATACATTATTTTGCCCTCTCCAGCTGTAATAGTTAAATGTAGGTAGCAAGTTCAGATCCTTGGACCCAGAATCTTTGCTTGAATACTTCTCTTACATTTCACACATAACAGCTCCAGCTCTGTCCCTGAGGACATTTCATGAATTAAGAGTCTTTAAGGAGAGATCCATGAGGAATGTTGATAAGGTACCTTGTGTCTTAAATGTCTTAAGAATTAAGATGTCTTCTGAAGGGTGGTTGAATGACAACAGCGCTAAATTGTAAAATCTGCAGAGATCATGCATAGCCTTTTGATTTTGAGATAGACCTATGGGGATTGCTCAGTAACTATGAACTATCTACTTATTAATCAGAAGTTTCCAGTGTCTGACATGAGTACTATACTATCATGTCACCAACTATTAGCCTAAAGAAATCAAGCAAGACCCAAAATGCTGCACATAGAATCACAGAATCATAGAATAGTTATGATCCCTTGCAAGATACTGGTCCAGTACAAGTGAATGGAAACTAATTGTCTATGTCTAGTGAAAATGGAGTTGAGAGATGTTTAGACATTATGGGCTCAACTCTTTCAGAAGTATGGCAGTGACAATAAAACACCTCCCTTTGGGGTGTTTTATTTTTAAAAAGCAAAGCTTTTTCCACAGTGGGCTCAGAATGCAAATGCATCTGTAAACAGAATGCATTCTGTCTTCCCCTTCTTAATCACAAGACTTTTTCCTATTTCCAGAGATTCCTGCATGCCTTTTCCTTCTTTGACAGGGGAATTCTTAAGGGAAGGCCCACACATACTGTGACCAGAAAGCCCTAGCTGAAGAAAACATGAACTGTTGTAGACACAGACAAGTAACATGGCTACTCTGTGGAATGGAATGGACTAAACTAGACTAGATTAGACTAGACTAGGCTAGGCTAGACTAGATTAGACTAAACTAGACTAGACTAGATGACTAGAAATTCCAGTTGTAAGGGACCAACAATTATTATCTAGTCCAATCGCCTGAACAATGGAGGGGTGATCAAAAATAGAAGCATGCTATTATGGTCGTTGTCCAAATACCTCTTAAACATGGACAGGCTTGGGGCATCAACCACCTATCTAGAAAGTTTATTCCAGTGTTTAACCACCCTCTCAGTAAAGACATCCTTCCTAATGCTCAGTCTGAATCTCCCATGATGAACCTTTGAATGGTTCCCACTCATCCTACCGCTGGACACCAATAAGAGATCTGCACTCCCCTCTCCACATCCCGTCGCAGTAAGGTCACCTTTCAGCCTCCTTTTCTCTGAACTAGACAAACCTTTAGAATACCTAGAACCTTAGAATATTTGACCACAAGTTAAAAGCACTGAGTTCTATTTCAAGCTTTGCCTCTAGTTTGCAAAGAGATGTTGGGAAATTGCTGATTTTCTTTGAACTTGTTCCCCCTTTGTAAAATAATATTTCTTTTTTTTTACTTGATCTTTCTGATTTCTATAAACCTTAAATATCCTGCTTTATAAAATTCTAGGTAAAAAATAATTTATAAAAAAGGACCAAGAAGATTGTACTTCATATCAGATTTTTTTTTTTTTTAATTGATCAGAGTTCTGTGTTAACTAGGAAAGGAAAATTAAGGCTATATATGTATTTAAATGGGTCACAATTTCTCAGGAGGATCTAATATGAATGTATGAGGAATGTTACATATTTGTTATGCTGCTTAAAACAATATAAATGCTTCTTCAAGAGAGTGAGTATTTGGAACAATAAGGTAATTCTATACACTTGAAAATTAAAACACTCATATATACTCTTACTGCCAGATTCCTGTCATACTTTAATTCAGCATTTAGTCATATGATATCTCTAATGGGTATTTTCAGACTTTTAATGTTGAAAACAAGTTATAAACAGTATTCATACCAGTAGTATCGCTGGGAGGTTGTCATGGGTTCAGCAGTAGCAGTCATTTTTCTCCTTCTTGGTAGCTGGTGCAGTACTGTGTTTTCGACTTTCGGCCTGTGAACAGCACTGATAACACAAGGGTTTTCAGTTACTGCTTGGTAATGTTTTGGTCTGACCAAGGACTTTCTGAGCCTCATGCTCTGCCAGGGAGGAGGGGGAGCGGGGAGGAAGCAGAGACAGGACACCTGACCAAAACTGACCAAAGAAGTATTCCATACCACAGCAAGTCCTGCCCAGGATGTAAAAACAGAGGGCAGGGACTCGGAAGGGTGGGGGCGCACTGCGCGGTCAGGCTGGGTATTGGGTGGTGAGCGATTGTATTCTTTTCCCTTGTATTTCTCTTGCATTATGATTGATGGTAGCAGTAGTGATTTTTGTTATGCCTGAGTTACTAAGATGTTCTTATCTCGACCTGTGGGAGTTGCATTCTTTCAGTTCTCCTTCCCATCCCGCCGGGAGTGGGGGGAAGAAAGAGGGGGGAGTGAGTGAGCATAACTGCTTGGCTGAGAGGCTTAAACCACAACAGAGGTAAATGAATCAAGTATTTCAATACAATGAAAAGAAATAAAAAATGAGATATAGCTGAAATAACATGGAGACAAAGACTTACTTTCCCTTCTTTCAATATCTTAATCACAACTGAGAAAGCTGCATTGTTTTAGAGGTGAGTAACGATATTTCCATACACAGATAATCTGTTTGCAAAGAATGAAGTGTTTCCCACTTCACGTAAGTGAAGAACATTGTGTCATGCTGAGTGATGAACTGTTCTCCTTTGCCACTGACAGTGTGTCATGCTATGACTTTGAATGTACAGCAAGACGTGTTAATGTGTCAAGTCACGCTTCCTTGGAACACCTCACTGGGTTCATAAACACAAGCTCCTGCACAAGAGAGAAAACCTGAAGAGAATAAAGCAGTGTCAATAGAAGAGACCAAACCAGTTCTGAAGGTGATGCAGAGGGCGAAAAGGTCTGGAATGGAGACCTGTAGAGAATTACAAAAACATATTTTTCCATTCCAGAAGCTGTTGCCTGAAAGACATGCAGATGGTATTCATCCAATAAAACTACAGGGAGTTTGTGTGGGGGGGAAAGCTTATGGGTCAGTGGTAAAGAACCTAAACCAGACCAAAGAAGTTGCAGGTCTACATTAAAGTCTCCTTAAGGTCTGTGTTTGCTCATTCCAGAAGGCTAATGATAAGAAATTTCAATGGGGAAATGGGAGGAACATCTTATCTTGCTGAATGTCTACAGTGTTAGAACATAATGGAGCTCACAGCAATTGCCAAGACATTCTTTGAAGAAAAGGTGAGCTTAATCTCTGAGGATAGGTTTGGGAATAGATACATAGGTTGTTCATCACTCACTTATCCATGTTGATTTAAAAATTTGGAAGACTTCAGGGAAATTTAAAGTTCAGCTAGAACAGGGATTATATTTGAAATGGCCAGAATTTTGATAAGTAAAGCACACTGATGTAACATACAGCTTTATTTTTAACTGATTCTTTAACCAACTAAAGAAATACACCTGTTTTCCTAAGTCCAAAAGAACTCCATCCTTGC
The DNA here is from genome assembly GCA_028858755.1 of Ara ararauna. Lineage (NCBI taxonomy): Eukaryota > Metazoa > Chordata > Aves > Psittaciformes > Psittacidae > Ara > Ara ararauna. Next base: position 25,202,444 of record CM054379.1, read on the forward strand.
ACCAGGCATAAGCTGAAAAAAAAAAAAACAACCTCTTGCAAGAATTTATCAATTGTGCTCCTGTCCCAGATGACTTCAGTAGGAGATATGTTGATGCTTGCCTAAGATCTGTCCCTAAAACAGCTCATACATTCCTCCTTTACTGTGGGAGAACTTTTCTTACTCAGAAATACTTACTCAAAACAGAATTGTCAGAGAGGAAACAATATCTAGCTGAGGTCCAAGGTGGATGTCCCACTAGTTCGATCACAATCTTTCCAGAATACAAGCACACACCTCCAGTTTTCCTCCCCTCCCCTCCCCTCCCCTCCCCTCCCCTCCCCTCCCCTCCCCTCTCCTCTCCTCTCCTCTCCTCTCCTCTCCTCTCCTCTCCTCTCCTCTCCTCTCCTCTCCTCTCCTCTCCTCTCCTCTCCCCTCTCTTCTCACCATTTCTTGTGCCCCACCAAGAGAAGACCCAGATTAAAAAGTTCCAGGTTATCACTTAGCAAAAATGATCTTGTCAGATATGAAAAATTTCCTGGAAAATGTCAGTATTTTAGTTTGAACTGGATCAGTTGCTTCCTTTTCACATCTTGACCTAAGAACAGTATTTCCTTTAAGACATTATTATGCTTCATATTATTGACAGAAGTAGAACATACTTCTGTTTTATTTCTTGCATGCATGTTCTTTCTTCCTCTGTTTCTATCACTTTTTGCAACATCTGGTACAAAACGGAGGGATGAATTTAGTTCAGATCCTGTTAATGACCATCTAAATGAATTAAACACAAGGCTTCAAAGTTGCCTCTTATAAAATGAAGGCAATTTTCCTTGGCAACTTTTGTAAATGTATTTTTCAATCTACAGGTGATAAAATAATAAGAATATTTAGAGTATTAACTAGCAAGAGTTGATATAAAATTAATTACTGTAAATGCCATAATGATGTCACAGGAACAAACTGAAGAATTCTACAGACCCACAGAAAGTATTCAATTAAGGTTTTTCCTATAATCTGACAATGAGATAACATATTAGAAATCAGAAACCTATATTCACATGCCCATGTTTTAATATATTGTATTCTACTTTTAAAGAAAGGAAAAGTTAGAGAATCTTTCCCCTTCAGCAGTGGTAGTGGAATAGTCTGCTGGAAGTTCCATCCCATTAAGTGACATTTGTTTTCCAAAATGAAATGTCTGAATGTTCTGCCAATCACACAGTCCAGTTGGCCAAACATGCTCTATTGCTCTGTACAGGGATATGGACATATGCTCAGTACCGGGCACTTTTGAGAAAAACAGCTTAGAAAATATTACTGACAATCCAACAAACCACCATCTGGCATTTGCTAAAACAACATTATTCATTCCTTATGTCATTTGCATGTTAAGATGGTTCTTGATGTTTGCACACGCATCTTTCAGGTAAAGTTTCAGAAAATACTCCCCTTTCAATGTATTTTCAAATCACAGTAACATTACCCTCTCTGTGCTCTGGGAAAGTGTGTTTTTGGAAAGGTCATCATGATAGTTTTCCTCCATCATTCTGATCTTCTGAGCAGAGCAGGTAAATCAAATGTAGAAAATACATACAGAAAACACTACCTGTTCAGTTCCTCTTCAGTACAACCAGATAGAGACAAACTTCTTTTGAGCTCTTCCTAAAATGATGTAGGACTCAGCAAATATAGCTTAGTAACCTCATCTTCAACTCTAAAAATAAGGTATTAAGATGGAAAATATATGCACCTGAGTGATTCAGAGCACCCATAGGGCACCTTTCAATATGCCCCTCAAGTCTATATTTTCCCTAAATTTACCTTTACTTAGGGTTGGTTTGGGTTTTCTTTCTGGTTTGTTCTATGGGGAGTTTTTTCTTTTTTTCTTTTGCTTTTTTTTCTTTTTTTATTTTTTTATGCTGAAACATGATTTCAATTGCATTAGTCCAGAGGATATCTTTGGGATTAGATTCCAGAGAGCTGACTGTGGGGAAAACAGATCGTGAGATGAAAACACATGCTGCCTGTGGGACATGTCAGTCTTAAAAGTTAACTATGATGCAGAATGGATCTCTGCAGCCCACTAACTTGCTCTCTGTCAGGCATCTGAAGTGGTGGTAAGAAAGAGCTACTGGTAGTCAACAGCATAGTGCTGGGAGGGAGAATTTGATGCAGTAGCAGCATCAGAGGATGAAATGGCAGGTGGACCCCGCTTATCCATATTTTGCATGGATAAGCTCATGAAACGAAGGAGGGAGGAAACAGTGGAGTTTGCCCAATGGCAAGGTGGAAAACCCGGTGTGATATGCAGCACCTGAACATGGAGGAACCTGTAATGACACTTCTGCTACAGAACACTACTTTAAACTACATCACTACTGAGCCAGCTTTAAATTAACTAGAAGACTTAGACCCATCCACAGAATGGCCATAGATATAAAGGACAGCATGGTGTAGGCACTGGCTTACTGGGTCTTTTATTGAAAGTTGTATAACTGTGATGGGACAACACTGTTCCCCATTTGTCTGGTTTGCACAGACAGATTTGATCGTTTGGTTTTTTAGTTCCATAAGAAGTTCACTCAGTAACTGTTCCAGTCACATAATTTCACAATCGATTACTCAATGTAGGCATATACTAATAATTTTATTTTCTTTTTTAAATACATTTTTAACAGATATAAGACATATTATTAAATTTCGATGCTTTGGATTCAGAAGGAAAATTTGGCCAAAGCTCATTCCTAGCTATAGGAAAGTGGTTGCTTTTCAATAATTTCTCATTAGAACAGCCTAAAAAAATATATTTGTATTTCATGCCACCATAGTTTATAATATTTGTAACTTAAATCTTGATCTTACATTTTGACCATTTGCATCTGCGTTTACTGGGCCTCTGGGTATGACAAAGTGAAAGATGTATTTGCAGGTTTGGAGTCACACATATTGTTTTATACTTCAAGTATCCTGTTCAAACATTAATTACTTAGTAGTTACCAGGTATCATCTTTAATATATTAATACTAAATATAGTCTCTTAATCAAAACTCCGTAGTCAAACACCCTGAGAGTTTAATGTTGTAGGAGAAAGAAAATGACACTGGAGTGAGAATCAAGCATTTGTTAGTAAATGCAAAGTTTTTGCAATTAGCAAACATTTCAGTGACAATATCAGAATTAAAATTCAATATTTCCTAGGTGCAAGACATAGAGTTTAACCACCGTACAGGCTGCCTTTGCAGCCTACAATAGGAACATATTTTTATATTTTTTATTTTAAAATATTTGTAGAAATGATGATGAGGACATTAGTAAATGACACATAGTCCTTAAGATGAATTTGAGCAGGCAGCCGGTACATGAAATATATGATGCAGTCAAACTGATGAAATTTTAATTTGAAAGTAACTTATTTACATAGTTGTTGATTTAAAAATGTTAGAAGCCAGAGAAAACCTCCTCCAAACTGGCTGGGTTGAGATATATTTGAAAATGCTGTCAGAATAAAGAAATATATAAGATAGATAGGAAAGCATAGTAGTTTCTGAAAGTATTAAAAGTATCATATGTCAGTGATACCTACTTTGTTCCTCTCACTTTGGACCTCACAGACTGATAAGAAAGGAAAAGCGTTATAACCCAGAAGTAAAACTGTTGCGTGATTATAACCCTGACAACCTCCTCCTAATGAGCTTCCCTGCAGATAGAGAGAAGAAACAGCTTTGATCTGTTGGAGTGAAGGATCTGAATGAACCACTGTTTTAAGGAAAGGAATCTGATTTGGTCTAGTCTCCTAGTAATCAAAGTCACAAGCTACCATTTGAGGTATTTTGAAATTCAGATAAGATTAGTTGCTCCTCGGATAAGCCACTGCAGTCAGTAGGAGCTAATTTTGTCTGGGATGTGACCACAGGAAGTATCACAATGGGAAATTAAGAATATTTTACAGGGTAAAGCACCATCTATTAGAAAAGGTTAATCAAATTTAAATATTGGCAATCACTTTCATGATTAACAGTTCTATCACATTATTTGACAATGTGCTTTAAGCTGTATGAAATTTAAATGAAAGGCAGTTCCATCTCTAAATAGTTCAAATGACAACTCTCTTGCAGTTTTTTGAATTGCCTTATTTATTCTAGAGTCATATTTGACTTCAGAGTGCCTCTTACACTTGGTAAACATAGATATTAAACAGATGTATCTATGTATATAATGAACAATAAATAAACTGATAACTTATATCAATTTCCTTTTATCATTTCTCTGCTCCACTGGAAATGGGAAAGAATGACATCTCCAGAACTGACAGGCTAGGAGGCAAAAATAAGCATTTTGGTGTTTAGTTTAGATTCTATATGGAAATGAGAATTTAGAGAAATGAGAAAACCTGAATGAGTAGCACAAGAATATCTCTGCCTGAGAAAAAGTCTTTCCTGAACTAAATCACAGTTCAGGTTTGGGTCAGAGCATCTCCTTGCTGCTGTATTACTGATGGCCAGCTAATGGCTTTTGTGTGATTGACAATTTTCATTGGGACACCCTTGAAAAAAGAAAGTGGCCATTTAGCTATACAAAGGAAGTAAGATGAATTTCAATAAGGTAAAAAAAAAAAAAAAACCAAACCAAAAAAACCCTGTTAGTTTTAAATTCTTCTAAATTTTTAGAATATATAACCTTTGTAAAGTAATAATAATTGTTTTGTTGTGTAAAAAAGTAAACATATAAAATCTGGTCAGCAAAATCCTTCCCACTGCTAAGCAAGGGTATTCTCCTGAAGAGATTCTGACACTTAAGGGTCATAGAAAAGACCTAGAAATGTACTTTTTCCTTTGAGCCTATTATAAAACACCTACATTAATTTCTGTCAGATTTTGAGACAGATTTGTAGGGGATGGGGGGGAGAGGGCGGAGATCAGTGACTTATTTCAAGCTGTCACTGTTATTTGTGGTCAGCCAGAAGCAACTGATAACAGAGTATTATCTACTAAGAGAAAAGGAGGGCAAGAAAGGGCTTATGTTTTGTTGCTCGTTTAAAATGAATTACCCCCATCAAAATGCAGCCTTGAGAATTTAATTAAGCAGCTGCCTAAATACTGATATTTAAGGATGTTAGGTATCCCATGTCAGCCTACTAAACAAATGGTACAATAAAGATGCAAACTGCTTTGATTGAAGACTGAGCTTTTTCACTACTTAGTCCTCAAACCATCTGGCTATGTTTGGAGAATGTGGGATGGTAGCTATTCTAACTCTTATCTAATGATAAGACTCTCACTGTCAAACATGTGCACCAGAAAGCAAATATTGCTGTCTTTCAGGCTTATAAAGTCTTCTTATTTCTCTAGTTAAGGAGTATGTTTTGAAGACAACAAATCCCAGGGTTTAAATGATAGTATTTTTCACTGATGTAAAATTCAGTGCCGATTCAGAACAGTGAAATTGCTTTAAGGGGTAGTATTCATCCAGTTATACTTGAAGGACAAGATAATTTGAAGTTTCACAGTTGTTACACAGCCATCTCCAAATTGAAAGAGGAGCTGATTCTGAGCACTTTCTGAATAACTGGGCCTCCTTCCAAGTTCAGCTTCTGATTGTTTAGGTTTTTTTGTTTGTTTGTTTGTTTTGGGGTTTTTTTGGTTTTGTTTGTTTTTTAGTTTGGTTTTCTTTCAGTACAGATACCTGAAATTAAAAGCCATTCATGAAAAAGTTGGCTTCAGGAACTCAGCTTCACAGCTCTCCATCACTTTGCACCTGCTGAAAATCTCACATCACTTCATTTCCTAATATTCTCAATCTAGTACCAGTCTGCACTGCTTCCACTTTCATTTCCAACTGTGCTTTCCACACTGCCACTGGAAATGAAGACTTTTTTTTAGTACTGCTCTTCATTTGACATCACTTCTTCCTTTGATTTCCTTTCAGCAACCCATTTTTTCTGACAACCTTTTAGAAGAAAATTCGCATTCAAATCCACATTCCATAGCAGTCTTATTTCTAACTTCTACATGAAAAAAAACCAAACCAGAGTATAGGAAAAAAAGCAAAAACTGACCCTTGTAGAAACACCTGAATACAAGGAAGAAAAACTATATGATTAAAGTCATGCTCTGGGTGAATTCTTAGCACTTCCATGGATTACCAAAGAGCCACAAACTACAGTGCTGGGGTCACCAGCCAAAATTATTTACCCAAATTGTCCTGACTTAACAGAAAGTTCCAATTTAGACAGATACAATCTTTAAAAAACTTGGGTGAAAAAATTCTGGTTTTGTCCAAATCTGCGTACATTCATAATAGTGACTAATTCAGTGTAATAGGAACAGATAAGAATATTAAAGCTGCTGATGCAAGGGTCTCTGTTATACGAGGCTGAGAATGCTTCTTCAGACTAGCTTTAGACTAGCCTCCAGGGCTCACTTTTCCCATGACACATGCATTTCACAGGTTGCTGGGAAAAAAAGTGCGTAGTGGCGATGGCAGATGATGGGTTTACGTATGTCTGAAAGCGGCATCTAATACCAATTTCTTGTCAAGTTACAAACCAGTGCAAAAGCAAATGTTATAGCTTGATTTTTCTGTTGACCATGATTTGCTATTTCTAACAATGTACTCTTATTTTAAACCTTTCCCAATTCATGCTTTTCTGAAAAGAGTTCATTACTTTGCAAATGCTTTTTTTTCCTAAATTTCTTGATGAAGTTTGAAACAATTTAGTTTCTTCAGAAGAAGGATGTGCAACTGATGTTGACTCTTCAGATAAAATCAGACTTTGTCTATCAATTTTAGGAGCATAATTCTCACCTAATGTTTTGGCATTTTTTTTTCTTCTTCCTTTACTAGAAGAAAGAAAATGTTGTTGTCTGTATTACTCTCTTTGACTCTGAAAAGGACAGGCCTCTGCCTCCAAAGGGGAGAATATTTCAGCCTTCTTATATTAACAAATGAGAAGCGGTTGCTGGAATAGAAATATTGAGGTTCAGAAACCCTAATGTAAAGCTCTGTCCTATAATCTCATATTACTAGATGCACATATATGTGGGGTTTTTGTAAGTCCAATAGAGGTTGTACTCATTTATGGATATTCTGAGGGTCAGAGGTTTAAGTGATGTTCCTATATGGCAGTGATGCTCCCATCCAAGTGAATGCTGCATGCCTGCTAACTGGCCAGCAATGCACAATCAGACCTGATGTTTCTCCCGTATTTATTATTTCCTGATTTATAACATGAAACCAGATTAAATACCGCATGAGCTCATTTTACAGGTGCATAAATACAAAAGCTGCTCTCCAAGAATGCACACTGACTATAGTGCAGACTAGTTTCTTTTTCAAAAGAGAGAGGAAGAAAACACAATCGTTATCTAGAGTATATACTTGCATATTCCATAGCAATGTTAAGTATGTTATAAGCAGTAGAAGACTGGTTTCTTAACACTAGAATCATCACAAAGCAGGTGAACATTGAGCAGTCTGGTCCCAGATCTTATGAACCATCTTATGTGCAAATTCGATATCAGTGGTCATATTCCACAAACTACATCTATAAACATATTTTAGGTGCAAGGTGAAAAAAAGCTTTTGCTGTTGGCTCTCAAAGAATTCTCCCAAATGCCAAATCTTTGAAATATCCATATCCAATACTGGCATACACAGAGAGCTGGTTTGAGACTTTGCCTGAACTTGGTATGTAGTGCTGATATATTCATATCAAAGGGTTGTCAGAATTCTGATCAGGAGAGCTGACTTTATTTTGACAGTTATGACAACTAATGAAATTTGTAACTGGTGGTTGAGGGACTTGAGAGGGATTCAGTTTTGACCAGCAAGAAAAATGCGTACTTCTTATCAAGATGAATATAAATTATTGCACTTTCTTAAGGAGCTTTCAGTTTTCATTTTGTGGACTATAAGAACCTTCCTAACTGAAAAATTGCATGCAGCATAGAACAACGTGTGAGTTCTTTTTTTTTTATAAAGGGTTTAAAATTGTTCTTGCATTAGATTAAAGGCAATCACTTTTAGAAGATGTAACAGCCTGAAGTAAAAAATACAATGTAAAGGTGAAAGGGTTATCAGCTGAAGAAAATTGTCCTGACACCAGTCTCCTGCAATAGCAGGCAGATGAATTACGTTATTTTAAATGAGATCTCTTTAGTAAATTTTCCATGCTAAACAAAACAAAACAAAACAAATAATTTTTCAAAGGAATTCCTGTCTTCTATTTGTCCCTCCCCTACAAATACATGCAAATTGAATTCTTTGTTTTGAAAGAGAATGTTTTTATAAAAACCTTCAGATTTTTTCTGTAAAGAAATGCCTATGCCATATTTTGTTTCTTATTTTAATGTGGTTGTGCATGCATGAGTCTGTATATCTATTTCTATGTGCCCAGACACATATATATTTTCTGTGTATTCATGGAAAATGCGGATATCCACACATGCAGAAAAACTGACAAACAGTTTGGCTTGAAGTCATTTGAACTACAGACACTTTAAGTAGAATTCATCACAGTTAGGTCAAATTCTTTGACCTGCTCGTTTTTAAACAGTAGTAGATCTCAGTTTTATAGATGTATTTTACAAAAGCAATACTGCTGCTGTTAGGCAGCAAGCATTGTTTTTGTCTGTCAGCTTTAAACATTAAAAAGAAAAAGGGAAAATAGCACCAAAAAAGAAAATCTCCTCTCTTTTTTCAGTGTAGCAGCGTTCAGCTGGGAATTCCATGCAGTTTAATAATTTTTTTCCCCATAGGCAAAGCTGTTTTTACATGGCTTAATTTCTTCATATGTAAGAAGGGGGATTAAAATAGTTAAAGTACTAATGGAATGCAACATTCGTGAGTGAATTGTGAGTAGCAGGGACAAAACTGAGGCATTGAGCAACTAAAGCTTTTCTCTTTCCATGTCGAAAGACCCCAAGCTGCAGGCAAAGTGGGAGTAGGAACTCTGTAAACTCCTTGGAATCATTTAGAGCCTTGCCCACTATATGCCTTGGATTTGACTCACAAAGCCTCATTACATAAAGGAAGACTGAAAAGGAAGGACAATAACATAATTCCCTACTTCACAATCAGGATTAGATGGATGAATCCATTGAGTACCCCTGACAGGTAAAGAATTACATCACCACTTGTAATTTCATGTGTCTTCAATAAAACTGAAATTAAAGCCTCAGATCAGATAATTTTAGCAATCTGAGTAACTCTCAGTCCTTTCTCTAGCCCTGAAACAATGTCACATGTTAACCTCATCCTCCTAGCCAACATAAAGTGTAGGAACAAGAAACTTGGGGTAAATTATAACATTTGCACTTGCATGAAAGGCTAAGCTAGTTTGCAGAGCCTTACCTTGAACCACAGGAAGAGAGGGGGAGTTAAAACAGAAAAAAATGCAGAAACGAGTCATGAATGAAATAACAAAAATACAAGCATATGAAAATCTGAGGTGCTTGAAGCCCTACAGAACCACAAACCTTGTATTCTGACCTAATCACATGAGGCAGCTGAAGGTTGAAGTTTCTATGGGTTTGGATAAGTGGTGTAATTAAAATTACAAAGCCTGTGACTGGGGAGCAGCTCGGCAGTAATGCCTGGGGAAGCCAGAGAGGGAAAAATAGTTTACCTGGGGAACTACAGACCAGTCAGTCTCTGTGCCTGGCAAAATCTTGGAGCAGATTCTCCTGGAAGGCATGCTAAGGCACATGAAAAACAACAAGGTGCTTGATGACAGCCAGGATGGCTTCATTAAGGGGAAATCCTGCCTGACCAATCTGGTGGCCTTCTATGATGGGGCTACGGAACTGATGGACAGTGGCAGAGCAGTTGATGTCATCTACCTGGACTTGTGCAAAGTGTTTGACACTGTCTCACATGACATCCTTGTCTCTAAATTGGAGAGGCATCAATTTGATAGGTGGACCACTCGGTGGATAAAGATCGGGCAGGATGACCGAGACCAGTAATGAGTGGTGTCCCTCAGGGATCGGTGTTGGGACCAGTCTTGTTTGACATCTTTGTCCGTGACATGGACAGTGGGATTGAGTGCGCCCTCAGCAGCTTTGCCGATGACACCAAAACTGTGTGGTTTGATTGATATGCTGGAGGAAAGGAATGCCATAAAGAGGGACCTTGACATGTTTGTGAGGTGGGCTGATGCCAACCTGATGAAGTTGAACCATGACAAGTGCAAGGTCCTACAGCTGCGTCGGAGCAATCCCGGTCACAGCTACAGACTGGGCAGAGAGGAAATTCAGAGCAGCTCTGTGAAGAAGGTCTTGTGGGTGTTGGTCAATGAGAAAATGAACATGAGCTGGCAGTGTGTGCTTGCAGCCCAGAAAGCCAACCGTATCCTGGGCTGCATCAAAAGGAGCGTGACCAACAGGTTAAAGGAGGTGATCCTGCCCCTCTACTCTGCTCTCGTGAGACCTCACTTGGAGTATTGTTTGCAGTTCTGCTGTCATCAACAGAAAAATGACATGGAACTGTTGGAACAAGTCCAGAGGAGGGCCAAGAGGATGATCAGGAGACTGGAGCACCTCCCGTGTGAAGATAGGCTTAGAAAGTTGGGGCTGTTCAGTCTGGAGAAGAGAAGGCTGCGTGGAGATCTCTTAGCAGACTTCCAGTATCTGAAGGGGGCCTATAGGGATGCTGGGGCAGGACTCTTCATTAGGGACTGTAGTGAGAGGACAAGGGGTAATGGATTCAAACTTAAAGAGGGGAAGTTTAGATTGGATATAAGGAAGAAATTCTTTACTGTGAGGGTGGTGAGGCACTGGAATCGTTGCCCAGGGAAGTTGTGAATGTTCCATCGCTGGTGGTGTTCAAGGCCCGGTTGGACATTGCCTTGGGTGGCATGGTTTATTGTGAGGTGTCCCTGCCCCTGGCAAGGGTGTTGGAACTAGATGACCTTCAAGTCCTTTCCAACCCTAACTATTCTATGATTCTATGAAATGTCAGAAACCGACAGTGTGCCATGGCAGCAGCCAGGGCCACCAGCAGGCGGCAAGCCAGGAGCTCTAAAGTAGGTACCATCCCTGAAGCACTTGCCCTGTGAGGTGTGGAGGAAGGAGCTGGACCTGCTCATCGTGGGTAAGGGGCTGTTTTGGGGAGCTCCAACAGCAGCTAGTCTGTGCCTCAAGAAAGGAGCAAGAAGGTGGATTGCTCACTGCAGTGCTTGGTGAGAGGATGAGAGACAAGAGGGACATGTCAAAATAAAAGTGGTTCAGCTTGGATTTACTTAGAGGAGAAGTTGTGCAGCTCCATCACTGGAAGTTTCCAAGACTCAACTGGAAAAAGACATGAGTGACATGATCTGACCTCATAGTAGACCCTGCTGAGGAGGGTACCTCTGAGTCTCCAAGGTCCATTCCATTCTGAATTATTCTGTGGTCCTATAATCCTGCAATTTCAAACTGGATCACTAGTAATCAGTGTTTTGTGTATTGATTTGCAGTAAAAACTCCAACTCAAATAAAAAAAACCATAGTTTTATTAAGGACAGTAACTGTTTTTTTTTTTACTGTACAACTTTATTTCTTGCAGTGCAAGACCCATGTTATAAATCTAACCTCAATTTAGTGGTGCATTTTATGTTCAAACTAGAAAAACTGTTAGAAAAAAATGAAGACAAACCATATCCTCAGCAACTGCCTAACTCTAAGCTTATTTCTATTGCACAGAAGCCAACCAAACCAGTAACAGGGTAGTGCCAAAGATCATCAGAACAGTCTGACAAAGAAAAACCCTTAGGCCTAGCTGCTGCTACTGGAAAACCCCAGACAAATGCCTGGCAAAGAGCTGGCCCTGGACTTACACATGGTTATTGTGGAGTAGGAATGATGACACAATTTCCCTCACAATATTTATACGCTTGTGCCCTGAAGCCTTGGCTTCTCATGCTAATGGATATATGAAGAAACCAACTGCGGAAAATGCAATTCTGTTGCGTAAGGTGTCACTGTGACTATTTGTACCCTTTTTCAGAAATGTAAAATAGAAGTGCTGGAGCATCTTTCCTATAAAAACAGGCAGAGAGAGTTGGGGTTGTTCAATCTGGAGAAGAGGAGGCTTCAGGGAGACCGAAGAGCAGCCCTCCAGTACCTAAAGGGGGTGACAAGAGAGCTGGAGAGAGACTTTTTACAGTGGCATGTAGGGATAGGACGAGGAGTAATTGCTTTAAACTGAAAGGAGGTAGGTTTCGATTAGATACTAGGAAGAAACTCTTCCCTGTGAGGGTGGTGAGTCACTGGAACAGGTTGCCCAGAGAAATTGTTGATGCCCCAACCCTGACAGTGTTCAAGGCTGAGTTGGATGAGGCTTTGAGCAACCTGGTCCAGTGTCAGGTGTCCCTGCCCTTTGCTGGTGGGGTTGGAAATGGGTGACCTTTAAAGTCCCTTCCAACACAAACCATTTTATAATTCTATAATTCTATTATTATATCCCTAGATTCCCATAATGATCTTAAATCAATGGGAGGATGCCATTATCACAGAGTTTGCCATCACCAAAGGCAAAGCAGACAGCAGCTAAAGAAGAAATAAGGGCATCAGAAAGGTGATGTGTGGTGTCACATTTAGGCACAAACAGCACTGAGAATGAAGTCCAGGTCTCTTGACTCACTGCTGTATGTGATTCATCCTTCCTACTCAGCTGATTCCTATCCAGACAGATTGTGATGCTTATATTGCTGTGTAATTGCAACAGAAGCCAGCTCTTTATGTGCACTAGCACATGTAGGCCCCAGACTTATGCATGTCTTTTGGGATAAAGGCCTATATAGCTTGAACAATTTATGTCAAACCCATAATTCCAATGTCATTTCATATACACACTTGTTACAAGGTCAAGAAGGATATTTCTCCCAGGGCATTGCCTCATTTTCTTTTAATTAGTGTCACTGTTCCTGGACTATGCGTGAGGAGGAGGCTTTCTTTGTGAAGTAGATTGTCCTGGGTTGCCCCAGCATATAGATATAGATTAATGTGAATAAACTGAAGGATTTAGCATTATAGAGAGAGATTGGTAAAACTATGAGAGAAATAACATGATTTACTAGCATGACAAACACACAGATATGTTTCTATAAAATATTTAGTGATTATTCTTAAAACTTTATGGGTCCTTTCTGAAATGTACAACAAACCTCTCTTTTCAGTAAAGCTACTTTAAATAAAGAGCTACTCTTCAGATATTCTGAATGGTGGAGCTATATTAGTTGGTTAGTTGAGGGTTTTTTCTAATTCATAGACATGATAACTGAGTTTAATACCCTGCTATGCTAAAATCTGTGCATTTATATACTAGGAGACAGTTCAGCTGAGAAAAATTTACAAGTCAAATAGACAAAAAAGGCAAAAGGCTGAAAAAATGAACTATGCAAATATTTCACAGGAAATCTATCAAGCTGGCAGCAAAGACTAGCCATTTTTATGATTGTCCCTGGTTAAACCTCACTGTCTACTATAGAAGTGGAGATCATTCAGAATCTAGAAAACTTATATATGCAAGTTGAAGTAGATTCTGTTCTAGATACTGTACCTTGCTATATGGATGTAACAAGGAAAAGTGAACAGGAAAAAATGCAATTTACGCTAGAATACTATAATACATCTTCAGGTTTGCAGTAATAGAAGTATACTAAGCAGCCAAAATGACTCAGTGTGGACCGACTAGGTTATTAGGAGCAAAATTTTTTCCTTTCAAAAATTTAAGGATATCTTCTAAAGATCTGTCAGCATGACATGTATTAGTAATCCACTTCTTACTTTAGTCTAATATAACCTGACATATGTGCAGGTAGTGTCCTGGGTTCAGCAGCAGCGGTCATTTTTCTCCTTAGTAGCTGGTGCAGTGCTGTGGTTTTGACTTTCAGCCTGGGAACAGCGCTGATAACACTGATGTTTTTAGTTACTGCTCAGTAATGTTTACTCTGATCAAGACTTTCTGAGTCTCAGGCTCTGCCAGGGAGGAGGGGAAGCCGGGAGGAAGCAGAGACAGGACACCTGACCAAAACTGACCAAAGAGTTATTCCATACTACAGCACGTCATGCCCAGTACATAAACTGGGGGTAGTTACCCAGAAGACCTAGACCTCTGCTCAGGTCAGGCTGGGTATCGGTCGGCGGGTGATGAGCAGTTGTATTCTCTTCCCTCGTTACTTTCCTTATCATTATTACTATTGTTAGTAGCAGTGGTTTGTGTTATACCTTAGTTACTGGAGTGTTTTTATCTCAACCCATGAGAGTTACATTCTTTTGATTCTCCTCCCCATCCCTCCGGGAGTGGGGGAAGAAGGAGGGGGGCGTGAGTGAGCAGCTGCATGGTTTCTGGGTTGCCAGCTGGGCTTAAACCATGACAGTTCTTTTTGGCGCCCAACATGGTGCATGAAGGGTTGAGATAACAACAGATCTGAACAGAGTGTGTCTAATTGCATTTGTGATAAGCATTCATTGTTTCAGATTAATAGTCACTCGTCACAATGCTGATTTATTGTCTCTCAAAGTTGTTGCACTTGATCTCAGAGTTTCAGCATGTCACACCTTACTTACAGCCAGTATTTGCTGTGTTAGTGCTCATTGGCTGGGGGCATTGGGCTAAGGTTCTTATTTCATTATACTTTATGGTAATGACTTGTAATACAATAAAATCATTGATTATGAAACTGATCTTGCTTGTGTTCCCAGTGTGGTCACCACCTCTATGCTTTGGGAGATATATAATGGAAGTGTTTAGCAATTACACATCTTTTTTCTCCTCCTCGGGTGGTCAATCTGTGAAAGAGACATTCCCTTACCTTCCCAGCTCCCCCACCCTACCACTTGCAGCATCATTTGAGAGTTCTGAAGGTTTTGAATTGCCTTTGAGTACCCTTGAGACCTGCTTGTTGATTGTGATGGGGATCACCATGTTTGCACGCATACAGGTTATGTTTTACCTGCGACCATTTTGTCTGATCTTGAAAGTTAAGCAGAGTTGGGTTTGGGTCTTGTCTAGGGTTAGATGATGATATAGGAGGACCAAGAGATTTTCCCTGAGGCTGGACAGTCATGAGTGGCAGGGTGTGTGGGACAGTATGGGTGAGTATCTAGGTCAGTAGGCTCCTCCAGTGCTTTGGAACTTCACCACTGAACAAGTGCAAAATCCAGAAAAATTAGTAAAATACTTAAATGACGTGTGTTGTCATTCTGGTCATACCAGAGGGGGACAAATCATGACAACATGCTGGGGCATGGCCTATGCTTACAGAGCCCTGTTCAACACTGTCCAGCACCTTCAAAGGGAAAAAGTGTCTCTAGATCTGATGACAAGACAATCGACAATGCAGCTACTCTAACTCCAAGTGCAGCAGCTACACCAACCCTAGTGACAAGTACAGCAGCTACTCAAACTCTGACTGCAACATAACGCACCTACTCCAGCTCCAAGCACAGCAGCTACATCAACCCCAGTGACAAGTACAGCAGCTACGCAAACCCTGACAACAGATACTGCAGCCATTCCAAACACAGTGATAATCACTACAGCTAAATCAGAGGACCAATTCATGCCAATATCGGTTGCCCCTGTACACAAGGGGAAAAGCAAAAAAGAGGCAAGAAAGATGAAGCAAGATGAAGAAACAATGTACTCACCACCCAGGACAGCATCTGACCAGGAATTATTAGTATGTGAATGAGAGGAAGAAGAAGAGGTGACTTCTCAACCCTGGACCTCAACCGAGCTACGGGATATGCGAAAAGATTTTACCCGTCAACCAGGGGACCACATCATCACGTGGCTGCTCCGATGCTGGGAGAATGGGGCCGATGGTCACTAACTAGAAGGTAGAGAAGCCAAGCACCTGGGATCACTTGCTAGGGAAGGAGGAATTGACAAAGCAATTGCAAAAGAGACACAGTCCCTCAGCCTTTGGAGGTGGGTCTTGGCAGCTGTGAAAGAAAGATTTCGATACAAGGATGATGTTATGAGTCATTTGGCCAAGTGGACTACTCTAGAGAAAGGCATTCAGTCTCTGAGGGAATCAGCCTTTGCAGAGATGATCTATTGCAAGCAGGATGCAAGAGATGCACCCATAGATCCAGATGAAGTCAAATGTACACGGCCCATATGGTGGAAAATTACACGGAATGCACCATCATCATATGCCCACTCATTGGCAGCAATAACCTGGAATGATATAGCACCACCAACAGCAGATGAAATGATTCATCAACTCTGAGAGTTCGAAGACAATCTCGCTCCTTCCATCATTTCAGTTGAGGAAAAACTGTCGCAGTAGTTCAAACAGTTGGGAGATGATCTATCTGATCTATCCAGCTCCTCACGTGTACCAACACACCTCTCAACTATTAACAAAAGGTGTCCTACTACTCAAGAGAGAAGATACAGAAGGTATATGCCATGGGCCACCCTATGGTTTTACCTGCAGGATCATGGAGAAGACATGAGGAAGTGGGATGGAAAACCTACCTCAGCTCTGGAGGAAAGTGTGAATGAATTGAAGAGGAGAACAAAGGTCAAGGATGATCATCCCATGAAAGCTGTGGCTTCAGTCTCTGGTGAGCAGGTTCCCAGATGGACTGGAAGAGCTGATTTTACTCCAGCTCCTGTGATAAAGACTAATTCCTGTCAGCAAGATGTAAGTGACTCTCATGGTTTAAGCCTCTCTAACTCACGCAGCCCGTTCTCTCACTCACTTCCCCCTCTTTCTTCCCCCCTCTCCCAGGTGGATGGGAAGGAGAATTGAAAGAATGCAACTCCCACAGTTTGAGATAAGAACAGTTTAGTAACTAAAGTATAACACAAGACCACTACTGCTACCACCAATAATAATAATGACAAGGCAAATACAAGGAAAGAATACAATTCTCACCACCTAATACCAAGCCCGACCAAGCAGTGCACCTCCCACCCTTCCGGGTCATTGCTCTCAGCTTTAACCCCTGGGCATGACGTGCTGTGGTATGGAATAACCTCTTTGGTCAGTTTGTGTCAGGCGCCCTGTGTCTGCTTTCTCCCAGCTTCCCCCTCTCCCTGGCAGAGCATGAAACTCAGAAAATCCTTGGCCAGACCAAAACATCACTAAGCAGTGACCAAAACATCACTAAGCAGTAACCAAAACATCACTAAGCAGTAACCAAAACACTGGTGTTATCAGAGCTGTTCCCAGGCCCAAAATCAAAACCACAGCGCTGCATCAGCTACCAAGAAGGAGAAAAATGACTGCTGTTGCTGAACCCATGACAGTGACCGATGTGATGACTATTAGAGGGGCCCTGCCTGCAGTCAGGTGGAGGTAGGGGATGATCAGATTTACTGGACTGCGTGGATCAGATGGCCTGGCACATCAGTCCTACAGAAGTATAAGGCTCTAGTAGATACCGATGCACAGTGCACCCTGATGCCATCAAGCTGTCGAGGGGTGGAACTAATTTATATTTCTGGAGTGAGAGGAGGATCCCAAGAGTTGACTGTACTGGAGGCTGAAATCAGCCTGACTCAGTGGAAGTTGATGAAAAAATGAACATGAGCCAGCAGTGTGCGCTTGCAGCCCAGAAAGCCAACCGTATCCTTGGCTGCATCAAAAGCACCATGACCAGCAGGTTGAGGGAGGTGATCCTGCCCCTCTACTCTGCTCTTGTGAGACCTCACTTGGAGTACTGTGTGCAGTTCTGGTGTCCTCAACATAAAAAGGACATGGAACTGTTGGAACAAGTCCAGAGGAGGGCCACGAGGATGATCAGGGGACTGGAGCATGTCCCGTATGAAAATAGGCTGAGAAAGTTGGGGGTGTTCAGCCTGGAGAAGAGCAGGCTGCGTGGAGACCTGATAGCAGCCTTCCAATATCTGAAGGGGTACTATAGGGATGCTGGGGAGGGACTCTTCATTAGGGACTGTAGTGAGAGGACAAGGGGTAACGGGTTCAAACTTAAAGAGGGGAAGTTTAGATTGGATATAAGGAGGAAATTCTTTACTGTGAGGGTGGTGAGGCACTGGAATAGGTTGCCCAGGGAAGTTGTGAATGCTCCATCGCTGGTGGTGTTCAAGGCTGTGGTGGACAGAGACTTGGGTGGCATGATTTAGCGTGAGGTGCCCCTGCCCATGGCAGGGGGGTTGGAACTAGATGATCTTAAGGTCCTTTCCAACCCTAACTATTTTATGAGTCTATGATTCTATGAAGTGGCAAAAGCCCCCCACTGTAACTGGTCCAGAGGCTCCGTGCATCCTTGGCAAAGACTACCTCAGGAGAGGGTACTTCAAAGACCCAAAAGGGTACCGATGGGCTTTTGGTATTGCTGCTTTGGAGACAGAGGAAATTGAGCAGCTGTCCACCTTGCCTGGTCTCTCAGAAGATCCTTCTGTTATGGGGTTGCTGAAGGTCGAAGAACAAGTGCCAATCGCAACCACAACAGTGCACCGGTGGCAATATTGCACCAACCAAGACTCCCTGATTCCCATCCATAAGCTGATCCGTAGACTGGAGGGTCAAGGAGTGATCAGTAGGACCCGCTCACCCTTTAATAGCCCCATATGGTCAGTGCGAAAACCTAACGGAGAGTGGAGACTAACGGTAGACTATTGTGGCCTGAATGAAGTCACACCACCCTTGAGTGCTGCCGCACTGGACACGCTAGAACTTCAGTATGAACTGGAGTTAAAGGTAGCCAAGTGGTATGCCACGATTGATATTGCCAATGCATTTTTCTCAATTACTTTGGCAGCGGTGCGCAGGCCAAAGTTTGCTTTTACTTGGAGGAGCGTCCAGTACACTTGGAACTGATAGCTCCAGGGGTGGAAACACAGCCCTACCATCTACCATGGACTGATCCAGACTGCACTGGAACAGGGGCAAGCTCCAGAACACCTGCAATACATTGATGACATTATCATGTGGGGTGATACAGTGGAAGAAGTCTTTGAGAAAGGGAGGAAAATAATCCAAATCCTGCTGAAAGCTGGTTTTGCCATAAAACCGTCAAGGGACCTGCATAGCAGATTCAATTTTTTGGGAATAAAATGGCAAGATGGACATCACCAGATCCCCACAGATGTGATCAACAAGATAACAGCAATATCTCCACTAACTAATACGAAAGAAACACAAGCTTTCTTGGGTGTTGTGGGGTTCTGGAGGATGCACATCCCAAATTACAGTTTGATTGTAAGCCCTCTCTATCATGTGACCCGGAAGAAGAATGGTTTTAAATGAGGCCCTGAGCAACAACAAGCCTTTGAGCAAATTAAGCAAGAGATAGTTCATGCAGTAGCCCTTTGATCAGTCTGGACCGGGCCAGATTGTCCTGGGTTTGGCAGTAGAAGTCATTTTTTCTCCTTCTTAGTAGCTGATGCAGTTCTGTGTTTTTGACTTCCAGCCTGGGGACAACGCTGATAACACCACGACACAGATGTAAAAAATGTATTCTACACCACAGCCAGGGAGAATGGTCCTACCTGGAGCCTCTGGCAGAAAGCTCCAGGGGAGACTCGAGGTCAACCCTTTTGGCTTTTGGAGTCGGGGAGAGAGAGGATCTGAGGCCAGCTATACCCCAACTGAAAAAGAGATATTGGCAGCCTATGAAGGGGTTCGAGCTGCTTCAGAAGTGCACTGAAGCACTGATCCTCCTGGCACCCCAGTTGCCCATGCTGGGCTGGATGTTCAAAGGCAGGGTATCCTCTACACATCATACAACTGATGCTACATGGAGCAAGTGGGCTGCACTAATTACACAACAAGCTCAAATAGGAAATACCAGTCATCCAGGAATTCTAGAAGTCATCATGGACTGGTCAGAGGGCAAAGATTTTGGAATGTCATCAGAGGAGGAGGTGATGCCTGCTGAAGAGTTCCGTTCATATAATAAACTGTCAGAAAGTGAAAAGCAATATGCCATGTTTACTGGTGGGTCCTGCCGTATTGTAGTAAAGCATCAGAGATGGAAGGCAGCTGTATGGAGTCCTCGCTGATTAGCTGCAGAAACTGCTGAAGGAGAGGGTGAATCGAGTCAGTTTCCTGAGATGAAAGCCATCCAGCTGGCCTTAAACATTGCTGAAAGAGAAAAGTGGCCAATACTTTATACTGACTCATGGATGGTGGCAAATGCCCTGTGGGGGTGGTTGCAGCAACGGAAGCAGAGCAACTGGCAACACAGAGGTAAACCCATCTGGGCTGCTGCACTGTGGCAAGATATTGCTGCCCGCGTGCAGAACCTGGTGGTGAAGGGACGCCATGTAGATGCTCATGTACCCAAGAGTCAGGTCACTGAGGAACACCAGAACAACCCACAAGTGGATAAAGCTGCTAAGATTGAAGCGGCTCAGATTGGCAACATAAGGGTGAGTTATTTTTGGCCCTGTGGGCCCATGACACTTCAGGCCATCAGGGCAGAGATGCAACATACAGACGGGCTTGTGATTGAGGGGTGGACTTAACAATGGACACTATTGCCCGGGTTATTCATGAGTGTGAAACGTGCTGCAATTAAGCAAGCTAAACGGTTAAAGCCTCTTTGGCATGGAGGATGATGGCTGAAGTACAAACATGGGAAGGCCTGGCAGATTGATTACATCACTCTCCCATCAACCCGCCAAGACGAGCTCCATGTGCTTACCATGGTGGAAGCAACCACTGGATGGCTGGAAACATACGCTGTGCCCCACGCCACTGCCTGGAACACTATCCTGGGCCTTGAGAAACAGATTTTATGGTGACACAGCACCCCAGAAAGAATTGAGTCAGACAATGGGACTCATTTCCAGAACAACCTTATAGACACTTGGGCCAAAGAGCATGGCATTGAGTGGGTATATCACATCCCCTACCATGCACCAGCCTCTGGGAAAATCAAATGGTACAATGGGCTGTTAAGAACTACACTGAGAACAATGGCTGGTGGGACTTTCAAACATTGGGACACACATTTACCAAAAGCCCCCTGGTTGGTCAACACCAGAGGATCTGCCAACAGGGCTGGTCCAGCCTAGTCGGAACTTTTACATGCTGTAGAAGGGGACAAAGTTCCTGTAGTGCACATAAAGAATTTGCTGGGGAAAACAGTCTGGTTATTCCTGCTTCAGGTAAAGGCAAACCCACTCGTGGGGTTGCTTTTGCTCAGGGAACCAGATATACTTGGTGGGTAATGCGGGAGTCCGATGTGTACCTCAAGGGGATTTGATTTTAGGGGAATAGAGCCAATGAACTCAATTGTATGCTGTTGCCTGTTATGCAGCACTTTTATAGCCCACCAACTAGATGTCTTCAGGTCACAAGTGACTGGCCCTGACTTTCCTCCGACCGTCATCCCAACAAAGAATGAACTTTGATGAAACCAGATGAGTTCTGTGGTATCATAGAATCATAGAATCATAGAATAGTTAGGGTTGGAAAGGACCTTAAGATCATCTAGTTCCAACCCCACTCCCAGGGGCAGGGACACCTCACAATAAACCATGCCACCCAAGGCTCTGTCCAAGGCAGCCTTGAACACCGCCAGGGATGGAACATTCACAACTTCCCTGGGCAACCCATTCCAGTGCCTCACCACCCTTACAGTAAAGAATATCTTCCTCATATCCAGTCCAAACTTCCCCTGTTTAAGTTTGAACCCGTTACCCCTTGTCCTCTCACTAAGTTCCTCATGAAAAGTCCCTCCCTAGCATCCCCATAGGCCCCCTTCAGATACTGGAAGGCTGCTATCAGGTCTCCACTCAGCTTTCTCTTCTCCAGGCTGAACAACCCAACTTTCTAAGCCTATCTTCATATGGGAGGTGCTCCAGTCCCCTCATCATCCTTGTGGCCCTCCTTTGGACTTGTTCCAACAGTTCCATGTCCTTTTTATGTTGAGGACACCAGAACTGCCCACAATACTCCAAGGGAGGTTTCACAAGAGCAGAGTAGAGGGACAGGATCACCTCCCTCAACCTGCTGGTCACACTCCTTTTGATGCAGCCCAGGATACGGTTGGCTTTCTGGGCTGCAAGCATATACTGCAGGCTCATGTTCATTTTCTCATCAACCAAAACCCCCAAGTCCTTCTCTGCAGGAGTGCTCTGTATCTCTTCCCTGCCCAACCTGTAGCTGTGACTGGGATTGCTCCGACGCAGCTGTAGGACCTTGCACTTGTCATGGTTAAACTTCATCAGGCTGGCGTCAGCCCACCTCACAAGCATGTCAAGGTCCCTCTGGATGGCATTCCTTCCCTCCAACATATCAACCGAACCACACAGCTTGGTGTCATCGGCAAAGGTGCTGAGGGCGCACTCAATCCCACTGTTTATGTCACCCACAAAGATGTTGAACAAGACCGGTCCCAACACTGATCCCTGTTGCCTCACAGAGGCGTGGCGACCTGGTTCAGGAACGGCACGGCGACCAACCCCAGGCGGCTCGGTCCATCAGCTCACAGACACCAATATGGTGAACAGCAAAATGGCGTTTATTACAGGAAAACACAACATTATATATCCACGGTTTACAACGTCACTTCCGTCAGCTTACATCATAACATAAACACTGTTGGCTATTAGGGGAGGAGTCCTGTCTTTCCATACAGCACGACATCTTCCAGCCACCAGACCTTAGCTTGTGCCACAACATTTCCCCCCTCCCTATGCTTAACCAAATTAGCCACAATATACTTAATCAAAATCTTATTTATATCTTATAAAATCTTATTCAATACCTTATAACAACCGTACAAAACATATATAATAAACTTGAGTAAAACACATAAGACACCTTAGACAAGATCGATCTTACAAAAGACTGCATACAAATATAAGAATCAAAACACAAAATGTTACTGATATACAGTGCAACGACCCTACTAAAAATCAAAAACCAGCTCCAAACAGCGTCAGTACAACGCAAGGTGCATGCCTCCCTTACACTGTCTGAGGCTTGGGCTTCTAAACTGACCAAAATGCACACTCGTTCCGATGTAGGTGGCCAGCCTGCATCGGAAGAAGTGGCCGGTAATATTCATACCAATTTACAAGGGTCGACAAAAACCTAAACATCATAACTTAAGGCAGCTTAAAAGTAACCTGAGATAATACTAAGTCACTGAGGTAACACTAGGCATAGCACCGAATAGATACATTCTCAAAGCAGCTGTTGGTGTTCTTACAGCTTACAAGACCCAAAGATCAGTACCATGAAGATTGTTGCAATCGGCCCTGTTCAAGCACCCATTTGTAGGGCTGGTGACCTGATTCTCCCACGGGTGGCATTAGCATAATTAAGATTACAAAAAGGCATCGCAGTCCCCTTTTTCTCCCCCCCCCAGGGGCTACTTTGCTGTTGTTTGGATTCTGCCAATGTGGAGCTCTCAGGCTTGGACGGGTCGCTTGGCACCAGGGTGTGCGGGTTACGGGGGCGTCTGATGATTTGATCCTGTAGATAAAAACTCACAGTTTTCAGTAGTTGTGTTCTGAAGATCTGGTTTGATAGATTTAAGCGGACACCACTTAACCCTGCCGTCTTTTCTGACAGCGGCATACCCCTGCCCTGTCAGAAGTAGTAGCACATGCTTTCTTTATTTCCTTCCAGTCTGTGAAAAGGGTTTTTTCCTCTTTCGGTCTTTCTTCATTAAGGATGGGAATAGTTTGGCTTTTAAGTCTGCATCCCCTCGTTTCTTCCTCCTCTGATTCTAGATCGGTTTTGGGCCACTCGTCCCCGCTAGTGTCTGATCCGGGATCGGAGCTCGACTGACTGGTTACTTCCAGGCTCCCATACTTTTTCGTCGGGCTCCGGCCCCGCCCCTTCCTGGGCTCCAGTCCCGCCCACTTCCCTTGCCGGCTCCGCGGAGGGGCCGCCCTCCCCCTCTGCTCCGGTCCCGCCCACGTCCCTTGCAGGCGGTCCGTCCTCTTCCTCCTGACTCACCCCGCCTTCCACTCGGGGGGGGGGGGTGTTTACCTTATAAGGGCATTTATTCAAATGGCCGCTCTGATTGGCTCCCCACGCCTCACACGCGCTCCACCCCTCTTCCCGTTTGTGTGCGCATGTCAATTCTAACACTTCCTCCCTGTTCCCGACAGGGACATCCTCACTCCGCCCTTCCCCTTGCCGCTCGGCGCCATCTTGGGGCGCATAGGGCGGTGATCTAACCCAGTTGATTAATCCACCCCAAAAGGATTTCGCTTGATTCTGTCCCTCCGTAAGTGGTTCAGGGTTCGGGGATTCGTGGGGCACATCACCCTCCCGCGAGTCTTCAGACTCAGCAAAGGTGCCCCCGTCCGATGGGTACGGAGTCTGTATGACTGCCCCATACATGCAGGATTCCTGCTCCTGCAGGGCCTTTCGCAGAGCCTGTTCAACTTTCCCCCATGACTTAAGATATTTCCCACAACCCGAGGACTTCATCTCCTCGGCTAACGCTATAGTACATTTAACCCACACTTGTGGGTGAAGAATATCCACCGGCTGAACAACAGCCCCAATCAGTAAAAGCCTCACAACGGCAAAAATAAAATCTTTGGATTTACAATCAACACCCCGCTGCTTATATAATTGTGATACGACCTTCACAGGAGCTTCCATCCTCCTTACTAATCCGGGAGCGTCCTCCCCGCCGGGCCAGCCCCGCCGCTCCGGCCGCCGTTCACCTGATCCCAGGCGAATTTCCCGGGTTTCGGCACCACTTGTTGCCTCACAGAGGCGTGGCGACCTGGTTCAGGAACGGCACGGCGACCAACCCCAGGCAGCTCGGTCCATCAGCTCACAGACACCAATATGGTGAACAGCAAAATGGTGTTTATTACAGGAAAACACAACATTATATATCCACGGTTTACAACGTCACTTCCGTCAGCTTACATCATAACATAAACACTGTTGGCTATTAGGGGAGGAGTCCTGTCTTTCCGTACAGCACGACATCTTCCGGCCACCAGACCTTAGCTTGTGCCACAACAGATCCCTGAGGGACACCACTCATTACTGGTCTCCAGCTGGACATGGAGCCATTGAGCACAACTCTTTGCGTGCAGCCATCCAGCCAGTTCTTTATCCACTGAGCGGTCCACCTATCAAATTGATGTCCTCTAGGGCTATATCCCATGGAATCTTACTGAGCAGATTCCTGAAGAGGCCAAAGTCTGCTCTCTTGAAGTCCAGGGCAGTGAGCTTGCTGTACGCTCTTCTCACTGTCCTGAGGATCTCGAATTTGACCATCTCATGATCGCTGCAATCAAGGCTGCCCTGGAGCATCACATTTCCAACAAGCCCTTCCCTGTTGGTGAGCACAAGGTCAAGCATGGCACCTCTCCTTGTCGGCTCCTCTATTACTTGCAGAAGGAAGCTGTCTTCCACACAGTTGAGGAATTTCCTGGATTGCTTGTGCCGGGCCCTACTGTCCCTCCAACAGATATCAGGGTGGTTGAATTCCCCCATGAGGACAAGGGCCTGCAAGCGTGAGGCTGTTCCTATCTGTCTATAGAGTGCTTCATACACAGAGTCCTATTGGTCAGGCGGTCTGTAACAGATCCCCACAATAATATCTCCCATCGCTGTTCTCCCTTTAACCCTTTTCCACAAACTCTCTGTTGACTGCTCACCTGTCCCCAGGCACAGTTCCATACACTCCAGCCTATCTTTAACATAAATAGCAACTCCCCCTCCCTGCCTGCCAGGCCTGTCTTTCCTAAAGATCCTGTAACCTTTCATTCCAACACACCAGTCATAGGAGCCATCTCACCATGTTTCTGTGATGCCTATGATATCATACGCCTGTAGACGTGCACACATCTCTAATTCATCTTGTTTGTTCCCCATGCTACGGGCATTTGTATAGAGACATCTGAGCCGAGCTCCAGTTGAAGCAGGCTCATTGGCTGGAGTAGCTGCAATATCTCTACATTGCTCTGAACGTTTACTATAGGTGCTGGCAACTGACTGGGTGTGTTGGGATGGAATGATGCCCCCCTCCCCCAACACATCTAGTTTAAAGCATCCTTGACCAGTCTGGCAAGCCTCCTCCCAAATCCACTCTTCCCTTTCTTTGTCAGACCAGCTCCACCAGCCCCCAGTAGACCTGGCCTACTAAATTGAGTCCCATGTTCAAGGTACCCAAACCCCTGACTATGGCACCACCCTTCTAACCATTTCTTAACCTGGTCAATCCTCCTAGCCTTTTTGAGGTCCTCCCCTCTATCCTGGAGAATTGACGAAAAGACAATCTGAGCTCCAGAGCCCCTAACCACCTCTCCCAGAGCTCTGTAGTCCTTCTTTATGTTCTCCTGGCTACTGCTATCTATATCAGTAGCACCCACATGGATCACTAGAAGTGGGTAATAGTCAGTGGGACTGACTAGAGCAGGCAGTTTCTCTGCAACATCCCTGATCCGAGCCCCTGGTAGGCAACACACCTCCCTTGAGCCTGGGTCAGGCCGACAGATGGGTGCCTCTGTTCCTTTCAGAGTAGAGTCCCCTACTACTATGGCCCTCCGCTTTTTCCTGGCAGCACCAGTAGACATCTTTTTTATCAGTGGATCAGCCGGTTGTTCCTGGTGGGAGTGTGGTTCCTCATCAGCCCCCTGCAAGACAGCAAAGCGGTTCTAGATGGGGACAACAGATTTAGGAGGAAGCCACTTGCTTTTAATTGTCCTCTTCCTCCTTTTCTTGTTGGTTTTTTCTGTTACTGTTTCCCAGCTTCCGGGATTAGCGGCCTCCTTTCCCGCATGAGCAACAGTAGACTCTTGAGGCCCCTGCACAGTCTGGTCCTGGAGCAAGCAGCGCTGCTTCCTCTCAGCTCTCCTGACACCTTTCAGCCTAGTAACAGCATCCCGTAGCTCAGCCACCTGCTGAAGGAGGACCTCCCCCAGGGAGCACTGAGTGCCCATTGCCCATTGTGCACAGAGTGCCCTGCCCATTGCGCACCCTCCTCTCCAGAGAGCAGTGCAGGCGCTCTCTGCACCCCGAGCTCTGCACTGCAGACTCCCCTCTCAGCGGCTCTGTCTGGGTGCCTACGCCGGCCACCGCTGGGGCACCTGGAGCAGAGCTCTCAGACCGGAGCCTGGTCATACGGCGAGTGCTCACCATTCCGCTCACCATTCTGCTCGCCTGCCCACACGAACTGCCGCGCAAACTGCCTTGAACCCGCCCTGTTTGCCCGCCCCTGTTCACCACGCCCCTGGTCACTCGTGCTCCCTGGGGCAGGTTTTTAACCACTCAGGTTTGGTACCGCTCCTCCTGGTATCATCAGCAGGCAACGATCCAACACTGCACACAGCCTCTGCTACTCTGAAAGGCTGTTACAAGAGATGGAACCCAACACCATGGACTGGATGGACTCAGCAGCTTTATAAGGATTGGTCCATGCACTAGGGAATGAAATCTCTCTCTCTCTCTCTGCGTATGTATATATAAATATATATATATATATATGAAATAAGAGTGATTGATAGTATATTGAAAATGTGGGATCTGAGCATGACGTGAATGGTATGGAATAAGGGGTGGATACTGTCCTGGGTTCAGCAGCAGCAGTCATTTTTCTCCTTCTCAGCAGCTGGTGCAGTGCTGTGGTTTTGACTTTCAGCCTGAGAACAGCGCTGATAACGCTGATGTTTTTAGTTACTGCTCAGTAATGTTTACTCTGACCAAGACTTTCTGAGCCTTATGCTCTGCCAGGGAGGAGGGGAAGCCGGGAGGAAGCAGAGAAAGGACACCTGACCCAAACTAACCAAAGAGGTATTCCATACCACAGCACATCATGCCCAGTATATAAACTGGGGGTAGTTACCCAGAAGACCTAGATCACTGCTCAGCTTGGGCTGGGTATCGGTCGGTGAGTGGTGAGCAGTTGTATTCTCTTCCCTTGTTATTTCCTTTATCATTATTATTACTGGTGGTAGTAGTAGTGGTTTGTGTTATACCTTAGTTACTGGAGTGTTCTTATCTCAACCCAGGGAAGTTACGTTCTTTCGATTCTCCTCCCCATCCCTCCCGGAGTGGGGGGAGGAAGGGGAGGAGTGAGTGAGCAGCTGCGTGGTTTCTGGGTTGCCGGCTGGGCTTAAACCAACAGGTAGTTTGGTGGCAGAATAATAACACTGGTACTTTTAAAGCAGATGTCTGTTTCACACAGCTCTTATTTAAAGCGCATGAAAATTAGTGTTATGCTGTGAGCAAATGACATCAGAAGAGAAGCCAAAAGAATGCTCTTGAATGAGGTGGAAATGTGAAGTTTTCTTAGTGTTTGCCATGAATTTTGTCCTAGTGCCAGAGTGGTTTCTATGCAGGCTTCTTGTGGAGTGAAACAGAAATGATAGCTCAACTGTAGCTTTTTCTCAGTCTATAGCAATTTATCAGCATGATACCAATCTCTGAAATGTCTAGCTGTTATTCTTCTCTGAAAACACAATACAGCTAAGATAAGCAGTGTTGCTTTACAATGAAAAGACAGAAAGATAAACACAGGTTCTAAAATGGCAATAATTTTTCTTCATTCTGGAAAATTTGCTACTAGAAATGGACATTCAAGGGCAGGAGAAGAAAACAAAGGAGATGCCATTTCTCTGTCTTGGAACAACTGAGGGTTTCAGTTTTATTTGCTACAGGAAAAAAGCTGCTATTTCAAAAGTTCAGTGCAGATGAAAGTATATATAAAATAAAATATCTCTCTTGCAGAATGTCAGAGACTACTCTGCTAAATTTATTTTTTAAAATAGTTCCTGTTTAAGTAAATAGAGGCCAGCTGAAGAGGAGCTATTCCTTCAGTTTTGGCTGAAAGGTTTAGAATACTTAAGTCATTTCACTAGGAATTAAAAAGAAGAAGAAAAAAAAAAGCAAACCCCAGATAACAGCAACTGAAATATTTACCAGCTAAACAAACAGTAACATCAGAAACATATAAACACCTCTCAAAAAACCCAAAATATTTACTGCAGGACAGCAGCTATTTGTCTTTGCAACATGTGAGAGACTAACACTAACTTCTCTCTGCAGAATGTTGCATTAACAGGCTTCCTTTAAAAGCCAGAGGAAGTAAAAGAACTCTAAAACACACTAATTTTTCAAAGTCAAAACTGAAACTGCACTCCATTCTGCAGCATTTTAGAAGGCAAGACTGAAGGCCCAGAAGGCCTTTCTTGCCTTAAACCTCTCTCCATCTTGGTAAGGTTGTTTAGTTGTACCATAATCTGACTTATTTTTGATAAGAGACAAATACATAAAGGTGTTCTTATTTTACCTTTGACATATAAGATTCTTCTGTCTAAATCTAAGCTAGTCATCCTCTGCTTATCATAGCCAAAAAAAGAAATGGATAATTCCTAGGATCAAAATCATTTCAACCTTTGATAGACATCTAAGTTTCTGTCCAAACTAGGTTACCCAAGAAAAAAAACCTGTGCATGCCTCAGATGTGCCCTGACTCCGTTATAAAATAGACCTGAGTGCTTCTCTGTCTCCTTCTTTACGCTAGTTTCCATGCAGAGAAACAAAACCACTCACCAGAGGTCAGTTTAGTTGTAATTAGAGGTAATTGAGATGATTTGTAATCTCAAGCATTTGACATAATTAGTTGTCTCCAAAAAGACATTGCAGGTGGGTGGTGTTCAGACAAAAATAATTGAATTTTAGTGTGATGATCTCACTCAAAGTTAATTTCAACATATTTGGCATCTTGCACTCCATGAGTTACTTGCATTACACCAGACAATTTTTACAATTATAATATTGTATGATGTAATCTTTGACATCAGCATCTATTACTTAGCATGTTGAAGACTTCTTGCCGCTTATTCAATATCCCCTCCGTGTTTCAAATAGGCAAGTTAATTATGGCTAAGTAAAATCACTTGAAAAAGATTGGTTAGAATTAGTTCACTAGAATGAAAATCTGCGCTAATAAAAGTTCTGCAGTCAGTAATTAGAAACCCCTGTGACTTTCTATTCTACCGCAGAAAATAAATATGGATTTAAATGGTTTTTATTGACTGGTTTTGTTTCTTTCATGCAACTTAGTTGGGGTTTCCACTCTGGAAAAGCTGTTTAAGAGGAACCTTCACTTTACCTATTAATGGTACAGGAATCAAAGATACATGACTCAATGTGATGTGTATCAGCTAGTTTCTTACAAAAATGTTTATTTTAGGTTTTGAGGGCAGACTTTACTCACAGGTTACTGCAAATTTCTGTCTCCACTACAAGCTAAAATGCTACACAAGACAGAATATTTTTAAAATCTAGAATAAGTTTCGATATTTTTTTTTCCCTGTTGTCACTATAAGATCTTCTTTCTATCTTCAACAACAGGTAAAATTCCAGGACAAGATTACAGGATTAGAATAAAAAAAAAGTTTTGGTGTTTTTTTATGTGAGAAACATTGAAAGTCCATGTACTAGGAGGAACAATTGAAGATTTCATATATATCTGTGCATATAAATATTATTTATTAATAATTCTCAAAATTATATTTTCATGCATTAAGTTACAGATTCTGGTACTCTCAAGAAATCAGCAAGAATAAGACTGTCTGTTCATGTTTAGGGGGTAGTTTGTAGAACAACACACAGAAAAATGGATACAATCCAGCTCAGGAATGGTGCCTTTGAAACAAAATCTGTGGTGTAGAAATGAGTAACTACTAGAGCACAGGGCTGCCAACTCCGGAATTTAGCATTCCATATTTCACTTAACCATAAAAAATGAAGAGGACCCATGTTCAAAGGCAGATGTAGTAAAACATTAAATGAATTTTATGGTGTGCACATTATCATAGAATCATAGAATAGTTAGGGTTGGAAAGGCCTTTACGATCATCTAGTTCCAACCCCCCTGCCAGGGGCAGGGACACCTCCAATCTAATTCCAATGACCCTGCCATGAGCAGGGACACCTCACAATAAACCATGCCACACAAGGCTCTGTCTAATCCAGCCTTGAACACCGCCAGCAATGGAGCATTCACAACTTCCCTGGGTAACCCATTCCAGTGCCTCACCACCCTTACAGTAAAGAATATCTTCCTCATATCCAGTCTAAACTCTTTAAGTTTGAACCCATTGTCCCTCATCCTATCACTACAGTCCCTAAAGAATAATCCATCCCCAGCATCCCTATAGGCCCCCTTCAGATATTGGAAGGATGCTATGAGGTCTCCACTCAGCTTTCTCTTCTCCAGGCTGAGCACCCCAACTTTCTAAGCCTATCTTCATACGGGAGGTGCTCCAGACCCCTGATCATCCTTGTGGCCCTCCTCTGGACTTGTTCCAACAGTTCCATGTCCTTTTGATGCTGAGGACACCAGAACTGCACACAATACTCCAAGTGAGGTCTCATGAGAGCAAAGTAGATGGGCAGGATCACCTCCCTTGACCTGCTGGTCACACTCCTTTTGATGCAGCCCAGGATACAGCTGGTTTTCTGGGCTGCAAGCACATACTGCCAGCTCATGTTCATTTTTTCATTGACCAAGACCCACAAGGCCTTCTCCGCAGGGCTGCTCTGAATCTCTTCCCTGCCCAACCTGTAGCTGTGCCTGGGATTGCTCCGAGCCAGGTAGAGGTCAAACATGTCTAAAAATTCCCAAAGCAAACTGCAACAATGTCACTGAAAAATATTGAGCATGGAATAACAGAAGCAAAACATAATAATAGTAAAAGGCATTTGTGTTGTCTCTCTCTTCCGTATCCTCATACTTTTAATAATAGATGAGGTAGCTTGGGGCATATATCAAAATCTTCTCTTGTTTTTTCTAGGCTTAGTTTTAATGATTTAACTCACACTGTCTAAGATTTTACCTATAATAAAGGCTTATTCAGTTCAATGCACTAGCTATTATTTAACAAGAGCATTCTCATTACACCATAATGTTACCATACTTTGTATTTCAAGTTTAAAAAAAAAAAAAAAACAAACAAACTTTTATTAGTATATTCACATTATTTTCCAAACTCTAAGGAAAGGATCTTCAGCCAGGTTATGAAAAGAGGGGTCCTCTAACTCCAAGGAAGGGCTACAACATAGCATCAACTTCTGGTAACAAGTTCACGAAGGCAAAAGTACATATGTTTTTGCAAAACTAATGTCAACAGCAAATTCTAAGCACTGCTGACAGTGTGGAAAGTGTAATTAATAAAAATCAAAAAGGAAGAGAGAATGAGAGAAAGAGGGTAGAACAGTTAAAGGAGGTTATGTAGTCAAGGGACTTGTCTAAAGTCAGTCAAAATATTTTAGAAGTATTCTCCTGGGTCCCACACAATTGTTCTGTGCAAAAGACCTCAATATCTCTCAGGTCTTCCTCCTTCACTAATTTTTTAGGTGATACCATGCAGAGAGATCACCTAAGTTACAGCCAAATTAATGAGTAAAAAGGAAAGTCGGCTATACAAACACATCGAAGAAATCAAAAGAATTAAGTAGCTGCTAGGAACTTGAAGCCTGGTTCTATCATCACTTAGTAGGTGGGATTTGGATACCAATCACTGGAACATAGCAAGGTTTCAGAAAGGCTCAGAATTTATGAGCCTCCCCACATATGCATCACTGAAAGACTGGGAAAGTTAGCCTGGATTCCAAAATCTGTGATAGTAATCATGAAGAACTCAGTGGGTTTGGAACTTGTGAGTGACACAGATATTTTGTTCATTTAAACAAACATCTCATAATTATTTGTCATCTCAAAAAAACATCACAGCATAAATTATTTTATATAAATTTACACCTATTTGCTTTGATGGTTCTTGGCATTCAGCCTTTGGTACAGCAACATAGAGGATGTGAATTCATGTTTCACATTCACTATTTTTTTTTTAATTAGATGTGCCATCAAAAGCTGTCTCAAGATTGACAGAACATGCTTTGCAATGTTGGCACTCAAACAAGTTATCACTCAAACAGGAATATTATGAATAAACCATAATACAAAGTACGTGCTCTGAAAGGCCTCTGAACAATACATCACAACAGTACAGCACAAATGTCACTGATATAAATGAAGTATGGAAACAATATAAACTGATGCTTCAGGGCATAGATCAACAAAGGTTTTACATTCAGACTAAAAGTTAGAAGGATTAAATCTTGTTATTCAGCGCATGTGCATTGTCTAGCACAATGGGATCACAGGTTTCTTACTGAAGTACTGTGCTGCTGTAGTAACAACCACCACAAAAACTAAGAGTGATAATTGCAACAATAGTTATTTTTAATGATGGCATAAAGAAGCCTTTCCCTATGTGTGGAGAGACTCAAATGATGATTTCTTACACTGTCTTCTGAAATACAATCCATTACAAAATGCCTCCAGCAGCACCTTGAAGTTCAATTTCCCAGCTGTCTACACAAGCTATGTTTACATCAGCAAGGTTTGATGGGAGCTTATCTACTAAGCTGTTAGCATTGAGGATGCAATAACCCCACTATACACATTTCAGGAACTTGGTTTTGAGCTAGCTCCACTTGCTGCATGTTAGGTGCAATGCCAAAGACCACCCTTTGGTTTATGCTGACCCCAAAAGTAGATTTCTTGTGATACAAGACCACTCCATGATGCAATCCAAGAAGCAGTTGGAGGGGTTAACTGGATGATTAACTTCAGAAGCATGTTCCTCACCTAAACTAGAATGTTGTTGTAGACACAGTAGTCTTGGTCTCAGAGCACATGCCAAAGTACCACTGAAATGTTCCATCTGGAATGCCCAAAGGAAAATTCTAAAAAGCCCCAGGTGTCATAGGGCCTTTCAGTACACCCTTTGAAGACACCAGGAAAGCTAACATCCCAGTGCCTCATGACATGGAGCAACCTGAAATGCAACACAGCTGTGAGCATGTTCCAGTGCCAGATGTCTCTTCAGAAGCTGTGTGGCAGAGGTACAACACAATGCTTTCTCATTAGTAAGTGTCTCCGTGTTATTACACTAACAGGAAAATACACCTGAGAGAAAGCCTTCTCCATACTGCAAGAAATCCCACATGGATCTCTAGCTAGTGAGGACTAAATTATCAGATTTAGCTCCTTAGAAAATGCCAGTCATTTCCTGACAAATGGGGAAAAGCCCATGAAGACAGACACATCTTTCCCTTTCTTCCCACTCCTTCTCAGGCTTTCTTATGCCTGGCCAGACTGGGGGTCTCTTTTTTGGTATTGCAGGCTGAGCACCAATGCTAAGTTTGCTAGACAAGCCAAATCTGTCTAGCAGCAAGGCACACCAGAGTTCAAGATAACATCAATACGATTTGATGGCAACCTCAAACATGTGTATATAACCTAAACCATCAACTCTCTTGCCAGCTCCTAGAAGTATCTATGTCCAGTGTGTGCTCAGACATGCCAGGCTGCAGAGGCCAGCCAAGGCAGACGTTATTTTTAAACACACAGTGGATGCAATATGCAAGCATAAGCTGTGTGATTGAGAACCACCTCACAGAGAACAGGTTATGCAAGCATATCTGCTTTTTATCAGTTTGCATAGTACGCCATTGCTTATTTCCCTCAAACTCATATCCTTCCAGCTATGGTAGCTTAAGAGACCCTTTCAAGTCTCTTCCTATTGCCTGACTTTTGTGGAATCTTAAACTCAGCACTGAAACTCAGTCCTTGATAAAAACTCTTTTCCTAAGGAGACAGAGACGCATATAGTTACTCTCTTAAATACTTTCTGGACAGCTGATAGTCACTGAATCTTAGTAATGCTATGACGGTGTATAAGAGGAGAGAAAAATTTTTGTGGCAATGTTAATATAGTTTTATTCTCTCTGGAGATAAAACACGTATGTGGACTACCTGTCACCTGCTGATTTTGTGCCTCTAGGAAAAGAAGCTTTATATGCAAAATTCCCAAATTTTTTTTCATACAAACACACACATGCATGTATTAACATTAACAACATATTAACATCTATCACCAGTAGTTCATTCTGTGCTCCTGGATCTTGTGAACTTTTTTAATGCTAGGCTTATGAGATCATTGCAAAAACCAAAATATTAAAGTCCTTGGCCACATGTGGGTGAGATGGAGTTGTCAGGGCAGTGATGTGTGCTGGCTGAGAAGACAAGCTTAAAAGGTTCGAGACCATCTTAGGAACCTGAACATATACAAGTCCATGAGACCAGATAAAATTCATCCGTGGGTCCTGAAGGAGCTCGCAAATGAAGTGGCTAAGCCACTGTCCATCATATTTGAAAAATCATAGCAATCAGGTGAAGTTCCCGACGACTGGAAAAAGGGAAATATAAACCTCTCAAGAAGGAGAAAATGGATGAGCCGGGGAACCACAGACCAGTCTGTCTCACCTCTGTGCCTGGCAAAATCTTGGAGCAGATTCTCCGGGAAGGCATGCTGAGGCACATGGAAAACAACAAGGTGGTTGGTGACAGGCAGCATGGCTTCACTAAGGGGAAATCCTGCCTGACCAATCTGGTGGCCTTCTATGATGGGGCTACGGAAGTGATGGACAGGGGTAGAGCAGTTGATGTCATCTACCTGGACTTGTGCAAAGCGTTCAACACTGTCTCACATGACATCCTTGTCTCTAAGTTGGAGAGACATCGATTTGATAAGTGGACCACTCGGTGGATAAAGAACAGGCTGGGTGGCCGCACTCAAAGAGTTGTGCTCAATGGCTCAATGTCCAGCTGGAGACCAGTAATGAGTGGTGTCCCTCAGGGATCGGTGTTCAGACTGGTCTTGTTCAACATCTTTGTGGGTGACATAAACAGTGGGATTGAGTGCGCCCTCAGCAGCTTTGCCGATGACACCCAGCTGAGTGGTTCGGTTGATATGTTGGAGGGAAGGAATGCCATCCAGAGGGACCTTGACACACTTATGAGGTGGGCTGATGCCAACCTGATGAAGTTTAACCATGACAAGTGCAAGGTCCTACTCCTGGGTCGGAGCAATCCCAGGCACAGCTACAGACTGGGCAGAGAGGAGATTCAGAGCAGCCCTGTGAAGAAGGCCTTGTGGGTGTTAGTCAATGAGAAAATGAACATGAGCAGGCCTCAGTGTGTGCTTGCAGCCCAGAAAGCCAACCGTATCCTGGGCTGCATCAAAAGGAGCATGACCAGCAGGTTGAGGGAGGTGATCCTGCCCCTCTACTCTGCTCTTGTGAGACCTCACTTGGAGTACTGTGTACAGTTCTGGTGTTCTCAACATCAAAAAGACATGGAACTGTTGGAACAAGTCCAGAGGAGGGCCCTGAAGATGATCTGGGGACTGGAGCACCTCCCGTATGAAGTTAGGCTGAGAAAGTTGGGGCTGTTCAGTCTGGAGAAGAGAAGGCTGCGTGGAGACCTCATAGCATCCTTCCAGTATCTGAAGGGGGCCTATAGGGATGCTGGGGCAGGACTCTTCATTAGGGACTGTAGTGATAGGACAAGGGGTAATGGGTTCAAACTTAAAGAGGGGAATTTTGGACTGGATATGAGGAAGAAATTCCTTACTGCAAGGGTGGTGAGGCACTGGAATGGGTTGCCAAGGGAAGTTCTGAATGCTCCATCGCTGGTGGTGTTCAAGACTGTGTTGGACTGAGCCTTGGGTGGCATGGTTTATTGTGAGGTGTCCCTGCCCCTGGCAGGGGGGTTGGAACTAGATGATCTTCAGGTCCTTTCCAACCCTAACTATTCTATGGTTCTATGATCTTTCTTCAGAGGAGTTAATGAGTCTGTGTCCCTGGGACAGTAGTTAAGATCACCTTGTCCTATGTGATTTGCCAAAAGCACATAGAAAATAGTCTTTACTGAATTTGGGCTGTGGTAGAACTTTTCTTGCCCCTCTGCCTTTTCTTTTGTTATGAAGTACATGTAGATATTATTGTGAATTAATCTCTTATTTAGATACATTGAGAAATGATGTGGTACCAGATGGAGCACACAGCGAGTTGTGGTGGTCCCTGGAAGGGTGGGATATAAAGATTTGTAACCCCAATGTTTATCTGAGAGCCATTGTCAGCATAACTGGGGTAGTTTGGTAAAAAATAGTGTTCACATGTACTCCATGTTGGGGCAACATCATGGGTTCATTCTTCTGTAGTAAGAGAGCAGCATAGCTATGAACAAAGGACCTCTGGTCTGAACCAACGTTCTTTCTTACAAGTATATTATATTCATTAGTCTTTAAGAAACAGTCTTAAAATGTAACCTTACTGTTTCTTGGAATAAGCGAATTATTTGAAAATTTAACTGTGTATGTAAAATGGAGTAAAACAGTATTAAGGTTATTCATTGTAGCTAATTGTCCTTCCATACTGTTCATCGAAGGATAAAGCACAAGAAAGCAGAATAGTGACTCAGTTGAAGAAGTTTTGCTTTGTGAGATCGTATTGTTACCAGTTGCTCTGTGAATAATAACTTAAATAGACTTGTGCTTTCACTGAAGTGCTTTGCTGAACTGGGGCCAGAATGCTTATGACTCCATAAAAGTCACCTATGGTCGTTTGGGTCTTATTACTATCCATCAATATTTTCACTGTACCTCCGCCCTTCCAATAATATTTCTTATGTGCATAACATTGGACAAAGTATATATTAAATCTGATGAATCACAAGAGAGAAAAGGAATATATATTTGGGAAGTTCAGTTAATGGACGCATCAAAACAGAGTTGCTTTTTTCCAGCTATCATTGTTATTATGACTATTAGAAGAAAACATACAATCCCTGTCCTATTGAAGAAATCTTGATTTAAATTAAACATGCACTTAATTTTTCTTCATGGTAAATAATATATTTCTACATCTTTTTCTTTATAAAATTGTGTAAGGTCTCTTTAGTTACTACACTATACTGTACTATACTATACTGTACTATACTATGCTATGATCCCCATTCAATATATTTGTACTTATGCATGCACAGATATACACACTTGTGATTTGCATATCAGCAGATACCGTTCTGAAACTAAAGGATTTGAACAAAGGTCAGTTCAGCCCTTTGCTCATTAGTGTTTACACAGTGCACCTTCAGACCCTTTGATTTCTGGGTCTTAGCTCTAAAATAAATATATAACTAAGGAATTGTGAGCAGAAGCATGAGTTAAACAAAAAAGGGTGGACACAAAATGTTGTTGCCCAGGTTTGGGACATTTGTTTGCATGACTACTTGTAGACCAAGGTGAAAAGTGCAACTGGCTTCTTGGACTGAACAGAGAGTATAAACAAGCA
The DNA here is from genome assembly GCA_028858755.1 of Ara ararauna. Classification (NCBI taxonomy): domain Eukaryota; kingdom Metazoa; phylum Chordata; class Aves; order Psittaciformes; family Psittacidae; genus Ara; species Ara ararauna. The sequence continues at coordinate 25,240,530 of CM054379.1, forward strand.
TGAAAGAGAGATTAACTCTCGCCATCAAGAAATGTTTGTGCTCTTGAAATCAATGGGTGATGTGTGACAACAAGAAAAGGGCAAATATTGAGACAAAAGGCTCCAACCTGTGGCTTGCATTCAATCAGCTCTTAATATCAGGTAAACTTGTTACAGATACACAAATTACTCATACACTAGGCTGTGATTTCACTCAGGTAGGAAGAATTGTTAATGTAGATAGAGTAAATACAAGCAGCAGACTGTTCTGTAACTGATCCTTCTTTAATCCTCAATTGATGACAAATTGCCATTTACAGAATGTTTTGTGAGAATGTAAGCCCTTCAAATAACAGATACCCACCAAGGGCAGGGAGCTGCAGCAAATGTGCCATATTCCTACTAACCAAATTAAACAAACAAATAAATATAAAGCAAAACACTGCAAATATCAGGAACTCTAATTTTTCCCTGAGTTACAGTTGCTGCGACCTATGTGAAACTAAAGGTTTTATATCTCAGAGATTGCTGCAAAGTTAATACATATATCAGTATAAATTAAGTATATGCAAGATTATGTTTACAGAGGATTTCTCCTTTTAAAGTTCTGATTTAATTACACATGTAAAGGCTCCCTAAAATCAAGTCAACATAGGCCTGTAGTAAAAGCTTACTGTCTGGAGAGGCATCATGTCATTCATGAAAGTAACAATTGTCTATCAGTCATCAAAGTTTCTGTTAGAGGTAGTGACTTCTATTAATCAACAAGTTTTTAAAGTTTTACCTCTGCATATAGATCTTGCTTTAAATACATCACCATGGCTAAAATGCTGCTGCTATTTGTAAGTGATTCCATAAAGTTTTGAACACGCACCTTTCATACTTTGGATTCCATCTATATCAACATTCTTTTATTCTGAGAGGTTGAAATGGCAAAATCAGTCCATTAAAATGCTGACTTCAGAGGTCAGCGTTCCTAATGTTCTAGAAATCACATGGAGCTCCTCCAGAAATCCCGTAGAGCTCTTCCAGAAATTTACTGGAAAAATGAGTAGAGGAGAAACAGAGAGAGTGAGTTTTTAATGACTTGGAGAGGGATTGCAGGTCAGCAGAAAAGCACCTGAAGAGCAGCAAAAAGATATTCCAGCAACTCCAGCCAATAAGTTGGCTTCATCAGGGGCCCAACTTAAATGCCTCTATGCAAACACACCTATCATGGGAAATAAACAAAAGGAATTAGAGGTCTATGCATGCCTGAAGGGCTACAATCTTACTGGCATCAGGGACACATAATGGAAGGGATCCTATGACTAAAGTGTTGGAATGGAAGGATACAAGCTTTTCAGGAAAGACAGATAAGGGACATGAAAAGGAGGTGTAGTCATCTATGCCAGTGGCAAGCTGGAGTGCACATAGCTCTGCCTGGGGATGGGTGAGTAGATGACTGAGAACTTATGAGTCAGGATTAAAGGGAGGGCAGGTGTCACAGTTTAGACTCAGCCGGTGACCCAGCACAATGCAGCTGTTTGCCAGCTGCCCCCTTCGTTCCCTCCCCAAGGCAGGATGGAGAGAATAGAAAAAATGTAAACCCCACAGGTTGAGATAAGAACAATTTAATAACTAAAATAAAGTAAAAAATAGTGATAATAGAAAGAATACCAATTATAACAATACTGATAATAATAATAAGGAACAACAAGAGAAGAAATGAAAGCTCAGAAAACAGAAGTGTTTCAGGATACGATTACTCACCAGCCGCTGACCCATACCCAGAGCAGCACAGTCCTTTCCGTGTAACTCCCCCCAGTGCCAATACCGGGCATGACATGCTGTAGTCGGGAATAGCCGTTTGGCTAGTCTGGGTCAGGTAAAGCCCTGATCGAGTATAGGTGTCTAATTCAAGGTAAGATGAAGCTCTCTAACTTAAATTTAGGCATTCAAATTCCTAATTCTCAATTCCACTGTACGTGTCTGGGAATATTCCATTCCTAAGTGCAGCACTAGTCTGAGTCTTACAACCTGAAAAATATGTGTGTCACAGCCACACAACTAGATGCTAAGGAGTAACTCACGTAGTGAGACATGGGAGAATTGAGAGGTTAATATGGGGTAAATCACTGCTTCTCTGGAGAAGAGGGAACTCAAAAGCAACAAGTTACTCTTTTCTAGTCTGCTCCTGGAGAAGAGAAAGCTATGCACTGTCCTACACAAGGAAGTAGGGGAAAAAAACATAAATGATCCTTTCACTAAATAATTTGGGAAACTCAGTTTAAATGTATTTTTGGCAATCATTTCCCTCCATTTAGACTGATGGGAAACACTAGATATGCTGCAAGCAAAAATAATGGTTTACGTCACCAAAAATAAACAAATAACTCCTGGATCCCTGAATAAGTTCCAGAACTGTTTAAGGGGTTTTGTCTTTTAATTTTTAAACTGGGGACTTAAAGTCAAGCTGATGCAAGCCCATGCAGCCCAACTATCTGAGAACTCAAAGACAGCATTAAAAGGTTAATAAAAGAGAATTAGTTCTTCCTTTTCTCTCATTAAATGCAATCAAGATATCAGTACATTTTTCTTCAGACTTCTGAAGTACAGTCTGCCCTTTTCATTCTGGTTTACTGCCAGAGTAACCATATTAGTTGCTTTGCTACCAGTGTAATGCAAATCAGCAGATGCCTCCATTTGTTGAAATGAAAATGTATTTGGTTTTATAAAATAATTGCTTTTCCTTCATTCTAGTTTGCTAAAGCGAGACAAAGGATAATGACTGTGATATTGCTACCTTCCTTTTCGAAGGGTAAAGAATAATATCCTCAGGAATAAAGCAGAACAAATGTTATTAAATGCTTTATTAAATGCTTACTAAAAACCTCCACATATGAAGATTTCACAACTTGTTTGCATGTGTGTTATTTTACATTTTGCAACTGTAATATGTTGACTTATATTTAGTTCAGAATCTATTATAACCCAGAGGTCATTTCCTTTAGATTTGTTCTCTAGGTAAACAAAAGAAAAAAAAATTATTATTACTGTATTTAAACAGATTATTATTGTAACATAAACAGAGTGTTTGTTTTTTCTATATTGGATTGAATAGTCTTTAATACTGACCATTTACCATTACCAAAATAAAAGAACATGCCCATCTTTCCCTAGACTATCTTTAACAAATCTCTTTTCATTTCTCTCTTATATGTGAGAATATGCTTGTCTTATCTTTTATATTGTTTATTTACCCTTTTTTCTTAACTCTGACAGCAAAACCAGTCTTTTCATGTGAAGCTTTACAACCTCTTTAAACCCAGTTCAGAGTTTTTAGGCTCTCATGGGCCAGCAGTGATCAGCCCAGCAACGTAATGTTTGCATTATGAATACTGTAGGTCAACACTTGTTTAAAAAAAAAAAAAAAAAAAAAAAGAATAAAAGAAAAAGAAAAAATTCCCACTGCAATGTTCAACAAATAATCATGAAAGTGTTTAATTTTTAGGAATTTTAAAGGCTTTTCTTTATCAAAACACAATGTGGGACCTAATTTGACCTGACAGAGTCCCTTTAGTGCATGGAAACTAGATGCAATAACCAATTTTGACACCATATTTAGAACTATGGTGTCATTCTTTTGTATGTCCTTCACCTTGGTGTTAATGCTAAGTACTGCAAACAAGGGAGATATTTTTCTAGTACGCACGTGGACTATAATGTTAATGTACTTACAAACAGATTTAGAAAGTATGAAAACAAGAGAGGTGCTTGCTGACTTAAGAAAGTAGCTACATATTTTCCAAAAATATACATAAAGGGGTTCACTTTGGATGCAATTCCTTGACATAGCAGCTGTACTTTACGATAGGACTAAAATTATTCTTAAAACCCACCAGAAAAAAAAAATACCTAAAAGTCTCTTTTTAGAAAAGAATCCCAAGTCAGGACATCATTTAAGCATATTGTTATCCTGGTTTTCTGAGCAGAGATGGGCTGACATGATATGCTTAATTATATTTTTTATACACTATAAGCCAAAGTGATTTTTGTTGACATATTGGTGGGGAACGACTGTTTTGGAATGTGTCATTTTGTCTCTCTTTGGATCAAGAATTTGGCCTGTCTAGTGACTCAGTAGCAGAGTGGATGAGACAGAAAGCAGTATCTCTATGAGCTCTCCTTTTATGGACAGTAGAAAAGGTCTGGAGACGGAGTTTTCCAGAATGTAGACAAGTCTAGTTTGGCCAAAGGGTTAAGAAATGAAAGGCTAGGTAAGAAAAGAGGCAGATCTCTCAATCTCTATATTGACTTTTTTATGAGCTTGTTCAAAGTTTAGATTTTTCTGTTTGAATTACCAGATTCACAAAGGAAGCTGGAAGGGTTCACAAAGACTGAGTTGAACAGAAAGAGTATCTTACTAAAGCACTTATTAACTTTCCTGACCTGATTATTTCTCGTATTCTACCATCCCTCTGGGTGCTATAATTATTCCTTGGGAATACTTTCCTGCTACTACCCATGTGACATACTACTCATGATTCTTTTAGATAGCACAACCTTGTGCTGGGTGGGACTCTCTTACACAACAAAATGGGAGTGTTAACTACATAATAACAGCAGACATAAAATTCAGCCTCCTGGACAGGAGGTTATCTAGCTCAGGAAGTGGGAGAAAAGGTCATGACTGTCATCTGAAAGTCACAAGATAAGTCTTACACTCTGACAGTTTAGCAAGCTCTGTCTCACAAAACTTTGGTGGTAGTAGTGCCTAGATTTCACCTAGTTGACAAAGAATGATGTCCACATTTAATATTGCCTGGGCAGACTGAATGTATATTTGCTTCCTTCCAGCACTGTACCAACCAGGTAAGAAGCTATGTGGGGAGCCAATTTTTCTTTTCTTGCTTTGACACTTGAATTTTGTATAAAACTCTGGATTCAGGTCTCTTGCCTCCTGAAATGTTGCTCTGTTATTAGCTATACAGTACTATGAGATGTGGCATTTAAAGCAATTGCATCTCTCAAGGAATAAATGAATGTTTGCTTGGGCAAAGAAAGAAACTACGTCCATGCTAGTGAATAAGTCCTGCCAGAAACCCTGGTTTGGCTTTCAGTCATGGCACAGCATAACTTGTGTCCACACAACTAAAATCTTATTTAAGAAGCAAAATGGATGCATCTATACTGGCTTCTGGGTAATATTCCTGTACAGTACTGTGGTATCAACAAAGAAAGTGCTAGAAAGCACCCAGACCAAAACCAGATTTAATCCTGCAGGGAATCATAGGTCTAACTGGTAAAAAGAAGGGGAAAGAATCTTCTTTTGTGCAAGAGAATACTTGAACTATAAATCTCCAAATAGCATACACATCAATTAAGTGTTTATTAGGACTTAAACCCATCTGGGCATGCCTACAAGCATACATAAAAGTAACAAGATAACCAGGGAATTTAATGCTGGAAGCTTAGAAAATGGATAACACTGGGGAGTAGGCAACATTTAAATGGCACTTTAAAGCTTTCATGAATTTCTTTATAAGTAAGTCTCTTGCTACTCTGATTATAATAAAAGCATCCAGATATGTCCCAGTTATAAAAAGTACGATACTAGCCTGAATTTGCAGAGAGGCTGTAATCGTATTTCTGTTGTGAGATTTCCTTTTTCATTAACAAAAAAAAAAAAAAAAAAAGTAACATAAGCTCATTTGAAGAAATTTAAAATGTCATATTATTGTCTGTTTCTGGCAAGCAGGAAAAAGACATTTTTTTCAGAAACCTAAACAGTTTGCTCCAAATAATTTCCAGTTTTTAGACAGAACTTCAAAAACCGACCTGGATTCAGGTAAGAGAAAATGTTGTCATGTTTCTGAAAAATATGTCAGGATTCAAATGTTGATTAAAGTCAGAGTATTTGTGTTGGTGTCTGGAGAAAAGGACCATCATGCTGCTTTTCATTGCAAAACTTGTTCCACTTATGTCTGTTATAATTTTCTTGTTTCTACTGAAATACAGGGAAATAGATGCTGTGTTCTGAACTATATTGACAACTTTACTCATATTGAGTTATATGTTACTTTTTGAAGAATCATGTTGACTTAAATGAAATAAAACCATGTTAGAAGGTACTATCTTCTGTGATACTTTAAAGTTTCTGGATTTGGAGAAGGCTGAGGTTCTTAATGACTTCTTTGCCTCAGTCTTCACTGGCAAATGCTCTGACCACACCACCCAGGTCTTGGAAGGCAGACTCAGGCACAGTGAGAATGAAGACCCTGGGCCCACTGTAGGAGAGGATCTGGTTCGAGACCATCTTAAGAACCTGAATGTATATAAGTCCATGGGTCCTGATGAAATTCATCCGTGGGTCCTGAAGGAGCTCGCAAATGAAGTGGCTAAGCCACTGTCCATCATATTTGAAAAATCATGGCTGTTAGGTGAAGTTTCTGACGACTGGAGAAAGGGAAATATAAACCTCACTTTCAAGAAGGAGAAAACGGATGAGCCGGGGAACCACAGACCAGTCTGTCTCACCTCTGTGCCTGGCAAAATCTTGGAGCAGATTCTCCGGGAAGGCATGCTGAGGCACATGGAAAACAACAAGGTGGTTGGTGACAGCCAGCATGGCTTCACTAAGGGGAAATCCTGTCTGACCAATTTGGTGGCCTTCTATGATGGGGCTACGGAAGTGATGGACAGGGGTAGAGCAGTTGATGTCATCTACCTGGACTTGTGCAAAGCGTTCAACACTGTCTCACATGACATCCTTGTCTCTAAGTTGGAGAGACATCGATTTGATAAGTGGACCACTCGGTGGATAAAGAACAGGCTGGGTGGCCGCACTCAAAGAGTTGTGCTCAATGGCTCAATGTCCAGCTGGAGACCAGTAACGAGTGGTGTCCCTCAGGGATCGGTGTTCAGACTGGTCTTGTTCAACATCTTTATCGGTGGCATGGACAGTGGGATTGAGTGCGCCCTCAGCAGCTTTGCAGATGACACTAAGCTGTGTGGTTCGGTTGATATGTTGGAGGGAAGGAATGCCATCCAGAGGGACCTTGACATGCCTCTGAGGTGGGCTGATGCCAACCTGATGAAGTTTAACCATGACAAGTGCAAGGTCCTACTCCTGGGTCGGAGCAATCCCAGGCACAGCTACAGACTGGGCAGAGAGGAGATTCAGAGCAGCCCTGTGAAGAAGGCCTTGTGGGTGTTGGTCAATGAGAAAATGAACATGAACCAGCAGTATGTGCTCGCAGCCCAGAAAGCCAACCATATCCTTGGCTGCACCAAAAGGAGCGTGACCAGCAGGTTGAGGGAGGTGATCCTGCCCCTCTACTCTGCTCTTGTGAGACCTCACTTGGAGTACTGTGTGCAGTTCTGGTGTCCTCAACATCAAAAAGACATGGAACTGTTGGAACAAGTCCAGAGGAGGGCCACGAGGATGATCAGGGGACTGGAGCATCTCCCGTATGAAGATAGGCTGAGAAAGTTGGGGCTGTTCAGTCTGGAGAATAGAATGCTGCATGGAGACCTCATAGCATCCTTTCAGTATCTGAAGGGGGCCTATAGGGATGCTGGGGAGGGATTCTTCGTGAGGGACTGTAGTGATAGGACAAGGGGTAACAGATTCAAACTTAATCAGAGGAAGTTTAGATTGGATATAAGGAGGAAATTCTTTACTGTAAGGGTGGTGAGGCACTGGAATGGGTTGCCAAGGGAAGTTGTGAATGCCCCATCGCTGGCGGTGTTCAAGGCTGGGTTGGACAGAGCCTTGGGTGGCATGGTTTAGTGGGAGGTGTCCCTGCCCCTGGCAAGGGTGGTGGAACTAGATGATCTTAAGGTCCTTTCCAACCCTAACTATTCTCTGATTCTATGATTCTATAATAAGTAATGCAGTCTCGTCCTTCTCAATGGATCTGAACAAAGTTCTGTCATTTGTTCCAACCAAAACTGTCAACATTTAAGAACAGTTTTATGGGCCATCAATAAAGTGCAAAAAAAGAGTCATCTGTAGTAAAAATGACTCATAATTGTCTTGAAAAATTCCGTATCTGATGTGATTTTAGCTCCATCAAAAAGTGTCAAGTAAGTAATTTTCAGTTATTAGTACCATAGTTAAATGTCCATGTTGAAGTTGTGGCTTCAGAAATGAAATCTATTGGCAAAAGCTTTCAATCAGAGCTTGTTTTGTGAAATTCCATAATTTCTAAGTAAATCAAGTTTCTAAATCACAAACCCTGGTTCTAATGGGAAACATTAATCTGCCTGACTTCCTCTGGATTGGCGACATGCATGCAGAGTTACGCCACAAAGGAAAAATTTCAAAGTGTTGCCCAGGAATGTGGTGTTGGTGTCAGATAAACCAAAGCTCATTTAAAGTTGAGCCTTGCCAGGGACATAAAAAGTCAGCAAGAACTTCTTGTTCTTGTTCAAGGCTGAACAAATCAAATACAGAACTGCAGCTGAATGGGGCAGGGGTCTTTGTGACAGCAGCCACAGTTAAGGATGAGGTACTCAATACATTCTTTGCTTCAGACTTCACCAGGAATATCTCCCAGGCTTCTGCAATTACAGAAAGTGCTCAGAGAGATATGAACAGTGAATGTCAGGGACTGTGTGAGAGAACCCAACCCATGTGAGTCCTTGGGACCTTATAGGATGTGCCTGAGAGTGCCAGGCAATCTCATAGCAAGACTATTCTCTACCATCTCTGTGAGGTCATGGAGATAAGGGGAGGACTCCAAAGACTAGAGGAAAGTAAATGTTGTTCATATTTTTTTTTAATAAAAGGGCCTAAAAGGATGATCCAAGAAATTAAAAATATGTGAGACTCATTTGGTCCCTAGGAAAGTTATGGAGCAAGTCCTCTTGAAAGCCATTTCTGGGCATGTAAAAGAGAAGAAGGTGATTAGAAACAATCAGCAGAGGTCTACTGAGAATAAATCATGTGTGACAATCTGGTTGTCTTCTGTGAGAAGTAACTAGATTTATGGATGAGGTGAGAGCAGTGGATGTCCTTTACCTGGAATTTAGCTGGACTTTCAGCACCGTCTCTCTAACATTCAAGCTAGGATGCTATTCTCTGGACTGGTGAACAGCTAGATGGGTAAAATCTGATCTGATGGTTGAACTTAGAGGATAGTAGTTAATGTACCATCCTTTGTCTGGAAGCTGGTAATTAGTGACGTACTGCAGAGATCTGTCATGGTGTCCTCTTTAACATTTTTACTGGAGACTTAGAAGAAGTGTTGGAGTGCAGTCTGATTAAGTACACAAATCACCAAACCAGGGGGACTGGCTGATATTCTCAATTGAGAGCATTTAGAGATGATGAAGCCATGCTCTTCACAGTAGCACATGGTGGGCGAATGAGCAACAAATATAAACTGACACAACAGTATCTCAGACAAGATATAGTGGAATACCTTTTCTCCATGAAGACAGTGAAGCAGTGGACCGGGCTGCCAAGACAAGAAGTGCAATCTCTCTCTGTGGAAGTTATTAAGACCTGACTGGAGAAAGACCTGGTCTGACCCCACAGCTAACCCTGTTTTTGTCAGGAGGTTGTACTAGGAGCACCTAAAGATCCCTTCCCTTAAATTATACTAGTCTTCTATCATTTATATGATTTCATATAATTTATGAAGCAAAAGTGGTGGTAGCATAGGTTGGTTTTAGTTGCGTCTTATGAAGAATTTTGTGTGTGATGGGCCTTTATTTTTATTGTTTTCTTCATCTTTCCACAGTTTTGCACTCTGCTTAATTCAGTTAGCATAATTGATTCTAGGTATTGGTTTGGTTAATGAAAACCACCATGCCAATAAGCAAGTTTAAAGAAAAAAAAAAGGCAAAATGTTATTAATCAAAGCACAAGTTCCCTCACACATATTAGCAGAGCCAAACATCATGCATAAAAGTTAATTGACCTAACAAGAAAGAGAAATATGGATTTGAAGAACACAGCTGGCTTATTTCTCAGCGACAAAATATACAATGAGAATACAGGCACCAAATGTCTAAGGAAAGGAAAGATGGTTAAGTAGCTTGGCTTTATTCTGTATTGCTGTCCTGAGTCAGGCTTCTTTGAAAGTGTTCATGACCGTAGTGGAAAAAAAAAATAGTTCAGTGCAGAGGGCTGTTTTGTTGGGGTTTTTTGTGGTGTTGGTTTTTTTGGATTTTTTTGTTTTTTCCTCTGAAGTGAACTGTTTGTTTCAGAATTTCCAGTGAAAAGTAATCATGGTCTCTTATGCATTGCTTCTCAGAAACTTTTAAGGACTGATCCTGTAGCTTTGAAGTCAGTGGGAACAGAATCATAGTCTTAAAACACAATGTTTTGGCTAGATGTTGTCACACTGTTGCTCACATCTTTGTTTTTTCTATCAGTAAGATTAGAGTTTCATACTTTCAGAAAAGAGATTGCTCTTGGTTTTTGGAGGCCCTTGGAGGTTGAAGGAAATGATTTCTGTCTGTATATCTGTCTAGAGACTGTTTCCACTGGAATCTGTAGGAAAGTGTGACTTGACTTCTGCAGCTGTGAAATGGTTATAATATGAATTGTTTCCTGTAGCTACTATGACTATGCCCACACTAGAAATTAAATGTGCTTGCACTACAGCTAACCAGCATAGAAAAACATGCATTCTTTTTATTGAATATTTGTGTCCTCAGACACTGAGCAGCCACATCCGAACTGCCTGTTAACAAGTCTCTGGCCCAAAACACTTAAGAACTGGTTTGGACAGCAACAATTGGCCTTGGTCAAAGCCAGCCAAGTACCACCCGAACTTGTTTGCATTATAGGCAACCAAGTGGCAGGGCATGTTCCCTTCTACTATTTAATCTATTAGTGTGCATAACTTCGGGGTGCAATTCATCTACCTTAATATAGACTTCTGAAAATTCAACATTTAAACCTCTGCTAGTTACCCTGGCTTCCTGTTATACTCAGTGGAAGCAAATCCATGCCACAATTCATCTGACCTGTCTTGTGTACTTAGCTCAAATAAGATGGATTGCAATCTGGGAATGCCTGTTTTTTCTTCTGACTATAAAGTGAGTCTGAGGTCACCAGGTCAAACTTAGAACTCTAACTATTAGGCACCTGAGATAAGGTGAGACAGATACCAGCCTAATTCATACTAATAAGTTTATCAGCATATCTTTCAGGTTAAGATACACTTTGAAAGGCCATGTAGATTAAATTATAGGTTTTCACGCAGGAAAAACAGTAGAAATACTTACTGAGAACTTTCCTTGTCAGAAGATTGAAACTGTTTTTAACAGAACAGAGTATGAAAAGGTGAAAAATTTTGTGATTCTATTTTTCTGGAGCAAGTTGTCCAGAACTGTAATATTCTCTCACATCTGTCCCAGAAGTATGATGTAATTTATTAGCTGCCATACTGCCTTCACTTTTGTTCTAAGCATGGAGTAATACCCATTTCACTCATTTTGTTCTCAAGTGGGAGCAAGGCTTGAGTGGATAGGAGGATCTACCTGAAGCTGCAGAATCTCATTTCTTATCTGTGTCTGGAGGTCTGGGCATACGCAGAGGAGGATGAGGTCAGGGCTCTTCCTTGCAACAGGATAATTGAGACAGCTTGGCTTAAGTTTTATTAATAACCCCATTTTTACTCTGACCTTCAGTCATAATAAATACCTGGGAACCATAGTTGTTGATTACATTTGCAGTTGATGCCAAGCTATATCATTTCTATTACTATTAATGTAAAGAAAATATTTGTGTCTGAAAATAAGTCACACTGCAGCCTACGCCCATTTTTTTTGCAACCCTTAGTCCTTTTTACCTTCATTAGATATTTTTCTAATGATAATTAACTGAGAAAACATGACCTAAGTAAAGTTATCAAAGGAGAGCAATTATGGGAACATGTGTCATGTTATTCCAATTAGGTAACTGCTCATGGTGGTTTCACTTGGTAACAGCACAAAACTACTGTTCAGGCCACTATTCCCACTGTTACATTGATAAATGATCCCAAGGCTGCCTTTCATTCGACAGGTCTATTTTTGGACAAGGGCCAGACAAAACAAAATCATAAGATTTATAAGTACCACAGTGGGAGGGTAAAGAGGATCTGAAGGGCATGAGCTCTGCTCTGTCTTCTCAGAACAAAAGCTCAAGAAAAATACTCTTGGTAGGCCAAATCCTAAGGACTCCTCCATTGAATCCTTAACCAGATGTGATTCAGGCAAGCTTTTGCAGCATTAGTATGGATATACCTGAAGAAATGCACAACTGAGAGTCAAGTTATCATTCATTATTTTTGTTGTGGGAGGACAGTAAATTCCCACCCTTGGCAGGACAGTATTTCCTCACAACAACTTTCTTTATGTATGAATAGGTTTATGAAAGAAAAATACAAAACACGTATCGCTGACTCCGTGACTTACTTCCAGCTCTGGATCACCATGAAAGGCAGGGAACCAGCACTGTGCATCCCCCAGATGTATAGACAATAAACTTTGAAGGAGCTAGTGCTTCCTGTAGTTCCCTTTCCTCCTTCCACTCTAGGCAGTGGCATAAACTTCATCAAACCAAATCTGGAGAAAGATATTTGGGCCACAGATCTTTATGGAATCTGTTGATTGAAAATAAATTGGAAAACTTCACCCTTCAAAATCTAGTGGAGGACCTTTCATCATCCACAGTCTCAGAAAAAGATGTCTTCAGTAGCAGAGTACCATAAAACCAAAAACAAAGTAACTTCTTTGGCAGAATATGGTCTCAAAGAGAAAACAGCAAAGACAAAAGGAAAGGATAGGAAGTTAGCACTATGGCAAGAGGTTAACAGACATGATCTTACAATTAAAGATATTTACCAGAGAAATTTGAACCCCATTATACTCTGGCTCATGGTATATAAGGAAGAACTGGTTTACATCATCAAAGACAAAAACCAGGTCTACAGGTAAGCTTTAAGAATAATAAACATCCTGAATTCAAGAATAAGTCTGTCAAATGAAGGGATATTGATTTTAGAACAAGGAATATTATGTCAAACAACATTAGTTTAATTGATCTGAATTTAGTTTAAGTACTAAAAGCATTCATATACAAACAGCAAATGAAAATTAACTGCAGCTGAGTCCCTTGATTCTTAGATTATACAATATGCACAAGCAACTGAAAGTTCTTGTAGGAATCCCAGCAGCATGGTCTGGGTTCTATTCCCATAGCATGACTCAATAGAAAAGCAGTATGCTTTCTTTCAGAAAATATGAATATTTAGAGCCATGTTTTGACTTTTAAAAATACACAAAACTTTTCCTTTCCCAAAAGGAATTTATAATAAAACACAGAAAAGACACTAGAACTACAATCACTGCTAACATGGTTTAGTTCAAGTATTTCAGCTTCTGGAGTGAGCCATCCAGGAAAAAATCATTCCTTCTGAAACAAAGCAAAATATATTTGGTTGTTGGTGGGTTTTTTTTTCCCTTCTACTCTCACTCAGATAATTGCCTTTGCAGAAACGGATGTATAGAACGTTGAGATACTGACTGCTAAAAAATGTTGATGTGGCTGCCCATCAGAGAAAATGTCAAGTTCTTTCTATAATTTATTTCAGTTTTGTTTTGTTTAAAGTCTTGTTTTTTTCAAAGTGTGAAGATTTTTCCTAGAACTTTCTTCTTGTGCTGTGCTAAATTAATGAGATTTAAAAGAAGCCATGATAACAGTACAAACTGAACAATATATGCAGAGGCTTAAAAAAGTCTAATACTTGCCACTTAGCACTCTCAAGTACTTAATCACTTGTTCAAACAGGACTAGTGCTCTGGAATTTCTTGGTCTTATGCTTGTGAACATGTTGAAAAACTTCAACCAATAAGAGATCAACAAGTCTCAAACTTGAAAATCTACCAGTAAACATAATATTATATTAGTAGTATGATATAAAATGACAATATTCATAAAATACAATTATAATTGTGTTATTAGGGTAGAAAAGAAACTTACTGATGGAATTAATCCTTCCCTATAAATGCATCCAAGACTTGTCTGATGAACCATATGTCTGATTTTAAGCATAGATGACTCATTTTGAATGCCTAAAAAATCTAGTCTGCAATGAATGACAGTTTATGAGCTAAATAAACAAAACTTTTAGCTGGATCTTTAATTGAATTACTAAAAACCAAGCTTATTGACCAAATTAAGACCTTTTAGGTTTCTCTAAATATTTCTTTATATACCTTTATCTCATATCATTCATATAATTCCTTTTTGGTTGGTTCTCATTGGTTATTGGTTCTTCTTTGAAGTCAATAACCACATCAAAGAAGTGTGGGCACAAAAATCTCCTCCAGAGTTGTAATAATAATTTTTAAAACTTTTTTTTACTTATAACACTCATTATCCATATATCACAGTGAAATATTAGGTGAACATAAAAGAGTTTAATATTTTTGCACAGCAAAGTTTTCTTCCAAGTCTTGTGGTTCAGATCATGTCAAAATACAATCTGTACATCTGCTGAAGAATCTAATGGGAAAATATCTGAGCATTCCTCTTCCTGGCCTCTTACGGAGCTTGTCTTAATAAGTCAACAAGTTTACAGCCTCTTATGAGGTGCATCCTCTATTGGGCACCTCACTAAAATACCAGTGAATCTTCCCATCACTTGTTTGACTTGCTAAGGAAGGGTTCACTAGTTTCTCCATTTATTTACAGTTGATCTAGTTCTTGGAATGTGTCTTCCTACAGGCCTAGTGCCTTGGTTATGACTAACTGAAAGTTCATGGGTTAACTAAGGAAGTGTGACCTGCCATATGGAACAAAACAGGCAAGATTCAGAAGCACAAAAAAACCCAAGAAAACAAGAACATGTCACTGAAAAAGGTGCTTTAGGAACTTGTTCATTGTTAAAAGGAAAGAAGAAAGAAGTGTGGCAAGTCTCCCTTTGCCCATAGAAAAGTTGTGTGACCTCCTATATATGATTTTTTTTCTTCTTAAGTACAGAAAATATTCTAAAGAATTCATGATCTAAAGGGTAACAGGGACACATGTAAGTGCTACTTCCATACTGAGCCAGAAATGAGTGAGACAAAGTTCCTAAAATACATCAGAATTCTAGCTTACAGGGGAATAGTTAACTCTGTATACCAACTTCAGATAAATTTTTCAACTTAGAATCACAAATAAATTAGGTTGGAAAAGACCTTTAAAATCATGAAGTCCACCCTTTAATCCAGGACTGAAAAGTCCACCACTAAAATATGTCACTGAAGGCCTCAATTACACAGGTTTTAAACACTTCCAGGGATGGTGATTTCACCACTACCCTGAGCAGCCTGTTCCAATGCCTGACCACCCGTCGTGGTTTAAGCCTCTATAACTCACGCAGTCACTCTCTCACTCACTCCCCCTCTTTTTTTTTCCCTGCTCCCAGGGGGATGGGAAGAAGAATCGAAAGAATGCAACTCCCATGGGTTGAGATAAGAACAGTTTAGTAACTAAAGTATAACACAAGACCACTACTGCTACCACCAATAATAATAATGACAAGGCAAATACAAGGAAAGAATACAATCACTCACCACCTATACCCAGCCCGACCAAGCAGTGCACTCCCCACCCTTCTGGGTCTCTGCGCTGTATTTTTACATCCTGGGCATGATGTGCTGTGGCACGGAATACCTCTTTGGTCAGTTTGTGTCAGGTGTCCTGTCTCTGCTTCCTCCCAGCTTCCCCCTCTCCCTGGCAGAGCACGAGACTCAGAAAGTCCTTGGTCAGACCAAAACATTCTAAGCCGTAACTATAAACATCGGTGCTATCAGCACTGTTCCCAGGCCGAAAGTCAAAAACACAGCACTGCACCAGCTACTACGAAGGAGAAAAATGACTGCTGCTGCTGAACCCATGACACCACCCTTTCAGTGAAGAAATTTTTCCTAATATCCATTCTAAACCTCCCCTGGTGCAGCTTAAAGCCATTACCTCTTGTGCTATTGCTTGTTACTTGGGAAAAGATAGCAGCCACCTCCTCTCTCCAATCCTACTTTCTGGTTTGTAGAGCAAAAAGGTCCCCTGTGAGCCTTCTCTTCACCAGACTAAACAAAACAAATAAACTAAACTCCCCCAGCTGTTTCTCTTGAGACTTGTCCTCCAGACCCTTCACCAGCTTTGTTGCCCTTTTCTGGACCTTCTCCAGCACCTCAATGTCTCTCCTGTAGTGAGAGAACTGGAACTGAACACATTACTAAAGGTGCAGTGAAGTCAACTTAAGACAATGGATTACCAATTTACACTAGCTGTCCATCCAGTCTCTGCTGATTTGTGAGAAAGCCATGAATACATATCAAGGCACCTGTAAAGGAGTCAGTAGCTGTCAGTAAAGTAGGATATCCTTTTTTGTTTCTTAAATTCTATCAGAACTATATTGAAATCTTTCTCACCGTAAACTTCTGTAACCTACTTGCAATTGGCTTAGAAGAAGGTGAATTTCTGTTTTCCTCTGTCAACAACTGCTCCCTCCAACACTTACATCTATGTCCAAACCAAATTTATGCATCTCTGCATGAGAAAGTGTTTCTGTAGAACCTTACAGAAAAACCAGCCTACTGATCTGAAATTGTTTTTTACTGCCATGTTGAAAATTGCTGTTTAACAGTATTTATTAATAATTATTAATAATGATTGTCTGAAAATTATTCAACAAGAAATCACAGCAAAAACATAGCATGTTTCTTTCAGCATTTCTGTCCTGTCTTACCACATTAGTCCTTCCATTTCTTTTTTACCTACTTGTTTTGAATTCCATTTCAATTTTATGTTAGTACAGAGGCTATTCATTGTCGCATATATACAGCAATTAACCAATAGAGGTAAAAATGCTGAAACAATAGCAGTTGTGTCACTCAATTCATGATGTAGAAAGATGTCAGACTGATTTTTGAATGCTAATTGCCAGGCTGCAATTTCTCTAATGTGCCAGTATAGATTGAAAAGCAAAGAGCTCAGGCAGATTTTGAGATTATGTCTATAATGGCAAATTGAACACTGCTGGAGTCCCAATCCAGGTGCCAGATTTAGAATTTCTTTATTGTTAGGGCAAATTTTGACATGCATTTTGTCAGTCTACCTAGCATTCTCCAGGAAAAAAAAAAAAAATTGCCATGCACAGTTTAGGAATGAAACCATTCACAAAATCAGTTTTAGTATAATCACTTTGTTTTGAATGATAAGATTTTTTTTTTTTTTTACAACACATGTTAACTAGGCTCTGCAAATTGGCCTCCATGAAAAAGAAGAAATCCCAGTCCCGTCAAATTACCAGTACAAGTATAACTAGCAAAATTTAACTAGAGTCCAGTGAATTAGAGTTAATGCAATTTCAGGGAACTGCAAAACAAGGCTGTACTAGTCTTAGTACAAATTCAGCATGTCTGGTTTTCTCTCTGTCACCACATCATTGCTGTGTGTGCAATGCAGACATCATTCTAAACCTCCAGGTTAATGTTATCACCACAAAAATTAAGTTCAGCTGATGTAATTTTTTCTTCTACAATGTGTAATGAATAAACCTGCCAAAAGGCACAGGATAGTAACTAAGTATGAATTACTGTATTGGATGCATGCTTTTAGTTGTTATTTGGCACGGTGCATTTGACTGCCATAAGTAAAGTATTCTTTTATAGGGCCTTCTGCAGACAGCAACAGAGGTGGCAGAGAAACCACTTGGCAGGAGAAATACCTTTCAGCCTCTGAAAAAGCTGATTCTACAGAGGGTGTCTTATTTACATTCCTTTTTCCAGGGAGAAAAGTATACCAGATGCAGGTACGGAATGCCCAGGATGCATCATGGCATGCTGCATAATAATTGCAGAATAAGCACATCAAGCTTCTTAATACATGTGTCTATAAGAGACCTACAAAGTGATTGAGCCAGAGTACATATAACCTCAAAAAATATTTCTTTATCTTGCAGATAATCAGGCTAAAGAGGTTTCTTTGCTGAAATAACTTGCAAACATTTTTACAGCCAAACTTTCCAGCCCAGTGGCTCTTTGTCTTTAACTTAACATTCTTTTCCTGTATTTTAAGTGTTAAGATAGATAGTTATGACTATTTATAAAGCTATGCTGGAGGTGAGGAGAAACTTCATCAGAGGTTTAAAAACTGCCTTTTATTCAGACTCATATCAATGAAGCCAAACAGCTGAAACAATGATAACCCAAATTATAAGTACATGCAATGCCATACTGGAAGTAAAAGTAGTTCACTTTGGATTATTAGCATGTATAAGGACAGAGATTAGAAGAACTGATTGCTGCTGTGCATGAAAGGTTGGTGCACAAAGCAAGAAACAAATGAGCAAAGGATCCAAAGAAGCTGTAGATACACAGTCTTGTGGTGAAAATAAGAAGTAGGTGACAATCACCAGAGCATTTATTGTATGTTTGCATGAAGGTATGCTTACGGCTAAAACTATCAAAAAAAAAAAAAAAAAAAAAGGTGGGTTTTTTTTTAAATGTCCTTGTCAGCTAAGGAAGTAAGGTAATTCTTTAAGGGTAGAGAATTTTATTTCAAGCTTCTTTAGTACTCATGTCCACAGACTTGTGCAGATTCCACAGAGTCCCAGTAGGCTTGACTTCCCTTCTGTCCTTCCAAGGACACACAGGAAACAAGGTTTCCTCATACTAAGTAGCAAAATCCGATTTTTGTATCAGAAAGTGAAGTTTCGTTAAAATCTGTCCTTATATTTGCCTATATCTAGCTGGTTCATTTATGTTTAGAGAAAAAAAAATATTAGGGAGAATTTGGATAACAAACAGAAAGGAACGTTTCATTTTAAATGATTTTTTCATTTCTAAATGAATGTCAACTGATGTAATAAAAAGTTGAAGAAAAATATCTCTGTGTTATCAAAACAGAACATTTCAACTGACTCAAACCATTTTTGTTATGGCTGCTTTCAAATGGATTGAAATGAAAGCATGTTTTGGAATGGAAGAATTTGCAAAACTTAGATTTCCAAATTCGTACTTTACTGAGTTACAAATGATCCATTTTCAGTAAACAGGGACTCAAAGATGATCTACATAGCCATGATTGCAAGATATGTAATTTGCATAACATTCAGATTTTCCATCTCTCCCATTTTGGTTTGTGCTGGAAAAATGAATCCACAGAATAATTGTTATAGGTCTTTTACTTTCTAACTCATACTGAGGGACCTTAGTACTAAGATCTTTCTGTCCAGAGAAATCTCTCTAATCTTCTTACAGTGTAGCTGGGACCTTAATATTTCAACAGAATTGTCTCTGCTGTGTTAGGTAGGATGCAAGAGATTTCACAAACATATGATTATGGATAGTAAATAACTATTAAGTTGCATCAGTCATCTTCGGTCAACATTGCAAAGCCATCGTGCTCTGAGATGCCAAACAAATACATGGCCTGAACCACTTACTGATAAATTTATGCTGACCCTAAAGTGTGAAGATGGACAAAGACTTAGACAAGCTCACTTCTGAAAAAGTGCTGCTCCTGTAAAAGCAAGATACACCACCACCACCTCTCCCCTCCCTCAACCCCCCACACCCCTCCCTCCATGCACATTTATATATATAATATCTCAAATCTCATACAAAAAGATCTGATCTTTCCAACAAAGAAAGCCAGTGCAGTGCCTGGAGTTTCTCTTTTCTCCCAGGTCCTTTCCAATAATATTTGGCTCAAGTTCAGCATGTTACAGGGCTCCCAAGCCTCTTTCCCAGATATATCTGTCTTGTTTCTCCGGGTAAAAAAAACTTATTTCTGGCTCTCTGTCAAGCTCCCCACAACCTTATATTACCAAACAACAATGTTGAAGGCAGGAATGCATACTTTTGCTTTGATTTCCATAGAGAATCATAATTCTTTGCATCTCTTTCCCCTCCTCCCCTCCTCTTTAGGTGACAAATGGCTCTCCAGAAGTCACCCATCTCTTCATTTTGACCTTCTGTTCACCTCCTCCATTTTTTTCCTGTGCCCTGGACAATTCCAATTTGGGTAATTATTCTGTCTGAAGCACGTAAAATTCTCTCTTTTGTTGTAGTCAAAACTAATATCCTTCACCTTCTGTTCTTAAATGCAAAGCTATGCCTTGATAAATCATTACTGTGGTTTACCCCAAAAGGGAAAGAGTGATTGAGGACTTATATATTTTTAAAAACTCATTCCAGTGTTTAAAGATCCTGTGGGATGAATAGTGTTATATTATTAGCCCTTAATCCCTAGAGGATTTGCATTACAACTACTATTCTCTCTATTGTACGTCTTTTTAAAGTGTGTTTACTTATTAGAGTGAATTAACACTAAAAATATATAAAACTTTACCCATGGAAAATGAAAATAGATATAGGTTTGGAAAAGTTTTAGCAAACTGAAATTCTAGCTGTTCTAAATACAGCACTGAAGAGACATGAAATCCAAACTATGACATTTTTGCTTTTTCTCCATAAATGTGCACATAGATCCATGTATTTCTATTCTTATTACACAAAAAAAAAAAAAAAAAGTTTATAAACGCAAAAGATGCAATGGCCAATATTCAGCTTTCACCTTCAGAAAGGACCAATACCTTTTCTGTAAACTTGAGTCCATCTTAAATGGTATTTCTCTTATTAAGCACATCAAGTCATCAAGTCTTCAAGACATCAAGTCATGCTTTTGGTTGAAACACTTTGTAGATGAGGACAGCAGTTTGCTGTGAAGGACCCATTGTTATTTTTGAAACAGATGCTTTGATTTCTTTGAAAGAACTAATATGTGCTGATTTTAGCCCCAGTCCAGTATGACACACAAGCATGTGCTTAAATCTATTTTTACTCGGAAAAGCACTTATACATATGTTAAAAATTAAGAATGTGCTTAAGTGCTTTGCTTAATGGGGATGATCTTGAGCACATATTTAAGTGCACTGTTGAATCAAGGCCAGAATGCCCAATCTCAGTTATTGTGAAGTTTGCTATCTTTTACTACTTCAAGAAGTTCAAACAACATAGCAATGCTTTATTTCATGTTCTTTGCAAAGGAGGCAATTGCATACTTGACAAGAAGAAAGGGTTCATGGCATTTTGCAAGCCAAGTAGTAGGGAGGATGGGAAAGCCTGAATAAAATTATCAGGCTTCTCTCACTGGTAAGCATGTGAGATGTGATTTCATCTGTGGCTGCTCTTCAACAGCTATGAATCTGTTTCAGATCTCAGCTGGCTTCTGAGACAGGAAGGACTCCTACTTTTTGCCCTGCTTCACAATCTGACAATGGACAAAATGACATTTGTCACACACACTGCAGCTAATGTGCCCATGCAAATACATTCCTTTTTTGCAGAAGGTAGAAAACAGAGAAGCAGATGTCACTCTCACTTGTTATGTGAAGTTATCAAACATCATCTGTTTCCATGACGATTTGGTCAAACCCTGATGCTTTGACAATTTCTTTGACAATTTTGCCTGGTGTTTTGACAATTTCTTACTTGGGAAAAGCTAACAGAGTCCATATAATTTTCTTTTTTTTTTTTTTTTCACAGTGAAGTATCTGCCATATTTTTCCCTGTGAAAACCATCCACAGCCAAGGACACTATTCTAGGAATACCTGGATGGATAGTTTTCTTCTGCTCACTAGATTCTGTAGCTTTTTTTTTTTTTCAGCCATTTGCAGTATGTATGTCAAAAAACTCTCATGCTGTAAATTTTCAAATACAATGCGAAAGAAAATATGGATCCTTTTTTTTGCAATTTTAACAGCTCATAAGAGATAATTGCCAAATTGTACTGAAATCTTTTTATCTTCCTTTACATACAGACCTTAGCAGTTTTATTATTCTCAACTGAATGGCTAGACCAAAATTTTTGGTAAAATAATATCTTGGTTTTAGGGAGAAAACCTCAGTTTCCAAAGTGCATTTGCCATCAGAAAAAATAGCAGTGCAGATCTGATATGTGGCATATTGTGCTTCAGCTAAAAAATTTAAATCACATCTGCTTGTTTCATCAAGATAAGCTATTTTCTGTTGTCAACAGCAGAAAGTCAATGAACCTATGGGGAAACAAGATGGATTCCATTCTGCTCTGTGTGTCACCAAAGATGCCAGCTATATTCTGATTACTGAACTTTTCTATTAATTCTTATGATGAAAGGGTGAGTAGAAAGAACAAAGCTTGTCACTTATGTTTCAACTTGAATTTGCAGCGCTGGCTGTCAGGAATATCATCTTTTGAAGTCTTTCTGCCATCTATAAGCATTCATGCACAAAAGTATAATTGCCACTTAACGAATAGAAAACGTATTCTGATAATTTTCTACATTGCTTCACATTCATTGTATGTTCTGTTCCGTTGTTTCTTCTAATATCCTCATCTTTACTCATATTTTCATAATAATATACATCAGGTTTTTAATTAAAACATTATGAAAATCAAGGGAAAAGAAGAAAAATGTAACAATAGAGACCAATTTCATTTAATAGTTTGATGATAGAAATGCACATCAAGAGCTTAAATTCACTACAAAGCCATGCACAAAATATTTTAAAGCTACAGATCCATTACAAAAAAGCCCTGCTTCTGCAATCATCAGAAAAATACTAACAGTTGTATTGTTTAAAAACATGAAAGAACCACTGTTGTCTTCTTCCATACCTCTTTAAAGGAAGGGATTAGTTGAGAGGCAGTTCAAAGTGCAAGCCAGAGCTGTTTCAGGGTACTTCAGAATTTGGAGCAGGTGTTATTACCACATGTGCCAGTAGTACATCCAGTAGCAGTGCAAGTCATCCTGGCTTAAAGGAGAAGAAAACTTGACTCAGTATTCCCAGCAGATCTCCCAGACAATGAATCACAGGTTGAGGAATCGGCAGTACGGAGAGGAAGAAATAGACATATTTTATGAGGGCTACCATGAGAATAAAAGAAAGTAAATCATGCTTAAAAAAATTTACTAGAACATGTAAAAAAATCAGACGTTTCTTATTTGCTTGGGAAAAAATTTAGCTAAATTCACACAGATTATATGTTTTCATGACAGAATTATAAAAGACTGGCATAAGGTCATCATTCTCTAGCCATAAAGCTGTAAGGAAAATGACAGTGTCCTCCAAAGTGCTGTAGTTACTTAAGTGTTATTACAGACACCTAAGGTCATACGTCCCATAATTCTCCTTTCTGCAGTGACCTGGGCTACTTTCTAATGCTTTCCTGGTGAAGGACTAGAGAACTTGCCTTACCAAGCCAGTTTGGGGACTTGCAGGTAGGTACTAAAAGGTGTTCAGCCTTTTAATGTTTGTTCTTAACCTTCTTTGGGGGTGAGTAGTTAGTTCTTTTCCATGTTGAAAAGAAATCCCAATATTAGCTCCATAGCTCCAGCCAGTTAGCACGTCTAAAGCACAAACTATTTCAAATGCAAAAGGCTGTGAACAGAAGGACATTTAGGCCCCAGCTACCATGCAATGTTATATGTAAATATTGCTTAGATTTCATACATAAGAGGATTCGATTCAGCACTAAAAATCATGAATAACAGGCCGGGAATCTGACTTTTTTAAAATATAAGCAAAGGAGTTGTTCCACTTGCTTTACTCTGTGCAGCATTACAGACAAAAAGCAGAGTCAATTCCAGTTTATTGCCCTTAATATTACAGTTACTGCTGTGATTCTTGGATAAAAAAACAAGAGAAAACTTCAGTCTGTCCTTACTAGAAAGGCATCAAAAATCATAGTAAACACGAAAAACTGTGTTCAGTAGAACTGTTTTGTACTCAAAGCAAAATAGGAATGACGAGACTGAGATTTGCTATGCTTACTCAAAGGAAGAAATATTCCAATTGCAGAAATGTAAGTGTGGAGACATTGCTAGTTCTTTGCATCTTTTCACATAAGAGGTAGAGGAAGACTGAAGAAATGACAACTTCATGTCCATCTGCATCACTCAACACATTTTATGCCAAAAGATACACTACAAATCACTACATTTCTTATTTTTTTATTTTTTATTTTTTTACACTTAGGAGTTGGAATTATCTCAAGGACATCTTAATATTGCCTGTTTATTCTGTTTATTTATGACTGGAAAAAGGAAAATATAACCCCCATTTTCAAGAGGAGGAAAATGGATGAGCCGGGGAATTACAGACCAGTCAACCGCACCCCTGTGCCTGGCAAAATCTTGGAGCAGATTCTCCTGGAAGGCATGCTAAGGCACATGAAAAACAGCAAGCTGCTTGGTAACAACCAGCATGGCTTCACAAAGAGGAAATCCTGCCTGACCAATTTGGTGGCCTTCTATGATGGGGCTACAGAACTGATGGACAGGGGTAGAACAGCTGATGTCATCTACCTGGACACGTGCAAAGTGTTTGACACTGTCCCACACGACATAATGTCTCTAAATTGGAGAGACATCAATTTGATAGGTGGACCACTTGGTGAATAAAGATCTGGCTGGATGGCCACACGCAAAAATTCATGGTCAATGGCTCAACGTCCAGCTGGAGACCAGTAATGAGTGGTGTCCCTCAGGGATTGGTGTTGGGACCGCTCTTGTTCAACATCTTTGTGGGTGACATAGACAGTGGGATTGAGTGTCCCCTCAGCAAGTTTGCTGATGACACCAAGCTGTGTGGTTTGGTTGATACGTTGGAGGGAAGGAATGCCATCCAGAGGGACCTTGACATGCTTGCAAGGTGGGTTGATGCCAACCTGATGAAGTTTAACCATGACAAGTGCAAGGTTATACAGCTGGGTCGGAGCAATCCCAGGCACAGCTACAGGTTGGGCAGAGAAGAGATTCAGAGCAGCCCTGCAGAGAAGGACCTGGGGGTTTTGGTTGATGAGAAAATGAACATGAGCCGGCCTCAGTGTGCACTTGCAGCCCAGAAAGCCAACCATATCCTGGGCTGCATCAAAAGGAGCATGACCAGCAGGTCAAAGGAGGTGATTCTGCCCCTCTACTCTGCTCTTGTGAGACCTCACTTGGAGTATTATGTGTGGTTCTGGTGTCATCAGAATCAAAAGGACATGGAACTGCTGGAACAAGTCCAGAGGAGGGCCATGAGGACGATGAGGGACTGGAGCACCTCCCGTATGAAGACAGGCTGAGAAAGTTGGGGCTGTTCAGCCTGGAGAAGAGAAAGCTGCGTGGAGATCTCATAACATCCTTCCAGTATCTGAAGGAGGTCTATAAGGATGCTGGGGCAGGACTCTTCCTTAGGGACTGTAGTGAGAGGACAAGGGGTAATGGGTTCAAACTTAAAGAGGGGAAGTTTAGATTGGATATGAGGAAGAAATTCTTTACTGTAAGTGTGGTGAGGCACTGGAATGGTCTGCCCAGGGAAGCTGTGAATGCTCCATCCCTGACAGTGTTCAAGACCGGGTTGGACAGACCCTTGGGTGGCATGGTTTAGTGGGAGGTGTCCCTGCCCATGTCAAGGAGGTTGGAACTGGATGATCTTGAGTTTCTTTCCAACCCTAACTACCCTATGATTCCATGATTCATAGCAAAGGAAGTCACAATCCAACTTTATTGTCTATACAATCTCAGGATAATTGTGCTATTTTTCTCTCTGGATTATGACATCTCCAACCACCAAACGCTGTAGATTGACTTTTGCGATAGGGCTGCTGCTGGATAAATGTGACTGGTGTGAGGAGCAGCGGACTCTTAGAGCAGCACTAAACAGAGTGACTGTCATACATACTGGAAAGAGAACAGCTTGGTGAAGCTTACTATTTTTGATTCAGTTCCATGCTAAAGTGTCATCTTTGGTCTTGAGATCATATCCTAACAGTTGAGAAAGGAGTTAGTTCACAATTTTCTTACCCAACTGGATAGACTATGGTCTTGCAGTGGAATACAGCTTAAATTATTTGAATGTCAACATTGTAGATAACTATATGTGATTTAGTCACCATAGCTTGTATTCATCACACATGAAAATAAGTCAATGATTTTGGAACACAATCTGTGAACTGACTCACATGCCAGAAATGCCTGTTTTTCTCATTGATGGAAAGGGAGTGTAGGATTACCACCTGAGGAATTGAAAAGCCCCTATGCTATAGATAACTCCAGCCAGTCCAATGAATGCTGTGCAGGGAGACTAATAAGTCACAGTGCAGGCTGGGAAGACTTAAGACAAATTTATTCAACATTTCTTACCCTGATCCACTGAGAAATTGTTCTGCAGTCCACTCAGCATAAAGCAAATGAATACAGTAAAGCTGCTCTCCAAATATGGGACTGGCCACAGAAATTATGAGGTCCACAAAAGATTACTCATACCTCAGGTTTAGACAAAACCTTACCATCTAGCTTTTCTTGTCAGAGTCTACTCACTCAGGTCTACATTATACCTTACGTTTCTATCTATCCAAGGACATATTCAGAAAAAACTTATACAAGTTTCTTGAGTAAATCAGAAACCATATTTTCTCCTTGTGACTGAACAAGATTGGAATTTGTTAGTGATCGCACTCAGACCAATGTAAATAACGAGTAACTACACCAAAACTTGTGGAGATAACCTACTAGAAAGTAAGAATTTGGACCTACTGTTTAAAAAAAACTATCAAAGCTTATATTACATGAATGATAAAATGATGTATTTTGGCTCTAATGAAATGGTGTGGTCTTTTTTTATGTAACAGAGAGAAATAGCATTATTACTGAACTGCTGAATTAAAGTTTTCACTCAACTTACAGTACATTTTACTGTCATCAAAAAAGCATTTGGGAATAATAGTTTCCAACAAGTGTCTGTTGAAATTTTGGGATAAAAAACTTTTATGTCTTAATATTTATGATTCTAATAAACTATCACAATATTAAAATGAAATATACAAACTCTCAGGTCAAAAATTGCAATCTGTTGTAAAGCAAAACAATTTTTGTATAATAAACCACTATTGAAATCTAAGATCACTTCCTATAATTTAATAGGTGATCCCCTTGGTGATATACCCCGGATATTAAACTGGTTTAACTCACTTGGACCAGCTGTTTTAAATTGTTTCATAACATTCTGCTGTATGATAATAGAAAAATAAGTATGAAATGAAAGGTAACCATTTAAGTTCTGATTTTTCCCTTTCTTGCCTATCACAAAACAATCACAAGTGTACCAATCAAGGATCAATTAATTCATCCATTATTCTTAATAGCAGTAAATGACAAGTGTGAATTTAATACTTCGTTTATTAGCCCACTTATAGTATCATTGAACAAGAAGTCAGTTGACCAGATGCAAATGGTTGATTGGATAACATATATCAAAGCTCCCAATCCAGCTAATACATATGAAGTAGTAAGTATTTTTTTCACCAAAAGCATCTAGCTGTAGCCTATCAGTGTTTCCATAATGAAGTCAGTATAGCTTTTACTTTTAAAACTTATTCAAAGGATACTGTCTGAGTCTAAGAGGAAAAACATTTTCAAAAGGCTCTGTCATGTGCAACCAAAAATACTCCATACATGTATCTTTCATTATATTTCAAAGACACTTGTGTTAGACTAGTAAGTCATTAGAGGAGCTGACAATTTATCCATTACTTGTTCCATATGAATGCTTGCTGATGCACCAAGTTCAAACTTTTCAGTCCTATGTGCGCTACACAATGGAAAATTCCCTTTAATAACAACTTTGGTTATTAAATGTCAAAATGCCAACGTCAAAACAATGCCATATTTATCCTTGATATCAAACATAATCAGTGGCCATGTTTTGCTTTATCACTGGGTGATTAAGTTCCCTGCAAAACAAATGAGCTTGTGAAACCTGTAATTTATTGGAAAATGGAAAAGTGCTGTTCTAATGTGCAGTGTAAGACCTTGCTCAAGAACAGAGCTTTGAAATGCATGGAAATACAAGCAGCAGTCACCACAACTCTCAGAAACTAGAAACTGATGTTGTCTGGCTACCAGAGCAGGTGCTAATGCCCTTGGGTAAGTCTCTCCTTCTCTGGTCAAGAAATCACACTTTATGTTGGTCATGCAATTAAACAGGCTGCAGACGCTGCAATGTGGAACCACATCCCACAGAATCTGGTGCACTTGAGAGCTATGTTGGCTTGAGGTCTATAAAAATGACAGTTTTATTTACACAGTTGCTCCATTATGCCTTACTGAAGGGAACAGAGAGAGATTGCTTAACATACTTCCCATTTGTTTATTTGTTCTTCTTTGTTGGATAAAAGTAGTGCTCTGGAAGTAACTAATGTAACTGACAGCAATGACTTGGAGAAGGGATGATGGCAAACAGGGACAGTTCAGTATAAGACTAGTGAATGAGAGGTCTCTACCCACCCAGTAAATCCTTCTTCTAACAAATGCCCTCTGTGGGTGGGGAAAGATGACCAAGAATATTTCCATTTGTGAAAGAATTGTAGTCTAACCTCAGATCAACAGACCTAATCAACAGTAATCCAAGCAGGCGCTTAGCCCTATTGCAAAAAATCATAGACTGAGCTAGTTTGGAAGCCGACTCAAGAAAGTCAGTAATGGAAATACAAAATGCAGGTCTACCCTCAAAGTTTGTGACTGACACTAATGGAAATGGCTGTTTACTCTCAGATTAAAGGTAGGTTATGTTGGGGGAACATAACAACTTCATAAGAATCGCTACTTTATTGCCAAACCCTTAGCGGCGTCAAATACTCCACAGAGGTCAGGAAAGAGCCATGTAGAACTGGCAATGCTCTTAAAAGTTTGTGCTGGCTCATTATAATGTGGCTTGTGGACTGAAGTGATCACAAAGAAGCAACATCTCTTTGCCACTCACTGAGTGATGCCAAATACCTTCTGAATTTTGCAGTCATTGAAACAAATGGGTCTGTGCTGAAATAGTCCTGTCAATCAGATCAGTGGAACAGCAATAGCATCTCTTCTGAATATTATGTTTGTGTTTTTTCTCTTTTATTATAGTTGACTGAGTTAGAGTAATACACTAGAGCAAATGTAAAACCTGATAATTTAAAAAGTGACATCTTTGTAGCTGATCCTCACCTGACACAGATGGGGAATATCCCTACAATGATAACAACATTGTACCTCTTTACTCCAGCCCCTGAAGAAGCTGTATTTCTCCATTTCTGTAATTTAGACAATATGACACAATGCTCTAGAAGTCACAGTTAAGATTTCCTCTGTTTTGTAAAGCACCAAACACTCTGGGGGGCTCAGGAATAATTCTCAAGTATTGTTTCAATGTTGTTTGAATTCACTGACTATTCTCAGCTATACAGGAACACACACACAGATGCACACACAAACAGATCTTGAAGAAAATCATAGTATCTGAAGGAAGAAGTTTACTTTACTCTGGGTGATCTCAGCTACATTATTTACACACAAAAATCTCTTAAAGGGAACCATAAAAACACATCAAAGTGCAGTGACTTTCTTGATCCCCTCCCTCACAAGCTCTACAACAGATTTTGCAGTTTATCTTCTCTTCCTGGTCAGACTTTTCCAGATATTGTAATAAAACAGAGGACACGAAAACTGAAGTGAAAACTGAAACTTTTCAGGGAAAATGTTGTTGAATATTTTCCTTTAGAAACTGACTCTTCTGTGCTGAGCTTTTTTTTGTATTTTCATAGACTCTTTCAGCCGCCTTCTTGCTCGGTAAGGGAGTACCTTAGGAGATGCATGCACATAAAAACATGGTGATGTTATCAGACCCTGTGCTTTGTGGGTCTTATGTTTCAGAAGCAATAAGCTAATCTAAACTACCATCTTTCTAGTTTGCTTCTCTCCTGAGCATGGAGTAGGAGGCTTACAGAAATACCAAGCACCTACAGCAGGTGCAGTCCTTTTGAAATGTCTTAAGGTGACCTGCATATGGGACCTGCCATAGCCAGGAAGCACTGGATCTGTGTAGGTTAAGTCACAAAACTGGAGCACAACAAGACAGTTTGCCATGTTTGTTAAAACTTACCCTAGGAACTACCACTTGTACGTAGGAAATCAGGACTTGGGAGACTCATTTTCTATTCAATCACAGATCTCCAATGTAACCCTGAATAAACCGACCCCCCCCTCCACAGCTTGGGTCTTTGCCCGTAACTTTGGGATCTTTAATAGGAAATAAGTACCTGACATTAATGACAGGCTAGCAGTCAGACATGATGAAGATGGGACTTGCACAAGCAGTTCAGAAGAAAGAAGATTGCACACTCTTCAGTTTGTTTCCTGGGCTACTGGTGGTATACCCATGCAGAGCAGTAAGGCACATCTGCACTTCAGTTCCTATATAGGTCACCTATGTAAGCACTGGCTGGATTCTGGTTATCCACAGGAATTCAGGTTCAGGAAGAAGTAGAAACATGAGTCAGGACCCAGCAAGTCATCCAGTAACTGTGGAAGGACGTCTAAAGGTTTTGCTGTAATAACCTCTTTGCAATTGCTCTATCTTTCTTCTCAAATTGAGGGGAGGAAGCAGAAATCATTGTTTCATTACATAAATCAAAAAAAGTGTCTTTTATTAGTATTCTTGCCTTATGCAGCTGAGAGCAGATCCACAATCCAACCTGAATTATAATAATAATACACTTCCTTCCTCTTTAGCATTCTTTTTGTCTCTTAGGCACTTTCCCTGCTTGACATACCTCCTCCAAGATGCACCAACTGAAAATTAACATTTCATATTTCAAGAAGGTGCAAAACTATTGTTCTGGTTTGTATCTTCACCATAGCATGACATCTGTATTTGGCTGCTGTGCTTTCAAATTTCTGAATTACCCTTGAGTGTATTTTGGCTATTTCCATCATTTTAAGGCCTCCGTTTTTCCTTACAAGCCCACCTGGAAAATGGCAATAAAACTTACAAGCTTTAGGAGGCTTGTTTTCCAAAGTTCACTGCAACTCTAGCTGTTTTTAAGAGAGCTTATCACTCTATCAGGCATAAAGGATTGTTATAATTCTGTACGTCTAAATATCTGTAGTTAAATGAACAAAACATACAATGCTATAGGCTTGAGGGATAGTGGCTGGAAAGCTGCTCAGCGGAAAAGGACCTGGGGGTGCTGAGTGACGGCTGTTGAGTATGAATCAGCTTGTGCCCAGATAGCCAGGAAGGGCAACGTCATCCTAATCTGGATCAGAAAGAGTGTGGCCAGCAGGGCCAGGGCAGTGATCATCCCTCTGTGCTCAGCACTGGTGAGGCCGCACCTCAAATACTGTGTTAAGTTCTGGGCCCTTCACTACAAGACATTGAGGTGCTAGAACAGGTCCAGGAAAGGGTAACAGAGCTGATGAAGGGTCTGGAGGACAAGACTGATGAGGATCAGCTGATGGAACTGGGTTGTTTAGTCTGGAGAAGAGAAGGCTTCGTGGGGGGATCTTATTGCTCTCTACAGCTACCTGAAATGAGGTTGTAGTGCGGTGGGGGTTGGTCTCTTCTCTCAAGTGACAAACAATGGGACAAGAGGTAATGACTTTAAGCTGCACCAGGGGAGGTTTAGATTGGATATTAGGAAAAAATTCTTCACCAAAAGGGTTAGAACAGGCTGCCCAGGGTAGTAGTGAAATCACCTTCCCTGGAAGTGTTCAAAAAACGTGTAGATGAGGTGCTTAGTGACATGGTTTAGTGGTGGACTTAGCAGTCCTCTGGTAAAGGTCTTCAAACCCCTATCATCAACTTCCTGATGATCTTAAAAGCTTTTTCCAATCAAGTTGATCGATTCTATGATCCTAAAACAGCTTGGTTTTTGTAATGGCTATTCAGGACAGGGTCTGTTAAAATGCACATGACAAAAGCCCCAATCATTTTAGTCATTACTAAACTGCCCTGCACATCCCAACAAAATAAATTCTTTATCTTGCTATGTGGAAGCTTCAACTTAGAAGAATGTTAGAAGTTCAGTTCAAGCAGCGATAAACAGCAGAATCTTAACTAGATAGTAATTAATCTAAATATATTGTCTATGACAATTTTTGATCTTTATTACGTTAAATAGAGCTTTTTAATATTAGATATAGGTAAACTACGCTCTAGATCAAAGATGGTGTCTCTAGACCAAAGGGTGGTGGCAGCCTGGAGACAAGCAACCACAATCTGCCCTCTTCTAAGAAGATAATCAAAGAAAATTCCCAAATAGTCACATGGTTTGTGCTTAAAGACATAATTCCCAAAGGTGAGGAATGCTATAAGAAAAATCCCTGGAAAGTGAAATGTAAATAGAGAAATTTGAATGCAACTGAAGTGTTCATTTAGAAGAGTTTATTAGATGATTAAACCCCCATGATTTCACACTCAAGAAAGAACAAACTTTTGCTAAAAGCTCAATCTCATTTAGTGGAAACTGGGAATATAAAAGTAATATATAGCTTGAGTATAATGTAAAAAAAGATAAAAATAGTAGATTTAATTAGCAGTATGAATGAGAAATTCTGAACAAAAGAAAAAAAATAACATGAGCACTAAAATCATGGGAAATAATTGCTGCCTTTAAGAAAAAGTGAAAGAACTCTTAAAATTTGTATTAAAAAGAGAAGAATATGCTAAAAGTGATATGTCATTTGATAAAGATGTAACGTCTGTTAGTAATGGTAGAGAAAAGGGATAAATGCTCAGTAAATACTGCCTTTTAATACTGAGAGAAAAACAGGACTATTTAATCACTTCACATGAAGATGATTAAGATCTTTCCAGTCCTTCAGTTGCCAAGAAAGATTTTAGACAAAAAGTTACATATTTTCAAATCAGCAGGCCAGATAACTTGAATCTAAGAGTCTTCAGCAGCTTCCCAAGGAGGCAGCTGAATCACTAATATTATTTTTCAATAAACCTTGAAATACTGGCGAAATTCCAGATGACTAGAAGAGTACAAATGCCAGGCTAATATCCAAAAAGGTTAAATTAGGGAAGTTACTGGACATCAATCCCAGCAAAAATAACAGAAAAAATGATAAAGGAATAAATGGATAGAATTGAGAACTGGCTGACAGTCCCTAAAGGTAACCAGCCATAGGGTGCACTTCTACATCTGATGTCAGCTCTCAAGGGTTGCCTGAAGTGTGACAGGATCCAATGTAAAATATTCCTAATTTATTGGCAAAAGACAGTTGTGAATGACAGAAAAACTGGCTGAAGCATATACAATGATATGCAAAATTGGTTGATTTATTTAGCCAGGTGAGACAATTTCAACTAACCAGTTTAATATAGCCGTGCTTCTCCAGCTGTTCTAAAATGGATCTTAGACAAGCAACAGAGCAGAAGTTCCTAATGTAATTCTGGAAAAAAAAACATATATGAACTTTTTATTGTATAAACTGAGTAACTACAAGCAGGGTGACGATTTTACCTCTGTATGCAATATTGATGAGATTGATACTGGATATTGCATACACATCTGGTGTCCATATTTAGAGGAAAAAAAAAAAGTTGAAAAATTGGAAAGGATGCAGAAATGACCTTAAAAATCATTTCAGGATGTAGAAAGTACCTTACAGTGGGGCACTGGAAATACTCAATCTGTTTAGATTATAGTAGATTTAAGTGTGGCTTGATTATGTATGCATGTACATTCATTAGAAAAAAAACACTGAACACTGAAAGGACTTTCAAACCAAAACCAAAAAAGGCCTAAATAAAATCAATAAGCACAAGCTAAAACCAGACAAGTTTAGTTTGGAAATAAGGCACATTTTTCAGAAGTGAGGGAGATTAGTCAGAAAAAGCAGCTACAAAGGAAAGTAGTGAATTCTCCCTCTTCATATTAATATTGGCTGCATTTCAGAAAGATGTGCTTTAGTCAAACAAAAGCTATTCTTTAGTCAGATATTTTTTGCTCAATTTAATATATTAAATTGCCCAATTATTCCTTCTGAACTTAAGCACTTTATGTAGGATACAACTCATTTAACTTTAGTTCCCTACAGTGTAGACATCTGAACATCAGGTAGCCAGTTTAAGATTGCTTTAGGTCAACAGACACCTTGGGGGCTGGATTCATCTCACCCATTTTAGAAACCAGCATTAGGATGAGATTAATCCTGAAAGGTGCCTGTTTCTCTCTACTATAAAGGAAATGTTATAAAGGGAACAAAAAGAGGCTATGAAGGGAATTTGAATAACTAGCTCTGGTGTAGACATTTCCACTAAAAATGGATATATCCCATTAGATGAATCCTACCTAGGTTTTGTGTATGAGTGTCAGGGCGGCATTTTGACAAACATTCCTAAGTAGTAAATCTAGTTCAGCAGGAAAGACAGTACCTCAATTTCTGCTAGGATTAAATAAAATAGAGGTTTATGATATTTCTCCTGTATCTAATGTGTAGCTGTTTACACATATTTATTTTGATTTTGTCTTCCATCTTTATGCTTTCCCTATGTTTTAAAAAGAGATTTTCAAAAGCAAATTAAAGATGAGGTGTTGAATGTCTATATTCACTAAGGGCCCAGTCAGTCACCACCCAGTAATCCAGCCCAGTAGGAAGACAGAAAAAAATATTATCCAACATGAAATAAGACTTTGCTGTGATTCTGAATTTTGGGATGTTTTCCTATTTGCTTTGAACTGCACATTAAAACAAGGCAGAATAGATATTCACAACAACAGAAGAAAACTTGAGAATAAGTCACAGCTCTTAATGGACAACAAGCCTCAGTCACCGGGAGCAGGCACACAAACATACACAGAGTTAAAGGACTTGTGGAGATTGAGGGGTTTGTGTTTAGAAATAAGCAAGATTTCCCACACCAGAGCCCTGGTCAACTTTTATACAAACAACAAGGCTTGAAGTCAAGAGAAGATTTGCCTCGGGAAGGACTAAAGGGTTGGATTCAGTGCAGTGTTCATTATGGTTGTTTCCCTTTTCTTTATGAGCCACCTGGGAATCTATCTCCCTGTTTCAACTGACATGAACTATTTTGTTTCAACATCATTTTTTACTTTTCTAGCCTGCATTCTTTATTGATGTTGATTATAATCTGGTTGTTCACCAACTTAAATTGAAAGGAGAAGCTGCAATCCTGTCGTGGTTTAAGCCTCTATAACTCATGCAGTCGCTCTCTCACTCACTTCCCCCTCTTTCTTCCCCCCGCTCCCGGGTGGATGGGAAGGAGAATCGAAAGAATGCAACTCCCACAGGTTGAGATAAGAACAGTTTAGTAACTAAAGTATAACACAAGACCACTACTGCTATCACCAATAATAATAATGACAAAGCAAATACAAGGAAAAATACGATCACTCACCACCTATACCAAGCCCGACCAAGCAGTGCACCTCCACCCTTCTGGGTCTCTGCTCTCCATTTTTACATCCTGGGCATGATGTGCTGTGGCATGGAATACCTCTTTGGTCAGTTTGTGTCAGGTGTCCTGTCTCTGCTTCCTCCCAGCTTCCCGTCCTCCCTGGCAGAGCATGAGACTCAGAAAGGCCTTGGTCAAACCAAAACATTACCAAGAAGTAACTGAAAACACTGGTGTTATCAGCGCTGTTCCCAGGCCGAAAGACAAAAACACAGCACTGCTCCAGCTACCAAGAAGGAGAAAAATGACTACTGCTGCTGAACCCATGACAAATCCAAACCCCTTTCTGTAGTGATTTAAGAACAACTAACTTGTTTGTGCTTGGACTACACTTTCTCATTAAATAGTTGTTATTGAAATTTTTATTTTTTTAAGAGACCTTTTAATACCAAAGCACATTTCATATGTTTTAGTGTATAGCACTCCTTCTAAATAGACTAATTACTTAAATAAGAAGTAATGTAATGTAAATAAGAAGCAATATAATTAGTAACAGTAGACTAATTGCTTAAATAAGAAGTAATTTTATAAGCAATGAAAATTATTAAAGACTTAAAAAAAGCACTTGTGAAGCATCAGAAAGAAGGATAGTATTCATCTTGGACATTATACATTAACTATGTGTAATAATTTATGTTACAGATATATGTAACTTGGAACATCTATTTATACTTATTGAAAATATTTAAAAGATTAATACACTTGAAATAATAATAAAAAATTTTTCTCCCTAAAAATCATTTCATTTGTAGAACTTCTTCTTACAGGTTAACTGGAAAAAAATCTCAGTATGTCTTTTTTTTAGACCACATTTTTAAGATTGCTCAGAATACAATTGTAAAATAATGCATATTAAGACTTGAAATTCATTGATTAACTATTTAATAAATGAGCTAATATGGACGTTACCATCTTCCTGAAGTTCAAAATACAGTTCTCTGTTCTGTCATTTTTATTATTTATAGACATCAGTGAAGGCATGAAAAAATTACACCAAAATTAAACCATAATTGAAGTTTTCCTGAGCAGACACAACTTTTCACATGTATTTTCCCTTGAAAGAAGGATGAGGTGAAGAATGAAGCAACCATTATCTAAACCATTACATTACTAAAATACGGTCTTATTGTACAAGATTAAACATGACCTAAGATACTACATAGATGTGATTATATGATGCTATGAAAGCTTAACTATCCATGGTTAAAAAGAAATTCTCACTTCGTGTGCTAATTTCTGTTGACTAAATTGTCAGTAACAGAACATCTCTAGAGGTTTATCAAAAGTATCTGGCACTCCCTAGACAACCATCGTCAGACTTAAGAACACTTTTCTTTTCTGAAATCCATTTCCAACTTTAAAATACTGTCACAGTAGTGCCACAGAGAAGGCCAAAGCTCTGGCGCACAACTATCCATATGGTTAAATTATTACACACCTTTGACCTATGCCAGCTAGCATTCTCCCAGGTGATAGGTGAGCATAGTTCGAAATGACTATATAGGTCAGGAATAACCTCCAACAGACACTTTGGATGTGGCTAACCTGTTTTGCAGGGAAAGAGGTTAGATGTATGGATGTGAAACATTCTCTCAGGTCCAGAAAGCAGACATTCTACTAACAGCATAGGTTTAGTCTTTGTATATAAGAAATAATATAGTGATACAGAAATTCTGTCCTCTGACCTTAGAAGGATGTAGCAAAATATCTCATTTCAGGCATAGGAACTCCTAAGAATATCTCAGCAGAAGGTGAGGGACCACAAAAACTTGCCAATCAAAAGAATGGGAGACCCTACAGATAGATACTGCTTTTGCTAAGCAAGAAGAAATAGCACTCTACTAGCAGCAGAGTGTGTTGCTGATGGCACAGCTGGTGAGGTTGAGGGCAACAGAATGGAAGGATTGGGTGGGTAGTAGGAAGAGCCTAAGGTTGGAGCAAGAATATTGTAGCAGTGTCCCTATGGCCTTTCTGATCTCTTTCTGATCTTCATGGAAAAGTCTGCTGCCCCAGAATGGCTCACATCCATGTTGCTCCTACACTGGAGTGGTTGTACTGCGCCCAACAAAAACCCCACCTAGCTCCAAAAACAGATATGAAAAGTAGGTGCCAAGATAAAATCATAAGAATAGGGTAAAGAGATAGCAAAACTACTTACCTCAAACAGCTCATAATTATAGGACTTTCTGAGCTCAGAGGATTTCTTTCTTGAACAGTCCATTTCTCCTCTTGAATTTTGTCATGTACAGCATCCTATGTGAAGGAACTCCACTGCTTAACTGCACTCCAAGTGAATGAGCTTATTATCTGGTTTTGTGCCTCCCCTCTAGTTCCAGCTAAACAATCAACCCTTAGGGACTCCTTAATATCGCACCTGGCTGTATAATCCTTTTCCATATTCTCCTCCCCAGTAATTTTTTTCCCAGACCTGAGAGTCCCCATTCATTAAGTGATTCTTCACAAAGGAGCCTTTCCATGCCCCTCTGTTTGCCTCAATGTTTTTCAGTCTTGTTGTAGTATCTGGATGATTTCAGTATTGTTCACAACTTTCCTATTTTTTTGTGAATTTATGGTAGCACATCATGCAATCTTTTTTAAATTAGCTATTCCATTCCTAATTTCTAACAATTGACTTATGCTTTTGTTTGCTCTCTGCAATGTGAACTTATTGTGCTCACACACTGCAGCACTTGGAGCAAAGCCTCGCTTGGTACTTACCTCATGGACTTTGGCACAAACTAATCCACTTGCAGCTCATGATCTACACGAAGTTTGTCTATCACACTCTTACCAGTTGAGGCTCACAGCTGTGGCTGCTCTGCCACATCCCTGTCAGCAGCTAGGGATATTCTCACAGTCCTTTTGTTTCCTCGCAAGCTCTTTCTAACCTTAGACTGGGTAGCCTGAGGTACCCTACCAAAAGGCCTAGATCTATTCCTGCCCCCATGTGGCCTATCTTTAGGCTTGAAACCTTTTATACTCTTTAAGAGAAAATACTTCTTCAGCTTGCTTTAGATATGAAGAGTGTCTGCTTCACCATCTGTTACACTTATACTTTTCTATGCAGTGACAATATGGGTAGAGATTATGGGCAGAATTTGGGAGATTATAAATTGAAGAACTGGGTTTAGTGGACAGGGAGTGACTGATTCTCTGTATCAGCCCTTGGACTATCTAAAAAATGAAGCACAGATTATGTGAGGAGACACCTAATTGCTCAGCTCCAGAATGGCTCATGGAGGTGACCCAATACATGGTGCAGAGAGTCTGGGGAGCAGGACCCTGGTGGGAAGCAATTAAAAGGTTGCTGCAAAGAGGAACAGAATAGTCTGCTCTCCAGATCTCCTGATGACAGTAAGAAAAAAAAATATGTTTAAATTGCAGGAAGGGAGAATTAGTTTAGACAGTGGAAAGAACTTTCTGAGGTTGAGTAGAGTTAAGCCCTGGAATAGCTCGCCTGGCACCTGGTGCAGTTTTTCTTGCAGACAGGTTGTAAGAACAGGTTAGACAAACGTGCCAGGAATGGTTTTGGTCTACTTGATCTTTCTTTCGGTCAAATGGAGAGATAAGATCACTTTTTCTGTTCTTCCCAGACTCACCTGCTAGAATATTATCATTTTGCATCCCAGATTGCTAAAGATAAAAATTGATTCTTTTCCCATATTTTCCACTACTGCGAAGAATAGCTTGTAATATCTGTCTCAGAATTCTGACAGACACAAAACCACATTCTGTGGTTGTAAAAGTCAAAAACCCCACAGTTAAATCAAAAGATCTCTGTCCAGTTCTGCCAGTTTTGGTTCATGTGCTGAAACTAAGTAAGACACATTTCATTTAATAATACAATATTTACTCAGTAAATATATTTACCCATTTCTTTGGCAGTCTTTGCCTTTTATTTGTTGATTCTTTCACAAGCTGAAAAGTAAAATGAATGTTATGGCAGAAAGTCTCTTTTCAGAAGCTGCAAATAGAAACCACCTCAGAATACCTCTGGTCAGAGTTCATTTTGGTTCGGATTTGATTACAAAATTAGATATTTGCTTAAAGTATTACAGCCAAATACAGGCCCAGGAGGGATTATATTCCCAGTTTTGAGATTAATGCATTGTACAGCACCCAGTCGTGAAATTTAAAAGCATTCTAAAGAGTGACCACTGTTCATTTTATGTAGCAGCGTAAACAATTAATAGGGTCTGCTTCAATTGCGTATCTATTGAGTAATTTTTTATAATGTTTTGCTGCCCAGAAATGGTCTCTGCACCAAAATGTAGCACTAAGATGAGAATTTATCTTGTATCAACTAGGCATCTGGGATCTGTTTTTATGGTTCCAGAAGGTTGTATAAAAGAAATAAACTATATCTATACATTGGAACTTTTCCCCATTCAGAGAGATTATTGCTGAATCTTATTCATTCTCCTTCAGTCCAAGAAATCCCTACTCAGTATTTTCCTCAGTTATTTGTTGACTGATTATAACCTATGTGGAAATCCCTAGGCTGCCGATGTTGCAACGTCTGTATTCACAGTCTTCATTTCTGGCTTTCAGAGAAGCCGTGTTCAAGATTGGCTAAGTAGCTGTCTGCCTCTTTAGTCACCATGTAGGTAAAGTCATTCCCAGAATTCTTTCTCAGATGTCACCTTCTTTGTAAGTACCTAGGTCTTTGCCAGTTAGTATGTCCAAGCTCTTCTCAGCTGTGAGCATGCTCTACATGTCACAGACTGCTTAGAGTTCATGTTCAGGCATCAGCCAAAGGCTTCACAGTTTATTTTCAAGCTTTGCTAGGAAACTCTATCTTGCCAGTCAAGCTTAATCCTCTAGGTGTTTACAAAGCATACCTAATATTAGCCACCGAGAGGTGAAGGGACATCTTGCTTTTAGTGTGAGAGATGATTATAGGATATACACCTGTCTAAACAGGACACTTATCTGAGATATCATGATACAATTCTCCTCCTCGGAGCCAGGACACAGGGCACCTCTCACATCTAAGATTTAGTCCTAAGTTCTACACTGTCGGATACTTTTTCTGCAGCTTTGGTTTTCCAAACAGGGCAGGGAAATCATATGTTAAACATCTGCCTGAGCTTAACAAACAGTAGCAGAAGAAAGCTGATGAGGAAGAAAGATAGCTATGGGACAGTCACACTTCTTCAAGGATATTTCTAGGTGTGTCTGTCTAAGCCAGCTGCTTCTTCACCAATACCCATACTCCTTCTATTCATGCCAGCTCTCTTCTATCAGGCTTCTCAGCTACGTGTTTTTCCACACGTACCTCAGGAAACAGTGTTTTCCTCTCTCAAAGAAATGTGAAAATAAAAATTATCAGTGTTATAAACATCATGAAAAAAGTAAAAATATTTCTTATACTCTATGGAACATAACTGCGAGGAACTTAATTATTCTTGTTGACAAGGTTTGATTTTCTGGGGAAATTTCCTGAGACTACAGAAAACACGAAGTAATTCTCTCTTGACATCTTCTCTCAGTCTTAATGTTATGGTGAAGGGGCTAGTTAATAGCCCAGACATGCAAAGCACTCCAGGTTTTGAAGGAATAACCAGATATTGAAGCTATAAAGTACATCTATTTTTTTAAATATTTCCAAATAATTAACATGGAAATTGTATTTAAAATATGTACACTCGAGATGTAATTCCAGGGAGTGATGGGGTGCATGGGGGTGTCTTTTCCTTTGAAGTAATGTTAACATTTAAAAACTTTGAATTTCCCAGTTTTTTTCTCCAGAGTTTTTTCCAAAGGCAGGAAAACTCATTTTTTCCAGTTCAGAGAGGAAGCGATGTGAGATTGCCAATGTCTTGACTTTGTTTTCCTTTCCTTCCTCTTTAAGCAATTTGTGGCTAGATACACAGAAAATGACAGTCCTATGGTTTATTTATAGACCAGAGACACAGAAACAACGAGACAAGTTGGGTGACAATTCCTGCTGAAAACAATGCAGCATAAAGTAAAAGAACCAAAAAAAAAAAAAAAAAGGGGGGGGGGTGGAAGACACTGAATGAAAGTGACACAAAAAAATTACTGTCATATCTGAATCATATGTGTGATTGTCTTTCATATATAAAAATTTTCAAAAGATTGAAAAAGAAAAGGATATCCTGAAGAATACTGAACAATTTCCATTTATTGTAGTTGTAGTCATTCTCAATTAATATCAATGGGTAGTCCCATGAAAAGTCATGCTTCTTAACACCAAGCCTCCAAGCCAGTACCGTGCTAGCATCCCTGTTCTTATACCTCAGCTAAAAAGAATCCTCTATCGTTATTTACCTGCTATTTTAAACTCCAGTCATTCAACCAGAGAGTTGGATACGACCACCTTGAAACTCAATCCATGAATCACATCCTGTGTTACAGTAGATGTTATTAGAAAATTGCCCATCAGAACCACTTGGAAAGAATTTGCACACAGTGGCTGGAGTCAGGAACAGAATGACTTTCAAGAGGAGCTGCGAAACAATCCCATGAATGGTTGAAGAATATTAATAAAAGAATGGGGTTAGTTCTTGTCTATGTTAACAACCAGTTTTCATTCCCCTTTTCCTGTGCTTCTGCTGTTTCACCACACACCTTTCCACTGAGCAGAGGAGTAAATAAAAACTGGTCTTACCAGTTGGCATTGATAAAATCAAGTTCACAAGCAGATATTTCAAACCCTTTATTAGCAACGCCATAAACTGCATATGCTTGTTTTATTAGGATATGATGAAAAGAATTTATTAGCAGATGTGTATTCAGCTACACTGTTTTATGGGCAGCTTTATGAGATTCTCTCTTAGGCTGACAGGTGCAGCCTGCCAGCTGCTTTGTACAGTAAACAGGGGATGGAGGGCATGCCCTGTGCAATGATTTAA
The DNA here is from genome assembly GCA_028858755.1 of Ara ararauna. Taxonomy (NCBI): domain Eukaryota; kingdom Metazoa; phylum Chordata; class Aves; order Psittaciformes; family Psittacidae; genus Ara; species Ara ararauna. The sequence goes on from CM054379.1 coordinate 25,282,635, forward strand.
TCAGTTACCATCAACTGCTAGAAAATAAACAAGGTTTTGTGCATTTCTTTCAGTTCCATGTATTAATTGAAACCAAATACTACAAATGATACTGAAAAAGAGTATCACAGATCAGAGGAGACTTAAATTTAATAGGACACAGCCATGTAATACATAAATATAATAAAACACAGTCATGTAATACATAAATATTTGGTTAAAAGATGGCAGAATTTTGTTAAACTTGGCAATGAGAAGTCTTTTGAAGTTTCATTTGTCAGTTTCCATTCATTGGACAGTCAAATCTAGACATTTGGGTCACAGCTGGCAAAAGAAAGATGATCCTCTTGGTTTATTGTTCTGATACAAAATTGTCATTACAAATTGAAAACACAGAGCAAATAAAAGTGGGCAAATGGGGAACTTGTGTGGTTACGTATTTTTAACTGTTACGTCTGGCGGTACTTTGCTTAATAGGGGTTGCAGAATTCAAGATGTCTATATCCTGGGTCACATTACTATTGTTTAAAAATTTCTATAGCACTAGTTTACAATTAAAATGTTCTTTCTCAACTCAGTTCTCATATACCATGTTTTCAGTTCTTTAAATATGTGCAACCTGAACTAATATCTTTAATAGGTATCTGACAGCTGCACGGAAGCATTTTTATTTTGAATATTTGAGTGTCAAAATAAAGGTATTTAAGATTTCTTTTTCTGCAGCAAAATAAGAATGTTCATATTTTTTAAAGAGAATTGATGCGAGAACATTTTACAAAAAGTGTTTTAGCTTTATTCCCTGTATGTTTATGACAAAGAATGCCATGATTACACTGCCAGCAAGGACAGGTTGAGAAGAGCTGCAAAGCAGCTAGAAAACTGTCCAAACTTATTGCATAATTAATTATAGCAGTGATCTGTTTAAAATTATGAAAATTGAAGCCATAGTAGTAGTTAAAAAAAAAAAAGAAACCACACCAAAAAGTCTCCCCCTCAAAAATGTAGGTTTGTCTTTGAAGCGTCAATAAAATAATTTTTTCTCAGCCTAAGTGCATATTCAGATTTGAATAAATTTTCTGTGCTGGTTGTGAGTCAAGTTCTTGCACAGAATCACAGGTGCTAGAGAAGGAACAGCACCAGCAGCAAATTTTGTTCCGTCTTGTTTTCTGATTCTAATAATTTCTTTGAAGGAAGCAGAGATTATTTTTGTTCTTTTGCTGCCAACATTTTTGGAAGGGCAGGCGGCACTGCATTCTCTTGAGTGACTTCTTTCTGGACTAGTAAAGATTATCAAGTTTCTAACCCACAGAGATTCATGTCTCTTCTGACAGATGTTGATTAGTTGACTGAGAGGCCAATTTGTGGATTCAGGTACCTGTTCTTGATTCTTATTAGGGCCAGTGGTGCTTAAAGATATAACATTCATTTGAGAAAAGGGACCATGGCATTACTCATTGTACCAGCTAGCTATAAGAAATAAAATACTGCGCATAAGCAAAGAGAAGGATTCAGAAAAGAAGGGGAGACAGCTGAAAGACTTCAAAGAGCATGTGGAAATGATGCTGTTGTGAAGGGATATGCTTGTGGATTGCAAACAATTTAGGGAGATTAGCAGCAAACAGAAGAGCTAAGGATGATGGAACAAATGGGTGGAAACTCGCTGGGGATAAATGCAGTCTGGAAATGAGAATTTTGGAGCCAGCAGAGGACCAAAGTTTTGAAAAGTGCTATACTAGCAGAAATGAAGGCTGAAACCTTCCTACTTTTAAGACAGGTCTTGCAGTTCCGTAACAGGAACTCTATGAGTTTCCCAGGATTGAACTCAGTGATTCGGGATGTCTCTTTCAGCTCTATATATTGCTGTGACTGGAATGAAATGCTAAAAGAATAGTTTAGGCAACATGAATTTTAATGTTTTGAGAGAGGTGAGATTCTAGTAATAACAGCCAGACGATCCAAAGCTGTCACAATAACTGCAGACCATATTAGGTACAATATGATATTTTATAAGGTATTATGAGGTACTAGTTTACATTCATTTACTCTTTTTCTCTTCATGCTCTTTGGTATATTTTCTTGCTGAAACATAGACCATAGGTCAGCCTTTTCAGGATTTTACAAGGAAAGGTGTTGCATCAAGAGAATGTGCTGTACAACTTACTAGGAAATAACATTTAATACACACCCACCTTTGCAATGAGCTCTTGGGATGTCTCAGAGAGTTTGTCTTGAACAGCTACTGGGCAGTAACTCAGTCTAGACTTTTCCATGCAAACATCTCATCATATCACTGTTCTGTACATTTATAGTGTAAGGTTTGCCTTAGGGCATGTATGTACAAACACACTCCTTGCACCTTTTCCACAGATATGCTATCTTCTCCCAAGTGACAAGACAGCCTCTCTGTCAGTTGGGGGTCTAGGCCAGGTAAGTGTGATAGGTCCTGCTTTCCCCTCAAAGCCTGCATCCCTACAACTAAAACAAATGTTGTGGTCCTGAAGCTAGCATAGCATGATATGCTTATATCCATCATATTAAACTCCCTTCACCTCCAAAATAAGGTGGCCATTTACAGGCACAACACTGGGAATATATTCATCCCATGCATTATCCCTAACCCACACCTGGGAATCATCAGGAAGAGTGATAGTTATCTTGAGTCAAAAGCAGGCAAGGCACCATTTAACATTACAGATAATGGAGTTTTAGTGTTTGTGCCTGTGCCCTGTTTAACTTGCTGGTAAAAAGGAAACCTTAGGATACAGCTAAAATTCTACAGTCTGGATCCACAACAACAACAGACTTCAGGATGTAATAAACCCATCATAGGATACATTTATATTGCATGTCAAGCTCAGGTCAGCATTCTGGATCTGAACTCTGACTTACCAACAGTGCAAAAATTTACAGCATTAACACAAGATTGCAATTCCCTCAATGGCAGGTTTTTAAGTCCTTGGGGCTGCTAAAGGTCCAAGGTGAGACAGCATATGATGCTCAGGTCTGGTTTGCAGGCTGAAATGAATAAGGGCAGCTTGAGAAATTATTTAACCACCTTCCAGCAGCTGGGTCCCGGTAAATTGTTTGCAGAAATGGCCTCTTGAGGCACTAAGGAGCATGAAGGAGGTCTGCAGTGCTGTGGTCAGCTGGCGAGAGGGCTATTTGCTGTTGCCTGCTAGTTTATCCTCATACAGTAGCAACTAGTCCATAGGATTAAGCCTATGTTCCAAGTATTGCAAAGTGAGGATATAATCTTCTCCTTGCATTGCTCTACCATGGAGCCTACAGTTATTCTAATCCTGTCACACGTGACGTTTTCTGACTTTGTTGCATTTGTCTCCAATACAACATATGTGGCATCCAAATATCTGGACTGATTGCTGTTCGATATCCCAAACAATCTTGCTCCATTCTTCCTCTCTGCCCAAATGCAAACTCTGCCATTCATGCTCTATCCAAAATTAGCTCAGGCACTGCATGACTGTTGTGTCAGAGATACCCCATTCTGGTTTCATTACCAAAGCCTTTCTCCCCTACCTCAGCTCTGAACATCTCCAGTAGGCAGGCAGGGTCTGCCTTTGCAGAAGGTGTCTGCACAGCTTTGCAAATGGCTGTTGTGCATGCTCAACTACAACCTTAAGCACTCCTCCAGTAGCTTTGGGACTTTTGTGAGCATGCATATTCTTCCATTTCTGTACATGCAGGTACTGAGAAGTTACAAAAAAAAAAAAAACAGGTAAGTGACTGTCTAACTACTCTGCTCAAATGTCTGGAGTAAAACATAACATACAATGGTAATAACAATTGATTTGAGGTAAGCAGGTACACTGCACTTACACAGTAGTGGTCATTATTTCCTAGGTTTTCTGGTTCTCAGTGCCTGTATGAAAAGGGCAGCTTATTTCTCCTTTGTGTATCTCTGCCTTCTGCTTGCCTAGGTGCTTTTACAAACCGGTGTATTGCCTCCTCTATGCAGCAACACTTAACACTCCTCTGGGTCCTTTTGGTCCCTAATGATTTTCTGAATAGAAGCTAGAGAGGTTTCTTTTTATTCCCCAAATACACAAAAGGATCAGGAAAAATTTTGTCTTAAGCACAGTGCCCTACTGAAACATATTCCTAATGTTATTTAAATGGTAGTTTTATATGGAGAGAAATTATCCTCTGGAACCCCACCAAGGAAATTGCACAAGTAGATGAGGGCCTAGAAACAACTGCTAATCTCAAAGAAGCAATGTGCTTCCATCTCCAGGGTCTTTGTTTAAATTCTTTGCTTCAGATTATATGCACCACTGAATGTATTCTTCTTGGACAGACTAATATAACCACCTTGAATCTGGGCTTGCAGTCTAAAAATTCAAGATTGCTGCAGGACACCCTAGTAGCAAATTAAGTTTTTTGAAAAGAAGAAATGGAATTCAGTGCTGGAACTAACAGTAAATTTGCAAACTCTGGAATTAAAATTTTGCAAAGTTGGCAGATTTCACACTGAAATTTGTGAATCTTTTCAGTTTTGACATCTGCAAAACAAAATTATCTCTGACAGAGAGGTAGAAAAAATTAACACTACTTGAGAAAATTATTTCTCAAAACATCTTAACAGATTCTTCTTTTTACAGGTCAGTGCTGCTCATCTGTCTGTCTTAATTTCCACTAGATATGATCACTCATTATGCTCATAGGTTTGGTGAAGGTCAATAGAATACAGACACATAAACATTCTCAGACCAATCTATAAAATGGCATCAAGCACACAGGGTGACTTGTCATGGCAAGCACACTGCTCACTATATACTGCTATACACTTTTGCATGTCATTAAATTTATATAGGTCACAGATGTATTTTGTGACCATGAAAACTTGGTTGAACTCAATTGAGTTGTAACAGACAGAGAGTGATGAGATTCAGTGTAACTACAAATGTGAGAGAAATCCTTGGCGTATGCAAGCATTTGAAGGGCTGGGGTATTAATTTTGACTTAAACCTAGTTGTACTGGTGTTAAATGCTGTACTCCTGCTTGGCAGGATAGTGAAGTGTGTGTCATCCAAAACATCCTTCCTGGAAAAAAAGGCTTTGGCCTTTTTACAGTGAAGGACAACCTGGGAATTGCTGATAAAGCAGAGGTGTTTTTCTCCTCCAAACAAAGATGCTAGAGTTAATTTGTTGCGGTTTTGTCTGCACAAGACCTATTATATGGGCTGTAATTTCACGGGATGGAGACTGTGAACTCCCAGGTCACTTGTAAACCGATCACTCCCCAGCCTCTCCTCCTTGTGCTTTTAAGTGTTTTGAGCCTGGTAAATTGAAACCTGAAGAAACACAGAGCTCTGATCTTTGGGACCTCTAGAGCAAACCTGGACTTTTGCTGATTTGCTCTAGGAAGTAACTGCTTACTTACCCCATAATTAACACCACAAAGCTGATCTTTGGAAGATAAAGTATGGGAGGTCAGAGACAGGATCAGAGAGAATGGTTTCGTTAGAACTGCAGCATTTGAGGCCTGATTCTCTTCTCGTTTGCATCAGATTAATCCAGGAATTATTTCACTGAAGTCAAAGGTGTTCCTCAACTATAAAATCTGTCTGGATTAGAACCAGATCATTACTATCATGTCTAACGGATTTTAATCCGTATATTTAGTAAAGAATGCAACAGAAGTTGTTACATGACTAGCCGCACTTTCACTCTTATCTCACAGCAGAGGCTGCATTAGCACTTCCTTACAACTTTCAATCTACAGCAAGGATTCAGACACATAAATAAGTATTCCAATTAACCACCTTGCTTTAGCCAAGCTACTAAGTACAGTAGTATATGTCACATTGAATAACACTGTTAAACAAGTTTTGCATAAAGTAATATTTTGTTTGCCATTTTTTATTTACATCTTGTTGCTGAGAATTAAAACCACTTTCTTGCATAAAAAAAAGGAAAACAAAAAAAGATAAAAAAAGAAAAAAAAAAAGAAAAAAGAAAATTTCAAACCCCACATTATCCATCATTTGCACTTTGACAGGTTGAATTCAGGCTGATATCCAGTTTATATTAATGAGGAGTCAGTCCAATATATGGGATATAATAAGTAAAAGGCTCAATTGCCATTTTTAAGCTAAGTCAGTCATCCATGAAACATAATAAGAACTAAAGAAGTATATAATATACATATAGACATTCCAACATTCAGTTTGGGACTCAGATTCCTACATTCCAGAGTGTGGCTGCACCACACTTTCATTGTTGACAACCATTTACATCACAAATAAAGAATCATAATTTTGAGGTTACAGCAAGACTTATTTATACCACAGAACTGGAACCCATCACATTTTAAATTTACTGGATGAATAGTTTCTATGTGTCCCTCATTTTGTGCCTTTGTCACACACTACATCCCACATTCAGGCTTTGGCATGAGAGAGTTATGCATCCCGAAGACATTTTCCTCATAAAACTGGCTGTTTACTTTTTGTACAGCAATACCACAAAGCTAATGCTCTTTCTTTTTAAGAGGGTCAGGGTCCTTGGGTCTATTTTAAAATGAAAAATGAAGTAGTGCAGATCAACTAAACTTCAGAACATAAATCAAACCTCAAATAATGGAATGGGCCGCCTTTAATTTCTTACCCAGAACATGTGAACGCTGAAGATGGATAAACAGCCTGTTAATTTGTCCTCTTGTTTTAATCTCTATCTTAAATGTGATTCTAATACACAGGAACAGAACAGGCATGAGTTTGTGGAGTAATTTGGATGCCAAAAATAAGTTCTGGCTTGCAAGCAGGAAGGCATCATATTGCCAGTTATGGACACAATAGTCCCTTTCTATGACTATACCTATACTAATAAATTAACCAGTGCCAGGGAATATTCTGGGTACTGCAACTTGATCACTTACATGGTCAAATTATAAGAATGGCCCCTGGCATAGTTTTGTTAAAATCACCTAACATTTCCCAAACTATTCTTTGGCACAGTGCAGATGTTAATACAGGAGAATGACCACTCAGAACAGGCAGTTTGAAATAGTCCCCATTTTGTAAATAAAGCAAGTTTAACAACATGTAAATGTCAAGACAATGCCAGCTGGCCTCATGGCCAGAGAACAGGCACTGGCACTGTTTGCTCTGTAGTATAAACCTAGCCTGCACAAGTAAGACACATCAACACAGGAATGCTGTATTTCTGGATGCCTTGTTCCAGGGCCCCTACAAAGTTAAAGGAAATCCATCAAAGAAAAGACCAACAGAAATGTCCAGAAGGGTTTTCCCACCTGCTTAAAGCTCATATTTTGTAGCTGACTGGGGTATAATGTTAACACTAGGAATACCAAGCTCCTGTATATATATTTCTGACTGTAAATAAAGGTTGACCTGTAGTCATCATATGGCTTCTTCACAAATATAATTCAGTTCTGAATAATGATTTCAGGTACATCAGCCCAACTCAAGATACCTCCAAGAGTTTCCAAACCAGGTGCCAACCCTCTCTCTGGGGCACACCTTGGCTGAGCAGTGGAGAAGAATACAGAAACCTCTGTGAGATACACTAACACTGCTTAGGGCAGCGCTGTAGAAAGGAAGCAGCAAAACCGTGGTAGCATTTGTCAGGCTGTTATACCTTGCTTTCAGCTCAGGGACGACTGATACCTTTGCTTTCCAGGTCTTCCCTGCTCTGTGTTAATTCTTCTCTGGGTACAGATGCCATATGCCCATTCTGGGCTCCTCTTCCTGTCTCCCCAGAAATGCCAAGGACAGCAGATATCCTAGAGCACCCGTAAGACCACAGTAAGGACTAAAAAAGAGTGGTCATCCCTCTAGCCATTTCCCAAACAGTAAGAGCAGTTCTCCATATTTCCTCTCAAGTTAGTGTGTCTTTGAGGGATGGTCTCCACCCAACTTCTCCATTGTTCAACCTCCCCCAAGAGAAACTGTAGCTGTAGACCAGTGCTGAGGGCACTCACCTGAAGCCTTATTCCACCAAAGAAGTAAGCTTTGGTTTTGCTAAAGGAATCATAGAAGCAAAGAATGGTTAGGGTTGGAAAGGACCTTAAGGTCACAACCCAAAAGGCTATTCAGCTGGACCATTTGTAGCAAATGTAGGTCCGGAGCACCTCAGGCAGGAATGAGAAAAGAATGTTTGGGGTATGTGTTTTCCATATAAAAGGTAAGATGCATCTCATGAAAGGGAATTTAATATCTGAATAGCAGTTTTCCTTCCCTGTGTAACCTTTCCTCTAGACTGCTCAACACATAACCTACTAGAACAAAGCTGATATGCAAATTACCTACATTTACTTCCCAGAAGCAGGGCTCAGGACTGATTGCATCTTCAGTGGGGTGGTTACTGCCACTTCAACTCCTAACATGGAACAAGCAAGGAAGTCCTGTACTCTGCCATAAACTCAACCACACTCACACCATTGCAGTGTGGTTGAAGGTGTGGGCTTATGAACACTTTATCAAGGAAAGGGCATAAGCTCACCATCAGTAAAGAAAGAATATAAGAGAATTCCCTTGGAGAATCTCAAAAAAGAAAACTTCACAACAACAAGGTCCATAGGGCGTTCTATTTGTGATTTCTTTCGGCTTTTGGGGCTTGTTTTTTCTGATTTTCTGTCTTTCATTTTTTGGGGGGGTAGGGTTGATGTTGAAACTTAATAAATTAATAAAAAAAATGGTGAGGAATGGTTCTATTTTGGAAATTAACAATAGAGAATCTACCAGATCTTTGGCATCTTTGTTGGCTCTCATTTTATGAACAAAATGGGAGCAATATACTGTTGAGGACAGCTAAAGAAGGGGAGTGAGTGGGCATGTTTCTTGAGTCAAACCTCCCTGTTAACAAAACTCTGTACTGTCAAAAACCTGTCAAATGAATTCCTGTATTCAAACGGGCAGCAAATTAAACACACCACTAACCTCAGGGAACCTAGGAATACCAAAACAAGGGATATTTTTAGTCTATTTAGCTACTTTGGGGTGGCAAGTGTCTGCTCTCATTAAAATCTTACAACTGTTTCTCCCAAATGTCAAAATTGTAAAGCTGTCGACTGATGTATCTGAGATAACCTGGGCAACGAAATCCTACTGCTTTAGGTGACAGTGGTCTCCCCATGACAGTGCTAGGGAGCTAATTTAACTTTAAGGAAAATATGGATTCCTTCCATGTTGGATTAGGACACCTTTATGATCCAACTCATCTCTTGAGCTTCAAGAAGACAGTATGTACAGTGGGTGAAGAAATCTACTGGCCTGGTCTGGAAGATCTGATTTTATCTTCAGTTCATGAACTTCCTCTTTGCTCCATGAGTTTCAGGGCTGTGGAAGACCAAGGCCAGGGTTTCTAGCCAATTAAATGTTCTTGCTACGCAGATCATAAGAAAAAAAACCCAAACATCTGCCATCAGTAGGAAGCTAAGAAAGACATAGAAAATGCACAACAGAATATGTTCAAAACCAGCTCTGTCACTGGGGAAATGCATAGCAGAACATGGAGAAAAATCATGTCTGTGTTACAAAAAATCAGGTCAGATGTGCTTGGGCGTGTTGGTGCATGGCAAGAGGAATTTCATTCCTTCCCGGAGTAAAGAACTTTACTCTTCTACTTTTTCTGTCATGACTTTTTCATTGTTTGTGTAGGAATAGGAAGATACAAGTATATTCTGGGCTCAGTTACTTCCTACCTGTCTTCTAGTCTCTACTGCTCGCTCTGTCTCCCTGCATCTGTCTCAACTTTTCTGAGTTGATGGGGAAGAACCTTTCACAGGTTAATCACTTATTTTTCACTTTTTTTAAGTTCCTTTGAGGTCTGGGCCATCAAACAACTGCAAGGGTATTGCACAACACATGTACTGTTGTTGCTTCTGGTCCAACAATTCTCAGAGTTCAAAGGAGGATTGAAGGTGTCTGGATCACATGAAAATAGTAAGCTGGGAGTCCATTTAGGGTAGTCATACAGGAACATATCTGAGAAAAGTATTTCTTAGGAATGGGGCATCCTTGCACACACAGGATTGAGAGGCTGGGTATGGAAAGAACATGTATGCTTCTCCATCCTGTGCTCCACTAATCTGAATAATGTCTGGCAGAGCTAAGCATGCACAGACCACAGCAATCAGAGGTGGCACTTTGTCAGTCTTGTCCAGAACATGAACCTGAAAAGTCTGGGATTCAGTTCAGAGCCTAAAAACCACCATGTGTGAAGAGGCTCAAAACACCACAGCTAAACTGCACTTACATAAGACGATTAATTAGTCATGTAGCACAGTATGAAATGTAATTCAATCCTGGTGATAGATTGGTAGATTAATCACAATTTACAGCCTTGTAAAGGCAGACACAAAATTAAAATAAATTAAAAAAATGGTAAAAGGAAAAGAAAAATATTCTAGGACTTAAAGCCTTTAACTTCCAGTAATATTTAAATGTATTGATGACATTTTTGAAAGACAAACTATTTATCCCTTTTTCTGTTTTCCAGTTGAACATAAAACTGAGCTTTGACTGCTTTTAGTTCAGAAAAAATAAATAAATAAAACCAAAAGCAGATGATTTGGGGGTTTCTTTTGAAAAGAAATTTTGAAACCTTGAAATATTTTTTATTTCCTGGCTTCTTTCTGAACTATTAAAAAATGTTGATGAAAGTGATTTTTTTCTTGAAAAAATGTTCAACTAAAAATTCAGCAACCTTTAGTATTAATCCTGGGCTAATACAGTCAACTCCTAAATGATACATGAACTTTCTTACTCTGGTTTAATAAAAACAAGCAAACAAACAAACAAAACCCAGAAAAATAGCTTGAATTTAAAGAATTTGAAAATCCATTATAGTTTTGAGAACCTACAAAAACTTTTGTAGGGCATTTGACAAGTGAAAAGCATCATTTTGGGCCCTAAGACTTTCACATCCCATTCAACAGTCAATGCAAAGACATTTCAGCGACAAAATCCCAATATTGTCTAACCTCCATATGTCTATATGAAAAATATGTGCATGACTTTAAAAAGTGACTTTATGTGTTATTACTTCTTACAAAGATGGTGTGGGCTCAGCACATTCCCCGAAATGCTTTTCATTGCAGAGGATATCTATAATTTAATTTTTTTTTTTGTTTCACAATAATGTGTTATTTTTTCATTTCGGTTGAGAATCACTTACTTACATCAATAATAAGAACACTGAATTTGAATTCCCAGAGTTGTTTACTCCAATGGCAGAAATCCCCTGAATGCAATTATCTTGGATGAGGATTTTCATGTCCCTCATTCGGAGCCTTCCTAACACAATGTGCTTTGCCCTTAGTTGACTGAGAGGGCCTGAGTTTCAGAGAATAGGGCTTCAACACTTCCTGAAAGTGTGACAGCTTCAAAGTATGTCCAATGAGACCCCAGAACCACCAGTCATTTTGGAAAAATGTTGTTGCTGTTTCTCTGATCCATTGTCTTTTTCAGAATGGCACAACTGTGTTTGCTGTGCACAATTCCCAACAAACTGATTGATGTGGAAGGCGAGCCAGGAAAATCTCTGCTCCACCCCATTTTGCGTGTCCACGGTCCAAAATGTTCAATAACTGCCCAGATGGGGAATATATTTTTTTCTCTCTGTTCCTGTACATACTCTTTCTGCAATTTGCGTTATTATTGGGTAGTTCGCCTGCTATTGCTGCGAATGACTTCATTCTACAGCTTGTAACCCTTTACATAGTCTCCTACCTACCACATCGCTCTAAAAAGCCACCAGTGCATTCTTACCATTAAATGTCCCTGTAAGGAGGAACAAAGTGAGCAAATGGATCCTTTGATTAATCGTTGCTACAAATACGCACACCTTATTTTATCATTCAAATGAAATCTTCAAGCAGTCAAAATGCTTGCGTGTTGTCCTGTGTTGTAATGACATTTGTATTAAGTTCTGCTCTCATTGCAGTATTGTATAACCATCATCATTACAGCTCACATCTTCATTCCTTCTTAGGTTAGATGACCAACACTGAGATTAGTAACAATTTTTAAAAGTTGTCCACATTCTGGTAATTTATCACATGCACATTACACAAATAAATAAATAATACACACTTATAGATCAACTTAATTGCTGCACATGTAAGTACCTGATTTCACATAATAAATACCTCAAGGAAGCCTAAACCCCAATAGATATTAATTACTGTGTCTGAACCAGAGGCTCTGCTTTTCTCCTAAACATGCTACATTCAGTGTGCTATAAGATTTATACTGCTTCTCATCACCGTGTTGCCTAAACCCTTTTTTTGCTAAAACAATAGCAAGATGAAATCCCTAAAAGAAAGGTTTCTTGTTGGTTGGTTTTGGTTTGTTTTTGTGTGTGTTTTTTTTTTTTTTTTTTTTTTTTGAGAGAGAGAGGAAAAAGTAGCAAATTTTGGAGTAAGACCCAAAGAAAATTACTCTTTCAGCCTTTACTTATATTGTTTTATTTGTATTGGTTTAGTGTCAAGGGATAAAAGCATTGCAAATATTATCTTTGGAGCAAAATGTCCTTCTGCTAGGGTATACTTCTAGATAACTTGCATAACTCTTAGTTTACACCAGTGTAACTGAGAGCTGATGAGTTTTTTCTGGTAGCGTGTTTGTGCCATCATCAAGAGCTGGGTTCCTCCTCAGGAGCAGACCCGCCTCCCTGGGTTGACCTACACCAACAGCACAGGTACTGACACTTCCTCCCAGGAGGAAAATCTAGCTTATACAGGGCCACCTCCCATTTCAGAGGAATTTTGTATGATTTAGGACCACTACAAATTTATGGTCATGATCACAGTAAGTCTGGAGAGGATGCAGTCTTGCAGCTTGAAGGTGCATTAGGTGTAATAGCCTGGCTTGTGTTTTACCTTGTAAAAAGGATACCATTATACTAAGTCCCTAGTAATTGTTAAACTGCTACACTTCAGCAAATTTCCATGAAAGATATACAAGTCCCCGGAGATGTTCTGGCACAGGAGTGTTAAGTGCAGCATCCTTATTTTTTAAGTAGGTGATTCTTTGCTACATAAATGTCCCAGCCTGCTGCATGCACAAAGGTAAGATGACCCTCCAGAGACTTTAACAGGCTTTTAACCTCCTCTGTGCCTTATTCACAGACAAGCAGCATCCCACCTCCCCACTCCAGCCCTGCTTTGCTTATTTGTGTTTATGGTACACAAGGCCATAGATAAACAAAGAGGAGTTTTAGACACTTTCTGTTCTTAGCTAAACCTTTTAGTTACACATTAGGGAACAGAAGTGTGGTAGGACCCTCTGTTTATTTGTGGTTCTTTTAAGTGATGTCCAGAGACCTACATTTCATGGTTGTTTGAAAGTTTATATAACAGTGGGAAGCTGTTAAACAGCAGTTTACCTTCACTTTTTTCTTTTTTTTTTTTTTTTCATCATGTAAAGGTTTGAAATTAACGCTCATTCTAACATTATTTTAGTTATTATTCAACATTTCCCTAGGTTTTCTTTTTACCTAGAATTTATGTTTCCTGTAAGTAATGGTAAGTGCATTCTAGTCAACAAATTTAAAATCTATTTAGGAACTATGTGCTTTAAAATAGCTCTTAAAGCTTTCACAACTTATTGCTGTTCAGCTGTAAAAAAAAAAAAAAGGAAAGAAATAAGTTGTGATTAAAAAGAAAAGTCTTCATTCTTCACACTAGACCTATAAACAGGGCAAAAAGTACTTCCAAAAAGAAATCTTGTCTATTTATTTCCTTATATTCCATTGAGTAACATGTAATTCAATCTTTTAAATTAACTGGATAAGTTTTTTGAAATGCTCACAATGTTCTTGCATGTCTCCCAGTTCCTAAAGATTTGTCATGTTCAAACACCCTTTGGATCTCTCTAACACTATACTGTATTGAGCACATAAGCTTCCCTTTTATGTCTAAAATCTCCCTTTTCTTTTTTTCTTTGTATAATTTGACCTTAAATCTGTTTCCCTAAGAGTCAATGGTACGTCTACTTTGCTGTAGGATCCACTCCGTTTACTGCTTTATACAGCTGCAGCTCCTTCCAACAGAGAACACTTCTTTCATTAGGAAAAAAAAAAAAAAAAAAAAAAAAAAAGTTAAAAACAAAAATCCAAATTAAATATACATTCTATTTACAAGTCTGGTCTTAATGCAGAGTCACTTTGGGATATTGGATATGTTGTTTTGCTTCAAATCGTCTTAAACTTTCAAGCTAAGAAAAATAAAACAACTTTAATGTAAATCATTTAGCATATAATTTGATTTTGACTAAAAAATAACTGTATAAAAACTGCCAAATTTTAATGCAAAGTATGCATTATCTTGGCTCCATACATTAATATGAAAGAAAATCCACTTTTTAATTACGACTTTAAGTGTTTGGAAAATAATTTTAAACTTCAGCCCGAAAGACAAGCCAGTTTGGTTGTTTTTAAAATTATTTGTGTCCAGGAATTTTTCTGGGGAACATAGACGGAATTCATAGTAAAATAAATTTAATATAATTCCGTCATTTTTTTGGAAAGCTCACATGACACAGTCATATCCCATTAATTCACAGTGATCACCAGAAGGCCAACTGAAAACTACAGAATAATACAAGCTAGAGCCAAAAAATTTAACGGTTCACTACATAAGACCTCACTTATTTTAGTTTTTATTTTTTTTTAAAAAGACATATTGTCTTCCCTTCGTAACTTCATGCAATAACTCTGATTTAAATGACCAGCTTTTATAAAAACAATTACCTTTTAGGGTTATGAATTCTCACGGTATAACGTTATGTGCTTATATTTTTTCTGGAACACTTCTGGATGCAGATTCAGACTCTTCTACAAACATGTAGAATATTCTCTACTTCAAGGCAATGACTGAAACAAAATTTCTCTTCTAAAGTTGCTAAAAACTCCGGAGTTCCCAAAGACAAATTTGTCTTAGTAGTAGTATTTGTCAAGCTATTCCTTCTGTTCTCTAACTCTTCTTAAAAGAAAACCTTGGTGAGTGGCAGAACTACAAATCCAATCGAACACCGTGAAAACTGGCCATAATAAACTTTGCCATAGTGAAACTCCACTTAGTGTGCAGCAAAATGAAAATCACAGGGCATGTTTACATGTTTTAAATGTGCACACTGCATGTACAAAGCCACTTCAAACTGCTGACTGACAAGTTTTTTAGAAGGAGAAAGTGTCGCACTGAATGTCTTTATAGGTAATAAGAATAATAGGGATTTCTGAGGACTATCACTAGTACAACTATCGATAGAAAGTAAGCAGAAGGGCCAACTGTAACTTTTGAACATTTAACCTAAATTCATCTAGTAATTAAAAGACAGATGTGGTGTGAAAGCTCTAATTCACAGTTAATAACTTCCCCCTCCTAAAACATATACAAGGGGGTGGGGGGAGGAAGATTAAAAAGATATAAAGCCCTGTTTAGACTAACAAATTGTTAAATTTCTTGAGCAAGGACAATTTTCTAAGTACAATCATTTCCTCCAACAAGGTAACTCATGTAAACACTATCAGGGTCATATTGTTTGTTCTGCACTGCCAGATGGGGGATATAAACCATGCAGAAACAATTTCAGATTTCCACCCTGATTAGTTCATCTTGAATATTTTCACAGTGTGAATCTGGAAGTCAGAAGTTTACATAATGGTTATAAATTAGGGAGAAATCCTGCTGCCAAGAAAGTCACACTCAGGCAAACAAACTGTCTCCTTCCCAACATGTTTTAGATGTTGCTTATCAAACACATTCTCAGCTGTAGGTGGAAAAAGAGCTTCAATTCCTCATCGCTTTGTTGGATTACTGTTTTCCCATCGTAGGCTGCGCAGTCAAAGCGGTGATTCAGCCGGTTAGGAGCTGTCGCCTCTCCGCACGGTCCCCATCCGCGTCCCCCGAGCCCGTAAACCCGGCAAGGGGAGGCTTGCTACAGCCTACAGCTCCCCCCGGGGGGCAGCGGTAAGCCCACAGCCTCTCGAAAACCCACAAGGGGCTCTGAACCCCATCCACCGGCCAGTGAGAAACTGCACCGAGCAAAAATACACACACACACGCGCGCACACACACACACACACACACACACACCCACACCCCGAGTCTCTTGCACCGCAGATATTTACTACCAGGCAGCCTGAAGCGGGATCGGGTCCTGCACCCCTGAACTCCACACTTTGGTACAGGACGCTGTTTAGCACATTACATCTTCCTGAGCTTCTTCAGAGCACAGCTTTTGCTGGGTTTTACAGTCATCACAAAACATGAGCCTTAAAAGCAGTATTATCTTACAAACCATCAACATCATGCCAGTTCTTATTAGAATCGATGGTTGCTGTGGTTAAAAGGAAAATAAAAATCACAGTGTAGCTGTAGAGTACATACCAAGTATCCGAGTGAGGTTTATGTAAAGGCAACTCTTGAGGCACAGCCAGATGGAGTAGGCAAAAGGTAAAGTTAACACATTCTTTCCAATTGGCTTGTCTGAATGGTAAAGCCAGTGCAGTGCTCGCTTTTATTCAGCAATCAATTTAAAACCCTTTGTGTACCAGTTATGTAATTGAAATTTCTGGTTATTGCTTGTATAAGGGTAAATCATGCCCTCTGATACATGCACAACTTCAGCTTTCCTTTAGGATCATCTGGGTTAATGTACATACGTGTCAGGACAGAGTTTAATATGATCTCTGCAGAACACTGAACAACGTAAGGTCAAACAAGCTGGCTTCATCTAATGCTAACCGTGTTAAAGAAGAAGTGTCAGAATTCAGTTCCACTGGCTCATAGTGTAAATCAGGAATCACCACAGCCGGACAAGTATCCCGATTTTATACCAAATTTGTGTTAGGATTACACCACTGAAATAAATCACTGAAAATTACCAGGAATCCATCCACTGACATATAAGCAGGTCATAAACATTTCCGGAACAGGGAAATCATGCTATGCAGGTGAGTAAATTTATTCATGTGGTTTAACTACTTGCTACAGTTATTTCTTTTGTTGTTGTTGCTGCTGCTGAAGTATTTTCAGCTGAAAATTGCTTTTCTTTTTAAAGGAAAGTTTTGCAGGAAATGCCTCTTTTCCTTTCCTTTTTCATTTCCTTTTCTTTCCTTCTTCTTTTCCTGTTCTTTCATTTTTCCTTTTCTCTCTTCTCCTCTCCTCTCCTCTCCTCTCCTCTCCTCTCCTCTCCTCTCCTCTCCTCTCCTCTCCTCTCCTCTCCTCTTCCTTTTCCTCTTTTCTCTTCTTTTATTCTTTTTTCTCCCCCCCCCCCCCCCCTTTTCTTTTTCTTTTTCTTTTCCTGTCCTCTGTCCTTGCCTTCCTTGGCATACACCTAAAGAATGTATGAATTAAAAAAGTCCTCACACTTGCTTTTCAAAATTTTCTAGCCAGATGACAGGTTTTGATCTTTTAGTGACAATTCCATTATTTTTATTCTTAATGAGAAGGGAAAATGTTTCCCAGTTAACTCATTTACCTACAGAAACAGAGAAAAGCTTTTCGGGAGGCAGAAGAGCAGATCAAGCCCTGGAGCTGCAGCGGGCAGAGTCTCACCCCTATTTATCTCTGGCACATTTGGTTGCTTTGTGCCAGATGGTAAGATCTGCGTGAGCACCAAAATTATCCCCTATGCCACTGGACTTCGAATATTAAAAACACACGTTAGGAACATACGTATTTTAGACGAGTTCCTCAGGTTCACGATCTATACGTTGCTGGAAGTGGTTTAGGCTTTTGCTGAGCTGGGGACTACAGCGATGCCCCCCACGCTGCGCTGCCCCGCCAAGAAGAGCATTTCTGGGGGCTGAGGGGAACCAGGGGTGCCGAGGGGTGCCGAGGGGGTCAGGGGTACGGAGGAGTGGGAGTCGCAGCCGGGGACGCGGCTGAGCCGGAGCGGCTCCTGGGCTGCGGGCTCCGGGCTCCTCCGTGGCAGCAGCCTTGAAGCGGCAGCTTTGCAACTGGGGAACGTTTGCTCCTTCGAGCTGGCGGCGGTGACAGAAGAGTGTGAGCACCGGGAGGCTCCGGTGCGGTGCAGCGCTGCGCGGCGCGGCACTGCCCCAGGGCCAGCGGACGGCCGAGGCAGGAGCCCAGCTGCCGCGGGCGGCCGAGACCACCCCTCCCCTCTCGCTTCTTCCCCTTCACAAGCTGTTAAATGGCGCCTCCTGCCTACGGGCGAAAGAAAATTGCCTGTGGAAGGTTTGCCTCTGAGTTTGTGAGCTCTGGCAGAGGCTGCAGCGTGAGGGCAGCGTCCTCTCCCCCTGGTAGGGGACACAGGATGGCTGGGGTGCTCCAGGGCGGAGATCCGCACCTCTCTTCGCGCCCCAGCACAGGCCAAGGTCTCCCTGCCCCGCATCAGGTGTGATCCAAGAGGCACGCTAGAGCTCTCCCCTAGGCCTGTGTGAGGATAAAGGCACCATCAGAACCCATCAGAGCTCTCTGCAGCAGACACCTACGGAGCAGAGGAATTGCATCCCACAAATGCTTGTTTTCCCCATTGGGTAGCTCGGGAACATTGCAGAAGTCCACAGCCCAACTGAGCTGCAAGGTGAGCTGAGCTGAACCCTGTTTGCAGTCCCAAGCTATAGCAGATGCTGTCTGCCATGGCCTTGCTCCTCTTGGATCATCAGTTTCCTTTGATTCCTGTCTGCAAACCTGCATGAGTGGGAAAGCCCCACTCACGCTTAACAGCTTTCAACCACCTAAGTCGCTGTCCTTGACTGGCACCTGGTAGGTTTTGAGGCATAGCTCTATTTGCTGCTACAGTGCATAAAGAAGTCCTCACATTATGGCAAGACCTCATTTTGCATAGCTATTGACTGCAGAAGTAGAAAGGGAAACCCAGACAGTGCTGGTGCTGTTCCTACTTGTTCTGATTCTGTTGCACACATATTCAGTACCATATAAATTAAATCAGTTTAGGACAAGTGGCTTTTCAGAGCATAACAGGGTAGCCAGACTTTCTCAGAATATATGCTAAGTTATTTGTTAATATGTGCGAGGGAATCTGCCTTCATGTATAACTACAGTGATTTTTTTCACTATGTATGAACGTGGCTCAACCAATACTCAGGCAAAATAGGACAGAAAATATTAAGCCTCCAGACTTGGTCTGCCACAGTTAGCTGTGCAAGTTCCTGATTTTCACACTACCAAATGATTTCTTTTTCAAGTAAATGTCTAATGCATCCAGTAAGCATTATATGAAGTATAAATACAGCAAATGTAATTAGGACTTCAGTAGATGATTTTAAACATAAGGCATAAGTTGCTCACCCAGATTTCCTCACATCATTTCTCACATATATGGGAATGCATTCAGTGGATATGGAAATTATTCCAGTAACATTGGAAAGGACATACTTTAGTGCTCAAATCCAAATTTACTCCCCCTGAGCTTTCTGCCCGTAATATATAGAGTGCACCACCTGGACATTTCAGCCGTGAAGAAGATGACAGTACTTGAGCCTTTTCAAAACATCTCTGAACTATGTCAAGAAACAGTCCTGGTTCTGCTCAGCTGTGTTTTTCAGTCCTGTGGATGATGTCTAGTTGGTCTATGAATGCTGATGAAATTGAAATGTGTAACATATACCATAATTGCAGGCATTTGGATCGGCATATAAAATAACTGTTCTGAGAATATCTCCAGGACTCACACTCTGCAAAGCACTGTCTTTCTTGCATAAACACAACTAACTCAAGGAAGAATGTATAAACTCTCCATTCACACACCTTTGCCCTTCTTCTCTCTTTAGTAAAGGAAGAATCTCAGCTTAATGCAGTTATATCTTTGGTAGCTACACATCTGTAGCCTTTCAAGAGACAGTTGTTCTCCCTCAAGCTCTTCTTTTAGGTCCTAAATAAGCACAGACCATGGGCTCCATATTATCTAAATGGAAGCTTTCCTATCAAGGTGGAAAAGGGTATTTGCCTAATTCCCAGCAATAATACTTCTATAACCCAGCTCTCATGCTAGGAACATCAAGCTCCTTCTGCAAGGATGTCTCTAAGTCACCATAATGCATGCTGAGCATTGGTCACATCCTATCCCTAGGTTTCCCGAATGCTGTCAGAATTATCCAGGTGTGCAGTCAACCTGTACGTAGGAGTATGCATTCCAGATAACGTTTATCTCTCCCTGTTACTACTTTTTTATTCCTTTCTTTTTGTTCAGGGAAGAGCATTGCTGCCAAAGAAAGCAAGCAGGCTGACTGGCACTTTTAATGTATTTTTAAAGTAGTTGCTGCTCACTTCACCAAAAATTGAAAAGGGGAATATTTTCTGAGGTTTTGCTAAAATCTCAGAAGCATCCTATTTCTCTTTGTTTATGAGCCATTTTTTTAAAAAAGAAAAAGAAAAAAAAAGAAAAAGTTGTGCATATTGTATATGTGTGTATATTCTATCATCTGCTCAACAGGAAGACCAAATCTTATTTACTCTTGCATTACTTTATCTTTTTTTTTTTTTAATAATGCATTTGATTTCATTTAAAGGTAAAGAGAAGATGAGAGAAAAGAAATGAACGGGAAAAGAATCATTGTGTTTCATAATTTCTCCATTTAAATCTTCAAAAGGCTTTAACACAAGCTGGAGAATTAAAGAGTGGTTGAAAATGATTACCAGGACTACTACATACTGAAATCAGTTTTTTGCAAGACTGATTTCATAGTGCCACATCACATCAGATTATATTTTGATTATATCTTCTTGACATTAAGAAAGAAATGCATTTTGTTAATTTTTTCTAAGTATAATTTACAAAAAAATACAACAGAACTCAGCAGACACATTGCTGAAAACTATAAAACCACAAGAACTAGGAATGTGTTCATAAGTGTATTTCAGCATGACAGTCACTGTTCTGACAGCTCTCTCAAGTCTATTCATGTGCTTATTGACCAGGTAAAAGCTAATTGGACTCTAAAAATCATAGGTAGCTACTGAAGAGAAAACCTCATGATAGCTTGATCTACAGGCAGGAAATTACTGTTAAAATTCCAAGCCATCACCACTGGCTTATGATGCCTTGCCAGAGTGGTTGCAAAAATACCTTATTTCTTTTCATAAAAAAAACCAAAAAATATAAATCTTAAAATATTTTTAACTTAAATCAAAACAACAAAAATCTTAAGCTGAAACTGAGAGACATTTCTGCCCCCCATGCACAAAAAAAAAAAAAGAGAGAAATAGTAAAGAGTTTGTTTTTCACATTGAGTATACAATATTACAACACATAAGGAAATCTTTTCTGAAAGTCAGAAACATCTGTAACTACAATTACAATGCCTATAGTGCATTACAGTGCCTAAGTTTAATTGGAAAACTCACTGTACAAGACACTTAAAGCAGAATCATAACTGGCTTCTCTAATCAGCGATGTCTATCCCAACCCTCTTCATCAAAGACAATGTGGCCAACTCCCTGTCTGACAGCAGTGGGACCAAGTTTGTAGCTGACAAGCCACAAGATTTGCCATGATGCACCACAGGAGTGGGCTCTGGTCTAATCAGAACTTAATTGTTGTCTCTGAGGAGGCAGGGATGCTGCCTTGAGAGACATCAGTTCTGGAGCTGCAGCTGGTGTCGGTAGGGGGGGCAGCAGGTAATTTTAGGTTGTTTAATAGTTCCATCTCTGTAATTGCTTGTGGGCTGATTTGAGAGCATTAAGTTCCCCTCAAACTCAGCTTTCCTCACCAATGCCTTCCAACTGCTAAAATATAAGATGGGAGAGGGACCACACATAGCCACAGCTTCTGCCTGCTAACAATTAAAATCTGCTTGGAAAAAATTAACAGTGAAAACTCTTAGCTATGTCATATTCATTCCCTCACATATGAATTACGAGGTGAGCCCTAACTTATGAACGTGTCTGTGATATCACACTTCCCACACTGCAATATAGTCTTCTTTTTGTATTTATTCAATTTAGGCTGGCTGGTAGTAAATGATACATTTTGGGGTTTCATGAATATGCTAAACATACAGAAATTAGGTATGGTGGGAGGAAGAGACCCCATGGGTCAGGTAGATGGATAAGTAAGAAATAGAAACAAGTAATAGCCATGATATTTCTTGTCCTCTCACAGGATGCTGAAAAAAGTGTTGGCTGAATCACTTGTACACTGTAGCTGTTTGCATATGTAGATGCTGCAAATGGAAATCAAATCAATAGCTTTAGGACTTCGTAAGTAGCTCCTTAGATTTCCCTGTGTCTATTCTCAGAGTAAAGACTTGTCTGCACTTCATGACCATAATACAATAGACAAAATAATCTAGAGCAGAAAACAGCAGCAAGAGGGAATACTTGCAAGTAAAGACCAATGCAGAGGTTCTGAGAGGCACATCTCAGGTCCATATCAGCATAGTTCAGCATGGTTTAAGGTTAACAGCATTCATCAGGCTCTGAGGAGTCACCTGCAGTCTGAAGGTCTGCAGCATAGCTGGTCACTCTATGGGTGGAAGTAGGTGCTTCTAGGATGCCATGAGGCACAGCTGACAAGTAGGCATAAAAATGAGTAGGATTGTTCACATGGTAACTGCACCTATTTATCTCCACTGGCTATAAAGGAGACCCAGAATGACTACCTAAGATGTAGGTGTTTACATTGTAAACAGAAAATAAGGAGTGACTAGTTCTACCCAAACTGGTAAATGCAAACCAAGAAATGAGCTTGGGGTTTTTTGCACAGTTCCAATAATAGCTCTTTCTACTTATTTTTTTTTATAAACCCACACGCATTAAAAATTCATATAGAATATGCTGTGGTGTGTTGACACGTTTGTAAAAAGAACAAGGGTTCTGGTTTTGATGTGGAAGAGCCATTTTGAGGAATTTTTGGACTGTTAGGCAGTTTTATGAAATGGAAGGGAAGAAAAGAATTGAAATAAAAATATAGAGGAAAAGTAAACTGATTCACAAATAAACTTTTAGATGCTCAACAGTGTAAGGTTGGGTCACCAGCCATCATTTATGGGTAGAGCTTCTTGACTTCCAGGGTAACACAAGAATTTGCTCCAGCCGAGCACTAGTTGTGCTGTTTCTTAGGGTCATTCCTCCCACGGCGGAGTTGGCAGACGAGCAGCAGCCATCACCAGGTGGCACTGTTAGAGCTCTGAGTGGTGTTAGTGGCCTTTCATGGGGAGATCTTGCAAAGTAGTAGGCAGATCAATTTCAATCTTAGTGTATTAAGCATAGTTAGCATATAGGATTTGGTTTTCTTGATTTTGTTTGGGTTGTTTCTATTTTTTTGGTCTTAGGAATCCCACATTGATGTTGAGGTTGAAATACTCAACGGCAAAGATTCGTGGCAAAGCTATTTGTGACCGGCTCCTATCAAGACTGATTTATATGGTAAAATTCAGCAAACAACATTACAAATAATCCCTGATGTGCCTTGCTAATTTCTTCTATGTAAGAAATGATGTATTAAGGGCTGAAATCTGCTGCTTCTCAACAGACGGGCCACATTATCACTGCGCTCTCTTGTCAATAGGTTTATGAACTTCTGTGGATTTGGAAACAGCCATTTCCAAGCTTTATATATAGAAAGGGAAAAAATGGTTTCTCTTTCAGTGGATAAAGATTGAAGAACAATCAGAAAATTACAAGGCTTAATATCGTGTACAGAGACACCTAGGATTTTAGAAGCATGCGAGTGAACCTGTGACATTAGAATGCGTATCTTGTGACAGCATCTTTTGTTAGGAAATCATCCAGTATTTTCTCTTTCTGATCATGGTTCAGTATGTTGAAGAAAACACTGCTACATACCATCTTAAGCAGAATGAGAAGTACAGAGGAAAGAGAGAAAGAGAGAGAGAGAGAGAAAGAAAGGAGGAGAGAGAGAGAAAGAAAGAAAGAAAGAAAGAAAGAAAGAAAGAAAGAAAGAAAGAAAGAAAGAAAGAAAGAAAGAAAGAAAGAAAGAAAGAAAGAAAGAAAGAAAGAAAGAAAGAAAGAAAGAAAGAAAGAAAGAAAGAAAGAAAGAAAATAAGGAAAGAAAGAAAGAAAGAAAGAAAGAAAGAAAGAAAGAAAGAAAGAAAATAAGGAAAGAAAGAAAGAAAGAAAGAAAGAAAGAAAGAAAGAAAGAAAGAAAGAAAGAAAGAAAGAAAGAAAGAAAGAAAGAAAATAAGGAAAGAAAGAAAGAAGGAAGGAAGGAAGGAAAGAAGGAAGGAAGGAAGGAAAGAAAGAAGGAAGGAAGGAAAGAAAGAAAGAAAGAAAGAAAGAAAGAAAGAAAGAAAGAAAGAAAGAAAGAAAGAAAGAAAGAAAGAAAAGAAAGAAAGAAGGAAAGAAAGAAAGAAGGAATGAATTTAAAGAATTTCTTAACAAATTCTTTCAAACTAAAACTTCATTTAAATTTTCTAAAGTGCAAAGTGTTTGAGCCCCTTTGTACATTTTTTAGCTATAAATCTGGAAAAAAATGAACTATTTCTCTGCAGGTGGAAATGTTTTTGCAACATTTTCAGTCACTGCAGTAGTACGTATTATGTTGTTTATTTATACCAAGTTGGCCACGTAACTCTCAGGTACAGTATCCATCTGCTCCCATCTGCATTTCTAGACTTTTGCTCCAATTCTTATGTCACCTGCTGAAAGAAAAAGATCAGACTGTCTGAGAATTGAGCAGCCACTTCTTTGAAGCAGTTACCAGCACAGCTTCTGACTCCAGTCCTCTGCCAGCACACATTCAACCAGCCTGCAGACATCAGTAGCTGGCTTTCTCCCACTCTGAGGCTTCAAATTAAATTGCTGTTGAGACTCCATGACATAAATTAAGAACAGAAAAACCAGTTTTAAGCTTACAGCTCTGAAGAAATCACCAAACGAGTTCTATTTTGGCAGCCTGCTGCTCACAACTCAGAAAATACGACAGCAAAGCAAATCACATGTCCAGTGTGTGTTTTATAACCCTGCACAGGCTAAGCCATCTTGTAGGCACATGCTTGACTATTTTTAGTGGCTGTGCTCCTGCAAAGTCCTTTAGCATTGGCGAGTCACTAGAGGCTACTTGAAAAGTAGCAAGGGATGTCAGTTGCTGGAATTCTGACTGAAAATAATAGTACCTGGATTTCAGATTTGCTGCACAGATTTGCCAGAGCGCAAATGAAGTCAGCTCTGGCAATGCGACGATTCACTGATTACTGCCTCCAGACATGAAAGTGGAGGATCTGACTGTGTTTTATTTTCATCACCATTGCTACAGCATCGTTTTAAAGGTACATGATTACTTGTGGGAATGTCAGTTTTCCAGGGTGTCCATCTGGGAATCAAACATTTCTTCAGTTCCAAGAAGGCACTGTGACATATCCAGAGGATCTATAACTGACATGGCCCATTAGTCATAGAAACATCCCACTAAAATTAGCGGCAGCTTTTCATCTTTATGGGCTTCATGCCTCGGTCCATATGTAGAACATACAGAATGGATTTTTCTTTCCTTGGCATGTAACCCCGTCTTTCCGGTACTTTGGTTCCAGACCTTCATGAGCCATGCAGGTGGCTTTTGTTGCTGCACAGCTCATATTCTTGACAGTTACTGCATCTACACAATACTTCTGGATTCAGGCAAGCTGAAACATTCTCACAAACAGTTACTTAAGATTACCAGCATTAGCACATAAATATAATTGTAATTAATAACACTTTGGCTTCTTGAAGATCCCTTGTGTTGCTCTGTTGGCTCTATTTCAACTGCACCTAAAAAGGCAGCAGCAAGGGCTCCCCCCCAAAACCATCTTGTTTTTAAATTTTATGCGTTTTGGTTTTAAGGTGTGCAACAGTGACACAGGGATAACCTGCAATGATTTCCACTTTCAGAACCCAAGGTTTTCATGAATCACTCACACTTGGGACTGTATCTATTTATTTCTCTATTGAGTCCCTGCTGGAGATAGTTTAGACCTGATTTTTAGAGGTGTTGGGCAATTAACAGCTTCCATGTGAGTAAGGGGAACTGTGACTATGTAGTACTGTGCTGGATGTGGTTTTTCTTTTTCTGAAGAGAGCAAGCACAAGAAGCCATTTCAACAGTGTTTATCTCATGTTTTCATGTGTAGTCTAAATTTATGGGAAAGAGGGACATGAATTAACTCTGTGTCATTTATAGCCTTTATGAACTGAGTAAAGGATTTAAACAGATATTTTACATCATTAATATACATCAAAAAGGAAATCCAAGACTTCTCAACCCTACCCTCCAACTTGAGGGTTTCTTTCTTGTTGCTTCAAAATATAGGTCAAACACTGAATAAGACTCTCCTTTTCTCATGAAATAGTTACTCCAAAGTAGCTGTCAGGTTGTCAGTGAAACCATCATGACATCTTTAGTTGGCATACTGGATTTTATTTTCCAGTGCTGTTAATATATAGGTCTTCCAAAGCATTTTACCTGTTCAGAAACAGCAAGAGTAAGTGTCAAGGTTTAAGTCCATGTGTTATCAGCATTTTGCTCAGGCTAAAGTAGAAAACACAGCACTGCACCAGCTACTAAGAAGGAGTAAAATTAACTGCTACAGCTGAACCTAGGACAGTAAGCCAGGTTGCCCTATATGAAGGTTGCCTTATATGAAGTCTCCAAGCTTATATTTCTCATTTTGTAAAAAAAAAAAATAAAAAAAAATGTGAATTGCCTGTATAAAATTCAGAACAAAACTTAGAGCTGATTAATAGCATGGGTAGCACTTTTGTGCAAAGCAATGCAAGCAACGGTTTCCAGTCCAGAAATAGAAAAGGTGATTCATTTCAGTTTGGAATGAAACAGCATTGTGTCTTGGTGTTGCTTATAAAAGCCTTTAGAGTTTTACTCCCTGCAGGCTCCATTGCAGTAACAACTAGCAGCACTTCTGTTAGCTCATTATCAACATTGCTGGTAGCACAGGAGGGAGAATTGGTTGCACATTCAGATTATTATTGTCATTGTAACACTTCAGATTAAGACTCCTTAAACAAAGCGTTTACAAGCTGCATCAGAGTCCATCAACAGAAGCTGTTATAGAATCTCACTGTTACTAGAAGGACTGATTAGCCTTTTATTGACACCCTGTGAAAAATTTACTAACTACCCATTAACTATTTGCAAATGGAGCTGGAGTATTAAGACTTTTAAACAACATGAGGGAACATTCTGAGGGTTAATCTGGCTTCCTGCAGGTTGCATGTCACAGCATCTTGCCAGAGGAGTCCTGCACTGAGCCAGCAGTTTCTGGAGGAACTATTGTATCTTTCCTAGAAAACCATTCATTTTGAACCTGAAGTTCACCAGAACTTCAAGACTTTCTTCTAGAACTTCTCTCTTAATTACTCAATACTTAAGCTTGTAAAAAAAAGTCCTCATGCAGTTCCAGGTTTCAGTTATTGAATAGCCTGCTACAGTAAAGATCCGCTCACCATTGCAACCTTCCCCCTTCTCTCTCACTCTCTTTCTTTCACTTCATTTTATATTCTATGTTCTATATAAAGTAAAAAACATTACTTAATATTTAGGTATTGGTAGGATCTGAGCTCCATCCAAGCTAGGGATCCGTCATGTTGATGTTATATGAGTAAATGCTAACCCAGCCTTCCAAAAACTACAAAACCAACACCTAACTGATGGAGAAAAAAATTTAATAGCTCAGAGGCTGGCCACAGAGAACAGAGCAAAGAAGTAATGGGATACATGCAGCCCTTAGTCACTTACATGCCACATTGAGACATCTCTCCAGAGCTGCACCTGCTTTTGGAAAGTCCTCTCAGAGGGAAATGGTGGCCAGGCTGCATCTTATGAGTAGTTTGAGATGGTGAATTTGAAACAAAACAAAGTGTTATAACATGCACAGAATCACTGTTCATTAATGGTGTAGCAGATAAATGATTAGGAGCTTTGCCCGTCCCATAACTGTACTTGTATTCATCCACTTCTTGCAAGACCACTTTGCCTTTCTCCTAAGCTTCCCTTTAGAAAGCTGCCTTTGCTGAGCTTTTCAGAGCACACAGAGTAACTTGGCGTAGAAAACCTAGGGTCCTCTTCAACTTCTCTCATAAAAGAACTTGGACCTCCTCCTGTTTTTCTTGAATAAATGCAACACATTCTGCTTATTTTTTTTTTGCCAAGGTGTTTAGAAATGGTAAAGCTGGGAACTGAAGAGTGCTGGCAGGCCAGGTCAAGGCAGTGTGCTTACTGCAGCGGTATTCTCCCGCCAGCTGGTTCTGCTTCTCTGTAATTTGTCCAGGATTTGCATCAGGACCTTTAAGTTCACCTTCTGCAAAATATTTATTAATTTTTTTTTCTCTCTCTCTGAGAGAAATGTTTCCCCCCTTCCTCTCTTTCAGATGAGAATCATTTGCCACTGGATTGGAAACAAATTAGTACCATGTTGGCAGGGCAGGTCTGCCTGTTTCCCAGATACATTCCTTGTATTTGCTAATTCTTGTCATCATGAAAATGGCAGAATGGCAGAGGTAAAATCATATGTATTCAAGAAGCTCCTGTAATAGAGGTAGATATAAAAAGAAGTGCGGATTCATCCTTCACATTTATAAATGGGGTCTATTCCCACTGGCTGCAGACATCCTAAGGTGGGTGAGTCTTTGGAGGATTCACAATTTAAACCACCATTGATAGGTTGTTTACAAAAACTCCTCTTCTTTGAAAGATGTTGTTGCATCTGTTTATTAACTACCAATTACATATATCTGCTTAATTCCTTGTCTCTTACAAATATTAGACTATTTACCCTTGTCATTAATTGGTTTTTTGCTACGTCCTTGCACTCTAGGACATTAAGAGGTTCTAAAAGACTTTTCTGTAGGCAAGCTGTGGTATAAGGCTAACAATTTATGCCAATCACAGACAAAGACTGTGATTGAAATAGGAATTCTTTTCACACTTTTTTAGAAAAACAAAGTTCAGATTTTTCATTTTGGCACTTTTGAGAGTAAGCCTACCTAAAACTAATGTAAAATTGAAATGAAGAAAAAAATAACTATGACATAAATTAAGTATTTTAAGTCATGCATTGTTTTTAATTTGATCAGGACTGAAATATATTTTCTTTCATTTTCATTTTGGCAAAAACAGCAAAAAAGCAATTTGGGATTGACCTGAAACAATTTTTTTTTAAGTTTAGCCAGAGAGTGGAAAGATCAGTTATTTAGACAGCGCTACACCTAAATTCAAATGCTGTTTCTTTTCCAGCAGGCTGTCCTTCCTGCCTTAAATGAGCTTTTCATCCTTTCTTATATATATGTTTATAACAACTGATGATAGAAATATTGAGTAATCACATAGATCACAGTCAAAGTTGCAGAATTCCTTTAACTATTTGACCTTCCTTTCTTGGAAAGGAATCCTATGTGTGTGTGCAACTTATTCATCATTCCAGTTTATAATGAAATCTTTTTGTTGTTGATTGTGACCATTTGTTGTTGTTTTAAAAATCAAACTTTTCCGTATTAATTTGTTCCATCTCTTGCTTTGTGGGACATAATTTACAGTGATGTGCCTGGCCCTAAATAAATGCAGGTTAGCTTACAGTAGGAAGACCTTCTGGAAAAAATACAATGAGTTTTCCCCAAAATAAACAAACTTTACTTTTCAGTTTTGCTTCTGAGAATGGCTGTGTGATACTGAATATATAGGAGCAGGATGTTTGTTGACCATCATACAGATGTCTAATGTTTCAGTCATGTCAAATGAATCACTTTTGCTCTGTTGGCTCACAGAGATGTAAATAGTGTTCTACTGATTCATCTTCTAAAAAGATATTACTTTAGAGAAGCTATTTATGAACCTGAGTACACCAAGCACTCTGTTTGTTCTTTTGAACTCCTTCCCCATTTTTCTACTTTTAACACCTTTTCTGACATAAGCATGTGCAGCATAAACCTTGTGTCATGTGTTATAGTGTAGAAAATCTAAAATGCTAAACACACTAGCGCCCTTTGGGTAACACCTACAATCATAATGAAGTGTTTCCTGGCATGCTGCATGCTGTACCTTAAATCACTTTTATATTGAGCTTCATAAGTGTTAGGTCTTTTCCCAGTTTCACCTCCACATTAGTGCCTGAGGGAAGGGAGCTGGGCCATGGTAGGCAGCCCCTTCCCAGGCCAGTGGGGCTGGCGGAGGTGGTTGCCGCCATGAGCTTCAGCAACTTGTGATGTTGGGCTGAACTGTCCCCAGAGGTGCTGCCTGATGTCAGGACAGGAGTATCAGCTCTGCCAGAGAAGCTGCAGAGATGGGAGCCTCCTGACGGCAACCAAGAAAGGAGGGGTAAATAGTACTTGATAGCAGAAATGTCTTTTACCAGCACAGCAGGCCCCAAGAAGAAGGGATTAGTCTACAGCTTAGCACTAAGACCCCAGTTCAACACCACATTTAAGTGCATGTCCTACTCTGAGCATATAAGATGCTCCTTAAACATCAGTGGGATTTCTCACACTGTTAAAAATATTATGCACTCCAGGGGGTAATTGGCAAGATTTGCAATTTTTTAAAGGATAGAATTAAGAGAATAAAATTGAAAAAAGAAAAAATCCGCAAAAAAAAAAAAAAAAAAAAAAAAAACACAAAATCAAACAAACAAAAAAACCCTAAAAACAACTGAAAACCCACAAGAAAACATAACACGGGAAAGAAATGTTGATAATTAACTAAGAATTTAATAATTCTGACAGAAATTTCAGCAAGATAATGCACATTAGATACAACGTGAGTCTGAAATGTGTTGGAAACTGTAAGACACTGTAAGTGTCTAAAATATATTTAAAACACTTCAGTTGGGAAGACAACAATCTTTTCCCTTGAATATGTTGGAATTAAATGTGACAGCTGTGTATTTTAATTGGCCATGATGTTCTTCATTTTCAAATTTTTGACACTGCTAACTGCTAAATATTTTCCTAAACAGCCTGACTACTTGATAGCCCTGACCACCTACAGCCCATAACTCCTATTCAAACTAGATTGCATATAGTCTTGTCTTTGTTTGAAAATTACCAAATTAAAAGCTACCAGCTGCAAGAGAAAGACAGAAAAACCTAAACTTGTATCCCAAGGCAGTGCAAGATGGGTAGGTATAATTAAATACTATAGGTGTCAGAAATATTGTTGTCCATAGATGTACGGTGGTGCATTTATGAACAAATGATTATATCTGCTATTTTACTGCTACTAAACTATTACTACTATTATTGATTTAATGGTGTAAAAGCCATCTTTCTGCAGTTCTTTGCAGATATTATTCATTTTTTCTGCTCTGAATAATTCAGTAGGCTGGAAAATATTGTTTCATTAATGCAGCTCCAGGAACTACTTGTCTCTGATTCCTCAACCTCATGTAATTGATTTAAAACAAACGGACTTTAGCATCGGGATTGCCAAGCAGCAGCAAACTAGCAAGAGCTAATCCCCTGTGCTGAAGACACAAAGCAAGTCTACAAGATTTCTCATAATTCTAGGTGAAGAAAGGGAATATCCACCCAGAGAAAAAATGCATACATTTTGTAGAGAAAATAATAATTATTTGTTTTTAAACAATAATTATTAAATATTGATAATAAATTAAAGGGAAAAATAAGCTATGGCTAGAAGGAAAGCCATATGAATTTAATTAAAATAATTTTTATAGACTGTGAGTATACACAAACATCTGATTGTTTCCTTTGATTTCCGTGGCTTCCATTCTCACAGAAATGGGTTCAAGTTGTTGCTGCAGTGAGGTAAACTAGAGTGTACATTTCTGTAAGATCAACCACTGCGCCCTTGCCCCACAGTTAATGTAGGTAACCTACTTGACCTTGGGTACCTGGGCTGAGCATTTGTATGTGTCAGCTGAAATAAATGAACATCAAAATCCACAGCTAAACAAAGCAAAACACAGCAAAACAAAACAAAACAAAACAAAACAAAACAAAACAAAACCTAACCCAACAAACAAAAAACAAACAAAAAAAAAGCAGTTACACAGGATTTGAAATTTCTAGATTAAATCAATTTATATTTACTGTAAATGCTACATTTGAGGGTAAGAACACCTTTAGGATTAAAATCAGAAATGCTCCATCACTAGTAAAAAGATTTTATAGATTTATTTATGGAATATACTCCAAAATAGGATCCATCACTGTGTACACTCCTTTAGAACTTTTAACTTTATAAAAATCAAAATAATTAGAGGCTTATCTGTGTGGAAAAATCCAGCACAGGCCACAGGGTACAATCGATAAAGAAGCATTTTTATATTATTTGTATATGCTGTGACTGTGAGTGAAACACTGAACATGTCTTTCATTTACTTAATTTAAAAAATGTCTCTGTCTTTTTTTAAGGACTGCTTCTAAAGTGAACCTTTCTCATTCTGCACATCTGATTTACAGTCATCTAAACCAGGGACATTCTCAGACAGCTTGGCATTAGATAACTAAATATTATTTAGTTCTTTGTTGATACTGTGACTTCAGTTTCTTCTCTGAAATGGTTTGGATTTCTTTTCCTGGAAAACAATCATTTCTCACCTTGTATATTATTTACTCATAGTTCTTGTGTGAGCTCCAGTGAGAACACATATTTCTTCTCTAACCTTTCAGAAAGCTCCAGCTGAAGAATTTTGTAACTGGAGTCTTTTTTATTACCTTAACAGTCTCTTCTTCAGTCTGTATCTCTCCAAAGAAAAGCCTAAGGCTGTTCTAACAAACCAGAGAATACTGACTCTTTAAAAATCACTTCTGATCTTGGAGCAGAGCTTCCATGTTTCACATGAATACAGCCTTCCCTCCCAATCTATTCCGGATTTTTTTACAATCCCCATGTTAGCCTGGAAGTCTCTGAAGCTCAGCTCCTACCAGAACAGTTTTATACCTTATACCTTTGACAAGAACTGCTGGCATTCGCCTGCAGGGAGCTGACATGTGATTTAGGAGGGGATAAAACATGTACGTGTTTGTTACTTGAATTTTACAGCTCTTCAGGGAATTATTATTTTTTTTTTCACAAAGGATTT
Source organism: Ara ararauna (assembly GCA_028858755.1). Classification (NCBI taxonomy): domain Eukaryota; kingdom Metazoa; phylum Chordata; class Aves; order Psittaciformes; family Psittacidae; genus Ara; species Ara ararauna. The sequence continues at coordinate 25,315,581 of CM054379.1, forward strand.
AAAACCTTGGCTTTCCTCCCACTTGAAATTTTCAAAAATTCTCTGAAGGGAAATTGCAAGATGAAGTTAATTTGGGGTCAACTGAAAGGTTTCAGTTTGACCAAAACCGAAATCCTTTTAATTTTGACTTTTGTATTAATTTTTTACATTACATTATAATGTACTGAATAGCATAAAATATGAGATGCGAGTACTAATGCTTTAAAGAAAGTCTTGAACATATGACCCAAACGTAACTGATACATTGATGTCTAGCTGAGTTTATGGGAGCCCTAAAACAACAGCTGTGGGAGATGTGAAATGAGCTATTCATCCTGACTTTTGTCCAGGAGTGATATTTAATAATAATAATATTTAAAATAGTTTATCAAAGAGCATGAGAAAAAGAATAGCAGAAAAGGATATGATACAGGAAAGACTAGATATTGTAAGAGGCAGCTTCATTTGGTGTCAAGGACAAACTATATTTGTTAAAAATTCATTTTCATATAGCTACAAATGCTCTTACATTCTTACACCCTTATATTCTTTCTAAGTCAACACAAATCAGACCTTCAGCGATGAAGCCTGTTAAGGAGAAGTAGAGTTTCAGGAGCTGAATTTTTTTGGTATCATCAAAACCAGTGCTGGTTTAATGCAGAGTCATACTTAAGCATTTTCACTGATTGGTAAAATATTTTGGTACATCACTTGACTGAAACCTTTTCCATCAGAGGAGCATTCCATGTCCTCCGCCGCCACCACCATCACATTACTACTACTTCCACAAGCACAAACGACAGGAAGGTAATCAGGAACAGTCAATGTCACCAGCCCAATCACTTTTGTTGAAGAAACGAGTGTCTGTGCAGATAATGTGTAATACATGCTGACTCCTGTAAAAATGTTGACACCATCCCGCCCAGTATTTTCATGTGCAAGCTGGGGAAATCTGGGCTAGACAAGCTGTCTTCAAGATGGGTTGAATACTGGCCAAAGCACCTCATTCTAATTAGTGGCTCAACATCAGATTGGCAGCCAGCAACAAGCAAAGCAGCCCAGGAGCTGATAGCAGGACTGTCACTGTTCAGTATCTTTATCGATGACCTGGATAATGAAATAGAATCCACCCTTGTCAAATGTGTAGATGATTTTTAATTAAACAGAGAAGGCAGGATCTGATACACTGTACAACTGTGGAGTTTCAAGCCAAAGGGAGTAGGCTAAAAGAAGTCTTACAAAGTTCAGCAAGAATAAGTGCAAAGGTTTGTAAGTGAGCAGAGTAAACATAAGTCAGGGAGTCATTTGTCTGACCAGCAGCTTTGTTAAAAAGGACCTTGGGCAGCTAGGGAACACCCGTTACACTGATAGCCACCAGGGTGCTCTTATAGCAAGTGTGGGAAACTATATAATGATTATGGTGAGAGGACCCTGGCCAGAGGAAGGAGGGAAGGGAAGTTACCCTTCCATTCAACAGTGTTGTGGAAGCAAAGGAGTGATTTAATAGCAGCCTACAACTCTTAGAAGGATAGTTACATGGACAATGAGGCCAAATTACTCTCAGGAGATGTTTAGCAAAAGGCAAGAGCAAAGTGCTGCAGCCTGGGAGGTTCACCTTGGATTATAGGACTTCACCAATAGAAGAGTAGAGCAACAATGGAACCCATATCCAGGTGGAAGTTTTGTCCTTGGGGGGTTTCAAGATTCAGCTAGACTTAGCCTCAGCTGATCCCATCTACTCTTGTAGACAGTCTTGTAGAGTCTTGAAGACGGACTTCCTCTCTCCCTCTCCTTCCCTCCTTCCTTCCTTCCTTCCTTCCTTCCTTCCTTCCTTCCTTCCTTCCTTCCTTCCTTCCCTTTCCTTCCTTCCCTTCTTCCCTTTCCTTCCTTTCTTCCCTTTCCTTCCTTTCTTCCCTTTCCTTCCTTTCCTTCCTTCCTTTTCTTCCTTTGCTTCCTTCCTTTCCTTCTGTCCTTCGTAAATTCAGTAAAATATTTAAAAGAACCCCATGGGGTAAAACTTCCTGGGGGAGGTCTTTACTCATCAGTCCAGTATGAAAAGAATGCGAATCACCACGACTAATTAGGACTGATTTTCAGCAAACTTCAGGCACTCTCTGGCTTGTGAGAGAAAGCAGGGTAGTACTCAGTCTGTCCACAATCTGGAGTTTAGGTGCCAACATCCTAACTCAGTGCCATTTTATACAGAATTTGAGCATGGCTACAGACCGACTACACTGTCCTTTTCTCTGATAATAGATGCATTTAAATTCTCTGTTAATAAGAATAAGAAAAAAAAGTGGTTGCAATCCTGCTAAGTTAACATCTTATCTTCTCAATTCAATCCAGTTCTAGTGAAACTCTGCTGACTGGCTAAATGTGACCAAGACAGCTAAGCAGAAATCAGCAGCTTCCCAGGAACACAACTTCGCACAACCTTGTATCTCAGACTCAGGGAGCAGTTCAGTGTAACTCTTTAAGATACATATAAGATAAAATTGATGTGGTGGGAAACACTATCTTCATATGATTTCCCAAGTAGACAGATAATAAACAATACAATGAAACAGGAACCACCAGAGAAGTTTGCTCAAACAGGGAATTGGAAGTTGTTAACACAGAGATTCTGAAAATGGGCAACTCAGGCCTTTGGAGAGACTTTTTTTCAGTCTGTGTGGCCCTTGGAATATTTTCATCCAAGAGGAGTTCCCTTGGATGAGATCCTTGGAAAATGTTTCCCTTTGATCTCTGGTGTATTACTCCTCTTTTGCAGCCAGTCAAAGTTTAAAACTAACTTGACTTCCCTTTGACTGATACTTCTGCAGTCAGATATGGAGTTAATGTAGAAGGGATCAGAAAATACCCCAAGAAAATAATCAAAATGCTGTTTGTATTGGGCAGACGTAAGATGAAAATTTTGAAGATGTCCGGAAAAGACTTGTCCCATCAGCACCAGATGCTTAGACAGACATGGGCTATGGAGAGAATCATCCGCTATTGGAGAACTCACAGTTGCACAGAAGACAATGTAACTAGATCAATGCATACCACCTGGGAATCTGGGCCCTAAAGACTGAAATCATAACAATAGCCCTAAAAATAAGTTCCCACAAACCAGCCTACTTGTCAGTAATGTTTCTTGCCTTAGTGAAGCTGGAGATCTGCTACTAATACAGGCTTCTCTGCCCTAAATCATTTATTTTGACAGCTCATAAAATATGGAAACTCGAGCACTCAATACTCCCCACTCTCTCGTGATTACCGTTCAGGGACAGACTCTTTATATCAAACAGAAACTTAAAGACTGTGGCATGTTATCAAAACCATAATGAAATCTTGTGCAAGCACAGTAATCAGAGAGGGCTATTTGTCAAGACATACTGCAGAGGAAAACAAAATCCCACAGTAGAAACAGGAGTGCTTGCTCTGCTGAGAAGGACTGTGAAAATGAAATGAGGCTCTTTTTTTCCTCCTCTTTAATCAAAACTCGGTAAAAAAAAAAATGTTACCAAATAACTTCTGCTGATTAAAAAAAAAAAAAAAGTTGGCTGGAAAGGAGCAGTGCATAATTTATACAGAAATAACATTAAAAGGGGGGGTTGTTCACATGATATTTCTGAGTGTGTGATCAGAAATTTTGGTCCTGGGGGAAACTCATGTTACTACCACTACTGGGTTGAAGCTGGATTTGACTCTCTCTGTGAGACAGTCAAAAGCTGGGAAGTTGCAAAGGGAACTAAGGTGCAGGCAGATCTGATATTACTTAGGAAGTCTCTGGTGAGGGAATGCCTGTGTTTTGACCCCACCTGCTGCTGGAGGTTACCAGTTCTATCCACAGAATATCTGTAGAAGTTTAAACTTGACTCACTGCTTAATGATGAGCGTGCTGGAGGGGGAGTTACATGCTATGGGATCTCCTTCTGGATATGCCATTGATTTGGGAGCCAGAAGCCTACTCAGTAAATCAGGGATAACATTATGAAGTTACTTAAATGAACTGTTGCAATGTTAATTACCCAGCACATTTGTGGCCAGTTTGCCCTCCTGAAAATTAAGCCACTTCGCTGTCTAAATGATGCTTAACTCCAGGTGCAAAGATCAAACACTTCAGCTTAAATGTCCCCCTTCTCAGCTCTCCAGGCTTTCATAGTACCATCATATTTTCAAATACCATCCCACTTCTAGAAGAGGAGGGCAATGTAAGGTCAGGATTAAATTTCAACCAGAGATCTATAAGGAAGATCTTAAAAGAAACACTGCTATCTAGTGTTATTGGTTGCAGGGTTGCATGAGCACTAAATTAGTGAATGTGTATGTAAACAGTGATGAGCAAAGGGCAGAAAGGGTGGGTGACTATAGGGGTATAAGAGGATACTTCATTTTTGGCCATAAGTACAATGGATTAAAGAGGCAGAGCAATGCAAGGTTACTACCTGCCAACAAGACAGCTGGAGGTCTCTTTTTTGCTGATAAATCTAGAGTGCAGCTGGTTTTGGCACATGCTTGTGCTGTAAACAGGAGCCATGTCTTTAAATGTAATTCTGATATTTCCACTCCTGCTAATTGCTTCTTTCACTTCATCAGGGGCGGCACCAGGACCACGTCCTGAAATCTATTCAAACCCAGAGAACAAATTAGTTCCTAGAGCTGCCTGCCTTGTAGGCACCTGAATTCATTAATTCATTTGTGCCAGATGAAAGTATATTAAGTACTTATAAGTCCTTAATTTTAATTACACTTAGATATTCAGAAGTTTCTTTTATTGGTGGAGAACCACAGAGCTAGCCTCTTCTTCATATTCTCCACTGTAAAATGTAACTTTTGTAGCAACCCACACTACAGTGAGGGAGTGAATATGATGATTGCTTAGGGTGGTGTGATGGTCTCATGGTCAGGGCACTTGCCAGAACTACAGTTTCATTATCTTTAAGCTAAACAGTTAATGATTGCAAGGCTCCCATTTCTTGCATTTCAGGGTGTTATGGAAAAGGTGACAGCTGCAGCTAGACTTTTCCAGTTCCAAGAGGTGTGTGTCATAGAAGAAAGCTATCACAGTCGGAGAGAAGTACTTAGTATTTTCTACTTATAATAGGTGCTTGCCCCATGGTATTCCCTTGGTTTTGCCAAATACAACTGCATGTGTGATAGTCTGAAATACATACATGAAAGGAGCAAGATGTTTGAATAAAATCAGGAGAACATATGACACGCATCAGACAGCAGCTGAGCGCTGTAGCTAGCAAATCCATCAGTAGAAATGTTCGTCACCTTCACTTATCTGTGGCAATACCTGAAGATTAATATATTGCATAAAGGAGAAGAAGACAAGGATAAGAAAACAAAACCTCCTATACTTATGAGGGTTCACCAGCCTGTTGCCTGTGGGTTAGAGGACTGCAGTGCTTTGACATTTTTCAGGCAAACCACTCTGTTATGGGAAGTTACCTGCACCTCAGCTGTTGCCATAGCAGTGTATTTTTTTCCAGTTGAAAATCTATTAAAGTCTCCCTATAATGTGCTCCCAAAATATCTTTTTTCCATTTCATCTACTTTGAGCTCTTTCTCTTTGGCACCTGAAAGACATTTGACTTCTTTCCAGAACCTTCAAAGTGAGATAGCTAGGATCATCCTCATTGCTCCTTGTCCTAACTCCACACACACTCTCCTTTCCTTGCTTTTATTTGCTTTACTTTCTCTGAACTAAACCTTATGACCAGCAATGCTGTTTCTTCATTCTGCTCCTGATTCTACTTTTCTGCCAGCTGTAAAAGCCTTCACTGCCATTTTCTATGTCTTCCTTTTGTCTCCATCTATCACTCTGGGTGCCTTACCAAAGAGCAATACTGCTTTAAGTAAAAATTCTGAAGACAATTTATCCATGATGACAAAATTAGAGACTAGGCTGAAAAGCAGATAGATTTTTTCAATTTTTTTTTAAAGCTTGTGATTTCCATATGTTATATTTATCAAAGCTCTAACCCTTAGTTGTAACACTCTCCGCATATATCCCAGGGATGCATCTAGGAGGCCTTTGAAGTAACTTGTGAACTCACTCTGCCTGAGACTTATACGAACTCAAAGTGAATCAGGTCCAGATTCAGTGTGCAACCACAATTTAATGCTGCTGATTTGAAGCTGACTACTGTTCATCTGCCTTGAATCACAGGCAGAGGCATCCCATAAGACTTGTTTGACTGAGTGTAGGTATCTACAGAATAAATGTCAGTATCTAAGCTAGTCATCTAGGCTGTCTTTATAAACAGTGGAGAGATCAAACTGCTTCTAGCATGCAGTTCAGCTCATCTTGAAGTCACTGTATTAAAAATCAGACTTACATTGCTTAGTTAAGCCTTATGCATGCCTATTTGTCTACAGTAACTAAAAAAGGATCTTATGTAATTTAACTCAGATGCAGATGTCTGAATTATCTGCCTGCAAATTAATACATAGATTCATAACCTGAACAGAGTTTCAGTACGAACCTGTCTTTGGAGATCCTTTCTCTCTTGACTGAATGCATAAGAAGACTGTGCAAACCTATGTCCAATTTTCCTGGTTCAGATAGTTTCCTGAATATGTGTATGAATATGTCTGGCATGAAATGGTGACACAGCTGGATCCTCATTTATAAATCACTATCTCAAAGAAGTTATCTGCTGATGGTGTACTAAAATACTTTACAATAATTTTATTTACCATGTAGACTTAAAATGTACAGCAGTAGATTTTAAATGTGCAGCAAAGCAAAATGACATCTCTCGCAGCAGCTGCAATAGCAAAGTGGCAGTTTCCATCACCCTTGGTAGTTAACTGTGCGTTTTCTAGCACAATGGTGCACTACTCCTGTTGTGTGATCACTGTGCATTATATCACCACCTTATTAACAGTATCTGATGCAAATGAAAGTTATTTAATACTTAGGTATATTAAAACTGCAATTAAATTTTCATACTATATAGTAACTCATCACAGAAACTATTTTAAAAGATATACAGATTTATCTCTGTAAATAATCATATTATTTCCTCCAGTGATGTTCAATGAAATATTACACATATATCTGGAAGCATTATTTCCTTAAAATTTTCCTTCATAGTGTTTTATTGATCTCTTTCTTGTCATTGCACCACTATGAAACATCTGTGTTTTTCCTTCAGCTCACCATCAGTTCCCATTTGAAAAGTCTGTAAATTTTGTGCTCCTCTAAAACCTATATATAATTGATTCCAGGAGTGTGTGTCCACAGCAAATTGTGTAGCTGCAGTTCCACTTCATTTAACAGTATACAGTTCTTTGTTAGGTAGAGATCAAAGAATATAATTTTATTAAGTTTTATTTACCAGATTGGAAAAGAATGGGATTTTTTTATTTAAAAAAAAAAAAAAAAAACAAAAAAACAAAACAAAACAAAACAAAAAAAAAAACAGGCAGGCTAAGCATTTTTTTCTTATAAAATGTGGAGTGCAAAGAGAGGTAAAACAAAACCAAAAGCAATTAATAAGTATCTTGAAGTAGTTTTCAATCAACAGCCTTAATGTATACTGCATTCAATATATTTTTGTCATTACTATAGAAAAGTGTCATTACCAAACAATAGTGAGGAAGAAAAAGTCTTGGGAAATGCAGAAGTAAGCAATTATTTGCTACAATTTGTAGCTCAGGAAAAGAGTTGGATGGAAAATAAAAGTTATGTTTAATTCTGTGTGTTTTGTTTAATTCTTCTGGACTTTATGCATTTGAGCAACTTCATGTTATATGACTATCAGAACTGCCAATTAGCATGCTTAAATGATTGCAAGATCAGGTAGCAAATGGTAATGTTTAAATGCCATTCCACTGTCTAGAGCCCTGAAGCAGTGAAACACCTAGGCATATGCCTAAAGCACATGACGAAACGTCACTTTAACAAAAGATGGTACTCATATGAGGGAGGTACACCAGTGGCATTGGCTTCAGAATGCTCTGAACCATCCAAAGGGCTTCCTTCTTTGCTGGCTGAAATTAAGAAAAAGCACTTGAGTTAAATTCCTTACTGAAAGTGCTTAAAAAACAATGGCAGATAAATTTCACTTCAGATAAAAGAGAAAAAGGTGAGAGACAGGAAAATTAAGCAAAGCAAGGAAGAATGAAGATGCTTCAGGTCAGGCTGGAAAGGAGATGAAGAATAGATGAAATCAAAAAAATCAAAACAGGATGTCCTGGAAAGAAGCTGCTAATAGCAGCAAGGTTTTATTTTGGGTGAAGTTCTCAACTTTTTGTTGGTACTTTATTATTTCTGGTTTAGGTTTTGGGGGGCCTCTGTATTTGTTTCTACTTGAAAGCTTGGTGAAGATAGAAAGCAGAGTTCAGTCTTCCTTCGCTGTAAATTAAATGTTTTTGGAATGTGCAATCATCTAAAAAAAGAATGACAGTGATGTGTACCATGGAACAGCTTAAATAGTTTGGATACTTGGCTCTACTGATGGACAGAAATTGTTTATTATTCTGTGTGACAAAATAGCACAGTCTCTGATATATATTTATTTTATAAGGTCAATTTTGTAGCTTTGGTTACCTTAAGATGAGGTTCACGTTCAGAGTACACAGAGTTAAATAATGGGACTAATTCTTTTACAATTGAGCATTATAATTAGAGTAGATTACAGCTGCTTGGCCAAGAGTTTTAAAACAAAGAAAGAGAAAAATAAAAGCCAACAAAGAAGTCCTGACAAAGAGTAAATATTAGGAAAACAAATTAGTTTTTGCAATTTTATGCTGAAAATTCTAAAAAATATGAAGAGTACACGCTTTGAAATGAAAATTTTGACATTTTAAATTTCTGTGTTTTGAAATTACTTCAACTATTTTTCAAATAGTATAAAATTCAAGACCTGAGTGATTTCTCAATTTTATCTAAGCAAAATTCTCAAAATAAAATATGAAAAAATAATTAATTTCATTTATTTTTTTATCTAAAAAAATATTCTCTTTTCAGATGGAAAAATTTCCAAGTAGTGGAATTTCCTTACATTCTTTTTGTAAACATCGTATCACTTTATGAAACTCAAAATAAACATCAAAAGTAAGATGAGATTGGTTTACAAAAACGTGCTACGAAAACACCCAAATGATGATAACTTTGTCATTAGCAATACTCTGCCAAAATGAGAACTATTACATTTAATGCACAGTAAAAGTAGTTGTTTGCTCAGGTTTTTTTGTTTTTGTTTTTTTTTTTTCTTTTTTTCCTAAGGTTATCTAGAAAAGACAGATTTTTTTGTCTTTTGTTGTTTGGGTTGTTTGGGCTATTTTCAGACTTATTTTTGTTAAGTAGAAAGATACCTAGTTTTGGGAGCACGCTTACCATCTCCATCCAATGCTTCAATGTTTTTTTTCTCAATAAAAATAGAAAAATAGAATAATTGTGCCAAATCTGGAGATAATCACACTCTTAAATTTAGCTAAGTTCAAGTACGGCTACTTAATGTAAGTAAACATGTTTGACGTGGTCCTGTTCCAATACTGTTTGTGTGTTTCTCAGGCTAATTTTCACGGTATCTTCTGATATTTGTGCACAACAAACTGAGAAACAGAAGTCTGGACTAATTCTTCTTCACTTTAGAAGTGTAACTCAGGATGCTTATGGTGTGTATGCTTTAGGATCACTGTTTCTCTGAGTTCCCTCTACAGCCAAAGAGGGACAGATGCCATCAGAGGGAGGTTGAGCCCACAGAAGGCCCATCTCAAAGTAGCATATGAAAAAAAAAGCATTTTTGGAAGGGAATAGAGGAAGGGAAAGAAGGCAAGGAAAAAAAGAAAAAAAGCACAGAAACTGTCATTATGTTGTGATATAAATCTTTGGTACACATGCAGCTTGAACACTGTGCTCTGGTCATTTCATCTCTAGAAGGTTATAGTGACCTGTCAAAGCGACATAAGGGAAAGACAGTCACTGGTGTGGAACTACTTCCAAAGTAATTTGGCTTAGAGTCTTCAACTTGGGAAGTTCTTATAGAGTTAGATACAATTATGTCCCTCAGAAACCCTGAACTGGAAACAAATGGACACCCTTTTCAAGAGTGAGTTTCAAATGAGATAAATCTGTGGCATACTTGAAAGAACTGGTGGGGGAGGGCTAACAGTGAGAAATTAAATCGCAAAGCTCAATGCCATGGGATGCAGGAATGGGTTCAAGGAAATCAGGCACAATCATGACATAAAAATAATTCAAGGCCTGGTGCCACATATGGGACCCTGGACAGTGAGGTTGTTTGGTCTGACCCATTTTTATGCTCTGTTTTGTTCTAAATGGATCTCTGTGAGGGGCATCACTGAAGGGCATAGGGAGCTGGAACTCTCGCTAGTCATGCCAGTAATATTTCTAAAGGTGGTGTGAAGGTCTTAAAACATTGCCTAGCCTCATTCAGGATATCTGTGGTGCAGCAGGGAAACTCAGTCTAAGTGTACAGCTAGCGATCAAAGACATCCATCATGTTTAAACATTTTTTGACTTACACAGCTTTTCCCTGAAGTTCAAGCAGTTATTCACAACCTGAAGAGAGGGCATCTGCAGTTACTTGTAGGATTTGGTCTCCTGCATGGCCACACGAGATACTTCAGTCAACTTGTGGGCACAAATATAATTTCTGAATTGCATGTGTATATATCTGTGTTATCATATTCTTTCACTGTGAAAGCAGTAACTACTGTATGTGGTAAAATGATATATTATTGTCCGCAAAATATCTTTGGCAACAGGATGTTCTCTAGCCTTGGAATTTTGCCTTGTATAAATATTTTTAATCTGCTCCATGTAGGCATATTTTGGCTGCAAAATAAAGGGTTTTGGAGATTAATATATCCAAGTTTAGTTCTGCTTATACATCCTACATACATCAAGGTTTTATTGAACTCTGCATCTAGAAATCTTGCATCGCAGCTGGTTTGGGTTTTTTTTTTTCATTTGCCTCCTTTACTCAAAGCAGGATTATGACTATATCCTATTTTTATACTCTACAAATGTAGTAATTTAATCTACAGACATATTTTCATTTTTCAGATGAAACCTATATAGAGCATGTTCAAATTTATGGTCATTATTTTTCATGTAAAGAATATTATTGGCCTCTTTTCAAATGACCACATTTTCTCAAGGAATGTCCAAATAACTATTTATCAATGAATAACGAATATAACAACTATTTGACAGTATCTAGTACCTTTCAGCTGAGTATCTCAAAGCTCTTTAAACTATTTATTAATCCTCACTTTGCCCTTGGGAGATATCTTTCACTAGTCTGTTTTACTGGCACAGTAACTGGGTCTCACAGAAGTTACATGCCTGGTTTCAAGTCTGAGAGTTCATCAGTCAAAAGCAAAAGCACAGCCTAGAGCTTCTGCCTCACCATTGCTCATTGGAGCAGTGGGCTCCCTTGCTTGTTAAAACTGGTGCAAGAGAAACTTTAAATGAGGGCTGAGATAGCTATTCTGCCCAGGTGTACCTTACCACTTCTTGTCAAAGAGAAAATCATACACGTATGTAAGTATACACGTATGCATCGTGTAATCATTCAATTAAGTTTTGTAGGTTATTCTTCTGCTGCACTGAGCATCAGTCTCATGGTGGAAAAGGTGACAGGTAATGAGTGGGTCCCTCCACACCTCATCCCTTGTTGCCTGAGCAGACAGTCCAATAGAGGGGCTCACTACAGGAAAACAAAAATGCTGCTGGCGGAGGGGTAAAACATACCCGAGGGAGAGGGTGTTTCTCTGATTCAAACATTGACAGTTCTACTGTGAATACAGGAATAGCTTTCAGATGGACCATGGACATTCAGATCTTTATGCAATTTCTGCCTCAATCTGGATGTGGTAAGATGTCTGCAAATACCTGTTCAGAATACAGTTTAGCAGCTGCCCAAGGTGCCTTTCGTCAAACCCCATTTGAGCAAAAAATATATTTCCCGCTTCTTACAGAGATGGAAGTTGTTGCTCACACCAGTTGTATGTGCTTTTCTTCATTTGGCACTGTATACATTTCATGTGCAAAAATTTGAAAAGATTTGCAAAAAATTGAAAGAGACTGTGAGTTCTTTTATTTATGCTCACTATCACCTGATTTTTTTCAGAACTTTGCTGGGCCAATTAGTCTAGTGTTCTTGTAATATCTCATTACAGAGGACTAGACTGTCCTCTATAACACAGACACAAATTACCTCTTTAATTGGAAATGAAAGGCTGACACCAACAGTTTCTGCACCTTCCAGACAGGCTCAATGGCCTTTGCAGTGTGTGAGTGCAAGAATGCAGGGGCGGAGGTAATCCATCTTCCCTCCCACTCTTCTGCCCCAGGAACCAGCAGAGAAGTGAAAGCACCTATTTCATGTTTTCAGCAAACATTTATCTGAGACCAGAGATATAGCAACAAGGAAGGGTGGAAGAGTTGTAGCAGTGACAAGATGCAGGTTTCTACAAATGCAGTGGAATGCAGAATGAGAAATATGGCAAAGTCATCGGTTGCTTAGGAGATGATGGTGCTGGTTGGAAATGTAATGGCGACCAAGTGATGCTGTCTTTCGGAGAGACAAGATAGTATCTGTCTTCAGCTTGATATTTTCATCATGCTTTTGGACATTACTCAAAATCTGTTATTCTTCATGGACTCATGACCTAATATATACACTAATCTGGAAAAAGGATCAAGGTCACACTGGAGAAACAGATGTGTTTCTGGTACCCCCAGTGAAAAGAGCCTCACCAAGATATCCTTACTGAACACATCATAGACAGTTGCACTAAGTTGCTCATCATTGCTGTAGAGCTACTTCTATTCTGAGTATGGAAAACAATTCACTGCTTTCCTTTACAAATTGTAAATACAATATAAAAATACAAAGCATGTATTACAGACAGGAATATTACATCGTAGATTGCATTTTTTCCTCTGAGAAAATAAATTAAGTTCTTTCAACTTTTGTCCAGGGATCACATCTTTTAAGTCTTCTCTCACTGTGTTTAACTTTATCTCAAGCATACCTGTGTCATCCTTGAAACCCAAACTTCCTCACATTACTTTATCTGAGACCTCATCACTTCCAACTGAATTGCCTACACCATCTTATGTGTTACTTTCTGCTTAACTTTGTCCAGAGTGAGACTTGTGAAAGTATCAGTTTTTTGACTGGTAAGAAGCACAGGATTCAGAGCCACCTTCTGCTCTACTGCTGTGATGAAGAATCATGGGGATTTGGGAGATTTTGGACCCTACAGCAATCTTACCAGTATACCAGTTCTCAGCTTCAAATGAGCTGGTTTTTTAAGGGCCAGAGAAATATTATCCCATTAAGGAATGATCTTGAAAATTTTCCCATTCCCCAGAGACTCCTCCTTTTCTTCTTGCGTCGTTTCTGACAAAAGGGGAGTGATCTGGCCCATGAAATGGATGCTATTTTATGAATAGTTAGCTTTACGTGTTTACAACGTGTTAATGATAGTAAAGCATAGGAAGTCTTTAACCTAATGCTATTGCAGACTGAGCCACTGTATACACAGAGACTTTTTTCTTCTTGCCACTGCATTTTTAGAACCAATTTTCCTTCTAACTCATTTCTACTTTAACTTCAGCATCAATAAGGGCAAACTGCAGGCCTCTCCAACTACCATGGACTGTTTCCAAACACAGAGACCAGTCTCTAGCAAAAATAATTTCAAAGTCTTGCCACAGAATAGCTTCTCTTCCCAAAAGAGAAGTTATAACAATATCATATAACCGCATGTGATCAGCTGGCTTTATAACCATGGCCACTGTCATGCACTGGAGACATGGAGAGCGTTGGTGGTAGCCCTCCTTCTTGATCTTGGTGTCCTTGTACCTCCCCACCTTTGTTTTAATACCAGAGATGATGGAACTAATATCCTCGCACTCCAATATAGTGATAATCTGAACTGAAAAAGCTTGGTCTTGCCTCACAGGCTTTTCTGGGCACATTCCTCCTTAGCTTGATTTCACTTACTTCACTCTTCAGGATGTTGTAACATTTGATTTTCCATAGTTTTATTTATTATGTGACAGTGCTGGCTTTGCTCCTTTTGCTGCACAGGATACACATTTTGCATCCCAGGAGACACCAGGGATCGTGTGAATGTCCCAGTAACAGAGAATGCAAAAAAGTCAAAGTTTTGAGTACAAAGATAGAGATTAAGCTCTTAAGAGCCTGTTTTATATTTTGAATCCTCCAGCTAAAATATCAGTGCTCCTGGCTGGAGTCTCTTCTAAAAAATGTTATGGTATTTTGTTCAACAGAAAAGATTCAGAACAATACTGTCTTTTTGAATATATATGTGTAATTGAGCAGTGCATATTTCTGTGGTTTAAGTAGTCATGTTTGACATGATCTGTAATAATTAGCAAAGCCTTGTTGACCTATAGCACTCTTAGCTGCAAAGCAGAGTGTGTGAATTGCTCCTGGAGGAAAATTCACCCTTAATGTAATTCCATTAACTTCATGCCCTTGAGATTTATACTGATATCCACCACTAACATCAAAGGGTTTGGCTAATTAAAGCGGAGAATAAAAATTACCCTTCTCCATCCCTTAAAATTCCACCCAGGCCAGAAGGGAAAACCCCTGTGGTTTTTATTGTCCTTTCCCATAAGGATAAACAACCTTCTCTGAGAGCTCTTGTCTTTACCCACTGTGACAGTCAAATGGACACTGCTGGGTTAAAAGTAATGCTCCCAATTCTCACTCCTATTTGCACTAGTCTAAATCACTTGTAGCTCCACTGCAACAGAAGGAATTACAATGTGAAAAAAACAGAAAAAAAATCAGTATAAGTAGGAAGAAAAACAGACCCTCATATTTACAGCAAGTAAAACAGCACTATCTACATATTATCTATAACCTTTCAGGCTCCCAGAACTGTACTTCTTCTTAAAATCCAATATACTTATCAGTCTTTATATTGTTTAACTCACTGTTCCCATAAACTCAGAGTTTACATGCTTTAATTATATTTTGTTTTCACACATATGATAAAAAATATTTTCCACTACTTCTATAGTATAATAAATAACATTCTTCTTGTAACAGTAATATCAGGCAGATTCTGCTATGACATTAAGTATTCTGCTACGACATTAAGTATTCTGCTACTTTAAAACAGTAAAATAACACTACATGTTCCTGTACCAAATAACATGTTGGTGTCAAAATCTGAAAAGTTTATGTGAAATTTTTGAAAATCCATGTGTACCTTATCAACAACATTTCTATGCCATCAACTATATGCAATTAAGCTGAGATTTTCCTTTTGTGGGAAACTACCTTATAAACCACAACATTATCTTTCTGAAAACTAGACATATCACAACACCCCATGAAAAAGAAAATCCATATAAAAAAAGTTGCTTTGTCATAATGGAGATATTGTTTTGAAATTTTCATAATTAAATAATTACTGGAAGCGCACTCTCCAAACCTCAACCAAGGTTTCCACACCGCCCAGCCCCACCAGCAACAGGGAGGGTCAGGACCTGTGGAGGCTGGGGCAGTCCTATTAACGTGACAGGCAAATTCTGGTCTAGCAACAACCTGTGCGCAGGTTGGCAGGAACATAGAATCATAGAATAGTTGGGGTTGGAAAGGACCTTAAGATCATCTAGTTCCAACTCCCCTGCCATGGGCAGGGACACCTCACACTAAACCATGCCACCCAAGGCTCTGTCCAACCTGGCCTTGAACACCGCCAGGGATGGAGCATTCACAGCTTCCCTGGGCAACCCATTCCAGTGCCTCACCACCCTTACAGTAAAGAATTTCTTCCTCATATCCAATCTAAACTTCCCCTCTTTAAGTTTGAACCCGTTACCTCTAGTCCTCTCACTACAGTCCCTAATGAAGAGTCCCTCCCCAGCATCCCTATAGGCCCCCTTCAGATATTGGAAGGCTGCTCTGAGGTCTCCACGCAGCCTTCTCTTCTCCAGGCTGAGCAGCCCCAACTTTCTCAGCCTATCTACGTACAGGAGGTTCTCCAGTCCCCTGATCGTCCTCCTGGCCCTCCTCTGGACTTGTTCCAACAGTTCCATGTCCTTTTTATGTTGAGGACACCAGAACCACACACAATACTCCAAATGAGGCCTCACAAGAGCAGAGTAGAGGGGCAGGATCACCTCCCTCAACCTGCTGGTCATGCTCCTTTTGATGCAGCCCAGGATACGGTTGGCTTTCTGGGCTGCAAGCACACACTGCCGGCTCATGTTCATTTTTTCCATTGACCAACACCCCCAAGTCCTTTTCCACAGGGCTGCTGTTCTCTTCTCTGCCCAACCTGTAGCTGCGCTTGGGATTGCTCTGACCTAGGTGGAGGACCTTGCACTTGTAACATGGTTGACTTCCAGCAGGACCCTGTTTTTATTTCATCAAAACTTCATCAGACTTAACACATTCCTACAAAATACTTCTGTTTCCACACGCTGGCATTTTCCAACAAAAGAAGTGTTTGATCGCTGGCTTCCAAACAACTCTGTTCTAAAGCAGTCTGTGCAACCTGGTCCATAAAAAGTAACAGGTTATTTCCAGCAGTTTACACCTGACTGGCATATACTCAACTCTGTTTCACTATCCAAACTATTCCTTCAGGCACTTTTGCTTACACACATATTCTTTGGATAAGAGCATAATTTAGTCTCACTAAGAAAATAAAGCAATGGTCACAGATCAATGTAATATACTTTAGAGACTAAACCAGATTAAAGTGAGCCTGTTAATACCAGAAAATAACAATCAATATTTGAACTGTTTATCTATATATATGCTAAAAGTGCATTAGCAAAATAGCAGCTTATATACAAAGCTGCCCATTGTACCCATGTTGGTTCATTTTTCTTCGGTCTACAGCTGCGCACGTAGCCCCACTGGTTGTAAAATGCCAAAACACTGCTCCTGACAGATCACACCTGCTTCAAATAACACATCTCACCCCACACTAATCTACAACCATAGGCTGGTTTTAATGATTTTAAAATGCTGGTATTAACTCTTAATGCTCAACTAGTTTTATGGAAGCAGCAGAGTCCATTTTGTCTAGTTTAAATACAATCCCACTAAAACAGCTGGGAAATTGCAGTGCCAGGGAAAAGACATTCAAATCCACCATTTCCCCTATTGTAGTAATAATCAGCTTGACAAAGTCAGATAGTAAAGCAGATTGTAGCACTTTGGGGGTTTTTATATATATATTTAATTATATTGTTAAGTTCCCCATTTGAAAGCAATTAAAAAAATACTTTCAGTTCAAAAGTATAAAACTACCCACTTCTGATTTTAGCCTGACATTTTTATTGGTAATCTGAGTTATAACATGCTCAGGTTCATTCTTCATTGATTGGCTGCTGAACTTTCTGCCAGAGTTTTATGGCTTTATGGGAAAGTACAGTATTTAAACCCCTTTTAAATTCATGGGCTACTCCTGCTTCAGAAAAAGCTTCTCTTGGCTTCTCAGAAATGCATAACAAGAGCCCATGTTTACTTAAAAACATCTGCTTCATCCTTTTTGGTGTAAAATAAAAAGTGGACTGATGTTTTCCATGCTTTCCCTGTACCCTTGTGTCAAACTATGAGATGATTGCTTTGGGCCTAAACCTGGCTCACTGTCTATCCCAGCACAGCTAGTGGAGTTGTGTGGTAAGGTGGAGTGAAAAATGTGCGTCCCAAGGGAAGGGCTCACATACCTCATACACTGTATAGCACAGTCCTGTAGGACCTTGACCTAGCTCTTAGCTACAACTTGACAAGGAGAAGATGTGAGCAAGCAAGCCTGGACTTAGTTGGTTTCACTTGGATTCCCAGCTAAGAATAAAAGGGACATAAAGATCACTGTTAAAATCATAGAAATTAGAAAGGTTCCTTTTGCAGTCTTACAGAGAAACTCAGATCAGTTACTGCTAGTAAGTGCAAAGAGCTGTTCTTTACACTAGAGGCAGAGACAAAAAGATACTTTGATTTTTGTCATACATATAGTTTTGTGGCTTTTCAGATCTTCTAAAATCCTGTTCTGAACTAATTCCAAGTTACAGATTTTCTTTATTCAGCATCTAGTCAGCTCCACTTGTCTCACTGGATGCAGGGGTTGGAATATGTAGAGAGGAAAGAGGATGCAAAGATGCAGGGCTGCTGGCCCACCTTTCTGGGGACAGGAATGTGTCCAAAGCCCCTGGTGGCCATGGAGCAGCTCAGTGGGGAGCCATCAGTGTGGGATCAAGAAGCATAGAGTGTCATTCCCTGAGACAGTGATGCTTCCTCAGCACCTGCGACAATTCCCAACAGGGGCTTGAAATCAAGATAGGTAAAGCTTTGGCCCAGGAGAGCACAGCCATTCTATTCTATACCAGAAGATGCCCAGATAATATCACAGTCATGATATTCCAAGAACAATAAATTGGGTATCATCTATACTGAGGAAATCTCAGTGTCAGGCATTTGGCTCTTCCTGGTAAATACTGATGAAGCACACTGCTGGTAAATAGATGAGTGGCTACTGACGATAGATGTTACTGCAGTTTGTTGAGTAGAGCAAGTGAGTTTTGTAGATATTAAACTGCTGTCAACAAATGAGGCTTGTCACACCAAATGTTCAAAACATGCTTGTGATGCCTGCTAGCCAGAGGCTGCTACTTCATTCTCATACATTCATTTATGCCACATACATGCAAGTTTGCTTTTCCAGAACCCTTTCTAAGAAAGCAATGATTCTCAGCTAAGTCTCCCCAAACTTAACACTGTACTTGCTGAAGTAACACAGGGTGTACGAAAGTATAACAGTAAGAAGCTGTTTATACCCCTTAATATTATAACTCAGCTTTCATCATAAATCTCTCTCCTTGATTGCACATACCTCCAGCATGAACTCATGCTCCTTTTGATTTTCCTCTTTATTACCCTTAGCCAACTGAGTGATGTGTGAGTTCCTGTCATGCTGCTGACTCTATTACAAAGTGCAAAGGTAATTTACATCACAGTGCTGGCAGGACAACCAATAGCACATTGCCTGGGAGGTGCGCAGCTCCAACAAGCCTCTCTCTTTTATGGATGATGGAGAGCAATATTTTTTTAAAAAACAAACTATAAATTTCTATGCATGGTTAGAGGCAAGTCTGTGAGGTGGGAAAGTGGATTTACACTCAACTCACTAGCAGCATCATGAGGAGTCAGCATCTTCTTTCCAGTGAAAAGCCCCAAGAGCAGAGCCTAAGCCACCCCCTCCCTGGCTGAATTCCTCTGGCTCATCGTGAGGGAGTGAGAGAAGTGGGAGAAAACAGAAAATTCATGTTTCGTTGCTGAAGAGGTTCACTGTAAACCAAGACTCCCTGGAGTCAGGGCTGCAATTCTCACACAGCTCTATGCTCTGAACTATTTGGAAATTTTCATTCAGGTTGGATATAAACAAACCTTCATTCTATCTGAGTTCAGGCAGGGGAAAAAGCTCTCCCAGGAGCACAGCCTGAGTGAACAGGGTCAGTCTTCAGAAGGTCTGGAGGAAGCAAATCCTTTCCAGGTGGCACTCGACAGATATTCATAATACCAATGGAAGCAATTAATTTCAGAGGCCAGTCACCCTACACTCTCTTTACAATCATTAAGGAGAGATAGACACCTCAAAAAGTGGTTTGAAGAATCCTAGTTAGGCTCTTAGTGTGATTTGTGCTTTGAAGAAAACTCGCTTTTGCCAGCGGTGCATAAACTTTACTCCTACCTGATATAAGAGACCACAGTTAGCTTGCATGAACACACCCATCTGCTGCTCTGTGCAACTCTGAGACTGGAAAATCCCAACCTCCCTGTGGCTGGGAACACAGGCCAGCATCAACCCTGTCCTAGGTCCTCAGACAAACGGAGATGATAACATGCACTCTGTTGTTTGCCAGTTTGGATTCAAAAGAATGTACAATACACCCCAATGCCCTAAATTCTGTAAGTACTAGAAAATATGTATTTGCTAGTGGAAAGGTAATTTTAAAAGCACCCCAACAACCCCTTCCCTCTTCTGACAAAACCCTCTTTTCAAACCTAAATTTTGCATGAGCAATATGTTATTGCTCTTTTCAAACAGAACAACGGGAAGGGGGGGAACTTCCTTGCCTTCACGCACATCACACGCATATATGCGTGATAGTCCTATTTTACTTATTAAGCGGTTCAGCAATATGACAGGCAAAAGTGACACATGGGAGGCCTCTTGTCACTTCCGTACCACACAGTGAAAAGATTTTTCCATCATCTTCCTCAGGTAGCTCATGGGCACATTGCTTTCAGGCTCCAGTGGGAATGTTGAAATATTTATTGTTAAACATACATGTAAACAGCTCTTTCTCTGGTGTTTGACAACATTTTAATATCAGAAATATGTTTGGAAAATATAATGAAGTTTGTTAGATACAAAATCTGTGTCCATCTAATCAAAGATAGTTGAAGCAATCAAAGCTCCTATTTCAATTATATGAGAGTTAGGGGCCTGGGTAACTTTGGGAAATAGGCTTCAGCAGCCATCAAACTCATACTCTGGTGTTCATTGAACTTCAGAAGAAATATTATGCTAAATCACGATGGTGATGACATATCTCTACTCATGGATGTGCTACACAGCATCACCAGCTGAATTTCCCATTATCTTGCACTATATACTCAAGACAATTCTATATAAAGTTTCCTCTTCTGGCTTCTAGTGTACAACTTAATTCAGGTTCTTTCATAAACGGGTTTAGTTTAAGCTGGGGATATTAAGATTGTGGATCTTTCCATAAAAGTATTAACTTTTCAACTCCTCCTTAGAAACTGAGAAGAATTCTACTCAGCAAAACCTTAAGAGAGCTTCAGCATTAATATGAAGGGAACCAGTGTAGCCTCTCTAAATAATCTCACACCAAACATTTCCACAGGACTTGTTTTTGCAGCAGTAGCTTAATTCCAAAGCCATATAAACCGATCTGGTTTGTAAAACTACTGTAGTGCAATACAACACAGGCCAAAACTTCATTCAACTGACACCCATAAGACCAGTAACAGCAGAAGAAAGCAACACTCTCATATGTTTATTATATCACATTTTATACTGCTGTCATGCTCCACTAGCTTTTCACCAAGATGAAGTCTGACCTTCAGTTTAGTATGAATATGTAGGGCATAGTGACTGTACCTACACTGCTTTATTTACCACCTATCACTGGGTGTTGCATTATCTCCCCTTGGACATTCTACATTTGCTTTAAGGGTGTGTTTACACTGCATTGAGTGTAGTGTGAGTAGACATTCCAGAGCAAGCATTTTAAGGAATATCTGAAGACTGTTTGGAGCACAGCTGTGATAGCACAGACCTCAGAACAGACTGCATGCCCCCATATCTGCTTAGTTTTAGGGCTGATCTGCCTGACCCCAGAGCTGCTGGACAGAACAATCTCCCCAAAGTCCAGGGAACCCAAAGACTTTGTACGTCCACTCATGTCTGGTTCTCTGATCCTGTTCACAGGACTACATGATGAGACCGCAAGAAGCCAGAGAAACAACTGATCAGCACATCCAGCATCCCACTGTCAGCAGACACTATGTAGTAAATATGCTCATTAAATATATCATGTCGTAGACAGTTAGAAGAAAGATGTATAAATGCACATTTATCCCTAGGCTGCCTGGACTAAGACAATGGTCTGTTTGCCTTTAGCAATGAGACCAGCCTGAGCTCATAAGTATAGTCTTTGAGAGTGTTGCAACACTAGAGTACCTTAAAGTCATACTTCAAAATTGTGTGACCTCAGCATGTATATCTACTGATCATCTTAGGATTGCTTTGACTGTTGTGCATGTCTTTTCTATTCCGATAGCATCTGACACATCCCTCAATTAATCCAGGCAGTCGGAGTGAAACAAGCTAAATATAAGGTGTTTAACAAGAAGCAGAGATAACAGACTTAGATGCTAAGCTGGCATGAGGAAAGAGCATGAGTACACTTCTCTGCATTGTACTGCTTTACTCTTTCTATTCTAGGAAAATAGTAAATACAACTATTGTGCCTTCCTCTCCACAATTCATGCATCCCTGTGTCTGTCCACTGTCTGTTAAGTCTATCTGTAAAAACAGTATGGAATTGGACCTGAGACAGCTGGGGTCTGACTAGTTGGTTAGCGCTGAATAAGCTGGTTTACTTCTGAATACCTCTATTTCTTCATCAGCAAAAGAGGAATAACATTAATTTTCTCTCTAAGTCCTTTAAGATCCATTAATGAGTAAATATAGCCACAGAAGCAAAGTTTTGTAACTGGTTATATTATATCTTATAAGTGGCTATATTATACCATTTTAATTTTTTGGCAAATCCACTTGTGTTCAAATCTGCTGTACTGCTGGAAAATTGTTCTATTTCAGATCTTTGTATAGATTTTACAAACCTAAAAATTCAGATTTGCTCAAAGCTTATATCATCATTTTCCTTCAAATGTACAATTTCTTATCTGAACTTTCACTGTGCAACACTGAATAACTTTGAACTGGTGGCAGTGAAGCTTGAACAGAGGAGAATTCTGGCTATATCATTAATACTCTTAATGAGTTCTTTTTATGTATCATAATACCTCCAAACAGTAAGCAGCATAGTGCTGTAACCGGCTATTTATTACACTTACTGTACAGAAGGAAGAAAGTCTCTATCACTTTTTTATTCATATAGATGTTCCTATAAGCCAGATAGTTAAGTGATGTATTTATTTTGGTTGCAAGCCAAGCAGGAATATTTAAATCCTGCTTTTGGAAGCAAGAATTATCTAATCACTCACTAGCTTTTATAATAAAACATTTATCATGGAACATTAATCCATTAGTACTTATTTTCCATCCCATCCTTTCACTAGCACCTTGCTTTGAAGAAGGTTGAGTTTGGCTGTGAGTTTTCCTTTTATCATATATCATAGTTATATGATAGGACACACCAACACTGAATTCAGAAAAAACCTTTGCACTTTGCTTGAACTTGGCACCCAGATGTTCTGCTTGTGCTTCCACTGCTAACAAAATAGTGCATGTGTGAGTTCTGAAATAAGTCTTTCATCGTTATGTACCAGGTTTTCATGGCTGTAAGGAGGAATGTGGAAACAGCTAAGAATAATTACCTGCTAAAGAAAAACCTGTGTTTAACTAGCTTTGTTTTTTCACAGCTTTAATTTGCATAGCACATCACTAGACTGCCATGCTTAAGCTCTTTGGCATTAAAGGCAAAAATTAAATTCTTCAGGGGGATTTCTGCTTTGTTTTGTTTTGCCAAATTAGAGATTAAAGGTAACCCCTGAGTAAAAAGTGCACTCCCTGACTCTGTGATGCCACATCACTTATGGTGCTGTGTGACTGATCAAAGGTTTGACTTCCTTGGGCTCTTGCCGGACCTGGATTACAAAGCCACTGCTCAGACCAGTGTCAGTTCAGGACCAGAGGGTGATGTGTCCTCCTACAGCACAAAACCAATGAAAGGAAGGGGAGCACTCAAGCGGTCTCGTTGCATTTTCTTCAGCTTCCTCTGAAAAGAGAGAAAAAACAAAGGAAAGGAAGATGAGAAAACCAGGAAAAAACAGAAGGGAATGTCTCCAAGGAACCAAAAGCTCCCACAGGATGTCTGTACAACCAGGAAGACTCAGCTGATCTATGGCTCTTGTGTGCTGCTCTGCCCAGAACCAGTTGGATGCCCTGGTGGGTATCTCTGGAGGCACTGCAGCAGATGGGTCAATCCTCCATTCCCCAGGGTATGCTGGAACTGGGAACAGAGGCTCAGGCTGCAAGACTTACCAGCTTGGCATCTCAGTTGAAGCCAAGATTGTCCCCCTTCACACATCTCAAGCATTACAAAATTTTGGTATCATATGGCTCCAAATAGGGTTCTGAAGACTGCTGCTAAACAGGGGCTGCTGCATTTGTTTTCCACTTTAGTGAAAAAGTTTCTAAGCCAAAATCACCATTTTGTACCATGCATTACAGAATGTATGAAACATCAGAGTGAAATCCTGCAAACTCTGCGTGTAACATTTACTACTGGAGTAGATTCTTTGCAATTCATAGGTGTAATAAATAGTACATCAAGTTGGTACAGGACAAGAGCCAAACTTATTAATTGTAGCACTGGAAGACCCTTATTCACCCCACCTCTTTTTGCAGATTTAACTGAGGATCCTATGTCAAGTGCTGGCTTTAGGAAGGCTGCAACTTGGGAAGATTAGTGACTTAAGTTGTTGCAGTAATTAGTGAGGCTGGGGTAAGTCAAATAAAATGCACGCAGAGACAAAAAGCTGATCACTAAAGCAAATGACTTGTGGGAAATAGGGAATGAAGGAGGAGGTGATTTTGAAGACCGCACATTGTTTTGGTATTTAAATCCATATTTTCCCTGTTGGTTGTTAATATGTGAGAGCATTGTGATCTTTGTGGTCCCCAGAAGAAAGAGCTTCACGTGGCAGAAAGCAGCTGGACACAGAGACAGAAGTAGTTCTTTATACATTTCAGACTTGATGCTTATTTAGAAGTCTCCCCTATGATTTTGGGAGGGAAGTACTTTTTGTCTTCTTCTCACTGTAAATTTTTAATCCTCAGACAATTATTGTGCATCCTATACCTGTAACATTTTTGAACATTAAAAGAAATTTTGTGTGCAAAGAAATATGCAGTGCAGGTTCAAAAAAAGCAAGCTGGTAATTTACCTAAACCCCTTTTGAAGCACATTTAAAATTCTATTTAAACATTTAAAACATTTAAAAGAAGACCACAATGTGTTCATTATTAGAACATGAAAAGTAGACTCCTTAAGCTATATTTTCTTTAGTTATTTGAGTAATTCTTTTCTGCTAATTTGTGTGGTGGTTTCATCTTTGCAAGGCAGGAAAAAATGTATGTACAACCACTATATCACTGCACTTGTAAATATAGGCCTATCTGTTCAAAATACTTGTATTTTCAGTAGAATAATGTTTCTATTTAAAGACACCCTTTCATATTTTTCATGTTTCACTTTTTAATTAGAAGTAGCTATTAAGATTTTTTTACATAGGTAATTCAAAGTTATATTAAAAATATAATGCAGGTTGAATATCCATATATTGCAATTAACGGAAGAAAATATTTTCTTTCTTCCCACAAGGTAAACATTAGCTGCATTCTCAGAACCAAGTTATCAGCACAAGAACCTGAGGGTTTCTTGTCACTAAGATGGCATTACCTCATCCTTTAAGTTCATTAAACTGTCAATGCAGGTGTGTTTTAGGGATCTGATGGAATCCCTTCAGCACCTACTGAGCCACAGATTAGTTCAGCACTTGTGTCAAACGCAGTAGTATCAAGGCCACTCTAACTTTTGAAGCTGGGGCTGTTCCAAAGGGCTATTCCAGAAGTCAGAAAAATGTAATGAAGAATCACACTTATATCACCTTTTCTCTTCTGGAATCATATTTGCTTATATAAATAATAACATTTAATATAATAACCTGTAGTATAATACAGTATGAAACAATAAAGTACAATATAATAATAATTAAATTTAGCATTGTTGAAGAGTTATTAAATCAGGCACTGAATATTCTACCAGTTTCTGATATTAGGGCACAATTAGAACTATCTCTTTTGACAGGGTAGTCATAATTTCTTATGATGAGACCTCTGCCCCCCTGCTTTTCTGGGGGATGTTCCTGCATAATACAACGAGTCTATCCAGTACAGAAATTTGCACAATTTTCTTTAGAGAGGCTTATAGCATATCTGTGCACTGGAGAAATAGATCTCTTTACAGTTGATCTCCACCAAGTACAAAGGTGAGATTTATGACCATTGAAGCCAGGCTTTCTGCTAATTGTCTTATGACAGAGAAACTTAATCTTCCAGGACATATAATCATAGTGACAGACTGCAGTGACCTTTGAATAGAAATTCAAATACATTTATTTGACCAACTTTTTGCATATGTTAATTAAATATTTTACAAAGCTTTACAGATAGGCTGGTATTTTTGAAAAAACAAACAAACAAGCAAACAAACTTTTCACATCTTTATCGGAGGGATGGATATTGGTAGCAAGGCATAATTGATAGTTAAGGTACGTCTCAGTCATACATGAAAATTTAAATGCATTTTACTTCCGTGATTTCCCAACTACAGCAAAAGCAACTTATTTAGTTTTTATCCTTTATTAGGCTACCTAAAGTGCCTACAATGACAGGGAACACTGCATACTTTTGGCTGTATGTATGCAAAGACATTATGAGAGTTCTTCTATGTTGGGTTTTGATAGCACTGGTAAAATATAAAAAAAAAAAAACACTCCGCTTAGAAAAAAGCTGCATGGAAAAAAACAATCAAAATTTCCTAAGCAATACTATAGCACAATTAGGTTGCCTGGCATAAGCTTAATTCATTAAATGTCTTCAGTTCTCATACTATTCTCTCTCTTAATTGAGGAATGAATTAAAGACCAGACTTTTTCCATTGCAAAATTTTCCATTGTGAAATTTGATGTGTTCATGACTACAGAGCCTCTGTTAATCAATAAATCACTAGAAAATTTTGATTAACTAGTCAACAGCTCATTAGACAGCTCAGTCAGAACATCTGCATTTCCTTTTGTCATGTGTGATTTTTCAGTGAAGTAAAATGTGTCTGTTTCTGTTCCCAGATTGTTTGCTTTAAATGTTCTATGGAAGAATTATGGATTATTTTTATTTACACTTCAGTAGCAACTAACATCTTCCCCTAAGCTCCAGGCTCAAATTGTGCTAGGTTTTACATGAATCCATGTTAATAAGCAAGGCTGAGGGGAGAAGGAGATGCTCAGTAATTCCAGGGAAGCTTGCCCATACCTCCACACAAGCCTGGAGGCAAAGCCAGTACAAGAGCTTGGATGTCTGGAGTCCTCACCCAGTGCCTCACCAGCCACACTGCCTTTCCTGCAAGAGAATACAGAGTGCTCTGATCTAAGCAAACATCATTGTTTTCAAAGACAATTTGCCAGCATGAGCTTTCCTGTAAAAGGAACCATTTTATTAGCATTCTGGGTGGGATGTCATCCTCCAATGGGATGACTCCCATGGAGCCATCTAACCTGCACTTAGGTGCTGCATGCAGCTGCCCTTCCAGAGGCAATGCCCCAGCCCCTTCAAAGGGAGAGATGGGGGTGGAGGCTGATACCAAGCAATGCAGAGGCCCATGTGGTAGGTGACAGTATTCTCCGCTCTGGAGAAAAATTAAATTTGCATGTCTTAGTCAACACAAAACAATTATGACTGTGAATGTGGCTGGGTTGCATATTCAGCTATGTTGGTGCCACTTGGATGCCTGTCACAGGAAGTGATGGATCCTGCCTAAGACAAATACAAAACTTAGCCTGACTTCTCACCTTGGTGGTCCTGTTGAGCTACCTTAGATTTCAAATCTCTTCAAGGATGCAGCACGGAAACCCTTTATTTATTGTCATTGACATTGTTTACTATGCTGATCAAGGTCTTCAGTCACTTAGTGTTTCTTGATTTATTGCAGATTTAATGCTTTTTCTTGCCCTGCTGATATTTCCAAACTGTCCTGATCAAGGGAGAGCTCAAAACTGCCCTCCTGCTCCCAAGCCCAGCAGTGGCCTCTGAGCCACCCTTGGCTGTTCATGCATGGAGTATTCATGGTCTAATAACCTATATAATTAAGAATGTAACATGTTCTGATTAATTTAAATATGTTAGCTGCTGCCTCTGCTCTTATTTCCTTGCAGTGGTTCCACTTCGTCTGTATTCCTCCCACTGTTGTTTTCATCACTGCTCCTCATGATGAGCCCTCTCCTCCATTTTTGTAATTGTCCCACACAAATCTTTGTTGTAAAAGAAGATGAAAAGAAATATCAAACGTTGGGACTGCCTACTAGAGAGAAAATCTAGTATTTCAGGTATGTCTGTTGTTGATCTTAATTCTCACACAAACAGGCGTGAGTTCTCCTGCCATTTGCTAGAACACATGAGAAACAAAGTGGAGACCAGGGTGTCTTCCCCTGGGGCACAAGTAGTAACACAATTTGGTAGTCATTAACCAGAGCACCATTTAAGACTTTGATTTCAAATACACAATAGCTCAGTTTCCATCTGAAGCAGCCAATGAATAAGGAAACCAGAAAACACTACCCATGATGCTTTACCTCAATATTTTTTTTTATTTTTACTTGCCTCAGAAACAAAAAACAGAGGCCAAGGAGCAATATATTGAAAAAGCTGAACCATACCAACCTTTGAAGAATCACATACAAAATACTATTTTAAATCAAAAAGTATCTGTGTTGTGCTTTGGACCAGATTGCCAGCTGATGTAAAACAGTTCAGCTCCTTTAATCATATGGGGCTATGCCAATTTACATCAGCTGAGGAGCTGTCTAATAATAGTATGTGAAGCAGGGCTTCACCACATACTGTACTGAATGTTGGAAAACATCCTGTACTTAAATGCATGCAGCTCTTTAACTCAGAGTATGAGACTGGCCACATTGTTTGACATAAGGGTTAGTTTTCAGATAGCAAAATTTCAGTTGCCAGGTGCCAGAGGCAATTTATCAGACACTCATAAAATAAAGATCAAAAAGCCCATCAGTCTCCCACTGCATCTGGGATCTAGGAAAGAACACTTACAGCCCCCTATCCTTTAAACAGCTCTCACTTAAAGAGCTCACTGTTTATAATAACAAGAAAAGGAGAAAGGGGTCAGGTCAAAACCAGCAGAACAGCAGGTGGTGTTATAAAGGT
Source organism: Ara ararauna (assembly GCA_028858755.1). Lineage (NCBI taxonomy): Eukaryota > Metazoa > Chordata > Aves > Psittaciformes > Psittacidae > Ara > Ara ararauna. Next base: position 25,344,324 of record CM054379.1, read on the forward strand.
TTTTTCTGCAGTTAAAACTTTTGTGAAATAGTAGTTCAAATGTACTCATACAAGCCTCTTTCGTATCTTTAATTTGTATTTTTAGATAATTTTTGGCTATTAGAATACAAGACACAAATTACTTGACCTCTTTTTCTCTGCTGTTTACTCTAATATGTTACAAAAATAATCATGAATTATTTCCTTTCATGCTTTCCTTTTGACTAAAAGCCCTTTTCAGACACTACTGAATTCAGGTTTTAGATCCAGAACAAAAATTCCTCCAAAGTTCAAAGGGGTTTTGGAGTAGTGTTCCTGTTCATAATCACCTTAGCTGGAATGGTGCAAGATGAGAAGTTTGGATTCAGATCTGAACTATAATATTATTTAGTATTTAATGAGTACTTGCACTCAGTCTTTGCTGAAGTCAGAGATGTGAACCTTACCTTCTGAAACATCTCACTGTCAAGGCTTTGGTGTTGACCTCAGGTCTCCTCAGCAGAAGGAGAGAAGCATCTCTTCACATTCAAAGAATGTGTCACATTCTGCTTTAGGTCCATCTCTTATGACACACATCCTCAGAGTCAAAATAGCCAGTCTCCATGATGTAAGAGTTAGCCACACATGTTGAGAGTTGTCATCAGAAACTCGCATAAGAACACCCGACAAATGAGATAAAGATAAGATATATCACTCTTCCAGAAGGGTCAGTGAGTGTCCCATGAAAGCTTCATCTCTAGTTTGCAACTGACAGTGACAAGGTGATAAATTGTATCTACTAATTAAAATATAGCATTGCTACCGAGGACACAGATCAGAGTAGATCTCCCCCTGATGTGCTAAAAACCTCTGTGAATCACAGAGCATACAGAGCTCCCAGAGGCCTTTGCATTTCATGGCACTGAACATACTGGAGCAGAGGGAATGGAATCTGCTTTGACTAATTTTAACCCCTTAATTTAGTACCTGTTCAGGCTCAGTGTACAGTAAATGGAAAGAAGTATCTAAATTAATGTCCTAAGTACAGTTCAACTCAGATATTCTGCTTCATCCTGTAGAGGTGCTTGCTATCAGTGAGCCTTGGGAGCCCTGGCTCCCATATGAAACACCTAAATTAGATCCTTACTGCAGGCAATGTGGATGACCTCCCTAATACAGACATAATCTGTAGTGCATGCTGCTTGCTCATGCATCTTTTCAGAAGCATTCTCTGTTGCTTTTACCCTCCACTGAGTCTAATAGTTTCTTCAACACTGTATTGATTAATGGCCAATCGTTGGGAACAGAAATGCCTCCAAGTTCACAAATACAGTGCTCATAATTTTTTAAAAATGTATATGTTTGTCAACAGTTGTCGCACAGAGGATTTAAAAATCCATGGGAAAGAAATGATGTGTTGGACACAAAAAAAGAATTATTTTCAATCGTGACCACAATATTGTTACCATACATCAGCATTCACTGAGGCTAGTACCCCTAATTTTCTGACTGCTATCAAGCTTCCCAAGCACCTTGTCCCAGAAATCGCTTTTCTATTCCAAAGCATAAGTCAGGTTTCCCATCTGCTTTGGACATCCATTCAAAAAAACTTACTTGGCCTTAATCCCAGTCACTGAATTCTGTGTGGTATTCAGTATAGTGTACGCATTATTTAGAAATGCTGTAATATTGACTATGTTATCTTTGCTTTATAACTATGATCCCATAGAGCTTTCCTTTGTATTTCCAGCATTCATTTCCCAGGCAGTTTTATAAAAATGTAATGAGGTGCTATTATTAAAGCCTATTAACTTATACAGGCTTGTTGCCTGATGAGAACTCAATTTTATTTTCCTTAAACTGCAGGCCAGATTGCAATCAAGTAGTTTCTCCAGCGAGTATCCCAACAAATTCATCATCCTATTTCTTAGTCTGAGATAATGCCACAGTATAGACGAGGCCAAAACTTTTCAAAGCTCCAGCAAAGACATATTTACTCTTTTCACACTAATTGGCTGTCATAAGGTATTTTTTTCCTTCATTTTATTGTTTCTTTTTCTCCTGTTTTTCAACCTTACTCCCAGAAATAACACCGAGATATTTATGGATTCCGCTGAGCTCATGGGTTTTGATTAAAATTTCTACATAACTGAATAATTTCTTTAATTTATCTCTTCTAGCAAGACCAGCATTAGGCTTGTGCAGCATGCATAGGCATGAGACCACACAAAGGAGGAGGTTTTGCATTCCAGGTCACCATCTCCAGAGGCAAGAGCAGAGCAAGGGCTGCCAAATTGGTTAGAAGGGCCCCAGCTCCGCCTTGCAGCTGTCAAAGCCCTCCCACACACCGACAGAGCCAGATTTTCCCACTCCTCACTGACCTCTAGAGATGTGCTGAGTATGGAAACCTGCCCAAAGCACCAAGGTGTTAGGCATTTTTGTTAAAAAAGGGCTGGAGGAAGAGAAAAACATTGCAGTGAAAGGACAAGGCTGTCTGGCTTCACTTCCTAGTCCTGTTGCACATTGCTGGTCTGACCTTACATTTTACTCCCTGTATTTCTATTCTGTTTTGACTTTTTGTTTCATAAATCAGGAGAAGAAAATTTCCAACTGTGATCAGTGGAGAAATATAACAATCAAACTGTGCTTAGGTCATCAGCATACTTTGTAAAATTAGTGCAAAATGTAAGAAAAGAGGGGGACTTTTCAGTATAGACCAGGGAATGCAAACACCAGATTCATTAAGAAATAATACTATATGTTTTGCAAATATTAAGTATTCAGCAGCTAGGATATGTGATTCTGCTCTTACTCACTAAAGATAGTATTTCATACATACTGGGCTCCTGAGAAAATATTATCAGCCTGAATCGTAAAGAACAACATCTTCTGGCACTGTACATATCTCATGGGATTCCTTAATTGATATACTTGCAAGTGTTCAAAATGTACAGATTTTTGGAAAGCTACTTTCATGGAGCTGGAATTCATCCTAAATTTCTTTGGCACCCATCTAATGATATCTGAGGTGATGTGGCAAGTATTTCATAAATAGCAGACCTAAGAGAAAAATGCTACTTAAAGTTGTCTCAGTGGATAGGACATCAATGGGATGACGGAGCAACCCTTTCATGGCAGCCCTTTTAGCCATGTGAACCTAATGTGGGCATCTAGTCTGCATTGTACTCCTAAAGGGGCAGTCACTCAAAAGGAGGTTTCTAAATTTCCCACGCAGTCAATGGAGAAAATGTGGTGTCTTTGAAGGTCTCCTTTGAGAGACTCAAGCTCCTTATGTTTAGGCACAACAAAATGGCAAATAGGACTCTTTCCCGTGCAGGCACAGGTTACCCAGGGAGGTGAGACCCACTGTCATTTACCAAATAAAAATTGACCTAGTTTTATATAAGGTCTTCCCATAACACCAAAGAGTGCCACTTCACATAGCAGCCTCTCATATCTGTTTTTTAACATGGCTTTGCCTGTGTATCTCCTTAAACCAGCTAAAAAGGAAATCCTGAACAGAACAGCAAAACCTTAAGAGTATGAAATTTAGATCTTTATCTATGATTTTTCTGCAAACTGAATTAACGCCTTCTGCAAAAGATCATCTGGACTGTTGTGTAACACACTACCTACATTTTCTCTCATAACATTTCATGATAATATACTGGATTTTTAAGCAATTCATATTTAATTGCACACTTTAAAACTCCATGTTTCCTTAGCTAGGCTGCTCCAAACTTTCATCAATTGTAGCACAGATCAAATTTCGCACATCATTAACTTGGAGGAGTAGGGTTTAAATCAGAACTTGTGAGATTAGCACTTTTATACGCATTGGTATGCAGCTAGATAGCTAGTTATATGTCATTTTTATATGGATGAAAAATGGCATATCTATTTCTGATGTGAATCCTGTTGTTAAGTCAAGTCAACTATTCCTTTTTGGTATTCAAAATTCTACCAATTCCTCCCAGTATAAGTCAGGTTCAGATCTTGGCTGCTTCTTTATGCTGGCTCTGTGATTTTTCTCAGCTCTAGCTTTTCCACTCATTAAAGTCATAGCTAAATATTCCTTTCCCTCCTGTCTCTTCCCCAAATGCCTTCACCAGCATGTCTGACATGTCTTATCATGTCAGAAGCTAGCTCCATACTCACATCAACCAAAGCTCTGGAATACAGTTCCCACTTACCTCTGAAGCCTTCCCTCTGCCTGTTCCCACGGTCTGTCTCCCTAGCCCTTTAGCCTATCTGCTCCAGTTGGCTCCTTTCCTGCTCCCTGTGGTCTACAGGAGCTGCCAGCTGGCCTTCTCTCTTCTTCCTCAGAAAATCAGATACTCTTGCTGTCCCCACTACCTAATGTATTAGTACATGTATGAGTCAGGTTCATGTAATTCCATCTCAGAAGGAGAGGATTCATCTTTTTGCTCTTGCTTCACTACTGATGTGTCTGAAGCCAGACTCTGGCAAAAAGAAAATGAAAAAGTTGTGCACAGTTCTGATTAAAGGCATAATGAACTGGCTCATGGACATCAGCTGCTGGATGGACTCTAAGTGCCTTGATGATTTTATGAACACATCACCAGACACTGATTTGCCTGCAGCTCCAAGTCTTCAGTTTTTTATTTGGGATGCAGAAGTATATATCTTACACAAAGCTAGTGAAAAAACATCCAGAGTTGTCATTAAAAAATGGGAAATGCTTTCTAAAAATGTTGCCAGAAAAGTATTTAATTTACGAAAAAGCTGTATTTCTCCCTCCACAGTACTTGAAAGTCAAAACTGGCTATGCAGTTTGGTACAACACCTTAAGTAGCCATAGATTTTTTGTTTCAGAGTGTTAATATCTAGTTTACAAATTGTCAAGTGTTGAACTTCTAATGATATGGTTATTTAATATTTTGAGACAAAGGGAATTACTTTTCTCATATGTTATGTGAACTAATCATCATGGGAACAAAAGGAAAAGTTGGCTACTGAACTAGAGGAACTAACAGATCCATTACTTTCCTGGAAATGTTTCCTTTTAGTTGGCTAATGTGCATTATGACCTAATGATAATGCTGCACATGCCTCTATGGAAGGGATGACCTCTTTCTGTCTATTCTCTGAGCAGACAGACAAAATCTATCTCCTTTTCAGACACCACACAGCACATTGGCATGTTTTAACCTTTATTTATACTAGAACTGGGTACAAGGACAGCTTTGTGATTTCCAAATTGCAGATGGTTCATGTCTGGGCCATTCAGCTTACAACCCTCACCCATTTATATGGCCATACCCAAATGTAAAAAGCTCTGTTCTTTGAATATCTTTCTCATCCCTTTTGATTATCTACACAAGAAAGTTTCCCTCTTAGAAGACTTATTTTCAAGGCATCTTCTGGGATTGAATGGATTTCATTGGCGGATGTAAATGAAAAGCCATTTAATATTCAGTTCCCCCTGTGCCTTTCTCCCAGATGGTGTTCTGAACCTGTACTGCTTTTGTTTCCCCTGTTCAAATGAGGTGCAGGTCATTCTTACTCATCTCAGGATCATCTTATCTTTGACACCCATTACATTTTGGAGGGTTCAAAGGACTCAGTTCAGTCTTTTATTCTTGTTCTCAACCAGTGGGGAAAACTTTTCTCATTCTAGAAGTGGTTCCTCTCTTTTCTTTCACTCCACACACAAACAGAGGAGAGGAGAAATACCTGGTAGCAACTCAGGATAGGATGGGGAAATTGCTTTATCGTAATAACTGTATCCTGCAAGGTTTAAGTGCCACTACATGTCCTGCAGAGGAAAGTACTCTCCATGCTTCCTTGTCTGAAGTAGTGGTGTGCTTCACTGGAGATAAAGCTTGATTTTTAAAAAAAAAATACTTAAAAACTGGGGCTACAGAACTGATAGACAGGGGTAGAGCAGTTGATGTCATCTACCTGGACTTGTGCAAAGCGTTTCACACTGTCTCACATGACATCCTTGTCTCTAAGTTGGAGAGACATCAATTTGATAAGTGGACCACTCGGTGGATAAAGAACTGGCTGGATGGCCGCACACAAAGAGTTGTGCTCAATGGCTCAATATCCAGCTGCAGACCAGTAATGAGTGGTGTCCCTCAGGGATCGCTGTTGGGACCGGTCTTGTTCAACATCTTTGTGGGTGACATAAACAGTGGGATTGAGTGCGCCCTCAGCAAGTTTGTCGATGACACCAAGCTGTGTGGTTTGGTTGATACACTGGAGGTAAGGAATGCCATCCAGAGGGACCTTGACATGCTTATGAGGTGGGCTGATGCCAATCTGATGAAGTTTAATCATGCCAAGTGCAAGGTCCTCCACCTGGGTCAAAGCAATCCCAGTCACAGCTACAGACTGGGCAGAGAAGAGATTCAGAGCAGCCCTGTGGAGAAGGACTTGGGGGTGTTGGTTGATGAAAAAAAGAGCATGAGCTGGCAGTGTGCACTTGCAGCCAAGAAAGCCAACCGTATCCTGGGCTGCATCAAAAGGAGCATGACCAGCAGGTCAAGGGAGGTGATCCTGCCCCTCTACTCTGCTCTTGTGAGACCTGACTTGGAGTATTGTGGGCAGTTCTGGTGTCCTCAACATCAAAAGGACATGGAACTGTTGGAACAAGTCCAGAGGAAGGCCACGAGGATGATCAGGGGTACTGCAGCAACTCCCATATGAAGATAGGATGAGCAAGTTGGGGCTGTTCAGCCTGGAGAAGAGAAGGCTGCATGGAGACTTCATAGCATCCTTCCAGTATCTGAAGGGGGCCTATAGGGATGCTGGGGAGGGACTCTTCATGAGGAACTGTAGTGAGAGGACAAGGGGTAATGGGTTTAAACTTACACAGGGGAAGTTTAGATTGGATATGAGGAAGAAATTCTTTACTGTGAGGGTGGTGAGGCACTGGAGTGGGTTACCCAGGGAAGTTGTGAATGCTCCATCGCTGGCGGTGTTCAAGGCTGGATTGGACATAGCCTTGGGTGACATGTTTTATTGTGAGGTGTCCCTGCCCCTGGCAGGGGAGTTGGAACTAGATGATCTTAAGGTCCTTTCCAACCCTAGCTATTCTATGATTCTATTATGGTGCTGAAATTCCTCCCTTATCACACAGATGACACAAATATGCTATGATGGAGATCCTGCTGGTTTTTCAAAATTTGCTTTGTCCTCCAGGCTGCTAAATATCTTTTAGAGCAGGACATGTGGAATCTGAGCTTGATTCCCCAGCCGCATCACACCTTTCATAAAGAAATACATTTTAGAGAAGGTGCAGAAAAACAGTTAAACTTGGGCTCCTGATATACTCTGTGCGTGCATGAGGGCTGCACTTGTCTTTCAATGACAGCAAATTTCTAAGACAAATCATGGGACAGTTAGGTTCTTTGGTTATGCTGGATTACATAGAGAAAGAAGAGATTAGGGTAAAGTACTATGCGAAAAGCCACAGGCTTTACTTTCTGGTTTGGTCCCTGATTTAAAGCACTTGTGAGTCAATTTTTTCTAGGAAACACACAAAGAAATTTTTATTCTGCTTGTTGATTGACTACCTCTGGCCCAAGACAGTGAACAGAATACAGTTACTCTTGGATTATACCCAGTTTCACCATTACTGATTGATCTTCCACTGAGAAATCAGCACAAAAGGCTTCTTGTCTGCTACCGCTTGGCAAAGAGCAGATAGTGGTGTGAGGATGGGACCATTATGTCAGGAAGTCGAAAACAGGCTTCTCAGAGGAACTCACTTTTTTTGCTAGTCTTGCAGATCACCTGTGGTGTTACATCCTTTACAGTTGGGAATGCTTCATTAAATACCATGCATTGTTTAAAAAGCAGATTGCCAACTTTTTTTTTTCTTTTCTTTTAAGTCTAGATCCAGCAAAGTAACTGCTTTCTAGACAACACAGATAGTTTAACTTCAGCAAAGATACTAATGCTGATAGCGTCAAAGAAGAAACACATCTCTGACGAGGACTTGAGCAGAGGCTGCTCAGCAGATAACGAAATTATTTTTTTAAATTAAGCCAGAAGAAAATGGAATAAAGATAAAAAGAGTAATCAAACACTTTATAGCTGGTGGGTTTTTTCCAAGTAACAGAAATCACTGGATTAATACAAAATCAACAAGACTGCCCCACTAAGGAACAAAGTTATCTTGAGATTTCTTTATCAAACGAAACATTCTAAAAACCTGTTTTAATTAAAAGCATTACTTTTATCTTTTACTGAACGCAATCTTCTATTTGGCACAGCTTTAATAACAAATGGCAGGTATTTAAACAAATGGGATTTTAGCTGTGGAAGAGGGACGTTATCTATCCATTTGGTTTGTCTAGAGTCCATTCGCACCTTGACTGATGTCTATAGGTCTTGTTCAGATGTAGCAAGGGAACTGTATGCTTTGTTTTGTGTTGTTTGCTCTGTCCTATATAGTAGTGGCTGGATAACTATCCCACCAGCAGAAATTTGCTTACACAATGCCACTCTCTCCCCCTTCTGGTAGGAAAAGCAAGGCTGGATGCAGCCCCAGTGTGATGAACAGCTGCAGGATTGTTCCTTCTCATATGACACAAATCACGGGTGCTGTGTTAGTGAGGAGTCAATTCCTTTTAATTCTTCCTTCTTTTTCTCCTCCACCTTCCTTTCCCTCACTGGCAGGTTCACCCCACCCAGGTACACCTGAGCAGTCCCATATCTCTTACCACCTTTGCACTGAGGAAGCAAAAGGGTCCTTGGGGTCCTCTACTGCAGAAAGGCAAAGGTTTAGCTGTTCCATTCAAAACATGCATCCTTACTTAAAGTAGCTACCTAGTTATGTCAGTAGTTAAACTTCAAGTGCTATTTTGGAGAAAAGCGTGGGAATTGAGATTTGCTAGATGTGCCCCAAAGGAGAATTTGTCTGGTTGTGAAATACTCCAGCTTCTGGTATTGTTGCTCTTTTTTATTTCATACAGTAAACACATATTGTTACTCTGATGTGCCTGGTCCTTCAAATGTTAACACACAAGAGTAAACTTTTATGGTTACATGGATCAAAGGGTTGCACAAAATTAAGAACATGCATTAAGTGTTTACGAGATCAGGAATGTAATCTACTGCGCTCAAATTAAGAATTCAGAGAACTCAGAGAAAACTGCACAGATTTTCTTCATCTTCAATTCAAATGAATATGATAGAATGGCCTGAAGCTGAACATGAAACCTTTGAGTTTCCTTCTGCCTCATGAAATTTCTCTCTAAGACAAAGAATAAACAAGTTAAAGAAAATGAAATTTTGGTTCTGGCTCTGCAAAGTGAATGTCTGAGCTTAAGTTTATGAACAAAACCTTTGATGTCTTGGGTTTACTGCATAATGGTTTGTCACACACTGGATCTGTGTGACTTATGGCTTGGCATATTCAAATGTACTTTTTTGCAGAGCACTACTGGTCTTATATGTGTAAGTTAGCTTTCATTCTAAGGGATTTTTTAAATACCTGGATTTTGTTAAGCAATCCATACTACAACAGTTCTCCATTGCAGTTGAAAAACACGGCTTTTACAACACTGGCTGCTGTACTTCACATGCATATAATATTGCTATCAGCTGCCTATTGACTTTAAAATGTTTGATTTCTCTCTCTCTTTCCTACTTAGCAAGATTAAAGGCTTAAATGTTCTGTTATACCATGCCATACCATATGTTAAGAGGAAAGACTAATTTTGGCTGCCTACAACATTCCAATCCCTATTTAAATAATATTAGCTAAATGCTAAACTTGTATAAATGCTTAAATCTGCAGATGTAAAGCTTTGACTAACAAAGTCCTTTAAGGACCAAAATCTGCAATTTACTGCTTTTGAAAGGTCTGCCATGCTCCAGGGAGATGTACTGTTTCTTGGTGGAGTCCTGGCAGGGCTTAGTGATGTATTCACAGGATCTGTTCACACCCACTGAATTTCACTTAGAAAGAGATCTACACAACCCCCCTAACCACATCATTCTGATGGTTAAAAAGCTTGCAATTAAAGCCAATTTCTGCTTTTCTCTTGCTTAACACACAACTACAAACAAATGCTTCCACTCTCTTTTTTTTCTCTCAGTATTCAATCGGGCCTTCCTAAAGGCTTCCATTTGCTGGGTGAACTATCACACCACACAGACAAGGGTGAAAGATGAACAGAACTGCTGACATAAGGCTTCTGTCACTCATGAACTCGAAGGACAAATTAGACAAATCAGCTTTATCAGTAATAAGAGGATATATTCTTTGTGTGAGATACTCAGGGGAGATGACCACCTCCTGTCAATTGACAGGATTCCAGTTATCAACTGATGACTGGAATAGTTCAGTACCTTTTTACAGTGTGTTTTCAAGCAGCTGCTGGGATTAAGGTTATAGGCATTAAACTAAGGGTTTATGTTCTCTTCTGGGTGCAGATTCAGTAAATATCCATTCTTACTGAATTTGGGGTGTGTAAGCTGCTGCAGCAGTAGGGTATCAACTTCTCTGGGCTCAGACAGTGGCTGTGTTTGAATCTCATGCTTCAGCCTGTTGCCCAAAGAAGTTAGAGAAATATTCTCTCCATCCCAGTGAATAACTTCAAAAGGTTTATGTTTATTTGCTCATTTTTTGTTTAGTTAGTGGGTTGTTATTTTGGGTTGTTTGGTTTGCTGCATTTCTTCTCCCTCTGTGATGTTACACATTGGCTGCTGCTGGAGATGTGTCAGCAGGACAGAACAGCACTCTGGGAGGATACAAAGGATTCCCTCGGCCAGCTGGGTCTTCTGCATGAAAAGTAATGGACAGAAATACACAAAGAGTTAGACTAAACGATACAGTCATCCTATCTAGCATTAAGCCTTGTCAGATATATTTATATATTGGTAGCATAAATTATAAATATAATGCCATTAAACTGATATTTTAATAATTATTATTTTGAAACAAGAAAGAAAAGTATAAAACCCATGAACTCTATGGCACATCCCTCTTTTTAGTCACCAAAGTTATTATGCTTATTTAAGTATTCCTCTTCCCATACAGATTCACTTGCCATTTCTTCCATATCTTAACTAGATGCTGTACCTGTTATGCTGAATGATTGACCCACACATCTATCCACTGTGCATGTATTTTACAATCATTAGCCACGGGTGAGATCACATCCTGATCACAGGAAGCCCATTAATTACTCTGAAATTGTTTCAGTCTTTCCTGAGAAGTCGATCTAAATCTCCACTTTGGAGCATAAACACACCCTTATGGATTTTTCTCTAAAAACTTGTGTCTTGCTTACAATAAAGTTCCTAGGGTAAGCAGTAGCAAATCGAGCTTTAATGTGGCACTATAAATATATGTGTTCCACTCTGTCTTGTAAGCACAAAGCACTCTAGCTGATGATCTACATCAGACCATACATATGGCAAGCATCAAGAAGCTATTAAACCTGCTGCCTTTCAAAAAACATCAACAAACTCTGGCTATATTAGGTGTTGCATATGAATACCTAGTTCCATTTTGATATAGGAATTATACAGTACATTGACTATCCTTTCAAATCTGGACTTCTTGGACATTAAATTCCTCCCAGCACAGCCCCAGCCACATGTGGTGGGTCACCCTTCAGATGCCACCTGTCTGGGACAGTTCATTTGTATACTTCATTGTATAGCCAGAAGGTGACTATCAGGCATTCATCTAGATACCTGAGATGGTCCTTAGGAAGATGGGAGATGTGTCAATCAGAGAAAACACATGTTTCTGGCCACTCTTGGGAATTTTCATTACAAGTAATAGATACAACCACAGACAATCACTAGGAACTACTGGAGAATAGAGAGATACAATCATGCCTTACATTACACATTAGCATCATACTACATGTTGAACAATTTTACCTACTCAGATTGCATTTGAAATTTCTGTGTGCAGTACTTTCCAGCTTTCTTACAAGTACAGAAACAGATCTAGGCACCTGCTGTATTATATTTCTTTTTCTTTTTTTATTAATTGGATATGTTATTTTTTGAATTCTCTGCAAAAAAAAAAAAAAAAAAAAAAGACCAGTAACTTTGCTTCCCATTTAAATTAATGATTTTAAAGGACAATATTTTTGTCCAAGCCTGTGCCTTAACTATTTATTATTGGATATTATGTCAATTATTTGCTTTTTCTGGATTTTCTACCAATTCTTCATCCCTGGTCATCTAATCATGTGGTACTTGACTTGGTAATTAATTGTTTTCTTTGCTTAAAAAAACAAAAGACAGCTACAGTCATGTGATGGTCACCATGCTTGAATAACACTGTCAAGTGAAAAAACAATACTGGAATCTCAAAAGATCTCTCATATTTCAAATATCTTAGATGTATTACATTCCCAAAAGGATTAGGAATTGAAGGGACAAAAAAAAAAATCTTTACTTATTCAGCTAGGCATGATGTGCATAACAGAGACCAGCTAGAACAGGCTCAGCATTACTGCAGCAGCAGGCACTGTTGCCAGAGGGGAAAGGAAGCTGATTAGTAATACTTCTCATGAAAAATTTTTGTGTTCTTCCTTCCAAAGCCCAAATGTGCATGCTTCATGGAGACTCAGAAGGACATGTCTACACTGCTCACATCCACTGATGCTCTATCCGAAGGTTTCAAATAGGGCTTGCTTCCTTTCTGTCTAAGGAGAAGCTTCCACCTGAGGGAAAAAGCACTGAAGGCACAGTTTTGTTTTAGGCAGAGTTCTTTCTCTACAGATAGCAAAGATAAAAGTTTATCTAATAATGGGCTATTATGATAGATAGGATTATCTTAGTCTGGGCTGTTAGTATACACTGTGCTGATCTATGTCAGTATTGTGTAAAATTGGTGCCAATTTTAGAGATGCTTTGGACTCGGATAGTGAGACACAGGACAAGGGATACAAAACCAAATTGAGAACAAAGACAGGCTTTTTTTTTTTTTTCTTTTCTTTTAAGTGAGTAAAAGGCAATTAATAGCAAAACTGATATTCTTGGTGATTCTTGATTTGGAAACCAGACATTCTTACCTATAAATTATGTGCAAGAAGGAGAACCCCAGAGTGGTTCCACTTCATCTATATGCTTCCCATTGTTATCATCGCTAGGGCTCATGATAAGCCTTCTCTTCCATTTCTGTCAGTCTTCCTCACGAACCCTTATAACCCTTATAACCTCTCCTTCTTCTATGATTTTATGCTTTTAAATTGTTCTAAGACTGATGTTAAAAGAGAATGCCTAAATATATAACTGATACACCCATTCACCTTGGGATGAATGCTTATCTGCCCAGATATCATCATATTTCTCACACTCGTGTTCCTCCCTCCAACACATATGGCAAGCAGTTGTACCATAGGGATACTACTTACAGTTTACACCTGGGAGACTCAGAAGATAGAAATTAAAACAACAAAATAACAACTCTGACCTTGTCTTAGCAAGCACTACTTTTATTCAATGAAGATTCGATTCAACACTGAAGCATTCGACACTGTCCAGCATAACATCCTTGTCTCTAAATTGGAGAGACATCAATTTGACAGGTGGATAAAGAACTTATTGGATGGCCACATACAGAGTTGTGGTCAAAGGCTCAATGTCCAGCTGGAGACCAGTAATGAGTGGTGTCTCTCAGGGATCCATGTTGGGACCGGTCTTGTTCAACATCATTGTTGGTGCCTTGGACAGTGGGATTGAGTGTGCCCTCAGCAAGTTTGCCGATGACACCAAGCTGTGTGGTTTGGTTGATACAGTGGAGGAAAGGAGTGCCATCCAGAGGGACCTTGACATGCTTGTGAGGTGGGCTGATGCCAATCTGATGAAGTTTAACCATGCCAAGTGCAAGGTCCTAAACCTGGGTGGAAGCAATCTCAGTCACAGCTACAGACTGGGCAGAGAAGAGATTCAGAGCAGCCCTGTGGAGAAGGACTTGGGGGTGGTGGTCAATGAGAAAATGAACATGAACCAGCAGTGTGTGCTTGCAGCCAAGAAAGGCAACCGTATCCTGGGCTGCATCAAAAGGAGTGTGACCGGCAGGTCAAGGGAGGTGATCCTGCCCCTCTACTCTGCTCTTGTGAGACCTGACTTGGAGTACTGTGAGCAGTTATGGTGCCCTCAACATAAAATGGGCATGCAACTGTTGGAACAAGTCCAGAGGAGGGCCACGAGCATGACCAGGGGACTGCAGCACCTCCCGTATGAAGACAGGCTGAGAAAGTTGGGGCTGTTCAGCCTGGAGAAGAGAAGGCTGCGTGGAGACCTCCTAGCAGCCTTCCAGTATCTGAAGGGGGCCTATAAGGATGCTGGGGAGGGACTTTCTATTAGGGACTGTAGTGAGTGGACAAGGGGTAACGGGTTCAAACTTAAAGAGGGGAAGTTTAGATTGGATATGAGGAAGATGTTCTTTACTGTAAGGGTGGTGAGGCACTGGAATGGGTTGCCCAGGGAAGTTGTGAATGCTCCATCCCTGGCAGTGTTCAAGGCCAGGCTGGACAGAGCCTTGGGTGCCATGGTTTAGTGTGAGGTGTCCACGCCCCTGGCAGGGGGGTTGGAACTAGATGATCTCAAGGTCCTTTCCAACCCTAGCTATTCTATGATTCTAAGAAGCAAAGAAGGTCAACGAGAAAACAGAAATTAAGCACGAAATAGTATTTTCCCTGTCTTAGAACATGCTATTCCAAAGGAAAAAAGGTACTATTAGCTCAGATTTGTGTCCGAAAGTGCTTAAGAAATGGCTCAAGTTTCTGATCCTATCTTCTCCAATTTTATTGAAGAAAGAGGAGTAAATATTTGCATCTGGAATAGTCAGGCAGTGGAGTGTTCTAAAAATAACATCCAGACTTCAAGTATCATTTTTCATCCAGATATTTTGAAACCCTTAACAGAGATGTGTAAGGTATATCATCCCCATTTTACATGACAGAAAAATCAAGATACTGTTGAGTTAGTTCACCTGCCTAAAGATAGCCGTTAATATCAGCTAAAGGACAGGGTCAGATTTATGGCAACCCAAGAAGCTGAATCTTTTTCTTCCATTCACTCATTCTACAGTGTTTCCCTACTGCGGCACATGTCAGGTTATGCAATGAAGGAGAATGGAACTGTTGAGGACACACTTCTGCCATTCATACTGCAGATGCGTCTAGCCCTGCAGACTAATAACACGCCAGCAACTGCAGCTTTTGTGAACAAATGCAGAACTGCTGAACGCTTTGTCTGCAGAAAAGCTTTAAATCACAAAGTCAGATGTTCTCTCAAACTTTCTTTTTTAAAGACCATGAGCAGAGATTGCCCAGACTGCAGAGACTGAAAAAAATCCCTTATCTGTTGCAAGCTCTTAGCACAAATTACACAATACAACAGGAAATCCTATCATGCAGCAATGCATAACTGTACAGTGCCTGATTGCAAAGAGCTTGCCTCCCATTCTCATGGCCATCAGAACAGAAACCTTACAGCATGACTGCTCAGCATAGAACAATCAGCCAATGCTATATTTAGACTGAGAAACCTTTCACTCCTGCTGCCCTGAGAGAGTGGAAATTGCATTGCATACGAGCCCCAGAATTAGCTCCTTGACTTCATTCGCTCTGCTAAAATATCACCTGCTTTCTCCTTCCCACCCTTCGGATGTCTGACTTTTGTTAGCTACCATATAAAACTTTTTCTCTAATTGAAATGGGAGTGTGGTGGCTGTGTGTTTTCCTGGCACATCTATCTATTCATGCTGGAGCACTATTGACACAGTCACATTTATTGACAGATTTTTTTTTCCTTTCTCCTTTTTAAACTTTAAACATCTGCCAGTTCCAAGATACTGCACCTTTTGTTTACAGCAATGCCCTAGCTATGAAAAAGCAACCTTAGTTTATTTTTTCTCCCCTATCCCCCACCCAAGAAAAAAAGGAAGAAGAAAAAGCAAACATGCCTTTTCTTGTATTGTTTCAGTTAATAGGGAAAAAAACCCCCGTGGAATACTGAAGACTAACGAGTAGGAGCACAGAAACAGATTTGATCAGAACATTTTCTCTCTTCCCAGAATTTCCCTGCTACCGTTTCTAATGGGGCGGTTCATAGCAATCTACAGCAATGATTATTAAGAAAATAATACACGCTATTACAACTCACAGTACCCTGGGATATGATATAGCTGAGCTGCTTGCTCTGCTGCTCACATTGGTACTGTTTATCATTTTTATATTATTTGTCTTGCTATAACATCAGCAATTGCCTGATGTCAAAAGCTCTTTGGAGATAAATAGACCTTCAGTTACTAGTTTGGTTTGAAAGGTTTCATCCCTGAAAACAGAAATGCTTTGAAGCTACACTGATGATTTCCCACATGTAGCCTCCGTAATATATCATCTTCCTATTAGGGCTGAGATGAAGAGATGTCAGGTAGCAGAGGCCAGAATCTCTTCTTCTTCATATCAGTAACCAGGAGATCATCCCAGAACATGGCAGGAGGCTTCTTGGTTTGGTGAATGCCAGCATAGGAAGGGGAATCAAAATCCAAAACAGTTGTGAACCAGTAGGATCTCCAGCAGAAGTGCTCAAATTGGGAAGTGGCCAGGACATGGATAATAGCAAGATAAATGTACAGAATAGGCTCATTTTATTGCTAACTCATCTTTGTAGTTCCCTTTCTCCTCTGTACATTTACTACTTTTTGATGGTGTTTTCCAATAGCACTGTAACTTTTCATTGTACAG
The DNA here is from genome assembly GCA_028858755.1 of Ara ararauna. Classification (NCBI taxonomy): domain Eukaryota; kingdom Metazoa; phylum Chordata; class Aves; order Psittaciformes; family Psittacidae; genus Ara; species Ara ararauna. The sequence goes on from CM054379.1 coordinate 25,360,985, forward strand.
GCCAATGGGCCACAGTGTAAAAATAAGAGAACAGTGAAGCCTGGTTTATGAATACTTCCAGATTTCTGGGATTTATCCTTCCATTGTTCACCTTAATGAGTATGTAACAGTGGGATGCCACAATAGGTCAGGGTGAGGAGATGCAGAAGGGAAGTGTAGCCACCCAGTGGTCAGTCAGCGCTAAGTTACCTAGCAAGTGCTGCGTGGAGCTCGAAGGATTTATTGTGGTTGCTCCTTAGAGTCCATTTGCAGAAAGAACGCAGGATGCAAAATCACTTCACACTTTAGTGACTGTATTTTGGCTTCCATGAGATGAAAGGAAAAACTTCAAAACTTTCACATAAGTCATCCTATTTGCAGGGAAATTACTATACCAGAGAAATATCTAATATTCTTATGATGTTGTTTCTAATTTGCATACTAGTGCATTCTATGCCCAAGCTGAGATCAAAGACCGATGATCAGGGTTGTTTCAGTGATTTCTAATGAATAGAAACTTTGTCCTTGATGACTTTAAAATCAGACAAAGAATAAATGAAAAATCATTAGCGCCACTAGTCCTTTAAACCAACAGAGATATCTATCCCCAAAGCATTTATGTGACCTTCAAAGTTACCCCAGGTAGCTGTGATTAATCGATGAGGTGAGTCTCTGTGTCCTGTGGTTTGATCTAGTGTCACTGTCGCATAGCTTTATCTCCTACACTGTGCATTCTGCATTGAGGAGCTCATTGATTTAAATTCACACTGCCTTACACTGTCTAAGTGGCTATGAAGGAAATCACAGGAGCTTGTAAAACTGAAAAACACACACATCCCGTATTAGCAACTCAGCTATTGTGAAATAATTTTTTTTCCAGTTACAGTAATAGAATGCTAGATTTCAGGGGTTTTTTTCTTAGGTGTAACAGACAAGCTTTATGTTTTGGGTTCTAGATGTCTTTGGGCACTGAACTGTCCATAAAGAATATCATATCAAATACATATTTCTCAGATATGTCATAACTGATTTTTGTAAAGTGGTTTCATATGATTAAAAAAGAGATCAAAAAAGATGAGAGAATTAACATTATGTTAGGACATTTGATTTCAAAGGACAGTGACTGATAAAACTATACTTTGTGATAAAGGATTATTTTATTAGGAATGAGCTGATAGTGTCCAGATAGTCCAGGTCAGGGTTGTAAATTAGGTTTGAGGGCAAATGGGACAGTAATATCCTGGGCTGAATTCGTGAGATTCGGGAATGTCAGAAACAGAGAATAGGCCACTTCCAGTATTTGATAATTCATGGCCTTCTTTATTTATCAACTTTAATTAAAAAGGTAATTCTAGTTAATTGGAGGTTGCATACTCTGCAGTGTTTCCAACAAATCCTGTAACCTTAATGGAATCTCAGTAGTAAGCAATAAATAGGCATGTTGAGTGTCGGATTCTCTGGTGTGAAGTCTTCAAAAAAGCATGGTCATGCTTACTGTGTTTCTGCTATTGCTGAATGGTAAAATAAACCCCATTTATTCAGTCTGACTAATCATCAGGTCAGCATTAAGTCTTTTTAAAAATCCCTACAACTTCTCTTCCTTTGTGCGGAATTAGTTTGTATAACTGACATAATAAACCTCATTATTCAGGGCACAAATGCATCTCTAATTATTATGTTACAATAGACCTATACTGAGAGATGCTGAGGAAAGAGGGGATGAACCATAACTTCCCTTGAAGCATTTCCTTCTGGTCATAGCTTATTGCTGAGTACCTGCTGCTGGATTATGCAGATGATGGATCTGATTGACTGTGGCAGTTCCTATAGTCTTCTTCCCAAAGTAAGTTAAGCAGAGCTTTCCAATTCAAAAATCTCCTCTGAGAAGGAAGACATAATCTATGTTTACAATTAACTGAAACATGTTGTCTTTTATTTATTTATTTATTTATTTCTTCTATGGTAATCCTGGTACATAAGATAGAATTATATGCTCCATAAAACTGAAAGATAACCTTCCACAGTTGAATCCCCTTTGCCAGCATCATTCTCATGAGCAGGTTTAGAGGCTTAGGAGCCTGATCACAAATATTTATCTTCCTTATTCAATCAGCTCCTATCTGTTGTGAACGCACCTAAGAAGCAGATTTCACTCTACAGCTTTAGAAGGACTTTAGCAGTGCAAATGTCATGCGAAGCATGAGAGGTGAAAAGAATAAGGTTCAAGACAGAACGTAACAGTTGCATAAAACTTTAAAAAAACCCCAACCAAAACTTAATAGCCTAGTAATAGTCCTCAAAGCAGCAAAGCTAATTCAGTCTGATTTTCTATGGCTTGGAATTTCAGGGATAGATTCTCCAGTACTTCAGAAAGGGTTAACAGTGACTGTCACTCTTTAATTCATTGTGTTTTTACTTACAAGGCAAATCCTTTGACAATCATTCTCCAGCCTTCTCCTCAGAGAGGATTCTCAAACAGAGACTACCTGAAACCTGCAGGAGCCTGGTATTTTTAGTAGGTCTGTCTGAAATTAGCCAATAATTTCAAAAGCTGTCAGAGATACAAGCATGTCATCCCATAACCTTTGCTTCTATTGGAAACAAATGGAAAATCAATGAAAATAAAAAAAGGCAAATAATAATTTTCCAAGAACTTCCTGAGTTTTGGTTCATTTATTTAGTAATGTTTGGTGGAAAATGGACTCATAGCAGACTATTTTATACAACTGTATGCTGGGCTGCATCACAAGTGTCATCATCAGATCAAGGGAGGGAATTCTGCCCCTTTGCTCCACTCTCGTGGACCACATCTGCAGTACTGCCTCCAGCTCTGGTGCCCTCAACATAAAAAGTGAATTCAGAGGAGGAGGCCATGAAGGTGATGAGAGAGCTGGAGCACCTCTCCTATGGTAACAGGCTGAGAGATTTGGCCTTGTTCAGCCTGGATAAGAGAAGGCTCCAGAGGAGACCTTAACACAGCTTCCAGTGCCTAAATGAGTCCTACAAAGAAGATGGAGAAGAGCTTTTTACAAGGGCATGTAGTGATGGGACCAAGGAGAATGGCTTTAAACTGAAAGAAGGAAGACTTAGATTAGGTACCAGGAAGAAATTCTTTACTGTGAAGGTGGTGAGACATTGGAACAGATTGCCCTGAGAAGTTGTGGATGCTCCATCCTTGGCAGAGTTCAAGGTCAGGTTGGATGGGGTGTGGAGCAACCTTGTCTAATGGAAGATGTCCCTGCCCATGGCAGAAGGGGTGGAACTAGATGATCTTCAAGATCCCTTCCAACCCAAACTATTCTATGATTCTATGACTTTCTCATAGACAAAGTCCAAGAAAAGTGATCTCCTTTTGACTGCTTGTAGAAACCATAATCTTCTAACCTTAAAGATTCATTTTTGCGTTCTCTAGAGCTGTAAGTAATTTTTACTCATGGCCAAAACAGGTCTGGCTGCAACCACTTCATTTGCTTCCAATTGAGTAAAGTGAAACTTTTGTGCAAGTGTACTTGTACAGAGTTCCTGAATGATGTACTTTAGAGATCATTCCTTCCTCAGCTGGGACAACAATTAGAAGTGGGGTCTGAACCAAGATTCTTGGAAGCAAATAACCCCATTCTTGTATTAATTTAGAACCCAAAACCAGATGCAGCTCTGAATTTCACGAATGAGATCTCCCAGAACAATGAGCAGCATTAAAGCTTCAGACCAGATCTCCCAAATTCAAGGATTTTAGAATCCAGCTCTTTATTTTGTGATTTGGACCCCAGTCTCTTTCTAGAGATATTTTCAAGGTTAAAACATAGTAACGGGCAAGTAAGTTTTTTTCCTCAGAAAATATTTCTATATGTCTTTCAGCTGGTCAAATTAACCTATTTGAAACACATTTGTAATTTGCTGCGACTGAGTGACCTGCTTGTGAGGCTGCATCTGATCATTTGCAGACCCTGTTAAATAACAGCTTGTGCATGACTTTAGCAGATGGTTTAGCTAACCATAATTTCTATAGGTATATAAAATAACATTTGAAATAAAAAAGCATAATGGCCTCAAGGTTTTCTCTTCATTTTTACAAAGTCATTTGCTTCTAGCTATTACAGCATAGCAGCGAAGGACCATACAGTGAAAATTATGATAGGGGTAAACTAAGCTGAATAATAGCACTACTTAAGTAATACTCCAGAAACTCTATTTATGTGCATATAGAAACAAGCATTTCACAGATTGATACAAAGAGGGAGGTCTAATATTTCCAGATCAAGCAAAACAGTTTGATCAGCACTGATTTGGTCATGGTTTTAAATATCTGCAGTCTCCAGAGAAGGTTTATTTTGACACAGCCATCATTAAAGCTGGTCTTTAAAAAGCATCAGCAAACAATTCCACAATTTACTTTCAGGAGATAACATATTTTAAAGAATATGCATTGTCAAAATACAGAGGCAAGACTTTGCTCAACTGCACTTGGACTTTATTCTAGATAATAAAGAAACAATAACTGGGTTCACAGCTTATGTTTTTCAGAGTTTGGACTACTCTGCAATACCACAAGGGCACTCCACAGTGCCCCTTGTAACCCTGATCACAGGATGTGCACCCCAGGTACATCCATACAGCAGGAAAGATATGCTCTGCAGTTTGCCCCAAAATTTTTCCCATCAGTGAATAAACTGGAATGATATGTGATATTCTCTCTACCTGTGGACCTGCATTTCCTTTGGAATGAAATCCTGATGCGTAAGCAAAAGAAACACAACCCCGTCTACTCCCCTCACAGAGCTGGAAGGAGGCCATGGTGCCGCATGAACTGAGCCTGCAAGGTTTCGCTGGAGGACCTGTCAGTCCTATCGTGTTGGCTCAGCCAAAGAGCCCCTATGGGAAGTTTCTGCTTTGAATCATCCACTAGAAGAATCCACCAGTCTCTCCCAGCCATGGAGGAAACATAAGAAAACCAGTTTGCTGTGGCTAGGGTCAGCCTTTATTATCACAGAGTTAGCCTTGTTATCACATTTGTTAATAATTTGTCCTCTATTAATGGCACTTTGTTCAGCTAATATTAATTCTTCTGTGAACATCAGCGAATGTCTTGTGTGCAGACTTGTGGGTGTTCTGCATGTGTATTTATGACAGAATATGTCATCCTCCAGAGCAAAATGAATACATATCAGAAAGTTCTGCCACAATGCCTCCTCAGATGTGTTTTTCTTAAATATTTTAAGCCACAAAATGGGGATACAACTGCAAAAGTGTTTCCAGTTCCCACTCCATTTTTTATTTTCAATCTGCCTTACCTCCTTAAATTCTTTTTCTCAGTACTTACAGTGCTGTAATTGTGCAGTTCAAATCTAAAGCCAATCCAAAATCATTATTAAGTAGTGGGAATAGCTCTGCTCATTGGCATCTGTGAGTGTGGCAGAAAGAATCCCCAGTACTGTCAGAAAACAAAAAAAATAACAATCAACTCCAGTAAATGAAGACAGAGCTATAAAACTATCAAAACATATAAAGCTATCACTGCCAGTGCTGCAACACCCACAGACATGAGTCTAATTTATATGAATTGTTCCAAGCCTCATTTACCAAGGAAAATTGCTGTCATTACAGATACATCAGTGAGTGGGTCAGGAACACTTTTGTTCTACTTTTCAAATTAGAACATATTGATTACTTCATACAATATTTTTTCAAGGGGAAATGTTGGTTTTGGGAAATGGATTGAAAAACATTTGCAAATGTTTTTTGAGGTAACTGAGACTTTGTCTCCAGAAATGACCATTCTACGGCTTAAAATTACTTTTAACAGAGAAATATAAGCCACTTAAATCACAAAGTATATATTGAAAACAACCAAAATGCTCCCAAATTGACAAAACAAAATGTTACAGCTAATCTGAACCAAACCCATATCTTCTGGATTTACAGCCCATGATGTTTTTAGATTTTGACTTCTTTGTCTTGATTCAGGACATCATAAACATTTTTCCATACTGTTACATTTGGCCAGAATGTGAAACCTATTTCCTGCCTGTTTCTTTTTTACTACCATACTGATGGCAGTTCTCCTAGTGCAGTCACAGCTGTAAGATATTGGCTCTACTGCAACTGTAAGACTGCTTTTGCCAAGATATCGCACATCAGTTCTACAGACCCAAAAGATAACTGTTCTGCAAAACCAATGTTTTTGTTTGCCAGGATAACTGTAGATATATAGATTTAGACAGGCACACAAAAATCCCTCAGATCTAGCTTGTATTATGGTGTTAGCCATAAATTTGAAGAGTAGATTTTCCCCTGTTTGCATCAATGAGTCTACTTCACTGAAAATATTCATGTAATCCACCAAAGTGAAATGGTCTTTTGGGACCCATGTGGGAAATTTCAATGTTAGCTATAATCCTTATTTTAAAACTTGAATGTAGTGATAGGAGATGCACTAATACCATGGAAATGCCCTTAAATATTCCCTGTTCCAACCCAATGCCAGAATTATGAGATTTGAATAGACTTGCTGTATTCACTTTGCTAATTTTGTGTCCTATTCTTAGTCCCTATGTGAGCTCTTTGCTCCTGCCCCGATAGCTGTCTCATAGAACAGGTAAGACTGCTTGAATTCTTTCTCTGCTCCAGCATTTGGATGTGGGAAAAGCTAAAGAAAGGCCAAGTACTGTATTCCTTTCCCCCAGCTGGGTATGCACCTTCTTTCCCAAGCTCAATGCTACAGCAGAAGAAACTAGCCTTCAGTGGGATTTTATGGCATACTTACACAAAAAACAGTTTGGGGTCTATCCTTGTATTTTGAGGACAGATGGTATGGTACAACTCATGTCTGCAAGAGTAAAATTTCTCCTCTTCATAAGCAGAGTAGCTGTGTTGCAACACTTTCCTGGAAGCGATATCTGCCTTATGAAATCCTTACAGCAGGTCTGGGTACGGTTGAGAAGAGCCCTGCCTGGCAGAGCTTCATCATGCACAGGAGCATGCTGACAGCAAAGCACTAAGGTAATCATGGGATGATGCCTCAGTTCTTCCCCATCCTGGTATCATTTACTAGTGTTGACCTTACCTGTTCAGCCCAGCATCCTAGCAAGAGTGGGAAGAAAGAAAATTTCCAGGACCCCCAGCCATTAGGGAAAGATTTACTGACATGAGTATAGCAGATGCCAGCCTGGAGGTTAAGACCCAGAGACAAGTTCCTGACCCTGGGGATCAGTCAGTGGAGAACCCCTTGAAGGCTCACTAATCCCTCACTTACAACACATAGCAAAGTTCGATGATGGTGTGATATTTTGTCAGCATTGGTATCATGGAATACTTTAATGGAATTATTTCACTTACTTCCTAAAATATTAGCATTGTAATGAATTTAAGCTTGCTTGAATGAATACTGGGATTTTTTCTATTAGCTGAGACTTTTTCCTTAAGTCTATATATACCTAGGAACAAAAATTATTTATTTCTGTATTTAGTTTTTACAGAGAACTTTCTAATAAAGAGGGCAGGAAGCACAAAAATGGAAGAGAGAAGCTCAGCATTTTTAACTTTGACCCTAGCATTGCCCCTGGACAAACCACTAATCAGTTGAGTTTGCACATGATATAAATTTCTTAGCCCCTTGTGGCTAATGAGAGCTGCAGGATAATGAATCACATCATCACTTCAAAAGATAATATGTACAACCCTAATGTTTTCAAATTTCATAGAGATGACATGAGGGCAGTTGGAAACCTGCCAAACTTCAGAAGAGTTATTGAGTTATATGCACAGTATCAAGGCACAACACACATGAAGGAAAAAACAATGTTTTGTAGAAAGAGACAGAAACTGGAAAATAATACGTTAATGGATAAACAGACATACAGGGGTCCACTTTTTTGTTCTGTGACATTTCACAGGCTGGCTGTGTCTTGTGCATGATTAATTAGTCTCCTCCATGTTATGACCCTATGATTTTTCTGAGATGGTAGATAATTCAGTTCTATTTGCTTTTCCTGTGTGTTTCAAACCTCTTGCAACTGCAAAAAAGATATCAGTGATCCCACATATAAGATCAGCAGTTTCGCACATTTGTTAACAGCTAGCAGCTCTCTGCATAAAGTAAGTGTATGACCTAATAAAGTTGTGTAAACATACTGTCATTAAATATATGTAATAGCTATTATAATTCCATATATTCTTAGCTGTCAACAGGATTTGGACTGGGGTCTGGGCGTTCCTACGTGGCAGTTCAAGCAGAGGTGGCAGCCAGCAGATCCCTGGAAGGCGCCCTGCCAGCTTTCTGAGTGCTGGCTGCTGATAGAAGAGAGAGCTTTTCAGAGGTGAAGTGAGTGATGCCCTGAGCATGCCTTCTGGGGATGCCAGCATAGCCAGGCGAATGGACGAACTGCTGTGTTTGATCTTGCTGTATGTGAAGGTATCTCTGCTTTCCTGTGAGGCTGTCACCAGCACTGAGGAGTCCAAAATGCCACCAGAGGCAAACTTGGCAGTTAGAAGGAATTAAAACTGTGGTAAGAGTTTTCTATTTTGACTAGCGCTGAAAGTCAAGTGGGGTTTGTGGGGTTTGAAAGTATGTGGGTTTGTGTTTGGTTTTGTGTTAATACTATAGGATTTTGCTTGAGCAATACCAACAATAATTTTTTAGGACTTTATTTCAAATTAACCACAGGGAATGAGATTGAACAATTCCAGTAGCCAGGACAGGCCCCATTTCTATATAACCTAGCTTTTCCTTTTTACTCAAGAAAAAGGTAAAATGAAAACTGAAAATTAAATTACTAGGTTTGAAGTGCAGAAAGGGAAAGGCTTCTTTTTCAGAGCTGGTGCCAGAATCACTTCCAGGTATGACCAGAAATTGGGAATTCGCAGCTGTTTCGCAGATTTGCCATCACAATGATGAAGGACTTGGAGAACGTTTTGCAGTAGAGGTGGCAATGAGGATTGCAAGCCCCTTTTTAAATATAAATCAATTACGTGGAAAAAAAATTAAAAGGATGAAAAGTACAGAGCTTTTCTTATATGTGCCCTTCCTTCATCACCACTCCAAATGGGTGCTCACAATTACTGTTTATGTGATATTAAACTCTAAGCACTAAGGAAGGAAAATCTGGCCAAAATTCATAACAAGTCCTCTGTTTTGTCAGTGTGAAATTCTTGATAATTTGTAATGCATTTAGCCATTAATCATTTTAAAGGGCTTTTAAATGGGCATGAAGTCCTTGAGCCTTTCCCATATACAGACATTGGATCAGAGACCTTTGCTACAAATTACTTTTGTCTGGACTTCTAATACAAAATCAACTTGAGAACAAGGGAAATACATCACTGTTAAATTTTATTATAAGACAGAGGCATTATAACACATCATGGGAAACATTTTTGAGCTGTTCTATTAATAACAGCAGTGCCTGATTTCTTTGGTTTAAACTTACCTTTTTCACATTTTCTTGTGACACTTTCCAGATATAAATTGTTATGATGAAGAGTCATTCAAAACAAGGGAAAAAGCTGTAATTATGTTTCTCTTTTCTAAAAGAGAGTGGAGCATGAGGGGGATTATTTTACACAGATCAGTGAAGGGCACCCTAATAAAGATTGGTCTGGAACATTTCTTTTTATGACAATTGACTTATCAGCAAGAGTCATTGTAGCAAATCTGGAAATTACATAATTGCCAGAAACTGTAGATATTTGGCTTGGCAAGAACCTTAGGTGTCTCTGATTTATTATTGTAAGAATTTGGCTCAGCAAAGATGAAGAAATGTTTAATGAAAGAACAGTAGAATACAAACGAAACAGGCAGAGATCCTGTTTTCAGAGGCTAAATTTAACTACATTGTCACTACTACTGTAACATAAATAAACCAAACTGAAAATGTCTGGGGTTGCAAACTGGCACAAAGGTTGACCTGCATGAAAATGCTAATTTCAACAGCTAAACAGTCATCTTTTCCTCTCCATTTTGTACTGCCCTTTGGGCATGTACTTTGTGGGTCATTCATTTTATTAGATGTTATTATCCCTTTTAGCACAGGCGCAATAATAAAACTTGTTAATGAGAACTTGCATTTTTTAATCTGTCCTTCACAACCTAGTGAAGTCTTTTCAAGCAGCAAAGTCTAAAGGTATTAGGTATTATTAAATTCAAGAGAAATGTAGGTGACTTTAAGATCAGAGTGGTGAAGCGGAAACACTGTAAGTACTTATTTTAGATTTGGAGGATTTGCAGACCACAGCAATTCTGAAAACATACATAATTATTTTCTGTATCAGAAGACCAGGTCATCACAGAGTAGATTAAGGTGAATGTCTTTGTTTAAACCATTGGCATCAAAGAGATTTACTTTGGCAAGTCCTCCAGGACAAGTTTTCCCTTTGATAAAGTTCAGCCCGGATTATCATCTCCTCTTTAATATCTCCTTATGTTTCTTGTGTTTATCTTACTACCTCATGGAGGAGCTGCTAAGAACATCCCACAGTTATCTGTCTTGGCATTCAGCTGGGCAGCAGCAGCTGGGATCAATGCCACTGCTGCTGCTTCTCAAAGCTGTTGCAAAGGAAAAGAAATCCTGCCGCAGTGTGAGATCGACATTCCTATCTCCTAGAAGACACAAGTACTGGCACCACCATCACCCATTAGACGAGAAGCTTTAAGTATGCTATCAGGCTGGAGCTTCTCTGCTGGCACTTGGACAGACCACAGCTCTGCCAGGACTCTGATCATCTCAGGGTTATGGAGGAGGAAAACACCCTGTTAGAAAAAATGTTTCTGTTGAAGTGGAAAACTCAGATGCTATATTTCACTGTCAGGAGATTAGGAAGAAATATAGCAAAAAGTCATATAAAACCACCTTGTTATCTCCATATTTTTTTCCAGAAGTCAATACTGAATAGATGTTACTGGACATGTTGGGAAAGTGGTGATATGCCAATGAGCGTGAAGCTACCTTTGCTAAATATGGAGATATCACTAACTATAATATTGTTCCTTATTGTTCCTGTGCCATATCTGCCCTGGTACTGTTAACTACTGAGGCTACATAGGCAAAGGTGTCTCCAAGTCCTGGATGCAGAAATCTTCTGCCCAGTCTTGATCCTAGCATGACTATTCAAACTTAAGGTTTTTAGCAAAGATCAGTAATATACAGAAGCATCAGAAAATGAAGCACCTCCAAACTATTCAGCTTGGGCTTTAGAACCCAGTCAGTGTAAGTGGAAGTATCGTGGCTTGTACTGTATGTCATGCTACAAGAGCATTTCTTAGTCGTCAGGTTTATGAAGGCTTTGTTTTCTGTTCTTTTCTCGTTAGCACCAGCTGCAATACCATTCTCTCAATATATTTAACATGACTGTGGCCTTGCAGCACAGTCCAGCTCTGTGCTTGGACTTCCTTCTGCAGTTTACCTTCCTTTCACAGTTATATTCAAACTATTTCCCATGTCTGCATTTAAAAAAATAGTGGGGAAAAGAAGCAGCCAAAGACAGAATTCTGCATTAGTGATCCACTGTGTGAGTTCTTTTCTTCTGAATGTGAGCAAGCCATTTTAACACATATGCCTTCCTTAACAGGTTTGTTTGTATTTTCAAACTCCACATTTTCTGTAGAGAAACAATAATCATGCATTTCATCTTCATGATTTATATTACAAATATATTTTACACATTTACTACTTTATAATACAAATATTTCTGCTTTTTTTTTGTTTGTTTTCCTTAAGTATGTTGCAACCTTTCAAAATAAATACAAAGTAAAGGCCAAGCCAGTCCTAGAATAGTAGGAAAGTCACTGCCAGGAAATGTGACTCTAAAAACATTATATAATTATTACTTTAGCAGTGGCTGGGTGTAGAAAAACACACTTTAAAAGGTCTTAGATGTTGTTTTCATTCATTCTCCATAAGGTCATGCAATAAGACTCTAAAATCCAATGGCAAGAGCAAGAAGGAATTTTCACTCTCACCACTGGTGGAAAGGAGATGGCTGTCCTGGAAAGGAGTTAGAGCTCCAGAAACTTTCTAGTTTTCCTACTCATTCCATAAACATTATCAACCATTCAACACGCATCCTCAAAAAATGAAAGCAGCCATTGCACTGCAAAGAGTTACACGAGCTGGAATCAGGTGTCCTGGTGGTCCTGATGTTAGGCTACTCACAGTGGCATCACAGGATAAGGAGCTGCTATTCCAGCACAGCATGGGTGCTTTGGAGTTAGAGTGCCCCTGGCAGCTGCCAAGGGAGACATGGAGACTTGGAGCTTCTCTGTAATTTTAGTGGAAGATGGAGAGGATCCTATGCAAGCAAATAATTACTGTTCTGTGCTAACTGAATAAACTACTTTCTTGGTAATCCTCAAAAAAATTATGAACTGAATGGTGCCCCTCATTTGCTGAGAAAAATACCATTTGATGATTCCCTTGAAACCCTACATGAAGAATCACACCTATAGATGTGTCATTTCAGATGCACCTTGACAAGTTTTGTTAGTTAGCTTTTTGGTTTTGGTTTTGGGGTTTTTTTCTTTGTTCTGGGTTTTTTGGTTTTGCTTTGCTTTGGTTTTGGTTTCTTTTTTTTTAAGAAGGGAAGGGCTTTAAGAGCAAACTGGACAGTCTGGAGTAAGAAGAGATCTATATTTTTCTTTTTTTTTTTTTTTTAAAGCTGAATCTACGAGGAGTTTTGATGATCTCAGTTCAATTCTAGAGCTTGAAGCAGGAAGAAGTGTTTTGAAATGGTAACAGAATTTGAACTCCCTAATAATGAAACACGCCATGAGTCCATCTTGAAAAATTATCTCAAGAGTGGCTTATAGGAAAAGATGTGCTTCTTACAGCTTCTTCTTCTTCTTCTTTTTTTTTTTTTTTTTTTTAAATATGAGAATGGTTACTATGACAAACTTTATGGTTGCTGATTTCACACAGTTTTGCAATATCACCTATCTTTATTGGGACATATTATGAAACTGGTGCCCAAATTCTCTGAAAGACTGATTTTATCTATGTTTCTGTACTATAATTTAATTGGCTACTTACCTTCTTTTACATCAGAATCATATGTGGTGCAAGACCTGCTATTGAGAGCCTTTTTCTTGGCACCAAATAAAACTCAAGAACATGGCTACCAGTTATTTCACAGTTTTTTATTCAGCTGCAATGTTCTCCCACTTTCAAGTTAATACATTATTGGCAGGATATGGATTAATAACTATAGTTTAAGCTGATAGTTTCCACTTTGCCAAAATTTAATGCTTTGCAATTTTTTAATTATTATTATTCTGAATTCAACCTGGACTGAGAAAAGTCATTTCAGAAAGTTATTTCAGCAAAATTTGTTCTTTTGCCTCCTAGAATGTAGTATGGGAACAATATATTGTTTGGCTCATATTCGTATTTTGAAGGAACTTTTGCCATACTTCTGAAAATCAATTTAAATTTGACAAATTCTGAGGCTTTAGAAAATCTGTTTACACATGCTCAGGGGAGATATACTTCAGTTACCAAGAATCTGCTGAAGATGCAATCCATACTGAGCATATTCTGTATTCACCTGGATGCCCCTAAACCTTCTGCCAACATAGAAGCACATAATGGAATCATGGAACGTTTTGGGTTGGAAGGGACCTTAAACCTCATGTAGTTCCAACCCCCTGCCACGGGCAGGGACACCTTCCACTAGACCAGGCTGCTCAAAGCCCCATCCAACCTGGCCTTGGACACTGCCAGGGATGGAGCAGCCACAGCTTCTCTGGGAAACCTGTGCCAGTGTCTCACCACTTTCACAGGAAAAAAAAAAAAAAATCAGTAAAATCTATTCTAGATTATCAAGAGGTTTTTTTTTTTTTTTTTGTCAGTGCTTCTGTACTACTCAGAAGCTACTATGGTGAGGGAAACTAAAACAAAATGCAGCATTCCACAGCACTCCCCACCACAACTCTCAGAGGTATCTTTTTGATGTTAATGACTGGCAAGGATTAATAAATTGATGAAATTTAGCTGAACTGGATATCTAAGGGAATTATACACAGGGTTTCTAACTTCGACAATTCTTACAGGACCAGAGGAAATCTCCTGCCCAGATATAGTGCAACCTTTCCCTTTCAAAAGAATTTGTAGGCAACAGAACATGCCATTTTCCATTCCTGAGATGGTCTATTAAGTGTTAAAGATTTAATTTCCGTGGGGCTGTACACAGCTGCTTGTCACAGCACGTCTGCTGTGGCTCATTTGAGTCTCTTCTGGGACAGAGAAGCTACTTCCTGAAGACTGAAATTCGTCTGATGAAACTGTCTCACTACCAGCAAGAAAGACAGAATTTTGACCATACACCTTAACTCAAAGACATGAAAGGGGATCATGTGTGAGGAGGAAAACTATAAAACTGATTAGAGAAGACAGTGAGAAATACCATATCCAAATATCTGTGATATTATTAGAGATATAAGTATCACCAGGAACTGTGTCATTATGGTAGGAAGTAAGGGATATGGGCTGGAGAACAAATGGTACCAGTAATGATAAGCACTAATTACTTCTGGATTTGACAAACCACAGATTTCATCACACACCTCCTGGCTGGATAAGATGTAATGTTATTATTACTTGATTAATATAAATGGTGGGGATATTAGAAAAGCAATATCTACAGAGATAGCTGTATAGATACAGCTTTTTATCAAATAACTGTTAGTTGAGTCAGCTGAAAATAAATTGAAGATACTAAGTAGTGTACAAAGTCAAAACTAAAAACAAAGAAAAATCACATTCATTTACATAACAAAGGCAGGTCATGCACAAATAAACTTTTTTCACTAAAATTTGATTTTTATATAGGGGAATTACTTAAAAACTAAACTTGAAGGTCTATGGAAAACTGGATTTCAGTTATGTGATATGACACCATATTTGGTGTGAGGTGTCCCTGCCCATGGCAGGGGGGTTGGAACTAGATGATCTTAAGGTTCTTTCCAACCCTAACTATTCTATGATTCTGTTTTATGACTGGATAGTTTTCTTATTATATAAAAACTGATGTTATGAAAAGAATTTTAGGGTGGGAAGGAACTACTAAATGGGACATGAGGAAACTCATTGGCTGCCGTTAATTACTCTTGAGTCACTCATTAATCTGATTTTACTTAATTTTTGTTAATGACCTTAGTAGTTAGTCAAAATCTTTCCTGATTTTGAGAAGTCATCAAATTTTATCAGGTCTGGTTTTATTTGTTAAGTAAGGTTAAATGACCTTAAAAAGCTAGCAGGTTAAAAATGAGACGAAATATTAATGGTACAAGGTACAAGATCATGAGCTTAAGAAAAAGAACAAGAAATCTAGCATCTCAGTGGTTAACAAAAGCTGTTAAGAAAGAAACAATGATTATTACTATATATGTCTAAAGTACTATGTATATATACTGACTAACACTCAAGTCAAGGCTTAGAAGAAGCCCAGATTTCTTCTTCCTGTTCAATTGCTTACTGGCAGCTTTTGGAAGCACTGCATTTGGCTTATGTCAATTTGTACAGAGCCTTGATGAATAGGTGGTCCATAACCACCTGCAACAATCTGAATAGCCTGTTCAGTATTCTGGTAAATGTAATTCCAAGAAGTCCTGGTAAGATGTTGGTATACTCAATGAAATTTTGTGTTTCTTGGTTCACAGAAGGCTTACTGGCATTGCAACAGATGCAGAGAAGGACAGCTGGAGGCAGTGGGGAAACCATCTCACCAAAATAAAGGCTATAAAGATTCCCTACGACGGAGACAAGAAAAGCTCTGTATATATATTATTGTGAATTCAAGGAAATAGACTTGGGAAATCTTTTCTTACTCTTCACTGTTTTTGCTACTTTCTATGCAGTGCATTATAATATTCAGTTACCCAAATCAAAATCTAGTCAAGCACCAGATTTTCAGCCTCAATTTTGTGACTCATGCCTAGCAGTGGGTATTGCAATAATGCTGGTAGAGGGTGAGGTCACGACCAGTCAGCCTTCTGACTCAGGAGTTGCACCCCAGCAGCCCATAAGTCCTGATTCACAATAATCTTTTCAGCATTTGCAAGCAGAAGGGCAGTATAAGAGGACATGGCTGCAGGTCACAAAAACACTCAGTGCAATTTCATCAAAACCAAAAGCAGGCAGTGGCTGGCACTATGAAAAAAGAACCAGCAAATCTGGTGATAGTGCCAACCACCACCAGATGAAGAGGCCATTGCAAACTATCAGAGCCCTGCTCTCTGCATGCTCACAGTCTTTCAGCCCAAGTCTTTCCAAACACTCCGGTCAAACCCATCTCAGTGATTCACCAAGTCTAAACACATGAACAATCCTTCCTATCAACTTGAATAACCTCCCTCATGTCAAAGACCACTGAATTCCACACAGTAATATACATACAAGCCCAACAAACCACAGAATATGTATTTCAGAAGAACAGAAACTACTTGCTGAGGTACGCTCACATTGCAGGAGGTTGCCAAGGTGGTATTACAGCTCACTGGGACAAACCTGAATTATTCAGTACTGACAGGAACAGACACAGCAGCTTTGGGCCAGCCTAGGTTATAAGTTCACAAAAACACTTGCTAGCTGTGCTGTGCTCTTTAATGCTGCCACATTGACATACCAGTACCCAACATAGCTACTTTGAAGATCCTTGGGTGAAGATCTTTGGATTACCTTTGACTGCAGTTCTCACAGACCTTTCATCTTTTGGTAAGCCTGTAGCTTCCAGCTTTTGAGTCCATACAGGGGTTGCCAGGCAGGTTAAAATTCTTACAGTATCTTTGGTGAGACTGAATATTAATCTTGTTTAAATGTCTTGTATTCAGAGATCTGGATTCATACCCCACACTGCACCAGCATTACACACACATCATAGGTATTGACCTCAGGCAGCTTAGGCTCCCCATATGACAAAGAAGAGCATCCAGGGTGCAATTTAAACCTGCAGTGGAATGAACTGCCTTCTACACATACCTTTTTCTCTACAGAGAAAGAACACGACTGCATCTAACCCAAAAATTTCTGTACAGGAAGGAAAATAGGATGAAAGCAGCACAGTTTGTGCGTTTCGTTCAAAGTCAGGAGCTGAAGCTGATCACTCAGTTATCTGATCCACGGCCTACTGAAACCTCATTGTGTTTATCTTTTAGTTTTGTGACTTAAAAGCGCCATGTAAAATGAGGGTTGGGTTTTGTGATGCAGACATTTATGGAACTATACGTCATAAAAGCCTCCTACTGGAAACATTGCTTTTATCATATTAATGTTGTTAGTCTTGTCATTGCTGCTCATATTGTTATCTTTCCATACCCTCATGAAAAATATTCAAAACAGAGACATGTAAATACTGCTTTAATGTAAATAATACAACTTGAAATTCTCTTTCAAAGGAACTAAAAGCAGACAGCTGGAGTATATTCTACCCCAATGCATGCACATTGTGAACTGGTGAACATGTCCAAGGAACACTTAAGTTAACAGGACAAAAGGAGAAGCCATAGCACAAGGAGTGCTGGGGGCTGTGTAGGGGCCAAATGCAGGAGAGGGACTGACACAGTGCTTTGCAAATGCACAAGACAGCAGTCTGATTGTGGGAAAGCATGCGGAGAAGGGCATCTGTGCAAGCCTCACACTTCATATTTGAGCTTGGAGAGGTCTGCAAGAATAATCTTCCTTCTACTGAGAGGACTCAAGAAGCGAGGAGGGATGTCGTATGGGGAACACCATCCTGTGTGTTCTTACAGGATCAAACACAACAGCTCCCCAAGGCTTTTTAAGGCCCTTGGAAACTAGCATAACATAAACAGTAATACATTATCATCACTTTTGGTCCTTACTCATTTTCTCCCAAATGCTTAACTTGCCAAAAGGAGGGGACTTGAACCAGAAATGGGATATGCATTCCCTGCAAAACAGAATCACATCATAACTTAAATAACAGAGATGTTTTGTGCAGGTTGCTGACAGGTTTGAAGCCACAGCTTAGAGAAGCCCTAAATCTCCTCTTGTATTTACACTTCTGGCTCCTCTTTCCCCCTCAAGAGCACTGCACTAATCACTTACAATCCTTTTCTTGGAACTGCATGGTAACTGTGCAGTCTAAAGCACTCTCACTGCAATTAAAGCTTGTCTCCTTTATTAACATGTATAATCACACTGTTCCACACCCCTTGCTTGGAGCTATTTGTGCGTTTTCTGACTCTACCCCTAGCCTTCATTGCCTAGGAGTGTGTAGAAAATGTATTTTTTTCACATGCTCATCAGAAACAGATAGGCTTTGTCCTCAAGGACAGTAGCAGGAGGGCTGGCTATCTAAACAAAAGTCATGTTTCCTAGTCTGCTATGTAGGTCCCATTATGTGTGACTTAAACTATAGGGTAAGGCTAGAATGAGACTTCTTTTGCACATAAAGAGGAAAGGCAGATATTCTGTTTTAGGAAAACAGAAGATCTGTCTTTCCCTACATATGTGTGACAGGCTGTCCCTGCCGCAACACAATCCAGCCGACGTTTTTCCTCTGATGGCTCTGCTTTGTGGTTGCTCCGGCTGACCAAAGCCCATGGGACTGATCAGCTGTCGCATCAGGGGCTGTGGGTGTCACTCAAGCACACACATCACTTGATACCTTCTTTCATTTAGGAAATGGGTGGGAAACCACACTTTGCTTGAATGGGTTTTCTATCTATGCCTCAGAGAGGGGGGAGGAGAAACACAACAGTCTTGCTTGTTCTTTCATTTTTTTAAAACCATGACTAGCACAGTAACTAGCACAGTGCAGCAGGGATTAAGTGATATATCAATGGCATTCTGTACAAGCACACAAAAACATGACCTAAGAGTCTTTTTCAATATGATTTTCTCATTAAAGATTTTAACCTAATTTAGTACTTAACTTGAACCCTTCTGGAAGCTAGCACAACCGAATAACTAAATCATGGGTATTTAATGCAGAATAGAACATGCAATTACCAGAGTGAATTTTAGAATAGTTTAACTTCTTTTGTTATGTTAAAATGAATCAAAAGGATTCAATGTTAGGTCTCCATCTTGCACAGACATGTCCCTGTGTGGAGCTGTTTGCGTCAGTGGAGCCTTCATTTATTTCTGTTATTAAAGAGATAATTGGTGCATAATGAATAATACTTAAATAACTGTCTCTAATATACAGAGCTGAATTTAACTTTTTCATTATATTGTACCTTTTATTCAGTAGGACCTAGGAAGCCCACAGGGATTTGTGTATAATTTATCCACCTTCCATCTTATGTGCGGTTGTTTTGTAATGCAAATATTCTTCTGGTTGAGCTTGGAACAGGGACAAACCTTCCTGCAGTGCACCTTTTCATTTTTTTTTTTTTCCTGTGTTCTGGAAGTGCCCACAGAGTAATTCCAGTACTGCAAAAATCAAATCCTGTCCAGCTAAACCTATCATTGTTTCTGCTATTGCTGTTGGTTTACTTTAAAAAAAGAACAACAGAAGTTGACTTTATTATTATTTTCCAACTCAGAAACACCAATATATTTTGTGATAGCATATATGCCCTTTATATGTAATATATGCCTTATATGTGATAGCATATTGAGCCTTTTCTGATCATAAACTTGCAACAAGATTGTAATCTTGTCTTATTTATCTTACTCAACATTCCTGAAGAGATGGCCAAGTTTGCTTGAAGCTGGACTCCTGCTCTGCTGTAACGGAAGTTACTGAATATGTCTTAATTCTCCCTGTGGCAAACTATTAGACGGGGCAGGCATATTCAGCATCGGAGCTAAGGCACTGTTTTCCTACCTTTTCAGTTAACACCTAGGTGAAAATAGTATTTTATCTGAATTTCAGAATTCTTGATATGTTTTGAAACATTGCAGTCGTGACAAGCCTTTCTTGGGGTAAAGAAATCTAATTCGTTGCTCAGCTCAGAAAAGTTAGGACAGTTCAGTTCTAAAAAGATTATGTTGTAGATTACATTTTCCTAAAAAAAAAAAAAAAAAAAAGAAAAATATAAGAAGCCCTCTGGAGAGAAGAAATCTCCAAAAGCTGAAGACATTACTTGGCAGATTTCATCCTGACAAGGATAAGGAATAGAAAACTTCATTAATAAGAAAAATGAAACTGATATTGCAATAATTAAACAGGATTCCTTAGGAAAAAGAGATGGCAGGTCAGTGAACCTTATGCTTCTTCTGTAGCAATCCCGTGTACTTGTGCTAGATTCAGCTTTCCTTCTCACCTAACCTGTCACTTGAACACTGGAATGACATGCTTTAAGTGACGGAGATGAAACAAGTTCACCTTAGAAAAACACTAAGTAATTTATGTGGCTGTTGTAAATTAACATATCATTAAAGACCAGCAGCAAAGCAAAGCCAGGAAAAGACACAAGGCGGTTGCCACAGACTACAATGTGATGCCACAGGTTTTTGCATTCTTGTTTTCCTGCACAAACCCAGTGAAGGGGAGGGAGGAAAAGAGAGACAGTGGAAAACACTACTGAGGAGGGACCAAAACAACCTGAACAACTGTTAGATGAACTAGAAAACATCATGAGATGTAAGATGAAAAAGGGAAGTGAATAATGCAACAGGAAGATTTCTTCAGCTGAAATACATATGCCTTCAAGGCATGATGCAGCTTCATCATGCACATCTTTGGCACACATCCAAATACTTTCATCATTTGTGCTCATGTTAAGACTAAATTTGGTCAACAGGAGGCAGACAACCAAACGAATACAGACTGCCTGAGATCCACACAGGTTTTGTAGGAAACATGTTCAGATTAGATATTAGGAGAAATCTCTTCACAGAGAGGGTGATCAGGTATGGAAACAGACTTCCCAAGGAAGTGGTGGAATCACCATCCCTGGAAGTGTTCAAAAACTGTGTAGATGAGGCCTTCAGTGATATTGATTAGCAGTGGCCTTGGCAGTCCTGGGGTAATGGTTGTACTTGATGATCTTGGTAAAGGTCTTTTCCAACCTAGTTGATTTTATGATTTTATGTCGAAAATCACTTGGTAACTGTTTTTAGTGAATCAGGTCTTGAATCCTAGGGTTGCATTAAAAGTACTTCTATTATCTACAAACAGGAGAGTTTTCCAGATTATTTATCGAGAAGGTCAGATGTGGCATTGTCGGCACACATTTTGCCGCAGCAGCAGATAGATGTATTTATCAAAGGAAGGGGGGGGGGGGGGGGGGGGAACAAACCCCAACCAGAACTTTTTTTTTTTTTTGTCATTAGTAATGCACTATGAGATCCTTCTTGAACAAAAGCGTATCAAAATATGGCTTGCTCTTAACATAAGAAAACTACTGGCAGCTCAGGCAGAACTTTCTCATTTGACTACCTATAAAAGACTTCAGATTATGTGCATGACTTACTTTTCTCCACACTCACTATATAAAAAAAAAGTGCATACAAAGATAGCAACACACATTCCTTTTCTGTTTGTTTAAATGCAAGTGCCCTAGAAATTAATGGGCAACAGCAGAAAATTCCTTTCCTTTCCAGCTTAGCTCAGAAACAGTGAAGTCATCTAATTTTGGATCCATTCCTATTTCTCAGACTCCCCAGATTTAGTAAAAGCAAGACATTGCTCTCTCTTGGAACCCCATGGGCATTACTACATATCTTACATGTAGATAAGGCTGCTACATTCTGTATTTCGAAAGTCAAGATTTCATTTATAAGGTGCTGAAGCTGGAAGGCTTTTATGTTAGGCCCTCAGTTCACAATCTCCAGCAAAAGAGGAAATGGAGGGTATGTCAGCAGCAAGCAACTGAGCACAGAACAGAGACATCTCAGTTCAGTGCATATGTTCACACAGCTGAGTGCTATGTAGAAATACCATGTGGGTCTGGCGAGGAAAATATTTATGTTAGCATAGCACTGCTTTCAGCAGCAGCACCTCAACAGCACTGCCTGGGCCCAGTACCAAGTTACTATCTTTTGAGTTTTCAGGTGTCTTGCACAGGTTAAAAAGTCTTCATCACTTGAATGATGTGTCTTTTCTTGGGAAGACAGGGAGGGGGAACAAAAATAAAAACAAAGAACATGCTTAAGGAGCTTTGATTTTGCTCCCAAGTAGATGCAGGGTGGTAGGGAACACAACACAACAAGCATTCAACCTGGGCGTGGCTCTGGGAAATGTATTGCCACAAGTTCACAGAGATGACAATTCAGTTTTGTAGCCACCAGAGAACTGGTTCCCAATTCGTCCTGGGGTTTTTAGCCCTCTTCTCCATGGGCAATGGATTAACCTACACAATTTAACCAGGAATAGCCTCTTCTTAGAGATCACCTTCTTAGACTGATGCTGAAGTCTCTGAGCATGGTGGCTGTGGGACCAGGAGCAGCTGTTCTGTGGCTTGAACCCTTTTTCCAGGCTCAGCCTGGGTACTGGGCCCAGTGATAGGCTTGCAGCTGCACAGGAAGACGGTTGGAAAGGGGAGATGTGTCTGACCTGACTGCAGGAAGGGGAGCAGGTGCTGTCAATACCATATGACAAGCTACAGCTCTGAGTAGAGACACTCCAGTGGAATATTCAGCATCAAACCCAAGTAAAACAAGCACACCTATCAGTAGCAGAGCTACTAAAATCAGGTTTGCTAGATTTATGTTATGCCTTTTACATCTTTCCATGACAACAGACACCGACAATGATCCTACCTTGTCTTTTCACATGTCTTCTTAATATGCTACTCTCAGTACCTCTCCTTTTGCCTCGTATTTCCAGTTCCCATTCCCCAGTATGGTCAACACTCATTTCCAATTTACTCTAACCCCTCAGCTCCCACCATTTCTCTGCTTCCAGATCCCTCCCTGATTGGCAGGGCAACAGTGTGGCAGATCTGGAAACGGCAGATCAGCCAGGGAGTATTTGTTTGCTGTTACATAGCAGAAAAGCAAGCAGATAAAGCAGGGCAACAAATTGCACGTTGCTGTTGATTCGCATTAAACGTTTTAAGAATTTAAATCTCTTTGAGATCTTTATCCTTCTGTCAAATTTTTTTGCAACTGAACATCACTGGGGAATGATGGACAGATGGTGCAATTACATAAGCCTTTCACTGGGGAGAAAAAAAACCCACCCAAAACAAAACAAAAAAACAAAGCAAAAAAAAACAGACAAAAGTAGCAAAAATAATTATGCTCCTTTCTGGAGAGTGGACTGAGGCAGAAAGACCAGACAATTTGATGAAGATTATGCAGTGACCAGGGTCAGAAGCAATGTTTAGAGTATCCCTTCAAAATGTTAAAAGAGTCCTTTGGACAGTGCTTCCATGTGCTCCAACTTACAGATACCACTGAGTCACTTGCTGCCAATAACAGCCAACACTGTGCATCCACTGTGCCAGACCCCATACTAGCTCAGGAGAAAATACGCTTCCTTCCTCACTTTCCATTCCCTCCTGAAGCTCATCAGTTTTGGGACCTTTGCTGTGGTTCAGATAAACACATCTGTAGAGGCAGCTGGGAGCATTTCAGCAGCATGTACATTAGATGCTGCCCACAGCTCTGGGGGAGGAATCAATTTTAGGACCATCAAAACCACACATCAGGAAACTTCACTGTGTGGGCTGCATACACCCCAGACCCAATTACCCAAATTAATGTTTCGTCTAGGTACTTTCAGTGTTCCTGTGTGGAACAAAGGACCTCAGGTCACTGGCATCCAGCCCATTTTGACTGATAAAAACGTGCCTATATTGCGCAAGAACTCTCCTGGAAATATGTCACAGTCAAATCAACTAAGCCACTGCTGCAAAACAATAAATCTCTAATAGTGTGGACAAAATGATCGCTGAAGGCTGTTGCCTATCATTAGGTAGCTGTGTGCTGCACTGCTCCAAGCACCGTGGAGAGGAGCAGTAGGTGCCACGGCGGGGGCTGGGAAGGGGAAGCTGCCCCGCGAGGAAGGGCGGCGGCTCCGGCTCCCACGAACCGCCCGATGAAGACAGATGCTGCCGCCCCTCTGACCCTTCGCTTGTGAGACGGGGAAGGCCGCGGCCCCGCTACCCCGCCGGGCCACCCCATGCCAACGGAGGGCCGTGCCGTGCCGGGCGGCCCAGGGCGCGGCAGAGCGAAAGCGAACGGCAGCGCCAGGGGGACTTCGCGCTGCCCGAGCTAGGGCAGGGTGGGGCGGGGCAGCCGGCCGGCCCTTGCCAGCGCTTCCCGGTCGCCGGCGGCGGCCGCGCCCTCCTCCCGTCCGCCGGTCGGCACGGGGGCAGCGTCCCTCGCTGAGCCAGGCACCATGAGCGGCTCCGGCCCGGAGGGGGAACAGCCCAACGAGGCTGCGGGGGACAGGCTGCAGGAGGCCGAGCAGGACTGGGCGGCGGCCAAGGCTTTCTACGACAACCTGGTGTCCAAGAGACCCCGGCCAGTGAGTGCGGGAGGGCGGGGGTTAGAGGTCCGGGGGCTGCGGGATGGCGCTAACCCACTCTCACTCCGCAGCCCAAGCCCCAGCATGCCATCACGGTAGCTGTCTCCTCCCGAGCTCTCTTCGACATGGTGGAGGAGCGGCGGATCTACGAAGAGCAAGGGGTGGAGAAGTACGTGGAGTACCAGCAGGACAACGAGAACGTCACCCTCAAACCCGGAGCGGCTTTCCACTTCGTCAAGGTACCGGAACCGGGACGGGGAGAGCGGCGGGGCGCGGAAGATGCTGCGAGGCCAAATTTCGGGAAGAGGAGGAGCCCGAAACCTCTTTGGGCGGAGATAATCGAGCCCCGAGGAGGCATTCTGGGGACGCGTGCCTGTGGGTGGGAGCGCTTCGGCCGTAGCGCCTGGTAGCATCTCCGCGCTTCGCCGTGGGGGCCCGGCCTTGCGGCTGCCCCACTCTGCTCTCCCCTCCGGTCCCCTCCCGCCCGCCGGCAGTAATGCTGACAGCCTGCCGGCGGTCACGTAACTGCTTGTGTCGCCGGGACCAGTTTCACCCGCCGCATCGCGGTTGTGCCCCGCGGCGCTCCCCGGTGCGCTGCTGGGGTATGTACGGGGCAGCCTGCGGGTTCTGCTGGGCACTGGGCACACGAAACAAAATCAAGAAAAACAAAACATCTTAGTTCCTCATTCCATTTTTATAGGGCTAGTATGACTATGACATTCATTTTATGATTCTATGATTCTGTATTCAAATTGCTTTATTCTTTCTTATTATTTTTTTCCCTACTTGTTCTTGAGGAGCAGCAAAAGAAATAGATCCCCTAGTTGGGAGACAGGGTTTAAGCAGAGGTGAAATGGAATATTTGGCTTTCAGTGCGCAAGGTAAATGTAGAAGGGGCCTTCAAGAAAGCTGGAGAGGGATTTTTTGCAAGAGCATATAGGGATAGAACAAGGGGGAATGGCGTTATGATGAAAGAAGAGATTTAGACTAGATATTATTAGGAAGAAATTGTTTACTGTGAGGGCAGCGAGTCACTGGAACAGGTTGCCTGGAGAAGTTGTGGCTGCCCCGTCCCTGGCAGTATTCAAGACCAGGTTGGACTGGGCTTGGAGCAGCCTGGTCTAGTGGAGGGCGTCAGTTCTTGTGGCAGCGGAGTTGGAACCAGATGATCTTTAAGGTCCCTTCCAACCCAAACCATTCTATGATTCTATAAGAAAAATGGCCAAAGAAAAACAGCCTAGAGGTTCAGGTTTTAAAAGTAGATTTTCATTACTTCAGGTTTTGTCTCAGGAATTCAAAGCATTTTCCACATTGATCAGTTTTTTGAAATACAGAGTGAAAAACATTGCTTATATCAATACCCATGCTGTTGTAAATATAACAGATAGCTGTTAAGAGCATTAATAGCACAAGCATTTCAAATGTGGTTTTAACATAAAAGCGTGATCATTAAGTATTTCACTTTCTACACCAGTGAGACTAGACTGACTAGTGAATTTACCGCATCTTTTCCTATCTGTAGCAGCGAGAGATAACAGCTCTGCTAGCACAGACTGTTTTCAATCGATTTTTTAGATATCAATGTCAAATTCACATTGAATATAATCAAGATCTGACTGTTTAACCCCTCACACTTTGAAAATCAGAGTTGTTAGTTATGCCTAGCTAAATGCACCTTGACCTCTGTTCTCTTCCGATACGCTGTTTACATTTGGATTCTTTATATTTTTTAAGAGATTAATAAATTGCTTAGTCACAGGAATCAGTAGGCTAGAGAACTGTGGGTTTGTTGGGTGACACTTTCTACTTGGAGACAAAGAAGGCAAAAAGAAGCAATATATTTTTGTTTTGATTCCTTTATTGAAATCTTTATGGTACTGACTTAAAAGTATTTTATCTCATGCTTGTAACACTTAAAAATTTTAATCACAGGCCAGGACCTCCTTAGGCAGCAAAGTGTACATGCACTGGGCAAAAAATGGCATCCCCATCTCTGTTCCCACCGTTCTCTGATACTTTAAGATACTTTAAGAAATTGACAGTGTAGTAGAGTATTAACGGCAGAAATGGGTTATGACCACATACTGAGATTTTTCCTAGGCCTTACACCAGGCTGTCAGAGTTTTCTTAAGCGCAGTCCCACATAACATAGCCATGCTTTTTATAGTGAGAATCCAAGATTTATCAAATCTATAATCTATATTTTTAATCCTGAACAACTGGCCTGATTTTTAAAGTACCTTAAGGAGAATTAACCCATTTGATGATGTTGACTTTACTACCATAATCCCAAAGAATTTCATTCAAGGGCCAAGATCCCAAAGCAAAGGTATAAACCTAGAGCAAAAAGCAACTCTTACTCCAAAGGCATAAGATTCTAAATAAGAAGAGAGAACAGATGAATACAGAGATGAGCAGATGCAAGGTCAAGGAAATAAGAATGCCAAACTGTGGTTATGACATGTTGGCCCATTATCTGTAAAGAGATCTCAAATGAATCAAAATCTTCCTTATTCAGTACTGCAGTTAGAAATCACCAAGGTAATCATGATTGACAGGATATGATTTTCTACTTGTTACTTAAGGGCAGCCTTTTGACACCTGACCTCCTGAACTGTGTCAGCAAATCTTTGCGTAAATATGTGGCCCAAACTCACATTTATGCATGCAAAACAAGTAGTTGCACGTATAAATACCTTTACACTTTCTCCTTGATTTCACAAGAGCAATTTTCAAGTGAACAAGGAAGTCCAAGTTTGAAGTGACTGATTGTCATAATGTTCAGCAATGCATTGATTTATTCTGGATAATTATGGTATGCCCCAGAAAAAAAGATTTCCATGATAAAGTTAAATTCTATAGCTCATCAAAAGAAACTTACTTGCTTCCTTTCATGTGAACCCAGTCAAATGGTTGTTGAGAGCAGCAGAGCAGAAAGGAATAAAACAAGTTAATCAGACTAAATTTTCAAGTATTTCCCATTCTCCTTCAAGACTCTCCTATCATTAAAACTACACTGATTAGGAAATAAGGCACATTCCACTTGTCTATTGACTTCCACATTTTTAACCTGCAGGCGCTGGAGCATGTCAATGCCCGACTTCTTGAGCTGTACCCTGATGATGAAGAACGGTTTGATATTGTCCTGATGACTAATAACCATGCTCAGGTGGGAGTGAGACTCATAAACAGCATCAATCACTATGGTAAGTAAAATAAATCCTACCTTGTTGAACTGCCTGCTGTTGCATAATAAAACGAATTAATTTCATTTTTCCTGTTCTGACCTTTGTGAAAGAAGCTTGTTTGATACTGGCACTCGTTGCTCAAAGGATGATACTTATTTTGGGGTGTCAGCATAAGATAGTGATGAACAGAATTTGGTCCATAGCTCTAGATTTAATCTGTTCATTCTAAATTTAAACGAACCTTCATTTCTGAGAAGAAGTCATTAAACCTTTTGTTGTTTGGTATTAAATTCCCCTATACATGCACCTGCACAGCAGTTACTTGGCTGTCTTAGGAGGTATTTTTTTAAACCCTTAAGAAGGAAGGGCTGATCAAATATTGTAGTCACTTTCAGCCTAACTTGCTGAAATGACAGTGAACATTTGTCTTTTTAAGTTTACTGTCAGCTGTAGGCTAGTGTACCTTTTCACAGATTCCTTTTGCAGATTTGTAGTGTAAAGGCATAGTCACAGCTTGTTGTGCTGTTCTTACTTTAGGTTTAACAATCGAACGTTTCTGTATGACGGGAGGAAAAAGTCCTATTGGTTACCTGACTGCATACCTTACGAACTTGTACCTCTCAGCAGACTCTGAAAAAGTGCAAGAAGCTATAGAAGCAGGTCTGAATTGAGTTTCTTTTCTTACCTCTCTTGTGCTTTTTTAAAAATTGAATATATTGTGTGTCTTTCACAGAAATAAGCCCTGCTTCATCAAATGCAGAAATTCACAACTTTGTATCGTGCAAATTTATCACTTATTTTTACCTAATCAAATAAAATCAGGTTATTTCTCTGTACTGTTTCTCTCTGACCCTTCAGCCTGCTAATAATGACAACTTATGGTTGATTCTGGGCACCCTGATCTAGAGGGAAGATGCCCCCGCTCATTGCAGTGGGGTTAGACTAGATGGCTGTTGAAGGTCCCTTCAAACTCAAAGTGTTCTATGATTCTATGAACTTAAATCACCCTCTACCTTTGTCACACCTTTCTGTCTTCTCCCATACTACAGGAAATGAACTCCCCTACATGCCTACTCACCTCTATTCGACTTTGAATGGGGTTATCTCTTACAAAAAACAACTTATGTGTTTTGTCAGAAGTTAAAAAATAGCAAATAGTTTGATTCAGTGGTCTCCTTGGAATGTCTCATTTGCAGCACACCCTGGGGACTATTCCTGTATATTCTTACATGGAATTGGAAGGAAGCATGTCTAAAAATTTACTCCAGTGAGATAGTTTCTGTGCATTTGTGTTACAGAACAGGCATTACTGATTAGCTTTAGTCCTTGTTTCTGCTCACCATTTATAAAGGTTACCACAAATAAGTTGCTGGAACCAAACTGTTGGCAGTTTAATGAATGACTTTATAAGACATGCTCTCTGAGGTTCTCTCATGCATTTTCAGGCATTGCATCAGCTACGATGTTCACTGCCAACAAAGATGTTGCTTACTCGGATACACAGTTGAGGGTGGCGTTTGATGGGGATGCGGTTCTCTTTTCTGATGAATCAGAACAGATTGTCAAAGAGCAAGGATTAGATAGATTTTTTGAACATGAACAGATGAATGAAAATAAGCCTCTTGCACAGGTTGGTACTTCCTGAATCTGAGTTTTGAAAACATCTGTTAATATTCATTGCTGCTGTATTTCTCCATATTCCCCAGTGTGTATTCTTCTTTGTGGAAGCTGATTGCCCTATTTATTTCTTTTTTCAAGGATAATCTTTAAAATGCATGTTTGACATAAAAGAGCCCACCACTGCAGTCTTTTTACCAGGTCTCCCACTTCGCTGAGCAAACTGCATATATAAGACAGTGACTTAGAATTGTATTTTAATTTTATCATTAGGTAAAGGAAAGCCTATTACTGATTTCCTTGATTATTTTTCTTATTGGATTGTGTAGGTAATGTTAAGCATGGGGATATACGGTTATTGAAACAGGGTAATATCTGTGCGTATTCTCAAGCACAAGTATGCCATTTGCCTAAAAAACTACAAATATTTAATCATTAGCTTAAACTGAAAAAAACCCCAACCCAATCTGCTATTGTTAAAAATGGTATAAATTCAGAATAAAACGTTGATTTATGAAAATACTGGACAGTGCAATGTATTGCAATTTGATGCAAACTCTCACCTCTTAATCATCATATAATTCTAATATTGTCATTCATCTGGAAAGAGTTTAGTGATGTCTATGTAATAAGGTCTTTTGCTGGTTTTTGCACAGAAAAAAACGTGCAGCTCATGGTTCATAGTAAAAAGAGGTGGGTTTAATTAACATTTTATTACAGTTAAAGACTTTGAATTGTAGAAGATCTTGTAAGCCTCACTGAGAATTGGTTTCCTACTGATCATAAAATGTAGGATTATGGTTTTAACTTTTTCCCATGTAGAGAATTTGCTGAGTAGCGCATCATTAGGAAAGGAATCCTGTATGTCAGTGGCAGCATGGAAGAAAGCAAAAGAATGATTTAGGGAGCTGTGGACAAATACTAAATATGCTTCTGGTATTTCCTACTTAGGGACCTTTGAAAGGTTTTCTGGAAGACCTAGGAAAACTCCAGAAGAAGTTCTATGCCAAAAACGAACGATTAAATTGTCCCATAAGGACCTTCCTGGTCACAGCCAGAAGTGCAGCAAGCTCTGGAGCCAGAGTGCTGAAGACTCTTCGTAGCTGGGGTCTGGAGATTGATGAGGCACTTTTCCTAGCAGGAGCTCCTAAAGGCCCGATCCTCGTGAAAATCCGCCCTCACATTTTCTTTGATGACCAGATGTTTCACATCGAAGGAGCACAGAAATTGGGCACTATTGCTGCTCATGTTCCCTATGGTGTTGCTCAGAAATACCACAAAGCTGCATGACTGGGTGACACAATTAACAATAAGGTTCTTAAGTCAGCCAGCCTCTAATACAGCAATAGAGGTCTGAAAACCTCTACATTTGTATATTGTAGGCACTGTTTAAAGATTTAACTTCTGGGTAGTACAGCCTTTAGAGGAAATATTTTTAATGTAGGTACATTTTTAGTAGAGTTATTTTAAAAGCATTCTTAAGCTGTTTAGATTTTTTTACCTGTTTGGATCTAATACTGTGGTTTTGATGTTAGGAAAAGATTTGTACTGTTTTTATAGCTTGGGACATATTTTGAGAGACAGCGAAAACAGTTATATTTTCTCTAAAAAACTGCTGGCGGCTTATTTATAACAAAAAACATGCTGCGATCCTAGCCCTTGACGATTATTTCCAAAGTTACCAAAAGCACAGTTTACATATGTATACCTCTTTGTGGTTTGCTTGTTAAATATGTGTCCGGTAGATCTGTTATCACAAGGTTTCAGCTTCCAGTGCAGTGTTAGCTTCTTTTATCTTGTGTTTACTGGTACCCTTTATTTTTCTATATTGTTTTTCTGTTCTAATAAATCAGGCTTTACAGTTACCAAACGTTGTCATTTTTCTGTTTAGAGGTTTTAGCTCAATTTTCTATGCAGTTTATGTAATCAGCCTCTCAGACTGTAATCAGTCCCTTAACTCCTCCAGATATTTAGAATCAGAAGTGACCACTTTCAGCCAAATTTGAGAGTGAGCTAGGCTTCTCAAAGACTTTGTCCCAGTAGATTTCACAGGGTTGGGTGGAAGTCTGAGATGCTGTGAGTATCTTGGCTGAGACAAAGGCTGAAGCTTTCAAGCATACCTTTGTAACAGCACAGAATCTACCCTGAAATAATGCTGTTGATGGAACTACTTGTTTCTTAACTAGATTCACTTAGTATTTACAGCTGTTCTGTGATGTGCATGAACTCACTTTGGCACTCTCGGATGGGTTTCCAGGAGACAGGTGGCTGTTGCAACATGGATTGAAATTTACACCACTGGCCTATGCTGCCTCTTTTATGCTGAGTTCCCGTATCACAGTGTCATCCATGTAGCTATGTAATATCCAAATGACAAGGCTAACATCTGTCAGGTGGTGTTTGTTCTCTTTCTCTCCCTAGTGGATGGAACAAGTGTCCTGTTTTATTTTTATTGTTGCTTTGTATTTATACCAGAAGAGACAAAACCAAAAGAATGTGCTTTGCAGTGGGAGTAGAAAATAGTGAAGTCTTGTGATGATCTGTGGTTCCTGGAGGAATTCACTCCAGAATCTCATGTTAACCTCTGAGAAAGTTTGGTCTCTTCTGTCCGGATGAAATGTCCTGTTATTGCAGAAAGCTCCGTTGCATTAATGATGGTTTCCTCCCCAGAAACACAGGTAATCTTTTAAATGTTCTGCACCCAAGCCACAAAGTTCTTTGAAAACAAAGGCAAAAGCCGTGATCCTACATAGAACTTGAATAGAGACAATTAGAAAGGTTTGTACATGTTCACACCAGCACGTGGTGTTGATGGGATGCACTGCAGTTTTCTGATGTACTAGGAATTGAATAAGTGCAAAAGGCTTTGTGCCCAAAACGTATCATGTTTCCCAGCCCAGTGAGGAGGTAAGGAACACATGAATAACTGAGGCCTAGTCATTGTCTGCCAGGATGGGATAGAATTACCTCGCCAAATGGAGACAATAAAAATGTTATTAGCAGATGTTTTTTATGTGAGAGCTCAGAATCAGCAAGGTATCAAAAAATACTCCTTAGCTGTGGAATATTAATTGTGTATGTGTACCTTCACCACAAAAGCATGGCTGCAAATTTCAGGAACACCAGTCCTGCCTTGCTGAAGCAGAACATGGATCAGCCATTCTTCACCCGTGTGTTGTTAGAGCTACAGAGGTTAGGTGTGGGAAAACAAAGAATATACACTGTGCAGACACTGCTGGCACTTGACTCTCATTGAACATAGCAGTTCAGGCTCGATACTGAAAAAGACTGATGGAATCCTTGGTTCCTGTGGGACTCCAGAAGTTGAGTGTCTCATGCCTGTCTAAGTAAGCATGTAAATCAGTGAATAAATTGGAAACTGAATCATCTGGTCTATTATGTTTACCTTTATTTCCAATCAACCATCCTACTACAGAAAAAATGAAACCTACTGGCTAGGAGGAGCTTCCAGTTCCAGTAGTACTAGAGAACTACCTCTTCCAGTGTCATTCCTGACAGCACCAAGGCATGTGTGAAAAGAAAGGGTTCACATATTAAAATTACATAGTAGAATTTACATTCCTTTTGATAGAATTCAAATTGACATTAACATCCAGAAGATGATGTTAAGGTCTGCAATCACTTCTCCTAAATTAGTTGAGTGAAGTGCCCTTAGATGGTTGCTCAGATTATGCACTGCATTTTAATTATAATACAACTATCCCAGGCTTGACAGCTGCTTCTCTGCATATCCAGCTGGCAGCACATTGGGTAAGTGGAGCCTCATTCATTCATGCAAGTGCCTTCCAGGCTAATCTGGATGTTTGGGGAGACTCAGGGTTGCCAAGTAGTCCCTGCCCATTGCAATTATTCTTTGCTGCTCCAAGACACAACTTGGCTAGGGAGTCCAAATAATTTTCAAGAAAATTCTCTGAAATGGGGTGGGAGCTGAGGAAAAGGGTTTTCTATTTTTGTAGACATAGACCAGAATTGTCTCTTAGTAGCATTCCAGTCCACAGAACAAAACAAACAAGGAAACAACAACAAAACCCAACAAAAACCATCTTGCTTCTCATGGTCACAAAGATACCATGAATTTATGTCCTGGAACTTCATGACCCTAAGCCAGTCACAGTTACAACTGATAATGTTTTTCAACAAGGGAATAGAGACGAGTCCTGTGGTTCTGGACTGTCCTGTCTATCAGCTTGTTTATAATACCGGAAGATAGACCTGTGAAAAAGAAACTGTCATCCCAGCCAAAATCTGGAAGAGGATTAATGATAACACAGATCAAATTCTGTGTGGAAATAAAACTTTGTCAGGCAAAGCCAGTCCTTGTTCCCTTAGCTTCCAGGTTTGGGCACCACATAGAATCATAGAATAGTTAGGGTTGGAAAGGACCTTAAGATCATCCAGCTCCAACCCCCCTGCCATGGGCAGGAACACCTCACAGTAAACCATGTCACCCAAGGCTCTGTCCAACCTGGCCTTGAACACCGCCAGCAATGGAGCATTCACAACTTTGGTGGGCAACCCATTCCAGTGCCTCACCACCCTTACAGTAAAGAATTTCTTCCTTTTATCCAATCTAAACTTCCCACACAGTGGGAAACATCACCATGATGAGTCCAGGTAAGACAAAAGGTAATGATGTCTTCTACCAGTTGCCATGGACAAAAATGTTGGAAATCAGCTCTTGAAGGCTTACTTTTTTTATTATTTTTTTTTTCTGTTACAGGAGAACATATCCTCCAAGTGTGTTGAATACCTCACACCAGCTACCAAGACTTAATAAGCCCATGTTACTCTGTTACTTCACACCTCCAAGGCATCCTTAGAGTGTCCAGGGTAGCATAGTGAAACAAACCTCTGGAGGAAACTATTTCAGGTGAAAATCTGGAAGTGGTCATCATCACATATTTCCAACACGCATCCTTCTGTGTTCCTGGACGTCTGTCCTAAGGGCGCAGGAATCAGGTACCCACTGTGCCTTGGACTCCTTTGCCAGATGCTGTAATCTGTGTGAGTGTGCGGTATTACTAAACAGCACACACCCATCTCAAGTGTAACAGATGGGTTCAGAAAGCAGTGCAAGGTCATTAGGCAGCAGAGGTAGGCATGGCTCCAACACCTCCCAGAGATGTGATTTACTATGACAGACCATATAGGAGAACACCTCAAACTGATTATGGCTCTTATGTTAAGGATGCCAAAAGCCACCTGTGTCACAAGCAGGCACAATGGTGTGGCCTGGTTAAAATACCCTTTGATGTAGCCATGAGTCTCACAACGGAGTGAAGAGCCAAGAATGAAGAAAAGATTTTTCTGTGGTGAATACAAAGACAGGTCTCTCAGTGAAACCACTGTGTTTAAATGTAGTACCTATACAGCCCTTGAACTGCCTGAGAAGTATGAGAGACAGTCAGAGAAGACATGGTAAGGTTTCTTCCAGAAAAATCTGATATATTTCTTCAGCTGTAACCTGAACTGAAGTCAGCCACAGAACAGACTGCAGCAGTGTGACTGTGGGTAGTGTCAATATATGATGGTTAAGGGGAGGTTACTGCTGCAAATGGTTGCATCCAGACCAGCCACTAGAAACCTGACAAAACATTGATGGGTTTCGTCTTGCGTTTCTTACTCATTTCCCTGAATGTTCTAGGTCTTGACTCAAGACAGACATGCTTATTATCAGCCAAGCTTGTTTCTGATCTCCCCCATAGACAGTTGTCTCTCGGGACTCTACTCACCTGCATGCTGGTACCTAGTCCTGATCCTGAACTTCTCTTAATTCATGTTCTATCCTCATTGTTCCTATCTTATTCCTAAATCTGCACTGAATTCTATTACTGCTGTTTGTTTTCTGGGGGGAGGGGTTTGTTGTTTGGTTGGGTTTTTTTGTCAAACACCTTTTTTTAACTTGCATTGCTGTTGATAAAAATTCAGTTACTTTTAATTGTCTCTGTGCATTTCTATTAGCACCTCTCCCAGGGCTAGGGTGAAAGAGATTTTGATGACGAACCTTCAGTGACCACTCCTGACTCCCTGGATGGGTTCACGTTGCCTTGGGTGAGTTCATCAAGGTCTAAGATTAGTAAAAGCAGGATCTGGAGGCATGACATAGAGTCATAGAGTCATAGAATACTTAGGGTTGGAAAGAACCTTAAGATCATCTAGTTCCAACCCCCCTGCCATGGCAGGGACACCTCACACTAAACCATGTCACCCAAGGCTCATGACAAAATGCAGCAAAAATCCTTAGCAACCAACAAATCATTTCACAGCAAATTATATAATCAGAGGGATATATTTAACAACTATGCCATCATAGAAAAAAAAAAAAACACGCTTAAACCACGACACCTACACTCATATACTTGCATACTTTATGCTTCCCTTTTCACTTTCCACCTTACATCTTTGCTTGCAAATGCTGTCTATATGGATCTTACATCACCACAACACATATTCATCTAACATCCATTAGACAGTCCTGGATTAAGCTGTTCTTGGCCCATATTGGAAAGACAGTCAGACATGTTACTGAATAACATGTCAACCTTACCTTCATGAAATTGATGGCTGAAAACAGGTTTTGGGTTAAGCATTCAAAACTAAGTTTGCAGGTCTGAGGAGCCCAAGGGTCTCAGTGACAACAGCTGGAGAGGTCCATTTGAGGCACGAGCTACCAAACCAGCTATTTGAGGGACCCACATTATGTGCATATGTGTACCATCACGTGTCAAATTGGGCAACAGGATAAACCAATATCTGAGAAAAAGCAGCAGCAGAGCTGGTGCCAGTGTCTCTGGGTATAGATATTGGATGGATTTTGGGTTCATGCTAATATTTAAGGGACCAGTGAATATGAGTGCGCTTGTGAGGTGAGTAGACATACACATATGTACTGAAAGCAGCCTCACTTCTTCCACACTAGGATTGAACAGCCCCTCTTGGTCCTAAAGACCACTAAATTTGGTTACCTCAAACAGGCTGCCTTTAAGCTAAGGTTGGTCCTAGAACTAAGTGTTCAGCAGGTCTGACTGTCACCTCACTGGTGTACTGTCCTGATTTCCTCTGGGTAGAGTTCATCTTTTAGATTCTAGAGTAGCTATCAGAGCAGATACCACCATCACAACCTTGTAACACTCCCCGATCCTATAATTTTTGCTTGCAACATGCAGGTACCGAGACATGCTTGGCCACATACTAACATCTTTGCTACTCTCAAACACATGATCCAACTTGATCCAGAGCCTCAGAACGTGCTGAAATATCTAAAAAAGAAATCTGGAAGGCAGCCTGGAAGTAGGTCTCAGCATGTCATTCTGACATACTCTCCCACTCTACTTCTATCCTAAACTTTCCCAGAGCATTCCATTGTCACAAAAGCCATCTGGCATGGAAAAGTCCACGCACATGCTAATTCTCCAGGACATGATGGATGCTTCCAAACTGCCTAACAGGAGCTCACGAGCTGTGGGAGAGCCCTGGCTAGCCCTCAGCCTTGGGCACAAATGCTGACCCTAGGCTGCTGTTGCAGTATAGCAGCAGAGATGCTGCATTTCTACTCTGGAAGCCTTCTTGGCTCCACCACATCTATGGCCGCAGCCCCTGTGTTTCAGGCTAAAGACACAAGGTAGACAGAATGGCTATTGCAGAAGCATTTAGTCTGCCATGAGACTCAAAGACTGACAATGAAATAATATAAGTGCTTTCCGGGGCTATGCTTGGCCTGCAATGGCCACCAAGTTGCTAGAATTAAGAGGCATAAGGATGATATGTGATACATTAGCAAATGAAACCAAGAAGAAAGAACAGGTGGGAATCCAGGAGCTGTTGCTGAAGGACGAACAAAACTAATATAAAGCAGACCTTGTAGTTGTTAAGGAAGACCGGGCCTTAGTAGTCAACATCACAGTTAGTTATGAGAGTTATGAGAGTAAATCAATGCATTTGGCAAATGCAGTGGCAAAAAAAAAAAAAAGGTAAATAAATATCAACTCTTAAAAGGTTGTTGGGAACTGACAAAACTACACTGCTATTTATGGGATTTCCTACAGGAGCACATTGAAAAGGCATCAAGGCAATTATGATTTATTAATTGACTCAGACTGTCCAGTTCCTGAAAGGAAAAGGTCACTCAGAGTTTATCAAATAGTATACTTTTCTGGCGCCCCCAACATAAGAAGGACAAGGACCTGTCGGAGTGAGTCCAGAGGAGGCCACAGAGATGCTCTGTAGGCTGGAGTTCCTCGCCTATGGAGACAGGCTGAGAGAGCTGGGCTTGTTCAGCCTGGAGAAGAGAAGGCTCCAGAGGAGACCTTAGAGCAGCCTTCCAGTACGTAAAAGGAAAGAAATCTGGAGAGGGAAGTTCTAGAAGGTGTGTAGGGATAGAAGAAGGGGAAATGGCTTTAAACTGAAGGCAGGTAGATTTAGGTTAGATATTAGAAAAGTTTTTCACTGTGAGGGTGGTGAGGCACTGGAACAGATTGCCCAGAGAAGCTGTGGTTGCCCCATCCCCGGCAGTGTTCAAGGCCAGGCTGGATGGGACTTTGAGCAACCTGGTCTAGTGGAAGGTGTCCCTGCCCATGGTAGGGGATTGAAAGTGATGAGTTTTAAGGTCCCTTCCAACCCAAACCATTCTATGATTCTGTTATTATGTGATGTTGTTGTTACATATATTGTTAATCAAGCAGTCGATTTTAAGAGCTTAATTTGTACTGTGAGTTGTATGAATGGATGAATTGTAAATTAGCTGACTCTATGTATCGAGAGCCCCCTCCAGCCCTTCCCATGCCATTTGTCACGATTGACTGGCAAAAGCCAGCGTGTAGGGACAACAATAGTCTGGGAATCACGACGTTACCTATTCTGCCAAAACGACAGCAATGACCTTAGGTTGGTGAGGTGTGCGGGCCTTCTCTATTTAACCCGGAAAAGGAGCGGGTATAATTTGACATAAACTCGGTAAATAGAGCGAGCTCACCGGGACCGCCACCGCGCGGCGGAGAACTACAACCCCCACAATGCACAGCGGCGCGTTGGCCAATGCGAACGCGCACCCAGCGGGCCCGGTGCGGGCTCTTTGTGCCGAGCGTCGCTCGGCCTGGTGGGATGGCTGTGGCGGCGCTAGGGTTGGCGTTGGGCGGGGGGATCCTGCTGGTCGCCTGGCGCTGGCTGCGCGGCGCCGCTCGGGTCGCCGCCGTGTGCGGGGCCTCCATGCGGGGCAAGACGGTCATTATCACTGGGGCCAACAGCGGTCTGGGCCGGGCGGCGGCGGCTGAGCTGCTGCGGATGCGGGCCCGCGTCATCATGGGCTGCCGCGACCGGGCGCGGGCCGAGCGGGCGGCCCGCGAGATACGGGCCGAGGTGGTCGAGGATGAGGGCGGCGGCGGCGAGCTGGTGGTGCGCGAGCTGAACCTGGCCTCGCTCCGCTCCGTCCGCGCCTTCTGCCACCGCGTCCTCCAGGTACGGCCGGGCGGCGGCGGGGCGCGGGCCCGGCCCGTGGGAACAGCGGGCCCGCAGGGGTGCGGTGGAGCCATTCGCCCGCCGAGGAGGCCCCGGTGTGCTTGAGCTGGATGCTGACAGCGCGGCGGCGTCTTTGGAGCTGTGTACTAATAGGCTTTTTTGCTGCATCAGGCAGTCCGGATGGGGGGTATGGGGTGTTGAAGGGTTCACCGCAGCGTTTGGAAGGAGGGTATAAGTAAATTGGCCGTGGATTAGTGTCTGGAAGCATAAAATTCGTACTAGTTTGGTCTGTTATAGTCCAAGCTGTTCTAGCTCTTTCCTGTTTTGAAAAGCTAGCACTTGCTTCTGCATGCGATAAATGATTTGTCTTCTCTCTTTGTTCATAGAATCACAGAATGATTTGGTTTGAAAGGAACCTTAAAGGTCACCTGCTTCCAACCCCTCTGCCATGGGCAGAGACACCTTCCATTAGACCAGGTTGCTCCAAGCCCTGTCCAGCCTGACCTTGAACACTACCAGGGATAGGGCAGCCGCAGCTTCTCAGGGCAACTCGTGCCAGTGCTTCAGCACCCTCACAGGAAATAATTTTGGCTTAATACCTCGTCTAAATCTAGTCTCTTTCAGTTTAAAGCCATTCCCCCTTGTTTTATCCCTGCATGCCCTTGTGAGAAGTCCCTCTCCAGCTTTTGTGTATGCCCACTTTAGGTACTGGAAGGCTGCTCTAAGGTCTCCTCTGAAGCCCTCTCTTATCCAGGATGAACAAGCCCACCTCTCTCAGCCCGTCTTCACAGGAGAGGTGCTTCAGCCCTAGAATCATCAGTTACTCTACTTTAATCTGCCTTTTTTGCTTTAGATTGGTGTTATAGCTCAGCTTTGTCTCCAGAGAAATTAAAAGTTTACGAATGCACTGGTCGCAGCTCCAACCTTCCTTTTGCTACCTCCTCAGACTCTGTCCCCCCATGCACATTTTCTAATCTCTTCACTGGTGCTAGCAGAGTTTAGTAGATACACAGTTTTGAATATATAACGTTGCTGCAGAGTTCCCAAAAACCTGAATTAAAGGAGAACATGTACATCCAGTGGATTCACCTGACAGAAATGCCACTAGATGAGTTCAGCAGTGTTATTAGACACCGATAAGCAGAGGGTGTCACTCTTGGAGGCAGTATTCTTCCACTTCCATTGAAGTATTTCACTTCCATGAAAAGTGTTTTGGACTCTCATCTTGCCACATCTGGCTACTCAAGCTATGAGACACAAAGTCATGGGAAGCCAGGCTTAGTATTTCTGCTGCTGCTCAGCGCAGTTTTTGTTAAGTACTTGTCAGCATCCACTCAGGTATCCTGGGGCATTAATTTTCAAATAGTTTTTCTAAAACTTAGATATCTGGGAAAAGTCAAAGTTTTAACTTCTTCAGTGGTGTGCTTTGAGGTCATATTCATTCAAATCCAGCAATAAAGTTTAGCCTTGCTTCAGTGTTCTTGGAAAATATGCATACACAGAAGAATATAACCCACCCATCATAAATGCAAAAAAAGAAACCTATCTAACTTCTAAGAATTGCCTTTTTTAGTACAAAATGTCCAAACATGAATTTGTTAGCATCTCCTTGTTGGTAAAGCCAGTAAAAGTGACTTTTAAGAGAGAAATGGAGGAAGGATAAGAGAGTGTGTGTACCTTCAGAGTGCTGCTGACACCTGCATTTTGAGTTTTTCAGAATAATCCCAGAAGCATCTGAATTGCAAAGGGTGTGAGTTCAAGAAATAATTTCAAGAGCTGTGCCACCCAAGTTCATGTTTTTTATCTTTAACCTTTTTGGAGCTCGTTTTTGGAGCTGATTATTTGGGGGATTGTTGGGTTGGTTTTTTTGGGGGGATTTTGTGGGTTTTGTGTTGAGATGAAGAATACTTAAATATAGGCAGGATGGGGAAACTGCACTCCCACCACCTCACTTAATTTGTGGGATCTTTCCTCTGCACAGCTACAGTTGATCACATCTTGCACGCCTTTATCTCAGTGCAAAAAAATAAAAGACTTTGAGATGTTGGAGGGTTTTATGGAAAAATGGAGAAAATGGAAGTGAGCTCAGGAGCTACAAGGGATAACGGCTATCAAAGCAGTGTTTTGTGCACTCTTGCACTTGGGCATAGTCACTACTTCACATTGATCATATTACTCTAGATTATTTATAAGCCTTTTTATAACAGCAAGTAGTGATAGGACAAGGGGTAATGGCTTTAAACTGACAAAGGGGAGATTTAGATTAAGTACTAGAAAGAAATTCTTCACTGTGAGGGTGGTAAGGTTCTTGCAGAGGTTGCCCGAAGTTATGGCTGCCCCATCCCTGGCAGTGTTCAAGGCCATGTTGGACAGGGCTTTGAGCAATCTGGTCTAGTGGATCATATCCCTGCCAGCGGCAGGTAGGTTGGAACAGGATGATCTGAAAGGTCCCTTCAAACCCAAACCGTTCTATGATTATAAAATGTAGGAGTCTCAGCAAATAGCACATGTGGAACTCTTTCATCTTGAAGTGTTAAGTCTTGCAAAATAAATCCTTCAGTCAAACACTGCAGAAAGTTTCTAAAGCACTGTTTTTCTCTAAAGAAGAAAGAAATGTCACTTCAATGAGCAGATCTACAGTCAGTACATCTTCAGTCCTGCCCTGATTTGGTGATGGTAACCACAGAAAGAATAGAAATATCTTTTTGGATAGAAAGAAGTGAGTGATGGTCTTTGGATCATGCCTCAGGGACCCAATTATATGAAACACTAAGCAACCTCAGGTCCCACAGAAGCCAGTCTTGAGGTTGAAGTACTTGATGTTTTGTGTGATCAGATGCCAGCATTGTTAACTGAATGCTAAGTGCAGATTTTGATTTTGCTGTCTATGTAGTATTGCTGCTAATGGCAGTCAAATAAAAGGCAAATGGTACAAAATTCATTTTGGGGTTCTCTATTTTTATCATCAGATAAAATGCTTTCCAGTGCGTTGGGTTTAAAGAATTAATGACAAAGAAAACTCATGCTGCTTTTTCTATAAAGGGAATACAAGTTCACTTATGATTTGTGCATGCATAAATTTCCTGTGATACTTTCACAGTCTTT
Source organism: Ara ararauna (assembly GCA_028858755.1). Lineage (NCBI taxonomy): Eukaryota > Metazoa > Chordata > Aves > Psittaciformes > Psittacidae > Ara > Ara ararauna. The sequence continues at coordinate 25,402,723 of CM054379.1, forward strand.
TGTCAGAGGTGGGTGAAAGTGTTGAATTTGGAGCTTCTTTAGGCAGCTTACTTTAATCTGGGTTATTTGTTACTTGTTTGGTTGGGAATTTTTTAGAAAAGGTTACTGTTCTGGGTAAATTGGAGAGCTCTTAGTTTTTGAGTGGATGCTGCAGCATGAAGTGCATGATATATTTAAATTATCTCTTCCACCCTCTCTGTTAGTTACTTAGTTTCCTGATTCTGTAGAGTGTAACATACCTCCTTGAGTCTGTTTTCTGCCAACCTGAACCAGAATACTGATCCATCAAATAGCATGTGCTGAGTGTGTCATAAATATTTCAAGCCTCAGTCACTTATTGAGTAGACCTGTTAAGTCTCAATTTGTACAAAACATGAATGTTACTTTTATATGATGAGTTCTGCTCCATAGTTCTCACCAAGCAGCACAATGATGTGAAGCGATTTTAAAATAAGACAGTGTTTAAAATCGTGAGGTGCTGTTTTGCAAAGTTCTTCATGACATGTCCCCAGTGAGTTGATGGGTCTGCAATGTAATAGTTTCTCTTCAGTCCTGAGGTTCGTTCTTTGAGCTACTGCTTTCTGTTCCACATCTGTGTCTTTTGCACAGTAGACCCCTTGCCTATGGCCAAGGTTTGCCACAAATTAATGTGTGTGCTTTTGCAGTGCAATGAGCACGTTACTTTTTAGAGGAAAACAAAACCCATCGCAAACATAAATTATCACTTAATTGCTATAGAAAAAGCTGCTCCTAGAGGTGCAGATGATTGTTTTCTTTGCCTGCATTGAAAGTAGATACAGCCCTAGTCTCATGTGCCTGTATACTGGTACGGTCAGGTGTTCTGTTTCATGCTAGTTCAGCTTAGGGTTTGTGTTTTTTTCAGAAGTTCTCCAAGAGAATATCAGGAAGTTACAGTTCAGAAAACTAGGAATGAAATCATTCCTAACAATGGCCAATGTTAAATATTAAGCATAGTGGTATGTTTTGCATGACAATTCTAAAACTGAATAATTTTTTTCTTTCCTGTCTAAAGGAAGAGCCAAGGCTGGATGTTCTGATAAATAATGCAGGAATATTCCAGTGTCCGTACATGAAGACAGAGGATGGTTTTGAGATGCAATTTGGTGTAAACCACTTGGGTCACTTCTTGCTCACCAACCTTCTTCTGGGCCTCCTCAAAAATTCTGCTCCAAGCAGGGTTGTTGTAGTATCATCAAAGCTTTACAAATACGGAGAGATCAACTTTGAAGACCTGAATAGTGAAATAAGTTACAATAAAAGCTTTTGTTATAGTCGGAGTAAACTGGCTAACATATTATTTGCAAGGGAGCTAGCCCGTCGCTTAGAAGGGACAGGAGTCACCGTCAATTCACTTCATCCTGGAATTGTCAGAACAAATCTAGGCAGATATGTGAATATTCCTTTGCTGGCTAAACCCCTATTCAACTTGGTGTCATGGGCTTTCTTCAAAACACCTCTGGAAGGAGCCCAGACTACTATTTATTTAGCCTCTTCTCCTGATGTCGAAGGTGTGTCAGGAAAACACTTCGGGGACTGCAAAGAGGAAGAACTCCTGCCCAAAGCCATGGATGACTTGGTTGCGAGAAAGTTGTGGGATATCAGTGAAGTGATGGTTGGCTTATTGAAATAAGTGCCAGGGGAATCTGCAAAAAAGAATGCAGATAACTATGCAATGCATATTTGCAACAGTCTAATTCTCAGTTTAAATGCTGTAGGAATGCAGATTACTTTGCTCAGTAAGTATTAAACAAGGGAGTGATTTATGCTGGAACTCTGGTTTTAAATAAAGGACAATCTATATTTAATAGACACCGGCATTCAAAAAATGTCTGAAATAAATAGAGTTTTAGGGTGTGAATATAATTTCTGATTAATCTGCTTGGAAACTCATGTTTTTCAAATAAAAACTAAGCAAAACCGTTTTGCAATACGTATCTGTATTTGCCATGTTGCACTACTTGCAGTTGGGCTGGACAATGCAGGGTACTGATGGTGAAACACTTCTATAAAAAGGTTTTGAAAATAGGTCCTAATAATAATACATTGTCTTTTTTTGAGCCATCACCATGAAGAATAAAGAGTTCTACTGTTACTGTACTTACACTGGAATTGTTTAGGCCTCAGTGCTGTTGGCAGCCTGATGGTGCAGTGAACAAAACTGTTGAGCCACATACAGTTTAGCTGTGAAGCACAAAGGCTTTTTTTAGTGGTGTCACTGTTACTCAGTGAACATTTACACTTGGTTGTGTAAACTGTGTTTTTATTTTCATGTGTGCTGAACTTGCTATTTCTTGATATGCAGACATTCTGGGTTTCATTTAAAATGTACTTGACAGTCTCATTATGGTCTTTATAAGGCTTTGCATGTAATAAACTCTCTGCATTCAAATTTCGTAAGGCTTCA